>CM066047.1:94212743-95586516 GCA_033557465.1 Ichthyophis bannanicus | reverse complement strand
CTAGAAGTCTTTTTAAAAAAATTCAGAATTTGGCTCGTTAACCAAAGGTGTAAAGGGTGCGCAGAAGCAGAAACCTTCGAGAGGCATCCTCAATGGAAGTCAGGATGTCACGCTGTCCACGCTGAGGAAGGAGTAAACAATGGGCCAAGCACAATGCCCAAAGATTTCAGCATGCGCAGGAACATACGAACATAAGATATGCCATACTGGGTTTCAAACAAGGTCCATCAAGTCAAAGTATCCTGTTTTTCAACCGTGGCCAATCTAGGTCATTTTTACGGTACCAAGCAGTCTTCCCAAAAGACCCTAGGTTCCTCAATGCTTGGTTTGGGTCAAGCAGTGATAGCCTTGGTCCCTTTAATAATGGTTTATGGACACTTTTCCGCAGGTAAATTCTCCAAAACCATTTTTAAACCCAGCTATACTAGCCGCTTTTACTACATCCTCCAGGCGAACAAATTCCAGAAGTTGATTACACGTGGAGTGAAAAAAAAATATTTTCTCTTATTAGGTCTTAAAGAGGTTACACGGTAGCTTCATTGAAGGTCTCCCTACGTCTTTGATATTCTGACGATGAAAACAATTGATATACGTTTATCCCATTCCACTCCATTCATTCTAATTTATAGACCTCTATCATATCTCACCTCAGACGTCTCTTTCCAGTCAGTGAAGTGAATATACTAGCAGTGTCATTAGTATCAGGAACAATTTTTTAGTTTGCAGGGAATTGTCAGACGCACAGCATGAAGAATCCACTAATCCTCCAACAGTTCATTGGACCAGGGGAATGCTGCCCCGAAGAACCACACATTATGGAGAGGGTTGAGAGAATCGGAGTAGGAAGAAAGCCAAAAGAGGGTCTGTCCAAAGCACCAGGCAGTGATAGCTACCACCAAATAAGGTTTAGATCATTCTTGTTCATGCACGGAGGTACTTAACCCCAATAGTGTACAACTCCCTTGGGTTTTTTGAAGCCCAAAATGTGCAACCATGTATTTTTTAGCATTGTATTCTTAGCTGCCACATTTTCAGACATTCTTCAAGCTTTGCTACTGTTTATCCATCCTTTTGCAATCCACAGCTTACAGGGATCTCTGGAGGCTATGAGGAGTAGCAGGACTTGGAGGACATTAAGGAAGACAGCGAACGTATGAGACGAGACCTCCAGTCTGGCAGCCTCCCTGTTGCCATGCCGGAGAGAGGTCATGTGACTGGATGAGCGTCACCTTGCTGTGGCCGGAAGTGATCCCATAACTAGCGACTTGTCCTCCAGGTAATGTTAAAACCCTATTGCACTGAGGAGGCATTCTCAAGGGCCATGTACCTCATGAGGGAAGACGATGTTAGGACAGCCATTATAGTTGGTGATTAGAGCATTAGGCATGGAGATAGCTAGGTTGCTAGTGGAAGTGAGGATTGCCTGGTTACATGCCTACCTAGTGCGAAGGTAGTGGACCTCAGGCACCACTTGTAAAAGGTTGGAGAGAGCGCTGGGGAGGAGTTCTGCTCTCTGGGGGTACCTATTGCTACCAATGACATAGGATATTGTGGGAGGGCCGGTTCTGGAGGCCAAATTTAGGCTTTTAGGTAGAAAGTGGGACTCCAGAACTTCCAGGGTAGCATTCTCAGAATTGCTTTCCCGTTCCATGTGTAGGGATCAAAAGGCAGGCAGAGATCCAGCGTCTCACTGACATAGAGGACGAAAATGGTTTGCCAAGGGAAGAGGGTTTTGGATTTGTAGGAACTGAGCAACATTCCAGGGAAAGGAGGGGCTTTTCCAACGGGATGGGAGCCACCTGTTACCAGGATGGATACTGGCACCACGGCATGCGTGGCATTAACCTTTTAAAAAAAGGAGTTAGAGCAACTTTTTTTAAATTAGATAATAGCGAGAAAGCTGTGGAACAGTCCCCCAGAACGCATGGTTCGAGAAGGGCTGTATCCTTGAAGGATAACTAGATGAAAGATTGAAGTTAGGGCTTATAAACAGAGATTGGTTCCAATAATACAAGGCAAGGTAAAACCTAATACCCTTTACAGAGCAGCAGACAGAGCTTAAAGTTTCCCAAATTGCCTCTGTTTATCCACTAACCCGATTAATATGAATTAAATAAATCCTCTAAAAGGCTTATATGCAAATACTAGAAAAATCGAAAAAATAGGAAAATTAAATCACTAAACATAGTAAATGATGGCAGAACGAGAAAAAGGAAAAGACCAGTTTTGGATCCATATTAGTTTGCCCTCAGCAAAGGCCGGGTAAGTAACGCGTAGGTGAACTTCTGGCCCCGTTCTGTGCGGGTCAACCCTCCCCATGCCCTTTGTTTAGGCGTGTATTGGACCCCCCGCTCCGTGTAGGTCACACCCGTATTTGTTGAGAAACTAAGAGAAAGAGTTATGTTTATTTTGATCTTAATCCTGTTGCTATAAAGGGATCTGCTGGTGTCTGTCCCATTGCCATGTTTGAATTCTGTCACTCTATTTGCCCCACAACTTCCATCAGGAGGCATTCCAAAGCATTCCACCACCCTTTCAGTGTAAAGAAAAGTATTTCCTGACATTTCCTTTCCAGTTTACCCCTCTTGCAGGCTTCATAGTTTATGCCCTCTAGTTTTACAGCTTCACCCATCTTTGGAAGAGGTTTTTGTTTGTTCATTAATACTTTTTTAAGTAATTTGAAGGTCTGAATCATAATCTCTCCTGTCCCTCCTCTCTCTCCAGAGTGTTACATATTTAGGTCTTTAAGTCCAGTTCTCACATATGTCTTCTGTATGCAGGCTGCCAAATTCATTTGGTTACCTTCCTCTGAACCTTTTTCCAGTCTTTTATATCCTTTGCGAGATATGGTCTCCAAAACTGAAACACAGTATTCCAAGAGAGGCCTCAGCGACTTTGTACAGTGGCATTAGCACCTCTTCCTTCCTGCTGGTAATTCCTCTCTGTATGCAACCAAACATCTTTCTGGCTTTTGCCCACCAACTTGTCAAACCACCGCTGTTTCGCCCCCTTGAGATCCTCAGAAGAAAACAATCACTTCCTAGTGTCCTTCTCCTGGTCTGTGCCAGACCAACCTCCTTGCCCCTTATATGCATACACATTCCCTTGGATTTCTGCTTCTCCAAGTGCATACACACTGTCAACACTTCTTCACATTAAATCTTAACTTCCAAGCATTAGACCATTCTTCTGCTCCAGCTTTTGTAGATCTTTCATCTCATGGTCTCCATTCCCTCTGGGGTTTCTATTCGTTTGGCCAAATTTTCATGTCATCTGCAAACAAGACCAACTTTCCATTCAAGTCCTTCAGCAATACCATTCACAAATATATTGAACTTGCTGACCGAACCCTGGGGTACATTGCTACTCACCGTTCCTTTCATCCGAGGTGAGTTTCCGTTTACCATCAGCTTCTGCCATCTCTCATTCAACCATATTTCTGATCCAGGTCACTCACCTTGGGACCCATCCCCAAGCTGTTGAGTTTATTGATAAACCTCCTATGAGGAATAGTATCAAAGGCTTTGCTGAAATCTAGATAAATCACATCCCAATCGCAAAAATGCCCTTAGATCTAGCTCTCTGGTTACCCAGTCAAAGAACTCAATCAGATTTTTTGGGCAAGAGTCGTACCTTTGGTCAAAACCATGTTTCCTCACAGAGTCATGGCAACCTTTGGGTTTTGAGAAAGTGCCATTATTCGCTCCTTCAGGAGCCCCTCTCCATTACTTTTCCCACCACCAAGTGTAAAACTTACCGGCCTATAGTTTGTCACTTCTTCCCTATTACCACTTTTGTGAAGAGGTACCACATCAGCTCTTCTCCAGTCCTGTGGGAACTTCTCTTGGTCTCCAAGGATCTATTTAAAAAACAGCCTTTAATAGTCCTGCAAGAACCTCTCTGAGCTCTTCCAGTATCCTGCGATGTATCCCATTCAGTCCCCATGGTCTGGTCCACTTTCAGTTTTGCAAGCTGTTCTAACTCATCATCTTCTGTGAATGGCGTGTTCTCCCAGGACAAGCAGGATGAGTCAGCCAACAAACAGTGTTGACGTAATCCGACGGAAGGATGGGGAGCCATAGACAGAAAGTACTCTCAGTAGCCCAGAAGGCTTTTAGGGCCCCCTGGGCATCGACCACTAGCCCTGCCCCCAGATCCCGCCCCTAGCTGGCCAGATTTTCTGTCTTCCGCCTTGCCAGCAAGACGTGTTTTCCTTACCTCTCACAATAACAACTTAGAACTTACTTCGATGAAGAAACCTGGCTTGCAAAGAAATGTCCGGGGTGCTCCAGGAAGATGGCCAACGCTGATTCCCAACTCAGTTTCTGCGCCCAGTGCCTGAAGGTACGGGAGCACCCCGTTTGAAGATTGCCTCTCTTGTGCCCACGATGTCCTCCTCGGGGCCCCTCAAGTCACGCAGGCAATGCACTGCTAGAAATCAGCAGTCTTCTGAGACACCAACCCGCGACTGCAAGCAGAATTGCTCCGGGATCTTCTGGCCGACCGCCACTGCCGGCCCGGGACATGCCTCCTCAGGCCTCCCGTCCCCTACCGTGAAGGTGAGACACCCTCTACCTCGTGTCCACCTCTGGAGGGCTGCCATGTCTGCCCGGCCCGACTCCGCCCAACTTCCTGCCTCACTTCCGGGTCCCAGTCATCTGACCTTAGACCCCGAGCCTATCAGCGCTGACAACCTCCGGTGCAGGGCATCCGATGCGCAGAGGGGCTCAGAAGGACGGCGCAGATCCACTCAGCGCAGGCTAAGCCTGCACGGACACCACCGGAATCGCCACAGATCCATAAACCGGCACCGATCCCACCATCGCAGCAGGAGCCGGCGGCGCAGCACAAGTCACTCTCCTGATCACCGCCGCACAGGAGACAGCACAAGGGTCAGAAGCGTGGCAGGAGTCGCGACAATGACCGGCATAGTTCATCCCTGTGCAGATCTAAGTGCCCGCAGGAGAACCACAGCAGGAGCAGGGGCTGAGTCAGGAGAGTTTCTCCGTTCAGCGCAGGGGAGTGCGGCATTCATCAGCCTGTTCTGTGTCCAGCGGCAATATGGAGAGATCTCCTCACCTTCTTCCCCATCCTCCTTGGCCGGCTCACCTTCTTCAGAGTTCAGTGAAGAACTGTTGCAGACCCCCTCCTGCTTCGACAACGCCTGCAGGTCCGCTGCAGGCAGGCCCCTGAGACACTCCAGCTCTTCACGGACAGGTTTCAGCAATGGGCCTCCTCCCTAGCCAGCCTGGCTTCCAAGCAGTGGTTGTTGCCACCACCCCAGCCCGCCCCATCTGCTCCTGCTACTGAGCCGCATATTTAAGCAGTCATCTCGTCACTCCGCGGGCAGACACCGCTGAGTTACCTTCTCAAGCCGAGGCACTGACCCCCAGGGACTCCATCTCCACCTCTTGCCTCTGACTACCCCTCCATCTCAATCATCAGCCTCTTGACAACCCCTCCATCTCTCCAGAGGATCTGTCATACTACAAATTCGTGTGCAAGGTTATTTCCTCTCTATCCATCACCTCTCTGGATTCCCCGGATCAATGCGTAAAGTCCAGAGTGCTCTCAAATGCGTCGAAGCCCCCAAGGCTATCACCGCTTTACCTGTACATCATCTCCTTCAGGACAACCTCGTCAAAATGTGGCAGACCCCCGCTTCCAACCAGGCCTGCCTTCGTAAACTGGACCTCAAATATGCCATTCTGCCCATACCAGGATTTACAAACCTCAGCTTCCGCATCAGTCTATTGTTGTCAAGTCAGCTCTCAAGCATGCAAAGTCTTCCCACGTTTCCGCTAACGCACCTCCAGGAAAGGACAACAAACTCCTTTATGATATGGCGAAACGCTTCTACCAAGGGGCCATGCTAAACGCCAGAATAGCGGCACACCAATTCCAGCATGCCATTTACCAGGACCTGCTAGTGACCAACATTAAGTTCTCCGTCATTCAACTCACCGAGCCCCCACCAGCTCTCCTTACAGCCCATAGCATAGCTCGAGGACGCCAATAAACATCAAGGTCGGGTGGCCCACGATGCCTTCGAGACAGCCGCCAGAATCGCCGGCTCTGCCATATCCGCACGTCGCCTGTCCTGGCTCAGGGCTTCAGGGTTGCGATCTGACTCTCACGACAAGATTGCAGATGCCCCCTGCGCTGGGGACTCGCTCTTCGGTGACAAGTCAAGGATATGGTGAACGACATGCAAGAACACTGTACCACACTCCAAACCCTTGAAGAGAGTTCTGGTCGCTCTCGTTCTTACCGCAAAGGGAACTCGCACAACTCTTCACGCTTCCAAACGTTACAATTCATACCGCAAATGGCAACTGCCACGGTACAAACAACAATCCTACCAACAGCCCTACAGGCAGAACCGTGCAGTGGGAGAGCACACAAAAGAAGGCCACATCCGCCGCAGCTAAGAACAACCCCAATTTTTGACTCCTGCCCTTCCTGCACCTACCGACAGGGGGCCGCTTGTCTGCCTTCCGGCGTACATGGAAGAACATAATGATTGACAGGGGTGCTTAACATCCTCAAGCAGGGCTACAAATAAAAATTCGCCTCGTCTCCTCCTCAGCGCCCCCCTCCGGCGAACAACATTCCCCCTCAGCACCGTGCAGCTATGACCTTGGAAATTGCATCCCTCCTGCAGTCCAGAGCCATCGAGCCTGTCCGCCCAGCGACATCAATACGGGCTTCTACTCCAGATATTTCCTCGTTACGAAGAAGTCTGGGGGCGTCCGACCCATCCTCGATCCTGCGGAAACTCAACAAATGCCATCGCCAAAGAGAAGTTCCGGATGCACTCCCTGTCTTCCTCTCATCCAGCCAAAGGAGTGGTTAGCCTCTTCTGGACCTCCAGGATGCCTACACTCATGTTCCCATGCACCCTCACCAGAGAAATTCCTGCACTTCAAGATAGCAGGCAACCACTACCAATACAAGGTCCTTTCCTTTGGGCTTTTTCCTGCACCCCGAGTTTTCACCAAGTGTGTGGCAGTGGCAGCAGATCACCTCCGCAAACTCGGGATATTCATCTTCCCCTACCTGGACAATTGGCTATTCACCGCAACCTCTCCCACAGAACTCAGGAGAGCAGTCAAGAGAGCCACATCGCTGCTGAAACTCTTTGGGCTTTCTAGTCAACCTACGGGAAGTCCCACCTCAGTCCAGTACAGAGGATGGAGTTCATCGGGGCTTGCATAGACACTACACAGGCCAAGGCCTTTCTTCCACAGAGCAGACTGAATACTATCATCCACCTGTCCTCCCAGGTGCTCAACTCCTCGCAGACGACGGCACGAACCCTTCTTCATCTACTGGGACACATGGCGGCCACCACGCATGTTCTCCCCCCTCGCGAGGTTGCACATGAGAGTCCTCCAATGTCACCTTCGCTCCCACTGGGTGCCAACACTCTCAACCCCTGTCCGTAATGATTCCCATCGACCCCTCGGTGGCCAAGGCAATCCGCTGGTGTACCAGCTCACACAACCTGTACGCAGGGCAGGAGTCTCCAGCCAGACGCACATCAAGTCACTGTGACACAGATGCATCTACCCTAGGCTGGGGAGCACATTGTGCTGGATTCCACACTCAAGGCTTCCTGGTCAACTCCAGAAAAATTCCTACACAGCACCGTCCTCGAGCTCAGAGCTGTACGCCTAGCGCTCGTGACCTTTCCGGAGTACAGAAAAGGCAAAGTCGTCAGGATTCTAACCGACAACTAGGTGGTCATGTTCTACATAAACAAGCAGGGGGGCACAGGGTCGAGGATCCTTTGCAAGGAGGCCCTTCACACCTGGCACATCGCCCTTTCATACAGTGCAGCCTCCAGGCCATCCTACCTTCCGGGGGAGGAGAACGTCATAGCCGATCGTTTCAGCAGGCAACTGAATCCCCACGAATGGTCAATCCACCAAGCAATATCAGCGTCGCTCTTCACAAGGTGGGTCAACCCAGCATCGACCTCTTCGCGTCTCAGGAGAATGACAAATGCCTCCTGTTTTGTTCCAAGAGACCCGCTCCACACAGGGTAGCGGCGGACGCCTTCGACGTGGCATGAACCAGTGACCCCTGGTATACGCCTTTCCCCCCACCCCGCTCATCGCAACGGACTATTCAGCGCCTGATCAGGGACGGGGCCACGGCCATCCTGGTAGCCCCTTATTGGCCGAGGCAGGTCTGGTTCCCATGTCTGCACCGCCTGGCACTGGAACCCCCCATTCGCTACCCTGAAGTCGGACTTGCTCTCACAGGACAACGGCATGCTGCGCCACCCCAACCTTCAGATGCTATCGCTAGCGGCTTGGAAGCTGAAAGGCTAACCCTAGCACCTTTCAACCTCTCAACCGAGGTACAGTCATGTCATCCTAGCGGCTCGACGCCCCTCTACGCGAAAATCCTACAGTCTGAAGTGGCGCCGGTTCAGCATCTGGTGCGAGTCACGGCACATAGACCCTTTTTCTTGTCCGGTGCCTATGCTCCTCCAGTACCTTTCCGCTCTTTCAGCACTTGGTCTAAGGACACAGTACATCCAAGTCCAACTGTCAGCAATAGCGGCTTTCAATCATCGCATTGGAGACTCCTCGGTAGCAGCCCTTCCTATGGTGACCCGCTTCATGAAGGGCCTGTTCACTCTGCATCCCCCTGGTTCCATCAGCTTGTGCCCCCTTGGGACCTTAACATCGTCCTTAATCATCTCACGGGGGAACCCTTCGAGCCACTCCAGCTTGTGAACCTGAAGTTTGTCTCCTGGAAGACGCTATTCCTTCTTGCCATAACTTCAGCCAGGCGGATCAGCGAGCTTCGTGCGCTCGTGGCTTACCCGCCGTATACCACGCTGCATCAGGACCGTGCCTGCCTACGGACTCACCCTAAATTTGTTCCGAAGGTGGCCACTGCTTTCCACATCAATCAGACCATTGAGCTGCCATGCTCCTACCAGGTCCACACTTGGACCCAGAGCAGCAGCGGCTCCACACCCTGGACTGTGTTAGGGTCCTCCGTTGCTATTTGAAGCGGACTTCCACCCTTTGGAAGGGCTCCCAACTGTTTTGTTTCGTATGATCCTACAAACCCGGGCGCCCCGTGTCCAAGCGTACCTTGTCCATCTGGTTATCCTCCTGTATCTCACTATGCCTCTCACGCGCGGGAGCTCCACCCACCACTGGAGTCAAAGCTCACCACCTGAGAGCGCTTGCCACCACTATGCCAATCTGCGGTCCGTCCCAGTTCCTGACATCGCAGAGGCAGCCACTTGGGCCACCGTCCATACCTTTCAGCGCCACTACTGCCTGGACTATGGCGAATCAAAGCGGCTCCGCGTTTGGTCTTGCGGTTCTATCTGCGGCCACCAACCCGCTGCCAGAATCTGAACCACATTAAGGCTGCGCCACCTCCAGCTCCAGCTTTGAAGAAGCATGCCGTCTGCACAACGGCACCTTTGTCTCAGCCACTGTTGACTCTGATTCACACTGGTTTTGCACTGTTGATCTGCACTGTTTCTTGCACTGTTTATTGCAATGCTTGTTGCACTTTTGCACTGTTCCTGCACTGTTATTGCGCTGCTTGTTGCAATTTGATTGTGTTACCTTGCACATGGTTTAATGCTATGTTGCTATGGCTTGCAGTGTTGCACATGAAACCCTGTTGCACCTTACTGCCCTGTCCTCCGACCATTTTTACCATTGTACCCCCTCCCTCTCGCCGCTGTAAGTGTAGCTGGGGAGGCACCACTTGTGGCTGACTCATCCTGCTTGTCCTGGGAGAAAACAGAGTTACTTACCTGTAACGAGTTCTCCAGGGACAGCAGGATAAGTCAGCCACACTTTCCCACCCTCCTCCCCAACAGGGGGGGGGGGGGGCTTGGCGACACGCCACTGCGATCCGCCTCCTAGCTCTTGCGTGCCTCAGCTGGGGAAATTCTGGCCATCTAGGGGCGGATCTGGGGCAAGGCTAGTGGTCATGCCCAGAGGGCTAAAGCCTTCTGGGCTACTGAGAGTACTTTCCGTCTATGGCTCCGTCGGATGACATCACCACTTGTGGCTGACTTATCCTGCTGTCCCTGGAGAATTCACATTACAGGTAAGTAACTCTGTTGTATCTACTCCATTCCCATTTGTATATTTGTCAATCATAGGTGGTCCTTCTCCAGGATTTTAGTAAAAGTGGAGCAGAAGTATTTGTTTAGCATTTTTGCGTTTTCAATGTCACTTTCCACAAATCCATTCCCGGTACTTTTGAGTCCTGCAATTCCACCTCTGATTTTTCCTCCTCTCCTGAATATACCTGAAAAAGTCTTGTCACCACACTTACACCTTTAGCCATATTTTCTTCTGCCTTAAATTTGCTATCCTTATTTCTCTTTTTGTCTCTTTTAGTTTAATCCTGTATTCTTTTCTGTGTTCCTCTGTTTGCAAGCTTCTGAATTTGTGAAAGCTGTGTTTTTTGCCTTTATTTGTACAGCCCCTTCTTTGGAGAACCAAATAGGTTTCCTTTTCCTGTTTCTTTTATTTACTTTCCTTACATATGTATCTGTTGCCCCTTTTATTGCTTCCTTTAGTTTTAGCCCACTGCAATTCCACTTCCCTTATCCCCTCCCACCCTGCCAACTCCTCCTTCAGGTACTTGGCCATTTTACTGAAGTCAGTGTTTTTGAAGTCTAGGACTTTGAGCTTGCTGTGATTGTACTCCGCCTTGGCTTTTATTTCAAATCACACTGTGTGATGATCGCTGATGCTCGCATGGCACCCACCCAGATATTCGACATGCTATCTCTGTTGGTAAGTACTAAATCCCAGCATCAAGCTTTCCCTAGTCAGTTCCATCACCATTTGTCTAAGTAGTGCATCTTGGAAGGCATCCACAATTTTTTTTACTTCTTTCCAGATTTGCAGAAGGAGTACTCCAGTCCACATTGGGTAGATTAAAGTCACCCAATATGATCACTTCCCTCTTCATGGCTATCTTTGCAATATCAATAATCAATTCTCTATCCATTTCTTCCGTTTGAATTGGAGGCCTGTAGACTATACCATTATGGATGACAGTGCCATCTCCTCTTTCCAACACAACCCACAGTGCTTCTTTTTTTCCCCACGTTCCCTGCATTTCAGCAGCTTTAATATTGCTTTTGACATATAGGGCTACTCCTCCTCCTTTTCTACTCCTTCCATCTCTTCTGAATAGAATATATACAGCTATGGCTATATCCCGTTCATGTGACTTGTTAAACCATGTTCTGTAATGGCCACAATGTCCAAGTGCATTTCCACCATTAGGGCTTCCAGGTCAGGAACTTTGTTGGCTATGCTTCAAGCATTTGTGCTCATTGCTTTCCAGCATTTGTTGACTGGCTTGCCAGTATTTTGCATGCAGTTGGGTTTTTACTCGACTCTTCCCACTTGCTATTGATGTGTGGGTTAATAGTGTGGCTGTTGCCATTGTTATTATGTTTTTTGCTGGGAGTGACGTCCTGAACTTGTTCTTTTTCCATCCGTCACCCCCTTTCCCTAGTTTAAATATCTGTCCACATAATGCCTGGAGTTTTCACTTAGGATCCTTTTCCCTGTGACAGAGAGATGTAATCCATCAACACAGTATAGCCTCTTGTTGTTCCATCTATTTAACCAGTCACTTATATATCTAAATCCTTCTTGTTTGTACCAGGTTTGGAGCCATGTATTAAAGTTGATTATGTGATGCAGCCTTTCTGTCCTCCTTACCAAGAACAGGTAGAACTTCTGAGAATGCTACCGTGTTAGCAATGTGTTTGAGTTTCTCTCCCAAAATCTGGGAATCCTTCTGAACGTAGAGGCACTGTTTCTAGCCAGGTCATTTGTACCCAAACGGATGATGACATCAGTTTTAGAGTGCTCACTTTCTGCACTAACTATGCCAGCAATTTGCTTCGTATTCCTGCTGGCTGAAGAGCCTGGGAGGCATTTGACCATCTTCTCCCCTTTGAACTGTGTTCCCAAGTTGGTGTCTCTGATGATGGAATCTCCAAGTGGTAGTAGTTTCCTCTTTTGTGTCATTTCTTCATATTTAGGGCATTATCAGTAGATTGGGCATGACTTTCTCGTATAAGGGCATTTCAAATGGGAAAGTTAGAATATATAGCACTAAATGAGAGATCAGATATGACTGGTATCTCAGAGACCTGGTGAAAGAAGGACAACCAATGGGACACTGTGATACTTGAGTACAAATTATATTGCAATGGTAGAGTAGATCAAATTGGTGGAGGGGTTACACTCTGTGTTAGAGAGGGCATTGAGTCACACAGGATTAAAGTTTTGCAGGAAACAAATATACTGTAGAATCTCTATGGATCAAAATTCCACTTAGTTTATGTATAAGTGGTCATGTGAAACGGTGTCAAAGGCCTTGCAGACATCTAAGTAAGCCACATCTAGCACTCTCCCATTATCCAATTCTCAGTCAAAGAAATCATCAGATGTAGCTGACAAATCTAGCTCTTGTCTCAGATCCTGTAATCCCTTGGAATCCATTCTCTTCCTTAGCAGCATTTCTATTGATTTTATTCACCACAGAGATCAGACTAACCAGTCTCTTATTTCCACCTTTGTCCTCTTCCAGTCCTCCGGGATCACTCCAATCTCTAAAGAAACATTGAAAGGTCAGCCAGTGGAGCACCAATACTTCCCCAAGTTCTTTAAATATCCTTGGATGAATCCCATCCGACTCCATCGCTTTGCCAGTTTTTAGTTTTGCTAGCATAGTCTTTGAAAATAGGTGAGTTATACCTCACTTCTGTTCCTATCTGTGTTTTCTGAGGTTCCCCTTCTGGTCGTTCATCTTGGAATACAGAACAGAAGTATTGTAAAGCTTTTCTGCTTATCCCTCATCAGCCTCTACAGATTCTTCCTCTTCAAGAAGCAAGGGGCAAAAACTGCAGGGATCTGGACGAAAAACAGAAGAGTGAGAGCAAATCAAAATAAAATATTTAGAGGTTATCCAAAACAATTCTACAGAGAGCTGGGGAAGAGAAATAGGGATCCCTTTGCTAAAGCGCTATAGCGGCGAACGCATGCTTCACCATGAGGTAAGTGGTTAGCATAGGGTCATAATTACTGTTATTGCACTGGCATGATAGTTAACATGTGCTGTGCCTGTATTAACTGCTGGTTGTGTGATGAGATGGGGATTGGCAGGTTATGGGCAGAGGGTGCGCATGGACTGCACAATGCACTTAGCGCACAATACATACCACACTGCTCATGTTGCAATTAGCATGAGTGCACAATGCCACCTCAATAGGTGGCGCTGTGTGCACCTGTGGTAATTGTGCATGGCCGTAATATACGGTAAAGGACTCTTCAGTGCCGTAACTGTTGAGAACATATGGGCACGTCCCTGACAGTTAGCACAGGACTGTTACATTTACCGCATGTTAGTTTTCGCTATGAACACACGGTAAGTGCAAAACCTTAGTGAACTGGCCTACCCTGAAAACCTAACTGACCTGGTGTGTCCTGAGAACTGGGTTGAGGACCCTGCTGTATACAGGAATCTAACTGTCAGGTACAGCTCCCTTCGCATTGTCAGCTTCCACTCCTCATATATAAATGTAATGGCCCTCTCTTGGCCGGGTGAGGGGTTTTCCCAGAGGAAACAATAGCAAAAATCACAATTTAAGGGCTTCTGGTGAACTGGAGAATGTTCAACAGAACCTTCACTGACTGACTGACTATTTGAAAAACTCCAAAAACAAGGGGAATATTTTAATAAATGATTAAAGGCATTGCAATTTTTTGAAAAGTGTTTTTCTTTTGTGTTCCAAGAGATCATAAAGAGTATGGGGTACTTTGAAGAACTAAAGCAAAGGGAATGTACTCAGGACCCTAAAAAGGGTTAAAGGGGAGAGGGAGAGATGGGGAGAGGGAGAGAGAGAGAGAGAGAGATATAGAGGGAGGGAGAGAGAGAGAGAGAAAGAACCTACTTAGGACCAAAATTGTGAAAGGCAACTGGACTTTCTTGCTTTGCTCTTTCCAAGTTTACCTTTTTACATTTTACTATACTGTATTTATTTGATTTGGGGGAATTTTACCTAATGGAGTTTTTATTACAATAATTAAATTTGATATTAATGATAATAATAATAATTTAATAATCATTTTAATCATTTATTAAAATATTCTTCTGGTTTTTGGAGTTTTCATATAGTCTGTAATTACTACAAAATCACTGTGCCTGAAAAGCACTAGGATCATGACCCTAAGAGAATTACAGAGAAGGAAAGAGGTTATGATCACCTGGGATACTCCCATTCCAACTGTATAAGGCTGTATGCAAGGATGTCAGACTAAGTGGTAAAGGAGAAGAACACCAGAAAAGCATTGATTATAAAGATGTTGGTCCCAAGCGATTATTCTTTGAATTGCGCTGAGAGGAAGATCATCCTTAAGAACCAAGAAATGCAATCAGACCAAGAAAATGCAGAAAGATATGAAGTTATTTCCCATCGTATTGGGTGCCACAGGCTTGATTAAGAATTTCCAAGTGCACCTTGATAAATTACCCACACGTTAGATCTTATGATCTCCAAAAGGAGGCTTTCTTTGGCACGTTGCAAGTACAACGCCGAGTATTAGCAGTAAATTTGAGAGACTGAGATCATACTCCATATACCCTGACTTAGAAATGAGGTTCATGACTGTCATGGTATGTGCAAAACTAAAATAGTACAATATAAATACCCTTAGAAACCCCAATCTACAAAATGCTAATTTCTATAGCCAGTCTATCAATTAACTACACACTATATATAAGGTATAAATGACCGCAGGATAGCCTTTCCCCTACATGTGGCGAAATGAATCACCATAGATCGAATGGCAGTCTTCACATCATGGGTCATAACCTTTTTAATTTTAGTTTAAATCACACAAAATGAACACAAATCTAATCAAATTACCTACAACCCGGAAAAGTACTTTCGGGTGTAGTAATTTGATTAGATTTCTGTTAATTTTGTGTTGATTTAAACTAATACGAGTGTTTTTTTTTTTTTCGATCGTACATTGAGTAATCTCAAGGATACTCTTAAAGAGTGCTTTGCTACATCCCTATAAGGAGGAAATAAAGACCTATTGCAGGTATGTATGTAAACTAGAAAAGGCCTTGCAAGTCATCTTACAATTTGATCTCAATGGCCCCCAAAAAGGGAATAGGACATTGAGTCATTGCTAGAACAATAGGTATTAAATTTCAGTAAGAGGCCAAATCAACAAAATTCAGCCTGAAAAGAACTAAACTATCTTCATACTGGAACCCCCCAAGGAGCTGCCTCAAGGCGTGTCCAAGGAGCAGTATCTGTTCCTTGATCATGCTCCTTCAGCACATGCCTGCAGTGCCAATGCTGCCAATGGTAGCATTAATAAGAAGCCTCTGATGTCACTTCCAATGTGGGCGTGGTTTGAACAGGAGCTTGGAGCAGTGGGCGCGATGGAGCAGCAGGGGCTGAAATTACAAACACAAAGGAAAAACTCAGCAGGTCCCAAAACACTTACTAAAAGTGAAATATCACAGTGCCACTCACTACCAGCAGCAACTTGGCCAGAGGGCTTCCAACTTGGTGGAAATGTTGCTGGGCTATGTAGATCCTGTAGCACTGGGAAGGGCACTGAGTGACCCATGGAGCACATTAAGCTGGAAGATGCTGTGGTATACAGGAAGTCGACCCTGATAAGAGTCAGAGGGTTGAATGAGATGGTGACGACAGGATGGAAAAGCAGAGTTAGAAAGGCCTGACCTGTCCCCAGAAGAATGTTATGACATCTTGAAATGAGGTGAGAAATATCTGAGCAATTAACCTTAATTGAGGAACAGAAAATGGACATAAATTGCTGAAAGAAAAGAGTTTATTGATGTTGCTGCCAGCAGACGATCCACACACTTTAATATCCCCTTGGATCAATGGGAAACACTTAAGTACAATCTGGGCTTTATAGGCAGCAAAAAGACAATGAACACGAGGAAAAAGCAGGAATAAGGTTTTAAATACTGTGAAACATCAGCTGGAATAAGTCAGGGGCACCCCAGATTTTTTAAACTTAAACATGTTAAAAAGTGCCCTCCTAGGGGCGGATTCTATAAAGCGTTAGCGGGAAATTACGCACTAGAAATGAGGGTTATGTCCCTAGTCTAAAGGACTTACATACATGAAGGGGCACTTTTGTGTGCATTTTACATGGTTTGCTATTCTATAAGCACACGCATTTGTCCCATTGTGCATACGTTTAGTTTGGGGAAGGGCAGGGGTGGAGCTTGGATGGAACATAGGCGGACCTCAATTTACATGCTTACGTTATAAAATAGTATAACTTATGCATGTTTTTGATTAATCTAGATCCAGGCGTGCTATTATGTCCCTATTCTATAAAGTATAGAATAGGCCCCACATATGAACGACATGCTGAATAAGCAGTTCTAGAAGGAGAAGAGGAAGAAGAAGATGTGGGCTTTACCCACGTTAAAAGAATAGATGGCAACGTATGTGACCACTATATCGGCAATGCAGCCCCTGGGGTGGGCAGGAACCTACGTGTCTCTGGCCAGTAGGCTGTTCCTGAACTGGGGCACCCACAGATGTTTGCTCCAAGGCTACACAGGAAAGCAGTCAGTAGTCAGAAATATCCCCGCTTAATGTATAACCACAGTTAAACCTTATATTAGCGATATCCCCAAAAACAAACAGTTAAACTCTATATTGGTAGCTAGAAACCAGCAGTGATAAGAAAAAAATTATCGTCTTAGCTTTTGGCTTTGTGAGCCCTCCACAGCTCATGCAGACTGCCTTAGACCAGTATGTGTCCAGGTATAAGATGGTGTAAAATCAACCCCTCCCTGAGAGCAAGCAGTCTCCAGCAGTGCAAAAGATTTAACTCTTTGTTATCTGGATACTCAGGTCCCAGTAGTCTGAATATCCCCCAAACTTTATGTATACCCACAGTTAAACCTTATATTAGTGATATCCCCAAAAAACAAACAGTTAAACTCTATATTGATAGCTAGAAACCAGCAGAGATAAGAAAGAAAATTTTCCTATTCGTCTCTCCGGGCTAGTCCAGGACAGTAGGGTATTCCAACCTCCTCCAGCAGCTGAGGACTGAATACTGAAAATCTTGCTGACGCCCATCTAGCTCCACCTGGTGTCAGAGAGTCAGTCTTTCAGTCCTCAGCAGCTGAACAGGACGTGTGGCTGACAGGCTCCCCAGAGAGGCAAATAGGAACAAGATTGTATTTAAAAAAAAAAAAGAAATTAAACTAAACTAAGGAAAGGAAGTGAAGTGAAGAAGATACAGTGAATTAGGACTACTGACTGGTTTGCCCTAGCGGGGCAGATCAGCACGGGAAGTTTCCATTTTTCTTTTTTCTTCCTTCTTTTAAAAAAAAAAACAAGTAGAAAGCACCTCCAGTTCTCCTAAGCCGCTAAGTCTGATCAGGTTAAAAGGTAGAGCCTGCCTCTTGGAGACTCCGGTGCTCAGAGGTGTTGGAGGAAGGCTCCAGGAGCCCCTAGGCCGCTTCCCTGCCTCCGATCGCTGCAGTTCCGACTACCCGCTGGCAGCGGGGGAGCAGACTACGGCAGGCTTCAACTTCCTTTTTGATTCTCAGGTAGGAGAGTTGTAGGGGTAGAGCTTACTTTAATCGGCAGTAGAATCACCACCGCTTTTAGTTTCTGTCAGTAGGTGATCAGTAGTCCTCAGTCCCGGCAGGATCAGCACGTTCGCAGCAGCGCGGGTTCAGAGCCGGTCGGGGAGTAATCGCGGCGGTGAGGTCTTTGCGTTTATTTCTTTTTGCTTTTATTTCCTTGGCTGGGAGCAGCAGGGGTAATGGAAAGTCACAAGGACTCAGAGGAAGAGGTGGTAATTAGGCCGCAGAGTGTTTCGGAAAGAGCGGGAATGCGGCCATTTTATCTGTGCCGTCCGATTCTCCCGCGCTGCAATTAAAGACAGGGAAAAGGAAAGCGAAGTCGCACAAGGCTCCTTCTGCTGAGGGAACAGTGCAACAGCCTTTATCAGCAGGACCATGCTCCTTGGATTCCTTGTTTTCTGCTGAATTTATTCTAGCTTTACATAATGCTTATTTGCTGAAGAGGTCTCAGGTACCTAGCTCCTTCTATGGACAGCCTATCAGCGCTAAGAAGATAGAGGTCTCGGGAGCAGACCCTGGGGAAGGGGCCTCCTCTGTAGCAAAGGGAGTAGAGTCAGCAGTAGAGGGAGCTGGGTCTCTCAGTTCTGTTGCTCAGTTGCCAGGGAAGGAGAGATTCTTTCAGGGGCAGGTTTCGAAGCTTGGCCAGGGGAGTTGGAGGAGGGTGAGTTAGGGCCGAGCGAAGACCTGAATATGTTCAGAGTTTTTAGGAAAGAAGAGCTAGGGGCGTTTGATTGCTCATTCTCTGGCTGCTTTAAAATATGTGCTCCCTACGGTTCAGCAGGAGCCGTTAGAGGATCCCTTGTTGCAGGATTTAAATCTGAACAGCGCTGTTTCCCCATACACAGGGTCATTAAGCATATGATAGAATCTGAATGGGAGTGCCCTGAATCATCCTTGAGAGGGGGTCGCGCTATAGCCCGTCTGTACCCCGTTCCTCGGAGGAGAAGGACTGGTTGTGAATGCCTAAGTGTGGATGCCCCTAATGTCAGCGGTCACCAAAAAAGGACCACAATTCCGGTAGAAGGAGGTAACGGCTCTTAAGGATTTGCAGGATCGGATAGGTTTAGACAAGCGCTCCTGAAACAAGCTTTTGACTCCAGTGCTCTGGCCCTGTTGGGCAGGCTTCAATTTGTGGAGCGTATGTGTCCAGGGCATCTAGCCGGTGGCTTCAGAAGTGAGCAGGAGGTCCGGATAAGGAGGAGGAATCTTCAGCAGAAGGAGCAAAGTTTGGAGGTCCGGCGGCCCTGAGGACGTTATCTAGCAGATGCCTTTCTATGGACATTTTGGGTGAGGATTTCAGCGAAATCAATGGTTTTTCCGTAATTGCGGCTAGGCAGTTTCTCCGGTTGGCGGAACTGGGCGGGCGGATTTCCTCATGTCTAAGGCTCATTCATTAAGCTTCCATATAAGGGCAAGCTGCTTTTTTAGGGAGGCTTTTGGAAAAGATTGTGAAAGATTTATGTGATTCCAAGGGGGGTCGTCCTTCCCGAAGACCGTCCGAGAGTGACGAAGATGGCTTCAATGCAGAGAGGTCAGGGGCGAGACTTTTGCAGGTTCCGCGACCTCGTTTTTACACGCTTAATCACTGAGGCCCCCCGTTTTTGTAGCTAGAGGCCATCCTTTCGAGGAGCCAGGGTGGTTTCAGTAGGGGCCTATTTTAACGCCCAACAGAGCTCAGCTACAGAAGCTACAAATGAAGGGTGCCTGGTTCCAGGCGGAGATTCCAGGTGGGAGGCGTCATTTGCAGGGGTTTCTCTCCGCCTGGGCGCAGAACATAACTACGGACCAGTGGGTTCTCGACGATTATCAAAAGAGGGCTATTGCGCTAGAGTTCGCTCACCCACTGGTGGAGGCATTTTTGTGGCTTCTCCGTGCGGCCCTCAGCCAAAAAGGGACTGCGGTCAATGACACATTTTTTGGTTTGCATTTTGTTACGCCTTCAAGCAGTAAGTGCCAGTGCGCTGCAGACCAGTGCGGCTTAGGTCGATACTCGATTTATTTCCGTGGTTTCCCAAGAAGGAATGTTCCTTTTCCCGTCCAAGTTCTGGATCTTCAAACACGTGAACCATTGCTTTGCGGGTGCCACAGCCTCCTTTTTCTCGGATGGAAACATTAGGTCAGTAATCCGGGTCGGTAAAGCAGGGAGAAGTTCTTTCATCCATAGATTTAACAGAAGCGTATTTGCACATACCGATCAGGAGGGAACAGTCAAAAATTTCTAAGCTTTGCAGTTCACCCATGGTCATTTTCAATTCTCCGAGCATTGCCGTTTGGGGTTGTGCTATACCTAGCGCCCTCGAACCTTCACCAAAGTAATGGTTGTGGCGACAGCGGCAGCTACGAAAAGAAGGGATTCAGGTTCATCCATATCTGGATGACTGGTTGATTCCGAGCACCATCTCTATAGGATTCCCGCTCGGCAACCGCGTGAGTAAGTAAAGTGTCTCGAGCAGCTGGGGTTGGTTCATCAACCGAGCAAAGAGTCCATTTGGAACCAGTCAGACAATTGACTTATCTGGGAAGTCTTTTCTTCGACACGGAGATAGGCGCAGTTTTCCCCTTCCTGCGAAAAGGGTACAAAATATTTGGTCCACAGTAGCGGTGTTTCTTTTTCAGCGCATAGCTAGCTCCGACGGCGTGAGCGATATTTCACAGTTTGTTTGGGGTCCGATGGCCGCGGCCTTAGCTCTGGTGCCGTCGGCCATGGCGCAATATGCGGCCGCTTCAGCAGGACGTTGCTCTCAAGATGGTCTCCGCCTGGATCACTCCTCTCTCCCGATCGACAGTTGATATGTCCGGAGGATGTACGGGTCAGTCTGTGCGTTGGTGTTGTTTGGTTCCCACGCATCTTCAAGCGGGGTGCCCTCTGGACCTGCCAGACTGGGTGTTAACGTCACAACTATGCCAGCCTTTCCGGTTGGGGGGCGCATTGTTTGACGCAAAAGCACAGGGCACCTGGACGTCAGAAGAGAGTGTTTGGTCAATCAATCGTTTGGAACTGAGGGGGCGGTTTGTTTAGTGCTCATGGAGTTTGTCGGTCCCTGGCTTCGAGGGGGAGAAGCAGTTTCGTGGTTTTTTCTCCGACAACTTGGTGACCGTGGTACTCCTACATCAACAGGCAAGGAAGCACGGGCAGTGTGGGTGCTTCTAGGAGGAGAGTCAACAGGTTGTTTCAATGGGCGGAAGCCCATCTCTGTAGCGATTTCGGCAGCAACAATGTAGCAGGAAAAGACCACATTCAAGCAGACTATCTCAGTCGGAATGTCCTATATCCCGGAGAATGGGGAACTGAACTGGGCAGTTCTTTTCAACGAGATCACGGTACGGTGAGGTGCGCCAGTCATGGATCTCAATGACCACTCTGGCGAATGCCAAAGGCGGTCCCGCGATTTTTACAGCAGATGCCAGGAGAGCACATGTCAGAATGGTCTTTGACGGTCTGGTTCAGCCTTGGCCATCGGGTCCGGCTTCTTTCTTTAACTGTATTCCTCCGCGCTGTCTCTATTAGGGGCGCATCATTCAGAAGGATAGCGAAGTCACAATGGAACGGTAATTCTCCGGTGTTTGGGCCCAGACGGCCATGTATTGGTATTCGGATCTGATGCGTCCTTTGGTTTTTCTTCTGTGGTTCCTCCTTGAGGCGTGGCCCGCATTCGAGACAATCTGTTGTGCGCAAGGTCCCATGTTAATTGCCTGCAAGTGGATCGATTTCTTACTTACGGCTTGGCTCTTGAAAGGGAATGGTTTTGCGCCGGTAGTGGATACTCAGCGTCCATGATAAGCTACTATGGTTGAAAGTCCAGAGGCGATCACCTACTTCGTTGCGCATCACATTTCGGGTGTGGCATATTTTTGAAATCGTGGTGTGAAGAAACGGACAGTTTAGGCCTTCGGGGGTTGAAGCTACATATATCTTTAGCATTCCTTCAGGGAGGTCCTAGAAAAAGGGTTAGACTCTTAGCACTCTAAAGGTGACAGCTGGCGGCGCTGGCTTGTATAGGGGTAATAGGGGGAAGGTGCAAGGGCGTTCGCTTTCCTCGCATCCGGATGTCCCGACGTTTTGTCTTAGGGCGGCCAGGATCATTAGGCCTCCAGTTCGGCAAGTGGTGGCCCCGATCCTTGGGATTTGGAATTTTGGTTTTGTTAGAGCTTTGACAGGGCCGGCCGTTGGACATCCAGGACCAACGGGAAATCTCAGGGAATTATCCTGGAAGAGAACGGCTTTTTTTGGTGGCGTTGTGTTCCGCGCATCTGAAGCGTTTCGGATCTGCAGGCGCTCCTCGTGCAGGGAGCCGTACCTTCGGTTTTTCGGCGGAGAAAGTAGTGTTATTGCCTGTGGCGTCGTTTTTCTCTTCCTAAGGTGGTGTCCAGTTTTTTCCCACGTAAATCCGACTGTTTTCCTGCCCCACCTTTTGTTACTCGCGAGGGGGAAAAGCATGGGATCGGTGCGCTGAAGAAGTTAGATTTAGGACGCATGCTGCGTAGATACACTCAAAGAAACAGAAACTGTTTTCAAAAGTCGGACCGGTATTGTTCATGCTTTTTGGGGTACGGCTAAAGGAAAGGCAGCTACCAAGGGCTTCCTATCCGCTCGCTGGGTGAAGCATGCCATACGGGGGCTTAATGAATTGAAGGGCTTAACGGCTCCAGTTGGGCTGCAAGAGCACATTCTATTACGGCAACCTCATGGGCTGAGTATGCGTTTGGTACCAGCCAGTGGATGATCATGTCGGGGCTGCGACGTGTTCTTCTCTGCATACGTTTTGCTAAGCATTTATATCGATTAGATGTTCAAGCAAGGGAAAGATGCTAGGGTGGGGGCCTCGGCTATTGTTGGCGGGGCCTCGCAGGTCCCCTCCTGGGTTTAGGTAACTGCTTTGGTACTACCCTACCTGTCCCTGGACTTTGGCCCGGAGAGACCGAATAGGAAGGAGTACTTAGACCTTAACCTGCCTAAGTTGTCTTTTCGCCTTGATGTCTCTCCGGGCCAGTCCAGGACCCGCCCAATAATTATCTGTGATAGTTGGAGATGTTAGCGGTCCTCCGGCCAGTATCGTTCTGAAATACAAGAGTTGCCAAGCTGGTGGCCCCTGAGCTGGGGACATTTGGATGGCATATTCAAGGGAATTTTTTTTGGGAGTTTCTTCTCGAAATTGAGGAGAGGTATCTTGGGGACAAAAAAAAAAAAGAGAGGAAAACGTTTAAGGGAATCCTTCCTGTGGTTATAACGACGAGGTCTAGCAGTTTAGGTTTCTTTTGTTATTTGTTTCAAGTTTGCAAGTATAGTTTCCGCTGCTTTGTGACACCATAAGACTGACTCTCTGACACCATGCGGAGCTAGATGGTCTGGTCAGCAAGATTTTTCAGTATTCTTCCTCATCTGCTGGAGGAGGTTGGACTACCCTACTTGTCCTGGACATGGCCCAGAGAGAACTCAAGGAGGAAAGACAATTAGCAGGTAATGGCTAATTTGTCTCCATAGTCTTAGCTTTTGGCTTTGTGAGCCCTCCACAGCTCATCCTTCAGACTAGCATTTTCATGTTTACATTTATAGGCCACCCTTTAACAAGCAAAAGCCCCAAAGCAATTTATAGCGCACCCCCGCCAATATCATCTTCCTGACAGCCAGAAGGCTTTGTAATTCTTACTTGTGATTGCTCTTGAATACCATCTAACCTTTGTTAGCGGGGGGTGAGTAATACAATATGTTGACGGATTCAATATTCTCAATTTCTTTTACAGTCATGGTCTGGCCTAAAGGACACCAAATCTTCCTGACATATCTGATGGACATCTGCCTATTGTTGTGTTATTTAATAATTTGGTGACCGAAAATGGTTTGTTTTAAATTAGCAACATCAAGAAGAGTTTTTCACTCAAGTCTTACTAAGGTTATTAATTCATCCTTCAATTGAGATTTTGAATTTCCATTCTGGTTGGCCATTATTGAAGAATCCACTCGGGGTTACAGAGGTCAGACCATAATCCTCGTAGTCCTGTTTCTAATTTTCCCCCTAGAGGCAAAAATTGTGGGAAACAGGTGTGGTATTTAGTCAATTGAATGGTTTCCACCCCTGCATCCTTTTAGTGTGGATTCCAAGAGAGCTATGCGAATAGACTTTGTCAAGTCCATCCCTCAGTATTTTTTTTTGTTGAGAGGATTATAACTGGGACAATCTATTGCAGTTCTTTTTTTTGGGAAATATCTGCACTCTTTGATATGGAAACCATACCATGCTTTTGCAATTATTTATTTTAGTTATTTATTTAAACTTTTAATCATGCACGTAGTTATCATAGCAGACAATCAACAGCAGTTTTCCATTTAACTGCATAAGTGGAACAGTAACATCATAACAAATAAAGTTGAAATTAATATTAGAATAAACATACAGTGACGGGGGGAGATGAATTTGAAATGCGAGGGGGTGTTTTCAAAGGTAACAGTATTAGCTGCCTTAGTGGATCCCTCATTACGCAGGGTGAAGGGATTATCCTCCACCATCCGATGCTGAAGTATTTGATGAAAAGGTGGGGTTTTAGATTTTTTCTTAGTTCAGGAACAATGACTACAAAACCGTATTTTTTCAGGGAGCGAATTCCAAATGGTGAGTGCAAATAGTGTAAAGGCTGTTCGCAAGTTTGTTGTGTTCTTTTTGTTTTTGCTAGTTGGGATGGAGAGGAGGTTTTGTGTGTTTGCGTTGTCGTAAACTTGTGTCTGGCAACTTTGATGGTTAGGTTCCAAAGGTCATTTGGAAGTTGGTTCTGTAAGAGTTTTGAAAATGGTGATAATTATCTTGCAAATGATTCTTTTTATATCGGGAGGCCAGTGGAGGGGTTTTAGGACAGGTGTGATTCAGCAGTCGTGTCATATCTGGAACTATCCTGGGGATGATCCGTGATGGCAGTATTCTGGACCATCCTATAGCTGGTAGAGAGATTGGGGGCTTTAGTGAAGACCTTGATATAGAATATTGCAATAGTCGAGATGTGGTGTGATTAATGGCTGGGCATACGGTATACTAAAACCTTTTGGTTCCAGTAGGGGTCCAAAAATTCTGTAAAACTCGGAGCTTGTGATAGGCAGTGTTAGCAATGTTCTTGATGTGGTGAAGACACATATTCAGATTCTGGTCAATTGTGATGCCTAGGTATTGGACCTCTGACTTTGTATCCAGATATCGTCATGGATTCCTTAGCTTTGCAGGGGGATAAAGTTGGGATCACATGTGACCAATGGAAACGGCTTCTGATTTGTTGTAATTTACTGAAAGAATTGATGATTGCCATTTTATTGGGTGATAGAATGGATGCAGATATTTATGGCTGTATAGTCTGGATGTGTTTGTAGCGAAAGGGGAGTAGATCATTAATAGATCATCTGCATATAAACTGGAAGAGTATGTTTGTTGACTTCTTATAATTGTGCATAATGACACAGCAGACCCTTGTGGTATCCCTTGTAGTTGATTTGAAAAGGAGTGAGGTTTGGGTGCCTACATTTGACCTGCTGTTGATGGTTGGATAGGAATGATTTGAAACCATGCCAAGGTTGTTTTCTGCAGTCTGATTTCCTGTAGCCTGGAGAGGAGTATTTGGTGGCTGGATGGAGTTGAAAGCTGCAGTGATATCAATGAAATATCATTACGAAACCTTGCCCCCACTGTCTATCAATTCCCCTGACTATTATATCAAAAAGGTTGGTGAGAAGTGGTTTTCGACACTGTGGAAGGAGTGGAATCTGTGTTGTTGGGGGTTTGAGTTGTATGTGGTTGTCAATGTGATCATTCAGCTGTTTGTTGTGCTACTTTTTTCAATGATCTATGGTGATTAGGGTAAGCTTGAGATTGGTCTATAGGAGCTGGGAAGTGTCCGCGTCAAGTGAAGGTTTTTTTTTTTTTAGGATGGGTTGATTGAGGCTATCTTGAGTTTAGGGGATAGGTATAGCTTGGGAGAGGAGACGAGCATTACACTATTTTTTGAAGCATTGGAGAGAGTTATGGTTTTGTTGTTATCTTTATCCATGACACGGGGCAGAGGTCCACTGGGGAAATGGTGGATGTTAATGTTGGCGATGATTTGGTTGGAGTTCTTCATCGGATATTGTGATGGAAAGAGGTCCCCAGTGTAATGGTGTGGGCTGTCCGGCACTGCAGATTTTATTGATGGGGTTTTTTTTTATTAGAGATGCATAAGCTATATTTATGTTGTGGAGGTTAGAAACATAGAAACAGAGAGAAATGCTGACAATAATAAAGACCACTAGTTTTGTCCATAGCTTGGTGGATGGATGCTTGCTGTTATATGAAATTCTTGGATGGAGTCTTTCTTTAGTTGCATTTGCATTGTGCAGAGTTCCCTGTGGCCAGTTTGAAGAGGCTTTTGTGATCACTGTTGGTGTGGTATTCTTGTTTGCATTTGTTGTAATTCTGTCTGTCTGGTTAGATACTGCTCCTTTTAGTGGCAGGGTCCTTTGAATTTCTTTCCCATTTCCTTTTCCAGCATGTCCTGTAACTTTTGTTTGAGGTCCTTTTGTGTGTCATTGGAGTACCAGGTGAATTGTGTGTAATATGGGGGGAGGGGGAGGGGGGTTGTTGAGCATCGGTTTTTTTTTTTCTGTTCCTGGAGGTTGGAGGTTGTGAGCCTTTGGGGTCAAAGGGAAATATGTATATATCAGTGCCTGAATGTGCACCGCTTTTGACTTATACAAAAAACTGTATATAAATCCTAGTTAAACAAAAATGGCAAGCAGTTTGAAATTTTAGTGGCCTCCAGTTGTGTTTTAACGTGTCCCAGGTCTGTGCTATCCCATATCTAATTTGTGTGCATACCTGTTTCAAGTATGGATTGTTTGATTGAAATGGTTTGATCTTGTTTATTGAGGCATTGCTCTCCTGTGGGGTAAAAGATGTCTTGCATGTGAAGAATATCATGGCGTGATCAGACCCTGGGACTGGAGAGATATTGTGTGGTAGGCAGTAGTGTTCGTTGATGACTTGGTGAGAAGCGAAGTCACAGGTTTAGGATTCCTCCTCTGTTGTGTGGGGTTTTTTATGAACTGCCTAAGTTGGAATTCATCCATTGCACCCATGAATGCATGTGCTTTTTTGAGGGGGGGGAGTGTGGAGGCGAAGTTAAGATCTCCTAGTAAGAAGTATGGCTTGTGGGAATGCTGTGTGAGTGCGATGCTTTGTCAAGAATTGCTGAGGATTTTGTCTTCTTTGGGCATCTGGTTACCTGTATGTCCGGTAAGAGTTAGGTTCCTGTTAGTAATTGTTAAGGATATCAAGGGTGTTGGTTTAGCTGACAGTTGATATGTTGAAGTTTAGGTGTTCCTTAGCTAATATTATAACTCCTCCTCCTTTTCTTATGGGTCCAGAGAAGTTTGAAAGATTTATAGTTGGGTGGGATGATTTGATTCAAGAATGGCATTGTTCAGTTATTATAAACCAGGATTCAGTTGATGAGCATTAAATCTTGGTTGTTGTCTTCGATGGATGTCCCAAGATAGTGCATATTTTGTTTTCGGGCTGTTCAGGAGTTTATGACTGTGGGGCGAGTTGACGTTTGTGCACCTTGGGTAGGTTTTTCTGGGGTTTATTTCTATGAGCCTGCCTGGGTGGGTCGGGCATGTTAAGAAGTGGATCCATGTAGTATTTCACTTAGGGAATGTGGACTGTTGGGTTAAGTTCTTGTTGCACTGTGGTTGCCTCATATAGGGCAAAGAATATAATGATTAGTAGTAGTTTTGGATATTGGTAACAGGCAGGTATGTTTTGAGCGCCTTGAGGAGGGTAGGGGTCCAGTTTGTATTTGGTGCGATAGTGTCCAGGGTTTATTGTGTCCAGGGTTATTTAAATGGTGGATTTCGTTGTGTGGCGTTTTTGTATCGATTGTGGTTCAGTGGTATAGTATTTTATCTGCCGTTTTGTCCTCAGGTGAGTGCTTTCCAGGTAATTCGTGTGTTCATAGGTGGCTGGAAGGGGCTGATACCATTGAGAGGAGAGGATTCCATTAAGGTAGATAGGTTTGGCCCTCCGCCGTGAGCAAATTCCTGGGATAATATTTAAGACTGGAGCAATAATTGTTATATGCTTTGAATGGCGATTGCTATCATGTTGTGTACTTAATTGGTACTTGCTGAGGTGTGTCTCAGTAGTAGCCGCGGTGGGTGGCTCTTGTGATCAGCAGTATTGCGGTCTTCCCTATACGTTGAGATCCACGCGAAGGCCGATTGCTAAAGGCCCTTTGGTATGGGCACAACCTGTAGTAAGCCGATCTTTAAACTGTCTGGCATAGGTGATGATGCAGCAGAGCTGGGAGGAGCTTACCGCCTTCTTGTGCTGCTTTCGCTGTCACTGCTGCTGATCTGCCGGTGCAGTGATTTCTCACTGCGTGGAGGTAAGAGGGGTTCCCCTGGCATTGTTCCTCTTCATCATGCACACCACGTTGGTTTTAGATCATTGGGGTGTAGAGGTAGGGTTTGGGATTTAGTTTGAGTCCTTTTTAGCTGAGAGGAGGCAGCAATTGAAAGTAATAGAAGGATATTTTCAAGTTCTTAGAAACTGGTTTGTGGAAAACAGATTAGTATTGAATATGGCAAAAACTCTCCTGGTTCTTAGGAATGAGAAACCTTTAGAGATGAAATTTGCTTCTTTGCAATGGTTTAATTGGATGTGTCCCCTTGGAACTAAAGAATCTGAGAATAATGGTTGATTCTCAGTTGTTCTTAAAAGCATACTATAGCCTATCATAAAGCTACACTTTAATATGTATGCTAAAACATCCAATTGCCACCCACGTCCACCCAAAGCCTGAGAACAGCAGTTCAAAGCCATTGGTTTTTTCCAACCAACCTGGATGAATCATATTTTGCAGCTGATCTAGGAACAATGCTAACAGTCCGGCTGCTTTGACTGCTGATAAGAGTGGTGAGTAAACTTCAAAATTGTTGTTCTGGCTATTTGAGTGTTTGAAGGAAACACTCCTAAAATCTTTGCAGGAGGTGTTAAGTAATATCATCCACGTCAGACTGCCAGCTGCTATTCAGCCTCACGACGTGGTCTTATTGGCCCAAAACTTGTTTTAGGCCAATGTTCTCAGCCCAGGCCTCAGGGCACAAGCCGCCATTCCAGGTCATCTCCCCAGAGCATATGCATGAATGATAGTTGGCTACAATGGGATAACAGCATGCAAATCTAACTCATGCATATTCATTGTGGATATCCTGAAAGCTCGACTGGCTAGGTGTATTCCAAGGGCTGGGTTGCGAGCTGCTGTTCTAGTGGGTATTCTCATTCCTTCGACCTAAACTTTGCAATAAGTTACTGTTTGACTCTAATGAAAGGAGCGAGAATAAGTATTTTATTACGAGGGGTTTGAAATATCTGGTTTTTATAGCGCCAGTTTTGTCATTTTGGTTCAAGTGGTTATGGTTACTAAAACAGGCCTTGACAAATTTTCTCTGGATTTAGGATCCCGTCCCCAAACGTAGGAACCAGCGAACTGAGACCTTTTTCCACCTCCCCACCCCCCCTGTCCTTTCCACTGACATTCAGAAGTGGGGGAGGAAGGGAAATAGTTTCTCTGAGGTCTACCAACATGCTAACTTTAGGGTCTGATTTACCGATTTCCCATTCCGTGTCTAAGTGAAAAGAAATTTAAAGGTTTCTGGCAGAAGTATACAACCCAACATTCCCTATCACTCTCTCTCCTCTTTCCACCCAGTCACCCAGTCTCTTTCTTTCTCTCCCCTCACCTTGTCTCACACGGTTAGTCTCACGCTCTCTTTTATCCGGGCTCTTGTCTACCACGCTCTTCTATCTCACCATATTCTCTCAAAATGGCCAATCCTAGCAAGCCAGTCAGCCACACTCCCCTCCCCCCGTATTTAGCCCTCACCACTTAGTAAAAACCATTCAAACCCCACCCTCCCCTCCTCCCCCCCCCCCCCCCCCAGCCATTACTCCGTCCCTCAGTTAACCCCTCACTACTTAGGAAACCTGTCAGACCCCCACCTATGTAGCTAAAGTAAAGGGATCATACAATTTTAATTTGCCCAAAATGTTGCTGATTTTTTTTTAGTAACCTGTGTAGAATAAATGAGCATACGTTTAACAAAAACCTTTTCCTTGATTAAAATCGTTTGAATAGAAAGTCCTGCATTAAGGGATATATTCAGCCAGGATCTTTGGCCTCCCCTTGCTCTCTGGCCTCTACCAGAATAGGAGCTCTGTTCTCCGTCTGCAACCGTACCATTCTCAGTCATGTAGAGCTACATGATGCAAGAACTACTGCGCTTGATCCTCAATGAGACTTGAGAATCCCTAGACCAGTGCAAGAGTTCCCTGCAGCAACGCAGCTCACACTCCAACAGAGTCACGTAGTTCAGAGAGGAGGAATCACCCACCTATATCTGAATGCTAACAACTGCAGAGACAGAGGCTGAAACCCCCCCCCCCCAACAAAACATAGCACAAAAACTTCAAGCGCCTGGAGGGAAAGTTCTAGTTGCTATGGCCACCTAGACCCTGGATTTTGCCGATCCCTGGTGTATAATTCCTTTGAGTGTTATCTAATGATTTTAAAAAAAAAAGTTTGGGGGTGGTTTTCATGTGTTGTTTTCATTTACGGTTCGTTTGTTGCTCACTGCTGAGAGAAAATTTAAGAACCCTGTAAGCCACAATTTAAATAGTGCAGCTGTTCCGATATTTTACTGCTTGAAAATTTAACCACAAGATTCACTAAAATGTGGCACCTTAGATAATTGCGTAATAGTGATTCCCAAGGAGTTTGGCAACTCAGAAAACGTTTCAATGAAATTACCCTCCACTAGAAGGTAATTCAGAAGAAATTCGCTGAACGTAGTGTGGCAAGTAAGCCCATAGGTTTCCGTCAATTTGCAAAAGAACAGGAGCTATGCGCATTTGAAAATTGAATCAATGGAAGGGACAAATTCACAATTCACCTGTTTCTATGGGCAAAAAAAAAACACAACAACCCAAGAAGTTCCAGTTTTCTTTTATGTGCGTATGCCTAGAAAGTAGGTGTATTACAAGACTACTGGCGGCCCAGCCTCGGGAATGCTTCCGCTCAAGAAGAAATGTACTTACATGAGCTAGAGCAATAAGTTTTAAAAATATATACTAGACTCCAGCCAGTTTTCTGGAAGGATATTTCTGCACATGGGATCGATGTTTACTAAAGTGTTCTACCCAGTAGCGTGAGGTTGTAGTGGGTGGGCAGTTTAGAGAGCCACACTAAAACGTAGCACGTGGCCCCATGCTAAAAATGCCATGCAAAAGTGGCAGCACGTGAATGTGTGAGCACTGGGTGGTTCAGGGACAGAATTTCGGCACTGGGATGCAATTTGCGGTTTAGCATGGGTGTCCAGTAGCTTGAATTAACTGTGCTTGCTGCATTAGCTTGGGTGCCACAATGCCATCATTCTCAATGGGCGGCATTAAAGTACAACTTTCATGCCAGTTTGCGTGGATGCTGTCTTTGCACCGCGCTAACTGCCTGAGGACCGACACACATGCCCTATGACATTATCACAGGCGGCCGGCCACACCAACAGGTTTTAGTACACCTGCCCCATAAGAAGCACTGTTTTTTTACCCCCTGGCAAATGCCTTTGTTAAATGAACCCCCCTCGAGAGCAATTTTAAAAGTTATTTCTGCACAATGAACAGCAGTGCTTGTACACACACGCAAACACTTATAGAAGATTAGACGCCTTAACCTTTTACCTGAATGAGACAAGGTGTTCCTGGTGCTTCAGCCTTTTTTTTGGGGGAAGGAGTAATTGCATTTTATGCATGTGCTGCGTCAAAATAAAAATACCCCATATTCACGTAAAATAACCCAGGAAAACTGTACACGATAAAGAGTAGATGAACAAATTTAAGGTGCAAAAATTTCCAGGGTTGATTTTCATAACAGACATTTGCTCCTGCTTTTATTTTGAAAACTCACCAATACTTTTCACATGTGAAAATATGTATATTCTATTTTTGCATGCACACTTAATTATCAACATTCATAGGCAGTGGAGAAGGGGTGGTGTCAGCAGGGCCACGTCCCTATCAATGTTTTGGCCCAACACAGCATCAGCATCTAGAGAGCTTGGGGGCAGGGCTGGAGATTAGGTTTATTTAGCCGCTCCAATCAAAAAGATTGTAAATTTCAAAGACCCACTTTTTGTGGGTAAAGCAGTGGAAATGGGTTTATAGAAACCTGCTAGCCCTCTGTGGGGTGACATAGGAACAGAGTAAATGATGGCGGATAAAGAACAAAGTGACCCCATCCAGTCTGGAGCAATTTTCAAAGTGCAAAGCGCATGCGTACATTGGCTTTGAAAATCTGGCAGAGCCAGAAGGGGGGTTTCATAATGGTTCTTTACAAAGGCAGTTTGACATTACACACATGCAGGGGACACTCTCCCAATTTTAAATCCAGTCAACCAAATCAGGGAGTAGAGGAGCGCGCCTCACGACACTTGTTGCGGGGGAGAGACCCAGCTCACCATTTACACAACCGAGAAGCACAGAACTGACACTTTAAGCAGTTTGAAAATCAATAGGAAGACACTACAATAGGTTTTCATCCTCCTTCGTCCAATGATGTCCAGCAGCAATAGCTTGTCTGTTGATATTAGTCATCAGGGGTAATTGCAGGATGCAGGCATTTCATCTCCCACCGGTCCATCTCTATGTCTCCCCCTCTACATAGCTTGTCTCTTATATTTTGCTTTTTTTTTTTTTCTTTCTCACTTTCCACTCTCCCTTTTGCATTTCTGGTTTTGTCCCTCTTCTCCTAGCTTATTTTCCTTTGCTTTCACTCAACCATCATAACCCTCATGCGCCAGCCTCATCACATTGCGTGTCCTCTGTTCCCTTCACTGTTTCCTCTTCCTTCTCTCTCCCTAGAGATTTCCTTCATATTGCAGAGCTTGTGGGTCATCAGTAAGTTCAGGCTTACCAACCCCCCGCCCCCCCCCCCCTCAGGCTATCTGTGGCTAAAACAGTGTTCCTTTGACCGTCAGGCTACTATGAGGTTAATTTTATAATAAGCCGCCTTAAGACTCCGCACCATTAGCATACAGCAATCACTAATATTTCAGTGAATTATGCACATAAAGAAGCAGTTTGTTACGTAAAAGCGAAAGTGCGCCCATTGGGCTAACTGCGTGCCCCTGTCCCGTGGGAGTGTGTGGGGGTATGGATGGCGTTTTGGGCAGGTATTTGGCCAGAGTGGCACAGGTACATACGTAATATTATAAAATACTATCATTTATGTGAGCTTTTGTAAAATCTAGGTGTGGGCGATCTTAGCCCCAGCTCTTGGACTGGCGTCACATACATGATCACACCTTAGATTTACGAGCTATATTTGGCACTATTTGCTGGTTGTTCATAATGTAGGCACTGATGAGGCACATGAAAACGCATTTACTAGATGGGAAAAAACTTTATAAAATTTCCTTCTAAAGAGTCCATTGGGCTTTCACGATATTCACAATGAATGTATGTGAGATTTATTTTCATACAATGGATGGAGTGCATAAGCATATTCATGGTGGGATAGAGCTCGAGCTTTAATTTCTGGCTGCCCTGGGTTGCGTTGAAAATTTGGACCCCTCAGCCTCTATCCCTATCTCCTACACACTGCTGCCAGTGTCTCACACCAGGCCTCCGCCACTGCTGACAATGCCCTTATCCTCCTTGCCTCCCTTCCCCCAGTCCTCCATCAGCCTTGTGTGGCAGTCCTGATTTTTGCTATCCTGAAAACCAGACTGACTAGGTGGGTCCCAAGCAATGAGTTGAGACCCACTGTGCAGAAGAAGTCTGGGCTAAATGTATCTCTGCATGAGTCCATTTATGCCTTGTTTTAATCTGTAAAACAATCTTGGTTTAGCTGCAGCCTTCATAGGTTACAGGGTTGGCCCAAAGGTTTCTGCTGCCCTAGTCAGAAGCCTCGGCTGTGCCGGCCCTCCCCTACCCCCCTACCCCCCCACGCACTGAGCTACAACCCTCCCCCATGCTGAGCCACCGCTACCGCCTATTCCAGTGGCGAGGTCGAGGGTGGACATGGCTCAGCAGCAGGCAATGTGCTTCAGCACACATGACCTGCCGCTTCTGACCCCTCTCCAACATAATTTTGGGGGTTCAGAAGCAGCATGCCCATGTGTGCTGAAGCACATGGCCTGCCACCGAACCTAGTTGCCCCCCACCCCCTGCCGCTGGAATCAGCAGCAGCGTGGCATGGCTTGCCTCAACATGGGGGGAGGGTGGCACAGCTCAGCTGAAGCACATGGCCTGTCCCCAACTGAGATCTGACGCCCTAGGCAACTGCCTAGCCCACCTAGTGGATGGATTGATTCTGATAGGTTAGCAGAACCAGAAAGCAGCGCCAGATGACAGATAGGCTCTGGTGCTGAATATTGGGATTAGTTAAAGCAGCGGCGACTAGGATCTTTAGAGACACTGACCACTACTGCTGAATATTGACCCCTGTGGTTCTTCAGAAACCCAAGGGACTCCCTAGCACAGGACATTGAGGAAGTAAATAGTGTAAGTGGGTTCAGCAAGGTAATTGATAAGTTTATGAAGGGCACGCCAATTGAAGCTTATTATACACATCAGTCAATCTTTCTGAACAGGTTTCAGTGCAGCATGGTCAATTTAAAAGCCGCACTAGTGTTTAAATTAAAATGGCAACTGCCCTCCATTTAAAAATTACCCCTGATATTTATTTATTTATTTTGGGTTTATATACCACGCTATTTTAAATCAGTGCGGTTTACAGTAAAACCACTTAATACATAGAACAAGTTTAGAACAGGTATACATTGAACTAGTTTACAATGAACATTAACATAGCAGAGCTATATATACACATATAGGAAAGCAAGCTAAATATTTAAACAAATGGAAGACTCTGCACCAGTTTACAAAGAGAAACTACAAGCATTTTTTCCCTTTGAACTGTGGAGAGTATAAGCTGGTTTTAGGATGGGTAGATTTCAACAAGCCTTTTTATGCGCATAAATTGGTATTTACCCATGTAAGTGACTTCTGAAAATTGTCCTCCCTATGTCCCTTTTGTGTTATTATGTTTTTTTTTCTAGGATAGGTGGTGATGGGATCTTAGTGAGAGTGTAATTATCAAAATCTTAGGCAAGAGACGGTATCCTATGGGCCTAGAAGGAACAAGGCTGGTGATTCCCGTAGGAATACCTTTGCAACAGTGAGAGTGTGTGCTATTGAGCAATAACAATCTGACCCAAAAAAACCCCAATAAAAACAAATGAAACTAAGCCAAACAATTATTTTTGCGCTGCATACCCCTATGTACTGGTTCAGTATTGTATGTTTTAAATAGTTAACTTATCTGTCATCCTGATTTATTTGAGACCTGTTAGCAGGAGAAAAAACAATTTTATTTTATTTTTTCTTTTGAGTGTGGTTCTTGAACAGGTATCATAATTCATTTAACCCTTTTTTTCCCTAGCCCCTCCTCTCTATCTTCAGAAGACATCTTATTCCACTTCTAAGTAACACGATAGAGGGGTAGAATTGTGGGGAAGAGTAGTAGAGTCTTCCTCGTCAATTAATACATGCTTCAGATAATGTGGTGACAACCTTGAAACATCTAATCCCATCTGAGACTTCTTGTCACTGTAAAACATGAGTCTTCTACATCCCTAGAGTGTCACATAAAAAATATCTCTAATCTGGAACCCATGGGGTCATTCAGTACCATCTGATCTACACAGACCACTAGCCAGAATTCAGAAGGCATTTGTGATCCATGGGCCCAGTCATTATTGGGCCCCATTTAAAAGGCCCCAGTGAGATCTGCCAGATAATTCCACTATCTAAGACACAGTACTGGACTCAATGGGACCATTGTCTGACCAAGCATGACATTTCTATGGGGCTCTTATGGAATTCAGCTAGGGCCAGCCGACATCAAACAAGAAAGAAAGGAGTGTGCTAGTGGCTAGGGTTATCCCATAATATGAAAAAATGCAGCCGCTGGCTGTTGTGTGACTGTGGTCAGGTCCACAAATGTAGCTCACTCCTTGACATTCTGTTAGTGAAGAAAAAGAGTGCTAAAGGGAGTTTGGGTCACAGCTATCCCTCAAAAAATTATGCTTGGCCTAGCAAAAATTTAAGAAATTGCCTTTCATCAGAATTATGAATAATACGTTTGAAAGTTCATCAAATTTAGCAAGAGTTTGGAAGAAATCTAAATGAAAATTCAGAAAAATCACTGCGTTTTTGAAAAATCGATTTTAAATTTCTTCAAATTAATGAATTAGTTTCTGATCTTTTGATTAAGAGGTTTAATCTCCTGTGTAGAGAATTAGAGCTCATTGATGGATGGCGTACACTGCATCCATTAGATATGGAATTCACACACTTCTTGGGGCCTCACAAAGTGCATCGACGCATTGACTACATGCTATTATCGGAGCAGCTCTTTGCAAAAATGAGCAACTCGGACATCAACCCACAGATGGTGTCTGACCACGCGATGGTACAAGTTAAAATGAGTTGGGGGGACAGGGGAGGGGATAGGTTGTGGTGCTTGAACCCAGTGTGGGCACAGAGTGCGGATTTTCAAGCCTTCCTCTGTAGGACTTTGCTTGATTATGAATCGGAAAAACCGGTGGAAGACGGCAGCTCTGTCCTAAACTGGGAGGTAGCAAAGGCAGTCCTGAGGGGGTGGATACTGAGCTACACAGTGGCCCAACTTCATCAGCAAGGAGCAGCACTGCAATAAGGCTTGCCGGAACCTGCAGGCGTTGCGAGCACAATATCTGAGGGATGGGCCGGAAAGGGCGCAACTTCAGTTGCAAGAGGGCAAGAATAAGGTGCAAGTGATTTTACAACATGGGCCATGTGCAGCATCTGAATTTACAAGTATAGGTTACATAAATGGGAGGATAAACCGGGAAATTAATAGCCAATCTGATCCGACCTGCTAAAGCCAAAGCCACAGTGACCTGCTTACATCAGGCCCATGGTACGGTAACTATGCAGGAGGCGGAGATTGCCCAGCACGTCACCGCCTGTTTTCAGAAGCTGTAAGGGGCTGAGTAGGGGACGGCGAGGCCAGAGAGGAATTTTTTGCCATCCTCTGAGTCCCACAAATTACAGGAGTCCAACTGCAGGCGCTTAACCGACCCCTGACGGAGGGAGAATTAAGGGGCATCATTCAAAGTTTGCAGCTGGCCAGGGCCCCAGGCCCAGATGGTTTAGGTCTGAATTTTATAAACCCTTGGGAGACCTGGTGGCTATGGGAGAGGCTGCAGTAGTGGCGGGAACATTGGGGGACTATGCTTCTCCGCCGGTGATTATACTCCTCCCTAACCCAGGGCAGGATTCAGAAAAGGAAGAGTCCTACCAGCCTATATCACTGCTGAACCAAGATCTTAAAATAATAACAGTGTTGGCCTGGAGGCTGAGCACTGTCATGCCTGACATTATACATCTGGACTAGGCAGGATTTGTGCAAGGCCGCAGTGACACTGGAGCTAAATTGTGCGCCTTGACGATGTTTCGGCAGTGCAGGTCACAGACTTCTCTGGTAGTGATGGTCGGATTGGATGCAGAAAAGGCATCGATAGAGTGGCTTGGGAATACATGTTCTGGGTGATGCAGCAGTTTGGAATCAGATGCTATTTTTCTGAGTTAGGCACAAACTTTATACAAACTGGCCAAGTGAACAAGTGTTAGTGAATGAGCAGCTAGCCAAATCTTTTACCCTTCAACATGGAACACACCAGGACTGCTCACAGTCCCCACTGCTATCATACTGTCTTTAGAGCATTTGGCCCTAAAATTCAGGGGGCACTGGTGGGCCACAGTTGAGTATAAAACTATCTTATTTGTCGATGACGTGATGATCAGAGGGGTGGACCACATTGACTGCCATGCTGAGACAGTTGGGCAGTTCTCTGGGCTACAGATCAATAAGGGGAAGTCCAAGGTACATTTACTGGGTGATGGAGGACCCCTGGGAGGGAATAGTAGAGAGTTTAAATGGACTACCGGCCCCATGAAATATTTGGGCATCTACTTGCATTCTGACCCCACCTTGGTCTATCAGTTTAACATCCAGAATAAACTGAAGCAAATCAAAAATCTTTGTGGGCAATGGAGGGATTTACCACTTTCCCTTTACAGGCGGGTAGCAGTGGTGCATATGGCCCTTATACTTAAGGTTTTATATCAACTACAGATGGTCCCTCTTTGGGTGAGCTGGGAGGATGAGAAGTATTTCAAAGGGGTCATCGGGATTTTCTCTGGCAAGGTAAACAGATGCGAGTCAGCTATGGGAAATTGATTTTGGAGATTGGGAGGGGAGTCAGGCCTTCCACATCTTAGACTTTACAATTTGGCTGCCCTTTTCTGGTGGATCCATGACAATTATATAGAGATAAACTAGTACATTCTGGACAGAGTACTGGGGACATGGAGCTAGCCTTATAGGTTAATTTGTACCCATCATTATAGTAAGGTAACTCTCATATGCCCAGAATATGGACCATGGTTAGGGGCCCTGCTGAAATCATGGAGATGGTGGGCTGGGAAATATGATCAAAGCTGGCAGGTAACTCCCTTTCTGCAGGTAACAGGCAACCCAGACTTTACACCAGGGTTGAGAAAAAACAAGTTCCACCAGTGGAACTCACTTCAACGACTGGACTTTGGACACCTAGTGAGCTGGGGAGGGGGGTGTCTCCATGTTTGAGCACCTCCAGTGGGAACTGCAGCTACCGGGGCATCATTTCTTTTCCTGTATGCAACTAAAACATTACTGGCAAAACTTCGACAGTTACACATCTGGGAGGGATGAGCTCATGGAGGTTGACTTCCGTAATCTGTCTCCCCGATGGAATTGACTAGGGAATTGGAATCGCATGCTGCACAATGTCTTACCAACTTTGTATCTGCAACATTAGCCCAACAGTGGACTGAGGAGCTGGGGGAGGACGTGGGGGAGGAGCAACGTGAAGGCTCTTTCTGTGGATTTCCGACAGTCTTTACATTGGCCCACTATCAAGAGATGCCATTTCAGATCATACAAAGGGGATACTTAACGAAAGAGCAAGGGGCACGGCTAAGCGTGTGGGATCACAACTACTGTGATAAGTGTAAATGACAGGTTGAGACATTTAAACATGCTTTTTTGGAATGCCCCATGTTGACTGAGCTCTGGCAACAGGCCCTGCAGTGTGTGCAACAGGTGGTCCATAAGCAGGTGCAGTGGATATATAGCCTGCTTCTTTCGGGGGAGGAGAGCCCGCTGACGGGGCAGAGGATTAGGAAGATGTAAGGCCAGTTTATAATGAATGGGATAGGGGTAGCTAGGAAACTTATTTTGCAGCACTGGGTGGGGGAGGTGACACCTTCCTTTCGGCACTGGCTAGCAGCTATACATGTGCTAGCCACCGCAGAGGGACACGCGTATGCTGCCTCAAAGTCTCCCCAGTGGGTGCAATATAGGCAACTGTGGAACCCGTATTTCCCAGGCAGTGAGAAGAGGGAAGAAGGGGTGGGATAGAGGGCTTGGTTGGGTAGAGGAGGGGGATTGGAAGGGGAAAAGAGGCACAAAAGTAGTGTGGCAGTTGCCGTGGTGTTTAGGCCTGAATATGTACATGGTTGGAACATGGCGGGATGTGTGTCGTATGGGACCTGGGTCTACTGAGTAGCTGGTTGCATATTGCCACTGACACTGTTAAACTTGTTTATTTTGTTTAACTTGTCAGTAAACTATGGAAGAGTTGTATAACTGTGTGCCCCTAGGGGATGTGGGTAAAGAAATTTAATAGAGATTAAATTTAAAACAAAAAAGATGTTCTCAGTGGATCCCTGAAAACAATCACAAAATTCTGTCATTTTGGACTGGGATTGTGTTTGGGTTTCCCTGATTCAAGTTTGACTTCGATTGGTTCCCACGTCTCTAGTTTCAGGTGCACTTAAATCCTTCCATATGCAAAATTACAGCCTCTGGCACAGGAATAGGACATACAGAGATGTGCTTTATCCACTATACTGTACCTCTCCATTGGGTTTTTTTGCAGCCCAAATGTATAACCCCGCAAAGGATGGTGCGTATGTGGTATAGCCTCCTAGCAGAGATGACAGAGATGAGGACTGTATCTGAATTCAACCAAGTATGGGACAAGCACAGAAATGTGTAAGGGAGTGGGAGGGAGTGTAGTTTAGGATTTAGTATGGAAGGGCAGACTGCTGCCATTTTCTCTGTTTCTATGGATAGGAAGGGGGCAGGGAGGAGGCGGGATGAGGACTGTTGTTCCCTCACAGCTGAGTGCTTTCACTGCACTACAACATATCATTTCTGCCTAAAATGATGCTTTTTTCCTCTTGCTTTTCGCTGGAAGGAGCAGTCAAGAAAGCAAAGGCACAGGTGAGGCTAAGTAGGTCCCTATTGCCACGGCGGTGCTATATTGCCCAGGGGCACGGCATCGAGACAGTGATGCCATACTGGGGGGTCAAAAGGAACAAGTGGGGTTTACTTCCCACTGAATTAAAGCAATGTCAGCTTTACACAGATATTTGTAGCTGTGTATTTTAAGATCTGTATACAGATAGGATTCCACTTTGGGGGGGAGATGCAGACCTGCAAACCATGTAGATGCTGCTCTGTGGGATATTCCACTGAATAGCCGCAGGTGCTGCCACTACAGGCCCCGATGCTAACTGGTTAGCGTTGGGCATTCCGGGGCGACACCCATCCCTAACCGGGCCGCTGCGATATTTAGCCAATGCCAGGTTAGGAATTCTCGATGAAAGTCAGGCCTAACCTTTGCCGCAGAAGCTAATCAGGTAGCAGTTGAATATTGCCGCAGTCCAGTCAGTTTCAGAGCAATCCAGGCCACCCAGATATTCAATGTCAGAGCCCAGATACGGTCCCGGTATTGAATATCTGGGTCTAAAGTTCAACACCAGTGGCTAGCAGCTCTAGCCACCAACGCTGAATATCGGGACCTGTGTTTTTTGTCAGGTTATAGTCATTCCTGTTTTGAAGAAATCTCGCCTTGATCTAGTGTGTTGTGCTAATTATAGACCTGTAGCCAATATTTCCATTTTTTAAGGCATTTTTTAGAGAGGGTGGTTACTAACCAGCTGATGGCTCTTTTGAGGGTGGAGAGAAACTGGCTAGTTTCCAGGCCAGGTTTCAACTGGGGCACAACATGGCGACAGTTTTGACTCTGCTCAAGATGAGGGTTTGCAGTTGGATAGAGGAGACGGGGTGACACTTCTTGTGTTGGGTGTGGCTCTGGCCTTTGATTTAGTAAATCACATGGTTCTACTTGACAGGTATATGCAGTTCGGATGAGTGGGGTAGCTCGTTGGTGGCTTACTTCCTGCTTGACGCAAAGATCAGGAAGGACAGATTTTAATAGAAAGTTATCACCTTTGTTTAAGATCTCCTGAGAGGTTAAGGGTCCCTGCTTTCACCTTTTTTATTTAATGTTTTTACAAAACCTTTGACCGAATTGATTTGAGCACTATGCTTACAGGATTATTTCTATGCCGAAAGACATTCAGCTTCTTTTTCTTTTCATGCAGATGGGACAGGAGATTTGGAGAACCTGAATTAGAGAATATCTAGGATTGTCCAGTGTGCTGTCATGAAAGTAAGTCTGTGCTGAATATTTATTTATTTATTTAGACAGATTTGTATGCCACCTTATCCTACAAGCAAAGTGGTATGAAGAAAACTGAGGAAAGCTGCCACCCCCTTCCTCCCCAGGCGAGAGGGAAGGGGAGATGATGGATGCCATGGGGCACTCTGGGGAGGAGGGTGGCAGCAGGCAGGCCTGCCTAGGGTGGCAGAAATCCTTGGGATGACCTTGCTGATATTCAAATAAAGTTATGCTCCTAAGTTTAGGCTCCAAAGTTAGGTGCCTAAATTTGTGAAACACAGGAGCCTAGGTTTCCACTGAAAGTTCACTTATATTTGGGAGCTTAAATGTTATGGTCCCTATATTTAAATGCACTTATCCAGCCATCAGGATCTGTAGCTCGATAAGTGCTGCTGGATGGGTCTATCCAGTGATTTTGAGCTGTACTATCTGGATGGTGCCACTGAAAATCGTACGGCACTATCTGTATAGTGTTGTAGTGGACTGTGCGTAGGGTAAGGCTGGTCCCAGCAATTAGCCAGATAATGGTGATATTCAGTCCATTATCGCATAAACTATTCAGATAGCTTAGGGCAGCAATAAGACTAAGGGCCCAACATTGATTCGGGGCGGCTATGCACCGCTAAGGCGCATAGCCCTGCCCGCTGACCACTAACCCTAGATATTTAATGCTGTGGCGACAGCATCGAATATCCACATTTGATGCACAGAAGACACAGCTGCAGAGCCTTATCTGGTAGCAGTGATATTGCAACGCTACCCAGTTAGCATCCGCTGCCAAAACTAGGCAAGCCAAAAGCCCCCGGATAGCATCACGTAGGGGACGCAGAAGAGATATTGAACGCCACTAACCATGTAAGTGCCCTTGAATATCCCAGTTTAAGGCATTTCACGGTTTACAGCGCAGTAAACCGTTTAAATGCCTTTCGAATATTGGGCCCTAATTGAATATGAAAAACTGCTAGCACTGAGCTCACTATGAGGGCAACATAAGTGCATTGCTGTATGTATATTTGGGGCCTATTTTATAAAGTGAAGTATGCGCATATTTCACTTTCTAAAATAGGGGCGTATACCCCCTCCTGCACCTAGACGCAGCAGTAGCGCCTGGCAGATAGCAGGGGTAGCTGGTGGAGCCTAGATCAGCTCAGAAACACGCTTCATGGTATTCTATAACATGCTTCACGCAAGGCTATGCTTATGCTCTGTCCAGGTACTGCCCCTGCGCATGGCCCAATGGACCTTACGCACGATGGGCACTTACAAACATACTTACAAAATAGCGACCAGCCGAAGCGCACATGTAAGAGCCCATTCATGTGTGTAAGTCCTTGAAATCACGGACTTCTGCGCATAAATAGTGTGTGACTTTCTGCCTGCCCTTCTAAAATCAGCCCCTAAATGTATATTCAACACTGACCACTATCCAGATAGTGGTGTTGAAAATATGTGTTTTAAGAACATAAGAACATAAAAAATGCCAAACTGGGTCGACTAAGGTCCATCAAGCCCAGTATCCTGTTTCCAACAGTGGCCAATCCAGATCACAAGTACCTGGCACGTTCCCAAAAAGACACACAGCTTTCACAATGCTTGTCCCCGGGCTAAGCAGTAAATTTCCTGGGTCCTCTTTCATAATGATTTAGGGACCTTTTCGCCAGAAACTTGTCCAAACCTTTTTTAAACCCAGGTACACTAACAGTTTTTACTACATCCTCCGGTAACAAATTCCAGAGTTTGATTACACGTTGAGTGAAAAAATATTTTCTCTTATTAGTCTTAAACAGGTTACATTGTAGCTTCATTTCTACTTTTTGATGGTGTAAACAATTGATCTATGTTTACTCGTTCTACTCCATTCATTAATTTATAGACCTCTATCATATCTCCCCTCAGCCGTCTCTTTCCCAAGTGAAGAGTCCTAACCTTTTAAGACTCTCCTCATATGGGTATCCTTCCATCCCCTTTACCATTTTGGTGGCTCTTCTCTGTACCTTTTCTAATTCTGCTATATCCTTTTTAAGATACGGCGACCAGAATTGCACACAATATTCAAGGTGCGGTCGTACCATGGAACGATATAAAGGCATTATAATATCCTTTGTTTTATTTTCCATTCCTTTCCTTATAATTCCTAGCATCCTATTTGCTTTCTTGACCATGGCTGTACACTGGGCAGAGGGTTTTATTTTATTTATTTATTTTATTTAACCACTGCATCTGGCATTTAAAAATAATGCCGAATGCAGTGGTAGGCACCTAAATGTACACCTGCCAATTCATTTGCTTCGATTTAGGAGCCTAATTTAAGTGCCTAGTCCATTTTTCTGCACATTTCACCCTGGCCGTCCCTGATTTGACTTGGATGTTCTTTCTAAAATGCCACCTTTAATGTTTTAACAGTTTCACAGAAATTGGCAATTTTGCAATGGTGCCCTGTGCATAGGGAATCTTAGACTTTGTGTTGATCCTTAAGTTCCATCTTATTTATTTAGACAGTTTTGTATACCACCTTATCCTTCAATCAAAGTGGTCACAACACAATTGGGGGATACATTTAACATGAGGGGATATGAGACACATACACTAATACTTACAGGGAACATGGGCAATAGAGGGTTAAGTGGCTTGCCCAAGACCTGTGGGACCAGAAACCCCAGTCCTTCTGGCCCAAGGATGCTATCCTTTAGTGGGATTTGAGCCCCTGACCTTCTGGCCTGAAATATCTTGCCCCGACCACTAGGCCACTCCTCCATTCTCCATCCTGTGCAATATCAGCATGTTGTGAAAAGGTGACCTGACCAGCAAGGAACTGCCTCTCCCTGGGCACCTCATATTTATATGGTTAGCGGCACCTGTCACTGAAAACCATTGCAGACTGTCCCAGCACTATCCAGATGGTACTGGGGTGATCTGGGGCAGAATGAGGACAGAGATGCATCTTTTCCAAAGAGTGGTGATTTTCAGCTATCCACATAATAGCACTGAATATTGCTATTATCTGGACAGCTGTGGAATTCATTAGCATACCCAGATATTCAGCTCTGCTACCCAGATAGCTGCAAGCACTGAATATTTACTTATATCTTTACTATCACGGCCAGCATTTAAGATGAAAGAAGCCCACATAGTTTAATTACCCCCGGTATTTTTTTTTCATTCCAGGTCCTGCAGAACTCCCTTTGTCATTACAATATTGAATAATGGAGTTAGTTCTGGTCTGCCATATTGATTTCTAAATGGTAGACTGTTTTTCTTTTATTATGATGTATAATCACTAAACAGCCACCTCTCCATGGGGCGCACAGTCTGCAAACTGAGAGCAGGTGGCCCCATCAGCCAGGAGTTGTTGATTCCTTTATTTGTTTCATTCACCCTATTATATAAACCCATGTTCCCTAAAATCCTGTTACTGCATGTATAACCTGTACTGTAAAAGTTACGAGGGATCGGGGATTCACTTGATTGTAAAGGGTTAATTGTTACTTGTCATGATTCATGGTTCTATTTAAATTGCCGTGATTATTGATAGGGCGGTATATAAAAATCACATAAATAAATAAATTAAATAAATAAATAAATAAATTCCAGATGGCTTTGAATAAAAATCCTTTGGAAAAACAGTTTTGTGTCCACTTGTAAAAGAAAAGAGGAAGCCAGCGGAGTATTAAAATGTTGTTGGAACCTGTACGCAGATACCAGGAATAAATCCCTGTCTGGCAAAGAAAGAAGGGTAAAATTGGTTGCACAGCTGTCCGTGACTTTATATGCAGTCACCCCCTGACAGTGTTCAGAGTGCAGAGAGAAAGAGTCAACAGTTTCATAAAACCTACAGTAAAAAGAAAAAATTCCCCCAATATAGACAGCCATGTGTGAATTTGAAGGGGAAACCTCAGAAAATAGCCCAGTGCAATGCAGACGACGCTATCGGATTTAACTGCTCAGTTTTGGACTTCACTTCAATCATCAGAAAACCCTTTATCTGACGTTTTTAACTCATTTTTTCACCTGATTGTGAGTGCATGAGGTTCTAGTTAACTGTCCTGAGGCAATGTGAGTGGCATGAAATGCTGACAGTGTTGGACTTAATGTCTGAACACTGAACATTTTTCAGAGTCTATGGGGCATGTTTACTAAAGTGCATTAGCTGGTATTACAGGGTTTAGCGTGTGGTTGGCGCGTGGTTGAGCATTGCAGTAACAAGGGCATTACGCCCAAAGCTGACTGAGCTAAAACTCCTGCTCTAGCCAGGGTTAAGGCAGAGAGAGGGCGGAGAGAGGGTGGAGTCAAGGCACATGGTGGGGCTGGTGCACTAGTCGCCCACTAGCCGCACAAACATGTCACTAGCGCAGCTGCAGCTAAAGCCAGCCTCTGACCAGGCACTAGCCGCATGCACCATGCTCACACACTCTGGCTGTGCATTTCGGATGGGAGTGTTAGCAAATATGAACGTCAGAACAGGGCAAACACATAAGAACAGGATGGGGTAAAAGGAAATCTGAGTGGAATAACAAGGCGCCTGCCTATGACACAGGTTTGGAGAGTCAGCAAAGTGCAGCTGACATGCAGTGAACCACAACAGTCTGATATCCACAAAACCAGAGTCTGCAGGTCAGTGGTGAACCTACTGGGACAGTGGCCAAATATCCACAGATACATCAACAGCTGTCCTGACAGCCTGCTGTTCACATCTGCATCTGCAAGGAATAGATGTCAGAGGTCTCCTGGTGTGCGCTGTGGAGGTGTCAGAAGATAGGGCCTGTGCTCCATTTAACAGTCAGTGCTGGCCTCATAGCCAGAGTTGGAGCCAGCAAAGAACAGTAGGGGGAGGGGCATGCAAATTAGTTGGTGCAGATACTACCAACATAGAAACATGACAGCACAAAAAAAACATATTGTACTTCCATATCAACTACTAATGTGGTAGGCTATGGCCTAGCATGGCCTGCTACTATGAAGGGCCAGTAAGTTAGGCCTGGATCCTAACACCTATTATAGCTAGAAAAGAACCAAAAATATGTGGAAAATAAGAAAGCTGTTTTAAGATGCTTAATAAGAAGTTTTTATGAATTTATAAGTCTTCTATTATTCTCTTGTGTGTGAAAGAACAGAAATGTAACAGTATATGCATTCCAGAAGCCGAAGTTAACCTTGCAGTAGAAATGTAGCAAGATTTAGAACTGTACCATTGTTCAAACAATCCTAAAGGAGGGGGCCGGTTGCTAGGCTCCGGAGGTATTTCTAATTGGACAGGTGCAGGGAACGTATAACCAATGAGAAGTTTGCATGTATCGAGCTAGAACCAATAGAAAGTTCTCATGTATCAAACTGAAAAAAAGGTATAAAAAGTTATGTCTCTGTATAAACATTTGCTCAGTTCCTTTTGTTGCTTTGACTGACTGGGCCTGTGCACATTAAACTGGCTTGGACCCTGTCAATTGACTCCTGGACTTATTCATTGATTGCACTTTGCCACAGCATATTCTTGGTGCGTTGGCCGGGAAGTGCAAGTGGTAAATGGTATTCAAGTGGGTAATCCACGTAATTCGCCTTGAGGTTTGGTCCAGTTGGAACTGTGTCTGTCCGACCGCGGGGGAGACCTCAGGCGCCGCTGGCCCTTTTGTGCCGGAGAGGGTTCCGCCTGCCTCGGCGGGCCATCGGGTCCAGCTGGCCAACACCTCCGACCCGGGGGAGTCCAGGTTCCAACTCAGAAGCTGGTGTGGTATCGGGGACCGGATCCGGTGAGTAGACCTTTTGTGATTTGATAGTCAGAAAGAACAGCCTGGGACAGCGTCTTGCGTGCGCAAGACTGATTTGGTATATTTGGTATAGACTAAATGGGAAATCTGGGAAATCTCACATGAGTATGCGTGAGACAAGGGAGCCTGATCACCTCCCATAAGGGCGGTCCTAGTAAGCTCCGCGTAAGGAAAGTGGAAGTTGAAGCCATCGACCCTTCTTGTTTGAAATAGTCAGAAAACCTGGGCACTTGAAATATTGAAATATGATATTTTGTTGAAATATGTTTGCGTGTGAGTGAGAGGTCTTGAAATACAGACCGAGCGAGAGCGGACTCCTAAGTAGCGCAGTTCCTGGCCGGGCGACCGCGCCCAGGTCGCGAACAGGAGGAAGCGAGTGGTGTTTGTCCCCCCCAGTGTTCTGTGGGCTGTACGGACCCCTTACCTACAGCCATACTACCTATCCTTATTGTTCGTTGTCTTGTACGTCATTACGTGTACGTAGGGACGTAGGGTACGTAACGTACGCAGTTATGTTGAGTACGAAGGAAGCGTAGGTAGGTGCGTTCATGAGATGGGAGGGACAGAGTCCACGCACACTTCGTTGGCATGTATGATCAAGAATTTCCGTAAAGGATTTTCAGGCGATTATGGTATAAAAATGACCCCATCCAGATTAAAAATGTTATGTGAAACGGAATGGCCCGCATTAGCTGCTTCATGTCCCCGAGGGGGCACCTTTGATTTTGAGACAGTTTTACGACTTCATCAGCTTATATTAAGAGTGTACCCTGACCAGTTCCCCTATGTAGATTCCTGGTTAAATGCATGTGAACAGCAGCCCTCATGGATGAAGCGCTGTTATGAGGAGCACTGTAAGATATTTGCAGCTACTAATAGGGGAACCAAAAAGGCTAAGGAAGCGAAGCCGCCTGTGTATGCTGACCCACAGTCCTCAGATATCTTGGATAGTTTACCCCGGCACCCACAGAAAATAGTCCCCACAGCCCCGCAACCTGAGGTAGAGCCCGATGGGGAGCCCCAGAGAATACCAAAGCAACAGCCCAAGAAGCACCCTACCCCGAGTGAGAGTTCCGGGTCAGGCCCAAGCACAGCAGGGGGACTCGAGTCCTCCGATGAGATAGAGAGTGGAAGCTCTCCTGCCAGTTCAGGGTCACCCACCAAGGAGACTAGTGCCCGGGAGCCTTATGATTTAAGAAGCGTAACTCCCAAGAAGAAGGATAAAGCAGGGCACCTAATACCATTACGCCAAGTACCTGGAATTCCGGTTTTGAATGATCAGGGCCAGATGGCACCAGGACCAACCAGTTTAGTTTATGTACCCTTTTCTACCACAGATCTATTAAATTGGAAAATGCATTATGCTTCCTACACAGCCAAGCCCCAGGAATTAACAGAATTAATGTCAAGCATTATGCAAACCCATCAGCCTACCTGGGCCGACTGCCGCCAGCTCCTGTCCACCCTCTTCACCACTGAGGAGCGAGGCCGGATCGGCCAAGCAGCCCTCCGGTGGTTAGAAGAGAACCCTGTAGAAAGGGGGGAAATAAATCCCCCACAAGCAGCTGCTGCAGAATATCCCAACGAAGATTCCGGGTGGAACCCGAACGAGGAAAGGGGGGCGGCGGCCTTAACCAGATTTCGCCAGGCCTTAGTGCAGGGCCTGAAGAAGGGAGGCCAGAGAGCCATGAATATTGGGAAAGTATCGGAAGTTCTCCAGGGTCCAGATGAGAGCCCAGCGGCCTTTCATGAGCTGTTGTCTGAAGCTTATAGACGGTATACCCCATATGATCCCGCTGCTCAGGAAAATTTACGCATGGTAAATGCGGCCTTTGTTAGTCAGTCCCAGAGAGACATAAAGCGAAAATTACAGAAGTTGAACATAAGAACATAAGAACATAAGATATGCCATACTGGGTCAGACCAAGGTCCATCAAGCCCAGTATTCTGTTTCCAACAGTGGCCAATCTAGGTCATATGTACCTAGCACTTTCCCCAAGAGACACAAGTTCCACAATGCTTGTACTGGGTCAAGCATTGATATCTTCGGTCACTTCTTAATAATGGTTTATGGACCTTTCCTCCAGGAACTTGTCCAAACCCTTTTTAAACCCAGCTACACTAACAGCCTTTACTACATCCTCCGGTAACAAATTCAAGAGTTTGATTACACGTTGAGTGAAAAAATATTTTCTTTTATTAGTCTTATATAGCTTCATTGCATGTCCCCTAGTCTTTCTATATTCTGATAACGTAAACAATCGATCTACGTTTACCCGTTCCACTCCGTTCATTAATTTATAGACTTCTATCATATCTCCCCTCAGCCGCCTCCTTTCCAGGTTAAAGAGCCCTAACCTTTTTAGCCTCTCCTCATAGGAGTATCCTTCCATCCCCTCTACCATTTTGGTGGCTCTTCTCTGAACCTTTTCTAATAACGCTATATCCTTTTTAAGATACGGCGACCAGAATTGCAAACAATATTCAAGGTGCGGTCTCACCATGGAACGATATAGAGGCATTATAATATCTGTTGTTTTATTTTCCATTCCTTTCCTTATCATACCTAGCATTCTATTTGCTCTCTTGGCCGCCGCTGCACACTGGGCCGAGGGTTTTAACATGGTATCCACAATGACGCCTAAATCTTTTTCCTAGGTGGTGGTTCCTAATGTAGAACCTTGCATCGTGTAACCATAGTTTGGGTTGTTCTTCCCTAGGTGCATAACCTTGCACTTGTCCACATTAAATTTCATCTGCCATTTTGATGCCCAGTCTTCCAATTTATCAAGATCCTCTTGCAATTTTTCACAATCCTCTTGGGTTTTAACAACTTTAAATAGTTTTGTGTCATCTGCAAATTTGATAACCTCACTCGTTATTCCACTTTCCAGGTCATTTATGAATATGTCAAAAAGCAGCGGACCCAGCACAGATCCCTGGGGTACACCACTATTCACCTCCATTGGGAAAATTGGCCATTTAGCCCTACCCTCTGCTTTCTATATTTTAACCAGTTCCTGATCCACAATAGTACACTGCATCCTATCCCATGACTCTTTAGTTTTGCCAAAAGTCTCTGATGAGGGACCTTGTCAAAGGCTTTCTGAAAGTCCAGATACACAATATCAACCGACTCACCTTTGTCCACCTGTTTATTCACTCCTTCAAAAAACATAACAGATTAGTAAGACAAGATCTTCCTTGTCTAAAGCCATGTTGGCTGTCTCCCATTAGGTTGTGACTATCTACATGCTGAGTAATTTTATTCTTTATGATGGTTTCTACCATTTTTCCTGGTACTGACATCAGGCTCACCGGTCTGTAGTTTCCCGGATCACCCCTGGAACCCTTTTTAAAAATTGGTGTTACATTGGCGATCCTCCAATCTTCAGGTATTAGAGATGATTTTAATGATAGTTCACAGATTACTGATAGCAGGTCTGCAATCTCATATTTCAGTTCTTTCAACACCCTTGGATGTATACCATCCGGCCCAGGTGATTTGCTACTCTTCAGTTTATCTAATAGTTGTAAGACATCTTCTCGATGTATCGATATTTCCTTCAATTCTTCCGCACCTTTAAATACCACTTCAGTCATGGGTAACATCCCTACATCTTTCTCAGTAAAGACCGAAGCAAAGAATTCATTCCATCTCTCCGCTATCGCCTTGTTGCCTCTTAGTGCTCCTTTAACCCCTTTATCATCTAATGGACCAACTGACTCTCTCACAGGTTTTTTGCTACGAATGTACTTGAAAAGGTCTTTATTTCGCGTTTTTGCTTCCGCAGCAAGCTTCTTCTCAAATTCTCTCTTTGCCTGCCTTATCAATGCCTTGCATTTGACTTGCCAGTGCTTGTGCTGTTTCCAGGTTTCGTCGTTTGGCTCTTTTTTCCATTTCCTGAAAGATGCTTTTTTGGCAACAACAGCCTCTCTGACCTCACCTTTAAACCATGCTGGCAGTTTTTTGGACTTCCTTCCACTTTTCTTAAAGCGTGGAATACAGCTGGTCTGGGCTTCCAAGATAGTATTTTTCAACAACACCCAAGCTTGATGTACGTCTTTAACCTTTGCAACTGCTCCTTTTAGTGTTTTCTTAACTGTTTTCCTCATTTTATCATAGTCTCCCTTTCAAAAGTTAAAAGGTAGTACTGTGGATTTCCTTACTATCCCTCCTCCACTAATTAAATCAAAGGCTATCATGCTATGATCACTATTGCCAAGTGGCCCCAACACCCTTATCTCTTGCACTAGATCTGGTGTTCCACTAAGAACTAGGTCTAATATGGCTTCCCCTCTGGTCGATTCATGAACCAACTGCTCCAAGAAGCAGTCATTTATTTCATCTAGGAACTTTATCTCCCTAGCATGTCCTGACGTGACACTGACCCAGTCGATACCGGGGTAATTGAAATCACCCATTATTATTATTACTGCGCTGTAACGTTTGTTAGCTTCCTTGATTTCTTGGAGCATTTCTTCATCCATTTGGTCATTCTGGCCAGGTGCTCGATAGTACACCCCCATTGCCTTCCCCCTTTTATATGGAATTTCAATCCATATAGATTCTACAGCAGATTTTGTTTCCTGCAAAACTTTAATCCTTTCTGAGTCAATGCCCTCTCTAACATAGAGCGCAACCCCTCCACCAATTTGATCAGCTCTATCATTACGATATAGTTTGTACCCAGGTATCACAGTGTCCCACTGGTTGTCCTCCTTCCACCATGTCTCTGATATTCCTATCATATCTAACCTTTCATTTAGTGCTATATATTCTAACTCTCCCATCTTATTTTTTAGACTTCTAGCATTTGCATACAAGCATTTTAGAGAATGTATTTTATTCATGTTAATTTGGCTATTGTTAGACATGGGTAAATTGGGATCTTTAAGCTCTGTCTGCTCCATACTTGAGGGCATTTGGGCTACTTTACTCTTTTGTGGAACCTCTCTGCTTTTGGTAGTATCCTTCAAGGATACATTCTTCCCAACCATCCGCTCTTGGGCGACTGTCGGCTTTCCCCTAATATCTAGTTTAAAAGCTGCTCTATCTCCTTTTTAAAGGTTAATGCCAGCAGCCTGGTTCCATCCCGGTTAAGGTGAAGCCCATCCCTTCGGAAGAGCCCCTCCTTTCCCCAGAATGTTGGATGGATTTGCAGGCATGAACACAGCTCAGTTAATGGAAGTCGCTCAGAAAGTATTTGTGAATCGTGAGAATGAACGAGACAGAGAAAGTGAACGAAAGATGAAGAAGAAGGCAGATCTTCTTGCTGCTGCTATAACCGAACGACATGGAGGAGGTATTCCTAATCAAAGGACCAGAGGATGTGGAAGAGGCCGCGGAAGCGACAGGCCTCCATTAGGTGCCAATCAGTGCGCCTACTGCAAGGAAGAAGGACATTGGAGAAATGAGTGCCCGCATCTGGACTCCGCCCCTGCAAGGGGAGGAGGGAGTACCTGGAGGCCCGGAGGAAGATTTCGAAGGAGAGGAGGAATGAATCGAACACAGTTTCAGCAGGAGAGGGAAGAAGCCCTTGAGGGAGTGGTAGTAGCAACGGGCTATGACCTGGATGACATAGATGAAGACTAGGCCAGACCGGGCTCCAAGTTCACCCTGGGTCCCCAGGAGCCTATGGTCAGTCTAAAGATAGGGACCAATACATGGAATTCATGGTAGATACAGGAGCAGAACATTCAGTAGTAGCCAAGCCAGTAGCTCCACTGTCCTCACGATCTGTCACCATTATAGGAGCCACTGGAAATAAAGCTACAAAACCATTCTTGCAGAACCGCATGTGTGAACTAGGGGGACAGAAGATAACGCACCAGTTCTTGTATATGCCTGAGTGCCCAATTCCACTACTGGGCCGAGACATGCTTGCCAAGCTCCAGGCCCAAATATCCTTTGCTGAAGGGGGAGAAATGAAAATGACTGTGAACCCAAAGCCTTCTGGATTAATGGTGCTTACTGTTCCCCAAGAAGAAGAATGGCGGTTCTATAGTGCACCTCCAATAAAGTCACCCAGTCCCTGTATACCTACCAACCTGATAGCCTCACCTGAAATATGGGCAGAAGATAATCCACCTGGTCTAGCGAAGAACATAGCCCCTGTCATTGTCGCCCTCAAGACTCAAAGAAATTAAATTCACTCAATTTACTTTTATATAACCACAGTTCAATAATGTTAACTTGCCAATGGTCTTAGATAAACGGTAAAGTTATGACACTTATTTATGGGTAATCAACTTCTCCCATGTAGTGTCCGTTCACATCAATGACCTCAGGCAAGTATGTTTTGAATTATTTATCTAATATATTGCTCTTTTCTTATTTTTATAAATGTTCTTTTCTTATTTTAAAATAGCTTTCACCACTCTACTTATCTTATATAGAATGGCGTCGGCAAATGCCCCTTTTCATTCACAAACAAAGGAAGAACCCCAATGCCTCAATCTTCTAAGCGCTCCAGCGTTTCTCCGATTGGGTTTTTCAAGGGGATAAAGTGCATTGCTTCTTATCAGGGACCATTTAAATGTTCGTTTTCTTCAGTATTCTTATATTTCATTCTTTGTTCTATAGCAACACAAACAGCAATATTACATGGTTAAAGCACTTAAATATACAAACTCTTCTCAGTGCCTACATCACATTTCTTCTCTCACAATACCTTTAATAGGTTTCCGGTTTCATTAACTCTTACCGGTCACAATCTCCTATCTTTACTGACCTCAGATTTTTGGGACGCCACGCATGCGTACTGACATATGTTTAAATACCTTCCTTAGCTGCTAGCTTATTGGAGCCTCTCAAATACATGCCAACCAATCAACGTTAACATTTAACCCTTCTGGTTGAACTGTGCGGAGTCGATGAATCCACCATTGTTCTCGATAGGAAAGCCTTTGTTCCTGTGATTTACCTTGTGATCCTTGCATTACTGCTTCTATACACCAGCATCGTAGCACTTCAAAATTATGACCAAAGTCTAAACAGTGCTGTACAATGGGGGCTTTATCCGTCTGCATCTTAATCTACTTTGATGTTCCCGCAAACGGGTCTTTAAAGCCCGAATCGTTTTCCCGATGTATAACAAAGAACACAGACAACGAATTGCATAAACTACCGATTTTGATTCACAATCTGTGACTTGTCTCAAATGATATCTTTCACCCCTATGAGTGAATTCTGAAATTTCCAGCGTAATTTGACAGATATTACAGTGACCACATTTCATATGTTTTCCTACTTTTTCACTTGTCGGAATCCAATCTAGCGGTCTTAATACAGTAGGAGATAAATATTCTTTTAAACTTTTGTTTCGTTTCCATACACACCGCACTGTTTTATCTTTTAATCCTGGTACTACTTCCAAAACTGTTGTATACTTTTTTATAATCTTTTGAATTTTTATACTCAGAGGTGAAAAAGTAGTAACTAGATTTACCTTATGATCCTCTAGTTCCTTAGCAGATTTTTCTCTTGAGAGTAACAAAAGCTCTCTCTCTGAGAAGAGTTTGTATATTTAAGTGCTTTAACCACGTAATATTGCTGTTTATGTTGCTATAGAACAAAGAATGAAATATAAGAATACTGAAGAAAACAAACATTTAAATGGTCCCTGATAAGAAGCAATGCACTTTATCCCCTTGAAAAACCCAATCGGAGAAACGCCGGAGCGCTTAGAAGATTGAGGCGTTGGGGTTCTTCCTTTGTTTGTGAATGAAAAGGGGCATTTGCCGACGCCATTCTACATAAGATAAGTAGAGTGGTGAAAGCTATTTTAAAATAAGAAAAGAACATTTATAAAAATAAGAAAAGAGCAATATATTAGATAAATAATTCAAAACATACTTGCCTGAGGTCATTGATGTGAACGGACACTACATGGGAGAAGTTGATTACCCATAAATAAGTGTCATAACTTTACCGTTTATCTGAGACCATTGGCAAGTTAACATTATTGAACTGTGGTTATATAAAAGTAAATTGAGTGAATTTAATTGCTTTGAGTCTTGATTGTAGTTCACTCTGAAGAGAGGCCTTATAGATTGTCGCCCTCAAGCCAGGAATGGAACCAGTGCATGTGAAGCAGTATCCTCTCCCTCGACCAGCCATAGAAGGAATTCATTGCCATTTGATGAAACTACTAAAATATGGACTTCTCAAGGAATGTCAGTCACCTTGGAACACCCCCCTTCTCCCAGTAAAGAAGCCTGGGACAGGGGACTACTGCCCAGTACAAGATCTAAGGCGAGTAAATGATGCAGTTGAAACTATACACCCAGTAGTACCAAACCCTTATACTCTCTTGGGACTGATCCCTGCTGAGGCTACTCACTTCACCGTCCTGGACCTGAAAGATGCCTTTTTCTGTGTGCGCCTAGCACCCACCAGTCAGCTTTTATTCGCTTTTGAATGGCAAGACCCCACAACAGGAAGGCGGGGTCAGCTCACCTGGACCAGATTACCCCAAGGATTCAAGAATTCACCAACTCTCTTCAGTGCTGCCCTGAATCAAGATCTCTCAAGTAACCCAGTGGACCCAGGAAAGAGGGTTCTTCTTCAATATGTAGATGATTTGCTCATAGCCACCAACTCAGAAAGTGAATGCCTACAAGCTACTAGTGAACTTTTGTACCTTCTTAAAGATGCTGGATACAAAGTCTCAAAAGCCAAAGCACAACTATGCCAAACTGAAGTCAAGTATTTGGGATTCCAGTTGTCCAGTGGGACCCGATGTTTAGGACCAGAACGCAAAGAAGCTGTGTGTAATATCCCCACACCAACCACTAGGAGGCAAGTAAGAGCATTCCTGGGGGCCGCGGAATATTGTCACATATGGATCCCCAACTTTGCCCTGATTGCAAAACCACTATACGAAGCCACCAGAGGAATGGAAAAATCCCTACTAGATTGGGGACCTGAACAAGATGTAGCATTCCAAACTTTGAAGAAGGCCCTGATGTCATCTCCAGCTTTAGGTCTTCCAGATGTTCAGAAGCCTTTCCATCTTTTTGTTCATGAGTCACAAGGAAACGCATTGGGAGTATTGACGCAAACTCTTGGATCCTGGCAACGGCCAGTAGCTTATCTGTCAAAACAATTGGATATAGTTGTCAAAACAACAACCTCGCCATAAACTACAACAAGACTGAAGCTCTAATCATCACTCGGAACCAAAGCTTCATACACCCACCAAATATAAAGATACAAAACATTACTATACCAATAAGGTCAGAAGTAAGATACCTCAGGGTTACGCTGGACAATAAACTCAATCTCAAGCCACACATAGACAAAACAATACAAAAAGCCTACTACAAGATGCGAATCATCAGGAGACTGAAACCACTCTTCGCCCCAGAACACTTCCGTACCGTCTGTCAAGCACTGATAACCTCTCTACTGGACTTCTGCAATTCGATATACCTTGGACTACCGAAGCAAGCTATCAAACCACTCCAACTGGCACAAAACACCGCAGCACGAATCATATCCGGAACTGCGAGACAGGAGCACATCACACCCACCTTAAAGGATTTACACTGGCTTCCAATCGATGCACGCATCAGATACAAAACAATCATAAACATATTTAAGATAAAACAGCAAACATCAGCCAACAGCCTGCACACCCTCATACAACCAGACACCAGCACACGTCCTAGAAGAAAACAAACACACAACCGAGTCAGCACCCCAAGTGAATACAAACACACACGCAAGGACACAACAGACAGAGCACTCTCCATGGCTGCCCCAACAATATGGAACAAACTACCGGACGATTTGAGGACAACTACAGACCTCAAGGACTTCAGAAAACAGCTGAAAACCATGCTGTTCATAGAACACTATGGACACATCACATAAACTAAGTAACTGTATAGCAGCACACGTTACCGCCCTAACACTATATGTATATAAAATGTTTTTAGCACCACTGTATATAGCCCACATTGTACATAGCTCAAACCAATCTAGCACACAACACACTCCCAACGAAATCTCCACCCTCACTGCATGTATAACCCACTCACACTACCAGATTGTTTGCTGTGATACCACCTTGATTATTATGATAAGGCGGTTTAGAAATCCTGTTAAATAAATAAATAAATAAAAGGATGGCCTCCTTGCCTGAGAGCTGTTACAGCCACAGCCCTCCTAGTGGGCGAAGCAGACAAACTCACACTAGGACAAACTCTTCAAGTCACCATGCCACATTCTGTCCTGACTCTCATGGAACACAAAGGAAACTTTTGGTTGACCAATGCACGAATGTTGAAGTATCAAAGCATGCTGTGTGAGAACCCTCGGATACAGTTGAAAGTTAGTCAAGCTCTGAACCCTGCTACATTGTTTCCAATTGGTCCTGGGCCACCTGATCACAATTGCTTAGAAACCATGGACACTGCATTTTCAAGTCGCCCTGATTTGACCGATGTCCCTCTAGAGGATCCAGAACGGACTTTCTTTGTAGATGGAAGCAGTCTGGTCATCAATGGACATCGTTGTGCTGGATATACAGTGGTGACCCTTGATCTGGTAGTTGAGTCCTCAGCCCTGACCCCAGGAAATTCTGCACAAAAAGCTGAATTGATAGCCCTCACTAGAGTCTTGGCATTAGGAAAAGGACTCCGCATAAATGTGTACACAGATTCCAAATATGCTTTCACTACTTTGCATGCACATGGAGCCTTGTATAAAGAACGAGGGTTAATCACCTCAGGGGGTAAGGACATTAGGTATGGGCCCGAGATATTGATGTTATTAGATGCTGTGTGGGCCCCCAAACAAGTGGCAGTCATGCATTGCTGAGGTCATCAGGTAGGAGCAGGAGAAGTTGCACAAGGGAATAGATTTGCAGATGTCACAGCCCGAAAGGCAGCCACCACAGGACAAGTTAGGACTCAAGATACTGTAATGCAAGCAGCCCTATTCCCTGTGCCCCTTAGTTCCTGGGCACCCCGATACACGACAAGAGAGTTAGACTATTATTGTGAAAAAGAGGGAGGAGTCTTAACAGAACAAGGTTGGATAGTGCTTCCACCCCCAGAAGGTAGTCCTCCGCCAGGTCCAACAGTCATTCCTGAAGCATTAGGGCCAGCCTTTGTCCAAGCTTTCCACCAAGCCACACACTATGGAAAAACAGCCATGGAGAAAGCCCTGAGACCCCATTTCTGTATCTCACTACTAGGATCCCTGACCGCCTCAGTGGCACAGCAATGTCTGATATGTGCCAAAAATAATGCCAAGCAAGGTCCTGTTCCACCCCCAAGAGTTCAGTCAGTAGGAGTGACCCCCATGAGTGATATACAGATAAACTTTGCTGAAGTGCCCCGTGCGAATGGATATCACTATATGTTAGTGTTAGTTTGCACATTTTCAGGGTGGGTAGAAGCCTACCCCACCCGAACTGAGAAAGCCCGAGAAGTCACTAGGGTATTGCTCCATGAGATCATTCCCCGATTTGGAATACCATCAACTATAGGGTCAGATAATGGTCCATCTTTTGTATCTCAAGTGACTCAACAGTTAGCACAAGCTCTGCAAATAAAATGGAAGTTGCACACTGCTTACAGACCCCAAAGCTCAGGGAAAGTGGAGCGTATGAATAGAACCCTGAAAGCTCAGTTATCCAAGCTTTGTCAAGAAACACACCTGAAGTGGCTCCAAGTTCTCCCCATAGCCCTTCTTAGGATACGATCAGCTCCTACCAGATCCTTAGGAGTCTCCCCTTTTGAGATTTTGTATGGGCGACCTCCACCCATAGTGCAGGGAATAAAGGGAGACATGAGACAGATTGGATCTGAAATAATTAGACAAGAACTATTAGCTTTAGGTTCTGTTTTGCAGAAACTCCAAACGTGGGTACAAGAACGACTACCCATCAACTTGACCGAGCCTCTGCATCCCTTCAAGCCAGGAACGTCCGTGTGGGTGAAAGAGTGGAGAAAGGCCCCGCTGGCGCCGCATTGGAAGGGACCCTATGTTGTCATCCTATCAACCCCCACCGCAGTGAAAGTTGCAGAATTTGAATCCTGGATCCACCACAGTCGAGTGAAGCCAGCAGCTGCACCTGATCCTGGCCAATGGACATCAGTGCATGATCCCGAGACTCCATTGCGACTCACCTTGAGGAGACAGCCAGTTTTATAGAGAGTCTTCAGCATCCATTTATGTCACGTGAAAGTGACCATCACTACAGAAACAGAAGAAAATTCAGCATAGTTCATCATCCTCAACTATCCAGTTAACTTCCAGAGACTGTAAGCACCATGTTCTTCCACTATTGCCTCGTGGGAGTGGTGATCCTGGGAATTCTGGAAAAGACCTTTGCTCTACCCCCTTGTATAGCCTGTATAAACATCACCCGAACAGGACAAAAGGTTACTCAGACTTTGCTCTATCATTCCTACTATACTTGCACTGGAACAGTCAGCCGGTGTGTTTATAAGGGCACCGAACTGAATGTTTGCACAAAGGGGGGAAGTAAGACTTGTTATACCCCTCGACAAAACCCATCATATTATACATTTGAGATACGCTGGAATGATGAAGATGGAGCCATCCTGAGTGCTACAAAACCTCTTACCGATCCCACAAAACCTATCACCTTGAACTTTGACGCTTGTGATGCCATCAACAAAAATGCTTACTACAGATGTGGGTCATGGGAGCGAGCCTACTACCATGATGATAAATACATGTGTCCAGAGGGAGCCTATGGATGGGGAAAGTGTACCGGAAAGAGTACGGCAGCCACTATCTACACCACCGCAGCTAAACACGATTACTTTTGTCCGAAGTGGGAATGTGTATATTTTGCTACCTGGAAGAATGCACCGACGGGACAGGACGGTGATCATCGCAAAGGCAGCCTCACGAAGATCAAATTACCAGACCCCAAGAAATGCCAGACAGGTGCCTGTAATCCTCTACAACTCTTCATAGCCAATCCCAGCCACTGGAAACAAGGATACAAGTTTGGGTTGCGCATTGCAGGAGGAGGTGTAGACCCTGGGACTATTTTATATCTGCGATTAAACACCAATACCCATGTATCCTCACTCTATCGTATACATCACTCCTTCTATGAAGCCATGAAATCAGAGTTTGAAATCCCTCCTGCCTCCCAGAACTTATTTCTTGAATTAGCGGGAGCAGTTGCTTCTAGTCTCCATGTTTCAGACTGTTTGTTTTGTGGAGGAACAAAAATGGGAGACCAATGGCCTTGGGAAGCACAAGAACTGAACTATTCTGTTCCATATAATCAGACTAATATACGCAATACCACAAGTGAATGGGTATTGGCCCACTCCATTGTGGGTAATTTATGTTTTTCTCGTTATGGACCAATGTTTAATATGGAAGTGGGGCAGCTGGTCTGTCTCAATCAGAGGTTTTACAACAGTACCACTAAGAGAACATCTTGGTGGTCAGGAACCAACGCTACTGAACCTTCAAATCCTCTAGTCCAGTTCCCCAGACTTGCCAGCATCTAGACTAACTTAGTAGCATATAACTCCTGGCAAGCATCACCTGGACTGTACTGGATTTGCGGAACCCGAGCATATGCTAGACTTCCTCATCACTGGGGAGGCGCATGTGTATTGGGAACCATACGACCTTCCTTTTTCCTTCTGCCTACATCCCAGGGAGAACTGCTGGGATATCCTGTGTACAGAAGTCGACAGCTGAAGGAGGCCTTGAAAACAGTATTTTTATACCGCCTTATCCTACAATCAAGGCGGTGTCACAGCAAAACAATCAAAAGGATTGGAAGGGTATATCATGCAGTGAGAGTGTCATGCGTTGCGTGTGAGGGGTTAGTGTATTAGATTAGGTTGAGCTATGTACATTGTGAGCTATGGTACAGTGTGAGCTATAGTACATTGTTCTATACAATTAAGATACATCATGTGCCGTTGTTCCGTTTCTTATCAGGGTTTGTAGAGATAAGTTGGTGATTCCCGTTGGTACGGTTACGTGATATGACCGTAGTGTTCGATGAACAGCATTGTCTTCAGCAGTTTGCGAAAGTCTTTGAGGTTGGTTGTCGATCGCAGTTCGTCCGGGAGGGAGTTCCATATTGTTGGAGCAGCCAGGGAGATGGCTCTCTCTGTGGTGTCCTTGCGTGTTTTTCTGAAGTCGTTCGGGGTGTTGACTCTGTTGGAGGTTCCTTTTCTTCTTGGGCGAGTGCTGGTGTCTGGTTGTATGAGGGTGTGCAGGCTGTTGGCTGAAGTGTGGTGTTTGATCTTGAAATTGTTTATGATTGTTCTGTATTTGATGCGTGAACTGATTGGGAGCCAGTGAAGGTCTTTCAATACTGGAGTAATGTGATCATGTCTTGTTGTGCCAGAGATTATGCGGGCTGCAGTGTTTTGTGCTAGTTGTAGTGGCCTGAGTGTTTGTTTTGCTAGTCCAAGGTAAATGGGGTTGCAGAAGTCCAGTAGGGGAGTAATTAGAGCTTGACATACGGTCCGGAAGTGTTTATGTTTATGTTTATGTTTAATAAAACTTGATATACCGCCCAACACCATGGGCATCTGAGCGGTTTACAATAAAAACATTATCCAATTTAAAAATAAGGCTGCGAGAAAAAGAAAAGGAACGCCAGTTAAAAACAACAGAAAAGAGAGAAAAAGGAAAGAGAGAAAGCAAACCAATTAGTAGTTACAGTATAACATCATGGAACAGAGAGGGAAGGGGAGGACAAGGGTGGGAGGTCAAATGCTAGGTTAAAGAGGTGGGTTTTGAGCTGGGATTTGAAGGACTGGTATGATTCTTCTGCACGGAGTGGTGGTGAGGAGGGGTTTGAGTCTTCTGATGATCCTCATCCTGTAGTATGCGTTCTTGATTGTTTTGTTTACGTGTGTCTTGAGATTCAGTTCGTTGTCCAGGGTCACTCCAAGGTATTTTACTTCCGATTTCATTGGTATGGTTGTGTTTTGTATTTTGATGTCCGGTGGGTGGATGAAGTCTGTGTTGCGAGTGATTATTAGTGCCTCCGTCTTGCTGCAGTTGATAGCGAGGTTGTTGTCTTTACACCATCCTGTCATTTGTATTAGGCAGTCTGTTATTTTAGAGTAGTCTGGGTTGTCAATTGAGATAGGCGTGTATATCATGATGTCGTCTGCGTAGATTGTGTATTGGATGCTGTTCGCTTTCAGGATGTCGCATATTGGCTGGATGTATATGTTGAACAGAAGCGCCGAGAGGGCAGACCCTTGCGGCACTCCTTGGAGGACTTTTATGGGTTGAGAGGTGTTGTGTCCTACTTTTACCTGTATCTGCCTGCCGGTTAGGTATGAATGGAACCATTTTAGCGTGGTACCATGAAGTCCAATTTTCCTTAGTCTTTCCAGGAGTGTTTGGTGGTCTACTGTGTCGAATGCTGAAGAGATGTCAATGAAGATCATTAGGATACCTTTTTTGGTGTTGTCTATGGTTCGGAGGATGTTGTCGAAGAGGTAGATCAGTAGAGTTTCGACGCCATGGTTGGGGCGAAAGCCGTGTTGGTTGTCATCTAGAGGAGCGTGGTTGTCGATGTGTTCCTGTAGTTGTTGTTGTACTGTTTTTTCTATGATTTTTGCCAGAAAGGGTATGCTGGATATTGGTTGGTATGCTGCTGGGTTGCTTTTATCGAGGGTTGTTTTCTTTGGTATTGGTCGTACCGTAGCTCGTTTTAGTTGATCTGGCATGAGTCCTTTTTTGAGGGAGATGTTCACCATGTTGAGTATGAAGTGGATGAAGCTTGATTTGGTGGCTTTGATCCATGACACTGGGCAAGGGTCCGTAGGAGCGGTAGTTGTTTTGATTGCTGAGATGATGTGGGAGAGCTGTTCTGATGAGGGTGAGCAGAATGTGTCCCAGGTCTTCGGGTGAGAGTTGGGCTGAGTTGATGTGTTCGACGTTGTTGGTTCTGCAGAGTGAAATTTTTCCTTGATATGATCAGCAAACCTTTGTGGGTTTATTTGTCTATAAGTAATTGTTGTTTGCAGATTGATAATAATGGGCATGTAGTTGAAGACTTAGCCACCCAGATGAGAGAGCAGACATTTGTGCCTGTCCAGACCTGGCACAGTTTAAAGATGGATGGGTGGTTTGGTTCATTGTTTTCCTGGATTGGTGGTCTGAAATCCCTTATGTTGATCGTATTATTCATATTAGCCATGTGCTTATTGCTCCCCTGTCTCCTACCCCTTTGCTTATGCATGATAACATCCTCAATTGATAACACAATAGAGCGGAAGGCAGCTGCAAAAGTCTTAGCTATGTGGCGATATTACCCTTTACCCCAAGATGATGATGCTATTACACCAGTATAATGTGTTGATTGACTAGTGAGTGATTTAATTCTCACCCTTCCTCACTCACGGGTGAGAATAATCAAAGGGGGGAATGTGGTAGGCTATGGCCTAGCATGGCCTGCTACTATAAAGGGCCAGTAAGTTAGGCCTGGATCCTAACACCTATTATAGCTAGAAAAGAACCAAAAATCTGTGGAAAATAAGAAAGCTGTTTTAAGATGCTTAATAAGAAGTTTTTATGAATTTATAAGTCTTCTATTATTCTCTTGTGTGTGAAAGAACAGAAATGTAACAGTATATGCATTCCATAAGCCGAAGTTAACCTTGCAGTAGAAATGTAGCAAGATTTAGAACTGTACCATTGTTCAAGCAATCCTAAAGGAGGGGGCCGGTTGCTAGGCTCCGGAGGGATTTCTAATTGGACAGGTGCAGGGAACGTATAACCAATGAGAAGTTTGCATGTATCGAGCTAGAACCAATAGAAAGTTCTCATGTATCAAACTGAAAAAGAGGTATAAAAAGTTATGTCTCTGTATAAACGTTTGCTCAGTTCCTTTTGTTGCTTTGACTGACTGGGCCTGTGCACATTAAACTGGCTTGGACACTGTCAATTGACTCCTGGACTTATTCATTGATTGCACTCTGCCACAGCACTATAGTCCCTTTTCTTCCTTTAGAAATCTTCTGTGTTTGTCCCATGCTTTCTTGAATTCAGATACAGGCTCATTCCAAGCCACAAATAGTGGGGATGGATGTCCCAATGTGACGTCCATTCCTACTATTCGTGCCCCCTCCTGCCGCCATCTAGCTTCCCTGCTGGTTGTATGAGGAAGCTAGATGGGGCGGGAAAGGGGAGGATCGTGGGCGGCGATAGGGCGGGCAGTGGGCGGTCGTTGGTCCCGGATGTATAGGACCGATTCTAATGTCGGCCCTGTACATCCAGGACCGGCGACTTGAACGGGGAAGTTATTCCATCTCCGAGGTGGAATTACTTCCCTGGACATCAGAGATCAGTGGGCCTGGGGCCTGAAAAGGGCAATAGGGGACAGAGAGCATTCCTCGCAGCCCGACCCTGACCCTAGGAGGCCAAATCAGGGGTCAGGCTGCGGGGAATAAACTGTTTGTTCCGGCGGCTGGGAATGCAGCTTTTAAATGGAGCCGCGATGCCATGGCAACCAAACACCATGGCACAGCAGCTCCATTTTAAAGCCCAAACTGAGTTAGTCGGGCTTGTCTTGTACGTGCAGGCCGGGCTGAAGCACAGTCCTGGCCTACATGTATAGGACTGATCACGATTCTGGTCCTGCAGGTCTAGATGTGCCCCATGGGATCAGAATCGCAACGCCCTCTATATGTCCAGTTCAGACCGGATGTACAGAGGGCATCTACGTTCAGGATGGAATTTGGCCTATGCTGTCCTCATCTCTTCTATTTCCACTGAGAAACTATTTCACGCATCTACTTCTTCCGTAAAGAAATATTTCTGCACATTACTCCTAAGTTAATCCCCTTTCACTCTCATCCTTTGTCCCTTTGTTGCAGAGCTTGTTTTCAATCGAAAGAGGCTCTCCTCTTGAGCATTTATGCCATGGAGGGGTTTTGGTTTTTTTAAATTAAATTTTCAATTTGTTACATCCTATGAATATACATAAAGAGGAAACAAACGATATGAGCATTAAATTTACACACACAAATCAAAAAGAAAACATCTTTACAAAGGCATACCACTTCTCCACCCACAACAAGGAGAGAACAGCTTAGAGAGAGAACCGGGATATAAACTATAAGGCTACAACACCCAACCAACCACATTCCATAATCTAATGAGTACAAATATAATATCACTCAAGCCTATAAGGAAACCAGAAGAGATTCCAACAAAGAAGGATCAAAATATTCATAACTAATCCCTTGAATTGTCACTAAACACTTACATGGGAACCGCAAACGAAAGGTACCTCCTGCAGCCAGAACCCTAGATTTCAACTGCAGGAAGGACCTTCTCCGAGTCTGTGTCTGTCTGGAGACGTCCGGGAAAATGGAAATCTTTTGGCCATAAAAAAGAAAATCTTTCTTTGGAAAAAAAGCCTTCAAAATAGAAGACTTATACCATGGAGGTATTTAAATGTCTATTATATCTCTTCTATCCCACCTTTCCTCTAATGTATGCATATTAAGATCTTTAAGTCTGTCCCCATATGCTTTATAATGAAGATCACTAACCATTTTAGTAGCCACCCTCTGCACCGACTCCATCCTGTTCACATCCTTTTGAAGGTGCAGTCTCCAGAACTGCACACAATACTCCAAATGAGGTTGCACCCGAGACTTATACAGAGGCACTATCACCTCCTTTCTTCTGCTGGCCATTCCTCTCTCTATGCATCCAAGCATCCTTCTGGCTTTCATCGTTGCCTTTTCTACCTGTTTATCCACTTTAAGATCATCAGAAACAATCATGCCCAAGTCCCGCTCTTCTTTCATGGACAGAAGTACTTCACCCACTACACTGTACCACTCCCTTGGATTTTTGCAGCTCAAATGCATGACCCTGCCTTTTTTAGCATTGCATCTCAGCAGCAAAATTCTTGATTATTCTTCAAACTTAACTAGATCCCTCCTCGTGTTATCTACTCCTTCCTGGCTGTCTACTCTATTGCAGATTTTGGTTCATTGCAAAGAGGCAAACAGTACCCGACAGCCCTTCCACAATATCACTAACAAAGATGTTAAAAAGAATTGGACCAAGGACAGACACCTGCGGCACACCACTAGTAAAATCTTTCTCCTCACAGTGAGCTCTATTTGCCTGAACACTTTGTCTCCTCCCACTTAACCAATTTCTAACCCAGTCAGTTACTTTAGGGTCCATCCTTAGAGTGCTCAATTTATTTATAAGTCGCCTGTGTGGAACGGTGTCAAAAGCTTTACAGAAATCTAAGTATACCACATCTAGGGCTCTCCCTTGGTCCGACTCTGTGGTCACCCAGCAAAGAAATAAATCAGATTTGTCTGACAGGACCTGCCTCTGGAAAACCTGCAATCCATTGGACTCCAGAAACTTCACTATCCTCTGTTTTAGCAGTGTTTCCAATCATTTACTCACTACAGAGGTCAGACTAACTGGTCTATAGTTCTCAACCTCATCCTTACTTCTGCTTTTGTGTAAAGGTCCACTTGTGCCTTCCTCTAGTTCTCTGGGCCAACTCCCAACTCTAAAGAAGCATTGAAAAGGTCAGTCAATGGAGCTGCTAGAATGTCCCCAAGTTCCTTCTATATTCTCGGATATATCCCATCTGGGCCCATTACTTTGTCTATTTTTAGTTCAGCTAGCTCCTCATGAACACAGTCTTCTGAAAATCATTTAAGATCCCCTTCACTTCTGTTCCTATTTGTGAATGTTTTCTGAATTCCTGCTCCTGGCCCTTCATCTGTGAATACAGAACAAAAATATGTGTTAGGCAATTCTGCTTTATCCTCATCAGCTTCTACACATTCCTCCCCTTCACCCTTAATTCTAGCAATAACACTTTTGCCCTTCCTCCTCTCACTGACATATCTGAAAATGTCTTGTTCCCCCATTTTATTGCATTATCTGTTTCTTTTTCTTTTTGAATCTTTGCTTTCCTGACTACTTTCCTAGCTCTCTAAGTTTTTCCAAATATTGATGCTTGTTTTCCTCTCTCTGTGATCTCTTTTTTTTTATGAAAGACACCTGCTTTTTCTTCACCATTTCAGCTACTTCTTTTGAAACTACAGTGCCCTCTTTTTCCTTTTACATTTATTTATCTTTCTAACAAAAAGGTATGTTGCACTTAAGAACATAAGAACATAAGATATGCCATACTGGGTCAGACAAAGGTCCATCAAGTCCAGTATCTTGATTCCAACAGTGGCCAATCTAGGTCATACATACCTAGCAGTTTCCCCAAAAGACACAGGTTCCACAATGCTTGTATTGGGTCAAGCATTGATATCCTGGGTCTCTTCTTAATAATGGTTTATGGACCTTTCCTCCAGGAACTTGTCCAAACCTTTTTTAAACCCAGCTACACTAACAGCCTTTACTACATCCTCCGGTAAGAAATTCCAGAGTTTGATTACACGTTGAGTGAAAAAATATTTTCTTTTATTAGTCTTAAAAAGTTTACCCTGTAGCTTCATTGCATGTCCCCTAGTCTTTCTATATTCTGATAATGTAAACAATAGATCTATGTTTACCTGTTCCACTCCATTCGTTAATTTATAGACTTCTATCATATCTCCCCTCAGCCGTCTCTTTTCCAGGTTAAAGAGCCCTAACCTTTTTAGCCTTTCTTCATAGGAGTATCCTTCCATCCCCATTTACCATTTTGGTGGCTCTTCTCTGAACCTTTTCTAATAACGCTATATCCTTTTTAAGATACGGCGACCAGAATTGCACACAATTTTCAAGGTGCGGTCTCACCATGGAACGATATGGAGACATTATAATATCCTCTGTTTTATTTTCCATTCCTTTCCTTATGGCACCTAGCATTCTATTTGCTCTCTTGGCCGCCGCTGCACACTGGGCGGAGGCTTTTAACATATTATCCACAATGACGCCTAAATCTTTTTCCTGGGTGGTGGTTCCTAATGTGGAACCTTGCATTGTGTAACCAAAGTGTGGGTTGTTCTTCCCTAGGTGCATAACTTTGCATTTGTCCACATTAAATTTCATCTGCCATTTTGATGCCCAGTCTTCCAATTTATCAAGATCCTCTTGCAATTTTCCACAATCCTCTTGGGTTTTAACAACTTTAAATAGTTTTGTTTCATTTATTTTATTTATTTATTTATTTATTTATTAACAATTCTTATATACCGCACTATTAGACATCAGCGCGGTTTACATTGAACAGAAAACATCCGACAGTTTACACGTGTCTGGTCGTTACATTTAACAGGAAGTGTAACTTGGCGAAGTAGGGGAAACTAAATACAATGCAGGGTTATCTGATAAAGGATATCCTGGTTAACTATATACAACAGTGGTACAATAGTATATGGAACAACTTGCTATTTACATTGTGAAGTTGGTCCGTTGCGGGGTCTATCTGTTTGACCACTTCTGCTATTCACCTGGGGGTTCTGTTCGGAGCTGCCATTGAGATATTTAAGGAAGAGGAAATGCTTTAGAGCCTTTCTGAACTGACTTAGATTAGGTATTGCTCTGATTTGTGCTGGTAAGGTGTTCCATAGAGATGGGGCGCAGAATTGGAAGGCTCTGTTGGCTGTTGATCTAGTGCATCTTGTGGTGTCATTTGGGATAACTAGTGTGTTTAATTCTGCTGTTCTTCGTGGCCTGTTTGGTGCAAGTGGTTGTATGAGGTTGGAGAGAGAGGAAGAGGTGAGCCCCTTAGCCGCTTTGAATGTTAGCAGTAAGATCTTGAAACTGATCCTTGCCTGAATGGGGAGCCAGTGTAGCTGTTTTAGAAGGGGTGTTACGTGATATCTCCTGGATGCCCCGAGGAGTACCCTCGCTGCACTATTCATGGCTAATTGCAGGGGGTTCAGGGTGGCCCGGGGGAGTCCTTGTAGTATGGAGTTTGAGAAGTCGAAATGGGGGAGTATAAGGGCTTGATAAATGGTACGGAAATCATCCGGTTCAAGTAGTATGCGTAGGTGTCTGAGGGATCTGATTTTAAAGTAGATTGCCTTGACTGTGTTGGCTATGTGATTCTTCATATCAAGGTTTTGGTCCAGCGTTACTCCCAGGTAGCGTATTGCCGGTTTAACTTGGAGTTGGGCATCCTTTACGTTAATACAACTAGGAGGGGTGAAGTTGGTGTTCCTCGAGACGAACAGGACTTCCGTCTTTTTGTGTTGTATTCTCAGGTTTTGTGATAGGAGCCACTCTGATATGGTGTCAAAGCAGTTAGTCAGCGGGGTAAGGTCTAGGCAGTCCAATGATATTGGCATATATAGTAGCACATCGTCTGCATATATCATGTAACTGACATTAAAGGATCTGATGATGTCACAGATGGGTTGGATGTATATATTAAACATCAATGCAGATAAAGAGGATCCTTGTGGTACACCTTGACTTTGTTGGAAAGGTTCAGATGTATCCCCGTCGACTCTGACATGCTGCCATCTGTCGGACAGGTAAGATTTGCACCATTCGAGTGCTGTTCCACAGATGCCTTTTTCCCTTAGCCGGCAGATGAGAATTTCATGGCATACCGAGTCAAAAGCCGCTGCTATATCTAGGAAGACAAGAGCGAAGCCCTGGTGTATGTTATCCACACCTGAGGTAATGTTGTTGAGGAGTGTTGTGAGTAGTGTTTCTACTCCATGTGACTCTCTGAAACCATGTTGAGCTGGATCCAGTGGGGCTGATGTGTCTATATGATCCTGTAATTGCCTGTGCACTATTTTCTCGATGATTTTTGCTAGCATAGGTATGCTAGATATGGGCAAATTTGATAACCTCACTGGTTATTCCCTTTTCCAGGTCATTTATGAATATGTCAAAAAGCAGCGGACCCAGCACAGATCCCTGGGGTACACCACTATTCACCTTTCTCCATTGGAAAAATTGGCCATTTAGCTCTACCCTCCACTTTCTATCTTTTAACCAGTTCCTGATCCATAATAGTACCCTGCCTCCTATCCCATGACTCTTTAGTTTTGCCAAAATGTCTCTAATGAGGGACCTTGTCAAAGACTTTCTGAAAGTCCAAATACACTATATCAACTGACTCACTTTTGTTTGCCTGTTTATTCACACCTTCAAAAAACATAACAGATTAGTAAGACAAGATCTTCCTTGTCTAAAGCCATGTTGGCTGTCTCCCATTAAGCCATGACTATCTACATGCTGAGTAATTTTATTCTTTATGATGGTTTCTTCCATTTTTCCCAGTTCTGACGTCAGGCTCACCAGTCTGTAGTTTCCCGGATCACTCCTGGAACCCTTTTTTAAAATTGGCATTACGTTCACCATTCTCAAATCTTCAGGTATTAGAGATGATTTTACTGATAGTTCACAGATTACTAATAGCAGGTCTGCAATCTCATATTTCAGTTCTTTCAACACCTTTGGATGTATATCATCCGGCCCAGGTGATTTGCTACTCTTCAGTTTATCTAATAGTTGTAAAACATCTTCCCGATGTATTGATATTTCCTTCAATTCTTCCGCACCTTTAAATACCACTTCAGTCATGGGTAGTATCCCTACATCTTCCTCAGTAAAGACCGAAGCAAAGAATTCATTCAATCTCTCTGCTATCGCCTTGTCGCCTCTTAGTGCCCCTTTAACCTCTCTATCATCTAATGGACCAACTGACTCTCTTACAGGTTTTTTGCTACGAATGTACTTGAAAAAGTCTTTATTACGTGTTTTTGCTTCCGCAGAAAGCTTCTTCTCAAATTATTTCTTTGCCTGCCTTATCAATGCCTTGCATTTAACTCGCCAGTGCTTGTGCTGTTTCCAGGTTTCGTCGTTTGGCTCTTTTTTCCATTTCCTGAAAGATGCTTTTTTGGCAACAACAGCCACTCTGACCTCACCTTTAAACCATGCTGGCAGTTTTTTTGGACTTCCTTCCACTTTTCTTAAAGTGTGTAATATAGCTGGTCTGGGCTTCCAAGATAGTATTTTTCAACAACACCCAAGCTTGATGTAAGTCTTTAACCTTTGCAACTGCTCCTTTTAGTTTTTTCTTAACTATTTTCCTCATTTTATCATAGTCTCCTTTTCGAAAGTTAAAAGGTAGTACTGTGGATTTCCTTTACATCCCTCCTCCGCTAATTAAATCAAATGCGATCATGCTATGATCACTATTGCCAAGTGGCCCCAACATCCTTATCTCTTGCACCAGATCTGGTGTTCCACTAAGGACTAGGTCCAATATGGCTTCCCTTCTGGTCAGTTCATGAAGCAGCTGCTCCAAGAAGCAGTCATTTATTTCATCTAGGAACTTTATCTCCCTAGCATGTCCTGCCGTGACACTGACCCAGTCGATACCGGGGTATTTGAAATCACCCATTATTATTACTGTGCTGTAACTTTTGTTAGCTTCCTTGATTTCTTTGAGCATTTCATCATCCATTTGTTCATTCTGTCCAGGCGGTCGATAGTACACCCCCACTGCAATGCCTTCCTCTTTTTACATGGAATTTCAATCCATAGAGATTCTACAGCAAATTTTGTTTCCTGCAAAACTTTAATCCTTTCTGACTCAATGCCCTCTCTAACATAGAGCGCAACCCCTCCACCAATTTGATCAGCTCTGTCATTACGATATAGTTTGTACCCAGGTTTCACACTTAAAATATCCCCTTTCAGTTTTGCCCATTGCTTTTCCACATCCCCCAGCTGTTCCCATCCCACTAAGATTCCTTGAAGCATTGATCCATCTTGGCAAAGTTAGTTTTCCGAAAGTCTATGACCCTTGTTTTTGAATGGATTGTATCAGCCCTAGTCCTAATACTGAAGCAACCATCTGGTGATCACTGGATGTGAGAAGATCTCCCATTATAACTTCAGAAACACTTTCCCCATTGGTAAGCACCAAGTGCAGTATGCCCTCTTCATGTATGAGTTATGTTACCAGTTGCTGGAATAGTTCTCCCTGTAGAGAATCCAGGATCTTCTCACTTCTAGATAACACTGCAGCAGGGATGTGCCAATCAACATCTGGCATATTGAAATCACCTATCAGTAACAAGGCCATCTCAGTGCCCAATCCTGCATCCGCGGGAGTGTCGTGCTCCCACCGGTACAGAATCGGACGCAGACCGGCCCATCCAGTGCTTGGCTGTCCAGACAGCCCGGACATGCTCTTTATTGGATCGGGCTCTACACCATTTTTCTTGTTTATGCCATAACCATAGATTCAGTCCTTGCAAGCTATTAAAAATGTAACTCAGATCATTTTGCTCCAAGCTCGATGGGGAACCAGTCAGACGCTGCTGTGGTTTGCACTCTGACACCAGCTCAAACACGGGCATCTCCCCATCGGCATCCCGCACAACCAAGCCTTCCTTCATGGCTTTCTCCATCGCCAGGGCCTTCAGGAGAAGCGCCTCAATCTTTTGCTGTCCTGCTTTAGAGGAAGCAGCCTTAGCTCAAGCGAGAGCCTCTTACGGTGTGGCCTTCTTAACTCCGCCCCCTTCTTTTATTTTTACCTCTTCTCCATTCCCTCACTCACTCATCTCTGGTCTAAAAGTGACCACAGAAAGCATGGATGTTGTGGGCAGTTTTATTCCCTTTGTGAGTAGAATAATGTTTGACTACTACTACTTCTCTAGTCACCTTACTGGTCAGACTAGATGGACCATACTGGTCTTTATTTGCCATCATATACTATGCTACTATGACTTATTTTATCAATTATTGCTAGGGGCCATGTCTATACATTCTCTCTTGCCTCCATCCATTCTCCAACTGCATGGATTCAGAGGGGAAGGAGGTAGGGCAAAGGAGGAAGGAGGGCATGCTGAAGACTAGGATGGGAGGAAGGAGGGTGTTTTGAAGGTTAAGAGGGGGAAAGTGAGCAGCTTGTAAGTGACTTATGATAATTACAGATCACAACAGCTACAAAAATCAAAATCTCTCCTTGACATTTCCAGTTCTGAGCACCCACTGATTCCAGCGCTTTTGGTGATATTTAGATAAGGATTATCTTTCCTTTACTCTTTTCTTTCTAACTGCCCATCTGGATTAACACTTTGAGAACTGCTTTCTGCCGGGACAATGAATACAGGCAACTTTAGGGCCCTCAGCAGAAGGCAGGAAGGATGCTGAGACCAACCCAGGGAAAAGGGCTGACTGTGGATTATTCTCCCTACAACAGAGCCTGTGAGTAAGGGATATGTTTTTAATATCCAGGCCTATAACCCAAATCACAGGATGCTTTGTACCCATAGCCATGTGTTTTAGGCACACCTATTAGACAAGGGAGCTCACGTGATTCAAGGGGTAAATACCATGGACTGTCTGTAAACGTTTGTTCCACCCTCACAGCTTGTGCGTGTTTTATGTTTTGTATTGTGTTAACAGCCTGTAAACTAAAGCAGGCAGCTTTCTGCTAGGTTCATGTACTCTGTCTTCTTACAGGCTAAATGTTGTATGCTATCTCTCGTTCTCCACCTCTGAAATCTGCACCATCCTTTTACCATACAATCAACCTCCATCTCTCCAGTCACTCAATCTACGTCCATACCTTTAGTCACTTAATACAACAATCAGTCCAGTCAGAAATAATTCAACTGAAGTAGCTACAGAAAGGTATGCCCTGCTTATATTGAACCAGAATCAGTGTAGCACTTTTGGTTTCAACTAGTTCCTTGTCTGCCTATTTGTAATAAACAGCTGGAAATGAAGAAAGCAAATTGGTCTCTTTGGATGCTGAACTGGTTTAGCTTACTGTTAGTAGTGCACTGGGATATGCATTATGAGAACAGTAGATACTGAAGAGACCAGTCTAAAAAAAAGGGCTGACTAGAGCATTCTCCCAACAACAGAGCTGGTAAGTAAGGAATAGTTTGTAATATATCATGGCAATGCACATTCATTTAAAGGAACATGGGAAATATCAACATTTCTGCCATTTCATATAATTTTTTAATCCAAGATGACATGAAAGCAGATGTTTTTAGGAGAAGCCTGTTCTTAACTGTGTCTTGTATTTCTGGTAATCTTCGTTCTTTTTTCCTGATTGGCCCAAAGTTTCTCTGCTCTGGAGCTCTGTGGAAAATCCTTTCTGGATTTTTTTCTTTGTGATTCTATTTGACTTCTGCTCGAGAGACTTATTCCAAAGACTTTCCTTTTGCCATGTCCTTGTGCCAGAAATTCTGTGAAACCATGTCTAAGCATACTATCAGAGACATTTACCAAGCCTAATCTAGATACTTGATGATAACTACTTGGACAATTAGCGGCTTTCGGTGACTCTTGTCTAAGCAGTATCATTGGAAGATTATCTGCATAAATAAAACATCCTAAATTTAACTCACTGCCACCGAGAAACTGAAAAAAATATTAATTAAAATGGGATAAAGGGGAAATCTGTGGAATATCACAACACACTTCCCAAGAATTTAACAGTTCATTAAGTGCCTTTACCCTCACCTTCCTTGGACCCAAAAAAGATTTGAACTGATCAAAAACTTGCCCACATCTTCCTGAGAGTCACCTCCACACCTGACACTCACACACACATCCACCAACACACATTGCTAAAATGCATACACTTCTCCCCCAGCAAACACTGCCAAAACACACTTATAAACATACCTATGACACACTGCCAATACACTTTTTCTCACACACACAACCCTCTGGCATCCCATCCTCACATCTCCACAGATAGAAACATAAAAACATGACAGCAGATAAAGACCATGGGCCCGATATTCTAAAGGCATTTACATGGTTTACTGACCTGTAAACTGTGTAAATGCCACTGAAAGGGCTATTCAATGGCACTAAGATGGTTAGTAACACTGAATATCCCCAATTAACACCGCTATACACCCCAATGCTAACAACTTAGCATTGGGGTGTGTGGTGGGCATTTCGGGGCGGGTAGTGGGTGGCGACAGTCGCTAACTGGGTTGGGGCAATATTGCACCGCTACCTGGTTAGTGATCTGCGGGTAAAACTAGGTGAAGCAAAAGCTGGCCTAGTTTTGCCTGTGGGAGCTAACCTCTTTATCCTCATCGGCTTCTACATATTCTTTCCCTTTAGTCTGACAATATCACTTTTGTACTTCCTCCTCTCGCTAACATATCTTAGAAATGTCTTGTCTCCCCATTTTAGTGTATCTTTACTTTCCTGACTACTTTTCTAGCTTCTCTAAGTTTTTCTAAATATTGATGCTTGTCTTCCTGTTTCTCTGATCTCTTGTATTTTATGAAGGCCACCCACTTTTTATTCACCTTTTCAGCTACTTCTTTTGAAACTATAGCACCCTCCTTTTCCTTTTACATTTATTTATCTTTCTAACAACAAGATTTGTTGCCCTTAAAATATCTCCTTTCAGTTTTGCTCATTGCTTTGCTACATCCTGCTGCAGCTGTTTCCATCCCGCTAAGAACTCCTTGAGGTATTATCCCATCTTGGAAAAGTTAGTTTTCTTAAAGTCTAAGACCCTCACTTTTGAATGGATTGTATCAGCCCTAGTCTTAATACTGAACCGCATCATTTGGTGACCACTGGATGCAAGATGATCTCCCACTATGACATCAGAAACACTTTCCCACAATCCATTGTATTCCAGAAACCTCCCTATGCTCTGGTTTAGCGTTTCCATTAGTCTACTGACCACAGGGGTCAGACTAACCAGCCTGTAGTTCTCAGCTTCATCCTTACTTCTGCTTTTGTGGAAAGGGACCACATGTGCCCTTCTCCAGTTCCCTGGGAACACTTCCAACTCTAAAGAAACATTGAAAAGGTCAAACATTGGAGCTGCTAGCACTTCCTTCAAGAGTCTCGGATGTATCCTATCTGACCCCATCGCCTTGTCTAATTCCTCATGGTCTTCTGAAAATCGTTCAAGATCTGCCTCACTTCTATTCCTATTTGTCAGTGTTTTCTGAGGCCCTGCTTCTAGCCCTTCATCTGTGAGCTTTATCCTCATCAGCTTCTACATATTCCTCCCCATTCACCCTTGAGTCTGACAATACCACTTTTGCACTTCCTCCTCTTACTCACATATCTGAAAAAATATTTCCTCCCATTTTACTGCCTGGCTATTTTTTTTCTTCTATATGTATCTTTGCTTTACTAACTACTTTCCTAGCTTCTCTTAACTTTTCTGAATATTGATGCTTGTATTTTATGAAGATCACCCTCTTTTCCTTCACCTTTTCAGCTACTTCTTTTGAGACCCATAGTGGCCTCCTTGTCCTTTTACATTAACTTACTTCCCTGATAAAAAGGTTAGTTGGCCTTAAAATATCTCCTTTCAGTTTTTCCCATTGTGTTTCTACATCCCCAGCTGTTCCCATCCTACTAATGACTCCTTGAGGTATTGTCCCATCTTGGCAAAGTTAGTTTTCCTAACGTTTGGGACCCTCACTTTTGAATGGACTAAATTAGCCCTTGTCTGAATACAGAATCAACACCATCCACTATACCCACTATAACCTCAGAAACACTCTTCGCATTTGAAACCACTAGGTCTAGTATGGCCCCCGCATGTGTGGGTTCTGTTACCAGTTGCTGGAGTAGTTCTCCCTGTAACGAATCCAGGATCTACTTATTTCTAAATGACACCACAGCAGAGATGTCCCAATCAATATCTGGCATATTGAAATCACCTGTCAGAAATAACTGAATTCACTTCCCATGCCCTTAGACTTGAACCTGTATTCAGCAAATTCAAATCACTTCTAAACTCCCATCTCTTCAATGTTGTCTTCAAGCTATCTATTCCCTAGTGTCCTCTATTTCCCATTTTCTGGTTGCATGACTCCTTGTTTGCTGCCTTTTCCGTCCTATGATTTTATGGAGTTCTTTTACTGTTTTTAATTGTACACCACCTTGCTGGTCCCTCTGAAAGATGATTAAGCAAATATAATAAACATAAACATACCACTCATAGCAATACTGTGAATGTCTTCAATTAAATCTCTGCCGGTTCTTCTGCTTGTGGTAGTTACGTAGACATGGTTCACAGAGAAAGCCATGACTGGGATGGAATTATACCGGGCTATAGTTTATTCAGGAAGGACAAGGTAGGAAGAAAACAAACGAGAGTGGAACTATATGTAAAAGAACAATATTAAAGCTACAGAACTGCAGGGTTTACGAGAGAAGGGTTAAACTGGAAAGAGGGAATGAAGCATCCTTTTACATTGGTGTTATATACAGCCCTGCTACAGAACATGTTGGATAAAATGCTAAGATCACATACTGACTCAGCGATGTTAAGAAATGAAGGGAAACTTTAAATTGAGCCCTAGCTACTTGGAGTGGTTGTTTGTGTACCTTCTCTGAGAGCATTGGAATGCGAGAGTTCAGGCTTCCTGTCATTACTGCACATTCACCACTGTTGCCTCTTCCACGTACCAACCTATCTCTTCAAGAACTCCTTCATTAAGGCCAAAATGAAGCCATTTACTCCCCCAGATTGGCCTAGAAATAGCATGCTGTGATAGTGCAATGCAATGCAGGGTGGCAAAAAGGTCTATGCAACACCGACTTGCCGTGTAATAGCCATGCTTTCCACAATATCAGCATGTGTGCCTGCTGCTTGTTTATAGCAAATTAGAAACTGAGATCCAATCTGCCATTCATTTGCTGAAGAAATGGATGGATTAGGATGCAAGGGAGGGATTCGCAGCTCTCAGAGCCAGAGAAGACGTGAACAGGGCAGTAGTGTTGGGCCGTCTGGTTGTATTTACCAGAGTTATGGGATTTTTTTTCTGGTGGGCACCATCTGAAATGTAGTGACAAAATAATAGAACCCATTTCTTCCTTGTGTTCTGGCACCCATCTATTAGGGACATCAGCACTGGTCCGTGGTACTTTCGTATGTATTGCAGAGCTACCAGTTCACCCATTTCCTGAAGAATGTAGACTAGTCTTATCTTTTTGACATTACTACGACCAATACTATTGGTAATGTCATTTATATAGCGCTGCAAGGCATATGCATTGCTGTATAGACACATATAAAGACAGTCCCTATTGTCAGAGCTTACAATCTAATTAAGAAATATAAGACAAAAGATAAGAATAAGGGTAGAATAAGGAAGGATGAAGAGACACAAGGAAAGCAAGGGATCAGGAACCAAAAGTAGCCTCAAAGAAGTGAGCCTTTAGCATGGATTTGAAAAGGGGCAGAGATGAAGCCTGACGTACAGACTCAGGTAGTTTGTTCCAGGCATAAGGAGCAGCAAGGTGAAGATTCAAGTCTGGAGTTGGCAGTGTAGGAAAAGGACAAAGAGAGAAGCAAGCCAGTAGAAGAGCGGAGTTCACGAGGAGAGGTACCGGGAGAGAGGAGAGAGGAAAGGTAGAGAGGAGCAGAAGAATGAATGCATTTAAAGGTCAGAAGGAAAAACTTGACTTGGATACGGAAGTGGATGGGAAGCCAATGAAGTGACTTGAGAAGAGGGGTTAGATGAGTAAATCGAGGCTGGCAAAAGATTAGTCGTGCAGCAGAGTTCTGAATAGATTGAAGGGGAGAGAGATGACTCAGAGGGAGACCAGCAAGAAGGAGGTTGCAATAGTCAAGACGGGAAGTAATTAGAGAGTGGACAAGTGTTTTAGTAGTGCGTCCAGAGAGGAAGGGGCACATTTTGTTAATATTATAGAGAAAGAAACAACAGGTTTTTGCTATCTGTTGCATATGTGAGGGGAAGGAGAGGGAGGAGTCAAAGATGATCCCAAGGTTGTGGGCTGAGGAAACAGGAAGTAGAAGAGTGTTATCTACAGAGATAAAGAAGGGAGGGGAGAGGAAGGTTAAGGGGGAAAAATAAGAAGTTCGGTTTTATCCATATTTAATTTCAAATGATAATGAGACATCCAGGTGGCGATGTCAGACAGGCCGGCAGAAATGTGGGCCTGGAATGTTGGAGGAATATCAGGTGAAGAAAGACAGATCTGAGAATCATCAGCACAAAAATGATACTGAAATGCAGGGGAGGAGAAGAGAGCACCAAGAGACTGGGTGTAGAAAGAGAAAAGGAGAGGGCCCAGGACAGATCCTTCACATGAAATCAACAGGCAAGGATGCATCTCACATCTGCTTCCTCCAAGAATCCACTGCCAGGCATTATAGCAGTTCAGATGGACTGGTAGTACTGTGTGTGAGAACAGCAGGGGTTGCTGCAGGCAGAGGTACGCTGCTAGACGTTCATTAGCAGAGTTCTACAAGTATCTCAGTGCTGCAATAGATGAGAGGGTGGTGTAGGACAGGACTGACGTGCATCGATAAAGCTGTATGTGGAATTCACTGCTGGAAAAGAAGGGGTGCTGCAGGGCATGCTTGATCTATCAAGACCCAATGTCATTAGCCCTTAGCAGAGCCGTGCTATGATTTTCATATCTCACCAGGTTGGTACAGTCAGACATTTTCAGGAAATATTTAAGAGCCTTTACATCGCATCAGTGGCTTTCTTAAGAAACTGAAAATAGACCGAAAACGACTTGAGCCTGAAGCTCCAGAGACTGAGCCCGTGAGTTTACAGAAGGAAGGTGGGGGAGGAGGGCACATCATGTAACTTCCGTGCAGCCCCTATCACACAGTTACACTCACACAGAGCAAACAGTCCTTGAATGGAGGACCTTTGAGGAGAAAGCGGTGTGTCCGTGCTTGCCCTTGATAAGCATCCATGGGCCAGGCCAGAGACTGCTGACGGTTATTTGGTGTTGCCTATGACGTCCTTTCATTCACAACGGGGCTAGGGGAGGAGGTCTTCTCTGTGTTTGTTAAGTTCTTGCTTGATGGGAATCAGCTGCACGACTGTATTAATGAAACAGTTCTCATTGACAAGCTTCCTCAGAGAACAGACTCGTATCTCAGTTTTTAGCAATATAAAAGTTTTGGAAAGTTTCGTACGCACTTTTCAGGCTAGAGTTTTTATTATACTTTTTACTCAGCTGTAAGAATACAGCACAAAGGACACATGTCAGGGGACCTTTCAAGCACTACTAGGCAACTGAAAGCAGAGCCTTGCATTCAGTCTAGCAGCTGGCTCCTACAGATCCTTCCAGTCATAGTGAGAGAGAGCAAGCGTAGGGCTTTCTCTGTTAGGGGGCCCTTCCTCCCAGCTTGAGGGGGAAGGAGAATTAGGAGAGGTTAGGGAAGTTAGTATGAAAGTAACCTGTTACTTGTTCATGCCTGTACTATTCATACTGTTGTTTAATGTAAACCGCGCTTGATCCTTCGGAAAACGCGGTATAAAAATGTTCAATAAATAAAAAAAAATAAAAATAAAGGTGTGATATGTGGGGGGAGAAAGAGGAGGAGCACGAGATCTGCTGCTAGGGAAGGGGGATAGAAGGCAGTCTCTATGGGAGGGGGAGGGGGATTGGGTTGTTTCTACTGTTTGTGATTTTAACTATGCAAATGTTGCATTTTTGTTGTGAACTGCATTGGGCAATGCTTGTATATGAAATAAAATGACATTTAAAGCAGTTAAAAGCTCATCTTTCTCTCTTACTGAGGAATCAAGAAAATAAAGAATTCATTGGCCAGAAATATTCCGACATGACATATCATGCTTCGAGGCTATGCTCCACTTTCAGGGATCCGCTCTCATGCTCGATTTAATCAAAATAACTGCTACACATAGACTGAACACCTGGAAGATGGTGGCAGTTGCTTCGATTAAATCGAGCTTGAGAGCAGATCTCCAAAGCAGAAGCAGAGCTTCGAAATATCATGTGGACTGTTTACAACTCTGCACTGCCGGTAAGTATTAAGTTTCAATCATTTATAATTTTCTACCATTTATGAATATGTTGAAGAAATCGCCATTTAATAATTATGGAATGATGATGATATCAAAAGAGAGACTTGAGAATACCTTGTATACTACTCTGTATGAGTATGTTGATGGTCCTTCTAGCAACTACAGTATCTATGACCTGACTGGCTGAATTGATGTTCTAGTTCTTACAGGCAGATGCAGAAAGCTACCGTGAGCTTTACAAGCCCATAACGCTATGTTTAAGCACATTTTTATGATCCTTCCCATGCAGGAAACAGACGTAAACGCTGGCAGCAAAACTAGCGCCCAATTAACGCGATGCGTGTTTAAATGAATACTAATTATTTAAATGCATTTAAATGTATTTTAATCTGCTGGGCTGGTATGCAAATGTTGGCTACGCCTGATGCAGAGACAGGCGTAAATGATTTCGCAACCAGCCATAGTGACAAAATTTTTACTGCAGGGTCTGAGTAGAAGTAAACCTCTAACACTGCCCCCAACAGTATTTTGATGGCACCAGTTGCTTTCCCCGATGCCAAGATGATCCCTGGTGCCCCGTCCCCCCAACAGTAATCGTCTCTGCAGCTCTGGAAACCAGCTGTTCCTGCTCCCTGTAACCAGCAATAGGCCCTTATGAGCATTTTTGTAGCAGGACCTCTGTTTGGCAATACAGTAAAAAAAAATGCAAATTAGCCCCCGGTGCTTGGGGAGAGGAAGCCAAACTAACGCAGACCTTTTGTGCGCATGCGTTTGACTTGCTTTTCCTTTTTAATGCTGTGGTGACTCGTTTGCATGGGCAGGTTTACCACGCTGGGTATTTGCATATTGTAACCTTCCTGCATCGCACGTTAAAATGTGTGCGTTGTCAGGAACGTTAAAAGATCGATCCAGCGCGGGTCTAGCATCGGCTTTCTGCATTGGCCTGCAAGTTTGTAAAGACAATGTAGGTGAATGTATAAAGAGCCATCCAGAACTATCCCCAATAATGCACAAATTCATGTCTGCTCCATGACAAGTGTACTCTATGGATGTACGCGTGCCCCTGCTCCACCCAAAACTACACCCCCTAATGATGCTATACTGGTAAGTTTATGCCATCTTAAGAAAATAAGAATGTAAGATCTGCCATACTGGGTCAGGCCAAAATTCCATCAGGACCAGTATCCTGTTTCCAGTAGTGGCCAAATCAGGTCACAGGTACCTGGCAAGATCCCAAAGGTAGACAGATTCCATCCTGCATATCCCAGGGGAAAGCAGTGGATTTCCCCAGTCCATTTTAATAATGGTTTATGGACTTTTCCTGGAAATTCTCCGAGTCTTTTTTAAACTCAGCTAAACTAACTGCTTTTACTACATCTGGCAAGTAACTCCGGAGCTTAATTACTCATTGAGGGAAAACATATTTTCTCCAATTAGTCTTAAATTTATGTCCTCTAATCTTTGTACCTTTTGAAATAGTAAACAAACGATTCATATCATGGGTGTAATTTGGAAGGGAGTGAGGGGGGCATTGCCCCAATGCTTTGACCCTTTGTCTGCCTGTGGGGATCCGATCTTCCGTGGCGAAAGAGAAAAGGAATCTCTTCTGCCCACAGGCGATGGGATCCACGCGGGCAGACAGCTTGCCTCTGGGCTGTGATAGCTGCCTCCCCCTGTTCTTCTGCTCACAGAGATCACATCCCCCGCAAGCAAAAGAGAAGGGGATGGCTGCAATCGAGGCAAAGATTCCTTCTATCTGCCCACGGGAGAACGGGCAGAAGAGAAGGGGTCTGCTGAGATCACGGTCCAGAGGCAAGGTGGCTGCTTGCAGGGATCCAATCTCCCGTGGGCAGAAGAGAAGAAAGACCCTCCTCTACCTGCCCACGGGAGACTGGATCCTGGCAGGCAGATGAGAAGAGGAAGGTTGCAGCTGTGGCCTGCAGCAGAAAAAGTGTTTAGGAGGAAGGAAGAAAGGTAAAGGTAGGGAAATTTAAAGGGGCAGTGGCCCATTTAGAAAAGGAGAATGAGGGCAGGGGATTTTAGGGAAGGGGATGGGATTGCTGGGGTGGTTAGTGAAGGGAGGGGAGTCTGAAGAGTAACAGAGGAGGGGAGCCAGCAAAAGAGGGTTCGGAAGGAGAGGGAGGAGTGCAAGGTTCTGCCAAAAGGTGTGGAGTGGAGGAGTGGCCTAGTGGTTGGGGCAAGGTACTTCAGGCTGGAAGGTCGGGGGTTCAAATCCCACTAGAGGACAGCAACCTTGGGCCGGAAGGACTGGGGTTTCTAGTCCCACAGGTGCTCCTTGTGGTCTTGGGCAAGCCACTTAACCCTCCATTGCCCATGTTCCCTGTAAAATAGTTATCTCCAAGTTATAATGCTCTGTTCAATGTAATGTAATTTCAGTTTGTTCAATGTAAACTGCACTGATGCAGAATAGCACAGTATATAAGAGAATGTAATAAATAAATAAAAAATAAAAATAAAAAGGTGCATTCCCCTCCCCCTAGAACAAACAGGCACCCAACCTCCACAAGACAAATACACACACACATAGGCACCCTACCTCATATGACAGACACGCACACATGCAGGCACCTCACTTCCTCACAACAGAAACACACACACACAGGCACTTCACCTCTGCACCACACAGAGAGCCTCCCCAGCTCTGTAGCACACACACATGCACCACAGCCCCGTACTCCACCCCTACTAAAGCACCCACTGCCATATTCCACACACAGACAGACACACCACCGTTGCACCACACACACACACATTCAGACACTTAATATCTGAAGCCATAACTGTTGTTATCTGTATTCTTGTCTAAGGATGCCACGCGGTATAGGAAATCAGGCGCTGGTCTCGTGAGAGAAGAAATTAGTTATAATTTATTTTGGTGTTAGAAACTGCGCTGTGGTTCTCTTTTTCTTTTGGTCCCTTGGCGCGTGAGTGCCTTACATCTCCTCTGTTTTTTGGAAATATATATTTACAAGTGCTAGTATTTTCTTTAATCTTAGAGTGCCAGACTAATGGCCGGTATTGAAAGGCACTCACACAGTTAGTGCCGCTGAATATCCCCTTCTAACCCCACTAGATGCCTCAGTGCTATGCAGTTAGCATCACGGCATGTTGGGGGGATTCCGGGACGGAGTGGAGACGGAGACTGTCGCTAACCAGGCAGTGGCAATATTGCAGCGCTACCCAGATAGCCATCAGCAGGTAAAACTAGGCGAAGCAAAAGCTGGCCTAGTTTTACCCAGAAAAGCTAACCGGATAGCGATGCAATATTGCTGCTACCCGGTTAGCATCGGTGGCTCCGGGGCTTGCGTGGCAACCCCAGATATTCAATGTTATTGCCACGCCATTAAATATCCAGGGTTAAGGACTGGTGGGCAGGTCTATGTGCCGTAGCTGCGCATAGCCTGCCCAATTCAATATCGGGCCCTAAGTAATTAAACAGCTACAATTTTTGCTGCATTTTAGTAATATAGCCGGAGAATAAGTGGCTTTCCTTTTTTTTTAAGCAAAGTCATTGAATGAGAAACCCTGCTCCCTCTTGGGGGCGTCAACTCATCCCTTGCCTGTTTGATATACTATCCATCTAGTATGTTTTTTAAAGGTAACCATGATGAATATGCAAATATGTCACCCACCCTTTGCCCCTCCAAATGATGCTGTCAAACTACACCCGTAATTCACGTTTACCTGTTCCACTCCATTCATTATTTTCTAGACCTCTAGCATATCTCTCCTCAGCTGTCTCTTCTATAAGCTGAAGACTCTAACCCCTTAAGTCTTCCCTTTATCATCCTTCCCCTTTATCATTTGAACACCCTTCAGCGTACCTTTTCTAAGTCCACTATATCTGGTTTTAGTGCGGAGACCAGAACCACACACAATATACAAGGTAATATCATACCTTGGAGCAATAGAAAGTCGTTATAATCTCCTTGGTTTTATTCTCCATTCCTTTCCTTATAATTCCAAGCATTCTATTTGTGGTTTTGGCCGCCACTGCACACTGAGCAGAGGATTTTAGTGTATTATCCACAATGATGGATGGTGGTGACCCCTAATGCGGAACCTTGTGCATGTAGCTATATGATGGGGAGCTTTTCCCTAAGGACTCAACTTTCAGTGGTGGCGTCTAGCAATCACCACTGAACTTTAAACCCAGATATTCAATGCCGGTGCTATACCCGGGCCCCCCAGTGAATGTTCAGCAAACAGGGCAGTGGTGAAGTTCAGCGGCGAAAGTTAGGCCAGCCTTTCGTGCACCTTACTTTCAGCGCTTAACAATAACCAGGCAGCAACTCAATATCACCCGTTATCGCTGGGTGCCGCCCCTGTAATGTCTCACTGCTAACCGGATACATCAGGGCCCGCAGGGGTGGCACCCGTGGATTTCCCAGCGAGGAAGATTAACACGGTTGGCAGGTCTGCTAGCCACGTTAATCCCTTTGAATATCGGGCCCTAAGTGCATAACTTTGCACTTATCCACATTAAATTTCAACTGCCATTTGGATGCCCAGTCTCCCAATTTCTCAATATCCTCTAGCAATTTCTCACAAGCCTCCTGTGATTTAACCCATTAAAGTAATTTTGTGCAGTCTTAAAATGTGATCACCTCACTCACCCTTATTTCCAGGTCATACTTATTCATGTGTATAAAGATGCAGTTTTCTAGAAGCCCGTAGAGCATGGAGAATGTAGCTCTGTAAGAAAGATGTGGTCACAGTGTAATCAGTCTGCAAAAAATTCTTTGCTCTGCACGGGCCTAAGCAATGGCAAACTTGCCCTTCCTAGGATCTGACAATCTTTATGCTTAGGTCGTGACTTTTTTCCACTTTGCAGATAATATGCAAACACTATTGGTGTGTATGTCTGTGTGTGTGTGTGTGTGTGCGTGCGCGCTTGTGTGTACATGCTTGTGTGCGGATTTTAATTGCTCTTAGTCATCAGTGCTCTTAATGGATCAGCAATCAACAACATGCCAATTATCGCTCGTTACAAATGTGTCACTGCCAGTCCTGCTCCCTTTCATTTCCCTTCTCCCATCTGTTGGGCAGCAGCTACCTATTTATTTCTGTGACATTCAGCACTGGGTGACAGCATAAAACTAATGCACCTGTGTACCCAGGGGGTGAGAGAGGAGGCCTGGAAAGAAACGGCTAAAGCAACCCTTGTGCTTCTCCTCCAAGGTACCAAAAAAAAAGGTAACCAGCTGGTTCCATCTATGCTCCTAGCCACGGCCGGTGTTAGACATGCCAGGGCCCAGGGGGTCCCAAAGCCTTCTTGCAGGCTTCCTTCAGCTTGAGGGGCCTGTTTGCCCCCCTTAACACTGCCCCTGTTCCTAGCACACTTTAGATTGTTCTTGTGTTTTACCGGCTCTCGCCTCAGCGATCTTTAGATTTTGTGGTTCCATCTGTAGTATTAAAAAACCACGGGATAGATAGTCAGACCACAGCCGTCAGTGCCACCAAAGCGCCAGACTGCTGCAGCCAAAAATGTATCCAGGGTTGATATTCAAATTTCAGACAGAAGCAGTCAGCAAGGCTAAAGTGCCTGACTGTTGTGTGCAAAAATGAAACTGGATATGTGGCACCAGAGGCTATCCAGCATCCAGAGCTGAATATCTGGTTTTGCTAGTGATTGCCCTTGCTATCTGGTTAGCGGCAATATTCATACTGTAACTAGATAGCAAGATCTGCATAAAATTCGGACAGCCATTGACCTGTCATAACTTTATGCAGTTTGCCAATTTGGTTAGTGGCTGTTATCACTGCTTACTGGATAGATGCTGAGATTGACCCAGCTCTGACCTCAACCACCCCAAAATGAACCGCACATTTCTGAATATTAGGCAGAGCGGACTTTATTCAGTCTGCACATCCTGCAAACCCTCTTGAGTATCGACTTCCACAATTATAGAGCCCAGAGGTCTTTGGTTTGATTCTGAAAAAACAGTGACTCAGCAAAATGGCCCGAGGCAGCAGAATGCTTGAACTTAATCAGGTTAGCAAGAGATGATGGGGCACGTTTCACATGGACAAAGGAATGGGTGGATTGAAAGGCGGTCCACTATGCAAAATGAAAGGCTATTTAGGATAAAAGTGGTTGAGATACGGCAATGATGATATTTGCATGGCCTAAGTGCCTGCATGACAGAAAAGGGGAACTTCAGTGATGCTTCCAGCTCAAACGGAATGAACAGGTACCAGCTTAGATTGTAAGTCCTCTGGGGACAGAGAAGTAACTACTGTACCTGAATGTAACTTGCCATAATCATCTACTGGAAAAGTGTGAGCTAAATACCAACAAACAAATAAACTCCTTTTGAATTTGGCACCCACCAATCTGGTAATTCTAATTGTTGGTGCTTTATGGCATTTGTATTCAATAAAGCTCCTCACCAATGAGATGTGAAATATCCTAGTGACTAAGATAATAATTTATTTGTTTTTTTTATGAACTATCAGAGTTCCAAAGGGATCTGGAGTAGTTTTCTCTTTTCATTAATTCCAGGCTTTCTCCTTCATTCTTCTCCCTCTCATCTCTTGACTTCTCTGACGTGTCAAGGAATTCTTCAATCTTGGGCTCCTCTGGAGACCTCTGTGAACTCTTCTTCTGTTTTATATTTCAACTATTTTTTTCCATACCTGACCTGTTATTCCTTGATGGGGAATAAAAACACATTCACATTTTGCATACATACTTTATTTGCCCTTCTACAGAGACACATGGGGATAAGAGAAAACCACAAACATGACGTTGATAATGGAAGTGTCAGTGCCAAGTGATTATTTGATTATTCTGTGCATTGTGTGAAGAGAGAGGAGAGAAGAACCTCAAGTACCAAACAAAGCATAGACCAAGAAAATATAGCAGAAAAATACAGAAATAGTCGCTGTTGTATTGGGTGCCACATGCCTGATTGAAGGCAATTTCCAAGCACCTCTTGATAGATTGCCTATAGAGGTTACATCCTATGAAGTCCAGGTGGAAATTCGGTTTGACACAAAGCAAGTATTAGAGTGAGAGCTAGCAGTGAATTTCAGAGACTGAGATCATTCCCTGCCTTAGAGGCAGTTCATCGGTCATGTATATGCAATACTAACCCATTTGGAGACATTGCCCTCACGAGACACATAGGTGTTAACTTTGTAATTGACTTGACGATGCAGCACAGCATCTTGCTGCTCAAGTAGACACTGCTGAAATTGTTCCAGCATATGCACATATGAAAAGAGATCAGAAAACATGCACGCCGATATTCAATGCTATGTTTAACTAATTCCGGTCATGATGCTGGCTGAATATCAGGTCCATAGTGCCTACTGTTTTTTGTGATATATGCATAGGCATTTCCTGGGGGTGAAGAATGGGTGCTCTGGGGGTGGGGTCGGTACTTATGCAAGTTTTTTATGGCTTGCAGGCATATGTGTCAATTGGTTTATGGTTTTGTTTATGGTTTGTAGGCACTGTGTGTATCAGAGCGGTTTACAGGTATTTGCTAATAGGTACTTTTTATTCCCTCGTCCCCGAAGGGCTCACAATTGCATGTGCCTGTTTTATAAATTCAAGTACTTGCATACCTGACCACCAAACCCAACTAAAATGCATTCCAGGGCATCTAGACTATAAATAACAGAATTCTGAAGTTACCATCTGCACATGTAGACACCCGGGACACAGAGGGCGCAAAACCCTCATAGCAGCAGGCAGAGACACAAGTAGAGAGAGGTGGAAAGAGGTCACAAGTGCTTTTATTAGTTAAAGACCCTTCCGCGTTTGGCACAAGCCTTCTTGGGGGGGGGGTACGCATCTTCAAAAACATAATACAAAAAAGGTAAATAAAAACAACAATAAGAAAAAAAAAAAAAAAAAAGGGAGACCAGAGAGGATAGCCGTCTACGCCGGAAGTGAGCGGTTCCTGCTCCGGCGGCCCCGACGTCAGCGGGGGCCTCTTCAAAAGCGGAGCAGTGAGTGTGGAGCCCTTGGGAGACCAGAGAGGATAGCCGTCTACGCCGGAAGTGAGCGGTTCCTGCTCCGGCGGCCCCGACGTCAGCGGGGGCCTCTTCAAAAGCGGAGCAGTGAGTGTGGAGCCCTTGGGAGACCAGAGAGGATAGCCGTCTACGCCGGAAGTGAGCGGTTCCTGCTCCGGCGGCCCCGACGTCAGCGGGGGCCTCTTCAAAAGCGAGCAGTGAGTGTGGAGCCCTTGGGAGACCAGAGAGGATAGCCGTCTACGCTGGAAGTGAGCGGTTCCTGCTCCGGCGGCCCCGACGTCAGCGGGGGCCTCTTCAAAAGCGGAGCAGTGAGTGTGGAGCCCTTGGGAGACCAGAGAGGATAGCCGTCTACGCCGGAAGTGAGCGGTTCCTGCTCCGGCGGCCCCGACGTCAGCGGGGGCCTCTTCATAAGCTCCGCAAGGTTAGGCGCAGCCGGAGGCGCTGTCGGGGGCTGCGATCTAAGGGGCTCGATACAAGGGGCGTGTCTGGCCCCTTGGGACCCCCTTGGGACCCCCTTGGAGCACTGCAGGAGATTGCAGTACGAGGCATCTGCTAAATGGGGAAGAGAAAAAAGAAAATCATACCAGCGGAGTCTACAGAACCAACGGTAGGCCCTATGGACAAGCATGTTAAGCCTTTGGTGGGAGCTGATGCCTCGTTAGACCCTGACTTTTTAGTTCTGCGCTCGTCCGTTGCGTCTTTGAGCTCTCCGGATCGTTCTCCTCCCTCCCCACCGAAGTACATCTCTCCGCCTCTAACCGGTTCTGTGGGGCAGTTCCAACAGAGTACTCCAGTGGATACTGGTGGGAAATTGGAAAGTGTTATATGGACATCTCCTCCTGGTGTGGCTACTGAGTCTCCTGAGCAGGTGACTCTGGGCGACATCTGGAAAGTAGTGACTCGAATGAACATTCCTTGGTTCCCACAGTTAAGCAGCTTTGTAGTTTCTCTTCACAAGTTACTACAAAGTTGTGTGAGTTAGAAGGGCGGTTGGGGGATATGACCACTCAATTATCTAGCTGTGAAAACCAATGTTCTACTTTTAAGGCTGTTAGTACATCTGGTATTAATGATAGTTTAATTATTCACCGTAGGCTGGAAATGTATGATAATATGTTTCGGGCTAAGAATCTCCGACTGTTAAATTTCCCTTGTTGTCGTCTCTTATCTACTGAGATATTACTGCGTAAGTATTTTAGGGAAGTTCTGGGCTTGTCTTCGGCCGACTCCATGGCTATCTCTAAAATATATTACTTGACTGGTCAAGGGCTGTCCGTGAGTCCCCCGGGTGATTTTGATGTAGTTCAGGCCCATGATGGACTTGACCTTACTCAATTTTTGGAGGACTCGCAGGATAATATTGCTTCTCGTGCAACTTTGATTGTAGGTTCTGTTTCTGATCAGGATAAGATGTTAGTTTTTCGTAGCTATTTTAAAAATAAGTCTGCTCTCTTTTGTGGTGCTTGTGTGCAAATCTTTCCTGATGTTTGTCGGGCCACACAAACTAGGCGGAAGGCCTTTTTAGCCTTAAAACCTAGGGTGTTGGCCCTGTTTGCTACTTTCTTCTCAGATATCCGTGCAAGTGCCTAGTTATTCATCAGGGTTCTAAATTTGTTTTTTTAGACCCGGTTCAACTGTGTAGTTTTTTGAATGGTAAAGAGGGCTAAGAATAATTGATTGGTCTAGGGTAGGGAACTTGTTTAAGTGCTGTCTCGTAACTTAGAGCAATGCTCTTGATATTTCTTTTGATTAATTACTTTTGTACTGTCTCCTCCTTGTTGTGGGCTAGGTAGAGTGTTTACTGGATAAATTTAGTTATGGTACTATGTTTTCTTGTAATAACATGGTGTTGGGCGATTGTAATGCTCTTGTTTTCTTTGTACTTGCTTTTTTGTAAGTTGTTGAAAATATCATAAATAAAATAAAAAAAATAAGAAAAAAAAATAAACAAAACTATAAGAATATAAAAACAATAATAATAATAATAATAATAATAATAATAATAATAAAATCATGTCTATATAAGAATGTTAAAAGCATGACATCATAACCAAATACAGAAAAAAACATATAAGTTTGGTGAGACTAAAATATAGAATAAAATAAAGATAAGAATAAAAATCATAATCCAGATAATATTAGTAACAAAGTTAAATAAGTAATAACCAAACATTAAAAAACCTAGATACATTAAAACAAATCACATTAAAAAGGAGAAATTATATCTGTCAATTTTAAAAGGCAGAGAGAGGGAGAGATGAGGAGAACATACAACTAAACTTACTAATGGCCCCCTGTGAGGGGATAGTCTTGAAAAAGACACCAATCACATTGAGGCTCAAGGGCTAAAAGATGTAAAGGCAGTAAGGTTATATAGGCACATACTGTTTGCTGTTTTTTTATACAGTAGTGATGGGCTTATTTTAATCCAGGGCAAAAGCACCTGTGACCTCTTTCCACCTCACACATGTAGACACACTACATATGTTAAGTGTCACTGCATCAGTTAAGCATCACACCAGTGGTGCAGGCAGGATTGATTTTGGGGTAGGGCCTGAGGTTAATATGGAGGGGCACTAGGCGCTGCAAATGTTGCCACTGCCTCTGGTTCTCCTCTAGCTGGTTGGTACATGCTGCCTGCCGTGGATTGGGTAGACCTGGTTCGAAAGTGGTGGATTCCTCTTCTTCTCTTCTTACAGACCATCTCCTTCTTGGGCTCTCTCAAATAGTTCAGAACAATTCTCCTTCCTTCACCTCTCACACAGAAACAGGTTATGTGAACTTCCTTCTAGTAGATAATCTCCTGAAAAACTATTTTCTCCTACATGTAGGGCTTTCCCATCTGGTATGAAAGATATTCCCAATCTGGGGCTTCTTGAAGGTACCACCACCCGTCCTAGGGTTCCAGCAACCCCTCAACTTTCTTCATGACAAAAAGGGAGACAGTTAACCTTCTTTCTTCATGGTAAAAAGAACCTAAACCCACATCCTCTACATATCCTTTGTTCAGCACTCAGGACTCAGCTTTTTCAGAAGACCAGTGCGTACTCTTGGAGTTTTGACAGAAGGGGGCAAAGACAGATAGCGCCTCTATTTTCCTTGTCCCCGAAACCAGTTTAGTACTTCAGGGCCCAGCTCTCTACAATGTCCAAAACTCCTGGCTGCTGAGCTCTCAGCCTTCTTCTTGGTGGCAAAAGAGGTAAAAAATAATTTTACCTCCAAAACAAGGGCTGTTTCTCAGTGATAGTGGCAACCAGAATAAGTTAAATACCTGCTATGGCATTTAATGAATTTCATATAATCAGCAATGCCGAATGCCCACGCGATGCAGTCACTGCACCACTGCTGTAGGCTTAGGGGCATGTTTACTAAAATCCGCAAAATAGCGCGCCGCAAAATAGCGCACGGCAACGCGGCACTGAAACGCGCAGAAACGCGTTTAAACGCCCCGCACACGTGCGTGTCACCCCCGCACAGGTACGTGGCTCACTAACGGGCCCCGTACAAGTGCGGGCCCGCAAATGTCCGATAGAGGCGTGGAACGGCGAAAGGAGGGTGGAGGAAGGCTCCGGAGGGGCGGAGGGACAGGGTCAATGGGTGGAGAGTGGGAGGGGAGAGGCTCCCCGCACAGTATCGGGCCCGAATTTGCATGTAAAAACTACCGCGAGTGAACACTCGCGGTAGAAAGCATTTAAAGGGAAGAGAAACCATTTCCGTCAGCAATGTACAGGAAAACCGGGGAAACCAGCAAAACGTGAGCAGTGTGATACATGTGCACAGCACAAAAGTGAAAATAAAAATAGAAAATGACCACAACAGAACTATTAAAAATAGTAATTCAGCTGGGGAACAGTTATAGTGATGGGCAAATACAGAAATCACACCCAGCAAAGCTCCAGAAAAAAGAAATGAAGTTTGGAAGGGTCTACTGAGAGGAGACGTTTCCAAAAAAACATTTCCACGTTATGGAGCTTTCCTGGGAGTGTTTGCTATGGTTGCCCATTAATATCACTGTTGCCCAGCGTGGTGATATTTTGTCCCACATTTCCCGTGGACATTTCCGGGGTTTATGTGCACGTTTGTCACCAGACAGGGTGCATATGCCCACAGTAGAATTGCATAGAGCAGGGTTTGTGACTCCATCCTGCCAGGCTTACTGCCTCCAGGGGCTGCACTGTCTCTGTGGTACAGCGGACAGAGTCATTACCTCTAGGACCAGATGGCAGAGGTTCAAAACCCAGCTGGGGCACCTGCCAGCCCAGTCCCTATATTTTACCCACCACTAAATAAAGATAGCGCAGACACCCCTGTATGCATGGGGAAAACACCCATATTTTACCCAACACCGCACACACACCACAACAATGGGCATTACCTACAGCCAAGTCCCCCAAATGCAGTCCCATACTGCCACATTGCAATCAGGTCAACTGCTTTTTCTGAGAGAAGTTCATGCCAGCATGTTGGCGGACAAGTACATGTGGTGCAGGGGGCAGTGGCTGCTAACCACAGAAGACAGAGGCCTAGCCATGTGCAGGCTGGCACAGTCCACTGCAACAGACAGGTCCTGCCGGATCCACAGTCATGGACAGTCCAGGGAATCCATCCAATCTGTGGCTACACAGTGGTGCAGTGCACACAGACAGTGCATACAAGAACAGAAGGTCACAGGTTCAAAGCCCAGCTGGGGCTACTGCCAATCCTGCCCACATATTTTTCCCACAACTAAACAGTGATAGTAAGGACACACCTTTCATGGCGGGGACATATGCAATGGTAAGACATCTATCTTTTACCCCACTGAGCACAGACACCATGAACAGGGGCAGTACCTAGAGCAGAATCACCCAAATGCAGTCCTGGTGGGCCACACACCAGTCAGGTTCCATGCTGACACTCATACAAATGCCTGTGCTGTATAGCTATGCACCACCCCCATGGCATGTAGATGTAGCCCATGCATATTCATGAGGGATAGCAGGAAAACCCGAACAGTGTGATGCAAACCTGGACTGGAGTTGGGAATCTGTGCCGTAAAGCAGCAGCCATCAAGGGCAGACACACCCACACCCACAGGCCCCATTGGCCAATGTCTCCTGGAAAGGCAGAACATTGGACCGTGCATGCAGCACCCAAAACGAGCACTTGCATAACTTACCAATGTCACCCTACACCTGAGGTATACGGTACACAGCTCGGAGACGTTTGCTAGGAGCACAGGCAGGCAGTTATCCATACGTTACGTACATACTGCTAGTTGACCCCATCCAAACAATCTGTTAGGTGTTTGCGGGGCATGCTCCAGGCCTGGCCTCTGACGGTGCTTACCACCCTGGGGAGTGACCACCAGCTGTAATGCGTACCATATCCATGCCTTGCCGTGCTCAGGACCGGTTTGGTGGGCAAGGCTACTTACCCCCTCAATCGTAGCACCATGATGGCAGAGGTGTGGAAGTGTGTGTCTGTCTATACAGTGGGTGTTGGCTGCAAGCCCCTTCAACAGCCCGCACTGCCAGCACTGTTGCCAGTATTGGCCAGTCAATGTGCATAATGAGGTGCAAGGTACCATGGGTATAGCCAGGGCAGGGTGGCGTGGCCAGGATGCATCTGCACTGGGCATAGGGCCCTGGCAGGGACATTGGCTGGGATATTGTAGTGTCCGGCCACCACCTACACAGACAGGGTGGCCAAAGCATGTCCTTCTGGGGGATCACGCTCACCCTGACTGTGCAGTGACCACAGCATGGCTAGGCCCCCCCCCCCCCCCCCCCATAGTGCTGTATAGTAGTTCTCTCATGTGATAGATATGGGTTTCTCTTTGGGGCCCAGTCACTGATCTATCTGCTTGCTGTGTATGCAGACAGCCCAGTTCTGGGTGCATGCATCTCCATTGGGAGCATGCACTATGGACTAACCAGCAGACTGTTTGTAGCTGGTAAATGTCTTGCTATAATGGCTTGCAGGGTGCAGTGGCTGTTGGCTTGCTGCAGGGGAATATCTGGTGGTGGAGTGCAGCTTACCATACCCTGGGCTTATGTCTGTCTGCTATTGTGTTATGGCTGTGTATGGAGCTGCCTGCCTAGGGGGGGTGGTGGTGTTCCTCAGCAGGACTGGGGTTGATGTTGCCCTCTACTGCCACCTTTGCAGGGAGGTAGAGTGTGGATCCCTTGATGGGGACCATGTTTGCCACGGGGGGGGGGGGGGGGTGCCTGATGGCGGCAGACAGGGATATCCATGGTGTTTGTGCAGAAACTAGCTATCTTACACATTAACACTGCTTTGGAATGCCCGCTTGGCCTCCATCAGCCATGGCAGGTGTTGTTGACCTGGTCCTGGCCACCTCATTGCACACTCAGGGTGAGCACAGTACCCGCACGATGTAACGGTGTGTGGCTACTCTGTGCCAGTAAAACACCCGGTCAGTGCCCCCTACTAGGCCAAGGTGCTGTGTGGGTGCACCCGGTCACTTCCCCCAACAGGGCCGAGGTGCTGTGGGGGTGCATTCCCCATCTTGTGTCCATCTGCGGACAGCTAATTTGCATGTGCAGTGCATCATGGGTACGGGTGGCCTAACCCTATCCTGTTGACACCAGCAGACTGTCTGTGAGGTGACGTGTAGGCTATCTGCAGCCAGCCAGGGGCCTGCTTACAGCTATGGAGCTGTAGCGCAATGGTTACATCACTGCCTGTGCAGCCAGAGGTCATGGGTTCAAACCCACAGTGGGGCCCTTTGGTAGGGCTGTCCACAGCTTTATTTTTATTTACTGTACATATGTCTATGCCGGCAAGACCACCCTCAGCTTACTATACCCATTAGGTGCCTCTGAGGGTGCTTCATAGGGCGCCCTGTAGGCCACCTTATGGTTGCCATCCCTATAGGGTGCACTATACATTATCCTGTGTCGCAACATACATGCTGCCCTATAGGGGTCATTCAAGGGTGCCTTGGTGAACAGTGCACTGTAACATGTGCCTTATGGGCCGCCGTATGTTAACATGCTGGGAGAGTGCGTTTGCTAGTAGTGATAACAAAATAAAATTATACAGCCTCCTACAGCACTCCACAACATAATACATACTGCCTTAGCAGGCATTTTTCACTGGGCATTGTGAGGAGTTGAACCCCTGATCCCTGCACCATTGGTCAGTGTTTTAACCATTGTGCTGTGGCTCTGTTCCTGTGCTTGTGCATCAGCGCGCCGCCTTGTGCCTATCAGTGTGCCGCCTTCTGCCGCCCAAGGGGACCAGTGCGCCGCCTTCTGCTGCCCAAAAATAATTGTGCGCCGCCTTATGCCGTTCCAAATTATTTTCCTCCTAAAGCAATGTTAATCATTACAGTTACTGCCTCAGCTGACCTTTGTCGTTGCACACACTGGGGGATTGAACCCATGGCCCCTGCACCATTGGTCAGTGTCTTCACCGTTGTACCACGGCTCTGTTGTTTTGTATACTCAGCAGCGCGCCACTTTGCCTTTCCACGCGCTAATGTCGACCCCGCACATTAGCGCGACGCACACACGTCCGGTTGCTTACTACCGTTTTTTTTCTATTTTCTGCCTGAACCGCCCACTCCTTATATGGCACAGGCACACTAGCACGGCCCCGCACGTTAGGGATGTTTAGTAAACATGCCCCTTAGTCTTTAATGTATGCCAATCATCAATGTTGCACTAAGCACGGGTACACTTACGGGCACCTCAATGCAGTAATAGCACAAGGGTGGCGTGGAACCCGTGCTACCTGCATGGAGACATGCCAAGCATATTTCCATTTGTTAGTGTGAGTCCAGCGCCACCCCCTTGCTAAGTTTTGGGGTTTAACGCGTGGTGCACTGGTATATTTTCGTAAACATGTCCCTTAGTGCACGTTTTTAAGTGCATAAAAATTTCCAAACCAAATGTGCATCCCTACTGGTTGCCACCTTCTATATTTAAGAAAACCGGAGGATGTCTAGTTTGGGATAGCAAGGTCCATATTTCCCATAGGAAATTACAGAGCACAGCTGACTTTCACAGAGAGGGAGAAAGGACTAGCCTTCCATTTAAAAGGTTAATGCTGTCTCCGTCAGAGACCTGGTATTCTTTTTTTCAACATTATCTGTATTCCAGTTCTTACCCTAGGGCTACTTCTGTAATCTGCTCTTAAATGAATACCTGCCTGTCCCTACCCACGTCCATCTTGTCTACCTGCTGCCCTGGCATATGTCAAAAGCCAGAGATGACCCGTCGTTGTCTGGCAGCACGTATCCAGTTATTCTCACCCTGGGGCACTCAAAAGCCTGCTACAGTCACGGTAATATCTCTTCACCCCAACATTCACATCCCCTCTTATCAGTGGTGCTCATCGAGGCAAGACCGCAGCGCATAATGCTCCAGCTCTGTGTTTTTTTCCCTCATCTGCTTAAGAACCTGGCATTTTGTGCACTTACGATCTCTCCTATCTGTGTACGGAAATCAGTCCAGCAGCCCTAGTATCTCTCCCTCTGGCTTTCTCTCCGCTCCTGCCCTTTCATACCATATGAAACATTTGCAGAGGGCAGCGGGGGCTGCTTCTATTTGCCTGTATACCACTGAGGCCCTGCATAAGCCAGAAGCATTAAGCAGTGGCAAGGTACCAGGAGATGGTTTTAATGCTTCACGTGTTTCGCCTCTTCTGCCCCGCATGCAGGATCCTGGAGAGACGGAGACCCGTCCTTCTTATTAAGGATTCAGATTACAGAACAGAAACTTCTATAAAAGTTGGAATGTTTTAAATGTGTTCGAGAGGTTTGGCATCAATGTGGTTAATCCCCCTTGGATCTTTCTCTCCAAGCATCAGGCAGACTAGGCGGTCGCCCAGGGTGCAACTTCTAAGGGGTGGCAAAGAGGACCAGTAGTCAAAACAAACTGATAAATCCTGAGAGTCACAGAAACCTGAAGATGCTTCAGCGCATTGTTTTACCTGTAAGGAGAGTGGCTACATGTAGGCCTAGAAAGCAAAATTCAATAGGTAGGAGTATGACGTCCGATTATGTATTTTTACAGGGTTGTTATGGGAGGGGTGGTAGTTTGACAATCATGATTTTTTTAGTTTAATTATCAAAATATTGAGGAGGTAAGACTAAAGATTTGCCTCAGTGTGCCTAATTACCCTTGCACTGGCCCTGTATCCAATTGTGGGGTTTTGCTTTGGGCTACACTTACTGGGCAAAACTGCTAACCAAAATGGCCAGTTGCTGCTTTTCCCTTACAGTGGGAGACCGAGAGTTTCACCTTTTATGTTCCCAAGCGTCCTTCTCAGTAAGGCACTGCCATTTCCCCGGGTTACAATGCTGGGGGTTATGGAAGGCAATAACCACACAATAATGCAATGAAACCAAACTTTTCAAAGTTTGGAGATAGACTTATGTACAGTCCAAGTGACCTAGAGAAGACCTTTTTTATTTCATCTGTGCATTCCTTTTCTAATAAAATGGAAAACAGAAAAAAAAGCTTGTTTTGTGTCATTAGAAAATTAAATGAAAAAAAAAGGCCCTCCAAAATTTAGGGAGGTGGTATTTTCTCTCTTTTTCATTTTGAAAAAAAAAAAAAAGCTTGGACATTAAAAATTAAACACTCCCCCTGAGAACCTTTCCCTATATCTCCCACCCTCTCCAGAACCCAAAAACACCATCATTAAAGTCTCCATAATCAAACTAGGACTGCCGTGATCACAGTTGCTCCTGTCACGCTGGTTGTTGTTTTCAACACGGCACCAGCCTCGGGGCCAGGTGGTATGACCCAGCAGGATCGAAGTGATTGAGGATTGCTCCTGCCTCATTTACACTATGGTGACCCCACTGATAGGGTAAGTGAAGGTGTGGCAGTTTGGGGGGGGGGGGAAATGATGATTCAGATTTTAAATGGCACTACTGGGATGTTTCTGTTTGGGAGGGCCTTCCATTCGTTTTCTTTGGGGGGGGGTTCACTTCGATGTTTATTTTGTGTCCCTTCTATTAAAGTGCGCTGTGGTTTTGCACTCAACGCATGTTCAGTGCAGAAATTAATGTACACAAAGTGCAAAACCTCCACAGTAACTGTCAGAGGCACACCCAGAATGTTTGCAAAAGTAAATGCACAGATGTGCACAATAATGCACCTGCAGTATTTTCAGCATTGACAGCGGGCGATATGTGCCCCACAGTAACTGCACTGTGCTCAGCACACCCTTTCTCTGCCGCTAACCCGCCCATTCTCCACCCCAAAGCCTGACTGGTGGTTAATGTGGGAATCAGCATGCAGTAACTGTCATGCCCCTATGCTAAGAGTGACTCCAGGCCCGAGAGCACGGTTACTGCGTGCCGCAACATGCACTAACTGCTTAGTGCACTTTAGTAAAAGGACCCCTTTGTCTCTTATAAATAAAAATAACCAAAATAAGCATCAAAGAAAAAACATTTATTTTAAAAATATTAAAAAAAGAAACAAAATAAATATTTTTGTTGTAAACACCAGTAATATTGGTATGAACTGACACTGATCAGAGTGGCCACTTCACCTCGCTAGGAGGCAGGACCACAGTTATTTTATTTTCTTCTTATATGTTTATTTGCCTCTCCTCACAAAACAATCCAATTTTTCACTTTCTCCTTTTAAGAGGCAGTCGTGCTTCAATGCGTTTCAGTGAAAGTTTAGAATAGACTCTTCTTCTACCACATTGTGACACCTTCAAAAATGAGATACAGAGGAATAAGTCAGCATCCTGCTTCTAACCATGGCCAATCCGGGTCATTAGGAAGTGCCTGGCAGGATCCAAAGAGTAGATCCATCCCTTGTTTACTTCAATGGGGCTCACAGGGAGAGGTTAAGAATCCAGCAGGCTACAGGCGTGAGAGAGGCCCGTGGAGCCAGAAATCCTTCCAAGACAAGCCATGCAACTGGAGCTGGAGGAAGGGCTGGGAGAACCACTTGTAGAGGTTTAACAAGCTGGGAGAGAATAAAAGCTGATTTTGTTTTTTTCCTGAACGGTCACCTGTTCTGTGTTTTAAAAGAAAACCACTTCCCACCACACGCCATATTACCACAATGCCTTAAATTTAGGAGCGTGTTTAATAAAATGTGCTTAGTACGGGGTTTGATGCATATTAAGGGAGCTGCACTAACAGCATGGGACCCCATGCTAAATGCCCCGCACTAAGCAGTTAGCATGCAATTGGGTGGGGACTAGGCAGCTTAGGGGCATAACATGGGCACTGATTGCGTCTTGTGGCTAGCATGGGCATTTTTTGCACCTGCATCCTGATTAACGCAATGCAGCATATTAACATTGCACTATCTGCAAGGGGACCTAGTCCTTAGTTGAACACCAGATCTTATGTGTTGTTGAAAAATACTATCTTGGAAGCCCAGACCAGCTGTATTCCATGCTTTAAGAAAAGTGGAAGGAAGTCCAAAAAGCTGCCAGCATGGTTTAAAGTTGAGGTCAGAGAGGCTGTTGTTGCAAAAAAAGCATCTTTCAGGAAATAGAAAAAAAAGCCAAATGACGAAAACTGGAAACAGAAAAAGCACTGGCAAGTTAAATGCAAGGCATTTATAGGGCAGGTAAAGGGAGAATTTAAGAAGAAGCTTGCTGTGGAAGCAAAAACGCCTAATAAAGACTTTTTCAAGTACATTAGTAGCAAAAAACCTGTGAGTCAGTTGGTCCATTAGATGATACAGGGGTTAAAGGGGCACTAAGAGGCGACAGGCAATAGCAGAAAGACTGAATGAATTCTTTGCTTCGGTCTTTACTGAGGAAGATCTAGGGATGTTACCCATGACTGAAGTGGTATTTAAAGGTGTGGAAGAATTGAAGGAAATATCAATAAATCGGGAAGATGTATGGAGAAATTTTCCTTACCGTTAATTTCCTTTCCTGGAATCCTGCTAGACCAGTCCAGACAAACGGGTTGTGTTCCCCTTCCAGCAGATGTTGGAGACAGAAAAAGATTTCCAGAGCCCTGATTGGCTGGCCACTGGCATATAGTACCAAAGAGAGCTAAGGATCCGCACAATACAAAAGAAACAAAAAAGCGGAGCCTGGACTGACAAAAATAAACCTTGTTTATTGCGCCCCAACGCGTTTCGGCCACCGGCCTTCTTCAGGGGGTCTAAAAGAGCACACCTCAAAATTAAATAATAAACATATAGATTAAAAAAAAACAACATAATGTAAAATACACTGTAATATATCAATAAAAATTTTTTTAAATAATATATAATAAAAATTATAATAAAAATTAAAATCATATAGTTTTACCTAAAGCGTCTAAAGGACAATCTATTAATCTGTAACAATTAAATAAAAAAGACAACTACTGGATAAAAATATAAAGAAATTATAAAAAGTAATAGATGATAAAAAACCCTATTAAACTACTAAAAAGGAAGAGAAAGAGAGACGAGGAGGAACCAAAAATAAATAAATACCTTATTGTGATCAAATTGAGTATTATCCTGGATTGAACCTATAGGATACTAACAGCTGACAATGAATAAATAAATAATTAAATAGGTAAATGCACATTTAAATAAATAAATAATTAAATGGTAAATATACATATAAAACAAATATATACAATTCTAAAACTAACAATCCATATTAATAAATATATAACCAATTAATAATAAATAATCAATTACATAAATAAATACACATAAAATGTATATACAATTATAAAAACTTGTTTCATACATAAGCATCATAAGGACACTTGAAAAAACAAATGAAAAAACATATGAAAAAACATGAAAAAACAAGAAAAGCATGCAATAAAAAGGAATTTATATTTGCAAAACATCATAAATCGAGTATATGAAGGTGGAGACGCTCTTGAATTGAAAATCATTATATTCAACGTTTACATGAACAAAAAAGTTATCCTATACGGCACCTAGAGTGCACTTGTTATTCTGAAGCCATATATCTAAAAAACAAAGCAGAACCAAAACCTTGTGTAGGATGAAGCAGGCAGACCTGTTAAACAATGCAGTGAAATTAACTGCAATTGAAAAAACTGAAAAAATCTTCTTTCCCATAAAAAAAACAAATAACCAAATAAAAATCATAAAAAGGCACACTGAGTGCTTAAAAATGCAAAAATCATTTCTAAAAAATATATCAATAAATAAATGAACAAATTTATATTATGTGAAGAACCGGTTGTGAAATGTCGGCACTGGCACCTTTCAAATAGAAAGTAATCGGCATCCTAGAAAATTCACAGTCACACGGCGTTTTTCCATATTAAAAGTACTAGCCAAACATGCAGATTTTCTACAAGAACATGAATTATGTTGGCATCGCCTAACCAATATATTGAAGAAAAATATGTGTGGATAACGCTTAGATCAAATTAAAAGTGCTATTTACTCCTACTTACTAGGCTTATCACTTTTTAAAAAAAATAACCGAAAGTAAGCGCTCACATATAAAATGAAATGAGCAGAGCTTTAAAAACGTAAATACAGTGTAAAGAATTAACTGAACAGAAAACCTATTAATCTGCAACTAAAGCTTGTGATTGCGTCGCTCAGATAAAGAATGTCAAAAAATTAAACCTACCAAAAACCAGCATTCTGTGCTGCTGCACTGCTGAATAACGTAATGGCGGCTTCTATGAACGGATGCCCAAATACCGGCACTTTCCCGCCCGTACAGGTTAAAGGTCACTGAATCGAACGGCAAGTAAATATATAAATACTAAATGAAAATGCAATTTATGTTGGATGCCTATCGATCAATTATAAAAGCTATAAAACAAGAGGATCCAGAATAAAAATGCTGAATAACATACTGGGACATACTGTGATTGGACGCCTAAATACCGGCATATACCCGCCCGTGCAGGTTAAAGGGACAATAACTCAAAAAAACAAATGAATGTATGAATACTTAACAAAAATACTATTTATATGAATGTGCATCATTAAACTATGAAGAACTATAAAATAAAAGAAATTATTATGTAAACAATAGAAAGCCATAAAATAAAATACAATCTCTCTTTCTCTTCCTTTATAAGGTTTTTTATCATCTATTACTTTTTTATAATTTCTTTATATTTTTATCCAGTAGTTGTCTTTTTTATTTAATTGTTACAGATTAATAGATTGTCCTTTAGACGCTTTAGGTAAAACTATATGATTTTAATTTTTATTATAATTTTTATTATATATTATTTAAAAAAAATTTTATTGATATATTACAGTGTATTTTACATTATGTTGTTTTTTTTAATCTATATGTTTATTATTTAATTTTGAGGTGTGCTCTTTTAGACCCCCTGAAGAAGGCCGGTGGCCGAAACGCGTTGGGGCGCAATAAACAAGGTTTATTTTTGTCAGTCCAGGCTCCGCTTTTTTGTTTCACTGGCATATAGTAACATACCCACAGGGGTTTTCCTCAGTATAGTTCGTATAGCTAAGATAAGGAAGCCAAGACCAAACATACCCGGCCAACTGGACCGGAAAAAACATGGTCAACTATATACATGAATCACGGGCGCGGAAAAAAGGGGGAAGCCCACCCTCGGACCTCCCTGCATAATAACTTCCTTGGAGGATGTCCAAGATGGTCGGCGTATCACTTCCAGAACTGCAATAGACAGCGGGGTGGGAACTGGACTGGTCTAGCAGGATTCCAGGAAAGGAAATTAACGGTAAGGAAAATTTCTCCTTCCATTTCATCCTGCTAGACCAGTCCAAACAAACGGGAAGTACCCAAGCTAATGACCACCCGGGCGGGAAGCGATAGCCGCAGAAAGCACCCTGGTGCCATACTGACTGTCTTCACGCGCCTGGACATCTAGGCGGTAATGTCGCACAAAAGTCGACAAGGACGCCCATGTCGCTGCTCGACAAATATCTACCGGATCAACGTGAGAGCATTCAGCCCAGGAAGCCCCTTGAGCTCCAGTAGAGTGTGCACGAAGAACTGCCGGCACCGGCTTGCCTTGTCCAATATAAGCTGCTTCAATGGCTTGCCGGAGCCACCGGGAAATCGTCGATTTAGAGGCTGCGAGACCTTTCCGAGGCCCCGCAAAAAGAACAAAGAGATGATCAGACGCTCGAAAGGAATTAGTAACCTTCAAGTAGCGACGAAGAATTCTGTGGAGATCTAAGGTTCTGAGATCTTTATGCTTCCCCGCGTATTGCTCCTTGGAAAAGGCGGGAAGAAAAAGTGGCTGATTAAGATGAAAGGACGTAAGGACCTTTGGTAAAAAAGATGGCACCGGCCTAATCGAGATGCCCTCCGATGAAAAGGAGAGAAAAGGGTCCCGACAGGAGAGAGCTTGTAACTCCGAAATCCGACGAGCCGAGGTAATCGCTACCAGAAAGACGGTCTTGAGGGTAAGATCCCGCAAGGAAGCCTCTTTGAGGGGCTCAAAAGGATGAACCACGAGAGTCTTCAAGACTAAGGACAAATCCCAAGGAGGCACAACTGCCCGCAAGGGCGGACGCAACACTTTCACCCCCTTGAGAAAACGGGCTACATTGGAGTGCGACGCCAACAAACAGCCCCGCACTGGTCCACGGAAACAAGTTAAGGCAGATACCTGCACCCGCAGCGTACTCAGGGCCAAACTCTTCCCGAACCCATCCTGTAGAAATGCTAAGACATCCGGAACCACTGCGCGCCAGGGGGAAATCTAATGGGACGAACACCAGGATTCGAAAATACGCCACACCCGCGCATAAGCAAGAGACGTGGAAGATCTACGAGCTTGGAGAAGGGTAGAGACGACTTCAGATGAATAGCCCTTGCATGCTAGCCGGCGGTGCTCAAGAGCCAAGCCGTAAGCGAGTAGGGATCTGCGTTGTCCATGAACACTGGGCCCTGACGAAGGAGAGGGGCAGTCGAGGATAAGGGTAGCGGAGATAAAAGGACCAGATCCGCGTACCAAGGTCGCCGAGCCCAATTCGGCGCTACGAGAATTACCGGACCCCTGTGCTCCACGATACGATGGAGAACCTTGCCGATCAAGGCCCACGGAGGAAAAATGTATAGAAGAACGTGAGCCGGCCAAGGCTGAGCTAACGCATCTATCCCGTGGGAGCCGTGGTCTCTCCAGCGACTGAAATAGACGGGCACCTTGGCATTCCTTCCCGAGGCCATGAGGTCCATCACCGGCATTCCCCAGCGGTGCACAATGTCCTGAAAGGCCTCTGGGACGAGTTCCCATTCCCCTGGATCGAGAGTGTGTCGACTGAGAAAGTCGGCCGTGACATTGTCGAACCCGGCGATATGCTGCGCCGAAATGGCTAACAAATGTTTCTCCGCCCACGGAAACAGACAATCCATCTCCCTCGATACTCCCGGACACTTTGTCCCCCCTTGGCGATTGAGGTATGCCACCGTGGTGGCATTGTCGGAGAGGATTCGAACCGCTTGATTGCGGAGCACATGTAGAAAGCTTTGCAAGGCGAGGCGAACAGCTCGAGCCTCCAGGCGATTGATGGTCCAAGTCGCCTCGAGAGGCGTCCAGGAGCCCTGCGCTGTGTGAGTCAGACAGTGAGCTCCCCAACCGGAGAGGCTCACGTCCGTCGTCACCAACACCCAGCGCGGAACATCCAGCGGGACTCCCCGAAGAAGATTGTGCGGCGAGAGCCACCATTGAAGATTGTTCCTGAGGTCCGGCAAGAGCGGGAGACGGAGCTGGTAATCTTCTGACACTGGGGACCAGTGGGAAAGAAGCGCTCTCTGCAGACAACGCATATGAGCCCTTGCCCAGGGTACCAGATCGATGGTAGCAGCCATCGTCCCCAGAAGCTGTAAATAGTCCCATGCTCGAGGAGAGGACTGAAGCAGAAACAGGCGAAGCTGCGCCGACAATTTGAGGAAGCGAGCCTTCGTCAGAAAAACCTGACCTTGAGCTGTGTCGAATGTGGCTCCGAGGAAGTCGATTCGCTGAGAGGGACGCAGACAACTTTTGGGATGATTGATAATCCAACCCAGACTTTCCAGAAAGGAGATGACTTTTGCCACCGTGCTGCATGCTTCCGGACGGGAATCGGCTCGAATAAGCCAGTCGTCCAAGTAGGGATGTACCCGTATTCCCTGCTGTCGCAGAGCCGCAGCTACTACCACCATCACCTTTGAAAAGGCCCACGGAGCTGACGCCAGGCCGAAGGGCATTGCTTGAAATTGAAAATGTTGGCCAAGCACCGCGAAACGCAGAAAGCGTTGATGCTCTTCCCGAACGGGAATGTGAAAATAAGCTTCGGCAAGATCCAGAAAAGCAAGGAATTCCCCCTTGCGGACTGCCTGAATAACCGACCTGAGTGTCTCCATTCGAAAATGAGGCACATGGAGACAGCGGTTGACCCCTTTGAGATCTAGGACCGGGCGAAAGGAACCATCCTTCTTGGGCACCACGAAATATATAGAATAATGACCCAATCCCCGCTCTGGAGCCGGGACGGGACGAATGGCATTGAGCAGGAGAAGCCGTCGCAAAGTGGTTTGAATGGCGTGTCTCTTTGCGGACGCACCTGCCGGAGAGAGAAGGAAGGCATCGGGAATAGGCTGGCAATAGTCGAGAGACAGCCCGGAGGACACAACATTGAGCACCCATTGATCAGAGGTGATTGCTGCCCACTGATGAGAAAAAAGGGCCAACCGTCCTCCTACCAGAGGAAGGAACTCGAGTGGGCTGCTCGTCCCGTCAGCGGGACGAACGAGCGGATCCGGGAAACTTCCCTGTGCCAGAGTAGGAGTCAGCGCCCTTCCGTGCCCCACGAAAGGACTGACCCCGCTGTTGCCCACGGTTGGAGGGAAACGAAGCAACCGGGGGCTTGTAAGACCGAAACCGGCGAAAGTCGCCAGACCGAGAATACCGCCGAGAGCCCTGAGAAGAAGTTCGAAAGGAGCGCCGCTGAGCAGTTCTCTGGCGATCCTCAGGCAACCGTTGCGGTTTGACTTCCCCAAGATCCTTTACCAACTTGTCCAGGTCTTCCCCAAACAAAAACCGCCCCTTAAAGGGAAGTTTGGAGAGTCTGGACTTAGAAGCAACGTCCGCTGCCCACTGACACAACCAGAGCCACCGCCGTGTGACTGTAATGGAGGCAATGGAACGAGCAGAGAGACGTAGTAAGTCGTAGAACGAATCGGCGAGAAAGGCAGTGGCAGATTCCAAATGAGCCATGGCGGGATCTTCCGGCAGCCTCTGAAGCCAGCGTAGCAATGCTCGGGCCACCAAGGCTCCACAGACCGTCGCCTGCAACGCCATAGTGGAGGACGAAAAAGCCGTTTTGAGAAGATTTTCAACCTTGCGATCCTGTTGATCCCTGAGAGCAGCACCGCCCTCCACTGGAATGGTGGCATGCTTGGTCACACCCGAGACCAGGGCATCCACCTTAGGATAGGTAAGCCATCTGTCAATCTCAGACGGAGGCCAGAGATAGAGTTGTCCAAGGCGGCGTACCGCCCGGACCGGGGAATCAGGAGCATCCCACTCCCAAGACACCATTTGTTGCATTTTCGCCGGGAATGGAAACGCCTTGGAAGGCTGCCGAATACCCTGCAAGATCGGGTCCGGTTGAGACTGCGACGGAGTCGCGTCAGAGGTTGGAGGATCAGAAAGCCGCAGAGCCTCAACCACTTGCTCGATTAAGGGCGTCAACTCCTCCTTGCAGAAGAGATGGATATCTCGAGAATCATCCGCTGTCGTCATGGCAGAATCCGAATGAGAATATTCGCCATCCTCCCGCTCGGAGCCCGAGAGGCTGACATCCCCCGAGGAGCCAGTACCATCTAGGCCCACAGTCCCGTCTGATAAGGAAGCCGTAACCTTTTTGGAGGGGCACCCGGATTTGCGGGTGGAGGTCTTATGCGTGCGCTTGTGAGAGACCGGCGCTTCAGAAGCAGCTCCCGCAGGCAGTACCTGCTTGGATCCCAAAACCAGGGAGTCTGAGTTCCAGAAAGACCAAGCTTGGCAAAAAAGCGCCAAAAACTGGGCCTCCGAGGGCGATTGAAACTCCTTCTGTAGGCCCGTGGCCTGAGGGACTTCCAGCGAAACAGCTGGTGAAGCTAGCACGGGCAGGGCGGCAGGACTAGAAGCTGAGAGACTCGGGGGAACAGCTAAAGACTTAGAGGTCTCCCCGGGATAAGTAAGGCAGGCCGAGCACATGTTATATGACAGCTCCTTGCTCTTCTTGTTGCAGCCCAGGCAGCGCTGCCCCGTAGCAGGCATGATCACGGTTAGAGGAGAGTCGCCCTCTGATCCTTTTTTTTTTTTTTTTTTAAATTTGGTAGCGAATTAACTAATGCCCCCAAGCATAGAAGGACCCCGAAGGCAGCGAATAATAAAAAGTAGGGCTAGAAAAAACAGGCACCGCAAATGGATACCGGCCGCGCGACCACGCGGCTGCGAAAATGGCCGCCGGCCCAAAAGCGCGCGAAAACACGGAGCCGCCGAAGACTGAGAAAAAAAATGTAAAATAATAAAATCAGCGACCCGGCCGAAACGGGTAGAGGCAGTCAGGGAGACCCCAAGGCAACTACTAAGGCCGTCGCTCCCGAGGGCTTGATCATGAATTTCACCCTGCTCGGCTGCCGCGGAGGCAGGAAATTCAGGAGAGGCTGTCACTTACATTTCTGAAGAGCCGAACACATCAGATCCGATCCCCCGAACATTGCAGACGGCAACCCCGCTCACTAACCCGCTTGGCTAGGGCTGGGGTCTTCCGGGGGGAGGGGAAGGACAGGGCTGCACTGATCCAAAGCAGGAGCTCCCGTGAAAACCCCCGATGTGCTCACGGACTGGGAAAATCCAAGGCAACACCTCGTGTGAAGCCTGGATACCTCCAGAGGGCAAGGAATCCAGATAAAAACAGTTACCAAATAAAAGAAAGAAAATAGAACAAAAACAAAGCAAATTAAATTAACGTGAGGAGAAAAGCCAGACACTCCTTCATCTGCTGGAGACAGAAAATACTGAGGAAAACCCCTGTGGGTATATTACTATATGCCAGTGGCCAGCCAATCAGGGCTCTGGAAATCTTTTTCTGTCTCCAACATCTGCTGGAAGGGGAACGCAACCCGTTTGTCTGGACTGGTCTAGCAGGATGAAATGGAATACAACTATTTGATAAACTGAAGAGTAGCAAATCACCTGGACCGGATGGTATACATCCAAGGGTGTTGAAAGAACTGAAATATGAGATTGCAATCCTGCTATTAGTAAACTGTGAACTATCATTAAAATCATCTGTAATACCTGAAGATAGGAGGATGGCCAATGTAATGCCAATTTTTAAAAAGGATTCCAGGGGTGATCCAGGAAACTACAGACAGGTGAGCCTGACATCAGTACCAGGAAAAATGGTAGAAACCATCATAAAGAACAAAATTGCTGAACATGAAGATAGTCATGGCTTAATGGGAGACAGTCAACATGGCTTTAGACAAGGAAGATCTTGTCTTACTAATCTGTTATGTTTTTTTGAAGGTGTGAATAAACAGGTAGACAAAAGTGAGTTGGTTGATATAGTGTATTTTGACCTTCAGAAAGCCTTTGACAAGGAGAAAGGTGAATAGTTGTGTACCCCAGGGATCTGTGCTGGGTCCGCTGCTTTTGGACATATTCTTAAATGACCTGGAAAAGGGAATAATGAGTGAGGTTATCAAATTTGCAGATGACACAAAACTATTTAAAGTTCTTAAAAACCATAAGGATTGTGGAAAATTGCAAGAGGGTCTTGATAAATTGGAAGACTGGGCATGAAAATGGCAGATGAAATTTAATGTGGACAAGTGCAAAGTTATGCACCTAGGGAAGAACAACTCAAACTATGGTTACACGATGCAAGGTTCCACATTAGGAACCACCACCCAGGAAAAAGATTTAGGCGTCATTGTGGACAACATGTTAAAACCCTCCATCTAGTGTGCAGCGGCAGCCAAGAGAGCAAATAGAGTGCTAGGTATCATAAGGAAAGGAATGGAAATTAAAACAAAGGATATTATAATGCCTCTGTATCGTTCCATGGTGCAACTGCACCTTGAATATTGTGTGCAATTCTGGTCGGCGTATCTTAAAAGCTTTATAGCATTATTAGAAAAGGTTCAAGGAAGAGCCACCAAAATAGTAAAGGGGATGGAAGGATACCCCTGTGAAGAAAGGCTAAAAAGGTTAGGGCTTTTTAACCTGGAATGTTACGGCTGAGGGGAGATATGATAGAAGTCTATAAATTAATGAACGGAGTAGAACGGGTAAACATAGATCGATTGTTTACGTTATCAGAATATAGAAAGACTAGGGGACATGCAATGAAGCTACGGGGTAAACTATTTAAGACAAATAAGAGAAAATATTTCTTCACTCAACGTGTAATCAAACTCTGGAATTTGTTACCAGAGGATGTAGTAAAGGCTGTTAGTGTAGCTGGGTTTAAAAAAGGTTTGGACAAGTTCCTGGAGGAAAGGTCCATAAACCATTATTAAAAAGGGACCCAGGATATCAAGCATTGTGGAACCTGTGTCTTTTGGGGAAACTGCTAGGTACGTATGACCTAGATTGGCCACTGTTGGAAACAGGATACTGGGCTTGATGGACCTTGGAATGACCCAGTATGGCATATCTTATGTTCTTATGGGACAGACGCACATGCTCCCCAAAATTAGGGAGGACTCTGTTAGTTTGGCAGCACAATCGTATGCTCTCAACATGCACGTTAGTAAACCTGCCCCTTAGTATGCTCTGAATAGATTTAATAAACATTAAATCAATTTGGTGTGCACTAAAAATTCCCCATTAAAACAAATATGTGAAATTTACCTGAAAAAATACACCAAAATCAGGAAATTTCATAGAAAATAAACAAAAACAAAGTAAATTTTCCTTGCCTCTACACATCCCCAACTATTGCTTCACCACCAACTCAGGATTTTTAAGCCTTTTCATACTCCCTTTGTCTTTTCCAATCTGAAGAACCTTAGCTCGTTTAACTATTCCATTCACTATGGGCCCAATTCTGCTACGCGAATAGCAGGACTGTACGTCCCGATGAAAAGTTCAGCCATGCTATTTGCAGGCACTGTATTATGCCTCAAGTGCTACCCACACGCACAGAGCCGCTGTGCGGGGAGCACTGGATGGGGGCAGAAGTAGGGGGAGAGTGGGTGGAGCAGGGGTGAGCCATAGCACCCGAACATACACTACAGAGCCAATTCAGGTCACAGCCCTGTACATCCACAGCAGCAGTCCACACACCAGCATAACTCCACAACACGGCCAGAGGAGGGGCAGGTGAGTCCCTGCCACCCGATCCTGGTCCTGGTTGCCCCCACCAGGGGTCGGGCAATGGGGAAACGGTGTTCAGCATTGCAGTGGGCTTTCGGTACTCCTGTTGGGCATCCCGGTGCCATGGCGATGGGACACCATGGCACCAGCACACCAGCAGGAGAATGGGTGGGCTGGCCATGCTGCAGTGAAGATGTTTCCTGAGGAGCTTCAGGGGCACGCCGGGCCATCTCAGCGCCCGATCCTGCAACTGCGGAAACGTCTTGCTCCTGCAGTGCAGAATCGGATATGATCGGAGTGCGTCCTGTTCTTGGACGTCCGTTTTGTGCCCCTTAATGAATTGGACTCCTTATCATTTTGGTTCCCTTCCCTGTACCTTTTCTAGTTCTGCTATATTATTTTTTGAAATGGGACAACCAGAATTACATAAAATACTCAAGGTTTAATTACACCACAGGCATTATGAAATCTCTGATTTCTTTGACATTCCTTGCCAAATAATTCCTAACATTCTACTTGCTGTTTTTGAGCCCCATCACACACTGACTTGATGATTTCAACTCATTGTTCTGGTGAATTCTTAATCTTTACTTTGACAAGTCACTCTATTCCATCTTTGTGTTTTACAGTTATATGTATTTCATCTTCTCTGAATCATCATCTTCAAGGATGGTTTTTAGAAAATAAGAATATAAGATATACCATACTGGGTCAGACCAAGGTCCATCAAGCCCAGTATCCTGTTTCCAACAGTGGCCAATCCAGGTCACAAGTACCTGGCAGTTTCCCAAAGAGGCACAGACGTTTCACAATGCTTATATTGGGGCAAGCAGTGGATTTTCCAGGTCCTTTTTAATAATGGTTTATGGGTCTTTCCTCCAGGAACTTGTACAAACCTTTTTTAAACCCAGCTACACTAACAGCCTTTACTACATCCTCTGGTAACAAATTCCAGAATTTGATTACACGTTGAGTGAAAAAATATTTTCTCTTATTAGTCTTAAATGGGTTACACTGTAGTTTCATTACATGTCCCCTAGTCTTTCTATTTTTGACAGGATATCTCCACAAAATCCTCCTCAGACTGAAGCAAAAAATTAATTTAGATTTTTTGCTATGGCCTTATCCAGCCTGAGCACCCTTTTATCCATTCATTATCTAAGAGAAATTCTATAAGCACTGGCTAGTTTTGCGAACATTCCAATATGCACAAATTGAGCCTATGTTATAAAATAGGGGTGTAAGAGCTATCAGATACGCATTCCAAACCGAGGTGTGAGCACTTTCACCAGTCCTAGACTTAGGGGCATGTTTACTAAAAACCACACAATTGCGTGCCGCACAATAGCGCACTAAAAGCAGCACTTAAGTGCTCTTAAGCGCCCCGCACACGTGCGATGAACCCCCGCGCAGGTGCGTGACACACTAACGGGCCCCGCACAAGTACGGGCCCGCAAATGTCCGATACAGGCGTGGAAAGGCTAACGGAGGGCGGAGGAAGGCTCCCGAGGGGCGGAGAGATGGGGTTAATGGGCGGGGAAGGGGAGGGGAGAGGCTCCCCGCACATTATCGGGGCCGAATTTACAAGCAAAAATACCGCGGCAGTAGAGGGCATTTAAAGGGAAGAGAAACCATTTCCGTCAGCAATGTACAGCAAAACCGGGGAAACCTACAAAACGTGAGCAGTGTGATACATGTGCACAGAACAAAAGTGAAAATAAAACCCAAAATGACCACCACGAAAATGTTTAAAAATTATAAATCAGCTGGGCAATAGTGCTAGCAATGGGCAAAAATAAAAAAACACACCCAGGAAAGCTACAAAAAAAAGAAATGAATTTTGGAAGGGTCTACGGAGCGGAGACCCTTCCAAAAATCATTTCCTTTTTGTGGAGCTTTCCTGGGTGTGTTTTTTTATGTGTGCCCATTAATATCACTGTTGCCCAGCTTGGTTATATTTTTCCCCCGTTTTCCGCGGTAATTTGCGGGTTTTATTTGCACTTTTGTCGCCAGACACGGTGAATGAACCCACAGTAAAAATGTGCAGAGCAGGGCTCCCTACTCTTTTGGTCAGGTTTCCTATCTCCAGGGACTGCACTGTCTCTGTGGCCACAGTGTGGTGCAGCAGACAGAGCTAGTACCCATAGGACCAGAGAGTCACAGGTTCAAATCCCAGCTGTGGCACCTACCAGCCCAGTCCCCACATTTTACCCACCACTAAACAGAGATAGTAGACACCCCTTTATTGCAGAGTACAGAAGCATGGTGCAAACACCCATATTTTACCCTACACCGCTCACACACCATGACAATGGGCATTACCTACAGCCATGTCCCTCAAATGCAGTCCGGGAGTGCCACAACTCAATCAGGCCATATGCTTTTACCAAGATAAGGACATGCCAGCATGTTGGCGTAAGCCGTAAGGGGACAGGTGGTGGGGGGGGGAAGTGGCTGCTAGCCACCGAAGACAGTGGCCTATCCATGTGCAGGCTGGCACTGTCCATTGCAACAGACAGGCCCTGTCGGATGTACAGTCATGGACTTCCCAGGGAATCCAGTCAATCTGTGGCAACACAGTGGTGCAGTGCACACAGACAGTGTGTGCAACAACAGAAGGTCAAAGGTTCAAAGCCCAGCTGGGGCTACTGCCAATCCTGTCCACATATTTTTAACACAACTAAACCGTGATAGTACGGACAAACCAGGATTGCTGGGGACATACGCATTGGTATTACGCCTATCTTTTCGCACACCTATCACAGACACCATGAACAGGGGCATTACTTAGAGCAGAGTCTCCCAAATGCAGTCCTGGAGGACCACACACCATTCAGGCTCCTTGCTGCCGCTAATACAAATGCCTGTGCTGCATATCTATGCACCACCCCCATGGCATGTAGATGTAGCTCATGCACACTCATGAGGGACAGCAGGGAAACCCGAACAGTGGTAGGCACACCAGGACTGGATTTGGGAAACTCTGCCGTAAAGCAACATCCAACAGAGGCGAACATACCCACACCCACAGGCCCCATTGGCCAATGCCTCCTGGAGAGGCAGGACATTGGGCCCTGCGTGCATCTCCCAATACTAGCACCTGCATACCTTAGCAATGCCACCCTACACCTGGGTATGCGGTGGACAGCTCTCAAACGTTTGCTATGTGTACTGGCAGGTAGACTGTCCTACTTAAAGCACATTTGGCTCTTTGATCTCCAACATAAAAATCTGTCTGATGTCTGCGGTGCGTGCTTCAGGTCTGGTTTCTGACAGTGTTTACCACCCTGGGGAGTGACCCCCAACAGTACTGCGTAGCATATCCATGCCTGTACTGTGCCCAGGACTGGTGTGGTGGGCAAGGCTGATAAACCCCTCTATAGTGGCACAATGCTGGCATACGTGTGGGAGTGTGTGTCTGTCTATACAGTGTGTGTTGGCTGCAAACACCTTCCACAGCCCACACTGCCAGCACTGTTGCCAGTATTGGCCTGACAATGTGCATAATGAGCAGCAAGGTACCATGGGTATAGCTCAGACAGGGTTGGCCGGCCAGCATGCATCTGCACAGGGCATAGGGCACTGGCAGGGACATTGTAGTGTCCGGCCACCACCTACACAGACAGGGTGACCTCTGTATGTGCTGATGTGGTTTCACTCCACCCTGACTGTGCAGTGATGACAGCATGGCTAGGCACCCCCATAGTGCTAGATAGTATTTCTCTCATGTGATATTTATGGGTTTTCTTTTGGGGCTCAGTCACTGACTTATCTGCTTGTGTGCGCTGCCATCCCAGTTCTGGGTGCATGCATGTCCATCAGGACTAACCAGCAGACTGTTTACAGCTGGTATGTGTCTTGATGGAGGGACTTGCAGGGTGTAGCAGCTGAAGGCTTGCTGCAGGAGAATATCAGATAGTGGTTGGGTGCAGCTTAGCATGTCCAGGACTAATGTCTGTCTGATATTGTGTTATGGATGTGTATAGAGCTGCTTTGACTGCCCTGTAGGGTGACTGTTCTCCAGCAGGACCGGGGTTGATGGTCCACTCTTCTGCCACCATTGCAGGGAGGTAGAATGTGGATCTGTTGATAGGAGACCCTGTTTTTCAACCTCGGGGGGAGGGGAGGGAATGGTGGTACATAGCCCACCTAGGTGTCCATAAGGGGTTCCCCTGACTACGACTGAAGGAGCTATCCAAGGTGTTTCTGCAGTAACTAACTATCTCACAGATTAATACTGGTTTGGAGCTCTGGCATGGCCTCTTTCAGCCATGGAGGGTGTTGTGGAACTCATCCTGTGCGCCTCATCACACCCTCAGGGTGAGCACAGTCAACGCACAATGTGACGGCGTGTAGCTACTCTGTGCCAGTACAACACCCGGTCAGTACCCCCTACCAGGCCGAGGTGCTGTGTGGGTGCACACGGCCACTTCCCCCTACCAGGCTGGGGGGCTGTTGGGGTGCATTCCCCATCTTGTGTTCACCTGTGGACAGCTGATTTGCATGTGCATTGCATCATGGGTACGGGTGGCCTACCCCTATCCTGGTTACACCAGCAGACTGGGGTTTGCTGGCAGCTATAGAGCTGTAGCCCAATGGTTACTCCACTGGCTGTGAAGTCAGAGGTCATGGGTTCAAACCCACAGTGGGGTTATTTGATAGGGTTGTCCAAAGGTTTTTTTTAATTTACTGTACATATGTTGATGCCAGCAAAAACACCCTCAGCGTACTGTACCCATAAGGTGCCTCTGAGGGTGCTTTATAGGGCGCCCTATAGGGCACCTTATGGTTGCCGTCCATATAAGGTGCAGTATACAATATCCTGTGATGCAACATATATGGTGCCCTATGGGGGACATTCCAGGATGCCTTGGTGGACAGTGAACTTTAACATGTGCCTTGTGGGCCGCCTTATGTTAACACGCTTTGAGAGTGCGTTTGCTAGTACTGAGAACTAAAATATAGCTACTATGCCTCCTACAGCACTCTTCCTCATAATACCTTAGCCAGCCTTGTTCACTGGGCACTGTGGGGGATTGAACCCCTGATCCCTGCACCATAGGCCAGTGTCTTAACCATTGTGCTGTGGCTCTGTTCCTGTGCTTGCACATCAGCGCACCGCCTTAGGGCTTTCAATATTTGCAGCGCAACACCTTCTGCCGCACAAACCTACAAGCGCAACACCTTATAGCGCCCAAACCTAACAGCGCGCCGCCTAATGCTGCCCAAAACAATTCTACCCATTAATGTTCATGCCTCAGCCAGCCTTTTCCCTTGCACACAATGGGGGATTGAACCCATGGCCCCTGCACCATTGGTCAGTGTCTTCTCCATTGTACTATGGCTTGGTTCTTTTGTGTGCCCAGCAGCGCGCTGCTTAGCCTTCCCACGCACTAATGTGGACCCCGCACATTTGCGCGCCGCGCACAAATACGGTCGCTGGCTCCCGTTTTTTTTCTATTTACTGACAGAACCACCCACTCCTTATATGGCACATGCACACTAACGGGGACCCGCACAATTTCAGAGTTTAGTAAACAGACCCCTTAGTGTGAATGCACACACCTAGATTTCTAAAGGATGAGCCTAGATTAGAGGACTTTATAACGTACATGCCTAACTTTGCATGCCACCTACACTCTGCCCAAGTTCTGCCCCTGGCCACACCCAAAATATTTTTGTGGGTTCTGATTTTTTGTTTTGAAAATAATACAAAATGAAAGAAGAGAGAGCAGGATTTCTTTGGCATTTTCAAATGACAATTCAGCTTTACTCAGTTTGAGGCATGCATCATTGATTGGAAGAACGGGAACGAGATGTGAGGGCAGTGAGTAGCAGGAGTTGAGGTGTATGGATGAGATCAGAGAGGGCTGATAGGGTGGAAGAACAATAGCGAAGAGGAAGAGATAGGGAAGAATAAGAGAGAAGGATGACCTTGCTCTAAGGTCCATGACAACCTTGCTATGTCACTGATCACCACTCACCCTGGCAAACGGAAGACCTGTAAAACTATGGCAGCCTCATGTCTCCTTCAATATCAGGCGACGTTTCCTTTCCTCAGAAGCTCTAGGTCAAAGCACAGGACCCCTCCTTACTTTTTGGTAGCAGACCCCATTTTCTTTGAGAGATGAATACACCTTAAGTGCTAAGAGTGTCTGGTCTGAGTATTGGAGACTGTAATTGTGCAGTTTAGACAGCTCTTCATAGCAAACTGTGGCTGCCATCCAAGTCAGAGTTATTGATTTCCAGAAGGGCTGAAGTGCTTATTAGAAATTACCAGGACAAGGCACGCTCAGTAGCTGGGAGCTATAGATTTTATATCAAGGTTCCAAATGACCTGTCGTGGAAAAAGCCACCGGGAAGTGACCGGCATGGCAAGGGGGAGCAGTGTCATCTATACAGACCAGTAGCACCCTCTGTGCTTTGAAGGCAGCAGCATGACATGGGCATTTTTTGCCCTACACAAGGGGGCCCATCATCTTTAAAAAGAGAAATCAACAGATATTAGGACAGATATATTACTGCCTGCAAAGTTGGTATGATGAACACAGCATTCACATCGCAGCTCCTGTCAGATTCCTGGGGATCTGGGAATGGGAATCATGAGAATGCTATGACGAGAGAGAGACAGCGGGAGAGTTCAGACTCATGCAACGAGCTGTACTAGTAGCTGCGCTTTTTAACATTTTCATTAATGATATGGAAAGGGGAACAAGTGAAACCATCAAATCTGCAAATGACACAAAATTATTCAAAGTTATTTAAACAGCAGAGGACTGTGAGGATTCGCAGAAGGATCCTGTGAGACCAAGGAGCTCTTTTACTAAAGTGCACTAAGTGGTTAATGCACATTTTAGCGCATAGTAACTTTTAGTACAGAGCTGCGGTAACTCTTACCTTGCTGGCATGACAGTTACTGTGCGCTAATTCCCACAGTAATTTCACATTGTTTGATGAGGTGGGGAATGGAGAGGCTAGGGGCAAAGAGTGGATGTAGGGAGCACATTGACAGTGTATGATATGCACTACTGCACTAAATGCAAGAGCCCCTAGATATTTATGTACATAAGAAACAGATGCACGTGTAGGAAGTGATGAGACGCATGCATGGCGTCGAAAAAAAGAAGCAGCAGTGGATGGTGAACCACATGGGTGAGAGAAGGTTCTATGAGAATTGATTAGATGATTTAACGCTATTGAAGATTAATTTTTTTGTGTGTATATGGTTAAATGTGATGTCTGTTTTTTAGTTGTGATGTTCACTCCTTGACGAAGCCTTGTTGCTTTAGCGAAACCAACAGCCAGGTTGGAGCGCATGGTTGTAAAGTACAAGTGAAGAATCCAATAAATTGCACTTGGCAGTCGGTGAGGCATAAACCCACATCCAGGATAGCAGCTGTCGCATAAGAAGTGGAGAACATTACTTAAAAATATTAAAAAATATAAAAAGAACTGAAGATTTGATTAAGAACATTGAGTGGAGTCCATCCACTTCTAATGGAAGACTGGTGTTTTTATAGAGGATGTTGGTTTCACTTCATTCATCATATGGAAGATTTTGGACTGTGAATTGAATACATTTCTACAAGTTGAAGGCTGCGCGATGGATGCTTCTAGTAACATTTAGAGTTTCACAGGTCCGCATAGTTTGTACAGTATCTGATTTTTTTTTATCATTGTGAGAATGGTTTTTGATATTGGTGAAAAATGTTGGGTGTAGTCATATTGAAGATTTAATAAATAAACACATTGTATTATATAAATTACAAAAAGTTGTGCATTGAATCATAATGTTATGTATAATATTATAATTTTTAGAAAAAAGTGGGTTATTAAAAGTGATATACCACATTCTTTATATTTGTTGTTTCCAAGAATTTTGTGGTAGTTTTTTTTGTTTGTTTTGACGTTGAACGACCTAATTGCAATGTTGCAATTAGCACGGGTGCACTTAGTGATGCCTCGATGGATGGTGTTAAGTACACCTGTGTTAACTGAGAATGTCATTGACGTGCATTAGGATCCTTCTCAGTATAGCAATTGCCAGGACATGCTGGCTTCATCCTCAACAGTGAGCTCATGAATTTTGCACTTACCGTTCATTCGATTTTACTTAAAACACGCAATAGGTGAAAAAACCTAATGCACTTCAGTAAAAGGGCCCCTAAAACTGGACATCTAGATGACAGATGAAATTTAGGGGCATGTTTACTAAAGGTTAATGCGCATTAAGTGCCACTGAACTCATAGAGACAGAAGTGCTGTGAATACTTAACACACGTTAAAACCTCTAGAGGCGCATTCCAATCTGGCTGTCCAGCACCCTGTGCAGACGACCAGAAGCAGAATGCCCAGAGGTAGACCCAATTCTGATCCCGTGGGGTCTACACGTGCCCGCGTGATCAGAATCGGGTCTATGGCCTGGATGTGCAGGCTGGCTGCCTGTTCTGATCGTCATGGCACCGTGGCTCCATTCAAGAGCCTCTATTCAGGAGCTGCCACCGAAATCCTTCTTTCCCTGCAGCCGGACCCTCGATCCAGCCTCCCATGGCCAGAGTCCAGCTGCGGGGAACTTCCTGCACCCCCCTACCTGTCTTTGCAGGCTTGGCAGCATCATCCCCCGATGTCCAGGGGGTCTTATTCCACCTCTGTGGTGGAATAAGTCCCCCATCTAAGTGCAGAGCCCCGTATGTACAGGGCCAACCTATGAATTAAGAACATAAGAACATAAGATATGCCATACTGGGTCAGACCAAGGTCCATCAAGCCCAGTATTCTGTTTCCAACAGTGGCCAATCTAGGTCATATGTACCTAGCAGTTTCCCCAAGAGACACAGGTTCCACAATGCTTGTATTGGTTCAAGCATTGATATCCTGGGTCCCTTCTTAATAATGGCTTATGGACCTTTCCTCCAGGAACTTGTCCAAACCTTTTTTAAACCCAGCTACACTAACAGCCTTTACTACATCCTCCGGTAACAAATTCCAGAGTTTGATTACACGTTGAGTGAAAAAATATTTTCTTTTATTAGTCTTAAATAGTTTACCCTGTAGCTTCATTGCATGTCCCCTAGTCTTTCTATATTCTGATAAGATAAACAATCGATCTACGTTTACCCGTTCCACTCCGCTTATTAATTTATAGACTTCTATCATATCTCCCCTCAGCCGTCTCTTTTCCAGGTTAAAGAGCCCTAACCTTTTTAGCCTTTCTTCATAGGAGTATCCTTCCATCCCCTTTACCATTTTGGTGGCTCTTCTCTGAACCTTTTCTAATAACTCTATATCCTTTTTAAGATACGGCGACCAGAATTGCACACAATATTCAAGGTGCGGTCTCACCATGGAACGATATAGAGGCATTATAATATCCTTGGTTTTATTTTCTATTCCTTTCCTTATCATACCTAGCATTCTATTTGCTCTCTTGGCCGCCGCTGCACACTGGGCCGAGGGTTTTAACATGGTATCCACAATGACGCCTAAATCTTTTTCCTGGGTGGTGGTTCCTAATGTGGAACCTTGCATCGTGTAACCATAGTTTGGGTTGTTCTTCCCTAGGTGCATAACCTTGCACTTGTCCACATTAAATTTCATCTGCCATTTTGATGCCCAGTCTTCCAATTTATCAAGATCCTCTTTCAATTTTCCACAATCCTCTTGGGTTTTAACAACTTTAAATAGTTTTGTGTCATCTGCAAATTTGATAACCTCACTCGTTATTCCACTTTCCGGGTTATTTATGAATATGTCAAAAAGCAGCGGACCCAGCACAGATCCCTGGGGTACACCACTATTCACCTTTCTCCATTGGGAAAATTGGCCATTTAGCCCTACCCTCTGCTTTCTATCTTTTAACCAGTTCCTGATCCACAATAGTACACTGCCTCCTATCCCATGACTCTTTAGTTTTTCCAAAAGTCTCTCATGAGGGACCTTGTCAAAGGCTTTCTGAAAGTCCAGATACACAATATCAACCGACTCACCTTTGTCCACCTGATTATTCACTCCTTCAAAAAAACATAACAGATTAGTAAGACAAGATCTTCCTTGTCTAAAGCCATGTTGGCTGTCTCTCATTAGTTCATGACTATCTACATGCTGAGTAATTTTATTCTTTATGATGGTTTCTATCATTTTTCCCGGTATTGACGTCAGGCTCACCGGTCTGTAGTTTCCCGGATCACCCCTGGAACCCTTTTTAAAAATTGGTGTTACATTGGCGATCCTCCAATCTTCAGGTATTAGAGATGATTTTAATGATAGTTCACAGATTACTAATAGCAGGTCTGCAATCTCATATTTCACGTCCGGGGTCGTGGCCCACACATGCCCTGCCCTCTCTCTGCCTCTGGAACGCCTCCTCCCACCCCTGTCTAGGCCTCCCCATACAAACATGCTGTTTGCATGGGGAGGCTTTAGCCGGGACTGGCAGGGGAGCGAATAGCAGGGATGGATGTCCAAACGGGACGTCCATCCCCGCTCTTCACTGTTCAGAATGACCCCCTAAGTAAACTTGCCCCTTAATGTGGACAAGTACAAAAAGATGCATATAAGGAACAATAATCCCAACTACAGGTACAAAATGTGTTCTTACTTAGGAGTCACCACCTAAGAAATAGATCTTGGAGGCATCATAAATAATTATGTTGACATTTTCAGCCCAGTGTGCTGCAGCTGTCAAATAGAAAATAAAACATTAGGGATCATGCAAAAAAAAAGAAGAACAAAACAGAGAATAGTAATGGTGTGAACACACCTTGAATATTGCGTAGCGTTCTGGTCACCCCATCTTAACAAGGATATAGTAAAACTAGAAAAGTTCAGAGAAGGGCAACAAACATGATAAAGTGGATGGAAGATCTGCCTTATGAAGAAAGGAGTGGAGGAGTAGTCTAGTGGTTAGAGCAGCAGGCTAGAACCAGAAAAGCCAAGGTTCAAATCCTACTGACATCCCTTGTGACCTTGGGAAAGTCACTTAACCCTCCATTGCCTCAAGTACAAACCTAGGGCCTGATATTCAGTGCTGGCAACTAGCGCCGCTAAAGCGTCTAGCCGCCAGGGCTGAATTTAAAATCCAGATATTCAATGCCGTATCTGGGCTCTGGCTTTCAATGCCAGATTGCCACAAAGCTTCTATGATGAAGGTTAGGCCAAGGTTTTCTGCGTCTGATTTCCACCACGTATCACTAAGCGGGCAATGGCTGAATGTCACCGCGGCCCAGTTTGCCATGGATGCCACACTAGCATCAGAGCATGTAGCGGAGGCACCCAGGAATATTCAGCAGCACTAACCAAACTACTACTGGAAAGACATGAGCTAAATGCAAAGTAAAATAAATAAATGGATTAGGAGTTGTTCAGCTTGGAAAAGAGCCAGTTGAGAGGGGAGATGATAGAGGTTCATCAAATCATGAGTGGGGAGGGAGAGTAAAGAGGAGGCAACATGCAACTCGCAACCAGCAGATGTAGAAAACACTTCTCCTGCAGCACACAATTAAGCTGGGAAATCTGTCAAAGGTCATGATCAAGGCAGCCAAAATAGTGGGGCTCAGAAGAGATTTGATAAGCATATTCGAAAAAGATCAGCCAGGGAGACTTGGGAACACATCGCTTATCCTTGGAAACGAGCTATACAAAAGTGGATCTTTTCTGGGACCTGCTGAGTAGTTTTGACCTAGAGCGACTGCTGGTGGACTGGATTTGGGGCTCTGTGCGTCTCAGCATGGCTTATCGGTTCTTAGAACTTGAGATTTCCTTTTGACATTCCCATACTCGCTTTGCTTGAAAGTACGAGCACAGTACCTACTTTCCCTCAAGGACATGAATTTTCAGCTCCACGTGGAGTTTTCCTTTGAAATGGAACTATACGCATTCTCTCTACAACATGCAGGAAATTACAGCATCTCCCTCATACGAGTTCAGAACTGTCAGCTACTGAACTATGAGAACATTTACCAAATATTACAGTGCTGGCAACCCTCAGGGACAACCCTGGCGCACACACACATTGCGGCTTTTGTAAAGTTGGTGGACAGGCATGAAGCTTTGAAAACTGAAGATCCCACAGCCTCCCCTCACCCCCAGCTGTCATCATGGATCAGATCTTCTGTGAATAAAAGTGATGCCACTAAAGAGGACAATTATCGAAGCCATTTATTTGGGGAAACTGTCCATTTGAACATGTCCTCCATCAATGAAACTAAACATAGAAACACTGGCCTGATAAAGACCGATATTTCAATGCCACGGTCAGCTGTGGTGCTTAAATATCTGAGGGACATTCAGCAGCAGTGTGGAGTTTGGATCTGCCACTATATAAATGTCCGGGCTGAGCGGCACTATCTTTTTACTGGGATTTTCAGCCGGCACTTAGCAGGATTGGAACTTAAGACGGCTTTTCATGCGGACTAAGTAGCCCAAATAAATGGCGACCAAAAATCCTGCTAAATGGATAGTGCCTGGGAGGTCTGTGGAGAGATTCGGCAGCACGCTTCAGATAATGTCACCAGGTATCACGGCACCTTTAACCAGACATCTTTCTGTTGGCTAAAGCAAGGTTACCGGGTTTTTTGCAGGCAAATCTGGGACACTTACCCAAAGTGAGGGGAGGGGGGAGAAGGGTCACCTTAGTTCCAGGACTGAGCAACAAGGCATGGCGAAGGGAAGAGGAGTCATTACCCTCTCCCCCTCCCCGTCCATCCCATGATAGCAACAGTATCACTTCCAAGCAGACAAATTGGCAGAGAAACAGGAACTGCGGTGCTTTTCCCCCATAGTGTGCAAGACGCAAAGAAAACGGGGGTATATTCCAAAAACGGACATTTTCAAATCACTAAATTGAAAATATTTTTTTCAACTCTTTCTGTCCCCGTTGTGGAACTGGGGACAAGAGCTTGCCAAACAAATGAGAGTCAGGGACATAGCTCTAAAATCAGGGACAATCGCTGAAAATCAGGAAATCTGGTAACCTTAACCCATTAATGCATGAATTCTACATGTGTTCCTAATGCAATTTTGCGTGATTGAAGTGTTTTATGCGTGGTTTCATATGACCTGAGGCATAAAAGTTGAGCATCCCCCTTTCGGGGATGCTATGCATAAATGTTAAGCTAAAAGTTCTGAATATCGGCCCCTTGTCCTTTAAGCCACATTTAAGGACCTGTTTACTAAAGTGCTCTGTGCAGTGAATGCGTGATTTGGCATGTGTTAACAGTACACTCGAGCCAGTGGTAAGTTACCGTAGGGGAATGCCATTGCATGCTGATTTCCGTGCTGCCATTCTCCCATGGGCAAGTTATTAAACTCTGGAGGATGTAGTAAACACTGATAGTGTAACTGGATTTAAAAGAGGCTTGAGCAAGTTCCTGGAGGAAAAGTCCATGAACCACTGAGGACCAGGAAAATCTACTGCTTATCCCTGGTATAAGCAACATAGAATCTCTCTACCTTCTGGGAACCTGACAGGTGCTTGTGAGCTGGATTGGAAGCAGGATACTGGACTTGATGGACCTTTGGTCTGACCCGTGTGGCATATCTTACGTATGTTCTTATTCAACACTATTGATAATCAGTTAAGTCATAGCACAAAAATAGTAGATATCTTTTATCTAGGAATATTTAGCTGCACCAGTTTAACTGATGATCTCTTTAAATACCCAGTTAAAGATAACTGGATGACTTACAGGTCGATTTAGAAAACTAGCACGGCCTTTAAGTACAGATAACACCACTTTAAAGCACACTTACTTCTACCGCCAAATGCAGAAAAGAGATGAATGTGCACGTAAACAGCAAAGGAAAAAACAAGAGTATTTAAATGTATTTAAATGAGCTGCACATAATAAAATGGTATGCTAATATTGGCTGTGCCTGATGTAGAGAAACACATAGAAGATTTTGGAACGAGCCTTAGCACAGTATCTCTACATCTGGTCTTGAGGAGGCTTAAATATCTAGCGTGTGCCCCCAAGAGTATTTTGATGGCATTGGGTGCTTTCCCCGATGCCTAGATCATCTGAGGAGAAATGTCGAAGGTGATCCAGGCATTGGGGAAAGCCCCCGATGCCATCAAAATACCATCAGAGGCTGGTGCCCCTGACAGAAAGCAAATCCCTTGTGGCCCAGTGGTCTCGATCCCCCCATCCCCATCCCAACCAAAAATAAACCTAGTGGCCCAGTGGCCCCAAACCCCCATCCTCTACCCAACTAAAAATAAACCTGGTGGCCCAGTGGCCCCAAACCCCCATCCTCTACCCAACTAAAAATAAACCTGGTGGCCCAGTGGCCCCAAACCCCCATCCTCTACCCAACTAAAAATAAACCTGGTGGCCCAGTGGCCCCAAACCCCCATCCTCTACCCAACTAAAAATAAACCTGGTGGCTTAGCGGCCCCAAACCCCCACCCCCTCCCCTTACCTTTACAAGTGAGTGGGAGCGCCGCCCTGGAACTCCTGCTCTTGCCCTGCCATCTTGAAAAATGGCAGTGCCTGCTCCTGCACTGTGCTTCTTGGGATGCACTTGGTGAGGTCAGACTGCCATATAAGGTAGAGTATGCCTTATATGGCAGTCTGACCCTGCCTGGTGAATCCCAGGATGCACAACATAGGAGCAGGTGCCTCCATCTTTCAAGATAGTCTGGGCAAGAGTGGGAGCGTGTGGGCAGCACTCCTACTTATTTGTAAAGGTACCAGGAGGGAGGTGGGGGGTTTGGAGCTGCTGGGCGATCAGGGTTACTTTTAGTTTGGTAGGGGTGGGGGATCGGGGCCGCTGGGCCACTAGATCCACTAGGGATTTGCCTTCTGTCGGGGGCACTGACCCTCGACAGTATTTTGATGGCACTGGGGGCCTTCCCCGATGCCTGGATCATCTGTTTGACCTTTCCCCTCAGATGATCCAGGCATCAGAGAAAGCCCCCGATGCCATTAAAATATTGTTGGGAGTTGGGACTCATACAAATTAGCCACACGATGCCCCTGTTTCTCTGGGATAGCATGCCAAACTAGGGCTGACTTTTTGTGCACATGTGCTTGGCTTCCTCTCCCAGTTTAACGCTGCCATTTACACACAGTTTAATGAATGGCTAATGCGTGGCTAATTTGCATATGAGCTCCTTTCTGCATGCCAGCGTAAAAGCCACGCACTATCAGTGCGCAGCAAATAGGTGTTAAACGTTGATAGCGGGTGCTGAAGTCACACTCTTTCTCCATCGGCCTGTTAGTTGGTTAACTTTAACTGGATAAAACATCATGGACTATTGCCCTCCATTTCAGCTCTATACACATTATTTTCCATGCAGAAAGCAACCACACAAAAAGGTGATGCAGAAGAACGCGGGAACTCTGAACCCGCAGCAAATTTCACAGTACAATTATGTGTGTACTTCTGCTTTGAAAATGAATGCAAAGTTCAGGGGTTAAAGGTATCTGTGGTCTTTACCCCAGTGCACAAATTGCACCCAAAGGCTATGAAAGGAGGAACTATTTTCTCATGAGGTGTCAGATAAGGAAAGGTAGCACCTGATGCTTTTCTGAATGTTTAGAGTACTGCAAGTGCATGAAAACATAGCAAATACTTAAGACATTTTATATTAGTGTCCTCTCCTCCGTGTCTCTTAAGAGTTCAGTTCTCCTACTTATTGAGGATATGGAGAATGACCCTGTTCATGTTCTGAAGGATTCTGACGCCCCCCTGTGTTTTTCCAGAAATCTTTCAACCTTGTCTCTAGTTTCCTGCTTCACCCTCACCATCTGCCACCGCTAGTTCTCCAGCTCCTTGTTGCTTTCTTGCTCTTCTTTTCATTTCTCTTTATTTATTCATCGCTGAGGACATCATTAATCACATACTTTGCGGACCACATAACGTCTGGCTGGACAGGTCTATGTCCAGCCAAAAGACCTCTAGATATAAAAGGGACTAACCAAAATGGATAGCAAATGACGCCTTCCTATCTCTTGGAAGAGAAACATAAGCTGCTGTTGCTGACACACCGAGCTTTTTATACTGCTGCTCCTTGCTATTAACTAAGGGCCTGATATTCTAAAGGCATTTCCATGCTTTACTGACCTGTAAACCATGTGCATGCCACGAACATGCCGCTGAATATCCCCAACTGACGCACTATACACCACGATGCGAACTGCTTAGCATCAAGGCATGTGGTGGGTGTTCTGGGGTGTGTCAGGAGCAGCGATATTGCACCGCTACCCAGTTAGTGACCTGTGGGGAAAAGTAGGTATGCTGTAGCAAACGCTGACCTAGTTTTACCCACCGGAGCTAACCGGGTAGCAGTGTAATATCGCCGCTACCTGGTTAAGTTCTGCGGCGTTGGAGGCCGTGTGGTGACCGTGAATATTCAATGCTGGGCGGCATATGACCCCAGCATTGAATATCTGGGGTTAGAGATCGGCAATGATGGCTATGCATCCCAACTGAATATCAGGACCTAGGTCCTTAATGCTATATAATCCTTTCAGATCTCTTTGTTCCCAAAAGAAGAATCTTTTTATGAGTCCATCTACGGTACCCATCGGTCTGGAAGAGACTCATTGAACCACTCTCTCTTAGGGCTTTCGCTCTGGAATTTATAACCCTTTTTTCTTTGTGAAGAAAGTTTTTATCAGAAATTGAAGGGTAATCTGAAGTCCTTTTTTCTTAGCCAGGCTTTCTTGTAGATGCGCATGGTCTCTTCCTAATCAGAGCCTCTGATACAATCACTTGGCTTTTGTATTATATGACTTATATGTCTAGTTTATTTCTTGGCATTGTATAGCTTGTTGTCATTGTAGAGCAGTCCACTGTGAATCTGTCTTTTTAATGGTGTATTTTTTATTTTGTATTTTTCACAGTTATGGTAAACAGCTCTGGTGTATTTCATAAACAGCAGTAAATCTAATTTATGAATGAACTGAACTAAGCTCCATATTCACCAGTACAGCTTAAATGGATAGCACGGCTGAGAATTTTCTCGTTCACTTTCAGAGGATTTATTCCTAGTTTTATTTCTTATGGATGCGTTTTGCTGCTTGTCATCTTATGGCTGATTTTGCATTTGTTGCTTGTTTGGCCACATACAGTATCCCGTGTTGAGCAGTTTTTTATTAATTAGCAAAGAGATTTCTAAGTATATCTAAATACATAGCATACATTTCTTTTCCTGCTTTCTTTATCCTCCCTTTCAGAGCTGTCTCTTTTTCAGGCCTTTCTTTAGCATACTGACAGAGTACATTTATTTATTTATTTTTATTTATTACAAGTTCTTATATACCGCACTATTCGGCATCAGCGCGGTTTACATTATAACATAAAGACCATAACAACAAGCTGTTTGGTTTACATCGAACAGGAGTACAAACTTGGAGAACCGGGGTAAACTATATACAAGAGATAATTACATAGAACAGAATGGAGTCTTAATAATTAAACATTATAAACATTATGGCGGAAAGGCTGAAATGGCCTGTCCAGTCTGCCCGGTAACTTGGTTAGGGTTGTAGTTGGCACTCCATGGAGGTTACCTTGCCATACCTTCATCTACAGTTGTTCTTCTCTCTAGCTCTCAGCCAAACACCAGGGCTTAACCTAACCCATATCGTCAGTTCTGCTGTCCGCACTGAATATGTACATCGGCCGGTGACTGTGTCAGCACTATCTATTTAGTTTAGGCCTGTTCTTTAGCAGACCTAAACCGAACCTGCAAATTATCGGGCCAATATTCAAAGGGACTTACATATTTAGCTCCATCCTGGCATGCCCTCTAAATCAGAGCCAGCCCCACAGTTGATTCAGGGTGTTGGCATCCTAGGAAAACCTTAGAATCCATTACTGTGCCCCAGAAGCTGCCACACTAGGGGATTGCCTAATGGTGGGCCGGCCCTAAACACTCCAGCACTATCCACATAGTGCCAGGATAGAGTAAAAGAAGAGCAAGGCCATCTGTCTTAGCTATATATATGGTGACAATATTCTACTGCTATATATATATCGTTCCATCACCAATATCACTTCCTTCAGAAGGGCTATCAAACATCATCTGTTCATAAAATACTATTCCAATCACCTCCCCCACAGTCAATCCCAACATAATACACATCTCCACCAAGATTCACGCTTAACATAACCTCAACTAGAAAATTTGCCAGCCTGATACTCCTCCTGTTACCTATCCACTTCCATATTACAATGCCTGATTTGATGTCAATCTATTTACATAACAATGTACATAGTGTATCCCTGTTTATCCAAGTTTGTATCCCTTGTTTATTGTAAACTCAATGTAACCGGTTACATTGCTGTATATTTTGTTCAAATGTAAACCGCACTGATTGAAATAGCGCGGTATATAAAAAATGCAAATAAATAAATAAATATAGCTAAGCAGTGTAATCAGGCCAGAAAAGCCACCTTATATTATACTGCTTAGCCATACATCATAACAGCTGAATGTCACTGCGGTACCTATATCCAGCACAGCTGACTATCATTAATGGAGTACAATGTTCTTTTAAACACCTTGGACGACACTGAAAAAGACCATTGACCCCCATGGCTGAATATTGACCCATATCTATTTAGCAGCTGACTGCTGCTAATAAGCAGATCGTTTTTAGAGCCTAACCTGCCCACGTTAATATAAATAGAATTGGGCCGTTTAAATTGCTAAAAAGCCCAATACTACCTCTATAATTTCAAAGATTTATGGCTAGGCAAATTATGTGTTAGCCAGTGGCCAATGAACACATAATTGGCCTTGAATACTGGCTCATCTATATTTATCCTTCAAGGCAAAGAACAAGTTCAAAGCACAGAAAAAATAGTCAATAAATGTATTGAACTAATATAGTTAATATCCAATAATAAACCATTGAGCAGATGAAAGTGTTGGTTTATTTATAAGTAGTGCCACCCACCCACTCCCTGGACCTTGAGGGTTAAGGGAGGGGCTGGCCTTGAATGCCCTTGAGGGTTAATGTTGTAGTTGTGTTGGTGCTCAAGTGATAAGGCAAGGCAAAGAATATTTCTTTTTTGTGAGGTTTATTTCCCGCTTTCGCAGTTCAAATGAAATATGACACAAAACAAGATTGAGAAACTGAACTTAAACAAGGCTTTTTTCACTGCTTGACTGAATGTCCATCACATGACAGGTGAATGTGATCAGTAATCTCCTTTTCATTAAGGTAACAGAAAACTCTTATAACAGCACTGCTCCTGAATTGCACAGAATATGCTTCCACTTATTCCCTTCACATAAGCTCTTTTATCACAGCAAATAGTGAGGTAACTTTGCTATTTTCTTACAAACAACACTGGCAAGCAAATCACTTAAATGTCCTTTGGAATCATACAAGTAGAGCAATCCATCGGGACTTCCTGTTCTGTATATGGCAAAGAAATTAAAGGCATTTCTTCTTCCCAGCTGATCAATGGCTTTGCTACGTTCTGAGTAGAAACTGCTCTGCTTTTTAAGGAACTCTCTGAATTCAGTGAGAAGTAATTCAGCCTGTGTATTTCTGAGCTAGGCTGAGAAAATCCTCCTTCAGGTAAATGCTTGTTTATATTTCTTATCTCTAGGCAATTATCAGTGCTTTTACTTGGACAACATTTCAGCGTGTAAGCATTTCCCTTCCCCCACCTATCTCCACATGGCAGTGCAGGGTAAAACACTTCATCTGTCCTTGGCGAGTCTCTCAGAGTGTTGAAAGGAAAACAGTCAGGCTTCTCCTGGCTTAACCAGTTATTATCAAACTTTCTGCCTTTATCCTGTCTTTCACAATTAAAATTCACTCTTTCTGGCTTTCCACTGTTAAGCTTGCTAGCCGTGCCACACCCACCAGATACCTTGTGCTTGGGCTTCTTCCAGGGTAATTCCTTATCCCTTTGCCTCCTATTCCAAGGTTCCTCTGGGTCCTTTAAACTCCTGAGCTGCAGCCTTGGGTCTCTCAGTGCCTTAGAATTCTTCTGCTTCCAGAAATCTCTCTCTGCCCCTGAGTCTCCCAGCTTCTGTCGGCTCCTTCTTGGATCACAGCTGCTTAGTGGTTCTCTCTCCCACGGTTCCTGTTCCTGGTCATCTGACCTGTCCTCGTCCAGGTGCTTGTGTCCTTCTTTCCAATCCTGGTGGTCCTCCCTTTTGTCTAACTGTTTCTGGGTTTTTAACAAGCTGGCTGAGTACTGCACTGCCCGCCTCCTGCTTGGGCGTGCCCAATCAGGGACTTGGCTTCTCACCTGCCTTGAAGTGAGGAGTGGTTCCTGATTAGCTCTGCATTCTTTTTTCCTCTCAGAGAAAATCCTGCATTCCCCTGCAGTACCGGCTCTCTCCACCGGATCACTATCAGTTTCTCTTGCTTCATAAGAGCCTGCTACATCACAGTAGGCAATAATTTGTTGAAGATTTTTTTAAATGTATTTGGTACTTTTTCTCCCCTGTTGTTCATTTGCCCCACACTGATATATACCTGACACATCTAGCCCTATATTAATAAAAATATCGTTGCAAACTTTGTGTTAGTATTGGGCATATCCTTATTTTTCATTCTTTGAATACCCTTATCCTAGAATGTTTAAAATTATCTCCACCATCCCAGTAGCTTTACTGACATCATCTGAATACTTTAGGCTTTTGATGACAACTCCAAAAAACATCAAGACCTTCCGAAGTTTGTTTTGCTAGTATATGCTGCCTTTTGGTTTAACCACTGACAGCAAGTGGGCGTGGGTGAGTGTGATTTCAACCCTCCAGGCTCTGTGATAACTCTGGTGAAATACCATATATATACTCAGCTAAAATAAATTATGCTGCCATCTGGTGGTAAAGCTAGTACTAGATGCCAATTGAAATGTGGAATTTGCTTGTGCAGAGAAAGAGGAAGGGTGACTGCTGTGCTTTGGAGGAAGACACTGTTGGGGCAACTTTCAAAACTATGAGAGCATTTGCCGAGTGTGCTGGTACTTTTACTGGAAAACGTTGCACAAGCTCTCAAAGGGAAAGTGCACATGTCCTTTCCTTTGCAAAATTACCTGGGGAAAAAGTTTCCTTTTCATGTGATAGTTTTCCCCTAAAATACAATGCACATAGTTTTGATGGTACAAAACTACCTTCACTGTTGTCTTCCCTGACTTAACCCCTCCAACTGAGAGCACCTACGTTTCCTGCTGATAAAAGTATGTGCATTGGTTCCCCATATATCTTTATCCACACAAAAGGTGAACAATTCTCAGACAGCCTATCCACCTGGGTACATGGCATTTGAAAACCATCCTCTGTAAAATTTTAGGGGCTCTTTCACTAAAATGCAGAAGAATTTGCATTTACCGTACATTTAGTGCTAAAATGAATGTGCAGTAAATGCAACGCTTCTGTGTTAACTCTTGAGGGCGTAGTCAGCATGTCCCTAGCTATTACCTTATGGAAGGTCACCTAGTGCACGACAGTAGCATTCACGATTAATGCACGTACCTAATGCCACACATTGAGGTGTCTGAAAGCAACTGCATTATTGCAACATTGACAATGTGCAATATGTTCCAATGCGCTAACCACAATATGCTCTCCATGCCTGCACCCCACCCCTAACCCACCCATTTCCCACCCCTTCGCATACAGCGGTGGTCAACATTTTTGGCACCCTTGTATTTTAGGTATGTTGTGTGCAATATCTTGAGAAATAATTGGAAATATTCCAACTGTATGTCATCATAATATTTTAATAGTATACAGCAATAAAAAATAAGTCTGTGCAATTTAAACGTAGTCATTTCTAAAAAAAAAAATGACTTGGCACCCTTCATTAATATTTGGTTGCACAACCCTTGGCAGTGATGATGGCCACCAAACGTTACTTGTAGTCATCTATAAGTTTCTGTTTGCTCGTAGTTTCTCCCACTCTTCAACTGCGATTTGTTCCAGTTCATGAATGTTTCCAGGATTCCTTTTACCAGTGGCAGATTTCTGCTCTTTCCAAAGGTTCTCGATTAGGTTGAGATTAGGACTCATTTCTGGCCAGTTTAAAACAGTCCATTTGTTCCTTTTTAATCATTCTTTTCAACCTTTGGATGCTATTTCAATTTGCAACTCAGTATAATGTTAACCCAATGTTGCGTTTCGGGCTTTAGATCCTCCTAGCCCTTTTTCAAAACTCCGTTGCAGATGCCCTTTGAAAAAGGGCTAGGAGGATCTGAAGCCCGAAACACAACATTGGGTTTACATTATACTGAGTTGCAAATTGAAATAGGACTATAATGATCTATGTCAAGAAGACCTTTGATGCCTGTCTCAGCATTCCTCCTTTTTGTACCATCAATGGAGGATTTTAGTTCCTTTTTAAACATCCATCCCGGATTTGGACACTCTTCTTGGGAAGCTAAGTTAAATTTTAATAGACCTATGAAGATGAGGATTGAATGTTAAGCTGAATAATATATGTTGTTTGTTAGACTGTTGGGCTATAGTCTTAATTGTAAGATAAGACATAGCGGTTTTTTGGTGAACCATATATTGGTCTAAGATATATTTAGTGGCGTGATCTATCTAAAACTTTAGGGTCCTTATAGTCCGTTTGGAGTTATTTCCTACACTAAATAGATTTTACCCTAAGGATTTTTTAGTATCCCTTGGGTATTGAATTTGGGGTTGTGTCCCTATACAAAGAAAAAAGAAAAAAAGGAACGTTATGCTACGAGAAGATTATTATCTTCATGGCATTAGTTCCAACAAAAATTCATTTTCAGTGGGTATATCTCTTTAGAATTGGAAAAATATTATTTGTGGGATATAGTTTTCAGGTTTAGGTGGTTAAATAATCATGTCCTGGCAATGTCCCAGTTTTTATACTCTTTCCTACTATTTCTATTTTTAATTGGTCTTACTTTATTTGATTATTTTATGTGTCAAATGTTTTTGTTGTTGTTAAGTGCTGTCGAGTCGGAGTTGACTTCTGACGACCCTCTGGATAGTTGACCTAAACTTTGTTCGGTCTTCAGCCAAGCGGTTCATTGTTGATAGAGTGGTATCAATAGCTGCTGTTATTGTATCAATCCATCTCATTGCCAGCCTTCCTCTTTTGCGTTGACCTTCTACCTTGCCAAGCATTATGTCTTTCTCCAATGATCTCTCTCTTTGCATGATATGTCCAAAGTATGAAAGTTGAAGCCTTGTCATTTGAGCTTGTAAGGAAAGCTTAGATTTGATCTCCTCTAGTACTGACTGGTTAGTTCTTCAGGCCGTCCACGGTATACACAGTATTCGTCGTCAACACCATAATGCAAAGGCATCAATTTTCTTCCTGTCTTTTTCACTGTCCAACTTTCACATCCATATGATGTTTTTGAAAATACCATGGCCTGGACAAGTCAAATCTTTGTATGGAGAGAGACATCTCTGCTCTTGAGGATCTTGTCAAATATGTGTGTATATATAGTCCAAAGCCATTTCACTGGCCACATCTTTTTAGGAGATATTGGACATTAAAGGGTTGAACTGCAAGGGTTCCAATAATGTTGACCACAACTGGAACTTGCAATTGCACGGCAACTGTCACACCTGCATGCTAATAATTAACTGCGCTCTAAAACATGTGTTAACCACACAATGCACTTTAGTATAAGGGCCCTGTAGAGAAGAAGTGAGGGCAAGGTAGGTCTGGTGGCAGAAAAGTAGGGATGTATGTGGGGAAAATTTTCCGATCAATCATCCATTTGGCTTGTTTTCAGATACTAAATGATTTGTTTCATTAGCTTCATTCATTTTCATTTAAGTCAATGGGCCAAGCAATTTTGTACTATCTGTGGGGGTTTCCGTATTTTTTAAATGATGGGCTCCTAAAGCTGGAGTGGAGGAATAGCAGTGTGGTTAGAGCAGTGGGCTAAGCCCAGCAAACGTCGGTGTGCAGCTCCTGCTATTGCTCTAAGTCTGGATTTGTTTGTTTTTTGTACTTGAGTTCGTTTTGCATGAAAGACAATGCACAGTAAGTGCAAAGGTCATGCACTATCAGGGGCATGGCCAGCATGTTCCGGCAATTACCACACAGAAAAGTACCAAGCAGCAGCTTCTGCAGTTAACACGAGGGCACTTAATACCACCCACTGAGGTGTCGTTACGTGCACTCACGCTAATTGCAACATTGCCAGCACGCGGTATGTATCCCCACACCAACAGCAATGTGCTCTCCACACCCACGCTCTGCCCCTTATCTTTCCATTCCTCGCCCCATCGCACAGTGTACAGTTAGCGTAGGAATCAGCGTGCAGTAACTGTCATGCCTGCGCAATAACAGTTACCGTGGCCTGACATTAATGGTTACTGCATGCTAATTTCCACAGGAACTGCTTAGTGCACCTTAGTAAAGGGGCTCCTAAGAGTGACACTAAGACCTTAAGCCACTGTGAGAAAGACAACGTGCAGAAACTATAGAATGAAGACCCCCAAGATATCAGGAGGGGCCAAAGCAGCACCAATATCAGCAGGAAAACCCTAAGGCACAAGGATAGAGGCAAAGCAGTGAACATTTCAGCAGGAAAACCATAAATTAACAGAAGAGGGACAAAGTGGCACCAACATTAACAGTACTCTTCTCAGTTTATTCTCACTTTGGAGTCTCTCCCTGTGCACAAGTATGATTTTTCTGACATACAAAGTCAGCCTGTGCCCAGCCCCTCTGTACCTGAGCTCTGTGTGTGCTCTTTGCTTTTCCTCCAAGACATCATTTTCACTCCTTTTGACTCTGAAGCCTGCACCTTCCTAACACAAGTTTCTGTCCGCGTGGAATGCAAGAGAGAAATGGCCGGGAAAACACGCTGCTCTCAGATGCATGATGGCATCATCAGTCATAGGATTTGAAAGTGAGGCTGAAAGTTTCAACATGACAGGTCAAGTGGCCCCTGCTCCTTCCATTCCAAGATGGCTCTATTCTATCTGAATGCCAGACTCACTAGGGATTGGACCCATGACCCTCAGGGGCCGTGGCTAAAAATTTACAGAAGAAGCCATAAGAGGCGGACAAGAAAAAAGCCAGTGAACAGTTTTCCTCTGAGCAGCAGAAAATGTATGCCCAAAGGAGTCCATTGGTTCAGCATGGGGTGTGTCCTTGATTAGGAACCAAATATTGATCCAGTGGCTCCTCCAGGACCTTGTTGTTCCTTCTGCTGCCCAGAGGATAGGTATTCACTGACTTGTAACTTAACTGCACAGTGTTTTTGGCTTCACCTGCAGTTCTCTAGCCTATGTTTAAGGGTTGTAGGTTTGATCCCCAGTGAACCTCACACTAACTGACATGGCTTTATTCATTGTACTTGGCTATTAGCCTCATAATAAATGCAAATCCCTAGGGGACAGGAGCAAAGAAGAGGGAACAGTCAAATGTGATTCTAAGGCAAGTAGCTTAGAACAGAGGTTCCCAACCTTTTTGGTTGTGTGGACTTCTTATTAACCTCCAAAAGTTCAGAGACCCCCAGTTCATCCATATAACTCTTCCCAGGCCCTATCCACTCAACCCCAAGCCTGTCCATACTAGCCCTCTATCTCCCTTCCCATTCCTATCTCCGCCATTTTTCTCGTTCTCCCTCTATCTCCTCCAACCAGTCTCCAGCAGTCTCACTCCCACCTCCCCTCCTCATCCATTTCCCTCAAGTACCTCTCCCTCTGTCGACTGTACAACCTTGGAAGGTGTTCACTCTTTTCCTTCCTCTCCTCTCCCCCCTTCCCGTCCCCCCCCCCCCCCCCCTCCCCCGGCCATTGTCTAGCAGCCTCATTTCCACAGTCAATCTCCCACTGGCCTCTTTCTCTCTTTTCCTGTTTTCTGTGTCCTGCGGCCTCCCTGTAATGGTTTCATGGATCCCTAGTAAAGACTGTGGTAAATATTCAAAAGCCAGATAGTGACATGTGCTGAGCAGTGAATTATCCAGATAAAAGTCACTTCCAGATAACCATCTGCAACGTTTTGCTGTCCTAACTTTATGTGGACGGTTATCTGAATAGTGACTTAAATATTACTGCTGTCTGGATAGAGGCACCAGTCACCATATTATCTGAATATGCCGTGCCAGTCACTGTCCAAATACCAGTGCTGAATATTTAGTATTTTTGGCTGCTATGTGATAGTATCCAAAACTGAGGACCTGTTGCAGATAACCCATCAGCCACTGGAGGGCGCTTTCTCAACACTTTTGAGTTCTCCTTCACTTCAAGGAACGTGATACCATCCCCATAATTATTTGCACACCTCCAGCCCTGAGGATACCAAACTAATGACAAGTCAGTATCTGGTAGAAGGAGAGTGAGCACCTTTTGGGTTGTATATTGGGAGCGAGCATCTGGGATATTGAAGCAGTCCCTCCTTAAAACACTGCATCAGCAGCAACAAAAGCTGATTGAGAAATTGTCAGGGTAGCCTTTTACTGCAATAACAAATATTGCACAATAATTACTTTGTGGGACAAGAATTCATTTTTTAATGAAGCAAGCCTTGTTATAAAGAGGTTTTCTGTATGTTACTGTCATGCTAAAATTGTTGTCATTCAAAATTCCTAAAAATTGTTTTATCAGAGAAGTGATATAATGGCTTGGATCAGTGGCATACCGAGGGTGAGGAGTGTACCACCACTCTAGGCCCAGCGGCTGTTCCCTCCCGGCTATAGTCTCACAAATCACGAGACTTGAGCAGGGAGCCATCAGGCCTGGAGCAGAAGCAGCGTGGCAAGCCACCTACGGTGTTAAGCTTTCTGCACTGGTTCCGATGTGTGAGCCCAACAGGGGGGGGGGGGATGCACTGCATCGCGAGGGGGGCTTGCCGCAAGGGAGGATACCTGCCCCAGGCGCACATGGGGCTTGCAGTGCCACTGTTAAGACCTTTAATATTTCAGAAACATATATACAGGCAGTGGGGTGGATGGACGGGTGTTACATCTGGCACCCGGACTGCATTACAACTTCAAAAGGATGAGGAAGAGAATAAGCAGGTCTTCATATTCTTCTAAGGCACAAGATATTAAACAGATTTGCCAAGGTCACACACATACAGTTATTTGGAGAGGAAGATTAGAACTCACATCCAAAAATGTTTCCTATATGTCAGCACAAACTGCTTTTTTGCCAGACAGGATAGTGTGTGTTTTTTTTAATTTGCTGGGCCACAGAATGCATAAATTCTGGCTGTATAAGTCAATATACAACTAGAATTTATGAGTACAGATGAAGGACGGCTTAGGAACATTCTCGGCGTGGGGCTTCAAGCTATACAGAAAGTTTTATACTTGTATATTCAGTTGGTTGACTTAAACATGTGAAGGCACATTTTAGAAAAGCCGTGTAGGTGCAATTTGGGATGTCCAAGTCAAAACGGCTGAAGTTCCATGAGAGCAGCAGCAGTTAAGGTGAGCATGTGAAAGTTTCTTCACCCTAACAGATAAACATCTCTGTCAGATAGAGACCAGGGGGCGTGCAGGAATATACCCCAGATATATGCAAGCTTTGAGGCGATTTTCGAAACTTGCATGAGTCCAGTATGGATGTCCATGGGACCAGCAACATAGAGGCGCCTGTGATGGTATTCCGGAACGGGCACACGTATCTCTTGCTACATACCCATCCCGGCCTGTCATTCTGCAAGTGGAAACATGCAGCGGCATGACAGCCAATAAACATGTCTGTTTAGTTCCCTGTATGCTTCTTTGGAGTGACAAACATTATTGGCGGAGTGAGAAGGCTTTTTCCTCGTCTCTGTGCAGTCTTCGGTTGCCAAAATGAGCACTTTGCAGATGTCTATTCGTGACCAGCGGTAGATATGAATGTGTCGGTGGCAAGAACAAACATTCAACGCCATCCACAATCAGATGTACACATGTATCTTTTTGAGAACACCCCAGCCACACCTCCAGCATGCCCCCATGTGACATAGACGTGATCGCACTGCACACGTGTAATCTCGGGGCATTATAAAATGACTTTGGGGCATCGATATGATTTTCAGGCCTGAATGGGTGTTTTCAGAAGTGAGAATCACAACTAGAGCTTCTAAAATGACTCCCACAGAGACAGATATTCAGCCACTACAACTGGCACTTTTCTAAAACACTGGCCGTAGTAGTAAAAACAGAATCCAGATCTTCAGCACCAGTATGCGGATAGTTCAGCTGAATATTAACCAACAGTCTCAGTCACCATCACTTCTCCAGAGAGCACACGCTAATGTCAGAACAAATGCCTCTGAATATTGAGCCAAAAGCCATTTAAATATGCATATAACTAAATGTGGATAACTTATTCATGTAGGGGCATGTTTACTAAGCTGCTTTGGCTTTTGCAGCTAACGGGGCATTTTTATGCAAATACTGTGGCATTCACTGCAAAAACTGGGCGGTATCTATTGGGGGCGTGCGCAACATTGCCCCATCAGATTATGCACTGGAAATGCAGAGAGCGCGGCGCAGCAGCATCGTGGACGCAACTAAACTCATTCACACAGTGCCCCACAACAGATCCAGAAGAGCAACAGCTGTAAACTTGCTAATAACCCCGAAGGCCTTGGCCAAATGCAACAGTACAACGGCAAATAGGGCCTTCAGTCTCTACGTCCCCAAACATTGGAATGCGCTACCACCCGACATTCGAGCCATTGTAGACCTAACTCAATTCAGGAAGGCAATCAAATATCACCTCTTCCTCCAATACTACTCAGCCAGCAATGGAATCTAAATAACCCCACCTAAGAAAATATCCATTGTTAGTGCTGAATAGTCCCAACTTCCCTCCTGCAGATTATCCACATACCTTCCTCATTTGATTGTGGCATTCAATATGGTTCTTTGTAATTATTTCATGTATATAGTTCAATATGGTCTTTGTAATTATTTCATGTATATAGTTCAACCCTGTTAGCCAAGTTGGTACTCCTGTTCCATGTAAAACCAAACAGCTTGTTGTTCTGGTCGTTTTTGTTATACTGTAAACCGCGCTGATATCGAATAGTGTGGTATAAAAGCAACTGTAATAAAATAAAAATAATAAATAAAACTAAAGCCACTCACTGAGGAAGTGTTATCTACACCTACGCTGCCTGTGACAGTGGCAGTTATCGTATGCTGTTGACATGTGGGGTAAAGGTGCATCGCAGATACACTCCCTCTCTGCCCATTTCCCGCCCACTCACGCAGCTAATGCGATTTATGCAGATAGTGCAGAAAATCCCTGCGCCATCTGCATTTTCACCGCGCTCTCTCTTATCACACCCAGATAGTGTGTGCTCTCTGCCGCAAAAACAGGTAGCACAGGTTAGTAAACCTGCCCCCTAAAGTTACGCTTTGTGAAGAGCGAAATCTTTGCTCTCTTTCTGTTTTAAAACCTGCTAGTTAGTTTCATGGAATGCTCCAGAGTTCTAATACTATTTGAAAGGCAAAACCTCATTCCTTATGAGCTTCCGTTTTATGTGAATTATCAATGTGTATTGTGCTACGCTTGCTACTGTGTACGAGTGGTTTTTATTTATCATGAAACGTCTGGGGCCTGTCACTGAGGATTGTGATACTGTCCTAGACTGATTTAAAGCTGTCATGAAAGAGCATTAACCAGTCAGGTTTTCAGGCTGCTCCAATGAATACGCATGAAAGAAATCTGCACGGAATGGCCTTCGTAATAGATCCCCTCGCGGTACTCTCATCCTTCATTTAATGGTTATTAAGTGCTGCATGTTTCCATATTGCACCCCTGTGTTGTTGTACAATGATGCCCCTAGAGATATAAGAGGAAATTCAGTATTTCAAATTTGAGAAATGATTGAAAACCTGTTTCTTTGGTAATGCGTTTCAGTAGCCCTGTATGATTGTTTTAGAGTATGATCTTATGACATGGGAGTGGTTTACTTATTCTGTTATTGTGTAATTCTACGGGGATTGTGGGTTATTGCAATCCGTCTTAGAGTGAAATATCATGTTTTAGCAGTAAAGAAATAAAGAGATAAATAGGTCCATCTCCTGGATATTCATTGTAGCTATCCCAGAAAACTGACCAGCTGGGTTCTCTCCAGGACAAGTATGAGAACCAGATAGATAAGGGACAGTCAAAGTTTCTCCTGAATGGAAAGGAAAGGAAAACGTGGGGGTGAGGTCTCTGCCTATGTAACACTAGCAGAAACTAATGGAGCCATGCAATGAGCCTGGCGTTCTCAGTTCACTTCTTGGGACACACCAAATCACTGCAGTTTTCAGGATAGCCCTCATGAAACCTCATGAATTTATTTTATTTTATTTATTTAACAGTATTTCTAAACCGCCTTATCTTAATAATCAAGGTGGTATCACAGCAAGCAATCAGGTAAAGTGTGTGCGTTGTACATGCAGTGAGGATGAAACTTAGTTGTGTGAGGGCTGTGTTGGGTGCTTGATTTGTTTGAGCTATGTACAAGGTGGGCTATTTACAGTGGTGCTAAAAACACATTTTATATACATACAGTTGTTTAGGAGGATTGGAGTGCTGTTATCCAATATAATGAATATAATGGTAATGATGTATGCAAATCTCTCTCATTCAGTGTAGATACCTTGAAAACCAGATTGGCTTAAAGTGTCATAAGGACTCAGTTGAAAATATTACATTACATTAAGCTGTGCTAAAAAGAGGGCAATGCGTTTATCTATTTTTATTTATTTTATTTAGCAAGTTTTTTTATACCGCTTTTTTATTTTAGTCAAAGCGGTTGACATTGTAACTTCAACTTGGTAATGTACCAATGGAGTTACCACAAGCAGTAACCCCACTAAAGAGATCACACTAAAAATTGCACTGGCATGTTAAATTTGGTGCATCCCAGTATACTGAATATGTAACTGCCACAGTAATAAGCTTGTTACTCATTACCACTGTATTTACCAATGTAGTAAATTCCCTGCTGGTGCATTACTGAGGTAAATATATTACCACATCAGAGCTAGAGTTAGCTACTTGTTCATCAACCCCACCTGGGTCTCCTACTTCTCCTTCCCAAGTAACTGCTCCCCCAGCCTGATCCCCTTCAGTATGCTTGCTTCACCAAGCCCCTCTGAACCCTTACAGGACCCCCTTCTGAGTTCCCCTCTCTGCACACTCTCTATCGAGCAAAGGTCAGAGTGAAATGGCACTTCACGATGCCCTTTCATCGGCACTTGCAGAGCTGGCAGGAGGTAGATGATCCTGTGGTCAGGCTGGGATGGGATGGGCCCAGGGAAGTAAGTATTGAGGGGATCAAACCAGGGGTGAGGGATGCATTGAAGGCGATCAGGCTGCTTATGGGAAGAAGGGATTTTATTTTCAAGGATCAGGCTGCCAGAAAGAGGTTGTATTGAAAGGGACCGAAGCAAGGTGATGGTGGGGAAAATCAAATGGTGCACCCTGCCTACCCCATCCGAGTAAGAGAAAAGAGGTTTCTGAGAAGGGTTTCCCTAGACTAACCAACACTAACTTTGGGTCAGTTAGCACTGGGGAACACGTTAGCACCTGCCTTTTCAGCATTTCAGCACTCTACATATAATAATTTAGTAAATCAGGTGTTCTAATTTACCTGGTGTAGTGACCAAGCCCTGCGGAGCTGGGATGGCCATGATTTTGGAATAGAGCAAGCTCCCTTGCAGCCATGCAGGCAACCTAGGGGTAGCAAGCATAGGGAAGACCCGGCCCAGATTCCCGAAGGGAAGACCCACACCAGTCCCATTCCTGTTAGGAGGGAACAAATACAATGCACTCATCCATCTCAGGATTTCACTCTGGATGAGTTTCCTTGGCTCACCAGGAACTACTACCTAGTAGGGTTGCCAACTGGCTGGTTTTTATATGGCAAGCCAGCTGCCCGTAGACTATTAAAACCAGCACTTGAAAAGTCATTTTTTTGTGGCTGCTGGGCAGAACTGCCATCAAAGACAAGTTTCTGTTCTTCCGTCCTATGAGGAGTTGCTATTCTGCCAGGCTGAGACTAGCCAACCAAATGAGCCAATGAGACAACAGAGGGAGGGACTAGAGAGTAGTGGGAGCTGAGTAAAAGTCAGCCGAATGAGCCAATGAGACAGCAGAGGGAGGGACTACAGAGTAGTGAGAGCTGAGTAAGTCAGCTAGATGAGCCAATGAGACAACAGAGGGAGGGACTACGGAGTATTGGGAGCTGAGTAAAAGTCAGCCGAATGAGCCAATGAGACAACAGAGGGAGGGACTACAGAGTAGTGGAAGCTGAGTAAGTCAGTTGAAGAAACCAATGAGAAAACAGAGGGAGGGACTAGGGAGTAGTGGAAGCTGAGTAAAAGTCAGCCGAAGGAGCCAATGAGACAACAGAGGGAGGGACTAGGGAGTAGAGGAGGGAGCTTCCAGCAGGAGGTTTTTCATCCACTAGTGGAAAGAGAGAGCCAGCCAGTCACAGCCAGCGCCAGCCAAATGACGGTGAGTGGTTCTGAACAGTAATACTGGACTTCCCAGGGTCTTAAAAAAAGAATTTTTTATATGGGGATGGTTATGGCTGTGCTGTGCTGCACTCCCTGAACTCTGGTCCTTGATTCACTTAAATAAATGTCCATGTCGTCACTTATTTTTAACTTCCAACTATTCAGATGCTCACTGCTGCCAAGGACAGTTCATATCAATATACAGGGTGGCCCAAAAAAAGTGAGAACATCTTGTAAATTAAAAGCTTAAATAGTTTACTTATTTAGCTTTTTTATAGCTATATATGTCTTTATTTTGACAATTTCCGGTCGCCATCTTTTTTTTTAAATTTGTCAATCGTTTACATCTGTCTTTTTGAATTTTTAAAAAACTTATATGCTATGGGATGTTCTCACTTTTTTTGGGCCACCCTGTATATGCTTGCAGCCAATCAATGTAATGTCACTCAAACTCTCAGCATTATATATTTTATTAAACGTAAATCAGGCACACACTTATCAGGGGGGGGGGTTTTGTAACTCCTTGTCAGCATTTCAGTCTTCAAAACATGGCGTCACCGTGGGTCCTGGGACTGACTGGCAGGTTACTCACACCATGTAAGGGCAGCCCACCACTTTAGGTTTCATAGTTGATGTCTAAGGAGTTAGCTCAATTAATGAAATCCAAGCTTTAGACTTCAATGCATTACTCCAACGGCAGTTTTCATCCTGCAGTGCGTGTTAGTGGTGAAGTACTATTACTACTATTTAGCACTTATAGAGCGTGTTAGTGGTGAAGTACTATTACTACTATTGAGCACTTATAGAGCGCCACTCACGCAGCGCTGTACAGCTGACCTATAAGAGGCAGCCCACATACAAAAGAGAGTCCCTGCCCGTCAGAGTCATGCTCATCGGAGCTTACAATCTAGTCAGAGTAATACAGAGCATAAGTCAGTTTAGTGCAAGGCATAAGATAGGGACAGAAGTCAGGATCTGAAAGCAATGGTGAAGAGGTGGGTCTTCAATCTGGATTTGAAGAGGGCCAGGGAGGGTGCCTGGCGTACAGACACAGGTAGGCTGTTCCAGGCGTATGGTGCAGCGAGGTGGAAAGAGCAAAGTCGTGAGTTGGCGGTGCGGGTGAAAGGCATATATAAAAGTAATTTGCTAACGGAGCGCAGGTCCCGAGAGGGGATGTAGGGAGAGACAAGAGATAAGAGGTATTGAGGGGCTGTAGAGTGAATGCATTTATAGGTCAGTAGGAGAAGCTTGAATTGGATGCGGAATTGGACAGGGAGCCAGTGAAGCGACTTGAGAAGTGGAGTAATGTGGGCATGGTGAGACTGGCGGAAGATTAGTCGAGCAGTGTGATTTTGTATAGATTGAAGGGGAAGGAGGTGGCTCACAGGGAGAACTGCAAGGAGTAGGTTGCAGTAGTTGAGGCGAGAGGGGATTAAGGAGTGGATAAGGGTTTTGGTAGTGTGTTCAGAGAGGAAGGGGCAGATTTTGCTAATGTTGTAGAGAAAGAAGCGGCAGGTCTTAGCTACAAGCTGGATATGTGCGGAGAAGGAGAGAGAGGTATCAAAGATAACCCCTAGATTGTGGGCCGAGGGAACAGGAAGGATAGTGGAACCGTCGACACAGACTGAGAATGGGGGAAGAGGAGGAGAGAAATTTGGGGGAAAGACAAGAAGTTCAGTCTTTGCCATATTCAGTTTCAGGCGGCGATGAGACATCCAGGCGGCGATGTCGGAAAGGTAGGCAGAGATCTTGGACTGGGTTGCCGGAGAAATATCAGGTGTAGAGAGGTAGATCTGGGAGTCGACGGCATAGAGATGGTACTGGAAGCCATGGGAGGAGATAAGCGCACCAAGGCCCTGGGTATAGAGAGAGAAAAGGAGGGGGCCCAAGATGGAGCCCTGGGGTACACCTACGTGGAGCGGGCTAGGGGAGGAGGAGGAGCCGCCAGAGCATACACTGAATGAGCGATGGGAGAGGTAGGAGGAGAACCAGAATTGTACGGAGTCCTTGAAACCAAGCAAGGAGAGGGTGGTGAGGAGAAGATTGTGGTCAATGGTGTCAAAGGCAGCGGAAAGGTCAAGAAGGATGAGGATTTAGCCAGAAACAGGTCATTGGAGACTTTCGTGAGAGCCGTTTCAGTGGAGTGTAGGGGATGGAATCCAGATTGCAGTGGGTCCAGGAGGGCCTGGGAGGTGAGGAAGTCAAGGCAGCGATGGTGGACTGCACATTCAAATAGTTTAGATATGAAGGGAAGGAGGGAGATGGGTCGATAGTTAGAAGGACATGTGGGATCAAGCGAGGGTTTCTTAAAGAGGGGTGTGACAACAGCATGCTTGAAGTCAACGGGGACAGTTGCAGTGGAGAGCAAAAGGTTGAGGATATGAGAGATGGGGGGACAAAGGTGGAGGAGATGGGGTGAAGGAGATGGGAGGGGATAGGGTCGGATGAAGAGGTGGTGGGTTTGGAGGAGGTAAGAAGGAGTGCGGTTTCTTCTTCAGAGATTGGAGGGAAGGAGGAGAGGGTAGCAGAGGGAGTATGGATGGGGGGGTAGAATTGGGGAGGGGGGAGGTAGATGAGGGGGTGGGGAATTAGAGGGTAATCTTGTGGATTTTGTCATGGAAGTAGTCGGCTAGGGTTTGGGCAGAGAGGGAGGGCGGGACCGGGGGCGGGGGGACCTTAAGGAGAGAATTGAGGGTGTTAAAGAGACGGCGAGGATCAGAGGCAAGGGAGTTGGTCAGATGGATGTAATAGTCTTGTTTGGCAAGTGCTATGGCTGACTGGAAGGAACTAAGCATGAATTTGAAGTGTAGAAGGTCCTCTGGGGAGCAGGATTTGGACCAGGCACGTTCGGCAGAATGGGTACAGATGCGTAGATAGCGAGTTGTGGGCGAGAGCCAGGGTTGGGGAGTAGATCATTTGACAGGACATGGGGTGGGTGGGGCAAGGGTGTCAAGAGCTGAGGATAATGTAGCATTGTAAGAAGATAATGCCTCGTCAACGGACTTTGAGGATATAATGGAGGAAAGAGATAGAGAAATGATGGAGGAGAGAGCCAGGGGATCAATATTATGGAGGTTTCTAAATAGGTCGGAGGAGACAGGACAGGGTTGAGATGGCGGAAGCTGAAGAGTAAAGGTTAAAAGGTGATGGTCAGATGAGGGAAGGATTGAGTTGCTGAAATTAGAGGGAGAGGAATTGGAGAAGAGTATTAGGTCAAGGCAGTGACCATGTAGGTGGGTGGGGGCGGTGGAGCAAAGTTGGAGATCGAACGAGGAGGTGAGAGTGAGGAACTATGAGGCGTGGAGGTCGGAGGGGTTGTCGACGTGAATGTTAAAGTCTCCAAGAATAAGAGTGGGGGAAGAGGGATCCAGAAAGGTGGAAAGCCAGGAGTCAAAGTCGGTGAGGAAGGTCGAACTGGATTTGTCGGGTGGGCGATAAATAACAGCAACTCAGAGGGGAAGTGGTGTGAGGAGGCGAATGGAGTGGACTTCAAAGGAGAGGGGGGAGTGTGACTGAGGTAGCAGGAGGGGTTGGAATTGGCAGGAAGGAGAGAGTAGGAGGCCAACACCACCACCGCGACCAGTAGCTCAAGGTATATTGGAGTAGGTTCTTGTGTTGATTCTTTCAATATATAGGATTATTTAGTTTAAGTAGCTCTCGTATTTGGGCAATATTATTCCATTTGGTCCACCTTGGGGGTCAGGAAGTTCATAAATAAATCCACAGCACACAGTGAGGTATACTGAACTGCAACTTTACTGAAATTTATTTTTATTTATTTATTAGTGCTTATTTACCGCTTTTCGTGAATCAAAGCAGTTTACAGAGAACTTCAAAACAAGAATGAACATTACATTTAACAAGGAACTAGATTACAAATAACCAATTGGGGGGAGTGGAAGGGTTAGGGAAGTAAAGGGCTTAAATCAGAACCGATTTAAGTGCAAACTATGTAAAAAATATCAGACTATTCCATGTTAGGACAATGCAAGAGGGTCATCTTATATGGTGGGTGATCTGAAATTTTAAAGTAGAGTTTAATTAGGTGACTTACTCTCCGTAGTGTTCCCTAAACAGGAATGTTTTAAGCAGCTTGCAGAAGGATTTAGGATCCTTGGGGGTCTGTTTACTAAAGGCCGGTGTTGTGCGGTCCGCGGTACCGAGCGGGTGCCGTATAAGGAGTGGGCGTTCCGTCGTGAAGAACAGAAGCTGTGATTGACAGATGCGCTAAGGTGCGCGGCGCCCGTGTGGTTAGTGCCCTGTGACATTACGGCGTTTGATCTGTGCACATAGATCACACTGCTCACGGTTTTTGGGCTTCCACTATTGTGCTGCACATTGCTGACGGAAACGGTTTCTTTTCCCTGCACAGCACCTCTAACGCGAGTGTTTCACTGGCGGTAAATGTCTTTGCAGATTCGGGCACGCTCCTGTGCGGCGAGTCTCTCCCCTCCCACATTCCGCCCACTGACCCCGTCTCTCCGCCCCTAGGGGGCCTTCCTCCGCCCTCATTTCGCCTTGGCACGCCTCTTTCGCACATTACCGCCCCGCAAATGTGCGCGTTGTCGGCGCACGTGTGCGGGGCCCGTTAATGTGACCCGCACGTGTACGGGGCGTTTAAGAGCACTTAAATGCATCATTTTAGGGCGCTCAGGTGCGCCCCGCACAGGTGCGCCGTTTAGTAAACATGCCCCAATGTGTCTCGTATGTTTGGCGGCATAGAGGGAGAATGCTCTCTTGGATGTAGATGAGTTGCTGTTTCTGAAATCGGCATGTGTTTCTAGGGCGTTTTTATTGCTACTTCTTCTTGGTCTGATTTCCGGACTGATTCTAATGTGCTCTTTCAGGCAGATGGCAGTATCTGATTAAATTGTTTTGAATATGGTGTGGAGTGCCTTGAATTTTATTCTATTCTGTATGGGTAGCCAGTGTAGTTGTTTTAGTATTGGGTTGATGTGATCTTTGATTGAAGTCTGTGAAATAACTCTAGCCGCTGTGTTTTGAGTTAGTTGGATGCGACGGATGCTTTCATTTGGGAGTCCCATTAAAACGGCGTTACAGAAGTCAAAGTGTGGGAAGATTATAGTCTGGACTGTGGTTCTGAAGTCATTTGCGGAGAGAAGCGGCCTTAGATGTTGGAGCATTTTTAGTTTGGCGTAGATGGCTTTTGTTAAGTTGCTGATGTGCTTGTTGAAATTAAGCTGGTGATCTAGTATTACTCCCAAGTATCTCACTTCTTTTTTTACTTGGACGTTTGCATCTTTTATCTTCAGGGATCCTGGTGGGATAAATGAGTTATTCTTTGTGATGAAAAGGATTTCTGTTTTATTTAAATTTATTTACAGATTATGTTCAGATAGCCAGGTGTTGGTGTTATTGAGGCATTCCTTTATTTTATTTAAGTTCAACTGTTTGGTGTTAATTTGGGTGAAAAGCATAATGTCATCAGCGTAAAGGTTGTAATCGATGCCATGACTCTTTATTATATTGCAAATTGGTTGGATATAAAGGTTGAAAGGAAAGCAGATAACACCGAACCCTGAGGAATGCCTTTCCTTTGGTAAAATGGGTTTGAAGTGTTATTTCCCATTTTTACTTGGATGGTACGGTTTGTGAGGTAGGATTTGAACCATAGCAGAACTTTGTCATTGAGACCGATTTCTTGTAATCTAAGTAGGAGGTATTCATGGGATAATGAATCATAAATTGCAGTTAAATCCAGAAAAATTAGGATGAATCCAGAGTTTGGCTTTTTGATACCTTTTAGAAGTTTGTCCGTTAAAGCCATGAGGAGCATTTCAACTCCATAGCCCGTTCTAAAACCGTGCTGTAGTGGGTCCAGCTGGGCAAATTGATCAACATGACTTTGTAGTTGGATTAGAGTCGCCTTTTCCAGGATTTTTGACATAAATGGTAAACTTGAGATAGGCCTGTAAGAGCTTGGATCCGATTTGTCCAGGTTTTTGCCCTTGAAGATGGGGTGTATAGAGGCCTTTTTAAAATCTTCTGGGATATAGCCTTGATCCAGTGAGGAGTTAATTAGATTTAGGATGTAGGGGATGAGACTGTCGCATGCCTGACGTATCCATGTGGCTGGGCAAGGATTGAGTGCTGAAGTTGATGTGTTTAGCACTTTGATAATGTCTTTGAGCTGTCTTTCTGAGATGGGGGTAACATTTTTCCAGTTTTGATTTGTATATGTATAAGAGGGTTCATCTTCGGCACTAAAGGCAACAGGTTGCCCACAGTGATCTGCTGATGTTTAATGCAGTTTAGTGTGTAGGTCCCTAAGGAAGTTCCTCTTCCTGTCCTGCAAACACAGGCTGTCCAAGCGCTCCCTCCCTCCCTGTTGAAACAAGCACAGATTGCAGTGACCTCTCCCTACATAACACTAGAATAGCCCATGGGCACACCTCTCAATATATGTTACCAGCGCAGACTATGGGAGTCCCCATCTTACTATAGCCCAGACTGAAGGAGCTCTTCTCCCTTTCTAAATGTCAGTACAGAAAGGCTTTACCTTGACTGGTTCTTTGACTTAGTGACAGGCCATTGCAGCACAGAAGCCTCTGCTTTGGGCCTGGTAGAGGATGCTACTAGGAGGAGCAAGAGGAGAAGAATGACTCTCACTTCACACAGTATAAGGCTGCAGTTTGGAAGTGAATTCCGGGAGCTGGGGGGGGACAGAGTGGGTACAAAACCCAGGCTCATGATTCAGTCTGAGGGCCAGAGCCAATAAAGCTGTTTCCATAGACACAGAATGAGGAAAAGGCCTTTTGGAATAAGGCCTTTGGTTGGGTAGTAAATGTTGTGATGTCTGACAAACTGGAAGCTCCTTCTGCCCCCCTGCGCTGACCCTCAGAAGCTTGTCAGTCCGAAGTGCTGCATGACGGCTGCCACTCTGCAGTCTCCCTGTCTCCTTCCCCTCTGCAATCAGCAGTCAGTGACAAGCAGCAGATGGCGCCTCAGCAGGGGACACAGTGTAAAACAAGAGGGAATAGGGTTGCCAACTGGCTCCAGATGCGCCCGACACACTTGATCCAGTCCTAGGTTTACCCCACTGCATGCAGGGACATGTAGTTCTGATTTTTCCATTGCATGCCATAAGAAAAGCAAGACTACATGTCCCTGCATGCAATGGGGTAAACCCAGGACTGGATTGAGCCTGTCGGGCGCATCTGGAGCCAGTTGGCAACCCTAAGAGGGAAGCATCTCGTTCCTGTCTCTAGGTACGGCTTATGCGTAACACTGTCTGCACCACGCTGTCTCCCTGCGCATCCTGAACCACTAGTGTTCATGCTTTCGGTGTCCCAAGGAGTCAAATCGCCAGCGGTCGCAGTCATATAATATTCTCATGTATTCTCTCTCACGTTTAGCTGCTCTGTACTAGACTGTTTCCCTTTTCTCCTAGCCCTACCCCCCAAATTCCCTCTCTCCCTTCCATTTTAGCTTAGCTGGGCTTCTCCAGTTCACTTCCCCCATTTCCCAGTGGCTACCTCTGTTATCCAAAAGTCTCCTTTCAGTTATATCTGGCCTGAGTCCCCTCTTTCCCATAGCCTCAGGCTTCAGATACTCTTTCCCTATGTCATCCTAGCTTTTATCTTGTCCCCTCCGCAAGTCCATCTGTCCTCTCTTCCCCACAAGGTGGTGGACCAGATTAGAAACTGGCTAAGTGAAAGAAAACAGAGGGCAACGGTTGAATTTACTCAGAGGATGAGCAGTGGAGTGCTTCAAACTTCAGTTCCTTCTGGAGCTGATTTTGTTCAAAATCGCTGAGCGATCCTCTGGGAAGAAGAACTGGAAGGATGGTTTATTCATAGATTTGATATACTGCCTTTCCGAGTGTCAAAGCAGTTTACAATAATTACTTAAAAATATAGATGAAACGAAGATCGCTTGAAGAACGGTCATACGATTGACAGTAAAACTGCAATGGTAGCAAATATGTAAGACCATGCATTTGGAGATCTCCAAGGCACTCGTACATTTATTTATTTAAAAATTTTATATTCCGCACTAAAACCTAGGCAGATAACAAAAACATACATAAAATTTACATCTTGAAACAATAACTTAACTTAACATGATCATGCCTGAAGAACACATAAATCTGCTAGCTTACTAAAGCGCAAAGAAAGCCTGACATCACCCACATGAAAACTAATTTATGCAAAGTCAAAAAAGGCTTGCCAAAATAAATGCATCTTCAACACCAAAACGTCCGAATTGCAATAATTCTGCTGGCAAAGCATTCCAAATTTGTGAAACAGCAATAGAAAATATCCTGTTAAGAAACACTTATTTATTTAGCAACTTTTTTATACCACTGTATTTACTAGTCACAGCAGTATACAGGTAACAAGTTTAACAAGTATAACATTACAAGGAACATGGTAGGTCTAATTAACACTTAACATTTAAGCCAAATAATATTACATGTAACTCAAAGTAGGTAAACAAAAGTCAAACGAGTAGGTCTAAGTATTAACATTTAACATTTGAGCCAAACTATGTTACAGGAATTTCAGTGTGAGTGAACAACAGTAACACTTCCAGCGTGGAGAATAGTAGAGAATATTAAGGAACATGTTATAATACATGATTAGCTTCTGAGGAGGGGTAACAGCAGGGAGAACAGAGAGGCCTAGAGTGATATTTGAGTGGTTAATAGGAGGATATGTGAGCAGCTAAGTGTCGGATCTGAAGTGTTCAAGGAAGAGGTGGGTTTTCAGTTTGCAACGAAATTCCCTAATGTCTGTTAAAGATTGTATTTCCGACGTGAGGGAGTTCCATATAGTGGGTGCATAGAGGGAGAGGGTTCTGCTAGAGGTGGAGTGGCTGGATTGAGAGAACGATAATGGGACTGATAATAGGTTATGGCTGATTTTTCTCCTTGTCCTATTGTTGAGCTGTTCATGAATGACTGGCTGAAGGATGCCTATTGAAAGGTTATGGAGGATTTTAAAGACGGTTAAGGAGACTTTGTACTTAATTCTCATGTAGATGGGTAGCCAGTGGAGCTGCTTTAGTATGGGTATAATATGTGCTCCTCGAGCAGTGCCTGTGATAATTCTGACCGCTGTGTTCTAGGCAAGTTGTAAGGGGAGTAAAGTGGTTTTTGGGAGCCCTTGATAGATGATGTTTGCATAGTCAAATATCGGAGTGATGAGGGCTTGACAGATGTTTCTGAAGTTGTTCTGTTCCAATAGGGGGCAAAGGTTTGTACAATTTTCATTCTGAAATATGCAGATCTTGTAGCTTGTTTGATGTGGGCATGGCAGCCTAGATTTTGGTCAAGTATTATGCCGGGGTATCTTACTTCATCTTTTGCTTGCAGAGTTATTATGTTAGTCAGGTTTACTGTGGTTGGGGGAGATAATGTGAGGTTTTTGATTATGTGGAGGACTTCTGTTTTGTTGGGATTATTGTGCATGTTATGATGGTTGAGCCACTGGATGATAGTTTCAAGCCATTGTCCTATCATGGAGTAGTCTGGGTTATTAATAAGAACATAAGATATGCCATACTGGGTCAGACCAAGGTCCATCAAGCCCAGTATCCTGTTTCCAACAGTGGCCAATCTAGGTCATACGTACCTAGCAGTTTCCCCAATAGACACAGGTTCCACAATGCTTGTATTGCGTCAAGCATTGATATCCTGGGTCTCTTTTTAATAATGGTTTATGGACCTTTCCTCCAGGAACTTGTCCAAACCTTTTTTAAACCCAGCTACACTAACAGACTTTACTACATCCTCAAAGAAGGAATCACAATTTAGAAACAGGAAGACAATAATTAAACTGGGAACCCCAAAAGCCAAACTTGGAATGTACAACAACACTGTAGAAATAAAACTATAAATTAATTTCCTCTTGTACTAAAAAAAGCGCAGACGTTAATGATACACATTTCCCAGAGCTGACATATTCCAGTTAATAAATTGAAAATAAAGAGATATTTTTCTACCTTTTGTGCATTTTTTTTCAGTTGCAATTGCTCCAGCCACTTTCTTCTGGTTTCTTCGTGTCTTCTGCTAACTCTCCATCGTCTGCTGTCCATTTATCCATTCTTCTCTCTTCTAGTTTTTTTTCCATTCTCTCTCTACATCTGCCTTAACATACTAATCTTTCTCCTTTTGCTCTTTCCTCATTCCCATTTCATCCACTCAAATTTTACCCCTCCATCCTCAATCCTCACTTACTCTCCCAATACCCGGCCAATTGTAGATTTGTCTTCCCTCCTACACAAAATATTTTTCCCCTGTTCATTTTACTCTCCCAGCTTCATCCCATTCTAATCCTCCCCCAACATCAGCTCCTTCTAGTTACAGCCCCACCCAACATCCGCTCCCTTCTAGTCCCCACATCAGCTCATTTCCAGTCCTAGCCCCACATCCATTTCCAGTCCTATCCTAGCCCCTCCATCAGCCTATTTCCTGTCCTAGCTCCCCCCGCAGCCCATTTCCAGTCCTAGCTCCCTCCCCTCACAGCCCATATCCATTCCAAGCCCCCCTCCCCATCAACTATTTGCAGTTCAAGCCCCCCTTCTACTCAGCCCATTTCTATTCCAAGCCCCCTCCCCATCAGCTATTTGCAGTTCAAGCCCCCCCTTCCACTCAGCCCATTTCCAGTCCTAGCAACCCCCCATCCCCATTACCAGTCCTAGCCCCCCCCCCATAGCCCATTACCAGTCCTAAGCCCCCCCATAGCCCATTACCAGTCCTAACCCCCATCACCCTATTTTCAGTCTTAGCCCCCGCATAGCCCATTACCAGTCCTAATCCCCCATAGCCCATTACCAGTCTTAGCCCCCTCATAGCCCATTACCAGTCCTAACCCCCCCATCAGTCCACCTCCAGTCCTAACCCCCCATCAGCCTATATCCAGTCCTAGTCCCCCCCATCAGCCCACTTCCAGTTCTAACCCCCCCCCATCACCCCATTTTCAATCTTAGACCCCCCATAGCCCATTACCAGTCCTAACCCCCATGCCCCCATCAGCCCAGGTAGATTAAAAAAAAACAACTAGCTGCTGCTGCCGCCATAGCAGCGGCAGAATCAAGTGTCCCGCGGGCTCCCCCCCCCCCCCCCACTGCCCGGCAGAGCCCTCCCTCCCTGCAGCATCAGCTCCCTCAGCGTGGGCTTTTCAGAGCCGTGAAGGGAGAGTTTCCATTTCTCGTGGCTCTGTTAAGCCTGCCGGGGCTCATGGGAAACAGGAAGTCCCATCAGCCCCGGCGGGCTTAACAGAGCTGCGAGAGAGAAACTCTCTTTGCGGCTCTGAAAGCCGATGCTGAAGCAGCTGATGCTGCAGGGAGGGAGGGCTCTGCCGGGCAGGGGGGGCCCCGTGGGACACTTGATTCTGCCACTGCCACAGCAGCAGCAGCAGCTAGTTGTTTTTTTTTTTAATCTACCTGTGCTGATGCAGAATGTTTTTGCATGGGGCCCCCTGAAACGCGGGACCATATGCAAAAAACATTCTTGCTCAATGGACGGGCCGTCCCTGGTTTGGGGCAAGGTACCTAAGGTCGGGGGTTCAAATCCCACTAGAGGACAGCAACCTTGGGCCGGAAGGACTGGGGTTTCTAGTCCCACAGGTGCTCCTTGTAGTCTTGGGCAAGCCACTTCACCCTCCATTGCCTATGTTCCCTGTAAAATAGTTATCTCCAAGTTATAATGCCTTGTTCAATGTAATTTCAGTTAGTTCAATGTAAACTGTCTTGATATCATGAAAGGCGGTATAGAAATGTTAAATACTACGTCATATCAGACCGCTACTTGAGCCAGACGACTTTCGAACAGTCTTTCAGTCCCTGGTGATGCCCCACTTCGACTACGCGAACTCCATCCTCCTCGGCCTACCGAAGTGCACTCTACAACCTTTGCAGCTAGCAATGAATACCGCAGCTCGAACCCTCCAACAAGCATCTAGCAGACAGCACATCACCCCTATCCTGAAGACACTGCACTGGCTCCCAATACGCTACAGAGTCACCTTCAAAATCCTAACAATAACTTTCAAAGCCATCAACAAATGCACGGCTAATGCCCTCACTGAACTCATCCAGCTCACCCCTCCCAACAGACTCAGAAGATCTGTCTCCACCAACTCCTTAATACTCCCGAAGACCATTACCAAATGCACCAATGCCTCTAGAAACCGTGCCTTCGTATTAGCTGCACCATCATGCTGGAACAACCTACCACCCAATATCCGTGCCATAAACAACCTTCTCCAGTTCAGAAAGGCTTTAAAACACTACCTTTTCCTTCAATGCTTTCCCAACCCTGAAGACATCACGTAGCCGCACTCCATCCATATCCACTTATTCCACCCTGACATATCCCCCACAACGACCTTTGCACAGCACACATAGATGGATTGAAGAGTTGTGTACATAGTTTATATTGAAAAGTTTGTACATAGTTGTTATCTGTTATCCAAGTTTGAATTCCTTGTTTAATGTAAGTCCAAGGTTTCCCCCCCTTTGGACATCTATGTTTCCTGTAAACCGTGCTGATGTTAAATAGTGCGGTATACAAACAATGTTAAATAAATTAAATAAAAATAAATAAAATCTCCTTTAGAGATCTTCTGTGTTTGTCCCATGCTTTTTTGAATTCAGATACTGTCCTTGTTTCTACTACCCTTACTGGAAGACTATTCCATTCATCTACCATTCTTTCCATAATTAAATATTTCTGCACATTACTCCTGAGTTTTTTTCCCTTTTCCCCTCATCCTATGTCACCTTGTAGCAGAGCTTGCTTTCAATTGAAAGAGGCTCTCCTCCTGTGCATTTATTCCATGGAGGTATTTAAACATCTCTGTCATATCTCCTCTATCCCTCCTTTCCTCTAATGTACACATATTAAGATCTTTAAGTCTGTCCTCATATGGTTTATAATGAAGACCACTAACCGTTTTAGTAGTCACCCTCTGCACCGACTTCATCCTGTTTATATCCTTTTGAAGGTGCGGTCTCCAGAACTGCACACAATACTCCAAATGAGGTCGCACCAGAGACTTCTGTTCTTGATTCTTCTGTTCAAACTGATTTTAACTGTTTAGAAGGGTGCATTTGGAATATCACAGGATTTCATTTCCGACGGAAGGGCATTGCACAAAATAGGTGCATGTGAGGTACTGCAAGGGTTGATGGGGACTCAGGGAGCCCTGAAAGGACTGTACGTAAAGCTTGGCAGGAGTTGTGAATAGGCAAACTGGATATTCAGTTTTGGAGACCATATCTCACAAAAGATATATAAAGACTTGAAACAATTCAGAAAAAGGTGACCAGAATGATTTGGAGTCTGTATCAGAAGATGTATGAGAAGAGACTTGAAGACATAAAAATCTATACCCTAGAGAAAAGGAGGGACAGGGGAGTTATGATACAGATGTTTAAATACTCAAAGGGTTTTAATGAATAAACAAACCTCTTTCAAAGAAGGGAAAGATGTAAAACTAGAGGACATAAAATGAAACTGCCAGGAGGTAAACTTAAAAGCAATGTCAGAAAATACTTTTCCATAAAGGGTGTGGATTTATTTAGACAGTTTTGTATACCACCTTATCCTTCAATCAAAGTGGTCACAACACAATTGGGGGATATGAGACACATACACTAATAAGGAATGTGGACAATGGAGGGTTAAGTGGCTTGTCCAAGCCACAAGGAGCACCTGTGGGACTAGAAACCCAAGTCCTTCCAACCCAAGGTTGCTGTCCTCTACTGGGATTTGAACCACTGACCTTCGAGCCTGTGATACCTTGCCCCAACCACTAGGCCACTCCTCCCTCTGAGTGGAGGTTGTGGGGGCAAAGACAGTGATGAAATTCAAAAAGCATGGAACAAACACAGCATCCCTGTATAACAAGAGGATGGGATCAAAGCAATGCTGACCCCATTATCACACACTAAGGGGGTCTCTTACTAAAGGACACTAGCTGTCAGTGTGGGTCTGGCGCATGCTAAGGGCACGAGCTGAACACACGTTAACAGATAACAGCCATGACTGGATATCAGCGCTAACTATCCGTGGCAGGTTAGGGGCAGAGAATGGGCGGAGTGGAGCAAGTGCAATCAGCACACCACCTCCACCTGCACGACAAGCAAGTACCGGGTGTGCATATTGTCACTCCCATAGGCAGACGTAGGTGCCACCATACCACTATCATGCCACAGCAGAGCTGCAGGCACTGCATTATCTGCCATGAACATGCTTTCCATGCCCCCAACAGGTAACATCATGGTGTTCCCCTAACACATCATAGATTTGAGCATGATTAGCAGCCCCTGGGTTTTCTTGGCAAGGTATAACCGGAAGTAGATTGCCAGGTCTTTTCTTCTGAGGCAATGAAGGGTAAAGTGACTTGCTCAAGGTCACAAAGAGTGCCAGTAGGAACTGAACCCGGATGTTTGTTTCATTGTTATGTCCCTATGCTCTGGAATTTATTTATTTATTTATTTAACAGGTTTTTTATACCGCCTTTTCCTTAAATCAAAGCGGTTACAAAGACATACAAAAGCTAAACATAGGCATGGGAAGTGAAAGGTGGGATACATAACATGGTGAACTATTACAAAAAACACAATTTGCTGTCAATAGAGGTGCATCTTCACCTTTTTTACAAAACTTTAAATGCTCTGTGAGCACATCAGTATATCAAACTCTCTGTTTTATGATATTTGTGATGCCAGGAGTTTGTACTCATTGGTGGTAAATTTAAAGAGCATTTCCTGCACATAAACTATGTTTTCCATGTGAGGAATAGACAAAACATTGCATGGGTATTCTAATAATGCACGGGTGGAAATGCTCATGCGAGTATGCTAGCTGACAAGAATACATGGACTGTTTGTAGTATCCCGGGGACGGCATTTTGGTGTACCTGGAGTAGTGCTGCAAAGCCTGTGCTTACCCCACACAAAGTACCTACAGAAAACCACCCCTGCCTTGAGGCATTGCTGCACTACTGGGAATTATTCTACAAGTCTATTTGATAAAGGCTCCTACATGCATGTGTCATCACTACCAAACAGGAAAAAATAGGCACATTTTTAACATTATTTCTAGATGCTCTGTTACAACTATTTACACACTTCAAAAGTATAGGCATAACTCTCCATGCTGGCACTTTGCCAGATGGACACAATGAAATAACGCACATATTTCTGCTTGGAATCTGTGCATTTACATTTTCCCTTGGCACACAAAATTTCTCATGCACGTACATATATTTTCTAAAGTCTGCATGTAAACGTTAATCCTCCCTACCCCAGTCCTACTTGTGGAAACGTCTTAGCTCAGTCCAGGTAAACTAAGAACATAAGAGATGCCATACTGGGTCAGACCAAGATTCATCAAGCCCAATATCCTGTTTCCAACAGTGGCCAATCTAGGTCACGAGTACTTAGCAGTTTCCCCAAAAGACACACAGGTTCCACAATGCTTGTATTGTGTCAAGCAGTAGATATCCTGAGTCCCCTTTAATAATAGTTTATGGACCTTTCCTCCAGGAACTTGTCCAAACCTTTTTTAAACCCGGCTACACTAACAGCTTTTACTGCATCCTCTGGTAACAAATTCCAGAGTTTGATTACACGTTGAGTGAAAAAATATTTCTCTTATTAGTCTTAAAATAGGTTACCCTGTAGCTTCATTGCATGTCCCCTATCTTTTCTATATTTTAATGGTGTAAACAATCAATCTATGTTTACCCGTTCTACTCCATTCATTAATTTATAGACCTCTATCATATCTCCCCTCAGCCGTCTCTTTTCCGGGTTGAAGAGCCCTAACCTTTTTAGCCTTTCTTCATAGGGGTATCCTTCCATCTCCTTTATCATTTTTGGTGGCTCTCTTCTGTACCTTTTCTAATAACGCTATTTCCTTTTTAAGATACGGCGACCAGAATTGCACACAATATTCAAAGTGTGGTCGCACCATGGAACGATACAGATGCATTATAATAGCCTTTGTTTTATTCTCTATTCTTTTCCTTATGATACCTAGCATTCTATTTGTTCTCTTGGCTGCCGGTGCACACTGGGCAGAGGGTTTCAATATGTTATCCACAATGACGCCTAAATGTTTTTCTTGGATGTTGGTTCCTAATGTGGAACCTTGCATCATGTTACCATAGTTTGGGTTGTTCTTTCCTAGATGCATAACTTTGCACTTGTTCACATTAAATTTCGTCTGCCATTTGGATGCCAAGTAATCCAATTTATCAAAATCCTCTTACAATTTTCCACAATCTTCATGGGTTTTAACAGCTTTGAATAGTTTGTGTCATCTGCAAATTTGATTACCTCACTCATTCCCATTTCCAGGTCATTTACGAATATGTTTAAAAATCAGCAGACCCAGCACAGATCCCTGAGGTACTCCACTATTCACCTTTTTCCATTGGGAAAATTGGCCATTTAGCCCTACTTGCTGCTTTCTATCTTTTAACCAGTTCCTGATCCACAATAATACACTGCCTCTTGACACTTATTTCGCCAAAAGTCTCTCAAGAGAGACCTTGTCAAAGGCTTTCTGAAAATCCAGATACACTATATCAACCGGCTCACCTTTGTCTACCTGTTTATTCACACCTTCAAAAAAACATAACAGATTAGTAAAACAAGACTTTCCTTGGCTAATGCTATGTTGGCTGTCTCCCATTAAGCCATGACTATCTACATGTTCATTCATTTTGTTCTTTATAATGGTTTCTACCATTTTTCCTAGTACTGATGTCAGACTCACCAGTTTGAAGTTTCCCAGATCACCCCTGGAACTCTTTTTAAAAATTGGCGTTACATTGGCCATCCTCCAATCTTCACGTATTACAGATGATTTTAATAATAGTTCACAGATTACTAATAGTAGGTCTTCAATCTCATATTTCAGTTCTTTCAATACCCTCAGATGTATACCATCTGGTACATGTGATTTGCTACTCTTCAGTTTATCAAATAGTTGTAATACATCTTCCCAGTGTATCAATATTTCTTTCAGTTCTTCTGCAGCATCACCTTTTAAATGCCATTTCAGTCATGGGTAACATCCCTACATTTTCCTCTGTAAAGACCGAAGCAAAGAATTCATTCAGTCTCTCCGCTATGGTCTTGTCCCCTCTTAGTGCCCCTTTTATCCCTCTATCATCTAATAGTCCAGCTGACTCTGTCACGGGGTTTTTTTGCTATGAATGTACTTGAAAAAGTCTTTATTACATGTTTTTGCTTCTACAGCAAGCTTCTTCTCAAATTCTCTCCTTGCCTGCCTTTTCAATGCCTTGCATCTAACTTGCCAGTGTTTGTGTTTCCAGTTTTTATCATTTGGCTCCTTTTTCCATTTCCTGAAAGATGCTTTTTTGGCAACAATATCCTTTTTGACCTCACCTTTAAACCATGCTGGCAGTTTCTTGGACTTCCTTCCACTTTTCTTATAGCAAGGAATACAGTTGGTCTGGGCTTCCAAAATAGTATTTTTAAACAACACCCATGCTTGATGCAAATCTTTAACCTTTGCAACTGCTCCTCTTATTTTTACTTAACTATTTTCCTCATTTTATCATAGTCTCTCTTTTGAAAGATAAAAGGTAGTACTGTGGATTTCCTTACTGTCTTTCCTCCATTTATTAAATCAAACGCGATCATGCTTTGATCACTATTGCCAAGTGGCCACAACACCCTTATCTTTGCACCAGATTTTGTGTTCCACTAAGGACTAGGTCCAAAATGGATTTTTCCTCTGGTCGGTTCATGAACCAGCTGCTCCAAGAAGTAGTCATTTATTTCATCTACTACTACTACTGAGTATTTGCATAGCACTACAAGACATGCACAGCACTGCACAGACATGTAAAAGACAGTCCCTGCTCATTAGAGCTTACAATCTAGTCAAGACAGACAACACAGAAGGTGTAGACAGGGATAAAACAATGGGGAATGGTAAAGAAACAAGGAGATCAGGTGAGTCAAGATCTAAAAGCAGCAGCGAAGAGATGAGTTTTCAGCCTGGATTTGAAAAGGGTCAGAGAAGGTGCCTGGCATACAGACACAGACAGTTTGTTCCAAGCATAAGGTGCAGAAAGGAGTAAAGTCTGGAAGCAGTAGAAGAGAAGGGCACAGATAGAAGCAATTTGCCAGAAGAGCAGAGTTCCTGAGGGGAGGTGTAAGGAGAGATAAAAGAAGAAAAGTAGTGAGGAGATGCAGGAGAAGTTTGAAATGGATGCGGAAACGGATAGGGAGCCAATGAATTGACTTGAGAAGAGGAGTAATATGGGCATGACGAGACTGGTGGAAGATTAACCGTGCAGCAGAGTGTTGAACAGATTGAAAGGGAGAGAGATGATTTCAAAGGGAGACCAACAAGGAGTAGGTTATAGTATTCAAGACGGGAGGTGATTAAGGAGTGGATAAGCCTCTTAGTAGTGTGTTCAGAAAGGAATGGGTGGATTTTGTTAATGTTATAGAGAAAGAAACGGCAGGTCTTAGCTATCAGATGGATGTGTGTGGAGAAGGAGAGAGAGGAGTTAAAGACAATACCAAGGTTGCGAGCCAAGGAAACAGGGAGGAGTGGAGAGTTAGCCACAGAGACTAAGAAAGGAGGAAGAGGAAAGGAGGTTTTAGGGGGAAAAATAAGAAGCTCAGTCTTGGCTATGTTCAATTTCAAGTGGTGGTGAGATATCCAAACAGCAATGTCAGAAAGGCAGGCAGAGATCCGGGTCTGGACTGCCAGGTGTAGAGAGGTAGATCTGGACGACATCAGCATAAAGATGGTACTGAAAGCCATGGGAAGAAATGAGTGCACCAAGGGACTGGATTTGGAGAGAGAAAGGGGGTAGACCCAAGACAGATCCTTGGAATACACCAACTGAGAGCGAGATAGCAGCAGAGGAGGAGCCACCAGAACTAGCACTGAAAGAGCAATGGGAGAGATAGGAGGAGAATCAGGATAGTAAAACCAAGAGAAGACAGGGTATCAAGGAGAAGGTTGTGGTCAACAGTGTCAAAAGCAGCAGAGAGGTCAAGAAGGATGAGGACAGAGTAAAGGCCCTTGGATTTTGCCAGGAACATATCACTGGAGACTTTGGCAAGAGCCATTTCAGTAGAGTGTTAAAGGATGAAAGCCAGCTTGTAAAGGTTCCAGGAGAGCATGAGAGGAGAGGAAGTCAAGGCAGCGGTGGTGAACCGCACATTCAAGTAGGGAGATGAGTTGATAATTAGAAGGACAGGTAGGATCAAGTGAGGGTTTCTTGAAGAGAGGTGTAACTACAGCATGCTTGTAAAAATGTGAATGCCATGTAAAAATGTGAATGCCATGTAAAAATGTGAATTCCAAAATGTGTAAATATGTATTGTATAAATGTAAATATCTTTAACTCCATGCCCCAAAACATTAACCATGTGTGCCGTGACCCCCTCAGACCTATGTATATACTCCCCCCACCCTGTCCTGATCGACATCTCACAAAAGAAGAATCAAACCGCTGCTGATCGCTGGAAGCAGCGGTATATAAATGTGTTCTAAATAAATAAATATAAATGCTTGAAGGCTCAGGGACAGTTGCAGTGGAGAGTGATAGGTTGAGAATATGAGAGATGGAAGGGACAACAGTGGAGGAGATGAGGCTTAGGAGATGGGTGGGGATAGGATCAGAGGAGCAGATGGTGAGTTTGGAGGAAGAAAGAAGGTGTGCAGTTTCCTCTTCAGAGATCACATAAAAGGAAGAGAGGGTAGCAGAGGTAGAGGGGGAAAGTTAGGAGTGAAGGGGAGGAGGGGAAGTAGCTGACTTTGTGGGGAATTGGAGGGTGATCTTGTGGACTTTGTCATGGAAATAGTCAACCCGGGTTTGGGCAGAAATGGAGGGAGGGGTCGGAGGTGGAGGCACTTTGAGGAGAGAACTGAGAGTAGTAAAGATACGGCGAGGATCAAAGGCAAGAGAGTTAGTCAGATGGACATAGTAGTCTTGTTTGGAAAGAGCTATGGTTGACTGGAAAGATATAAGCATGAATTTGAAGTGTAGAAAGTCTGCAAAGGAGCGGGATTTGAGCCAAGCATGCTCAGCTGAACAGGCACAGGAACGTAGATAGCGGGTAGTAATTGAAAGCTAGGGCTGGGATGTAGTATGCCTCACAGGATGTGGCATGAAGAGAGGAGAGCATCCAGAGCAGAGGAGGGTGCAGCATTATAGGAAGCTACTGCCTCATCAACAGACTTAGATGACATAGTGGAGGAAAGAGATGAAGAAACTGTGGAGGAGTGAACCAAAGGATCAACAGCATGAAGATTTCTAAATAGGTTGGAGGAGACAGGACAAGGTTGGGGTGGTGGGTGATAAAGAGTGAAGTTTAGCAGGTGATTGTCAGATAAGGGAAGAACTGAGGTACAAATGTTTGAGGGTAAGCAACTAGAGAAAAATACCCGGTCAAGGCAATGGCCATGCTGGTGAGTGGGGGCAGTACAGCAAAGCTGGAGGTCAAACGAGGAGGTAAAGGAAAGGAGCTTTAAAGGATAAGGATCAGAGGGGTTATCAACATAAATGTTAAAATCCCTGAAAATAAGAATGGGGGAAGAGGAATCCAGAAAGAAGGAAAGCCACAAGTCAAAGTCAGTGAGAAAGGTAGAAGTAGACATCTAGAAACCTTTTCTCCATAGTATGTCCTGCCGTGACACTGACCCAGTCGATACCAGGGTAATTGGGTAACCCAGTAATTGGGTAACCCAGGGTAACCCAGTCGATACCTGAAAAGCACATGCAATATCCAAACGAGTTTATAATATTGTATATAGCATTAAGTTAACCTGTACATAGTTCTCCCGGTTGTCCCTTGTTGAATTTCCCTGTTCATTGTAAACTCAATGTTACTTGTATGCATTGTAGTGTGTTCTTGTTCAATGTACACCGCACTGATTGTAATAGCGTGGTATAAAAGAAATGTTAAATAAATAAATAATAATTGAAATCACCCATTATTATTACTGTGCTCTAACTTTTGTTAACTTCCCTTATTTCTTTGAGCATTTCATCATCCATTTGTTCATTCTGGTCAGTACACTCCTACTGCCATCACCTTCCCCTTCCTACATGGAATTTCAATCCATAGAAATTCTACAGTGAATTTTGTTTCCCGCAAAACTTTAATCTTTTGTGACTCAATGCCCTCTCTAACATAGAGCAGTTCAAATTGGTGAAGGGGTTGCACTCTATCATTACGATATAGTTTGTACCCAGGTATCACAGTGTCCCACTGGTTGTCCTCCTTCCACCATGTCTCTGAGATACCAATCATATCTAACCTCTCATTTAGTGCTATATATTGTAAGTCTCCCATCTTATTTTTCAGACTTCTAGCATTTGCATACAAGCATTTTAGAGGCAACTGGCAAAATCAACAGGTTCATCGTTGAAGGAGAAAAAATTGAAATCATGAACAACTTTAACCTACTTGGATCAACTATCAATAAAGCAACAAGCAGTCAAGGAATCCGACGACGCATTGCTCTTGGCAGAATGGCTATGAAAGACTTAGACAAGATTCTCAAGAGCAGAGATGTCTCTCTCCAAACAAAGATTTGACTTGTTCAAGCCATGGTATTTTCAATAACATCATATGGATGTGAAAGCTGGACAGTGAAAAAGATAGACAGGAAGAAAATTGATGCCTTTGAATTATGGTGCTGGCTGCGAATACTGTGTATACCATGGACTGCCCGAAGAACAAACCAGTCAGTACTAGAGGAGATCAAACCTAAGCTTTCTTTAGAAGCTCAGATGACAAGGCTTCGACTTTCATACTTTGGATACATCATGCGAAGACAGATCATTAGAGAAAGACATCATGCTTGGCAAGATAGAAGGTCAACGCAAAAGAGGAAGAGCAGCAATGAGATGGATCGATACAATAACAGCAGCTACAGGTACCAGTCTGTCAACAATCAGCCGCCTGACTGAAGACCGAACACAATTTAGGACAACTATAGAGGGTCACCATGAGTTGACACCGACTCAACGGCACTTAACAACAACAACATTTTATTCATATTAATCTGGCTATAGGTAGGCAGGGGTAATTTTGGAATCTTTAAGCTCTGTCTGCTCTGTACTCAAGGGCATTTGGGCTACTTTTGTCTTTATTGGAACCTCTCTGCTGATATGCCCTAACTTCAATCTTTTGCTAGGATCCTTCAAGGATATATTATTCGGAACCATGTGTTCTTGGGCAACTGTCGGCTCTCCCCTATTATCTAGTTTAAAAGCTGCTATATCTCCTTTTTAAAGGTTAATGCCAGCAGCCTGGTTCCATCCCGGTTAAGCGGGAGCCCATCCTTTCGGAAGAGCCCCTCCTTTCCCCAGAATGTTACCCAGTTCCTCACAAATCCAAAACCCTCTTTTTTGCACCATTGTCGCATCCACGCATTGAGATTCCGGAGCTCTGCCTGCCTTTTGGGTCCTGCATGTGGAATGGGAAGCATTTCAGAGAATGCTGCCCTGGAAGTTCTGGATTTCAGCTTCCTACCTAAAAGCCTAAATTTAGCCTTCAGAACCTCCGTACCACACTTTCCTATGTCATTGGTACTGATATGTACCAAGACAGCAGACTCCTCCCCAGCACTATCTAAGACCTTGTCTAGGTGGCACATGAGGTCCGCTACATTTGCACCAGGCAGGCATGTTACCAGGAGATCCTCACGTCCACCAGCCACCCAGCTATTTGCATGCCTAATGATCGAATTACCAACTATGACTGCTGTCCTAACCTTCCCTCGTGGGCACATGGCCCTGGAGAATCTCCTTGGTGTGAAAGGGTTTTACATCACCTGGAGGGCAGGTCCTAGCTACAGGATCACTTCCTGCCACACCAGTGTGATGCTCTCCTGTCACCTGACCTCTCGCCTCCATGGCAACAGGGATGCTGCCAGACTGAAGGTGGGACTTCAGTACTATATCCCTGTAGGTCTCGTCTATGTACCTCTCTGTCTTCCTTATGTCCTCCAAGTCTGCTACTCTAGCCTCCAGAGATTGGACTTGTTCCCTTAGAGCAAAGAGCTCCTTGCACCTAGTGCACACATAAGACCCCTCACCAACTGGGAGAAAATCATACATGTGACACTCAATGGAAAAGACTGGAAAGCCCCCATTTTGCAATTTCACAGTTCTCTTGCTTCCTATCTAAAGGCCTCTTTGTAAAGGTCTCTAGAAGCAATTTATTGCTAAAAGAATATTAACCCTGTTTTTCCTTTTATGCTAAATTATACTCTGGTTTGATTTAAAGTAAAGCTCTTTGCTGTTACTAGGCCCTGAGTTTCAAATTTAAACTAGAAGCTTTCTGCTGTGTTTTAAATTTAACCAGAAAGCTCTCTTCTGTGTTTTAAACTGACACATGCACAGGTTGTATGCACAAAGTTCCTGCATATTGGGTGGGCAATTATATAAAATCCAATAACTGTGCATAAAACACTCTTTTACCAGCAGACATGCTTTCCATGTGCTGAGGAAGAGATCACGTGGTGTATTGTTTAAAATATATACGTTTTTTACTGTAGACAAGTTTTATGATATGAGACTTATATAAAGGTAAAAGTGCAAAAAAATAAATCCACTCACGTTTTCAGACTAGTGATTACTGCCCTTTTCTTATCAAAGAACATTGACCACTTCTGCACTATATGGTGAGACTTTGTTCTCATAAAATAGTTTAATAAGGTTTTCTTTGGAGCCGTCTCCAGCATATCACTAATCAATATCCACAGTTTGAGAACTTGGTCTATGCCTGGTCCAGGACTTAGGAACTTGGTGCCCCTTCCTAAAGAATAAGCAAAGAGGTAAAAAGTGATATCAAAGTAGTATGTCTTCCCCTCTGATTATCCCCATTTTTAAAATATATGAAGAACAACCTTTAGGACTTCCTGGGAAATTTAATTGCAGGATAAATACTTTGATCCCTGTCCCTAATATAGTAAAAGGTCAAAAAGGAAAATCTCAAAATCAAAATGAATGTGGAAAGGGATAAAAGAAGGAGGAAAGAGAGATGGAAGAAAGTCAAACAACCAACGTCAAGTGAAACATGCAAGACCACTATGGAGATAAAGGAGAGATGTGGGAGTGAGAGCGGGCAGGAGAGAGGAGAATATGGCTAGTGAGAAAGAGAAAAGACTCTTAACTTTTCCCTGAATGCCTCGGTGTCATGGCCTTTTTGTGCAGAGCAGTGGGGACCCTTGAAGCTCCATTACCACTCCACACAGGGCTTCGGCATCTCTATTGGTTCCCACTGATACGCACTCCGTTCCTGAAGGGGGAAACAGGAAGGAGGTCTGACTTCGCCATAACCCTTTAATTCCAGGACAATAGCAAGGAAATTACAATGCATCTGCTCATGAACTGCACAGAGAATGGAATGGAAAGGGGGGCTCGAGTCTGAGAAGGGGGCTGCTGCGCAAGCCTTCCTCCCCCTTCTCCTCTGTTCTTTGCTATCCATCAGGATGATGGCGTTCTCATTAGGATTTCATGCTTGCCACGTGCAGCTGCTCCTCTTCGGGGGATGATGTATGTTTAACCCAGTGGTGAAAGAAAAAATGGTCCCTAAACTTGTGGAGCAGAGATATGAGGTCCTCTAGTGATACAGCACACGGCCGAAGGTGCTACTGAGATGTAAGAAAATTCCTCTAATGCTTCAGTATAGGGTTAAGTGCAAGGGGTTACAGGGATATTAGACGACTCCTCTACTACCACAGAATAGAGCTGAGCATAGGAGGCTGCAGGGGTGTTAAAGGATTCCTCTAGTGCCACGGGATATTATGATGCTTCACTTTGGAATGGTTTGCCCCTCATGTTACGAAGTGAGACAGATCGCCCATGCTTCGAAACTGGTCTTAAATCATATTTATTACACTGCAGTTTGGGGATTGGTGATGTGCAGCCCTGCCAGCTGAGCTTTTTTTTTTCCTTCTCCCCTTCTTTTTATTCTTTCCAACCCAACGGAAGTTGGAAAGAATTTTATAAAAGGGGTCAAGAATGTCTGTCTGTTTGTCTGGGAGTAAAATAACTCTCAGAAAATTTAGCCGAATTGGATAAAACTTAGGATGTGAGAGAAACTGGTAAAAAGACACATCAAGTTAAAAAATAGGCCAAATCAGACAAGTGGTTCCAGAAATATAACCCCTATAAAACAGCCCAATGTATTTCTATGGGAGAAGGATTTCCAGCTTCTGTAGCATAGAAACTTACATAGAGTGAAACATAACATTTAGGGAATTGCGCCTTTTAAACTCTCCCTGTCTCTACTTTGCCAACCTTGCGATTGTCCTAGTTCCACAATCTACCCCACCCCCAAAAGATACTCCCTCGCAACTGCCCTACCAACCTACCAAATATCCCCACCATGAAAAAAATACCCTCCACACAACGTCCTCACCACCCAGCAAACTTCCCCACCCAAAAAACTACACCCCACAACTGCCCTACTACACTGCACTGTCCCAACCACAAAAAAAACCCACCATACAAACTGCCCCACCCCTAAAAACTACACCCCTGCAAATTCCCCACTACACTACAAACTGCCCCACTCCCAAAACCTAGATTCTGCAACTCCCATACCACCCCACAAACAGCTGCTATCCCCAAAAATACCCCTGGAATTATCCCATCACCCAGCGATCGTCCATCCCCAAAACTGTACACCCAACTGCTCCCACATGCAAAATGTCTCAACCCCCAAAAACTTCCCCAACAACCTGCCTACTGCCTCTACTTCTAAACAATATCCCCAACTATGCCACCCCCCAAAACTACCCCACGCAACTGCCCCACAATTTTACCAGCTGTCCCTTGCATATGCACCATCACCCCACAAACTGCCCCACTCCCAAAAGCTACTGCCCTGCAATTGCCCCACTTTCAAAAACTGCTCCCTTACACAACTGCCCGCCCCAACCCACTAGGACCAGCGCCAGAGTTGGTTCAAGGTATTGGCACCCTAGGCAAACCTTAAGTCTTATGCCCCCTCTGGCTGTCAGAATGTGTTGCTTAGCTTTGAATGCCCTACTCTTTGCTGCCCCCCGCCCCAGAAGCTGCTACCCTAGGTGACTAACGTTTACCTAATGGTTGGCCCAGTCTTGCAACCCGCACAATGCTTCACTCCTAAAACACATATTACTACCACTGCTACTATTGATTTGTATAGCGCTACAAGACGTATGCAGCGCTGTGCATATAGATTAAGACACAGTCTCTGCTCATCAGAGCTTACAATCTAATCAAGACAAAACACGTGGAGGCACATTTCCAGTGGGACATCCAAATGCAATCTGGGACGTCAAAGCCAGAACATCTGAAAAGAAAGGCAGACACATGCAAGTTCAGGCACAATTCAAACATGGATGCACCTGATATGCACGTGTATCAAATGTCTACATAGATGTCCCCAGGAGAGCGTTTCAAAATCAAAAAGTCTAATGGTTAGTGTAGAGGCTTAAGAGCTAGATGGCCAGGGTTCATATACCAGTGTGGGACTTTTTAATCTAAAGCTAGTTGCACAATTCTCCATCTTCTCTATATTCTCAGGATGTTTTAAGGTGAAAACAAACACTTTCCTGATACCTATTCGTGCCTGGAGCAGGAATGAACATACACATGCTAGCAGACGGCTCTGCTGCTTCTGGGATCGAACAGGGATTTGTAAGTCCATTGCCCTTCCCCAGACATGCTGAGGCCACACCCCTGTATCTGCTTGAACTTCCCCATACTGGAGATGTCTGGGAACGATGGAGACATGATTTCAACGTGCATGTCTGCAGACATCCAAATCACGACTAAACTCTCATATTGAAACTGGAGACTAGAGTATGATAAGATACACATATTGTAAGTAGTGAACAAGAGGAGCATCAGAATCAAAAAGCGGTGGGTTTTTAGCCTGGACTTGAATAGGGCCAGAGAAGGAGCCCGACCCACAGACTCAGGTGGTAGTTCCAGACATATGGAGCAGCAAGATGGAATGAATGAAGTCTGGAGCTGGCAGTAGCAGAGAAGGGCACAAATAAAAGGAATCTGCCAGAGGAGCGGAGTTCCCGAGGAGGAGTGTAGAGTGAGATAAGAGAAGAAAGGTACTGAGAATGAATGCACTTGTAGGTCAGTAGAAGTTTGAGTTGGATGCAGAAACAGATAGGGAGCCAATGAAGTGACTTGAGAAGAGGGGTTACATGAGCATAGCAACACTGGAGGAAGATAAGCCGTGCAGCTGAGTTTTGAACAGATTGAAGGGAAGAGATGAGATGTGATACTCAAGGCAGGAGGTGACTAGTGAGTGGATAAGGGTCTTAGTAGTGTGAGTAGAAAGGATGAATTTTGCTAATGTTATAGATAAAGAAGTGGCAGCTTTTAGCCATCTGTTGTGCCTAGCCTGTTGCTCTCTAGGATGTGCCTAGAGAAAGAAAGAGTAGAGTCAAAAATGACCCCAAGGTTGAGAGCTGAGGAAACAGGAAGATTGTAGTGTCATCCACAGAAATAGAGAAGAGAGGAAGAGGGAAGGTGGGTTTAGGGGGAAAGATAAGGAGCTCAATTTTAGCCATGTTCAATTTCAGATGGCAGAGAGACATCCAGGCAGCAAAGTCGGATAAGCAGAAAGAGATTCAGAACTGGATTCCTGGAGAAATTTCAGGCGCAGAGAGTTAGATCTGAGAGTCATCAGCATAAAATGGTACTGAAAACCATGGGAGGAAATAAATGCACCAAGGGACTGAGTATAGAGAGAAAAAGGGAGAGGTCCCAGGACGGAGCCTTAAGGTACTCCGCCTGAGAATGGGATAGTAGTAGAAAACATAGAAACATGATGGCAGAAGAAGACCATATGGCCTATCTAGTCTGCCCTTCCATAACAACTACTATAGTCCCTTTTTTTTCTTTAGAGTTCTTCTGTGTTGGCCCCATGCTTTCTTGAATTCAAATATAGTCCTCATCTCTACTACCTCCACTGGGAAACTGTTCTATGCATCTAACACTCTTTCCGTAAAGAAATATTTCTGCATATTACTCCTGAGTCTATCCCCTTTCACCTTGATCCTATGCCCGTCTTTGCAGAGCTTTCTTTCAGTTGAAAGAGACTCTCCTCCTGTGCATTTATGCCATGGAGGTATTTAAATGTCTATCATATCTCCTCTCTCCTACCTATCCTTCAAAGTATATGTATTGAGATCTTTAAGTCTGTCCCCATATGTCTTATGATGAAGTCCACTGACCATTTTGGTAGCCACCCTCTGCACAAACTCCATCCTGTTTATATCCTTTTGAAGGTGTGGTCTCCAGAATTGCACACAATACTCCAAATGAGGTCGTACAAGAGACTTATACAAAGGCAATATCACCTCCTTTCTTCTGCTGGCCATTCCTCTCCGTATGCACCCAAGCATCCTTCTGGCTTTTGCCATTGCCTTTTCTACCTGTGTAGCCACCTAAACATCATCAGAGACAATCATGCCCAAGTCCCACTTCTCTTCTGTGGACAGAAGTACTTCGCTCTCTATACTGTAACACTCTCTTGGATTTTTGCAGCCCAAATGCATGATTTTTTAGCATTAAATCTCACTCCTATGAAATTGACACTCCACCCACTGCTAAAAAATGCCCCACAACTGCTCCACCATCCCACAAACTATCCTATCCACAAAATGTAGCCCCACAACTCCCCCACTACTTCATCAAATGCCCCTTCATCTGCCCCACCATTCTGCAAATTGTCCCCACTTTCAAAATCTACCATCCTACAATTGCTTTATTACCCCACAAATTCCCCACCATAAAGAAAAACGCTTCAAAACTGCCCCACTACCTCACAACCTACCCTCTGTAACCTCTTATCACTCCACCAACTGCTCCCACTTCGAAACCTACCCCTACGACTGTCCCACTACATCGCCTACTGCCCCTATATCTACCCCAGCACCTTGTAAACTGCCACACTCACAAAAAATATCCCCTTATAACTGCTCCACGCTCAAACACCCACCATTTAAATGCTCCACTTCCAAAATTCCCCACTGCAACTGCTTCACCACTCTGCAAACTACCCCACCTCCAAAAACTATCTTCGCCAAACTGTCACCAACCCTCAAAATTATGTCCAATGGAAATGTCCCATCAGCCCCCACGTCCACAACATATGCACAGCACACCCAGATATACACAACATGCAGAACACATGAACATCACACACGGATTGCAAATAATTCCCTAGCTGTGATATACTACATTTTACATTATTGACATACATTTCTTTGTCTTTGCTGTTATTTCTACTCTGAAAGCTACTGACTGAATTGTACTGCCATCTATTACTGTATCTGTTGCCATGGGTCCAAGTTTGGAAGTGAGCTGTCAGAGTGCTCAGTGGTTTGGAAGGTTATTTATTTATTTAAACGGATTTCTATACCGCCTTCTCCTATAATCAAGGCGGTCTACACAGCAAACAATCAACAAAATACTGTGTCTAGTGTGCATGTGTGAACAGTGAATGCGTGTGTGTGTGTGTAGAGGGTCGTTGATTCTTCGTGAGCTATTTACAACATGCGCTATATACAATACTATGTACATCAGGACTTCAATACTATGTATGTATCGAGAAGGGAGGGTGATTGGGTTGTGGTACTGTCTGTTGCACAGTTTGTGACATCACCATAGTGCTCTAACACTACGGTAACGTCACGTTAGGACTGACAACTGGCTTTTATCATGACTCAGATTTTTATATTAATATCTCGAAGCAGGGCCAGCCCGTCCACTAGGTGAACTAGGGAGACAGACCCTGGTGAGCGGCATGGTTATCCCTCCTTCTTTGAAGCGGCAGATTAACTGCCTCTTCAGCACCGTCGTGGGCCTTAAAACACTTCAAAGAAGAAAGAGAGGGATCGCTGTGTCACCCCCTCCCCCTGGTGTAACGATGAATGCTGGGGGTTGGCACGGTTCGTGGAGTGGCACAGCAGGCCCGGGGGGGGGGGGGGTGGCAGAAACCCTTAGGCTGGCCCTGTCTGGAAGCTTGAAGAAAGCCTAGCATTTCTCAACATTTTTCAGTTTAAAACTTCTATCTGCAATTCTTTAATCCTCACTCTGTGTGAGTGAGCCTGCCCTGCCTACTGTATCCAAGGTAACTAGCAGCAGAGACTGTCAGTAGATCCAGCCAATGAGAAGGCTGTGGGGGCGGAGCACTGGAATGCTGATGCAGTCACGGGAAGGGAGGAGGTGAGCTGGGAAAAGTTCCTGTGCTGTATAAGTTTAATTTCTGCGTGTGATGGAAAATGGAAGAGAAATTAAGCCGGAGCCCCACCCCCAGAAAATGTCTCAATACATTGGCATAGTAAAACCAGTTCCAAAAGCTGCACATTCATTCACAGTAACAGCGCTTATAGAAATGCAGCTGTCAAACGGTTCTCCCCATCATCTCCTCTCCCAATCACAGATGCACAGAAAAACACCACAGATATAAATACTCATATACACGTATGCGAACATCTAACATGTCCACACACACACACAGACTTAAATCCAAGCATTCACACACAGACATACACATACAAGCATGCACAGACACACCAGCCCACAAAGATATACACAGACACAAACAAAACAGAGATACACACATAAGGGGTTGGAAAGAATTCCATGACCATGCTCCACATGCTCTTCCCTCTCATTTTATTTCTGATTGTATTTGTAAACTGCCTGGCTGACTATGTGATTGAGGAGTGATATATATCAAGTTAAATTTAAACTAAGCTGAGCACAGGGGTCACAGGGCTGCAGGACAGAGCTGAACATAGGGGAATACAGGGACATTAAAGGATTCCTCTAGTGCCATAGGATAGGTATGAATACAGAGGGTCACAGGGACCTGGGTCAGGATGGCTAGAGTAGAGAAAGACCTGCACAGAAATGAGATAAAATACATTTTTAAGATTGTGGTTCAGATGTTTTCTTTGTATGGCATGATATTTTTTCAATGAAATAAAGTAAGACGGTAATCAAAGTTCTCCTAGGACAAGCAGGATTCGTCAGCCACACCAGGTGTCGTCCACCGACGGCGCCTATACGGAAGTGCTCTCTAGAGCTCAGAGTCCTTCTGAGCATGAGCCAGAAACCCCACCCCACTAGCCCGCCCCTAGCTAGCCAGTCTTTTTTCTTCCGCCGTGCCTACTACACGCGGATCTAATCTCTCTCAGCCAGAAAATAAATATAATCAACATACTCACAAGAAGATGCCTTCAGCAAAACCTGGATGCAAGAAATGCAGTTCCTGCTCAAGGAAAATGAGCAGCTCCGATGTTCATGACCGCTGCGTTCGATGCCTGGGCTCCGGCCATCAGGTTCAGGACTGCCAGCACTGCTCCCAGATGTCCCCCGGAGCTTTAAAATCGAGAAGCCATGCCTTGAAGGAGTACATCGCTTCCCTTAACGAGGAGGCTTCAGAAATCCTCTCGCCGGCACGGGATGCGTCCTCAGGGTCTGTCATCCCCGGCCGTGCAGTTCAAGGCCCTGCAATTTGCACAGGAGCCCCCGCGATTCTACCCGAAGCTCCTGCAGCGTCAAAGACTACCGGGAAGCAGCCAGCAATAAAAAAGAAAACCGGAGAGCAGCCAACGTCGAAAAGGTCAGACTCCCGCAAAATTAAAAGTACTCGGGGTGAAAAGCGGCTCCCTTCCGCATCCCCCTCGGGCCTCTGCAACCCTCCCGACGCCAATTTGAGCCCCCGGGAGGTCCCATGCTGCTCTCACCACGTTGTCCCTGGAGGCGGCCATCTTGACGACATCGTGGCCTCGAGCCCCGCCCACTCAACTCTTATTGGACAGCGTCAGGGGTTACCGGACTCCGCCCCCCCCCGCTCCCATTGGCCACCAGCTCAGGATCTCCCCAGAGCGTCACAGGGCCTCCCCTAACCTCGGGGCAGACAAGGACCGCCCCCTCCGTGCCGGCTCCATGGCAACTCACAGAAGTAAGAGCAGAGACAGTAAGGGGAGCAGCAAGCACCGGCACCATCGCGGACACAGCGGCCACCAGAGCGGAGAAAGCAACCCTCAGCACCAGCACCGACATCGGAGCAGGGACAAAAGCCAGCACAGGAACGAAGCTCCACACAAACGGAAGCAAAGGGCTCCCTCCCTCAGCCCCGATTCCAGACCGTCCAAAAGACTTTCCCCTCGGTCTGCACAGCGGCCAGCTGTAAGCCCTCCTGCAGGGACTCTCCACAATCCAGGGACAAACCTGCAAACTGCCTGTTCACCTGCAGTGTCTCTCCCCAATCAAGAGACCATACTGCAGCTGCTCTCCAGCCTCACCGAGCTTCTCCGTAAGGGGTCAGCAGCCACACGAGATGGGTCCACAGAGGCTACCACCCAGATCGTTGCTTCGGGAGACCCTCTTGACCAGACAGCAGAGCCTGCTAACCAATCTTTCAGCAGCTTCTCCTCTGCGGATCCAGAATCATCATCCTTCCTTAGTCTAGAGGAGGAGGAAGTAGCCACACCGCTCGGATGCGACTCCCCCAGGGGCAAAGCGACCTCTGTACAGAGCGAGGAGTCCCAATCCACCAGACCATCTGCAGGAGCTGATCCAGCACCATCTGTTATGGCCCCAGAAGACCTTACATACCCTAAGTTCTTGCGTAAAGTGGCAGCCACCCTTAACCTCACTCCGCCAGATCCGTTACAGGATGGCCCAGAGGTTTTCAAATATCTCGACGCCCCTAGGACTCCCATCTCCTTGCCAATACATCAGCGTCTCAAAGACACGCACACTAAACTATGGCAAAGCCCTGCCTCCTCTCCGGCGTGCCCCAAGAAACTGGACGCAAAATACCTAATCCAACAATCTCCTGGATTCGGGAAAAACCAGCTGCCTCATCACTCCATTGTTGTGTCCTCTGCTTTAAAGCGTGTTAAGTCCTCACGCAATTATGCCAACTCACCTCCAGGAAAGGACCACAAACTCCTGGACGACGTCGGCAAGAAAGTTTTCACAGGCGCCATGCTGAATGCGCGCATTTCTGCACACCAGTTTCAACACGTCCTCTTCCAGGACGCCCTGTTGGCAACTCTCAAGGACGCCTCAACAATGCTGCCATCCGAAGAAAAAGCAAAGGTTTCAGCCATTGTTGCCGACCTAAAAGAATGCGGAAAGCACCTCATCAGCACAATTCATGACTCCTTTGAGGTTGCTACATGCACGGCAGGCACCGCCATCTCCGCGAGGAGGCTAGCATGGCTGAGAGCCTCCGGATTACGCGAAGACACTCATGAACGCATTGCCGATGCTCCCTGCAATGGGGAATCCCTCTTCGGGGACAAGGTGGCAGACACTGTTAACGATATGAAGGAGCACTGCTCCACCCTGCAAACCCTTGCCGAGGACGGCCTGGAGCGCAACCCCGGCACTAAGGGATCTTACAACAGAAAATCGTACACCCCTTACAAAGGGTATCCCTCATACCGCAAATGGCAACAGCCACGCTACAAACAGCCGGCCTACAGATCCCCTTATGGAACCCAACACCAACATAAGCAACAACGGGACAGGAAGCAAAAGAAACAGCCACCTCTCTCGGGCAAAAACAATCCATCTTTTTGACAACCAGTCCGCGCAGGGACGGGCAACCCTTCCAGTGGGAGGATGGTTGACAGCTTTCTGGGACTCCTGGCAAGCTATTTCTTCGGACACTTGGGTCCTGCGGATTATTCAGGAGGGATATCGCCTGCGCTTCATGCTTCGCCCTCATGGCCGCCCCGCGAAACCTCTACCTCACGACAACGAAACGTCCCAGCCAATGCACATGGAAGTGATGCATCTGTTGACAACACAAGCCATCGAACCTGTGCCTCCGGAACAAACCAACCAGGGCTGCTACTCCAGATTCTTCCTAGTACCGAAGAAATCGGAAGGTGTACGCCCTATCCTAGACCTGAGAAACCTCAACAAGTTCATCCTCAAAGAAAAGTTCCGCATGTACTCCCTGGACACGATCCTCCCCCTTCTACAACGCGGGGACTGGATCGCTTCCTTGGATCTGCAGGACGCATATACACACGTCCCGATACACCCCCAGGACAGACAGTATCTACGTTTCCAAGCCCTTGGGGGCCACTACCAATACAAGGCCCTCCCATTCGGCCTCTCGCCAGCACCCCGGGTGTTCACGAAGTGCGTAGCGGTGGCAGCCACACATCTGCGGAAGCAGGGCATACACGTCTTCCCCTACCTGGACGACTGGCTTCTGTCATCACCATCACCGGAAGAGACACGGTGGGCCATCAAACGAACCATCGGCCTTCTCAATGCCCTCGGCTTCCTGGTAAACCACCAGAAGTCGCATCTGGTCCCCACTCAGCGCCTGGAATTCATAGGGGCTTGCATAGACACCGTGGAAGGGAAGGCATTTCTCCCAGCACTGAGGGCGAAGAAATTGGCCTCCCTTGCCACAGCAGCCTCCCATCAAACAACTTCAACGGCCCGATCCCTCCTCTGCCTCCTGGGACATATGGCCGCTACCACCCACGTTCTGCCTCTAGCACGACTGCACATGCGAACCCTCCAGTGGCGCCTACGCTCATGTTGGAATCAGCGCACACAACCGCTCTCCTTACGCATCACCCTCGACGTCCACACCAAGAAGAGCCTTCGCTGGTGGACAATCAAACGGAACCTCATGGTGGGGAAGCATTTTCAGCAGTCCAGCCACCAAGTCACTATCACCACAGATGCATCCCAGACGGGATGGGGAGCCCACATGGGCCATCTGCGTACACAAGGAGCCTGGACATTGGCAGAGACCAGCCTCCACATCAACCTTCTGGAACTCAGAGCCATAAGATACGCACTACAGGCTTTCCAACAATACATCAACAACAAGTCTCTTCTAATGCTGACAGACAACCAGGTGGCCATGTTCTATGTCAACAAACAGGGGGGAACAGGCTCCCGACCGCTATGCAGAGAAGCACTCAAGATTTGGTCGCTGATCCTAAAGGAACACTGTTGGATAAGAGCATCCTATCTCCCGGGTGTACAGAACTCCCTGGCGGACAGACTGAGCCGACAGCTAAACCCACACGAGTGGACCCTCAGTCTCCAAGTCACCGCTTACGTCTTCAACCGCTGGGGCCAACCGGACATCGACCTCTTCGCTACGGACCAGAACAAGAAATGCCCCCTATTCTGCTCCAAGCGACCGACAGCCAGCAGCGTAGCTTCGGATGCCTTCGCCGTGTGCTGGGGGGAGTGGTCTCTTGTATACGCCTTCCCCCCCACGCCCCTGATCTCCAAAACACTACAGAAGATCATCCAGGACCGAGCCCAGGCCATCCTTGTTGCCCCCTACTGGCCCCGGCAGATGTGGTTCCCAACGCTACTACGCCTATCGCAGGAGACACCCCTCCGCCTCCCTCTCCACCAGACCCTGCTAACCGAGGACGAGGGGCACACGCTACACCCCAACTTGGGTGCCCTGGCACTGACAGCGTGGAGATTGAACGGAGGAACCTCTCCGCAATGAGCGTGCCAGAGGAAGTACAGCACATCATCCTGGCGGCCAGAAGACCGTCCGCCAGAAAATCCTACGCCCTCAAGTGGAAGGGCTTCAGCCTTTGGTGTGGCCCCAGAGGGATCAACCCCTCCAGCTGTCCTGTTCCATGCGTCCTACAATACCTCACTTCACTCTCGGAACAGGGGCTCAAAACCAACTCCGTCAGGGTACATCTATCAGCCATCGCTGCATTCCATGAGCGCACAAACAACGGAACCATTGCCTCACTACCCTTGGTTGCAAGCTTCATGAAGGGGCTGAACAATCTAAAGCCTCCCATACGGGCCCCTGCGCCGGTTTGGGATCTAAACATTGTCCTCCAACAGCTGACAAAAGCGCCATTCGAACCACTTCTCATGGCCACCATGAAGCATCTAACATGGAAGACTTTATTCCTAGTGGCTATCACTTCTGCTCGCAGGATCAGCGAACTCCAGGCTTTGGTGGCTCACGCACCATACACACAACTGCTGCAAGACAGAGCCACCCTACGCACTCACCCCAAGTTCATCCCCAAAGTGTCTTCGGAATTCCACATCAACCAAACCATCGAGTTGCCCACTTTCTACCCTGAGCCCCACTCCTCCCAAGAGGAGGAGAGACTGCACACACTCGACTGCACCAGAGCCCTCCGGATCTACATCCTCAGGATGGGCCCGCTGCGGAAGGGCTCTCAACTCTTTGTCTCCTACGACCCAAACAGACCCGGCCGCCCGGTCACTAAGCGCACCATGGCACAATGGATCTCGGCCTGCATAGGCCTCTGCCACAAATTGGCAGGCGCGCTAACGGCCCCTAACGTGGGTCCACACCAGCTCAGGGCACTGGCAGCCACTATTGCGAACCTACGCTCCATTCCCCTGGCGGAAATCTGCAGAGCGGCTACTTGGTCCTCTGCCCATACCTTTCAAAAGCATTACTGCCTAGACTTGGACACGCAGGCTCGCTGCGCGTTTGGACAAGCTGTCCTTTCCACTGCTAATGCAACAGCACTGCCTCTCTAATGACTCAGACTGTGCATCCATGTGGTAACTTTGATGTACGCCTCTAAGCCTTGTGATCTTGGCCGTTGGCCATATTGGCCCTCTCCCTCGTTGGCCATGTTGGCCCTATTGTTGCCCATGCGGGCATCATTAGTCGGCCATGTTGGCCCCATTGCCGGCCATGTCGGCCGTGTTGTTAACCAACCAAGTTATACTGCACTGTTGTTAACCTACCAAGTTAAACTGCACTGTGTGAGAATAAAAATTATTTAAATGTTTCACTTATCCTTGCCTCGGCCTCCATCTCCACTGCTAAACCGCACTATCGCGCAGCTTGGGAGGCACCTGGTGTGGCTGACGAATCCTGCTTGTCCTAGGAGAAAGTGTAGTTACTTACCTGTAACTGGAGTTCTCCGTGGACAGCAGGATGAGTCAGCCACACATTCCCCCCCACCGCCCCAGGCCGAGGTCGGCCTCAGCACGCCCCTAGCCACGGACACGCCGGGCACAGCTAGAGACTCACTGGCTAGCTAGGGGCGGGCTAGTGGGGTGGGGTTTCTGGCTCATGCTCAGAAGGACTCAGCTCTAGAGAGCACTTCCGTATAGGCGCCGTCGGTGGACGACACCTGGTGTGGCTGACTCATCCTGCTGTCCACGGAGAACTCCAGTTACAGGTAAGTAACTACGCTATATTGCAGTGTATAGGCTTTTGAGATCACAGAATTGATTTGAAAAGTGACATATGTGTCCCTGAAAACTCACCCTTATCATTGGATCATACTTTGATTGGTCCAATAAGAGTTAGCAAAGCCTTCCAAAAATCCAATACCATATGTGGACATTCCAGGATGTAATACTTCCCCATCTGGGAAGGGACAGAATAGGTCAATAGAAAAAAGACACCACATACGGGGGGGGGGAGTGGCTTATCCAAGATGGTGGCGTGAGCGTTTTCCTCGTTGAGATGCCTAAGCGAAAAGGCCGGCCCAAGGCTCTCCCCGCGGAGTCTGAGCCTGCCAAATCTACTGGTCCGATGGATCGGTATGTCCAGTTGACGGAGCAGGAGAAAGGGGAGATTCGAGCGGGCGCTGTAGCACCGGTTGAGGTGGATCCGGAACTACTGGCCCTGGATGTGTCTCTCTCCCCGGAAGATCGTGTTCCACCTCCTCGTGTCAGCACTCCAGAGACCCCTCCCGTGCGAGGAAAGGCGGATCTACCGAGAAGTGGTGGACCGGCCTCTCGGGTGCGGGCTCCACTAGAGGAGAGTCCTGGTATCCAGTCCTCAGTTGTGAGGCCTGTGAAGGAGGTTGAAAAAGCAGCAGGTCACCGAGCCGTGGGAGCAGACGTGCAGGAATTCCCTTTGTTGGTGGAATTTTCCAAAGGTACCCTTTTGAAACGCCCGAAGGTGATCTCCCTAGAGTCAATTTGGGAGGCGATTTTGCAGTTATCCTCGGCTATGTGTCAGCATGTGGAATTGGAAACGTCGCGTTTGGAAAAGTTGGAGTCTCTATCTGGTGGGATGCAGGCTGAACTTGCTGATCTCCGTGGGAAGTTTCAGGCTGGAGAACAGAAAGTGACTCAGGTTTCTGTACTGTCTGACTCTATCATTAAGGATAATACAGCTATGAGAATGAAATTGGAAAATTTGGAAAATGTTGTGAGGGCGTCTAATATTCGGTTGTTAAAATTTCCTGTGGTTGTGGGGGTTTCTCCTGTGGAATTGTTTAAACAATATATGCATGAAACCTTAGGAGTACCGTCTGATTTAACTCCTCCGGTTGTGAAAGCTTACTTTTTGCCTATTGGTAAAAAGGAGGGTAAAAAACTTGAAGGTTCCTTAGAAATGGATATATTAGATGTATCTGCTTTGTTGCAATCACCTAAAGAGGCAGAATTAAAAGTATCCACTATGTTGATGACTTTTGCCTTATCATCAGATAGAGATTGGATTCTGAAGTTGTATTTTAAGAAACGTTCTGTGTTATTTAAGGGTAGAAAGATTGCTATATTCCCTGATGTCTCTAGAGAGACCCAGAAAAGGTGTCAAGCTTTTTTGTTGTTATTAAGACCAGCTATTGTTCAGATGGGGGCCTCATTTCTACTTCGCTTTCCCTGTAAATGTATAATTTACTTCAATGAGCATAAGTATTTGTTTTTTCAACCAGAGGAATTATCTGCATTTGTTAGCTCTCATACTGTGATATCATCTTCTCAGTGATTAGTCTCATTATTGTTCAGATGCTCCGTCGTCCGCCCTCATTTTGGAATTAAATGATTTCTGTTTTCCTATATTAAGGGGCTTGTTTACAAAGCCGCGGTAGCGGTTTGCGATCGTAATCGGAGCCGCGGCCCCATTGATTTCAATGGGGCCGCGGCTGCGATCGCGATCGCGAACCACTACCGCGGCTTTGTAAACAAGCCCCTAAGAGTGGGAGGATTTACCTGTCCTCTTTATCTCAATACTACTTTTCCCCCAATGATTTGTGGACTACCTACATTCTTGTACGTTTTTTTTTTTTAGTGGTAATATTGTTAGTTCTTGATTAAAATTTTGCTGTACAAGTTGTTATTTCTGTACAAGCGTTTGCTTGATTAATATTGTAAAATTGCATAAATACAAAATACAAAAAAAAAAAAAAAAAAAGAATAGGTCAATAAGCTCTTCAATCGTTATTACACAAGCCTGAATCAAGGAAGCGCTGGAAATAAACTCTATGACCTCCAGAGACAGTCCCTAACAAGCCACACAAAGCACTGAAGACCTTGATCTATTGTGGGGAGCTCGGGCCTCTTGCTGAGGTTAAAGTTTGCCTAGCAACCTCTCTCCCAGTTGAGAACAGAAGTTCTGGCCTAACCAGTGCTGCCTGCATCTGACCTTCTTTCTGCTCTCTAATAAATGCACTAACACTGTCAGTCACGGCATGAGTGTACTAGTGGCTTCAGTGAGGTAGCTGGGATGGGTGTACCCAGTAGCTGCAGTGCAGGAGAGGAGGAAGGAACTGAAGGTACCACAAGCAAGTTTAAGAAAGCAGGGGACAAGCAAAGAGAAGCTCTGAGAGAGGAAGGGACTGTAGTACCTAGTAATTAGTGTAGATGAACAAACTGGATAGGCCACACAGTCTTTATCTGCCGTCATGTTCTAGGTTTCTGTAAGTTCTCACTAATGATTTATATTTCATGACCTGTCACAATAACACTGATCAATGTTAAGAAGATAAAAATTGCTATACTGGGTCAGACCAATGGTCCATCAAGTCCAGTATCCTGTCTCCAACACTGGCCAATCCAGGTCACAAGTATCTGGCAGGATCCCAAAATGTAGACCGATCCCATGCTATGTAGCCCCAGAGATAAGCAGTGGCTTTCTCCAGGAGCTGGTCCCAACCTTTCATAAAGCCAGTTAAGCTAACTGCCTGTACCATATCCTCCAGCAAGGTTCAAAGATGTTGTCTGGCTGATTTGTGGATAAAGCGCAGTGGTTTAAGTTTTTCTCTGCTCACAGCCTAATTGTTTCCAGACAAATCACTGCCCACATAAAATGTACCCAGATAAAGGGGCAGCACTGGAGATCTTCCTGAAATGTGGATAATTCTGATTGCAGAGAAAGGTGTGTGAGAATTATCCAGAGAATTGTATTCAGATGTGATCAGCACACTCTTTTCTGAGTGCTTTCCACTGAATGCTGAATAACGTTATCACTAGATGAACTGGATAACTTTCCCAATCAACAGCTTTTAGAATTTGAACATCACAGTGATATGTTAGATGTTGATAGATAAGGGTGAATTGGCTTATCCAGACTGTCAAGTTTCTTAGTTAATTGCGCTCAGAATTTACCTCAACTTCCAGCCATAAAAGCCTGACTGCTTGCAGGATATTGTTCCATATCCAAGTCGGTTTTGGACGTCTTCCTCTTTGGTGCTGGGTAGATGAACCTACAGGGCCTGATGTTCAGCATGCGGCAGTCAGCGTTTTTAAAGTGCCTGGCCACTGAGTGCACCTGAAACCAGATATTCAGCACCAGGCCCTGCATATTCTCCAGTGCTGAATCTCTAGTTTAGTGCTTATCTGCACAGGAGAAATAGCTATTGGCCATAGGTTTGAGGACCTGCCACTTCTTCTTCAGGGCCTCCACCTCACAGTTGTGGTGGTGAACAGCAGTTACTTGTCTGTCAATCTTCTTGCCAGGCACGCTGCTTTGCATGGTCTCTCATGACAAAGTTGATAACCATCTCCATCTCAGCAGCCATGAAATTGCTCTTCCTGGAACATGGCATGTTTTCAAGGGACATGACAGTAAACAAAGATGGGCTTTCCACCCAGCCTTTTAAAATACCTGGATACATTTGTTAATGAGCCAGCCGCCACCCATATTATCACTTGATAACCGAAAATCGGCTATTTATTTATTTTTATTTATTTATTTGGCTGTATTTATATACCACTTTTCACAGAGGTCAAAGTGGTTTACGAGGAGCTTGATTTTACAAATAACGTTTACATTGAAACGGGTAACTTTGTACAATGAAAAAGAAAAGAGTGGTGAACTTAAATTAACTATGTACTCGTTGATAAACTATTTGTATGTGCTTGTAATATCTTGTCCTTCATGTGGATTCAGAAATGCTGTTCGGCTCATGGGAGGAGGGGTAGGGCTAAAGTGGAGAGTGAATAGGTGAGTCTTGAAGAATTTACGGAAGAATAGGAGGTTTGCAGTGTTTTTTATGTGGGCAGGAAGAGAGTTCTAGGTAGCTGGAGCATAAAGTTCAAAGGATCTGGTACGGGCTTGTTGGGTGCTTTTTGTTACAGCTTGTGGGGTAGTTAGCATGTTCATTGTGGAGGTTCTTCATGGTCTGTTCGAAGGCTGTGGTGTGATGAGGCAGTGAAGGTGGGTGGACAATGGATGGTTCAGGGCTCTGTGAATCATTAGAAGGGTTTTGTAGAGGATTCTGCTTTGCAGGGGAAGCCAGTGGAGATGTTTGAGGATGGAGGTGATGGGTTCGTATTTCGATGTTCCAGTGATGGTCCTTGCTACCATGTGGAGAGCTGTGTGAAGAGTGTTGATTTAGGTAGTCAGTGGTATATTGAATTGTAGTAGTCTGCATGGGGTGTTATGAGAGCTTGAAGGGCTGAGCAGAAATCCGATGGGGTGAGGAGAGGGCATTAGACAAGGGATATCCAGATATCTCCACTGACCAGCGATATTGAAATCTGGATATTTATCCAAATTTAAGGGTTGGGCATTGCAAAAGGTCATTGATGATAGCACATTGTGTCATACAGCCTTCATCAATAACAAATGCCTGCCTGTCTCATCCCAAGCTGTGAAGGGATGCACACGATGGGCCCACAGAACAGCTCCTAGGCCTATCTCTGAGGCATCAGTTTGCATAATAAATGGTAGAGAGAAATCAGGGCTAATTAGGATGGGTTTAGAGCACATACCCTTCTTGAGGTGCTGGAAGTCCAGATCCAGGTCTAGTGACCACTGAATCGGTTCAGGAGCTCTCTTCTGGAAGAGATTGGTTAACAGCTCCATCACCTCTGCAAAATTAGGGATGAACCGGCTATACTAGACAATCAATCCAAGGAAGGTGGACCTGGGCAATGGCATCAACCTTCCGTAGTTGAGGTCATATCTGCCTATTCCAGATTAAATATCCCAGGAAGAGAAAGTGGGGCCTGTTAACTACAAGATTGCCCAGCCAGATAAATGGAAGAAAGCCAAAATTTACCATATTAACCTATTGAAAAAACAGAATCTAGTAATGGTTATGGTGGTACAGGGAGATGATTTTGGGACAGACATTACAGCCCCATCATATGCTCTTGGATGAGGATAGCAAGATTAAAATTCTGTCTCCTGGTTGGAAGATGCAGTTCACTGCTGCCCGATTGTATCCCCTGACCTGCTCTGCTTGGATTTTTTCCAGACTGAATTTGGGCAGCTCTCTGGCTTTCCATAGCTGGTCTTACATTTGTATAGCATACTCCACCAAATTACACCTGGCAAGGAGTTCTTCTTCCTTTACCACATCTAATATACTCTAGGCTGTCTTCTGAAGAGCAACTCAACAGGCAAAAAACATGTGGAGCTCTGAGGTACCTCACGGATGGCAAACATCAAATGGGGTAGAAGAATGTCCCAATTCTTCCCGTCCTCCTGCAACAAACTTTCTTAACATCTGTTTCAGAGTTTTATTGATCACTCAACGAGCCATCCATCTGTGGGTGATATACTGATGTTCACAGTATCTTGACCTTCATCAAGGCACACACATGCTTAGTCACCTTGGATTCAAAGGGTGTTCCTCCTAGGGGGGGCGGAGCTTGCCGCGAAGCGTGATGGCCGCCTGAAGAACCCGCTCCTCCATTGCATTATAGAATCCCCCCTTTTCTTCTTGGTTTTACAGAGGTATAAGATTAGATTTTTGGTGCCCGCCTAACAGCCGATGGCGTCGTTAAAACCGGCTAAGTTGGAATTTCCTTGCTCCACCGGACAAGCTGTAAAGCGTCTTAAACAAGATGCGGCCTCCCCGCAAAAAGTGAAACCAGACAAGGAGGCTGATGAAGGTGTACGTGAAATACTCACGGAATTAAGAGCAATGAAGGAGATGATGGCTAATAATGGGGAGACGCTAGCTCAAGTGCAGGAGGAGTTACACGCGGTCCGAGAAAAGCTGAGTGGAATGGACGGTCGATTGCTGAAAGTTGAGGCCATAGCACTAAAGCACGAGGGCGCAGTCTCGCAGATAGGCCCACTAGCAAAGCGGGTGACTTTGCTGGAAGCTCAACTTGAAGAGCAGAGTAACCGCTCCCGTAGGAGCAATGTGAGGATACTAGGACTGCCGGAGGGAGCAGAGGGGAATGACCCGATGGGATATATAGAAAAGCTGATACCTGAACTCCTTCAGATAAAATTCTCAGCTCCTTTTGAAATTGAGAGGGCACATTGGGTCCCCATGACAAGCTCAATGCAAACGAAGCGACCAAGACCCATGGTGATCAAAGTCCTGCGCTATCCTCAAGTGCTACAAATCATGCAAGCAGCCAAGCTGAAAAATCCAATACAACTGAATGGTAACAGGATTACCTTTTTCCCAGACCTGTCCAAGCAAACAGTGGATAGGCGTCGGGAGCTGCTTGAATGCAGGCCTCTATTGCAAAAAATCCAAGCGCGTTATGGGCTATTTTATCCGGCGAAAATGCGGGTTACAGTCGACAATGTTACCAGGAACTTCGACAGCGCAGCGAAGCTCCACGCCTTCCTACAGGACTATTCCAGGATGGAGGTAGGCCGCTGACTCTGGACGCCTGAGGACTCTATCTTCGATGGCCACGGGAGAGCGTATCTCTGGGCCTAGCGATGTTGGGGTGCCCGGTTGGGCGAAGGCTAGAAGTGAAGGGTGCTGCTGGGCCCGAGCGGCTGGTGCGGGGTCTGTAGTGCCAATGCCATTGTTAACATGACTGTCTGTTAAGTTATTTTTGTGCGATATATATTAGATACTGACAACAAATAATGTTTGCTTTGCACAGCACTGCTTGAACGGGACTGTAAGAAGTCACAGGGAGGAAGGGGTAATGAATATACTCAAAATGTGAGACATTTGCAATGGGGGGGAGGGCGGGTGGTCTGATTGTGGAGGGGGGGTACTTCACCACACAAATAGGTTGGTTGTTTCAAGTTATGGATGTTAACTGGCTATGTATTTATTTTCTGATAGACAGACGGGAAATGATGCGTGTGCACCTAGCGATGGCTATGACCCCCGAGCGATTGGATAACTTGGTTGATGGCAAATGTAGGAGTTAAATTTTTAACACTGAATGTCCAGGGCATAAACAATCCCATAAAGCGAACTAAAATTTTGCTGTATTGCCAGAAGCAGGGAGCCGATATAGTATATCTGCAAGAAACTCATCTGACTCTTGCTGAGTCCTGCAAGGTCCATAATGATATATATCAGAATGTTTTAGTGTCCCCTGCGCTGAGGAAGAAGGGGGGGGGTAGGCATCCTAGTCCGGAGAGCCCTGCAACCGAGAATACAAGAGACTCAGATTGATCCCAGTGGTAGATGGGCCAGGGTGAGAGTACAGCTCGGAGCGGAGGAATATCTTCTGGTAGCAGTCTATGGCCCTACCGCAGAGGATCCAGCATTCTTTCAGCAGCTAGCGGCAGAAATGAAGGTGCCGTCATCGGTGCATCTGGTGATTGGAGGGGACTTCAACATGATCCAAGATCCCTTACTGGATCAGTCCCCCTACCGACCTCAGAACAAGCCCAGGGCGCATGGAGTGCTGCAAGGTTTGATGGAGACCCTCGACTTAGTTGACCCGTGGCGACTCTTGCATCCCACTGCACGAGAATATACCTTCTACTCCATACCACATCATACGCAAACTAGAATCGATTACTTTCTGATATCCAAGACGCTGGTGCCGCGACTCGCAGGGGTAGAAATCTTGCCAAAAGTCATATCGGACCATGCCGCTATAACTCTGATATTGGGAGCTAAAATTAGTGGGCAGTCGCGCATGAGTTTCAGAATGGATAAAGCCTGGCTGGCGGATACGGAGTTTGTGAATCGCACTCGTGCATGTATAGATACATATCTGGAATTTAATAAAGTTGGTGACACGGCCACTTGGGCTTGGTGGGAAGCTCTTAAAGCGACTCTTAGAGGTCATATGACCACATACGATATTCAGCAAAGGAAATTGCGTCAGGGGAAGCTACTTGAGCTGCAAACTTCCATCGGGACCGGTGAGAGGCTCCTTGCCCGGAAAGCTGATCCCCTTGTACTGCTTCGGTTGCAGCGTCTACGATACCAATATAATGCCATCCTGAGTGAGGAAGCACAGCGCCAACAGCGGGCACAGCAAAGTATCTATTACCTTGAGAGCAATCGGGCTAGCCCGCTTTTAGCTAGATCCCTAAGAGCACGGCCTCCATCCCAACGTATACCGGGCTTGCAAAATGCCCAAGGACAAGTGTTGGTGAATGATGAGGACATTCTGGAGCAGTGTCGGGGGTTTACCAGGATCTGTATAAGTCAGAAGTGACGTGGAATGAAGAAGCTTTTCAGCGCCTCGCAGCCGGTGTTCAGAGACCCACATTAACTCAGCAGCAGACGTTGATGCTAGAGGCTGAGATCACTTGTTCGGAGATTGACAAAGCGATGCGCCAGATGGCCACGGGGAAGGCCTCTGGTCCCGACGGGATTCCCTTGGAATTTTACCGAACCTTCTCTGACCTTTTAATTCCTGAACTTCACACTTACTACAGTCGCCTGTATGAGGAGTACCCTAACGCGGGGGCGTTGGCGGAGGCCACGATTGTCATCCATCCTAAGCCGGGTAGAGATCCTCAACGGATTGAGAATTACCGACCTATCTCTCTCTTGAACTCGGACTACAAAATATATGCTAAAGTCTTGGCTAATCGACTGAATAAAGTGCTGAACTCTCTCATACATCCAGACCAATCCGGTTTCATGTCTGGGCGGTCGACAGTAGATAATGGAAGGCTGTTGGCTCATGTGCTGTCGGAGTCTCACAAAGCTGGGTATCCTATCATGGGGCTGGCATTGGATGCTGAAAAGGCCTTCGATAGAATAGAATGGGCCTTTCTATTTCGGTCTCTGCAATGGTTTGGCTTTAAAGATCACTTTCTGAAGCGAATACGGATGCTGTATACCCAACCCACGGCGCGAATATTTGCAAATGGAGTCCTGTCAACGACCTTTCGGCTCTACAGAGGAACGCGGCAAGGTTGTCCCTTGTCGCCGCTACTCTTCAATTTGGCCCTTGAACCATTGGCTCTTTCGATACGGCAGCACGATGACATCAGGGGGATCGAGATTCAAGAACACAGCTACAAATTGTCGGCATATGCTGATGACTTATTTATTTTTGTGGAACCGCAGTCCCTTGAAGCCTTGTTGAGCATCATTGCTATCTATTCGGAGGTGTCAGGCTATAAATTGAATCTCACCAAAACAGTGGCGATCCCGTTGAACCACACGGTCTCGAGAGGACTTTTGGATAATTTTCCCTTTAAGGTGGAGACCAATATTTTTAAATACTTGGGAGTCGAATATTGTACCACCCTCTCAGAGACGGTGCTGCACAATGAAGCATATTGTGAGAAGCTTGTGCGGGAATCCATCTGCAAGTGGAGTCCTCTCTATTTGACGTGGTGGGGCAGACTCGAGACCATAAAGATGGTGATTGTTCCTAAACTCAATTATATCTTAAGTATGATACCAGTTCTATTCTCGTCCCGCTTTTATAAAGCTGTGACTAAGATGCTATTAGCCTTCCTTTGGCGAAACAAGACTCCCCGAATTGCACACTGGAAGCTTAAGTTGGCCAAAGAGAATGGCGGAGTGCAATTTCCAGATTTCTACTGGTACCATGTGGCAGCTATTTTGCGGCATGGGTGCCTTTGGAGCGAAGAAGATCCATGCCCTGACATACCGCATTGGCTACGAATAGAAACTGCATTGTGCCGTCCGCTACCATTGATTGCTTGTATTGGGACTGTCAGTGTTAACGGGGTTAAATCTAATGAAGTAATTCAAGCAACTAGGCAAGCATTCCAAATGCTTCAGAATTCCGACACAGAATGGATGGGCTATGCAGCGGACACTCCTATTTGACTAAATCCCAGATTTAAGATAGCGGGGGAGTCCTTTTTCTGGCCTTTGTGGATCCAACATGGGATACTCAACCTTGGCCATCTGATAGTTGAGGACCGGTTTAAAACTTATCCAGAATTGCAGCAAGAATTTGACCTCCCTAATGCTGGGATGTTCCAGTGGTGCCAACTGCGGCATTGTTTTTTTTTTTTAAACTTTTATTTTCATTTTACAACAAGCAAAAAGAAACAACACACCAAAGGAAACAAATACAAACATACAATAAGGAAAAGCAACCCCTACTACCCCCCACCCCTATGCTTCTTCTCTAAGCTGATAAGTATCATCATATGAGCGCTTACAAACAACAGTAATTGTACATCAAAACAAACAGAAATAGTATCTGCGATACAGAATGATCATGTGGCAGAGATTTACACAGATTTAAACAGTCAGATGAGAGCATTTAGCAGTTTGAACATAATCGTTGAGCATCTTCCATTTAGACAGGTGGTGGGGGGTCTGAGCGGAAGAAGCTAACATACGAGGTATTTGCTCATATTTACTGTAGAGACAGACATGATTCCACCATTCATTGGGGCTCAGAAGGGAGCTATTTTTCCAGTATTTCTTGATTAGGGAAATAGCTATGCCCAGCATAAAGTCTAAAAGGAAGTAAGCCGATTTGGGAAGAGAGGGGATCCCCGCAGCTGAGCGGAGTCCCACTATCTTCCAAGAGAGGGGCTCTTGAAAGTGCAAAATAGATTGAATACGACCCCAGACCCGACTCCAGTAATACTGTAATGCGGGGCATTCATACATAACATGAATTAGTGAACCAATGGCCGCATGGCATGTCCAGCATCTATTGCTCTGGGTGGCGTTCCATTTGGCTAACCTGTCAGGAGTATAGAAACATCGGTGGGCTAGAAAGAAAAGTGTCTGAGTGAGTGAGGCGGATCGAGAGACCCGTGTCACCTTGCTCCAGACTAGGCTCCATTGCTCCGGGGTCAAAGTTACATGCATTTCCCGCTCCCAGGATTTCTGTGCTGTAGGAGTGCCTCTATTTACAGTATTACATAAAGTTTTGTAAAAGTTAGATGCCACACCCGATAAGCTCCCGATAGATCGGATAATCTCCGACAATCCTTGGGTATGGGTTTCCGATGGCGGGAGCACCTTGGCACTCCGAAGACAATGCTGAAGTTGCACCAACTGAAAGTAGTGTTTCGCTGGGAGACCAAATTCAATTTGTAATTCGCTAAAAGTTTTCCAGCGTCCATCATAGAACAGCTGGTTAGGGGTCCAAATGCCCCTAATGTACCAGGGGCTCCACGCCATCGGTTTATTTTGTATTTGAAATCGAGTATTGTGCCAAAGCGGGAGTCTATCTAGCGGACAAAGTCGGGAGTCTAGAGATTGCTCAAGGGCATTAAAGGCACCTAAAGTGTCTAAGAGCATTGGTGGATAGTGGGAGTCTAATGGGAGAGTCATACCAGGGAGATAAGTAAGAGGAATTGGTTTGCAAAGGTCCTCCTCTATATCTAGCCACACTGGTCTACTCGGTGTTAGGTCTTCCAGCCAACGAGCGCCTTGTTTGAGAAGAAAAGAGTGGTGGTATTTCAGGAAATCAGGGAATCTGACACCACCATTTTCTTTATCTGCTTGTAACTTATGTTTCGCTATCCTAGGTGTCTTATTTTGCCATAAGTATCTAGTCAGAAGACCCTCTAAATCTTTATATGTACGTCGAGGTAGGAGACATGGCAGCATTTCTAAAATGTAGTTCACTTTGGGAACAATCATCATTTTAATGGTTTCTAGGCAGCCCCACCAAGTAAGTGTTAAAGGAGTCCAGCGTTGAGTAAGCGCCCGGACCTTAGAGGTTAAGTCTTTAGCATTAAAGGTGATGGTGTCTTCCAAAGGAGAGCAGTAGTGCACCCCAAGGTATTTGACCATGCGAGGTTGCCATAAAAAGGGAAAGGATTGCATATCCGCCTGATGGATCAGAGGATTTAATGGAAAGGCTACCGATTTGGTCCAATTTATCTTATAGCCCGATAGTTGTGAATATTTACCAATTTGCTCTAGGATAGCCGGCACCGAGTCTAGGGAGACAAATAGCATAAGGTCATCAGCATATGCTGAAATTTTGATTTCCCTATGAGAGAAGGGGACTCCATGAATATCCTTGGATTGCCGGATTAGTAAGGCTAAGGGTTCGAGTGCGAGATCGAAAAGAAGTGGAGACAGTGGGCATCCCTGGCGAGTACCGCGTTGCAGGGGAAATGGCTGAGACTTTAAAGCATTAGCACAGATACTAGCTGTAGGCTGTGCATACATGGTTTGGAGACAACGGAGAAAGCCTTCTCCGAATCCGTACCAGCGGAGAGTTGCAAACAAGAAGGGCCATTCTAAGCGGTCGAAGGCCTTCTCAGCATCAAGTGAGAGGCCAACAAATGGTCGATCAAGATTAACTGCGGCAGTCAGTACATGACATAGGGTCCTAGCATTATCAGCAGTTGATCTACCGGGAATGAAACCGCATTGATCTGGGTGTATTAAAGTAGACATCTTGTCAGAGAGCCGGGTGGAGAGAATGGTGGCAAATATTTTATAGTCTGCGTTTAGTAGGGAAATTGGACGATAATTAGCTGTTAGTTGCGGATCTCTCCCCTCTTTCTCAAAAACTGCTACATTTGCCATTGAGAAGGATCCAGAAGGAGATCCCTCCTCGGCCAGAGCAGAAAAATAAAGTTTCAAAAACGGAGCTAGGTCAGCGTTAAAAGTTTTGTAGAATTCAGCTGGGAGACCGTCCGGGCCTGCGGCTCGACCTGTGGCACATCTCTTGAGTGCAGATTGAATTTCTGATAAAGTGAATGGTTTGTCCATGGCCTCTCTATCTTCGTCAGATAGGGTCGGCCGTTGTACCCCTGATAGTAATCGTTCAAATGCTTCTGGCTCGAAGTCACATTCAGATTGATAAAGCCGAGTATAAAAATCACGAAAGAGTTCTAATATTTCTGTATCTTTAGTGACCAAGCTCCCCCCCGACGGATTGCGGAGAGCGGTAACACGCTTGGCTTCTTTTTGACCTTTCAGGGCATTGGCTAACAATTTGCCAGCACGGTTATTTTCCCGATAGTACATCCCTTGTTGTGATTCAATATTTTTAGCAGCAGTGGTATATAAAAGCTGATTGTATTGAAAACGAAGGCGTTGTAGACGAAGTAAAATACATGGGTCAGTGCGGGACGTGAGGAGACGCTCTCCAGCTTGTATCTGTTGTTCTAGGATCAGTAAATGTTGCTTTCTTTGTTTCCCCTGTCGAATTTGATAGCTAGTTATAGTTGCACGGATAGACGCCTTGAAACCCTCCCACCAAGCCCAGCTCGCAGTGTCATGGGGTGAATTAAAATGAAAGTAGTCTTGGATAGCGGCCTTTATGTCAACCTGAAAATCTTTTTGGTCTAGTAGGGATCTATCAAAAAACCAAGCACGGGGATGTTCACCTTGCGTAGTGACATGTAATGAGAAAGATATGGCAGCATGATCTGAAATATGGAGAGGATGAATCCTAGCCGTGTCCACTTGGGAGATCAGTGCTTTAGAGATAAGAAAAAAATCTATTCTAGATTGTGAGTGATGGGGGGCTGAGAAAAAGGTGAACTCTAAGTCGGAGGGGTGAAGCAGCCTCCATATATCTACTAACGCAAGATCTTTCATCAGAGCTGTAAGGGTATCAAGACTCTTGGGTGAACCACTCGTTCTAGGCGGCAGTCTATCTATCAAAGGATCAAGTACTTGGTTAAAATCGCCGCCAAGTATTAATGGAGTATTGGCAGAGGCCTGTGCCAACTGCGCAATACTGGCATAGTAAGCAGGGTTATCCACATTCGGAGCATAAATACAAATACACGTGAATTCACTATCTCCAACCTTAAGGTGTGCACGGGCCCATCTACCCTCCTTATCAGAGCTAGTATCCAGTACAGTAGCTTGCAAAGACTTCTTAACCAAGATGGCTACCCCACACCGTTTAGAAACGGCGGGAGAGTAGGCAGCCACCATCAGCATGCTCATGATTAAGATAGCTAAGGATTTTCTTTCTTTTGATTGGACTATTGATGCCTTTTACATTCAGTGATAAGATCTTACATAAGGCCATTCAGAAGGGTTAAAAATTCTGAAAAAGAACATGATAACGCACATAATTTCACAATGTCCCTCATATTAACTGTATATGGCTGTACACATGACATAATAGAAAATAAGCTAATGAAAAACAATGAAGCGCCCCATATAAAAAAATAAGCACCGAAGTGCGTTAGAGAAGAAGCAGAACCCCAGAAATTACTGGCGACCATATGTCTGCGGGGAGAAACCCCAGAGAAGGCCTAAATTGAAACATATAACCTGTATAGCTGTGCGTGTTCCGAATCCAACCGAGGTGCACAACATGGAGGGATAGGAGACCAAGAAAGTTATATATAGAAAGAAAGAAAAGTCCAGGCAGTCTCTGTTCCAGGCTGTGATCACCGCGTCGGGCCATTCAAAATGGCGGGCAGGTCCGGCGGATTACAGATCCAAGTTGTTGGATTAGCGCATCTGGTCTGCTTCTTTGGAATCTAAAAAGGTTGCTAGTAGATCAGGATCTTCGAATGTTCTAGTTTGGTTATGGAGAGTTACTCTGAGCTTCGCTGGATACATTAGGCCAAAGCGAGCCTGTAGCTGTTGAAGTCTAGGGCGAAAAGCAAGGAGTCTCTTCCGACGGTCAACTGTGGGCTTTGCCAAGTCAGGGAAGAAGGAGACTTTATGACTTTCAAACTCCAGATGATGATTCGCCCGGGCAGCATTTAGAAGACGCGCCGGCTTTCAGAGCGCGAGGGGAGAGTTTCTCCCTCGCTGCTCTGTTAAGCCCGCGGGGGCTGATGGGAAGTTCCCATCAGCCCCCGCGGGCTTAACAGAGCCGCGAAAGGGAAACTAGTCCCTTCGTGCTCTGAAAGCCAGCGCGTCTGACTGCAGCTACGAAGAGAAGTGATACGGGGGAGGGCAGGCTCTGCTGGGCAGGGGGGGCCCCGCGGCACACTCGATTCTGCCGCGGCGGCCCCGGCAGTGGGAGAAGACAGCTTTTTTTTTTAAACTTTTCTCTGGGCTGGGCTGGGCTGGGCTGGGGGGGGGATTAGGAGTGGTGATGGGCTGGGGGGGGTTAGGAGTGGTGATGGGCTGGGGGGGTAGGAGTGGTGATGGGCTGGGGGGGGGTAGGAGTGGTGATGGGCTGTGGGGGTGGGAGTGGTGATGGTCTATGGGGGGGCTATGAGAGGTGATGGGCTATGGGGGGGTAGGAGTGGTGATGGGCTATGGGGGGGCTATGGGGGGGTTAGGAGTGGTGATGGGCTATGGGGGAGCTAAGTCTTTATATGGGCTAATGGGATTAGGACTGGAAGTGGGTTGATGGGGGGTTAGGACTGGTAATGGGCTATGGGGGGGCTTAAACTAAAAATTGGGTGATGGGGGATTAGGACTGGAAATGGGCTGGTGGGATTAGGACTGGGAGTGGGCTGATGGGGAGGTTAGGACTGGTAATGGGGTATGGGGGGGCTTAAACTGAAAATTGGGTGATGGGGATTAGGACTGGGAGTGGGCTATGGGGGGCTAGGACTGGTAATGGGTTGGGGGGGTTGCTAGGACTGGAAATGGGCTGGGGGGATTAAGACTGAAGGTGGGCTGATGGGGTTAGGACTGGTAATGGGCTGTGGGCTGTTGGGGGGTTAGGACTGGTAATGGGCTATGGGGGGGCTAGGACTGGAAATGGGCTGATGGGGGGGTTAACACTGGAGGTGGGCTGATGGGGTTAATACTGGTAATGGGCTATGGGGGGGTTAGGACTGATAATGGGCTATGGGGGGCTAGGACAGGAAATGGGCTGATGGGGAGGGGTTAGGACTTGAGGTGGGCTGATGGGGTTAGGACTGGTAATGGGCTGTGGGCTGATGGGGGGGTTAGGACTGGCAATGGGCTATGGGGGGCTAACTGGAAGTGGGCTGATGGGGGGTTAGGACTGGAAGTGGGTTGATGGGGGGCTAGGACTGGTATTGGGTTGGGGGTTGCTAGGACTGGAAATGGGCTGATGGGGGGCTAGGACTGGAAATGGGCTGATGCAGGGACTAGAAGGGAGTGGATGCTGGGTGGGGCTGGAACTAGAAGGGAGCTGATGTTGGGGGAGGATTAGAATGGGATGAGGCTGGGAGAGTAAAATGGAGAGGGGAAAAATATTTTGTGTGGGAGGGATAAAAAATCTACAATTGGCCGGGTATTGGGAGAGTAAGTGGGGATTGAGGATGGAGGGGTAAAATTTGAGTGGATGAAATAGGAATGAGGAAAGAGCAAAAGGAGAAAGATTAGTATGTTAAAGCTGATGTAGAGAGAGAGAATGGAAAAAAAAACTAGAAGAGAGAAGAAAGGACAAATGGACAGCAGATGATGGAGAGTTAGCAGAAAACATGAAGAAACCAGAAGAAAGTGGCTGGAGCAATTGCAACTGAAAAAAAATGCACAAAAGGTAGAAAAATATCTCTTTATTTTGAATTTATTACCTGGAATATGAAAGCTCTGGGAAATGTGCATCATTAACTGACTTTAGGAAAAACCTCAAGACCTATTTGTTTCAGAGTCATTTCAATTTGTTTTAAGCCCAAAGCTTAAGATTATTCACCGCAATAATCCATTGCATACCTATGTACACCTGATAGTTTATGTAAATTTATATTTGGTTTTGTGTATACTGGTTTTGTGTATACTGGTTATTTGTATATATGTACATATCCCACATCAGTGTATTTATGTAACAGTGCCCCTTATACCCAAAGGTATGAGTATACATGTATCCAGATATACATGTATACGGATATACTTATACTTATACAGATATACTTATTTACACCACTTGTGTGATGTGCCTACCCTCCGAATCAACCTATGCGCGCCCCAAATTCTACTGTATTTATTACTCTTGAATTTGTTTTGTGTATACTGGTTATTTGTATATATGTACATATTCCACATCAGTGTATTTATGTAAACAATGCCCCTTATACCCACTTGTGTGATGTGATGTGCCTACCCTCCGAATCAACCTATGCGCGCCCCAAATTCTACTGTACTGATTTGACAGTTCTCCTATTGTAATCGGACCGCTGCTGATCGCTGGAAGCAGCGGTATATAAATGTTTGCTAAATAAATAAATAAATAATAAAATTAACGTCTGCGCTTTGTTTGGTACAAGAGGAAATTAATTTATAGTTTTATTTCTACAGTGTTGTTGTACATTCCAAGTTTGGCTTTTGGGGTTCCCAGTTTAATTATTGCCTTCCTGTTTCTAAATTGTGATTCCTTGTTTGGTGATGGTCTATGTTCTGCATGTGTAACTGAGCTGAGGTATTCTGTTTATGTAATTCCTATTAGACATTGCCATTTGTTCTCTTTCCCCAGTAGGTCATGTATTGTTCTCTGAAATGTATTGGTTTAATATTTGCAGTGTTGCCTTTTGATAGGTAGGGTATGGTGCTTTGTGAGTCCTGGTAGTGCTGTTAGGATACGGCGGGTTTGCTATGGGTTCTAAATGGGCAGTGTTTGTAGTAGTTCCTAATGTGCCTGGCGGTTGGCACTGGATTATAGTAATGTAGAAATCTTTTAGTCTGTCTTTATCCATACACTCATTAAGAGACATGTTTACTAAAAGTTAGTGTATGTTAGCATTATGCAAATATTTATGCAAATAAGGCCACTTATGCAAATGAGGCCCCGCACCGAGTCTCCGCACATGGCCCCGCACCCCCCTTGGGCCGCCCCTGGCTGGCCCATTCCAGTATGGAGACCTTGACAGCTGCATACGTCTTCTGACACAGGCTCCAAATCATTTGGTCACCTTCCTGTGAATCGTTTCCATTCTTTATATATCCTTTGCGAGATATGGTCTCCAAAATTGAACACAATATTCCAAGTGAGACCTCACCAGCGACTTGTACAGTGGAATTAGTACCTCTTCCTTTCTGCTGGTAGTTCCTCTCTGTATGTATGCAACCCAGCATCCTTCTGGCTTTTGCCACCGCCTTGTCACACTGTTTTGCCACCTTGAGATCCTCAGACACAATCACTCCGTGGTCCTTCTTCTGGTCTGTACACACCAACTTCTCGCCCCCTATTCCCTTGGATTTCTGCTTCCCAAGTGCATGACACTGCACTTCTTTGCATTAAATCTTAACTGCCAAGCATTAGACCATTCTTCCAGCTTTTGTAGATCTTTCTTTTTGTTATCCACTCCCTCAGGTGAGTCCACTCTTGCAAATTTTTGTGTCATCTGCAAAAAGACAGACTTTTCTATTCAGTCCTTCAGCAATATCATTCACAAATACATTGAACAGTACCGGTCCCAGGACTGAACCCTGGGGCACACCGCTAATCACCTTCCTTTCATCCAAGTGAGTTCTATTTATCATCACCTTCTGTCGTCTGTCAGTCAACCAATTTCTGATCCATTTCACCACCTTGGGACCCTCCCCAAGCTTTTTAGTTTATTAATAAGCCTCCTATGAGGAACAGTATCAAAGGCTTTGCTGAAATCTAGGTAGATCACATCCATCATATGCCCTTGATCTAGTTCTCTGGTTACCCAGTCAAAGAAGTCAATCAGATTTATTTGGCAAGATCGTCCTTTAGTAAAGCATGTTGCCTCGAGTCATGCAATTCCTCGACCATGTGTGAAGCTGTCATTGAATGCTTGACCAGTGGAGCTCTCAACACTTCGTGGCAAATTACTGATATGTGTTCAATAATGCGACTTTTAAACATGTGGGTAGTTTGACCCACATAAATCTTCTGACATGGACACAATATCACATATACTAGCGCTACACTAGTGCAAGTTGTTGAATGTCATAATTTATACGGACACCGTAACAATGGATGGGAAAATTGAGACAATTCCAAAGTGTACTGCCAAACTATACATTTTCCACAGTGCCAATGGCCCCTACCTCCCACCACAGCGCTATGGCCATACCATTGATGTACCAACATACCCCAAAATTCAACCTGTGCTTAAATATGAACCGTGGGGTACATTGAAAAGTAGGACAAACCATAGAAACCTAGAAATATGACGACAGAAAAAGACCACATGGCCTATCTAGTCTGTCCTTCCATGTTAATCATGGAGACTGGGATATTCAGCAGTATTCAGTTACTGCCACTGAATATCCAGGGTTGCCACCGCTAAATGCCCCAACGCTAGCCGGCTAGCAGTGGGGCATTCCAGGGGTAGAGCAGAGGTAGCACCTGAGGATAACTGGCTATCCAATGGCGGCAAAGGTTAGCTGCTTTAAAGGCTGGCCTAACATTTGCCACCTTAGGTAACTGGGCAGTGACTGAATATTGCCGCTGCCCAGTTAGCTGTGACACTATTCGGCCAACCCAGATATTTAATGCCAGTGGCAAGATATGGCCCCAGCATTAAATATGTGGGTTAAAAGTTCAGCAGCAATGGCTATCCACTTTACGAGGGCTAGTCGTTGCCACTGAATATCCCTGCCTGCAGTGGGATAAATCCAGGCATGAATGGCCAACCCTGTCTTGCAGATCTAGTGCCAGATTGGCAACCCTAACAAAAAGCCACTTGCCAACCCCTGACCTTAATTTTTCATTGTGACACCCACCAAAGGACATTCTAGTCTTGAAGGACTAGAAAAGTGGACTGCTATTTCTGGAGAGAGATCTGCAATTGTGAGTATATACTTATGAGAATTTTTCTGAAGGAACTTCTTTGGATTAAAGCTGATTAATCTGTGAACCCAGTGTATTTGTTAAATCAGTCAGGGCCTAGTAGCAGCAGTTTAAGTTTAAATTTAAAACACAGAAGAGAGCTTTCTGGTTAGATTTCATACCCAGCAGAGAGCTTCTAGTTTAAATTTCATAATAAGTCAGAGCCTAGCAGCAGCAAAGAGCTTTAATTTAAATCAAATCAGAATATAAGTTAGCATAAAAGGCAAAACAGGGTCAGTATTCTTTGAGCAACAAATAAAGTCTTCTAGAGACTTTTACAAAGAGGCCTTCTACCTAGGGTGCAAGAGACCTGTGAAACTTTTTCAATAGGTGTTAACGCTAGGTGTCAGGTCAAAAGGCCATTTTGAAAGACTCCTTCTATCCAAGCAAGGACTGTTAATCACCCAGGAAGTTGGTCACAACTTACCTCAGAAGCACAGGACAGGGTACTGTGTAGCAGCCCTCTTTTAATAAGTGTTATTAGTATGCTATTGCTTTGGATATCTTGTGATTTTTATTCAGTCCGGCATTACTGCAAACTGACTGGGAATCCTAGTGCAAAGACCCAAGAGGGCAGCACCTTTATCCCAATCCCCCAGCCATGATAAAACAAGCATTGTAGGTGCAGAGTGTATTACTTCCCCAGTAGAAACTGGTTTCTCCTAGGACAAGCAGGATGAGTCAGCCACAATTGGTGACGTCATCCGACGGCGCCGAGACGGAAGTACTCTCCATAGCTCAGAAGGGCCCCACCCCCTGCCCGCCCCTAGCTAGCCAGTTTCAGTTCTTCCGCCTTGCCAGCAAGACGGATTTTTCTACTCTCCACCAGAATCTAACAATTAAGGAATCCTACTACTTGTGCAAATCGCTTATAATTGCTATTGATGTTTCCAGAGTTTCTTTTTGCAGAGCTGCTCCTTCGGAGCTGCTCCCAGAGTCTAACAATTCTAGTTGTCTTCTCTTTCCAGGGCTGTTCCAGCGGAGCTGCCCCAGTCTCACGGGCTCGGTCTCGGCAGTCGGCAAGAGGAGATGAAGCTGGTGGGAGGCGCGAGGCTCCCAGACGCCAATTGCCCACGGCAGCTGCCTCGCTCTCCTCGATTGCAGAGGGAGCCTCCAGAGCGAAGGAGAGGAAATTCGCGCGGGGTCGCGCCAGCCCGGGACGTGCCTAATGCCTCCGTCCCCGGCCAGCCTCCTGGTTCCCTCCCATATGGCTGCTGTGGTGTCCGGAGGATTGTTGATGTCCTCCTCGAAGGTCCTGCGTGTGCCCTCTGGGCCCACCCTCGACTCTCCTGCCCGCCCAAAGATTGGATCCTCACCGGACTCTCCGGGTACCTCTCCAGCTCTCCGGCCTCGTGGCTCCCATGGCGGCGGCCATCTTGGTCTATGTCGTCACAGCCCGGCTCCTCCTCTTCGACGCTATTGGTCGGCGCGACCCAGCATCATCGGGAAAGGAGGAGCCGCGTAGTCAGGCACTTCAGAAGATGCTGTAATCCAAGAGCGGTCCACGTCATCGGCGCAGATACCGGCACCTATCACGGAGCCTCAAGCCCTTCTGGATTGGTGCCGACAAGCCTCTCCACTGATCCATCTGCTGGCGCCACGGCTAGTGAAGCCCTATCACGGAGCCTCAAACCCTCCTGGATCGGTGCCGGGAAGCCTCTCCGCCGATCCATTGGCTGGCGCCATGGCTGGTGAAGCTCTAACACGGAGCCTCAAGCCCTTCTGGATCGGCGCCGACAAGCCTCTCCACCGATCCATCTGCTGGCGCCACGGCTAGTGAAGCCCTATCACGGAGCCTCTAGCCTTTCTGGATCGGCGCCAGGAAGCCTCTGCCTGGCGCTGCATCGGCCAGACCCTCGGCGAAAGGGGAAATAGCTTCTCAGCACTGAGGGTGGCCCAGTGCCTGAATTGATGGAGGGCATTTCAACTTGATGGTGGTTCTCCGGGACACGCAGAGCAGAGACGAGAAGCCTCTTTCAACAGCAAAAATCAAGTGAAATAGTTACACAAGCGATTGACTGATGATAACTTCAGATGCCTTGATGTCCTCAGTCAAACACGCCATTGGCTGGCGCTGCGTTGGCCCGCCCCTCGGCACGATTGGCTGGGGTTAGAGACAGATTGAGTCGCAGTGCCAGGTTTTTCGGGGCAGTGTGCGGCGGCCAGATGACCTGGATTCTGCTGCCCGGTACAGTATCAGTTTTCAGCAATGTTCGCATCATCGGGGCGAGCCGCGGCACGGGGATCTCCCGGCCAGCGTGCTGTCCGTATGGCCGGGGTCGAGTCTGCCATCCTCCTCATGCACGACCAGGAGACTGGCGAATCCCGGAGCAGCGACACTGAGGCTATTTCTATGTCAGCGTGGGAAATCCTGCCTTGCAAAGGGACATCTCCCTTCACTTTGGCGCCAGAATCGTATCGTAAGGTTTTGCTACGCCTGCTGGCAGCCATTCCTGGAAAGCGGGAAGTTACTATTCCCCGAGACACGGGCATTAGTTTTAGCCAAATCCAGAAGTTGCAGCAAGCAGAACAGCCTTAAAGGCAAGTGGCCACCGGATGGTGCAGTACACGTCGCCAGTGTCCCAGCAGTGGCTCCTGCCAACCCAGACCCCACACCCCAGTTCCAATGCACTGGGCCTAGTGTGGTGCTGGCACAAACAGAACCTACACCTTCCTGTCAGCCAGAAAGAAGACAGTGGCTCCCACCTGGCCCTAGGTCCACTCAGTACCTTCAGCGGCACATTGCAGATCATATGCCTCGGGGAATGGGACATCGCCATCTACTGCTCAACGAGTAAGGCAAACGCGAGCAACCCATGGCAAGGGGCCTCAAGCACTGGCTCACCAGGCCTCCACATTGAGAAGAATCTCTCTCTCTGCCCTCTAACTATGGACGCTCTCGCCCCTCCTTGACGCAGAAACGATACACAAATCCCTTCGCCAACAGCCATTTGCCTTCACGGCCAAAGGCTATCTGCATTAGGAAAGACACAGGAGCACAAATGGCAATCCGGCATGTGCATCCACACTCTTGGGCAACCACAGAGGCCTGAGCCCAATTCTCATGGTGGTTTCCACAACCACATCCCCCTATCGGAGCCCTCATGGTCGCAACCCTAACAGCAGTGTAGCATAATGGTTAGACACTGACTGATGGTTCAGGGGTCATGGGTTCAATCCCCCACAGTGCACAATTAATAAGGCTCCCTCCTGCTTCAAGGCTATTGGCTTCAGCATAGAGGTCCCTTGCTCTTGAATAACAAGCTGAATGCGGCTTATTATCCTCGAGGGTTAGCCCTGATTCCACCATGTGGAGTCTCTAAACATACATCATAGATCAGGAACTCATCCGCAGCATAAGGACCATTGCAACAAGGAGCCTATGACTTGACTCCAGCCTCAGGCTCCACTTTGAGAGGCAGCGGTGCACCCTGGGGAACCCCTAGTATAAGCCAGTGGCCGGCTCGAGCCCTCCTCCAGCCTCCCATCCTCAGTGAACCCACTAGGGCGTCCATAGGTCCAAAATGGGGTCCCTGGGAAGACGGTTGAAGTCACATGCAAGACCTTGCCTCTAAGGCGCGCCCACTTGAATCTGGCCTAGCCTGGCAACTCCAGGACTAGCCCCCACCTCAGCATAATCTGCAGCTCTGACCTTCCTGGAGCCTGCCCTCTTCTAGATGCAGTGAAGAGACCTGCACCTGTGCCATGTGGTCGAGGAATTAACTGACCATCAACGGACCAGAAACTGCCTCGCCAAGGAGTGATAAGTACATATGTAATGCTTTACCGGCCAGTAGTCGCTCACTAGTACTGGGCAGGTCTCCAGAGGTAACACTGGCTCCACAAAGGAACCCAGGTTCTAACATCATCCTACCACAAACCTTCCAGCTATGCCCCATTTCAGTTTCCCACTCTAATGTGGTGTGCTACACTCAATTAGTGTGTATAGGGGCGGAGGGTCACAGGTACGGTTCCGGCTGTGAATCATGCAGTGCATGTTCCCAACGACCTTGGGGGCTAGAGTACTAGATCTCATCTCTAAATGAGCACAGGGGTCAACATCCCGGTTTTTGAAACCCGGAACCCCAGGGAAAAGCAGCGCCCAATAGGAAGGGGAAATACACCATGGCAGGTCACACAGCCTATGGCTACCATCCACGGCTTCCCCGCAGCCCTTCCCATTTGGCCCACAGGTCCATCTGAGATGAAAGACAGGTACAGGACACACACACGGTTAATCAGGCACTCCATGGACCACATCAGTGCCTCTGAACCTTGCCCATTGGGTTCATTGGTGCAGGGTGGAGCAGCAGTCACCCCCTTTCCAAGACCATAAGAACCAGCATGAGATGGGAGACGGCCCTCCATGCAAAGTGACACTACCGGGCAGAGGTCTGCATAAGAAGGCCAAAGGCATTTACTTGATATGCCTTATATGCACAATCCCGAAGATCAACATGCTGTTGGATAGCTCTAAACTTCACCACGCTGCCAAACTTAGTTATATGTAAACATACATCACCAATTTAAGCTATGCAAAACACTTGTCTGACGCCTAAGGGCTCCCTCTACACTTTGACTGATGTCTAGGGGCTCCTTCTTCCTTATTGCCAAGTGATACCAGGCACTCACTGCTGAAGGGGACAGGCCTTGTCATCTCCAGTCAAGGAGGACTACATATTGATCAACCTGGCTCCCTCCCCTCATGATGGGAGGATAACCCAACCCCTCCTGTAGGACCAAGGTAACTTATAGAAGGTTACCCCAGTTATGTCCAAGTTCAGCTCCTCTTTATTGTAAATGCAATGCATCCCACTGCATTATATAAAGTTCTTTGAATGTACACTGAATAGCGTGATATAGAAGAAACACTAAATAAATAAACAAAACCTCCACGGGCAGTCCACTTGGGTGACCGACATTGCCATCCTTCAGTTGATCTGGTTCAATTCCCATTAGAGAATAGACCAATTGCTTTTCTATAAAAAAAAAAAAATTCAAAGCAATATCAACAAGGCAATCCATCCAATACTTTCACATATAGGTACCCCTCATGAGGCTCTTGCCCTGGATAGCCCACTCCTGGGCCATGACATTATGTCCTGGAATAGATCCCAAGAAAGCCATCTAGCATAGATGTTCTGGTAAGCTTCACGGCCCTCGCAGCCGTACGCCTAGGACATATACTGAGCAGCGCACTAGCCGGACTGCCCAGTCACAGCGGACCTAGGGGCAGCAGTCTACTACTCGAGTCCATGGGTACCCCTTGTGGCCTGGGGCAAATCACTCATCTGCCCGGATACATACAGGTCAGACCAAACCCGACTGGGCACTGCGAGATTAGCTGTTAACCTCAGGCTTGATACCTTGCACTGATCACCCCAAGGAATATCGATGCATCCCACTGGTGACTCAGTCCGGATGTTACGCCATACTGGGTCAAACTAAGCCAAGCATCCCAAGGGCACAGACCCAGGAAGGGGGGAATATCCCAGTGGTTGGCACAACTGCCTAGTAACCAGGAACCAAGGTTTTAGCTCATGATTCCCACTTGCCTTGGGCAGTCTTCCACCCTCCTTTGCCCACATATGGTGATAAATTGCCAAACCGGTACTAGTACTGTCGTGCAGTCACCTACCCGGTACTGTCATCTCCTATCAGGCTACACTATGGTTGGCAGCATCCTCTGGTATGAAACTACGGAGTTGTCTTAAAAAAAAAAAAAAAAAAAACCTTTTTTTATATATAAATATTATTATTATTATTATTATTATTACAAGTTCTTATATACCGCACTATTCGGCATCAGCGCGGTTTACATTATAACATAAAGACCATAACAACAAGCTGTTTGGTTTACATCGAACAGGAGTACAAACTTGGAGAACCGGGGTAAAACTATATACAAGAGATAATTACATAGAACAGAATAGAGTCTTAATAATATCAAGAACGGCATGGTGTGTTCATGAGTGGGTCACTTAGGTAAATAGTAGGTAAATATAGGTAAATAGTGAATAATGGGCCAATGATTGTTGCCACTGCGCCATCATGGCGATACGCCCCGTACCACTACTGTTCACCGTGCCTGCCATTCCCCTCGTTGGGATGACCCCTGCTCCCACATCTCACTGCTCGCGGTTTTCCTCACAGAGAGGGCCTGCATTCGCTCTTCCCACAAAACGGCTTGATGGCTGCATGCTGCTCCTTCATTGCCGTTACTCCCGCTGCTCTATGGGCCTGCACTGCAGAGATGCCTCGTCTACACAGTGGTGCAGCAGGATGGCAGGCCGTCGCATAGTGCCCTGCTCCTTATCACATCGCTGCGACTACACATGCAGTCATCAACCTGCTCCTCCCACATCGCTGTTGCGGCACTCGCAGGCATCACCTCTACGCTCCTGCTACACGCAACATGCAGCACGCTATAATACGAGTGCATGCCAGGCCTGGAAAAGGTTATTGGCCTTCCCCCATCCCCCTCAGCACTTGCCAGCTTGGGAGGCACCAATTGTGGCTGACTCATCCTGCTTGTCCTAGGAGAAAACGGAGTTACTTACCTGTAACTGGAGTTCTCCGGGGACAGCAGGATAAGTCAGCCACACATACCCGCCCACCTCCCCTGGATGGGGTCGGCCTCCGTCCTGGTGCCCGCCTCCTAGCGGCGAAAGGATCAGCTAAGGACGTACTGGCTAGCTAGGGGCGGGCAGGGGGTGGCGCCAGTTGGCCCAAGCTCAGAAGGGCAAAGCCCTTCTGAGCTATGGAGAGTACTTCCGTCTCGGCGCCGTCGGATGACGTCACCAATTGTGGCTGACTTATCCTGCTGTCCCCGGAGAACTCCAGTTACAGGTAAGTAACTCCGTTTTACCGCCTCACCTCATGTCGTCTGGGTAGACTGCATCAGGTCTGGTTTTATCCCATGGCATTATGGACTTGTAGCCCTGCTTTCTCTAGAACAGTTGGGCATCCAAGTTCAACAATGCAACAGGTTATAGTCATAGCTCGACGGTCTCCTCCCAGAAACATAGAAACCGTATAAGGCAGTAAATAAGAGGAACCATAGAACCCAGTTGATCTATCTGTCCCCCTTCTCTTTCACAATTAGAGGTTCTCTGTGCTTATCCCAGGCTTTCTTGAGTTCTGTTACTGCTTTTGCCTTCGGCACCTCCACTTTGAGATCCACCACCCTTTCCATGAAGAAATATTTTCTGATATAGTTCCTGAGTCCATCCCTCTCAGAACTTTATGCTGTCATAGACAACAGATCTTGTATGTGGGAGCATGGTGTGTACTGCTCTCACGGGGTCCTCATGTTTGTCCGTTATTGCCATCCTTGATTTATTTAAATTTAGGAGTCTATCCATAAAAAAATGTTTCAGGCAACTTACAGTCCAACACCAGAAGCACAGGAGACCATGGTTTCTTGACCTTGTTGTGTTTTCAGTAAAAGATTTTGGTTGAGATACTCACTCTCTTCTGGTGTTCCAGACGACTTACAGCCAGCATACACAATACAATAGAAATACCAAACAAATTAACAGTACAGCAAACCACTTACATCAACTACAAAGCAGTATATAATAACATAACTTCATAAAGAAACATAAAACAGGTAAACTACTTCCTAATCCCTCACTTGGTTTGCAGCTTGTGCTGTGAGGGCTTGTGTGCATCAGTGATGCTGAGAGCTAAACTATCGGTAGTTTAACTACTGTCAGGGGAACGTGGAACGTACAAAGCATAAACCAAGGGAAGTTGGAGGTGGTCAAGAATGAAATGGAACGTGTACAACTTGATCTGTTGGGTGTCAGCGAACTGAAATGGACTGGCATCGGGCAGTTGATCACATGGTCTACTATGCTGGAAATGAAAGACAAAGAAGAAATGATGTTGCATTTATAATAAAGAAGAAACTTGCAAGAACTGTAATGAAATACAATGCAGTCAGTGAACGCTTAATCTCTATTCGTCTACGAGGAATGCCTATCAACACAACTATAATTCAAGTATATGCCCCAATAACAGCTGCAGAAGAGAATGAAATTGAAGAGTTCTCTGGACAAGTTCAAGCTGAAATTGACAGAACATGCAAACAGGATATCCTGATAGTCATGGGTGACTAGAACGCAAAAGTTGGCAACAAAGAAGAAGGCAAAGTAGTTGGAAAATATGGACTTGGCAACAGAAATGAAGCTGGAGAAAGACTGATAGAATTCTGCAAGACCAACAATCTATTCATCTCAAACACCTTCTTCCAGCAACACAAGCGGCGACTGTACACATGGACTTCACCCAATGGATTGTTTAAAAATCAAATTGATTATATATGTGGAAGTCAACGATGGAAAAGCTCTGTAACATCAACAAAGACAAAACCTGGAGCTGACTGTGGTACCAGATCATCAACTACTAGTATGCAAACTCAAGCTAAAGTTGAAAAAGAGCAAACCACTCATGAATGCAGCAAAATATGACCTTGAGAATATACCAATGGAATTTAAAGACTGCCTGCAAAATCGATTTGCTGCTTTAGATACAAATGACAGAGCTCCAGAAGAGTTATGGAATGACATCAAAAAGATTGTGTTGGAAGAAAGCGAGAAGTCTCTACAAAAGGTGAAAAAGCAAAAACGTCCAAACGGAAGAAACTCTGAAAATTGCCCAGAAACGCAGAGAAGCTAAAGCCAGAGGAGAAAGAAAGACAATCGCAGAACTCAACAGAGATTTCCAACGTGCAGCAAGACAGGACAAGGAAAAGTACTACAATGACGCATGCAAGGAAATAGAAGCAGAAACTATAAGAAGAACAAGATCAGCTTTCCTAAAGCTACAAGAGTTAAAGAAAAAGTTCCAGCCTCGAATTGGAATGTTACAAGATGCTCAAGGTTCTATGTTGAATGATGCTGAGAAGATCAAGAAAAGGTGGAAGGACTATACAGATTTTTTATATGATACAGATCAAGTTGACCAACAGCCGTTTCAACCTGTACCTTATGATCAGGAACCATTGGTGATGAAAGAAGAAGTTGAAGCAGCATTGAAAGCCTTATCAAAGAACAAAGCACCAGGCATTGATAGCATTCCCATAGATGTATTACAGCAATCTGATGCAGCTGTTACTGTACTTACAAGGCTCTGCAAAGAAATATGGAAGACAACATCATGGCCAACTGACTGGAAAAGATCTGTGTTTATACCAATACTAAAGAAAGGTGATCCAACTGACTGTGGAAATTATCGCACAATCGCTCTGATCCCACATGCCAGCAAATTCTACTGAAGATTATTCAAAAGAGACTACAACCATACCTGGAACAAGAACTACCTGAAGTTCAAGCAGGGTTCAGGAAAGGGCGAGGAACGAGAGACATCATTGCAGATGTGAGATGGATCCTTGAAATTCTAAAGAATACCAAAAGGATATCTATTTGTGCTTTATCGACTATAGCAAGGCTTTTGACTGTGTAAACCATGAGAAACTCTGGGCCACATTAAGAAGCATGGGTATACCAGAACACCTGATCGTTCTCTTGCAAAATCTGTACATTGATCAAGAAGCAAAAGTTCGAACAGAACAAGGAGGAACAGAATGGTTTAAAATAAGCAAAGGTGTAAGACAAGGCTGCATACTTTCCCATTACCTGTTTAATTTATATGCAGAACAAATCATCAGAGAAGCAGGATTGTATGAAAACAGAGGTGTGAAAATTGGTGGAAGACTTATCAACAATCTTCGCTATGCTGATGATAGCACATTACTGGCTGAAAGTGAAGATGATCTGAAACACTTGCTTTTCACAATCATAGAAACATGACGACAGAAAAAGACCACATGGCCTAACTAGTCTGTCCTTCCCTAACAACTACAACAGTCCCCTTTTTACCTTTAGAGATCCTCTGTGTTTGTTCCATGCTTTTTTGAATTCAGTTACTGTCCTCATCTCTACCACCTCCACTGGGAGACTATTCCATGGATCCACTACTCTTTCCATAAAGAAATATTTCCGCATATCACTCCTGAATCTATCTCCCTTCACCCTCATCCCATCTCCCATCGTAGCAGAACTTGCTTTTAATTGAAAGAGGCTCTCTCCCTGAACATTTATGCCACGGAGGTATTTAAACATCTCAATCATATCACCTCTATCCCGCCTTTCCTCTAAGGTGTACATATTAAGATCCTTCAGTCTGTCCTCATATGCTTTATAATGAAGACCACTAATCATTTTAGTAGCCACCCTCTGCACCGACTCCATCCTGTTCACATCCTTTTGAAGGTGCAGTCTCCAGAATTGCACACTATACTCCAAATGAGGTCGCACCAAAGACTTATACAGAGGCATTATCACCTTCTTTTTTCTGCTAGCCATTCCTCTCCGTATGCACCCAAGCATCCTTCTAGCTTTTGCCGTCGCCTTTTCTACCTGTTTAGCTCCTTTAAGATCATCAGACACAACCACGCCTAGGTCCCGCTCTTCTTTAGTGGACAAAAGTACTTCACCCCCTATACTATATTGCTCCCTTGGATTGCTGCAGCCCAAATGCATGACCTTACATTTTTTAACATTAAATCCCAGCTGCCAAATTCTAGAACATCAAAGAACATAGTCTCAAAATGGGCCTGCACCTTAATGTAAAGAAGACAAAGATCATGACAACTGGCATAATCAACAGGTTCATCGTTGAAGGAGAAGAAATTGAAATAGTGAACAACTTTAACCTACTTGGATCAACTATCAATAAAGAAGCAAGAAGCAGTCAAGAAATCAGTCGATGCATTGCTCTTGGCAGAATGGCTATGAAAGACCTAGATAAGATTCTCAAGAGCAGAGATGTCTCTCTCCATACAAAGATTCAACTTGTTCAAGCCATGGTATTTTCAATAACATCATATGGATGTGAAAGTTGGACAGTGAAAAAGATAGACAGGAAGAAAATTGATGACTTTGAATTATGGTGCTGGCGGCGAATATTGTGTATACTATGGACTGCCCAAAGAACAAACCACTCGGTACTAGAGGAGATCAAACCTAAGCTTTCTTTAGAAGCTCAGATGACAAGACTTCGACTTTCGTACTTTGGACACATTATGCGAAGAGAGAGATCATTAGAGAAAGACATCATGCTTGGCAAGATAGAAGGTCAACACAAAAGAGGAAGGCCAGCAATGAGATGGATCGATACAATAACAGCAGCTACTAGTACCAGTCTGTCAACAATGAGCCGCCTAACTGAAGACCGAACACAATTTAGGATAGCTATCCAGAGGGTTGCCATGAGTCGACTCCGACTCGACGGCACTTAACAACAACAACAACTTCCTAATATCATGAATGTCATTGCAAAAGAGCTTCCTGCAAGCTTTTAATGAAATGTTGCATTTGTTTTATTTATTTATTTATGTCCAGTACTTGATTACTCACCACACCAATTAGCCCAAAGTGTAACACAAATTATTGTAATACTATACAGTTATCAAACTCTCCAGGCTACCATGGAGTTAGGAACTGCTGTATTTGCAGTTTGGCAGCATTTTCTAGTTTTAGTGGCAGCGCAGTTATGTAGCGCTATACAAATGTTCAGTAGTGATAGTACGAAAGAGCCCAACTCAAGAAGACTTGTTTTCTGTACGAACATATCAAAAGAAAAACTTAATGAAGCGCTTGAAAGAAGACAGCTTGAGACTTCAGGGCATAATCATGGAAAATAATTTATGGAACCAAGAGGACAGGTTGTATTTCCATTGAAGAGGATGCTTCCAGGGAAATAGCTGAAATGCACGTACAGTTTTACCAGAGTCTGCAATGGGGTTATGCAGATGAGTTTCAGAAATATTGCTGGAGCCCTACAGATTTTCCTAGAGACTTCAGCAAACTAAATGGACTGGGTGAGCTATACAAGCTGGCAGTCCCAACGTACAACAGCAGGCGCGGTAAATGCTGGAGAACTGGAAAGTAGCTCCAGGAATGTGGAGGGTCATTTTATAATAGGGCGCTCAAGCTTAGCGGGCAAAAAGGTGCCTATTGTATGCCTATAACACCTACAGTGAAGGTGTAGACACCGCCTGCCCTCAAGCAGATGTAAATGTCCACTCTTAGAGAGGCAAGTATGGATGTAGACTGGCATAGTTTATAAGTAAGACATGTACTTCATGACTGCACCTGTGCTCCACCCAAACCAAAGCCTATGGTAAAAGTGTATGTGCTCAGGAGCGGCTCTCAGGCAGAGTGAGATGGCCGCCTAAAATGGCAGAGTTTTAGGAGAGGTAAAAATGCCCCTTAAACACCCAGTGGCAGTTGCCTCACTCTGCCTTTTCTTAAAAAAAAAAAACTTTAAAGAATTCACTGCCGCTTCTTCCGGGTCTGCGTCAGCGGCTGCTGATCCAGACCTGATGAGAAGCAGCAGCCGCTCAAAAAAAAAACAACAATCAAAAGCATGGGATCCTCACCCCTCCAGCATGCTGGAATAGCCCCGCTGATCCTGCCTCTTCTGACACATGCTTCGCGCCAGAAGGGATGGGGCCGACATGGACTTTCTAGCATGCAGCAGACTCAACGATCCCATGCTTTTGTTCATTTGTGGTTTTTTTAGCTGTAAAAAGGATATAGCGATATTAGAAAAGGTTCAGAGAAGAGCCACCAAAATGGTAAAGGGGATGGAAGGATACTCCTATGAAGAAAGGCTAAATAGGTTAGGGCTCTTTAACCTGGAAAAGAAACATAGAAATATGATGACAGAAAAAGACCACATGGCCTATCTAGTCTGTCCTTCCATATCAACAACTACAACAGTCCCCTTTTTACCTTTAGAGATCCTCTGTGTTGGTCCCATGCTTTTTTGAATTCAGTTACTGTCCTCATCTCTACCACCTCCACTAGGAGACTATTCCATGGATCCACTACTCTTTCCATAAAGAAATATTTCCGCATATCACTCCTGAATCTATCTCCCTTCACCCTCATCCCATGTCCCCTCGTAGCAGAACTTGCTTTCAATTGAAAGAGGCTCTCTCGCTGAACATTTATGCCACGGAGGTATTTAAACATCTCAATCATATCACCTCTATCCCGCCTTTCTTCTAAGGTGTACATATTAAGATCCTTAAGTCTGTCCTCATATGCTTTATAATGAAGCCCACTAATCATTTTAGTAGCCACCCTCTGCACCGACTCCATCCTGTTCACATCCTTTTGAAGGTGCGGTCTCCAGAATTGCACACTATACTCCAAATGAGGTCGCACCAAAGACTTATAGAGAGGCATTATCACCTCCTTTTTTCTGCTAGCCATTCCTCTCCGTATGCACCCAAGCATCCTTCTAGCTTTTGCCGTCGCCTTTTCTACCTACTTTAAGATCATCAGACACAACCACGCCTAGGTCCCGCTCTTCTTTAGTGGACAAAAGTACTTCACCCCCTATACTGCATTGCTCCCTTGAGAGACAGCTGAGGGGAGATATGATAGAAGTCTATAAATTAATGAACGGAGTGGAACGGGTAAATGTAGATCGATTGTTTACGTTATCGGAATATAGAAAGACTAGGGAACATGCAATGAAGCTATAGGATAAACTATTTAAGACTAATAAAAGAAAATATTTTTTCACTCAACGTGTAATCAAACTCTGGAATTTGTTACCGGAGGATGTGGTAAAAGCTGTTAGTGTAGCTGGGTTTAAAAAAGGTTTGGACAAGTTCCTGGAGGAAAGGTCCATAAACCATTATTAAGAAGGGACCCAGGATATCAATGCTTGACCCAGTACAAGCATTGTGGAACCTGTGTCTTTTGGGGAAACTGCTAGGTACATATGACCTAGATTGGTCACTGTTGGAAACAGGATACTGGGCTTGATGGACCTTGGTCTGACCCAGTATGGCATATCTTATGTTCTTATGTTAGCTGCAGCTGCTGTAGATGCCAAGAGAGGTGGCGGAGAGAGAGGCAGTGAAAATCGGCGAGGTAGGGGTCTGAAAGGTGCATGACAGGTTCTGGACACAATAAGTGGGACATAGAGGCAGATTCAGGGCAAAAAATCATGGGATGGAGGTGGGGAACAGATGTCAGACATGGGGTTAAGTGGGGGTTAGAGAGTAGATGGTGGTCACAGGGAAGTGGAGGGGTAGACGCTGACCATGGAGTGAGGGAGGAAAGAGCAGATTGTGGCCCCAGGGGGCATAGATGGCAGATACTGGGTATGGGAAGGGGAGATAAAGGGAGAAAAGACATAGGACATAGGGAGAGATAGGAAGAAAGGGCAAATGCTGGGCATGAAGGGCAGATAAGGAAGAAAGGGCAAATGCTGGGCATGAAGGGCAGATAAGGAAGAAAGGGCAGATTCTGGGCATGGGGCATGAAGGGCAAATGCTAGGCATGGAGAAAGGACAGATGCTGAGCTTGGAGGAGACAGATGAAAAGAGCAGATGCTGGACATTGGGGGTGGGAGAGAATGAGAGAGGAGAAATGCTGGGAACGGGGGGAGGGATACTGGGCAGAGGAGGAGGGAGAGAGAGAGAGGAGAGATTGTGGACATTGGGAGGGAGAGAGAAAGAGGAGATGCTGGGAATGGGGTGGAGAGCTAGGAGGAAATGCTAGATGGGCAGGAAGGAAAAAGGAAAGGAAGAAGTGTAATGCTGGATATGGGGTGTGGGGAGAAGCAGAGGGGAGATATTGGAAACAGGAAAAGAGAGAAAAAGGGATGCACATGAGGGGATGAATAGGGAAAGAGGGGGAATCGTGTATACGGTGGGATGGGGTGAGAGAAAGGGGGCGAGGTGCTAGATGGAGGACAGAGGATGAGGAAGAGAAAAAGGGGAGAGTTAGTTAAAGACTGGGGAATAAGAGGCTGGAGAAGGATAAAGAGAGGGAGAATGAGAGAGAGGATTCTGTTAGGAGTTGAAAAGTGGTAGAGACAGTAATTAGGGGGGATTGAGGACTGGATGGTAAGGAAGAGTTAAAATCTGAGTTGATAGAGAGAAAGAGAAAAATAAATAGAAGAAAGCTGAAAGGAAAAGATAAATGCCAGAGATATAAGGAAAGTGACAATGACAGGAGGGGAGAGAAATGGCAGATGAGCCGGAGACCCTAGAAAGTGAGTTAAGAGGAGACAGAAGAAAGCAGAAACCAGAGACTGAGATCAACCAGAACAGAGAATAAAATGGTCAGTCATCAAACGCAGAAAAGTGAATTATATTTTCAATTTAGTGATTGGAATGTATCAGTCTTTGGAATTTACATGTTCTATCTTTATATTTTGTCAGTACAGGGACAGATACCTGTGTTGTACTCTATGCAGGGGTATAGCCAAGAATTGACCTGGGTGGGCAATGGCCTCTCCACTTTGGCACCAGACCCACCCAATCAGTGGCAGAAAAACAGTGAAATGAGAGGATAAGTGGGGGAAGTGTCAACATTTGCACTGTTTTATGCCCACTCATGTTAACACCAGGCCTCACCAAAAAATCAGTCCTTGCTATGCCACTGATGCAGAGTGGTTTCTTGGGGTTTCAATTTCATTTTTGTCTATATAATCTGTTTTTAATTTGTAGCAATCTCTTCCCTACTCGGTGCAGTGAGGCTCTATCTATATTCTGAGTGTGTGACCAAGGCCAGGTATTCCGTTAGCATGGAGATGCTACGTAGGGATCGGTAGTAATCTGGTTTGTTCAGTTTTCTGAGTAGGTGTATTGATGTTCTAGGGCATAATGCAATATTTATGGTGATGCTTTTTTCTGGGTAGGCCCCCTGTGTAAAGTTTTGGAAGCTGATGCTCTTATGGTGTGAAAGATTTTTCTCTCTAAATCCTGAATCATTTTTGTAAGGTTTTGTATTACTTCACAATACGCGCAGTACTGGTAAGGGTTTATATTGCTGTTACAGAAATGACAGCAGAATCAAATTCTTTTTGGTGTGTTGAGATCTGTAAGAAATGTCCTAGTTCTGTTCTACATTGATCATTGGAAGAGTTTCTTTGGATGTAGACTTATATATTCCAAAAGAAAAAGCTAGAAGCACAGAAAAATTTAACACACCAAAATAAAATTATTATAACTAATTTTATGTTGGTGTTATGTACTGTGCTGTGATTCTTTTTATTTTTGTTCCTTTGGTGTGTCACTATCTTGTATCTCCTTTATCTTTTGCAGAATATATATTTACATTTAATACAATGGTTGTGCAATGCACAGTATCAGGAGGGTATAGGTTTTATGTTAGATTCCCAAACTACATAATCAAACTACTACAGTATAGTCCCTTTTTTTCTGTTAGTGATCTTCTGTGTTTGTCACATGCTTTCTTGAATTCAGATACAGTCCTCATCTTTACAACCTCCACTGGGAGATTGTTCCACGCACCTACCACTCTTTCTATAAAGAAATATTTCTGCATATTACTTCTGAGTCTATCCCCTTTCACCTTCATCCTATGCCCCCTCGTTGCAGAGCTTTCAGTTGAAAAAGGCTCTCCTCCTATGTATTTATGCCACAAAGATATTCAAATGTCGCTATCATATCTCCTCTCTCCCACTTAAGGGGCTAGTCCTAGGATGCTCAATTTATTGCTACTACTATTATTAGTCATTTATATAATGCTACGGCATACATAGCACTGCACAGACACATATAAAAACAGTCCCTGCTCGGCTGAGCTTACAATCTAATTAAGACAGACAAGATAAAAGACAAGAATAAGGGTAGGATAGGGAAGGGTAAGAAGACACAAGGAAAACAAGGGATTAGGATCCAAAAGCAGCCTCAAAGAGGTGAGTCTTTAGCATGGATTTGAAAAGGGGCAGAGATGAAGCCTGATATAGAGAGCCAGGTAGTTTGTTCCAGGCATAAAGAGCTGCAAGGTGAAAGGATCAAAGTCTAGGGCATAGAGAGGAGTGGGCCAGAGGAAGAGCAGAGTTCACGAGGAGGGGTAGTGAGGAGCAGTACAATGAATTGTATAGCTCAGAAGGAGAATTTTGAATTGGATAGGGAAACAGAAGGGAAGGCAATGAAGTGATTTGAGAAGAGGGGTTATATGAGTATATCGAGAATATAGTTGCGCAGCAGAGTTCTGAACAGATTGAAGGGGGGAAAGGTGACTCAGAGGGACCATTTCTGCATACAGTTTGAATTTCTCCTACTCATCTGCAAGGGTCTTCATTCTGCAGCTCCTCATTACCGCTTATCTCTACACCCCTTCCCAGCAATTCCACCCATCAAGCAAATCGCTTTTATCCACGCCCTTCTCTTCTACTGCCAACTCCGCATGCCAGCAATAGACTACCCGAATCGGTACATCACGCTCTAATCCAGTTCAAATCCAGGCTAAAAACTCATCTCTTTCAGGCTGCTTTTGGATCTTATTATTTAGCTTGGTTTCTATACCCCTTTCAGAGTGTCAAGGAGGTTTACATAGAACAAGATAAATGGTAACACATAAGAACACTGGCAAATGCTATACAAGTTGGGCATTTAATAATGGATCTTGACCCCTTTATTCTCCTATCTACACCCTTGCACCTTTTAAACATTTCCCTTAAGAGTTATCCTAGTCCCCTGTTTGTTCTGTTTGTTTTTCTTGAACAGATTGTAAGCTCTGCAGGGAAGGGACTGTCTCTTATGTGTAGGTCTACGGCACTGCTTATGCCTAGTAGTACTATAGAAATTAATAGTAGTAGTAGTGATGTAATGATGTATTGGAAGAAATAGCTGGTGATTGATGCCAACTTGCTCTTTGCATGGGTAGTTGGCATTGAGCATCGGAGAGCAGCAGAAACAAACAGCCCCGCGGTGCCATAGCTTGTAGGTAAGCTCCGTGGGGCTGTTTGTGGTTATTGCTGCCACTGTCAGTACCAGAAGGGGTGGCAGCAGTGGCAATGGGCACCACGGTGGTATGCCGGGGGGGACGCTGCACGTGAGAGGGGGCACAAGGGATGAGGTTCGCCTAGGGCACCTCATCTCCTTGCTCCGGCCCTGCCTCATCTACCAGTCCACCACTCCCCTTCCCCAGCTTTCCATGCCAGTGGTCCATGAGTCCCAGCCAGGGAAAATCTTTGACTGAAGCTCTAGCTACGTAGCTAAAGCAGCAGAGATCAACCTGCCACAAGTCAGACTCCACATACAAAAAAGTAACACTCCACTGAATCATAACAGGCACTTTAGTGTACATTCAAACTTTCAGGGACCAGAATACGAAAAGGAGAAAAACAGGTCTCAGAACCATCGGGGTCAAATGTGGACTTAGGTACATATACTCAAGCCATAATATATCCCCAGTACATCAGCGACCCGAAAAAAACTCCTTTTCCTTTAGTAATAACCTTTTCTTATAAACTTATCTTGCTGACTTCTTCACAGCATACTCATTATGCTTAGTAACCTCATAGCTACAGGATTCAAAACTGAGCTTAGCTTCAATGATACAGCTTAATTATGATCCATATAGCCAACAGGCTCATGCCCCAATGCCCATCGGGACATCCAGTTAGCGTTTCGCCCACTGCTTCTTTAGGGGGATGTACAATGGAACAATGACACTATGAAGAAAACAAAAAACATCTATACAATAAATACATCCCAACCCAGTCCTTCCATTATAGAACTATACAGACTGCAACAGCAAGTATACATAAACCTAATATCCACACAACACTATCTCCTATCTACGTATCCTAACTTCGAAAAGTTCCTAAAAGGGCCATATAAAACCCATATATCAATAACACCAAATACATTAACCTACCTGTACTTCATATTCCATACAGCGATCAAAGCATATCTTAACCTTCAACCGTCCATTAAAAGCACAAAAACCGACGCACATACGGGCTTTTAAATACACACCCCTCTAGAGCTCTTAAAGGGAAGCACCTCCTTCCGACACAACCAAACCCAAACTGAATAGCAGACCCACATCCATTAGCGGGAAAATCCTCTAGTTACTCAAAAAGACCTCACCCATACCATATTATCCCTCTCAAAAATCGATCCACTGTACATCTCCAACACACATACCCCAATCAATCTGCAAGTTTAGCCCCCCCCCCCCCGGAAGACTGTTTTTAATTAGAAAATCCATCTTTGTTCACATAGTATTAGAGTCTATTTCCCCTGCCATCCATTATTTGATCAATACAAAAGCATTATAAATCAACAAATGTATGGCCTTGTTCCATGCAATGCTGCACAATCGGAGCTTCCCATCACCCACATCGTAGTCTGCTTCTGTGTTCTCCAATCCGTATTTTAAGTGAACGTACAGTCTTACCTATGTATAGTAATCCACAAGGCAGCGTATTCCATATACCACAAACCTAGAGTCACACAAAGTGTATCTCTACAAAATATACTCTCTGCCCCCATGTGAAAATTTAGAAATCTCCAAAGAGATTGAGCAGATCGAACAGCTACCACATGTCCAGTGACCTGGCTGTAACCCAAATGGCATCCACCAACCGTAAACAAGCAGGGCTTAAAATTTCTTTTAGATTCTGATTCCTCAACCATACACATTGAGGACGTCTTCCAGCTAACCCTGGCACTGCCCGCATGATATTGGCATGCTTATAAATGATACGCTGGATACTGGAGTTAGCTGGAAGATGTCCTCGATGTGATAAATGCAGAGCTGTACTGAGGGGCACTTGCCCACATTCTCTGCTGTGCTGGTCCTCTGGGCATGTTTAGGGCCTTGTAACCGAATTGGCTGCTGTGCTGGTCCTCCTGCTCCTCAGGGCTTTATTTATTATTTATTTATTTAACTGGCTTTATATACCACCTTCTCAAAGGTGTCAAGGCGGTTTACATGGAACAGTTAGAACCTATCATTACATAGAACGGTATAGAATTAACTTAGGTAAATTTAACTGAGGCAAACAACTTTAACTGAAGTACAGACGTGGTTTTAGTAGAACGGTATTTACATAATAACATAAGTGGTAGACAGTTTGATGTTGGATAGCAAACCCTCTGTTATGAGGGGGCGGGGAGAGAGGGGGTAGTTGAGGTTGGGGAGGGTAATGCATGTGGGGTTGGTGTTAGGTAGGGTCTTCGCTATATTGCCCCTCTCTTAGTGGAGTGAGGATTGTCCTGGGGCGTAGTTAAAGATCAGTAGAAAAACTCAAAGGAGTTCCGGTGGCCAGGGGGAGGCAAATGCCATAAGGCAAAACAGCCCACACAACTCCAAAAATGTTTAAGTTCACACCAGGGCATTTCTTTTGTAAAAATACCTTTGTTTGGTGTATCCTCCCAAAATAAGGTATTTCCAAGACAGCAAAAACAAAAAGTGCAAAAAATATCAAGAATCGTTTCAACAAAGTCCCAGATTTTTCTCTACCACTGTACTGGTACCGAGCAGGTTTCTCTTCTTGGTTTTCCACTAAAGTCCTTTTCCGGAACAATTATCTCAGCAACTTGGGGAAGTGTAGATGGCAGCTGGCTGCAGAGATAGAAATCAACTGCTTATGGGAATTAGCATTTTGCATCCACTGTGTGAAGGCTTTGAAGTTTAATTTTTGGAAGAAAGTGGGTAATAAGGTAACTCGTCATTATGCTACTTTCAGAGAAGGCATTAAACTGGGATTTTGTCTATTCCTTGGACAATGGAGATCAAAACAGTGGGAAGGGCTAAATCTGGGCCAGCCTGGCTGAATTCCAGTGAAGAACTGTAGAATCTGGCATCGGCTGAAAATTCCTCTGTAGAAAACACCTAATTATGCACAGAAAAAAACCATCGGCCTCTTTATCCTTTATACTGCCTGCCTCCATTAATGCATTCAAAGGTGCACATAATCCGAGTGATTCAGAAGAAATACTTGTGAACCAGCAGAACCTGCAATAGATAGCTGCAGACAGGGCTGTAGCAAGCCATAAATGCATCCTGTGCACCCCCCCCCCCCTCCCCAGCACCATCTTTGTCATCTGCCCTATCCCCCCATGCCCAGCATCGCCCCATCTTACCCTACACCTCTTCATTTCTAGCCAGCTCCTCTCCATGCTGCCTGCCCTTGCCCCACCTCCGTTTTTCCTGTTCCTTTGACGGTGGTGGTGGTGGCAGCAGAGTTGACCTCCAATTTTAAAAAAAACCACACGGGTCTTTGTGACTCTGCACTTGCAGAGCTCGTCTGATCCCTCACTCCTTGACACGAGTGTCAGAAGAGGGAGGGATCAGACCAGCCCCACAAGCACCGAGTCGGAAAGACCCATACGTTTCTTTTAAATTGGAGGTCCACTCCGCTGTCGCTGCCAAAAGAACAAGGAAAGCAGTGGCAGGGCAGGGACAGGCAGCATGAGCGGGGAGCCGAGGCCGGCGGTCGACCCTAAATGTGCCCCTATGTTCTTACGTCCTATGTGACTGCATCACTCGCACAGGGCTATTGACTATGTAAATTTTTAATGGACATGCATTCTACTGTCACTATTTAGTGCACGACTGGACTTACTTTGCACATATTCAGCCCTTTATACACTGAGGGTGGTCTCCAGCTCTTGAGTACTGCAGCCTCACAGAGCCTGAGCCTCTGATGGTACAGACAGAGCTCCGTCGCTGACGACATTTTTACTGATATTAAATCACGTTTAAGGACATGTAAATATTTTTTAAAAAGACCAAAAAATGACAATATCTCTTCCTTCCAACATCTTCTATTTTTTTTTCACCAAGGAGTTTTTCCATCCCTTTGGACCTAGAGCTGAATCTGAGCCAGAGCTGGGGTCTGGCACAATGTGCCTTCATTCACAACAGTCTGGGAATTTTTCTCCTATTTCATATCAGCACCACAGCATCTAGTCTGGTCACTGAAGTGATAATCCTGGGGTGGGAGCCATGCACCCACGCTCTTCCAAGAACCTTGCAATCACCGTTCTTGAACCTGGCCACTTGGTGTCACCTTTGAGTGATAACCATGATTCCCTTCAGCCTAGGAACTGTGAACATCTCCTCCACAGCTAATCCAGCACCAGCCAACCCAGGGGAACAAAAGACTCAACTCCAAGATTGAATTGTACACCTTCCTCCTGGCCGTTCACAGCACTGCCACTGAACCACTGGACTGGTCCCCAACATCTCCAAACTAGTATTCAGACATCTGAGGGCCAGTCTCTTTTCTTCAAAAATCAACCCGTGTCCACTCCAAAGGTCCCTTATTTAGACAACTGAGGTGCAGGGGAAAAGCCCTTCCTGTGAGCAGTGGAAGACTGTTGTTCAAGGGTTCACCTCCTTTGCTATTCTTCTCCAAAAAACCCACAGATCACAAGGCAATGAACTGCAAGTTCACTTTACTGTGTGAGAATTTGGTATTAACAGAAATACACACGGAAATATACACAGCTAGAAAATTCATAGGGATATAATTTCTTATTTTGCCTCCAGGGCAGATCTGCTCCTGAATGAGTACCACGAAAAGCTTTAACTCCTGAACCTAGGGACTTAGTGACACCTGGGTTATATAACTCAGCTCTGCCCCATACATTCATTCCCAAAGCGCAAGGACTTTCCCAGGCACTGCAAAGATCGTTATGTTCAATTAGGTTGATGTTGGCTGTAGCCTGAAGCTTTAGAGCTCTGGCAGGGAGCTGCTGGATGCCTGATATTTGAGCACGGTTATGAAATCTAACAGTGGGGACCACAGATATTCATCTTCTTTCTCTTACTGGAGTCTCTCTCTAAGATGAAAATCCTTTTTTTCACCTGACTGTTCTCATCTCCTTCTCGTCTCTCCAGCTCACTCAGAACCAGATTGGGATCTGGAATCATGAGCCTTCATTTATACTAGCCATGTTCATTGCAAAGACCAGCTAGGGCCAAGAGTCATGTAGACTGGCTTAATTCAGAAAGTTACATCATGAACCCTGAGTCTGGCCATCTAGGCATCACTCTCACACAAGAAGTGCAACTCCTTCTTTCCCAGGGGCTATAATCTCTGCCTTCACCTGGGGAATGGAAGTCCTGACCTGAGAGTCCAACCAGGGACCTTCCAGTACCATCTGAGGCACCAGGCCAGCCCAAATGCTGGTAAATCTTAAAGCAGCAGCGTACTCCCAGCATTATCTATAAAATGCAGCCCATGGCCCAGGAGTCTGAAGTGCCAGAGATGGTAAGATTTCTGAGAGAACTGTGGCTGTAAGCTTCAATGAATATCATCACCCACGGCTCCAAGCTAAGGAGATTTTGCAAGTCAGAGAAGGTTTTCCTGAAATCTAGCTACTGTCTCCCTGGGGCTGATCTGCCCCTACAATAACCTCTCTCCGTCTCCTTTTCCCTCTTTCAGCTTTTCCAGTCATTATGTCACAACCAGTTTCTCCTGTTTGCAAACTCTTGGGAGGGTGGGGAGCTGAGAGATTCTGTATAAGCCTCCTGCTATGAGGAGTTTTACAGTTCAGGGTAGCAAAAAATAAACCTGAACATTCAAAAGTATTTCAAAGCTTCTCTCTACCTCTTATCATATGAAAAGTTGTATTTTATTATATTTCATATCACATCATATTGTATCACATTATAATAATCAGTAAACACAGTTATTGCTAGACACGGTAATACAGCCCCTATCCTTAAAATGTTTTCACTCACAGCTGAGTAGACAAAGACTAGAAGAATATAAGTCGCAAGTACTATAAGTCAGTCCTAGGTCACGTACAGACAAGTCAGCTCCAAAGCCAGGACTTGAGTTCTACCGGTGTTCCCAGTCTGCAATTTGAACACTGCTCTATCCTACACTTAAACTCTATACAAAAGAGGGGAGGCCTTTGGAAGAGGAAGGTCTGCATTAAAAGGCATTATCTGTATGTTTCTCTTCCTAATAACTTATCCCTACCTCATACCCACACTTTGTAAAAGCTGAACCTTCAATTCAACATGAATGCGACTGCTCTGTGATTCTCTTCTCATGGCTGATCAGCTGATTGGTAAAAGAAAGCTTGAACAAAAACACTTTTCAATGCTTAATTACTGTTGAGTGAAAATAGAATCCAAAGCTCAGTATGTGTTTTTTTTTCTGGTACTGATGTCATCAGAGGATTTAGTGACTGCAGTTGACAATGCCAGTCCCTTTCTCCAATGACACCGACTCCACATAGGGCCTATTGAGCCTAGCGGTATTGTGCTTTCTTTGTGCAGAGTTGCGCAGCAGCAAAGATATGCAAATAGGAGTCATGGGATTGGGCCATACTGATGAACCAGTTCCTGCTCAGCTGTTACAGTACTCAGTCCCTTTTGCTTCAGTTTGCAGATCTTTGTAACTGTACCAAGTCTGTAAATGTGTCAGCTACTGCGCAAACCTTTCAAGTATTCCACGTCAGGATTCCATCTAGAGAGGTGTGCATTCATTAGAGCACTCAAAAAACTGTTTTACACACTAAATTGATTTAAGCACACTAAAAATTCCCTCTTAAATGAATGTGTGAAACAAACTGAAAAACCCTGAAAATAGGAACAAATGCGTGAAAAAAAACTAATCAAATTTTTCTTGCCTGTGCACATCCTGACTGAGCAGAAAACTCCCACCAAACGGGAGAGACGAACTTGATGACTCTCTGTTGCCTCCTGTAATTGTGCAGCACAGAGCAGTCACAGGCTGTAGGGACTCTGGGCACATGCAGTCCTCTAATTCCCTCCACCTGTAAAGAAGAAGCCTGTGAGTAGGAAGAGGTGGTGACCCATCGATCAGCAGTACTGCACACACAACTGAGTTACTTACCTGTAACATGAGTTCTCCGGGGACAGCAGGATAAGTCAGCCACAAGTGGTGATGTCATCCGACGGCGCCATAGACGGAAGTACTCTCAGTAGCCCAGAAGGCTTTTTGCCTTCTGGGCATGGCTAGTAGCCCCACCTCTAGGCCCGCCCCTAGCTAGCCAGATCTTCCCCAGCTGAGGCACTGCCATGAGCTAGGAGGCGGTAATGCCGCGGAACGGCACATCCCCCGCCAGGGAAGAGGGTGGGAAAGTGTGGCTGACTTATCCTGCTGTCCCTGGAGAACTCACATTACAGGTAAGTAACTCAGTTTTCTCCCAGGACAAGCAGGATGAGTCAGCCACAAGTGGTGCCTCCCCGGCTACATGTGCAGCGGCGGGGGTATAGGCCAGTAATTAAGGACTGAGGCGGGTTCATTAGGTGCAACAAGACAGGTTTAATGAGGTATATCAGCGCATCCCAACATTGGGGGCGAGCAAGGTACATAAGGCAACAAACGCAACACAACAAGGGTGCGGGGTCTAGGAGTGTGCAACATAGCATGTAAACAATAGGACCGTGTAACAAGGCATGTAAACATTTGAACAATAAAGTGCAACTAGCAATAACAAGTAATGGTCGCGCAACCTGTGGCAACAGGCAGTAGCGCGGAACGGAGTGACCATACCGCATGACAATACAGCATCGCAAGTCAGGCTGACTCTCGAGGGTCTCTCGAGCCTGAACAATATCAAATACAGATAAAACACAGCATCATAATGAAACACAGTAGTAAGAACACAGCATCACGAATCACAAGGGTCCGTATCTTTGCCGTGATCAGGAGCCAGGAGTGCGGCTGCGGATAACACCGCTCGGCCGAAGGCAGGGCCACCTTGATCTGCTTGATCCAAGCAGTAGTGTCTCTGGAAGGTTTGGATGGAAGCCCATGTGGCGTCCCTGCAAATGTCGGGCACCGGAATGGAGCATAGGTTGGCAATAGTGGCGGCCAATGCTTGCAGGTGATGCGCCCTGACTCCTGTGGTGGGCGGGGACTCCGCTTGCGATAAGCACAGGGAGATATAGGAGGAGATCCAGATGGAAAATGTTTGCTTGGACACCGGGCGCCCCGTTTTGTTGGGGTCATAAGAGACAAAGAGCTGTGATCCTTTCCGCAGTGAGGAGGTCCGGTGTAGGTAACACCATAAGGCCCTGACACAGTCCAGAGTGTGGAGCCTCTCCTGCTCCCTGTTGGAATGTGGCTCGGGTTGGAAACAGGGTAATTCAATGGTCTGATTAATGTGGAAGGCCGTCGCCACCTTGGGAACAAACCTGGGGTGTGTCCGCAGGCAGGCGCGGTCGTGGTGGAGTATGGTATAAGGCGGGTAAGCCACCAGGGCGTGTAGCTCGCTGATACACCTGGCAGATGTGATGGCTATGAGGAAGAGTGTTTTCCAGGAGACGAACTTAAGCTCCGCTGACTGCAGTGGTTCGAAGGGCTCCCCTGTGAGCTGGTTGAGAACGATGTTCAGGTCCCATGCTGGGACTGGCTCTCAGACAGGGGGACGGAGGTTAGCCAGGCCTTTCATGAAGCGGACCACCAGTGGCAGCACTGCTACCGACGTGTCTCCGAGACGGTGTTGGAAGGCCGCTATGACAGACAGGTGGACCCTGATGGTCTAGGTTTTTAGTCCAAGCGCCGAGAGAGAGGCGAGGAGTTGAGGTACAGGGCAGAAGAACGGATCCAGATGAAGTGACTCGCACCAGATGCTGAAGCGGCACCATTTTAGATTGTAAGATTTCCTGGTAGATGGGCGGCGAGCTGCTAGAATGATTTGCTGGACTTCAGCTGACAAATCGAGGGATGCGAGAGTCATCCTTTCAGCTTCCACGCCGTTAGTGCTAGCATTTTCAGGTTGGGGTGAAGGGTCGTGCCGTTGTCTTGTGAGAGTAAGTCAGGCCTCAGAGGCAGGCGAACAGGGGGTTCCAGGGCCAGGCGGTGCAGATAGGGGAACCAGACCTGCCTTGGCCTGTGTGGGACCACCAGAATGGCTAGCGCCCTGTCTCTGATCAGGTGCTGTATGGTCCGCGATATGAGCGGGGTGGGGGGGAAGGCGTAGATCAGGGGCCACTGCCCCCAGGTCACGTCGAAGGCGTCTGCTGCTATTCTGTTGAGCACCGGTCTTTTGGAGCAAAACAGGTGGCACTTGGTATTCTCCTGGGTCACAAAGAGGTCGACTCGCGGCCGGCCCCATCTCGTGAAGAGGGACGATGACACTTCTTCGTGGAGCACCCACTCGTGGGGGTTCAGTTGCCTGCTGAGGCGGTCCGCTAGTATGTTTTCCACTCCTGGCAGGTAGCAGACTTGGAGGCTGCACTGGTAAGAGAGAGCCAGGTGCCAAGCGCGGAGTGCCTCTCTGCACAGGGGGCGTGACCCTGTCCCCCCTTGTTTGTTTATGTAGAATATGGCTACTTGGTTGTCGGTCTGTATTCTCACGGTCTTGCCCGTTATTAGTTCCTGGAAGGCCTGAAGCGCGTAGCGGGCAGCTCTGAACTCGAGGACGTTGATGTGCAGGGCTTTCTCTGCGGTCGACCAGGGGACCTGTGTGCGAGTCCCGAGGCAGTGGGCTCCCCATCCCAGCGTCGATGCGTCTGTGGTCACGGTGATTTGATGAGCTGGTATTTGGAGGTGTCTGCCCTGCGTGAGGTTCGTTGAGTGAGTCCACCAGCGATCAGCCCTGGTCACCGACAAGTCGATGGGGATCAAAGCAGACAGGGATTGGGAGTGCTGGCACCAGTGAGAACGAAGGTGCCACTGCAGGAGCCGCATGTGTAGTCTCGGGTTGTGTTTATGTAAGCTCCTATGAATTCCAATCTCTGAACCGGAATGAGGTGCGATTTCAGGTGGTTGATTAGGAAGCCCAAGGACGAGAGGAGGGATGTGGCTTTCTTGACTGCTATCCGGAGTTCCTTGGGGGAGGTTGCGGAAAACAGCCAATCGTCCAGATAGGGGAAGACACATACCCCGTGTTTGCGAAGGTGTGCCGCTGCTACTGCCACACATTTGGTGAAAACCCGGGGGACAGGTGAGAGTCCAAAGTGGAGGACTCTGTATTGGTAGTGGTTCCCCAATATCTGGAAATGCAGGAATTTCCTGTGCTGCGGGTGGATGGGCACGTGAGTGTAGGCATCCTGAAGGTCCAGCGAGGCTAGCCACTCCCTGGGCTGGATGAGGGGTAGAATGGAGTTCAAGGGGTGCATCCTGAATTTTTCTTTGACTATGAACTTGTTGAGTTTCTGCAGGTCGAGAATGGGTCAGACACCCCCCAACTTCTTGGGAACAAGGAAATACCTGGAGTAAAAACCCATATTGATCTCGTCGGGAGGAACAGGTTCTATAGCCCTGGACGCTAGGAGAGATGCTATCTCCGTAGTCATGGGGAGAAGATGTTGTGGTGGAACGTTGCTTGCAGGTGGTGAACGTTGAAGCGGAGCTGAAGAAAATTTGATGCGATAACCCTGTCTGATGATGTTGAGTACCCACTAGTCCATCGTGATGTTCTCCCAGGAACGTAGATAAACGTCCCCCGGTGGGTAGGTGTGGGTAGGGCGGCGAGTCAAAAACTAGGACTGTTTTTCGCCGGTGCAGACGGGTTCTTTTTCTGTGTGTGCTCCCGCTAGCACGGTTTCTGCCTGTAGGGAGCTTGGTAGGATTGTTGTCTGTATCGAGGTTGTTGCCACTTGCGGTACGAGTTGTAGCGTTTAGGAGCTGATGATTTTTGTGAGTTTCCTTTGTGGTAGGGTTGAGGATGCTCCAATCCTTCTTCAGCGAACGTCTGGAGGGTGGTGCAGTGCTCACACATGTCATTGACTGTGTCTTTGACCTTGTCCCTGAAGAGGGAGTCTCCCATGCAGGGGGTATCTGCGATCTTGTCATGCGTATCATCGCGCAGGCCTGAAGCCCGTAACCAGGCCAGCCGGCGTGCGGAAATGGCAGTTCCAGCAGTTCTGGTGGCTGCCTCAAAGGCATCGTAGGCAACTCGGCCCTGGTGTTTTGTGCAGTTGTCAAGCTCCACCAGAGCAGTAGTGATGGCCGGCAGGGTTTCCGCGAGCTGGGCAATGGCGGTCTTGATGTTAGCTACGAGTAGGTCTTGGTATATAGCATGTTGAAATTTGTGTGCCACTACCCTAGCATTCAGCATGGTGCCCTGGTAAACTTGCTTTCCTACATCGTCGAGGAGCTTGTTGTCCTTCCCCGGAGGGGCATTGGTGGTGTTCTGAGAAGATTTTGACTGTTTGAGGGCTGACTCCACCACAATGGATTGGTGGGGAAGCTGTTGCTTATCAAACCCTGGCAAGGGCTGTATTATGTATTTAGCATCCAATCTGCATGGGCAGGTCTGGTTGGATGCTGGGGTTAGCCACATCTTGAAGAGGTTATCTCGGAGTTGCTGGTGAACAGGGCGGTGACGGTCTTGGGAGTGTCCATGAATTTGAGGGCGCTCTGGACTTCGCCGCGTTGGTCCGGGGCATCGACCGAGGTGATGGAGAGCGCCGAGATGACCATGTGCACAAACTTAAGGTAGGTCAAGTCCTCCGGAGGGTTGATGAGGGCCGAGGGGTTCTCAGAGGCTGGAGTGGAGAGGGTGTCCCTGTGGGATGATACCTCCACCTGCGAATGTTCCTCGGCTCCGTCCTCTTCTGGTTGTGTGGAAATTGGAGATTGCAGGAGGGGTGCAGCCTCGGAGGCTGGAGTCGGAGGCTGTGGAGGAGGCTGCAGTAGTTGGTTTGAGGATAGGGTGGAGACGGTGGAGGCCCACTGCTGCAGCATTCCGGAAAGGAGTTGCAGGGTCTCCGGTGGGTTTGCTGGAGCAGGCATAGCCCATGGAGATGGCTGCGGGTGTAGAAGGATCTGCTCTCGGGTGTCCTCTTGCTGGTCCATCTCAGTCCCGAGGGAGGAGGAGGGGGAGGAAGGCAGAGACTCCTCTCTGTCGGACAGGCTGTGACTGCTGGAGCTGATGAAACGCCGAGATCTCTTGTGATGGCTGCGGCTTGCATCTCGGTCTTTGTGGTGATATGAGGAGGAGATGTCGCTGTGCCCTGATCTGCTCCGAGGCCTCTGTTTGGGTTCCCTGTGTCTCTTGCCCCGACTGTGGCTCCGACGGCAATGCGGTGATCTCTGGTGGGCCGAAGTACTGCGCCGGTTCTTATCCCTGCGGCATCTATCTAGGCGGCTCCAGCTCCGATGGGCGTCAGGGCTCATGAGTCTGCGCTCCGAGTCCATGCGCAGGCTCCCCGAGTCTCTGCACCGGCTCGGGTGGCTGCATCTACTGCGCAGGTCAGAGATGGACGCCCTAGTCAGCTGGTGTGAGGCAGGAAGTGCTGACACCAGAAGTCCCACAGAGGGCAAGGAGGAGGCGGTCCCTGCAGCAATGGAGTCCATGGAGGCCACAAGAGGGAGTAGACACGTGGATGGAGGCGCTCCTGTGTCGCGGCGGGAGACGGAGGCCTGACTAGGCGCGTCTCCGGCCGGAGTGGCAGCATCAAAGGGCCCGAGGTCTGCAGAGGATATATTCGCGGCAGCCGCCTGAGAAGGAAGGGCTGCCGCAAGCGTGGAAGACCTGGAGGCTGCAATCGGAGAGAGGAATTCGGAGAGAGCATTCGGCGGGATTTCAAAGCCCGGGGAGACATGCGGGCGCAAAGGGGGCAGTTGTCGATGGGGTGCTCCTTACCCAGGCATCTGAGGCAGAACTGGTGAGCGTCAGAGTTGCTTATCTTCCTGGAGCACTTTGGGCACTTTTTAAACCCCAGTTTTGCAGGTAGTTTCTTCATTGTGGTTTATTTCCAATAGTTGTTTCTGAGAGTGAGAGAAAGACGTCTTGCTAGCAAGGCGGAAGACAAAGACTGGCTAGCTAGGGGCGGGCCTAGAGGTGGGGCTACTAGCCATGCCCAGAAGGCAAAAAGCCTTCTGGGCTACTGAGAGTACTTCCGTCTATGGCGCCGTTGCATGACGTAACCACTTGTGGCTGACTCATCCTGCTTGTCCTGGGAGAATCTACATTCCCATCACCCATGCTGTTGGCGGCAGGACAGAGGAAGGTCTTGCTCCAGTGAGATGGGAGCTGGAAGGAGAAAAGGAGAAGGTAAGATGAAGCAGACAATGTGAGGGAGGGAGAAGGAGAAGTTGAAATAGAAAAGGCAGAAAGAAGGCGAGGATGAGGAAAGCGTGTTGAAGGAAGAGGAGAAGGAATAGAGATGAACAGGATATGATATCCATCATTCTCTTCTGCAGCCCCTTGGATCTGGAATTCTTTCCCCAGAATATTCATCTCTCCTGTAACTTGGTGAAATTCATAAGTTTATTAAACGCCTGACCATTTTGGCTAAAAACTGGCATTTGAAACAATACAGGTGGATATTCAAAGCCCTTAGCTGGCCGGTCAAAGGGCACTGACAGCGATATTCAGCCACTGTGCTGCTGAATATCTCCAGAGACTGCTCTGGCCCTGACCATGGGCAGAGGGGTTGGCACAAACCTGCTAAGTCTCAGCGCTTACCCGGTTTCATGGATTTTCAGCCTGGGCTTAACCAGATTACTTGGTCTTCACAAAAAACTGTCCTAAATTGTATACAATCTGGCTAAGTCCCAGCTAAAAACTGAGCAAACTGGTTAAGTGCTGACATGTAGTCTGTTTCCGCCACTCAGCGGGGATATTCAGTGGCAGTTCCAATCCGGTTACTGTTGCTGAATATCCCATCGATAGTTAAGCGCCACAGATCACTGCCTATATTTTCTATGGGATGGATATTCAGCGGCAGTGGCTAGCACTTGTAAAATGACTAGCTGTCGCTGCTGAATCCAATATTCAACGCCGGGACCATATCCAGCCACCAGTACTGAATATCCAGGTTGGCTGCAGAACCCGGAAGCTAATCAGGCAGTGGGAATATCCAACCGCTGCCTGGTTAGCGTCAGCAGCTAAAGTAAGGCCAGCATTTGCTATGCCTTACTTTACCTGTTGCTAACTGGGCAGTGGCTCAATGTTGCCGCTGCCTGGTTAGCGACAGGTGCCGCCCTGACACGCCCTGATGCTACCCGTTTAGCATCGGGGTATGTAGCACAGCACCCATGAATATTCAGCAGCACTAACCGTGTTATTTCCACTGACTATCCAGTTCAGCAAAATTTACATGGTTTGCAGGTCCATGTTTCTTTGTCTCATAGAAGAATTTCCATGAGAATGGGTGTACCTCCCTTAAGGGTACATGAATTTAATTAGGCTGAATTTTAGAGGGTTGATTCTACAATTTTTTTTAAATCTAGGGCTTTAGGATTTCTATATTACTGATTATGTTTGTTTTCTTTCTTTTATTGGTGGGTAGTTGGTATTGGTGGGGTTATGTTTTAGTGATGGTTTTGTTAGATTATGCTGTTTGGCATCTTAAGTTTGTCCGAATTATTTTTATTGGTTTTTATCTGACTTACTACTTTTACATGTGTGTATGGTTGATATTACTTGTGTGGTTTATTTATTTGAATTGATTTTACTTATGTTTTATTGTAATGTATTTCAAGCATTTCCTGGAAAGACATGGAAAGAAAAGATCTGCGATAAGGAGAGGTTGTTGTTATTGTTTTTGTTAAGTGTCATCGAGTCGGTGTCGACTCATGGCGACCATCTGGATAGTTGTCCTAAACTGTGTTCGGTTTTCAATAAGGCGGCTCATTGTTGACAGACTTGCACTCATAGCTGCTGTTACTGTATCAGTCCATCTCATTGCTGACCTTCCTCTTTTGCATTGACCTTCAAGCTTGCCAAGCATGATGTCTTTCTCTAATGATCTCTCTCTTCGCATGATGTGTCCAAAGTATAAAAGTCAAAGTGTTGCCATCTCCTCTAGTACTGACTGGTTTGTTCTTTGGGCAGTCCATGATATACACAGTATTTACCGCCAGCACCATAATTTAAAGGCATCAGTTTTCTTCGTAATTAGAGGCACTGGCACACCAGCAGCTTGAAGAAGAAGACTGACTGACAAGCTCAGGGCTGTCGTGGTGTGGTCTGCTCCAGTTTGATGTAAGTAGGCACGGCTTAAAAGTTCTTATGTGTCTGCCTGGGATTGCTTGCCCCTTCCCTTCCACCCCCTATTCCCCATCCCCATGGCTGCAACCCCTTCACAATATGGCTACGATGGCGAACCGCTAGGAAAACTAGGCGGTTGCCTAGGGCGGCAACCTCTGGAGGACAGCAAAAGTAGGTCATTCAAAGCTAAATAGCAGATTTTGACAGCCAGAGGGGGTGTAAAGCTTGAGGTTTGCCTAGGGCTCCAATACTTTGGACCAACTCTAGGACCAGCCCTGTGTGGCAGCCTCATTGCAGCTGTCTGCCCACAGGGGCCCCATCTCCCATGGGCAGAAGAAAGGAGACCTGCCATGATTGTAGCAAAGATCTCTTTTGTCTGCCATGGGAGATCAGATTCCCGTGGGCATAACAGAAAAGCACTGCTGTGATCCCAGCTTCAGTGCAGTTGTCTGATGGTGGGGACCCATCTCCCACAGGCAGAAGAGAGAAGCACTGCCCCGATCAGCAAAGATCTTTGCTGATCGTAGCCGTGATCTTCTGTTCTGGCCACTTGAATCCGATCTCCCATGGACAGAACAGACAGCAATCAGCAAAGATCTCCCACGGGCAGATCAGAAGATCACTGCTACGATCAGTAAAGATCTTTGCTCTCTGCCCAAAGGAGATCGGATTCCTGCGGGCAGAAGGATGAGGAAAGCCAGTGATCCTTGCAGCAACCAAAAGGTTTGGAGATGGGGGTGGGGGAACTAAGAGAAGGCAGGTAAAATTTAAAGGGGCAGTGTGCTTAGATAAAGGGAGGATGGGGAGGATTTTAGGACAGGGGAGTGCTAGGGGATTTGGTGAAGGGGAACAGAGTAGATGAGTCAGCAGGAGAGTAGTTGGAGGGAGAGGGAAGAGTGCAAGGTGTTGCCAAAGTGCATTCCCCTTCCTCAAGAACACACCACACATTTACACACACAGGTGTCTCACCTCCACATGACAGAAATGCATCCCAGCTCCACATTACAAACACAAGCACCCTACCTCTGCATCACACACACACAGGCATACTACCTCCGCCACACACACACACACACACACACAGGCATCTCATCTCCACCACACACACACACACAGGTATCCCACGTCCGCCACACAGACACACCAACTCTGCCTGCCTCACACACATATGCCCCCTACCTCTGCCACACACACACAAGCATCCCACCTCCACTTCTCACACACACACACAGGCACCCTGCCTGTACCTCACATATACACAGCCCTAAAGCACCCCTTTTGTGTAAGTGATGGTTGCCACATATTTTGCTTGATATGGTTTCTTTTTTATAACGCCTTTACTTTTTAGGCTTTTCTACTTGGCTGTTCTTTGACATTTTTAGAAGGCTTTACTTCTGTTGGTGACAAATACAATGCAGTATGTGCCATCAAGTCAATGCTGTTGCCAGCGCCCCCTGGGGGTTTCTTGGCAAGGTGTGATTGGAAGTAGATTGCCAGGTCTTTCTTTAGAGGCAATGGCAGGTAAAGTGACTTGCCCAAGGCTACAGAACCCTGGTCTCTTGGTCACCAGGTACCTGATCTAACCACTAGGCTATTCCGCCACTCACTTTATGGTGAATCAATCAATATTTATTCAGAATTGGTTTTCAGATTTCTTTCCTTCCTGGCTGTGACTCACCTGCAGAGTAAATATTAGACAGATGTCAACAGCAGATGCAGCATTTCTTAAGAAAGGCTTGTAAACCTTGCCATGGTTGCTACTGAAATTGATATATGTGCCCAGTTAGACATCACTGAATTAATTGCTAATTATGTAAACATAAAAGCATGAAAAGCTAAATGGTTGCAACTTCACTGGTGATTTCTGTCAGTGTGGCAAGGCGGCACATGATTGTTTTAATGGTCAAAATATTTGTATAGGTACTGCCTACATGGTTCCAATAATAAAAAGATAATAAAAAATAATTTGAGATTAATATATTTCTTAACATTGGCTTGTAAACCTTACCATGGGTGCTATTGAGAGGCCTGTGCTCAGTTAGACATCAGTGAATTAATTGCTAAATGGTTGTGACCTTTGTAGAACCTCCTTTTTTAATGAAATAAATTGATTATCTCCAGGAACAAGCAGGAATGAGTCTTCACATATGGGTACGTTGGCACCGACGGAGTCTGCGCGGGAACGCTTCCCAGCTTCCAATCAGAAGCTTTTGGAAGCATCCCACCACGCCTGCGTGCTGCCTTCCCGCCCTTCCCAACTGTCTCTCCTCAGTTAGTTTTTCGTTTTTCCGCGGAGCCGGCAGGACGTCCTCCTGTCACCGCAGAACATTTTTCTTTAATTCTTTTGTTTTCTTGTGGTCGCGGCTGTCTCCCCGACTCCACCGGTACCGCCGGTGTTTTTCTTTTTCTTAAATCCAGGGAATTTTTTCCCTCAGTTTTTTGTCTTAAATTTTTTGGGCCTTCTAGGCCTCTCCATCATGGAGCCGCCAACCTCTTTTCCTAAGAAATGTCTAAGCTGTGGCGGTACAGTTTTATTTTTAGACTCCAAGAACTGGTGTCTAACCTGTTTGGGTTCTGACCGTTTTCCTCCGGAGCCATTAGGCTACAGTATTGTGAGAAGAGATTTTCCATTTCGAGTTTCCCTCGATACCGGGTTCCCTTCCAGTGTCAGGGCACCGACCATTTCTTCTTCTCCACAAAATCAGGTAACCCACAAACAGTCTGTTAAGACTAGCCAACCCTTGAGTGGTAGGTCTCATGCACAGCATGATTACGACTCCGGCCTTGCACTCGAGGGTCCATTGGCTTCAAAACCCTGGCGGGAGTCTTCGGCCTCCAAAGCCTATGAGGGGTTTCAGGTTGTTCCTGGGGCTCACCCCTCACAGAACATACCTGAGCCATGCTCGGTGGTGGCATCCGCTTCGAGCGGTACCGATACCCCGGCATCGGCACTGGTATTGGACGATACACTCCTCACCAGGGATCGTCATCTGGCTTTCTTGGTACCTTCGGGACCGGTGGATACGCTCCAGATTGACTTTCCAGTATCGGCATCAACGCCGATACTACCACCGACATCGGTACCCTCTAGACATTGTGATAAGGAAGCTTATCATAGTTCAGGAAGGAGCTATAATAGAGGTGAAGTGACTCTGAACAAGCAACCTGCCTGTTCTGGTAGAAATAATAAAACAGAATGTTTCCATAAAAGACTACCAGTCCCAGAATGCACCAGGTTTCCAACAGCCATTAGAAGAGCTGAAGTGGGGAAACGTGTGTTCAATCAGGAGGGCTATGAGGTAATCCCCAAGCACTCATCTCCAAGGGCAGGGCTTGATTCAGCACAGCTGCGCTGTGCTAGTGTGGAGCATTCATCTAAGCAGGATAAAAGAAAAGCTTATTCTACAGAGAATCATCAGAGGCAGCAGAGTCATCTTGATCAGAAGCATCAGAAGCACCTTGATCATCCTGACCATCATCATCAGCAGAAGCCAGAGCTGACGGACAGAGAGAGCAAGAAACACTTTGGAAGAAAGAAGAGAAAAGCATTTGGGAGGTCTAGAGGAGTCCACAGCAGTACGTATACTGGGAGGCATTCCAGAGGCAAGCAAACACCATTGGACTGGGGTAAGCCAGAGGAGTGGGGTTGCAGAGCCAGGAATCCCCGGACGGCACCTGTGAGGTAGACGGCTGCACTTGGAAGGGACCCTAAGACCAGTGCAAGAAGGTATGTGAAGAGATATCCAGTGTCCAGGGATCTTGATTGGAAGGCTGGACATAAGAACTGGACTACATACTGGCCAGGATATTTAGAGAGGAACTCTAACAGCAATGGAAGCTCAGGTATGAACACTGATCTATGCCCTAGCTCTTCACTGGGAAGACAGCAGGGAAACAAGTATTGTCCTGAGAGTGTTCCATTGAGAAATTCCTCTGTGCCAATCCATGATAGTGAACCTATGATAATTGAAGAAGGGGAAGATGTGGTAAATGGGGACTTTGAATACATGGATTGCTCTCTGTCTATTCTTATGTGGTAATATGATGTTACATAATAGAACAAACATCAAAAAGAAATTTATACTTTTTCTTTTATCTACTCAGAAAAGCTTCTGAGTAGGATTTGAGCCACGTAGTAGAAAGTAAACCAGCCAAGAGGGTTTCAGCTGGTAATGGTTAGCAATTGAGCCTTGCCTAATTGCCTGTGAGCTCTGGAGGGACACTTCTGAGTGTGTGTGACGATACAGGAAGATATCCCTGAAAAAGAACAGGTTTTTTTTTCCTACTTTGTGGGTTTTGTTGGTTCTTTGAAGCACTGCTAAAGAGATATTAGCAGCAGCTTACAGAAAAGACCTTTTCTGTTTCCATCAAGGTCTTTATGCTTTGATTTGATTGCTTAACAAGTTCAGCTGTTGTTTTTTCCTTATTTGTTTTTCTAAGCATAATACTGAAAGTAAGTATTCCTTTTTATGTGCTACCAAGTATATCTGTGTTGGGAGAAATAACCCCATAAATAAAATATCTTCTTTGCTTTACATTCGAGCAAGCACAACTAATTTATTGTGAACGGCTGAGTCGGGTATGAATGGACTACATTTCCCACAATCCTTTGTAAGTCATATTAATATTTGCCTTTGCCAAGACTGTGGACATTCTCACCCAGCGCCCCCGTTTACAACATGCATCGATAGACTCGCTTCCTTCGATGCCGAGTCTGGAATCGATCTCTAGTCTGGAAGACTGGGTACCGACACGTCTCGGTACCGATGCTTACCGGTACCGGATGCTTGGTACCGAGGGTGATTACCAAAGGCCTTCGGTTACCTTGGTACCGATTGAGCAGCCACCGATGACTGCTCCGATGTCGGTGTCGCCTTCGATTCCGACAGTGCTACCGGTATCGCTATCGGTACCGGTATCCACAGTAACATCGGGGCCAGCTCCTTCCATGCTTCTTTCACCAGGGTCGCTCCTTTCTATACCAAGTCTGGAGTCGATACCTGGCATGGACGATGCAGTACTGACTGTCACAGGTCCTGACCTCCAGTACCTGCATCCATCCCTTGAGGTTCCTTTTTTGCACCGTGCAGGATCTTATATTCCTATATACTATATACTTATATTCCTATATAAGTCTAGCCTGTCCAGGGAAGATTCTCTTTGGAGATCCTTCTTTTCTGAATTTCCTCCTGGATATGGCGAGATCCCTTTCCATTCCTATCCTTGGCTATGATCCTACACAAGGCTCTGTTTCCACTGAAGCAAAGGAAGACGTAATGCTTCCTTTGCATCATTCCTTGCAGGATCTTCTTCTAAGAATGTGGGAAGCACCTTTGAAGGTACCCTCACCTTCTAGAGCAACTGATCTTCTGTATCAGGTGCCCCCCTCTCCAGGGTTTCAAAAGACTCAACTTCCCCATCACTCCATTGTAGTGGAATCAGCAATGAGGAAGGTGAAAAGTAAGAAGAAGCATTCTTCTTATCCACCAGGTCGTGAGTCTAGGACACTAGATGCCTTTGGACGTCAAACCTTCCAGACATCCATGCTGTCAGCAAGGATTCTCTCTTATATTTTTTATATGAGTCTATCCCTTCAGGAGGTCACAAAGAAGTTATGTCTTTTGACTCCTTTTCTTTCAGAGCCCAAAACTGCAGACTATTCCTTACTACTTAGTCATATTCAGAATATCTCTTGGTTTCTTACTCGTGCTTCCCTAGACTCTTTTGAGTCTGTTAGCAGAACTTCTGCTATAGCTATAGGGGCACGACATACAGCCTGGCTCCAAGCTTCAGACTTAGACAAATGGGCACAACAAAGACTGGGTAATACTCCTTGTACTGGAGAAAATCTCTTCAATAAGGAGTCTTTACATCAGGTTGCTCAGTGGTCCACTGACTTCCCTGTTTCTGAAGGCTATCCTAAGCCTTCTCCTTCCCCAGTAAGTAGGAAATGCCCTTTCAAACCTTCTTTGCCTAGGAGGAAAAGGTTTTACTCTTCCCCTGCCCATCATACAGATGTACCCAAGCAGGGGAACCTTCGCCCTGGTCTGAAGAATCCAAACTCTCGCCAGGCTAAACAAACCCAGCAACCATAGGGTTCTGATTAATCTTTTTTCTGCCTCTAGAGTTTAGAACCTATAGTTGGCTTCTTCTCAGCAGAAGTTTCCACTTTTTTCATTCTAAACTTTACACATGGCATCCAGTTCTCCTAGATATACTGAGCTGTCAGGATATTCATGTTTATGGGTCACAGCTTTCTCCTCTTTTTCCTGCTAGGAAGAGGGATTTAACAACTATCACATGATAGTTTTCTGTACCAACATGAATTCTTTCCTTCTACAGCCTTACCACAGGGTAAGTCACCTTTCAGCTCTTGTTTCTCTACCATCTTATCCAGTCTGTAAGAGTGGTACCTTTGCTCTGGAGGGCTTCTTCTTCTTCAGCCTTTCTAGTCCTTCCTTTCCAGTGCGGAGTTTTTTCTCTCAAATAAACTCCCTTCTTTTTACTTGGGCAGCTCATCAGACAAGGACAGACCTTTCTTACTCTTGTTCTGTCTGTTCTTTCTGTTTTACACAGAGAGATTCTCTCTGCTGTCTTATCAGAAGCTGCTCATACAGGAGCTTTAGTGATTGGACCACTGGTACTTTTCCACAAGTATACACAGTTGTCCTCCAGCATTTTCTATTTGGCCTTAGTAGTGATTCCAAGACAGTGCATACATCTTTCTTGGGCAATCCTTACCACTACAGGCTTATCACACTATCTTCTATCCTCGCCATCTCCAATTCCTTTGGGTTTGGCAGCATAGTTGACGTGGCTGCTGGTTTTCTCCAACAGCCAGTTCTATCTCCCAATTCTCCTGCATAATGCTCTCTGCAATTCACAGAGAAGCTTTCCACTATGGGCCCTTGCTAGAGAGCATGGGTTTTTTTCTCAAATAGCTATCCTACATGGTTGAAAAAAGGCTTCCTCAGTCATGCCCCCCATGAGAGTGAGGGTTCTTCATACCCTACTTTTCCTTTTCAAACAAGGGACATAAGCCTTATCTACGTGAAAGCCTAAAGAGTGGTCAATTCCTACAGGGAATATGCTCTCTAATTCCTTGCAGCTTGTCCTCCTGGTATCCTACTCCTTCAGGGACAGCACATATTTAACTAAAGTACGCATGATACCCTTTTTTGTCCCTCAAGTGGGTCAATCTGGTATCTCCTTCTTATGCGTTCTCTGTCCCTTTACCAGGCTAGAGTTCTACAAGACTCAGGACTTGCTGCTTACTGATGGTTTTTTCACGTAACCATCCTGCTTATTTCACTGGACAGCACTCCCTTCATAACCAGGGGGAATAGATTTTCAATTAGGTTCCTCCTTCTTGTTATTAGATGAATCTTTCCTCTTCACATCCCTCATGTGAATGTACTAATAGGCATATCTTTGTCTGCTTAATTGCAGGCATTTATCTTTGACCTATGTATTCATCTATATATATATGTATATATATATATATATATATATATATATATATACTGTGATGGCGCAGAAAGCAGAGAGAATAGAGAAAGAGGGAAAAAACAGGCATTTTCCCCAGATAGTAGGGAAAGAACCAGAAGTTTAAAGGTTAAAACTTCTGAACTAGAAAAAAACTCTCCACAGAAAGCAGGTAGGAAGGAGACACACCCCAGCTCCATGGTTACCAACCCTGCTCACGAGGGACAGCTGGGGGTGGGGCCAGGAAGCCGAAGGGGAAAGCACTCATATAAACTGCCAGAGAGTGAACTCAGGGGAGAGGAAGCAGCAGAGGAGGACAGAAAGGAGTCTGAACTCAGAGGGAAGCCTGAACTCAGAGAGAGGTCTGAGCACCATGAAGGGAAACGCTTGACGAGGATTCCTAGTTCTGGTTCCAGTGCAGCTTGGAACAGGTCAGAACGTCCCAGGAGGGGAGGAGGTCCTAGAAGCTCTGGAGAACCACGCAAAGAAGGTACCCGGGGAATCAAGGGAGCTTCATTGGAAACCTCTGGGAGAAGGGCAGAGCCAGCCAGAGGAGTTGGAGCTAACCCAGGGCCCTGTAAGGGAGACAGGAGATATACTTCTAGTAGGAAAGCTTACCCAGGGGAGTTGGTCAGCCATGTTGGCAGCAGAAGCCCTTCCCCCGAAGTATGCATGGAGCATGAGCCTTCAGCAGTAAAGCCTGTTAAGTGCTCAATTCCAAAAGATAAGTTGAGCAGCCTAAAGCCTTCTATTAACTCCTTAAAAGCTAAGAGACTTTCCAAGTGCTATACTATTCCTCAGAGAAGGAAGGACATTGCCTTGACTAAAGTCTTAGAAATCCTGAAGGGATTAAAGCCTGATAGTTTTGAGTGTGAATCCTGTGCCTCTCAAGCAGACTCTGACCTGGAGAGTATGGAAATAGAGATGCCTGGTTTAATAGAGGAGAATTCTGATGAGGAAATGGAATGTTCGGTTGCCTCTAGGCATTGAGAAAGGCTAGAACATTTGCAGAAGCTTTAAACCTGGCAGCTGCTCCTTCAAGAGAGCACGGCTGGGAAATATGCAAATAAGGTTCCTGAAGTTTTAAGCCGTCGCTGAGTGTGTGAGCATTTGTATGCTAGAAAGTGAAAAGCCTGAGATACAACAAGCTGAAGGAATTACTTGGTGAAAAGAAAGAAAAACCAATGTGTAACAGAAAGTTTGCCTGCTTGGAAATGTAACAACTTCTGTTTGTTTTAAAGCTATGAAAGAAGATGGGTTTTTTTTTCAAATTCTTTTTGCACGGAGTTTCAGTGCTGTGTTTGTTTATAGTATGAGGAAATACTGTTGTTTTAATTTAAGTGCCAAAGCTGAAGAGAAGCGAGTTTGCCTTTGTTTGATGCTGTTGGAAAATATCCTTACTTTATCCTGATAATTGGAATCTTTAAAGTTCCTTTGGCTGAAAATAATAAAAATCCTGTGTGCCTATAATTACCATCTCGGCTGGATTATTACACAACTACAAGAAATAGGCACTTAGAACAAATAAATATATTGACTGCCCGTTCCCAAGCCTTAGGCAACCGCCTGGGCAAGGGAGGCGGTGACAGGATTGGCGTAGTCTATTGGATTTTTTTTTTGAAGCCTATATCCGGAAGTAAGGAGGGCCTGGGAGGAGTCCGGAGAGGCCACGGAGGAGCTGCAGCAGCCCTAGGACCAGACGGACAGCGGAAGGAGGACCGGAGCAGTGTTTCCAGGAGGGTGCCTACCTTGATGAGCTGAGTCTACCTTGCTGGCAGGTAACCAGTAGATAAGCTGGGTTAGCGTAGGATTGCCTGCCAGGGTGGGGTACTGTAGTCCTCAATTGAATTGGGAAACAGCCTGTGTGTGGAAGAGCCGCACTTGGTGTGTTTGTGTTTGTTTTTCCACAGCATCAGCGGAGAGATGGAGCAGCCAAATCTGATCGGTTGGGTTGCTGAGCGTTTCCGGGAACAGCAGGAAGAGGCCGGTAAGGCTCAGGAACGCATGGCCACCATGATGCGGGATCAGCAGCAACCGCTCCTATCACTGATGACAGACTGGTTAGGAGAGCAGAGAAAAACATCAGATGCCCTCAGGGGTGTGACCACGTCTTTGGGAGCAGCACAAGGACTGGGACTACCGGGGAAGGGTATTTTTTCTTTTAGCCCTCTAACCAAGGATGACAATGTGGATGATTATTTAGATGTTTTTGAGAGAGTGGCTCAATTAAGCGGGTGGCCGGAAGACCAATGGGCACTTCGCCTCGCAGCCTCACTTACGGGTGAAGCCTTGGCTGCATACCAGGCAATGCCTAATGATCTTGCCTCCTCTTATATTGAAATGAAGAAGGCCATAAAAGATAGAGTGGGTCTTACCCCAATGGTTTACAGATGCCAGCTGAGGGCCTGTAAATTGAAACTGGGAGAGACGCCAAGGGCCTTATGCCACCGGATAAAAACCCTGGTTTGGAAGTGGTTAGAACCACAAGGGAAATCTATTGATTCATTTCTTGATTGCATAGTGTTAGAGCAATTTGTAGATGCTGTTCCTCCCGAACTAAAGTCCTTCCTGATCCTCCAGGATTGTAAAACCACCAGGGAAGCCACCTTGCTAGCAGAACGTTTTCTTGAGGCCAGGTTGGTCGGCCAGATGAAGGTGGGTGGTGCAAACAATCCTGAGCCTGGAGTTTCAGAAAGGACACGGAACACTTTGTCAAGAGACGTCATAGGTGTAAAACCCAGGAGGAAATGTATGAATGCTCAGGGTAAATGTTTTTCCTGTGGGGAAGTGGGCCACTATAGTAGGGAGTGCAAAGCCAGGACATTTCTGGTTTCCACCCATTGCAAGGACGAGGGGGAGGGATTCCTACTAACTGTGGAGGTCGAGGGCATTCCCACCGAAGCTCTCCTGGACTCAGGAGCAGAGCAGTCTATGATATTGGCCAAACTGTGGACAGATATACAGGCACATAGTGAGCAGACCCCAACCCAATCTGAGCACTCCATTAGGATAAAGTGTGTACATGGAGCCACGTCAGCATACCCCTTAACCAAGGTGAAAGTGAAGGGCTTAGGCTTGGAGCAAGAAGTAGTTGTCGCTATAGTCCCTAAGCTCCCTCATCCCTTAGTACTGGGGAAAGACTGGCCCCAATTCAGGTCTGGCCTGGAAAAAGGGTTGCTAGGAGAAGCCGCTAACAAGACTGGTCTACCACCAGCAGGGACTGGGGGGTTAGACAAACAAGCTATGCCCAATAAGGAGGAAGCACCTTTAGGCAGTAAAGAGAAGAGTAAGTTACCCGGCTCCTCTAGTAAAACCCAGGGAAAGCCTAACCCATTACTAGCTCCCTTATTTGGAAAGAAACCGGAAAGGAGAATTACCCAAAAGGAGGCCTCAGAAAATAAACCTAAGTTTATTTTGAGAGTCTGTAGGACCACCCCTAATGCCAGAATACCTAGGCGAGCAACAGAGCAGGCTGCAGGGTATGATTTATACAGTGCGGAAGATAGGATCATTCCCAGACAAGGCAGAGCTCTGGTTAAAACTGGTATTCAGGTGGAGATACCTCCTGGATGTTACGGGAGGGTGGCTCCACGTTCAGGGTTAGCGGTAAAGAACTCTGTTGATGTAGGGGCAGGGGTAATAGACCCTGATTTCCGGGGAGCAATAAAGGTTTTGCTAATTAATTCCTCCCAAACAGACTTCAAAGTGAATGTAGGAGATAGGATAGCGCAGTTAATCTGCGAGAGAGTAGGGTTTCCACCTATAGAAGAGAGGGAAGAGCAAGGCACCACTCTGAGGGGAGCCCAAGGATTTGGTTCCTCTGACCAGGCAGAAGTTAAAGCACTAACAGTAACCCATAGCCACTCCTTAGAAGGCCCAAAGGGCAGATTAAGGGGACGCTGGCAGCGTGCCACCCAAGCCGTAGAGAGAAATGTGGGTTCTAGTCAAGCCTATCAGAAGAATGGTTGTGACTGGCGCACCAGACCTCAGGCGGAGATCGGGGAAAGAATTCGGTAACAGAGATTAGGAAGAACCCTGACTTCAGGAGTACTGGGGGAGGCCATTGGGGGGTCATAGGACAAGTAGCTCCGCGGTTATACCGGGTAAGCAACAGGCGGGGAAAACAGTGAGGTTTTCATATAGGTTCATTGCAGCCTTGGCAGGAGGATGTAGGATACCCTCGGTTTGCTGTAAAGGAACAGTGGGGTGAACCCGGCCGTAGGAAAGTAGGGGTTCATGGTTTGTTAGGGAACTCGAACGGACGCTCATGGCGTTCTGCCCAGGGGGCGAAGCAAGGTCTTGCCACAAGCCAGAACCACTCGGGAAATTATTCTGACTTAAGGTTCCGACCCTGTCAATTGGGAATCGGGGAGAAGGTGGCCATACTGGTGGAAGGGGCCAGCCCAAAGTGGGAACCCAAATGGAAGGGTCCTTTTAGGGTTGTTAAGCAGGTAGGACCAGGTTCCTATACTATAGAAGCCCGAAAGGGAGAGCAGTGGACTTTCCCTATAGAGATATTACGCCCATGGCAGGTGAGGGTGACGGTACCACGGTTAGCTGGTATCAAGCCCAATCAGAAGGACTGCCAATCAGATCAGGATTCCTTTTTGGGGATTCCGTGCTGGGCCGACAGTTGTCTGCCAGCCCGGAATATTTTAAGGGGGGGGATCTGTGATGGCGCAGAAAGCAGAGAGAATAGAGAAAGAGGGAAAAAACAGGCATTTTCCCCAGATAGTAGGGAAAGAACCAGAAGTTTAAGGGTTAAAACTTCTGAACTAGAAAAAAACTCTCCACAGAAAGCAGGTAGCAAGGAGACACACCCCAGCTCCATGGTTACCAACCCTGCTCACGAGGGACAGCTGTGGGTGGGGCCAGGGAGCCGAAGGGGAAAGCACTCATATAAACTGCCAGAGAGTGAACTCAGGGGAGAGGAAGCAGCAGAGGAGGACAGAAAGGAGTCTGAACTCAGAGGGAAGCCTGAACTCAGAGAGAGGTCTGAGAACCGTGAAGGGAAATGCTTGATGAGGATTCCTAGTTCTGGTTCCAGTGCAGCTTGGAACAGGTCAGAACGTCTGTGATAAGGAAGCTTATCATAGTTCAGGAAGGAACTATAAAAGAGGTGAATTGACTCTGAACAAGCAACCTGTCTTTGCTGGTACAAATACTAAAACAGAATGTTTTCATAAAAGACTACCAGTCCCAGAATGCACCAGGTTTCAAACAGCCTCTAGGAGAGCTGAAGTGAGGAAACGTGTGTTCAATCAGGAGAGCTATGAGCTAATCCCCAATCACTCATCTCCAAGGGCAGGGCTTGATTCAGCACACCTGGGCTGTGCTAGGGTGGAGTGTCCCTCTAAGCACGTTAAAAGTAAAAGATGTTCTCCACAGAGACAGAACAGGCAGAACCAGGAGAACAAGGAGAGACAGAAGCAGAAGCCATTGGAGAAAGAAGAGAGAGGACTACAACAGCAGAAGCAACGTGGAAGGAAGAAGAGAAAGACATCTTGGAGGTCTAAAGAAGGAGCCCACAGCAGTACGTGTGTTAGGAGTGATTCCATAGGCAAGCATACTCCATTGGACTGGAGGAAGCCAGAGGAGTGGGGTTATAAAGCCAGGAATTCCCAGATGGCACCTTTGAAGGAGACGGCTGCATTTGGAAGGGGCCCTAAGACCGGTGCAAGAAGGTATGTGAAGAGAGACCCAGTGTCCAGGGATCTTGATTGGAAGGCTGGACATAAAAGCTGGACTACTTACTGGCCAGGATACCAGGAGAGGAAACCTAACAGCAAAGGAAGCTCAGGTATGAACTTTGATCTATGCCCTAGCTCTTCTCCAGGAAGACAGCAGGGAAACAAATATTATCCTGAGAGTGATCAATTAAGGAATTCCTCTGAGCCAGACCATGATATTGATTCCATGATATTTGAGGAAGAAGGAGATATATCAAATGATCAGAATGAATACATGGATTGCTCTCTGTCTAGGCTGCTGTTTTAAAGTAGTTTCTCACTAATACAACAACCACCAAAAGGAACTGTAACTTGTTCTTTTATCTACCCAGAAAAGTCTCTGCAAGAAAGCTTTAGGGTAGGATTGAGCCACGTAGAGAGAGTGAACCAGCAAAGGGGTTTGCAGCTGGCTAATTATTGGTAATTGAGCCAGGCACAAGTGCACGTGAGCTCTGGAAGGAAACTTCTTTTTGTGTGTGTGAATAGAATAAAGTTATCCTTGATAAAGAACAGGTTTTTTGTTACTTTTGGGTTTTGTTTTTGCCTTTTGGAGCACTGCTAAGAAGGTCATTAGCAGGAGCCATCAAAAAGACCTTTTCTGTTTCCCATCAAGGTCTTTATTGATTTATTGCTTAAGAAGTTCAGTTACCTTATAACATGTTTTGTTTTTCCTGAGTACAATACTTGAAGCAAGTGTCCTTTTGTGTTACCAAGTAAATCTGTGTGGGAGAATTAACCCCATGAATAAAATCTGTTTTTCTTTGCTTACACTCGAGCATCACAACTCATTATTTTGTGAACGGCTGATTCTGGTATAAGTGAACTACATTCCCCACAATCCTTTGCAAGTCATAATAATATTTTGCCTTTGCTAAGACTGTGGTCATTCACGACCAGCGCCCCCATTTACATGTCCCAGGAGGGGAGGAGGTCCTAGAAGCTCTGGAGAACCACGCAAAGAAGATACCCGGGGAGTCAAGGGAGTTTCATTGGAAACCTCTGGGAGAAGGGCAGAGCCAGCCAGAGGAGTTGGAGCTAACCCAGGGCCCTGTAAGGGAGACAGGAGATATACTTCTAGAAGGAAAGCTTACCCAGGGGAGTTGGTCAGCCATGTTGGCAGCAGAAGCCCTTCCCCCGAAGTATGCATGGAGCATGAGCCTTCAGCAGTAAAGCCTGTTAAGTGCTCAATTCCAAAAGATAAGGTGAGCAGCCTAAAGCCTTCTATTAACTCCTTAAAAGCTAAGAGACTTTCCAACTGCTATACTATTCCTCAGAGAAGGAAGGACACTGCCTTGACTAAAGTCTTAGAAATCCTGAAGGGATTAAAGCCTGATAGTTTTGAGTATGAATCCTGTGCCTCTCAAGCAGACTCTGACCTGGAGAGTATGGAAATAGAGATGCCTGGTTTAATAGAGGAGAATTCTGATGAGGAAATGGAATGTTCGGTAGCCTCTAGGCATTGAGAAAGGCTAGAACATTTGCAGAAGCTTTAAACCTGGCAGCTGCTCCTTCAAGAGAGCACGGCTGGGAAATATGCAAATAAGGTTCCTGAAGTTTTAAGCCGTCGCTGAGTGTGTGAGCATTTGTATGCTAGAAAGTGAAAAGCCTGAGATACAACAAGCTGAAGGAATTACTTGGTGAAAAGAAAGAAAAACCAATGTGTAACAGAAGTTTGCCTGCTTGGAAATGTAACAACTTCTGTTTGTTTTAAAGCTATGAAAGAAGATGGGTTTTTTTTCAAATTCTTTTTGCACCGGAGTTTCAGTGCTGTGTTTGTTTATAGTATGAGGAAATACTGTGTTTTCATTTAAGTGCCAAAGCTGAAGAGAAGCAAGTTTGCCTTTTGTTTGATGCTGTTGGAAAATATCCTTACCTTATCCTGATAATTGGAATCTTTAAAGTTCCTTTGGCTGAAAATAATAAAAATCCTGTGTGCCTATAATTACCATCTCGGCTGGATTATTACACAACTACAAGAAATAGGCACTTAGAACAAATAAATATATTGACTGCCCGTTCCCAAGCCTTAGGCAACCGCCTGGGCAAGGGAGGCGGTGACAATACATCTCTATAGATATATATGTCTGTCAGCTGTGTGTGCATATGTTATGCCCTCTAGATCTCACCATAGATATATATATCCTATATATCTATCTATATCTCTATACGTATATACATATATCTATCTCATGGTCACCGAAACATGGCTTTCAGCAGAAGACAATATTATCCTCAACCAGCTTCTCCCACCTAACTTCACAGCATTCACCGGTCATAGACAAAACAAGAAAGGCGGAGGAGTACTCATCATCACCAAAGCTGACCTCCAGTTTAAAATGGATGAATCCAACAGTAATAACCACCTAGAAACGGTATCAATTTCAAACAACATATGCTCCATAAACTTGGTCTATAGATCACCGTCAGCGGATCCAGACGACCTAGCATCCATAATAAATCTGGCTTCTTTCACCCAGGGTCCAAATATACCTAATTGGATTGTAGGAGATCTCAACCTACCATCCTTGCATGCAACTCAAGCAACTGCATTCCTGGAAGCTCTAGATAGCCTAGGATGCACGCAAATGGTGCAAGAATCTACCCACGAGAGAGGCAATATCCTTGACCTCATATTCGTGCCACAGCTAGCTTTGGAGCAACCACAAAACATCATACAATCGATAACTGCAGTCCCATGGACCGACCACAAACTCATCACCTTCCAGATGCCTGCCATTAACTGTTCACGCAGGACAAAAACGGATAAAAGCGGGCCTGCTAATTCAGCCACCAGAAGTTTTCACCCACTTAACAGAGAACGCATCCTCGCCGAAATGAGCACACTCTTTGATGACACCTCTTTAAACCTAGATGGGTTGATCTCTTCCTGGAACAGTAAACTCAGTACAATCGCTATCCGCCCCCCAAGGAACAAGAACCCAAAGAAGAGAGCAACAGCCCCATGGTTCTCAGCAGATTTAAAAACCTCACTAACTCTTTTAAGAAGGCTAGAAAAACGTTGGAGAAAGTCACGCACCAGCAGTGACCAATCAGCCTACATCCAACACCTGACGGAACATCGAAAAGCCATCGCAGATAAAATCAGACAACACCACACAGATACCCTGAAACGCTCATTGAATAAACCTCACGACTTGTTTAACTTAGTTAAAACACTTGCCAAAGAACCTACCTCTGACCTCCACAGCAGGATCCATCCACAGGACTATGCGACGTATATGCAATCCAAAATGTGCAAGACTAACAAAATATTAATACCGGACCCTCCTGATGAACAAGACCACCCAGCATCGCTAACATCTTTCTCCACTCCCTCGAAGAAAAACTATTGAGGATACCATCCTAGCTCTAAACACAACTACTGCGTACACAGATCCTTGCCCTGCACATTGGATAAAGGACCTGCGATGTGATATATCCCCAATTATAGCAAGAATCGTAGATCATTCCCTCTCTACTGGCTATTTCCCATCCACTCTCAAGCAGACCTCTGTTAGACCGCTGTTAAAAAATACCAAACTTGATCCGCAACAGGTAGAATCTTACAGGCCCATATCTAGCATACCTATGCTAGCAAAAATCATCGAGAAAATAGTGCACAGGCAATTACAGGATCACATAGACACCTCTGCCCCGCTGGATCCAGCCCAACATGGATTCAGAGAGTCACATGGGGTAGAAACACTGCTCACAACCCTCTTCAACAACATAATCTCAGGTGTGGATAACATAAGCCAGGGTTTCGCGCTTGTCTTTCTAGACATAGCAGCGGCTTTTGACTCAGTATACCACGAAATTCTTATCTACCGGCTAAGAGAAAAAGGCATCTGCGGAACAGCACTTGAATGGTGCAAATCTTACCTGTCCGATAGATGGCAACATGTCCGAGTCGACGGAGATACATCTGAACCATTCCAACAAAGCCAAGGTGTACCGCAAGGATCCTCCTTATCTGCACTGATGTTTATTTCAAATCATTTTTATTAATTTTCAAACAGGTCAAAAACAGAGATCAAAACATCAACAGTACAAAGAAAAGCCACAGAATACTAATACAGAAATTCCCTATCAGGCCAAGACCTGAGAAGTAGCCAGAAGTCTGTCAATCTTATCCTCCCCCCCTTTCCCTCCCCCTACCCCCCCCCCCCCCCCCCCCCCCCACCCTCCCCAACCCCACCCGGCCCCACAGCACGGACAGTGGAATCAGGTTACAGGAAAATGTAAGCAAGTGCACTCTCCGCCATCTAGCCATTATCAAGGCCTTGGTTGTCTGTTCTCCCTACACCCGCAGGGGGCACCTAAGGTACCCACCCCACAAAAGTCCAGGGAGAAGATTCACCAACCATTGCATGGTCCCCAAAGTCAGGTATTCAGGATTAAAGTCCGCTCGCCGGGGGAGATATGAAAGAGAAAGGGTGACCACAACGCCGTGAACCTATCCCAACTCGGGCCTCCTTTCTGTCGCGCCGTCAATTTTTCCATACGGAGCAAATCATACAGCGCTGATTCCCATAGCCCAACAGTAGGAGGGGAGACCTCAACCCATCTAGATAGTAAAGACTTCTTAGCAATAAGAAAGCCCCGCTCAAACAAGAGCCGATGTGTCCCCGATGGCCTCCCAGGATCTAACTCCCAACAATGAAAAAGGCAGACCTCCTGGCGAGCCACCAATTGAGCACCCAGCCATCCCTCCAGCAGGCGACAGATCTGTATCCAGAAATCCTGGACCAAGTGGCACCCCCAAAATTTATGTATGATAGTGCCCGGTTCTCGGCCACACCATCCACAGAGGTCAGAGTTTCTCAAGCCGACCCGGCAGGCCCAAGTATCACAAGTGTATGCTCTCCACAGAAATTTATATTGGAGTTCCTGCAAGTATACCCATTCAGACCCCTTCGTTATCCCCGCAAAAGCCAAACGCAACCGAGCCGGTGTCATAGCTTCCACCCCATCCTTTTTCCATCGCTCACTTAAACTCACAAGATAAGTATCTCCCCTGCTGGGCCGAAGCAACATCTTACACGCCTCCTCACCCCGTTGATTCTCCACCAGCCGGCCCAAGATAAGCCGTGGAGTGTCTTTTTCCACTCCAGCACGAATGGTCAGAGCCCGCGGTAGGCTCTGCAAATAATGCCGTACCTGTAGATAGCCATAAAAATCATGACTAGGTAAGTGATAGCGACGCTGAAGATTCTGGAAGCTGTCCATAGTTTGACCATCCTCCATCAGTAAGTCCCCCAAGCAGACTACCTGTCGACGTTCCCAACCGCGGAACATATTCACTCTAGAGAAACCAGGGAGAAAATTAGGATTTCCCGCAAGGGGAAGCATGGGCGATCCAGCCCAATTCCAACCAAAACGTCTCGATAGGGCTTTCCACGCTGTTCGCAGCGTGCCTAAATAAGTCCCCCCCACCCCCTGCACTGATGTTTAATATATACATTCAACCCATCTGCGACATCATCAGATCCTTTAATGTCAGTTACATGATATATGCAGATGATGTTCTATTATATATGCCAATATCACTCGATTGCCTAGACCTCACTCCGCTGACTAACTGCTTTGATACCATATCAGAGTGGCTGCTATCACAAAATCTGAGAATACAACACAAAAAGACGGAAGTCCTTTTCGTCTCGAGGAACACCAACTTCACTCCTCCTAGTTGTATTAACGTAAAGGATGCCCAACTCCAAGTGAAACATGCAATACGTTACCTTGGAGTAACGCTAGACCAACACCTTGACATGAAGAACCACATAGCCAATACAGTCAAGGCAATCTACTTTAAAATCAGATCCCTCAGACACCTACGCACACTACTTGAACCAGAAGATTTCCGGACCATTTATCAAGCTGTTATACTTCCCCACTTCGACTTCTCAAATTCCATACTACAAGGACTCCCCCAGTCCACCCTGAACCCCCTGCAGCTGGCCATGAACAGTGCAGCGAGAGTACTCCTTGGGGCATCCAGGAGAGACCACATGACACCCCTTCTAAAACAGCTACACTGGCTCCCCATCCAAGCAAGGATTAGTTTCAAGACTTTGCTGCTAACGTTCAAAGCGGCTATGGGACTCACCTCTTCCTCCCTCTCCAACCTCATACAACCACTTGCACCAAACAGGCCGCGAAGAACAGCAGAATTGAACACGCTGGTCATCCCAATAGAAACCACAAGATGCAACAGATCAACATCTAACAGAGCCTTCCGACTCTGCGCCCCAAACCTATGGAACACCTTACCAGCACAAATCAGAGCAATGACCAATTTGAGTCAGTTCAGAAAGGAGCTAAAACATTTCCTCTTCCTCAAATATCTCACTGACAGCTCCGATCACAACCATCAGGTGAATAGCAGGAGTGGCCAAAAGGATAGACCCTCGCAACAGGCCAACTTTACTCTGTAGATAACAAACAGTTCCATACACTGTTGGTAACACTTTGTATATAGTTAACCATGATATCCCCTAATAGATAAACCACCATTGTATTTAGTTTCCCCTATTTCGCCAAGTTATACCTCCTGTTAAATGTAATGACCAGACAGATGTAAACTGTTGGATGTTTTCTGTTTAATGTAAATCGCGCTGATGTCTAATAGTGCGGTATATAAGAATTGTTAATAAATAAAAAATAAATAAAAAATAAAATAAATATATATTAGGGTGGTCCATAAAAATGAATTCCTGAATTCCTTTGCTCCCTGGCCTGATTCTGGTTCCATTTAGGTAGAAAACACTGTGTACAAAGTTTGAAGCCAATCAAATAATATTTAGGGGTGGCTCAACGAGATTTCCCCCTGGGAGCAGATGACGAAATGTTGCATCATCTTGTATCATCCACTCAGTTCCACGCTGATTAAATTTGATTGCGTCATATTTGAACTAATCTCGTCTCTGAGAGGTGGCAAAGACATTGTACTATTATCTTTGTATCTTTATTCTTTTCAGATGGCGAAAAAACGTGGTTTTTATCTCATTGAAGAAATGTCCACCACAATTCTGGGGGCCAAGCTCCCCAGCAAGGAGCAAGTGTTAAGTGTATTTTTACATCACCATATGACATTAAACAAAGGCGTTAGTGAAAGTGCATCTATTGTAACAAGTGAAGTAGAAGCTTACTGGGAAAAGACCAGGCTTCCCGTTCAAAGAAATGACAAAATTCAAGAAAAAGTAAAGAAATTGTTCAATCAGTGGAAACTTTTGAAGAAAAACAAAGGGAGAGGAGAGAAACAAGAGGCAAATGAAAAAGAATTCCAGGTTGCAATGAAAAACCTATTTGATGTGGCGCATGCCAATGCAATGTCTTTAATTCATATTCAAGAAGACAAAGAATTCTTAATAGCGCAACGAGAACCAGGGCGCCGCGGCTCAATGTGCGCGATGGACAAGAAACTGGCCAACACGGAAGCAAGATCGCAACAGCGAGAAGAAGAACTGAAAGGCGCAGACAAAAACATGTTGCCGAAGCCGAGGCAACTACAAGCCAAGTTCAGCTGGAAGGATCTTCTTCCTCAGCAGAGTCAGGTGAAGACTCGTCGACATCTGCGGATTCAGATAACGGACAGAAGAAAGCAACTCCACAAACGAAGCAGTTTCGACCTAACAATGTCTGGACCCCAGAGCTTACAGCAGCCCTGGATCGGACAGGGACAACAGATTGCAATGCTCTGTTTGTGGTATCTGAAACCGCCAGAAGTCTGGGACATTATCCTGGGGAGCTCAATATCAGCCGCTCCAGTGTCAAGCGCCATAGAGAAAAGCACCGTCAGCAACAATGGACGGACCTGCACAACGCATTCAAAGCCAAAGGCAAAACATGCATTGTGCATTGGGATAGCAAGTTATTGCCATCTCTCCTCTGTTCAACCACATCCGTTGACCGCCTTCCAGTTTTGATAACAGCTGTCTCCACTGGAGAAACACAACTTCTTGGTGTACCAAAACTGACATCAGGAACGGGCGAGAATCAAGCTGCAGCAGTTTATGAACTGTTACAGGAATGATGTTTGAATGAAAAGGTTGCAGGCTTCTGCTTTGATACAACTGCATCGAACACGGGACGTCGATCAGGAGCGTGCATTCTTCTAGAACAGAGACTCCGTCGCACAGTCCTTCATTTGGCATGCCGCCATCACATTTACGAAATAATTCTTGGTGCAGTATTCTCTACATGCTCTGGAGCTTCATCGGGTCCCAATGTCCAACTCTTTCGCCGGTTCCAAAAGAATTGGGGCTCCCTTGACAAGTCCAACTATCAAACTGGAAAAGACTTGGAGGTGCTGCAACCTGACCTGACCATGAAGTTTGCGGAATCCAAGTTGGCACAGGGCAATCACCAAGATGATTACCTGGAATTCTTGGAGTTAACGATTGTCTGCCTTGGATGGAATCTTCCTAGTTTCAATTTCAAGAAACCCGGAGCTTTCCATCATGCCAGATGGATGGCAAAAGTCTTGTACTGTCTCAAGATTTGGATGTTCCGAGGACAACTCAAAGATCTTACCCAACGGGAGGAGTCCTGTGTTCGTGATGTGAGCATTTTCTCCATCCTGATTCATGTGGAAGCCTGGTTTTCTGCCCCTGATGCCGCAGTTGCTCCTCGAACAGATTTGGAGATGCTGAAGAAACTACACTCTTACCACAATGACCGTGTTGGAAGAGCGGCCAGAGACAAACTGCAACAGCATCTGTGGTATGTGTCAGAGGAGCTTGTGGCACTGTCACTGTTCGATGAAGCTGTTTCAGCACCGACAAAGCAGGCCATAGTGTCGGCCATGATCCCGGCAGAATCAGATGAAAGCGGTGAGGATGATGACGAAGACGAAGATCCCCCAAAGCGGGTCGAATTGAAAAGTTCCATGATTCCACCACTTGAATCTTTTGCAACTCGCAAGTCAATCCATTTCCTGAAACACCTCAACATCAACAGTGATTTTCTTAATGCAGACCCAGAAGACTGGGAAGAGAATGCATCATTCAAAGACGGTCTGAAGAAAGTAAAAAATCTTCCAGTGATCAACGATGTGGCTGAGCGAGGGGTCAAACATTGAGGAGTTCAACGGCCGACACACCACAAAAGAAGAGCAACTCCAGTTCCTTCTGGGTGTTGTCTCGCAACACTGTAAGATGTTCCCCACATCGTCAAAGTCCTTACTAGCATCTGGACCACACTGAGTGCTTGGCAAGCATGATACCCCCGTCTATAAGCGGATAATACCCAGTGGTCTGACGAACCCTGGGGGGAATCCAGGGGCCTGATAGATAGGGACCTTGAGCCACCCCTAAATATTATTTGATTGGCTTCATACTTTGCACACATTGTTTTCTACATAAATGGAACCAGAATCAGGCCAGGGAGCAAAGAAATTCCTACTTTTATTTTTTCCCCTATGGCAGTGGACCACCCTATATATATATATATATATATATATATATATATACACACATATATATATATAGGTAAATATATGTATATATGTGTATCTGCCAAGATACTTTTTATAGGTAGATATGTATTCACATACTTATCTATCTGACTGTCTATGTTCATATAGGTGTTTACCCTCCTATATGTTCCAAACAGTGGGCTACCCATGTCCATGCTGTTCCACAGCATGTTTGGGGTACTACACACACAACCACTCCTGTGGTACTGACAGCCCTATCATAACCCTAAGGGTTAGGTATTCCTGAAGCTCCATGCTCCAATATCTTTCCTACCTCTCACCAGTTCGGAAAGACATGGCGGATCTTCAGTACACCTGAGGTTCCAAATCCTCAGACACCTATCCTTTCTCTGGGAATATGGGGTTTCTTTCCGTACCCCTTCTTCCCTCTGGAACTAGGTCAGTTTGTCCAAATCGGTCAGTCTTCCTCTTTTGCTCCTAAGTCTGATTAACTCTACAGCCAAAAGAGTTTGCAGCTTTTTCCATAAAGCTTCCCACTGAAAGCCTGCCGTTTTTGTACTACCCCAGTTCAATCCTGGGGTCACCTTTTCTCTTCCAGATTCTGACCTTCACCTTCACTCAGTGAGGTCACCTTGAAGATTCTTCCTACTTCCTGCATTCCAATAGGTGAGGTTCATATTGTAATTGTTCTGTTCACTATATATTCATGATATTTATCATACATACAAGAACTCCCTGCCTGTAGTCCTCTCTTAGGTTAGCTGTTTTCTACAGCTCCTTTCCATTTATTTATTTTATTTATTTAAAACTTTCTTATATACCGCCTTTTCCAGCGATCAAAGGTGGTTTACATATAACAAGTGTAACCAGAACAGGTTTTACATGGAACAGATTTTAAATTATTTACAAACAACTTTTAAATCAACAATTTTTCTGAGTAACTATATTATTAATTGTAAACAACTATATACAGGAGTAGTAGAGTAGGTAGCATTGGTAGACATTTGTTGGATTTCATCATCAGTAGGGTTTCATTTAGACTTTTCTGATGTGTTTATGGTGTAAACGTCTGCATTTAAGGTGGGTTTGAGAGGTATACTGTGTTTGTGAAGTGTTCTGTGAATAAGTGGGTTTTAAGTTCTCTCCTGAAGAGATGGAGGTCTTTTATCATTCTAAGATTTAAAGGTAGTTTGTTCCAGAGGGCAGGGGCAGCATATGAGAAGGCTCTAGAGCTCGTAGTTTTTTTTGTTTTACGGATAGTATTTTGTATGCCTAACGAGTATGTTGCGTTTTGTCTTCTAGTTCTGTGTTCTGTTGGGGCTTGCAAGAGGGTGGTTAGATGTGATGGTGAGATGTCATTGATGATCTCAACTCCTACCCTCCATCCTCAGGATGCCTGGCCATTTGAGGTGTAGCATGTCTCCACATCCCAACATGCTAGGGCTCCAGGCATCTTAGCTTGGGAGTGCCCATATGTGAAGACTCATTCCTGCTTGTTCCTGGAGATAGCACAGTTACTTACCTGTAACAGGTGATCTCTGGGAACAGCAGGAATAAGTCTTCACAACCCACCCACCTCCCCTAGGAGTTCTTTCTCTCTATCTATCTTTTCTTCCTCTCTCTCTCTCTCTCTGTCTCAGCTTTAAAACTTAACTGAGGAGAGACAGTTGGGAAGGGCGGGAAGGCAGCATGCAGGCGTGGTGGGATGCTTCCAAAAGCTTCTGATTAGAAGCTGGGAAGCGTTCCCGCGCAGACTCCGTCGGTGCCGACGTACCCATATGTGAAGACGTATTCCTACTGTTCCCAGAGATCACCTGTTACAGGTAAGTAACTGTGCTTTGTTTGCTGATCACATTAAACCTTAGACTATCACAGCCTGATCATATGATACTGAGTCCTGTTCAGTGAGTACTTTTAATCTAGCTATGCATTTGCCCCTTCACTACAAATGTCTTATAACATTCAATTTAAAGGAGAAATACTAGCATGTGAAAAGAATTCACAAAAGCAGTTTTGGAAAAAAAGTGAGGTGGAGGATAGCAACCATTAATAGTAATGAGAAAGGGGACACCGATCTATAGGTTGAAGGGGGGTGCCAGAAACCCTAGCACCGGCCCTGCCATAAGGTCAGATAAAAAAAAAAAGTAAAACAGAAAATAATGAGGAGTAGCCTAATGGTTAAGAACACTGGCTTGGGAACCCAGAGACCAGCGTTTGATTCCCACTAGCACTCCTTGTGGCCTTGGGCAAGTCACTTAACCCTCCATTGCCTCATAAAAATCCAAGTTATCAATGTCCCTGTTTAATGTACATTACCAAGATTAAGTTTCAATGTAAACCACTTTGATTGAAATGAAAGTGGTATATAAAACCTGTTAAATAAAGAAATGGGAAGAAGGAACATGATTAACAAAAAAGGAAAAGGACAGTGAGATAGAAAAATCTGGAAGAAAGGCTGAGAAAATACAATGGACAGGAGAAAAAAGCTTAGATATCAGAGGAGAGGGAAGATATATGTAGAAAAATGGAAAATGAATATATATAGTAACAAAGATGAAAATAAGAAACCTAAATGAGAGAAACTGAGCAAAGCTTCAGAGAAAGGAACAAGAAAAAACAAAGGAAGATAAGAAAGAGAAAAAAAAATAAAGAAATGTGTAAAGCAATTTTCACAAGAATTAGGCAGGTAACAAACCAGTTACCCACATAAATTTTCCATGCTAAATATTGCCTTCTCCTCAGCAGTCAAAACTATGCACACTGCAATAACACTGTGGTTCCCACCTGTGGTCCATGGACTCTAGGAGTCTGTGAGTCCATTACAGGGGGTCTATAGGACACAGAAGAGAAAGTGTTTTTGTGGTGCTATAATCCATGCAAGCAGAATACAGAGGCTGCTCTAGTTGAGAGGCTGATGGGGACTGGCTAGGGGGAGGGAGAGAGAAAGACTAATAAAGACAGCAAGGAGAAGGAATATAAAGAGGGCTAGTGGGCAGGGCTGGCCAAACCACCAGGCAAACTAAGAGGTCACCTAACAGGGCCTACCCATCCATTGTGCGAGAATGTTGTTTGCATAGGGCCCGTGCTTCAGGGGGCCCCGCACCAACAACATCCCACATTGAGAACAGGCAGGCAGGGTGGCTTTAGAGGGAGCCGGAGAGGCCCTGCCTCAACTCTAACAGCTGCCAAAGTGAAGAGCATCTTTTTCCTTCACTTCAGCAGCTGTACTGTCATTTAGAACGCTGCCACGCTGAGTGCCGGGAAACAGGAAGTGCCCTTTGACCTCAGCACGGCAATGTCATAAACTACAGTACAGCTGCCGAAGTGAAGGAAAAGCTGCTCTTCACTTCGGCTGCTGTTAGAGGTGAGCCAGGGCCTCTCCAGATTCCTCTAAAGCTTTTTAGACAGCCGTGGGGCTCTTCGGGAGGGGGGGGCTTGGACTGGAAATGGGTTAAGTGGGAGGGGCTTGGACTGGAAATGGGCTGGGGGGGAGGGCTTGGACTGGAAACGGGCTGAGTGGGTGGGCTTGGACTGGAAATTGTGGGGGAGCTAGGACTGGAAATGGGCTGAGTGGAGGGGGAGCTTGGACTGGAAATGGGCTGAGTGGGTGGGGCTTGGACTGGAACTAACTGATGGGGAGAGGGGCTTGGACTGGAAATGGGCTGAGTGGAGGGAGCAAGGACTGGATATGGGCTGATACAGGGGCTAGGATAAGACTGGAAATGGGCTGATGGGGGGCTAGGATTGGAAATGGGATGTTGGGGGGGCTTGGATTGGAAATGGGCTGAGTGGGGGGAGCTAGGACTGGAAATGGGCTGAGTGGGGGGAGCTAGGATTGGAAATTGGCTGAGTGGGGGGGAGCTAGGACTGGAAATAGCTGATGAGGAGGGGGGCTTGTACTGGAAATTGGTTGAGTGGGGGGAGCTAGGACTGGAAATAGCTGATGAGGAGGGGGGCTTGGACTGCAAATTGAGGGGGGGAGCTAGGACTGGAAATGGGCTGATGGTGGAGCTAGGAAAGGACTGGAAATGGGCTGACAGAGGGCTAGGATTGGAAATGGGCTTACTAAGGGGCTAGGATAGGACTGGAAATGGATGGAATAGCTAGGACTGGAAATGGGCTGATGGGGGCTGGACTAGGACTGGAAATGGCTGATGGGGACTAGGACTGGAAATGGGCTGATGGGGGGGCTTGGACTGAAAATGGGCTGATGGGGGGCTGGAATAGGACTGGAAATGGCTGATGGGGGAGCTAGGACTGGAAATGAGCTGATGCGGGGACTAGAAGGGAGCGGATGCTTGGTGGGGCTAGAACAAGAAGGGAGCTGATGTTGGTGGAGGACTAGAATGGGATGGGGCTGGGAGAGTGAAATGGATTGGAGAGGGGGAAAATATATTGTGTGGGAGGGAAGAAAAATCTACGATTGGCAGGGTATTGAGAGAATAAGTGGGGATTGAGGATGGAGGGATAAAATTTGAGTGGATAAAAAAGAAGAGACCTAGGATATCAATGTTTGACCCAGTACAAGCATTGTGGAACCTGTGTCTTTTGGGGAAACTGCTAGGTACGTATGACCTAGATTGCCACTGTTGGAAACAGGATACTGGGCTTGATGGACCTTGGTCTGACCCAGAATGGCATATCTTATGTTCTTATGTAAAGAAAGAGAGTAAAGTAAAGAGAGAGCAAAAGGAGAAAGATTAGTATGTTAAAGCAGATGTAGAGAGAGAATGGAAAAAAATTAGCAGAGAGAAGAAAGGACAAATGGACAGCAAAGGAGAATTAGCAGAAGACAAGAAGAAACCAGAAGAAAGTGACTGGAGCAATTGACAGCTGAAAAATAAAATGCACAAACAACAAAAGGTAGAAAAATACATTTTTATTTTGAATTTATTAACTGGAATATGTCAGTTCTGGGAAATGTGCATCTTTAACATCTGCATTTTGTTTAGTACAAGAGGAAATTAATTTATAGTTTTATTTCTGCAGTGTTGCTGTACATTCCAAGTGTGGTTTTTGGAGTTCCCAGTTTAATTATTGTCTTCCTATTTCTAAATTGTGATCCCTTGTTCTTTGTTTGGTGATGGTCTATATTTTGCATGTGTAACCGAGTAGAGGTATTCTATTTATGTAGTTTCTATTTGACAGTCTCACTTGTTCTCTTTCCCCCAGTGAGATGTTCCCTTTTGATAGGTAGGGTTTGGTTCTTTGTGAGTCCTGGTAGTACTGCCATGATATTGTGGGTTTGCTATGGGTTCTAAATGATTTTCAAAAACAGCCCCCTTTTACTGGAACTTAAACACCCCCTTACTAATACCAATTTTTGTCAGATCGCCCACCGTGAACAGGAACTATCCTGCTCTCGAAGTGAGCCCTCCTTTTTAATCAATTTATTACTGACCCAAAGGCCATAAAAACAGAAACAGAAACAACAGCACTATTTAGCTGTCTGATCTGTTGAAAAATTATTGTTATGATAACTCAGCATCCAACCGACACCACACATCCACTCCACTTAACTGAAGCTGGAAATGTCCGTTCCTGAGTGGAAGAAGATTTCTCAGTTGCAAAAAGTAAAGTCCATTCATAAAAAAACGGCCTCCTCTTGTAGATGACGGTAAGACTGAAGAGGAATTCTTCCACTCACCAGACCCGGTCGGGAAAATCATAAGCCAAAGGTTCACGCTACACCAATCAGTGTTTCAAGCCATGTAGCTTCCCAGCTTTTCATCAGGCGAATGAACCTTAATCCAATCCAGCTCCATTTAAACACAGCTGAGAGAGAGAGACGTCAGAGCGTCAATGACATCACGTTCCTGTGGAGTAGCCACCCATCAAAGACGTAAGCTCCACCAATCAATCTCATTGTTCATGCCTTCAAGGGTCATGGAACGTAGGCGAAAAATCCACTGTTGCTCCTTTATATGTAATCGTGCTGAACGATCTCCCCCCATTGACAATGGGGGTACTACATCCAAAATTCGCCAGTTCAAATCAGTAAAGTAATGACCCATTGCCTGACAATGAGGAACCAGCGGGGCCGATGATACTCTGGAATTTATGCGAGAGCGGTGTTCCAGCAATCGCTTTCTTATCGGACGAGTAGTTTTTCCAACATATGGTAAATGGCACGGACAAATCAAAACATATATCACAAAAGAAGTAGTGCAGTCAGATCTATAAAAAGAAGAGTAAACTTTCCCAGTTCTACTGTCTTCCCAGGTATCGCCTTGTAATGCGGTCTCACAAAAATCGCAACGGCCACATGCAAAATGGCCTTTCTGCAGCGGTAAACTTCCTCAGATACGTCCCATCTGGTACTGACCACCCAATTACTGATGGTCCGTGAGCGTTTATAAGCTATCATTAAAGGTTTCCGAAAACATTGATGTAAAGAAAGTAGTGGCCAATGATGCTTCAATATTGCCACTATTTGAGAGGCATATGGTAAATATGGGAGAACCACTATAACTCGATCGGGAGACTCAGGCTGAACCCGATCCTCTAACCACCACTCAGGGTGGGCATATAAAGCCCGCTTATAAGCTGTACGTAGCACCGACTGAGGATAGCCTCGATCTCGAAGCCGCTGGTGAAGATCTTGTGCATGTTTCTGAAACTCTTCCAACGAAGAGCACAATCTTCGAACCCGCAAAAATTGTCCAAAAGGTAATCCTCTTCTCAACGCAGGGGGATGGTAACTCGAATATTGCAGCAGCACATTACGTTGCACCGATTTTCTATAGAGTGTACTTTCCAACGTAGAACCCCTAATCACCAAAAGTAGATCCAAAAACTCAATCTGCTTCTGATGATATTTAGGAGTGAACTGCAAATTGCTATTCAAAGAATTCAACCACTGAAGAAAGCACTTTAAAGAAGCCTCCGAATCCTCCCAGATGAAAAAGATATCATCCAAAAACCTCTTCCACAATATGATGTGTCGAAAGCCTTCCGAGTTGTAAATAAACCGCTCTTCAAAATTCGCCACATATAACGTAGCCACCGAAGGCGCTACTGTGGCACCCATGACCACCCCGAAACGTTGGTGATAAAATGTGGACCCATAAGTGAAATAATTATGGAATAAAACCAACCGCAATAAACTCAACACAAAGTGTTTTGGTAGTCTCGCTGGCAGACTAATATCTAAGGATGATAATACTTCGTAGGCTTCTAATTGAGGAATGTTCGTATAAAGGGAGACTACATCTAAAGTCACCAAAAATGAACCCTCAGGGATACACAACTGAGAGGTTGAAGCCAAAAAGTGAAAGGAATCCTTAATAAAGGACTTCACCATTATTGTTAATGGTTGGAAGAATCGATCACAAAATTTTGAAGACGGTTCCAACACCGAACCTCTACAGGACACTATGGGCCAACCTGGTGGATCATTCAATGATTTATGAACTTTCGGCACCATGTACATTACCGGGACTACCGGAAAACCAGGGTTCAAAAACTCAAATTCTTTCAATGTAATCCATTTACGCTCCAAAGCCTCCGATGTCAAAAATTTAAGGCGTTGCTGTAATTCCAATGTGGGATCAGCTGGTAAAATGCAATAATATTTACTATCTGAAAGATGTTCCATCATCTTCCGATGATAATCTGTTGCCTTCAGAAGAACCGTAGCACCCCCTTTGTCAGCTCTCCGGATGATCAATTGGTTATCCCCTCTCAAAGATTTCAAAGCTTGGAATTGTGCCCGAGATATGTTAGAACATTGCCGCATTCCCACAGATTCCAAATCAATCAAATCCCTCAAAACTAAATTCTGAAACGTCTGAAGTGCTGCATCAGTGCTAATAGGGGGATTCCACCTGGAGACATTTTTGCATATTGAATCATCTACCAGAGGTCCTGACATCGAATGAAAATGATACATAATATGTAACTTACGAAAGAACTGATGAAGGACTATTTGTCTTGGACCCATTGTTCAAGATCCAATGCCTGGAGCCAGGCCATCCTGCAGGCACCGATGCGGGCTGCTGAAGCTTTGGTGGATGACTCAAAGGCATCAAAAGATGCTCTGGTAAAAAATTAGGATATATTTTGATTCTGCCTGATTAGGGCTTGGAATGAATTTCATTTGTCATTGGGAAGGAGAGGTGCAAATGTCTCCAGATCCCTGGATACATCCTTGAGAAACATGCCATGTAGAGCATGTAGAAGGTAATTCAAGAGGTGAAGATACATGCCTGAAAGCATTGATGGCCAAATACATTGAGAATTCTGGAGTCCTTGCTGATTCCACCACCATAGAATGGTGTAGGAGATGAGGTTTCTGAAAGCTAGGGCATGCTGGAGCTCAGTACATGGTATCGAGTCATTTGCTGATAGGCGGAACTGTTAGGGGATCCTCCCACATACAAAGTATCAAATCCTGTAAAATGCAGTATATTGATAGAGTGGCAGTCTCCTTAGGAGGATTTCCAATTCCAGTTCTTTCTCCGATGCTACAGTAATCTGTAAACCTGCCGCCATGTCTCTAATAAAGTCTTGGAAAGACATGTCCTCTGGCGGGGATCAACACCACTCATGAGGAGGGGATGGGTCTGAAGGAATATCCCTGCTTTCTTGGGAGTCCTCCAATGTATTATCGGAATCGGAGGAAGTAGAATCAGAGTCTGAAAGAAAGTCAAAATATCGACGATCTCATGCGTGATCTCGATACTTTTCCGATGTCGATGCTTGATGTTGGTACCAAGGATCAGTCGGTGCAGCCTCGAGAGCCTGTTGGGTACTAACAATGTCCATCAGATCCAGAGGGGGTATCAGAGGGAGGAGCTCCCCCAATACAGGTTCAAGTGCCTGCATCGGCCCTGGAACTGGTGGTTGTTGGCAGGGTGCCATCACTTGCCCTGCTGGAGATGTTGATACCATCGGTGCCAAGGCTGCCAGGAGTGTGGCCAAACTCCTCTCGATAGCCAGTATATGCTGGTTGAGGGAGTTGACCGATGCCTGGGTTGAATCCTATACAGGGCTTTGAGCCACCGTACCAGAACGTAGAACCAGTAGCTCTCCGGAGGTCGATGCCTCGGGAGCGTCCTGGAGCTCCCTTGTGCTTTCAAGGACAGTCTCCTGCCGGGGCTGTTTGGCAGGCCAGTCAGCATCGGACACACCTTTTGGTGAGTCTCGATGATGATGAAGGGACTTACCTCTGGAAATGGTATCGGTCTTCGATGCCGATGCCAATAACTAAGACTTAGTTTTGTGTTTGGACTTTGATGATAACAGAGAATCATGAGAGGAGGCTGATGTCCTCGACGATGTGGAAGCCAGTGAAATGGAGTCCCGGGCGAACAGAGGACCATACTGTCCAGCCCTGTTCTTTAGGCCTCAATTATTTGGAACATGGTCAGTGCCCAAACATTTTAAACATCAGTCATATTTATCCATGACTGATATAGTATCAGAACAACTGGTACATTTTTTTAAACATAGTAACATAGTGACATAGTATATGACGGCAGATAAAGACCAGTATGGTCCATCTAGTCTGCCCAGCAAGGTGTCAAGGGTAGGTGCACTTGCCGCTCCGTGCAGGTCACCCTTCCCCATGCCTTTGTTTAGGGGTATACCCACTGCTCCGTGTAGGTGACCCCTATTTGTTCAGATATAAGAGATAGTTATGCTTATTTTGATTTTATCCTGTTGCTATAAAAGGATCCACTGTGTCTGTCCCTTGTCATTTTGAATTCTCTCACTGTGTTTGTCCCTACTACTTCCAATGGGAGGGCATTCCAAGCATCCACCACCCTTTCAGTGAAAAAGTATTTCCTGACATTGCCTTTCAGTTTACCCCCTTACAGCTTCTTGTTATGCCCTCTAGTGTTACAGCTTTTCCATCTTTGGAAGAGGTTTTTCCATCATGGCAGGAAAAAGTAGGCCAGGGTCTAGCTGGTAGTGGAAATCACCAAAATTGAAAGAAAAATAAAAAATAAATAATGTTTTAAAAAGAGAGAAAAAATATCGAGGCCAGTGTCAGTGAAAGCACCAGCATTGACCGAAAGGCAGAGCACAGAATTTAACAAAAAAAGAACATTCTTCAGTGGTGACAGAAAAGAAACAACTTGCTGGCTCTGTGTAAAATGAAGAACTGAGGAGAGGATTTGGGAAGGCAGAAAGGCAGATGCTCAGGCGCAGTGGAGGTTCCAACAACTTTCCAATTGGACCCTGCGGAACGTTACTGCATGGGCTCCATTGGTACCGATGTCACCCATATGTGAAGACTGCATTCCTGCTTGTTCCTGGACATACAAGTTTACAATTAAGCCATCTTTATCAATCAGGAGGAAACCTGATAAGATTCTTAATAAAAGCTGATGAATTCCTGTAGTGCTGCAGGTGGCAATCCAGGGGAATTGGAGTTTATCCAGTAGCCTTTCTCCTTCCCTCCTCATCTGTCTCTTTGGCCCATGTAAAAGCCACACCTTCCTGCCAGGTGACAGGAGAATTGGCCATCTGTTCTGCTTTCAAAAGGTATCAACTTCTTTTTATTGCTCTGACAATAAATGAAACCAGACGTGGAACTTCAAATTCTCCCTCCTTTGAGTAGAATTTCAGTGTTCGAGGTGGAGTGGTGGCGGGGGGGGGGAGAGGTTAAGACACCATGTGGAGGATAATTTTATAGCAGGGAACCCTCCATAAGCACTATTTTACAAAATACTTGCTTGTGTAGCAGAGAACGTCTCTTGAATGTAGCCATGATCATTTACAGCCGCTGGCACGAAGGCATAGCTGTTCAAATGTATTTTATGTATGTACACATGTAGATTAAGGTATTTTATCATCTATGCATGTAAGTGCACACCCTTCCCAGACTGGGACCCCAGACGTGCCTGCCAACAAAGTACACAGTGTCATGTCAAAGCATATTCTTTTGCACCAATCGGTATTTTATGAGGCCATTTAGACACATGTACACCGAAATGACTTTATAAAATTACCTCCATAATAGAACAAGGAATATTTTTAGCTCAGTAATTAAAACAAACAAGGCATTTCCTGGAAGTTACTGCCCATGTTCTGAGGTAAAATCCAGTACCTTTAATTCACTAGGATGTTAACAAGACATGTCCAAACCTAGATGTCATTACTACTTCAAAACTTTGTTGTTCTTTTTACATTAAACGAAAGCTTAGCAAAATAATGGTGTTCATCTGAAACTTTCAAAACTACCAGGCAGAACATTCAACAGGTACCAAAGCTCCACCAACTGAACGATGGCTGGGAAAAATCGTATTGCCAAAGTTGTTGCCCCTGTTATAGCTTCTGCCTCTGTCCAGTGAGAAGTACATTGATGAGATGCTTCTTGAAATATCCAAGCTCTCTGACAGAGGTGAAGATGGGAGGCTGCAGAATAAAGAGAGTTCGACACGAGTCACCAGAGCCTGCAGAATCGACAATCCAACTCCTCCAGCCCTAGAGCTGAAGAACCAGTATGCAGCCCTGGAAGTGGAGGAGGTGAAAGCATCCCAGGAAAGGGAAGAACCAGAGATCAAGCACCCCAAAGTTGCGGAATCAGTGACCACAAAGAAGCGAAGGGTAGTGGTGGTTGGTGACTCTCTTCTGAGGGGTACTGAGGCATCCATCTGCCAACCAGACTTGATGTCCAGAGAGGTGTGCTGGATGCCAAAATCTGAGATGTTATGGAGAGTTTGCAGAGACTCATCATATTTATTGACTATTATCCTACGTTGCTCATCCATGTTGGCACAAATTATATCCCTCTGAGCATATCAAAGGTGACTTCGTGGCTCTGGGACAGAGGGTGAAGCAGATAGGTGTGCAGGTGGTGTTCTCCTCAATCCTCCCTGTTAAGGTTAAAGGCCTAGGCAGAGAAGCTCGCATCTTGGAGATGAATGCATGGCTGCGTGGATTGTGTCATCAAGAGCTTTTGTTTTCCTAGACCATGAGATGATTTTCCAAGGACTGCAGAGCAGAGATGGCATCTATCTGTCCAAGAAGGGTCGAAATGTCTTCCGCAGCAGATTGGCTAACCTACCGAAGAGGGCATTAAACTAGATTTGTTGGGGATGGATGAAGACAGCCCCTAGGTAAGTGAAACATTAAATATCTCTGTAGAAATTGGTAAAATGGGCAACATCTGGAAAGTGGTGTGAATAAATGCTCGTAGCATGGGGAATAAGATCACAGATGTTGAGGCTTTAATGGAAGAGGCTGACTTGGTTTTAGTGGTGGTTATAGAGACATGGTTCATGGACAACCAGGAAGGACAGGGTAGGAAGAAGGGAAGCAGGAGTGGCACAATATGTAAAAAATAATATTAAAGCTATAGAATTACAGGGCTTAAAAGGGAGCAAGGAGGCACTGTGGGTTAAACTAGAAAGAGGGAATGGGAAAGCCATTTGCATTGGTGTGATATATAGATCTCCTTTACAGGGAGAAGAAGTGGATGGAGATAAAATAGAAGACATATGTAGTATTGCCATGAAAGGAGAAGTGCTACTGACAGGTGATTTCAATGTGCCAGATGTTGATTGGCACAGCTCTGCTGCGGTATCATCTAGAAGTTAGGAGATCCTAGATTACAGGAAGAACTATTCTAGTGAGATGGGACAATACCTTAAGTAGTCATTAGCGGGATGGGAACAGCTGGGGATGTAGAAAAGCAATGGGCAAAACTGAAAGGGGATATTTAAGGGCAACAAACATTTTTGTTACAAAGGTAAATGTAAAAGGAAAAGCAGCCCACTATGGTTCTCAAAAGAAGAAGCTGAAAAGTTGAAGAAAAGAGGGTGGTCTTCATAAAATACACGAGATCACAGAGAGAGGAAGACAACCATCTATATTTAGAAAAAAGAAGTTAGGAAAGTAGTCAGGAAAGCAAAGATACAAAAAATAGCAAATGCAATAAAATGGGCGGATAAAACATTTTTCATATATGTTAGTGAGAGGAGGAAGGGAAAAAGAGGTATTGTCAGACTCAAGAATGAAGGGGAGGAATATGTAGAAGGTGATAAGGATAAAGCAGAATTGCTTAGCAAATATTTCTGTTCTGTGTTCACAGATGAAGAGCCAGGAGCAGGACCTTAAAAAACACCCACAAATAGGAACAGAAATGATGAGTATCATGAATGATATTCAGAAGACTGTGTTTGTGTAGTAGTAGTAGTAGAAAGGGCAGATTAGATAGGCCATGTGGTCTTTTTCTACTGTCATGTTTCTATGTTTCTATTCTATTTACTTCCAGATTCATACAATACAGTTTGGAAGTAAGCAGAATGATTAATTGATTGTTACTGACATAGCAGGCTGCCTTTCCACTAAGAATAAAAGCAGTTTGCAAAAATCAAGAGAATATAATTATTAAACAAGAGAATACAATAATAAATCAAGTATTCCTTCAATCAAATAACAATAATCAAAGTTAAATATCAGTATGTCTTATAGTCCATCTAAAGCAGTGGTTCTCATCCCAGTCCTCTGGGACCATCCCCAGGCGAGTCTGGTTTTCAAGATATCTACAATGAATATGCATGACACAGATCTGTATACAGTGGAAGCAATGCATGCATATTCATAGTGGATATCCTGAAAACCTGACTGGTCTGTGGGTCCCAGAGGACTGGGTTGAGAACCACTGATCTAAAGAAAGAGCTAATACATCAGGTGAAGTCTAATAAGTCAAATTCTGGGACAACAGCCAGGTTTTCAAGTCTCTTCTAAAAGAGAAATAATTGCTAGTTTCTTATTGGGGTGGATACAGAAAGCCAGCGCTGAAGTTGCACACTATCGGCTATGTACGCCTCTAAGTAGCGCACAACTTCAGCGCCAGTATGCAGAAAGGGGTACATATGCAAATTAGCCATGCATTGAATTGCAGCACAAATATCAGCATTAAATTGGGACAGCAAGCCAAACACATGTGCATAGAAGTCGGCAAAAGTTTGGCATGCTATCCCAGAGAAACAGGGTCATCTGAGGGGAGGTAAAAAGGAGATAGAGCAGCTTTTAAACTAGATAATAGGGGAAAGCCGACAGTCGCCCAAGAGCGGATGGTTCGGAAGAATGTATCCTTGAAGGATACTATCAAAAGCAGAGAGGTTCCAAAAAAGAGTAAAGTAGCCCAAATGCCCTCGAGTATGGAGCAGACAGAGCTTAAAGATCCCAAATTACCCATGTCTACCAATAGCCAAATTAATATGAATAAAAAACAGTCTCTAAAATGCTTGCATGCAAATGCTAGAAGTCTAAAAAATAAGATGGGAGAGTTAGAATATATAGCACTAAATGAGAGGTTAGATATGATTGGAATATCAGAGACATGGTGGAAGGAGGACAACCAGTGGGACACTGTGATACCTGGGTACAAACTATATCGTAATTATAGAGCTGATCAAATTGGTGGAGGAGTTGCGCTCTATGTTAGAGAGGGCATTGAGTCAGAAAGGATTAAAGTTTTGCAGGAAACAAAATTTGCTGTAGAATCTCTATGGATTGAAATTCCATGTAAAAAGGGGAAGGTGATGGCATTGGGGGTGTACTATCGACCGCCTGGCCAGAATGAACAAATGGATGATGAAATGCTCAAAGAAATCAAGGAAGCTACCAAACATTACAGCTCGGTAATAATAATGGGTGATTTCAATTACCCCGGTATCGACTGGGTCAGTGTCACGGCAGGACATGCTAGGGAGATAAAGTTCCTAGATGACATAAATGACTGCTTCTTGGAGCAGCTGGTTCATGAACCGACCAGAGGGGAAGCCATATTAGACCTAGTCCTTAGTGGAACACCAGATCTAGTGCAAGAGATAAGGATGTTGGGCACTTGGCAATAGTGATCATAGCATGATCGCCTTTGATTTAATTAGTCGAGGAGGGATAGTAAGGAAATCCACAGTACTACCTTTTAACTTTCGAAAGGAAGACTATGATAAAATGAGGAAAATAGTTAAGAAAAACTAAAAGAAGCAGTTTCAAAGGTTAAAGACTTACATCAAGCTTGGGTGGTGTTGAAAAATACTATCTTGGAAGCCCAGACCAGCTGTATTCCACGCTTTAAGAAAAGTGGAAGGAAGTCCAAAAAACTGCCAGCATGGTTCAAAGGTGAGGTCAGAGAGGCTGTTGTTGCCAAAAAAGCATCTTTCAGGAAATGGAAAAAAGAGCCAAACGACGAAACCTGGAAACAGCACAAGCACTGGCAGGTCAAATGCAAGGCATTGATAAAGAAGGCAAAGGGAGAATTTGAGAAGAAGCTTGCTGCGGAAGCAAAAACGCGGAATAAAGATTTTTTCAAGTACATTCGTAGCAAAAAACCTGTGAGAGAGTCGGTTGGACCATTAGATGATAGAGGAGTTAAAGGGGCACTAAGAGGCGACAAGGAGATAGCGGAGAGACTGAATGAATTCTTTGCTTCGGTCTTTACTGAGGAAGATGTAGGGATGTTACCCATGACTGAAGTGGTATTTAAAGGTGCAGAAGAATTGAAGGAAATATCGATACATCGAGAAGATGTATTACAACTATTAGATAAACTGAAGAGTAGCAAATCACCTGGGCCGGATGCACTGTTCCCTCTAAGCTGTGCGCGTGTGCGCGCGCACACACCTCGCCGAGTGAGCGCACATACTTTACAACAGAGCGCACAAAAATTATGGTTCTGATTCTGATAGAAAACAACACAAACGCCTTAAAATTTAAAAGTAGTTGTGTATTTATGGTTTTGACAAGTTCTACAATATTTTCTAGTGCAATCAATGTGGTGTACATACTGTATTCTGACGTGTAGTCAAATTTTAAAGTATATAACTCCGAGTGTCGTTATGTGGCGCACAAAAATTTAACCTTCCTTCAAAAGCTGCACAGCTGATATTTTATGCGCACACAGCCTACAGAAAATTAGAGGGAACATTGGCCGGATGGTATACATCCAAGGGTGTTGAAAGAACTGAAATATGAGATTGCAGACCTGCTATTAGTAATCTGTGAACTATCATTAAAATCATCTCTAATACCTGAAGATTGGAGGATCGCCAATGTAACACCAATTTTAAAAAGGGTTCCAGGGGTGATCCGGGAAACTACAGACTGGTGAGCCTCACGTCAGTACCGGGAAAAATGGTAGAAACCATCATAAAGAATAAAATTACTCAGCATGTAGATAGTCATGGCCTAATGGGAGACAGCCAACATGGCTTTAGACAAGGAAGATCTTGTCTTACTAATCTGTTATGTTTTTTTGAAAGTGTGAATAAACAGGTTAACAAAGGTGAGTCAGTTGATACAGTGTATCTGGACTTTCAGAAAGCCTTTGACAAGGTCCCTCATCAGAGACTTTTGGCAAAACTAAAGAGTCATGGGAAAGGAGGCAGTGTACTACTGTGGATCAAGAACTGGTTAAAAGATAGAAAGCAGAGGGTAGGGCTAAATGGCCAATTTTCCCAATGGAGAAAGGTGAATAGTGGTGTACCCCAGGGATCTGTGCTGGGTCCGCTGCTTTTTGACATATTCATAAATGACCTGGAAAGTGGAATAACGAGTGAGGTTATCAAATTTGCAGATGACACAAAACTATTTAAAGTTGTTAAAACCCAAGAGGATTGTGAAAAATTGCAAGAGGATCTTGATAAATTGGAAGACTGGGCATCAAAATGGCAGATGAAATTTAATGTGGACAAGTGCAAAGTTATGCACCTAGGGAAGAACAACCCAAACTATGGTTACACAATGCAAGGTTCCACATTAGGAACCACCACCCAGGAAAAAGATTTAGGCGTCATTGTGGATACCATGTTAAAACCCTCGGCCCAGTGTGCAGCGGCAGCCAAGAGAGCAAATAGAATACTAGGTATCATAAGGAAAGGAATGGAAAATAAAACAAAAAATATTATAATGCCTCTATACCGTTCCATGGTGAGACCACACCTTGAGTTTTGTGTGCAATTCTGGTCGCCGTATCTTAAAAAGGATATAGCGTTATTAGAAAAGGTTCAGAGAAGAGCCACCAAAATGGTAAAGGGGATGGAAGGATACTCCTATGAAGAAAGGCTAAAAAGGTTAGGGCTCTTTAACCTGGAAAAGAGACGGCTGAGGGGAGATATGATAGAAGTCTATAAATTAATGAACGGAGTGGAACGGGTAAACGTAGATCGATTGTTTACGTTATCAGAATATAGAAAGACTAGGGGACATGCAATGAAGCTACTGGGTAAACTATTTAAGACTAATAAAAGAAAATATTTTTTCACTCAACGTGTAATCAAACTCTGGAATTTGTTACCTGAGGATGTAGTAAAGGCTGTTAGTGTAGCTGGGTTTAAAAAAGGTTTGGGCAAGTTCCTGGAGGAAAGGTCCATAAACCATTATTAAGAAGGGACCCAGGATATAAATGCTTGACCCAGTACAAGCATTGCGGAACCTGTGTCTTTTGGGGAAACTGCTAGGTACGTACGACCTAGATTGGCCACTGTTGGAAACAGGATACTGGGCTTGATGGACCTTGGTCTGACCCAGTATGGCAGTTCTTATGTTCTTATGAGGTTTGACACTTCACCTCAGATGATTCATACATCAGGGAAAGCCCCCAATGCATCAAAACACTGTCAGGGGGCTGGTGCTCCTGACCAGGGCTGGCCCATCTACTAGGCAGACCCTAGTGGGCGGCATTGCTAACCCAACCCCCCAGGGTGCTGCAGCTGAACTGCTGCTTCAGTGCCGTGGTGGACTTTAAAATGCCTGTGCACATGCCTGCAGTTCTGGCCTGCTGCTCCTGCCCGCCCTCCAAGAAAGTTGCATTGGAAGGGGGCAGGAATGACAGGCCATGAGTTTGCATGAGTACAAGCACTTTAAGGGCCAGTGCAGTGCTAAAGTGGCAGTTCAGCCACCACTGTTTCAATGCAATGTGGGGGCAGCATGGCGGACTGGACATAGGTGTAATCTTTGGGGGGGGCGGTGGCATGGAGAGTGTGCCTAGGGCTTCAGAAACCCTTGTGCCGCCACTGCCTTCGACAGTATTTTCATGGCTTCGGGGGCCATCAACAGAGGTAAAGTGTCAAACTTCCCCTCAGATGATCCAGGCATTGGGGAAAGCCTCCGATGCCATCAAAATACTGTCAGAGGGACTGGTGTCACCAACACTGACCCCCCCCCCCCCCCCCGATAGAAACCAAATCCCTGGTGGACCAGCGGCCCTGATCCCTCCACCCACCCAATAAAAAAAACTTTGGTGGCCCAGCATCCCCGATCTTCCCACCCACCCAATAACAAAAGACCCTGTTGTCCCTGAACCCCCTATCCCCCTCCCAATACCTTTACGATGCAGTGGCAGCATTGCCAAAGTGCTCTCACCACTGCATTGCCATCTTGAAAAATGGCAGCATCTGGCCTTACGTGGTGCATCCTGGGATGCATCTGGTGAGGTCAGACTGCCATATAAGGCACCCCGCCTGAAGCATCCCAGGTTGCGCTGCTGACCAGTTATTCCCAGGTGCCGCCCACGTAACGCTCCAATGCTAACCGTTTAGCATCGGGACCTGCAGTGGCAGCACCTGCAGATATTCAGTGGTACTAACCATGTTGGTGCCACTGAGTATCCCACTTAGTGGCATTTGCACAGTTTGCAGTTCTGCAAACCATGTCAATGCCTTGAATATCAGGCCTGAGGTGACAAGAGTGGATAAGGATCTTAGTACTGACGGGGAAGTGAAGATGCTGGACACCTGGGGTGGAGATGAGGGTTGGATAAGGAAGGGAAGAGGAGATTAGACACCTGGGTGAGGGGGAATGAAAGAGGAGATTCTGGACACCTTAGGGGGAGAGAAAGAGAGATGTTGGACTACAGGGTTGGGGTAGCGTAGAGAAGGGAAGGGAAGGTGGAGGATTATGGAGGGGTAGGATCCTGGGCAACCTTGAGCAGATACGGGACCCTGCACTGCCCAGAAGGGAGGGTGCAGGATGCTGAACTGCCATCCCCAGGTGGAGGTGCCTGGCTAAGGGTTTGCCTAGGGCAGCAGATACCCTTGAGCTGGCCCTGGTGGTAAATGAAACTAAGAGGGTAGCTTTTTGGAAGATTTTATTAGATGCTTAGTGCTATCTGGTGATTCCATCACATCAAGTTCCCCCTCAGCCACATTTTTCACCTGAATATTCACAGACATTTAATAAATCCTACAGATACCTATACCATCAGAGAAAAAATATAACACACCCCATGCGTACATTTTGAGTAATTCCAAAGGAGCCAATAATCGAGTCTTATACAAACTATAAACCAGCTCAGTCATATACTGTCCTTGATGTTTGAAAGACTTGTTCTTTCAAAGAGAATACTTGAGCTTCCACATTTGTTAGCCAGGTCTCTATCCACCCAACTGTCTTCTTCTGTCCTCTAATTTATCCACAGTCTTGCTGGAAAAGACTCTCAGCCCTGCTCCAAACCCCACCAACATGACTTCAATTCTTGCCACAGTTCTCCAATATCCACCAAAGAAACATATTGCTCAGAGCCTAGAGAGCCCCCTCCCCACTGCCACTACCACCAGTTTAGTCTCTGAACCCAGAGGGCAGGATAATTACTTTACAAAACCAGTTGAGATATATGTTTAGGAAGGGGATTGGAAAACGAAGTCATCGAAGATGGAGTCGTCATCTTCTTCTCTGTTAATTCAGAGGTAGATGAACTCATCTAAGTGTCTTCAGGTATAGGTGATGGATGGAGGTCTATCACTGGATCTTAGGACAGCCTCCAGCTCTAAGGAGGAGCCACATAGTTTCTCTTCCTGCAGAGTAATTGCAGGAATCTGGAGAGATAAAACATGCACATCTTTGGGCCCTGAGGCAGGTGATACAGAGCAAAGTTCTTTAGATTCAGAGCACAATATAGACCCTCACGGCCCTTAGCAGTTCCAAAGCACCCCTTTGGCTATGCCCCACTGCAGACAGCTCAGAATTTCACTTTGATGGAGGAGGGTGTGAGAATAAGGGCAGACCCAGTCGAGACAGCTCTCAGCTACTCATCTCCAGTTCCATAAGGTGAGAAGGACACCGCTCCCAGTTCAGCTTCTCTCTCCTTAATACCTATGAGGGGATATTCAACGAGATGAATGCAGTTAGTAAACCTGCTAACGGCATTTATCGCGGTCACCAGAATATTCAATGGCACTAACGTGATTAGTGCCAGTGAATATCGCTGAGTGTCACAGTTGCATGTCCCTCTGTTAACCGGCTAGCATTGAGGCAGAGTGGAGGCAGTACCAAGTGATAACCAAGCAGCGGCAATATTCATCCACTGCCCAGTTGCCCTAGCCATCTAAAGTTAGGACAACTGAACGGCTGTCCTACTTTAGCCAGTTTTGCAATCCGGCCAGTGGCTGAATATTTCCTTTGACTGGACTGCAAGATTGCAATTCAGGCAACCGAGATATTCAACGCCAGGGTCTAGATATGGCCCCCACATTGACTATTTGGGGCAAAATTAAAGCGGTATCTTTCCAAGATCTTTTATGGGTGGTAACTCCTAACATGGAACCCAGCATTGTATACTTCTAAAGGGGATTATTTCTCCCCATGTGCATAAAATGTACTTGTCCATGTTAAATTTTATCTGCCATTTAGATGCCCGGTCTCCTCGTCTCATAAGAGCCTTCAGTAATTCCTCAGCCCTCTGCCAGGAAGACCCAACCATCAGGCCAGGACGATTCTAAGCTGGACATGTGCCCTCTGCAACTAACAAATCTGATGCCCCCTGTGCCCAGCTACATCCAGTAACTCACTCTTTTTGAGCTTCCTGGAAATCCAGTGATGATATCGGTGCCCTTTCTGAACCTGCGCCCTGTGTGGCCGCACCACTCACACAGCCCTTAGTTCAGCCCTGCATCAAGCAAACTAGGCGGTTGCCTACGACGGAAGCTTCTGGGGGACAGCAACTAGGAAGACATTCAAAGTAAACAATAGATTCTGACAGCTGGTGGGGGGTGGTATAAAACGTAAGATTTGCCTAGGATGCCAACACCTTGAACCAACTCTGGGGTCAGCCCCGTCTATGTGGATAATTGATGATTTAGTCCTATTCTCAGTTTCTGTTTTTAATCAGTTATCAGTCCACAGTAGAACACTGCCTTCTATCCCACTGCCTTCTATTCAATTCCTGAAGAGGAACTTTGTCAAATGTCTTCTAAAAATCCAAATACACTACATCAAATGCTTCACCTTTATTCATAACTTCGAAACATTCAATAAATGAGTAATCCAAGACGCCCCTTTTGCTAAACTCATGCTGACTCATTCCAATTAAGCCATGTCTGTCTATATGATGAGTAATTTTGTTTTTAGGATTCCTTCTACCCATCAGTCTATAGTTTGCTGGAACCCTTTATAAAAATTGTTATACTAGCCACCCTAAAGTTCTCAGGAAAAAGAGAGCAGTTTTATGTTTGAGTTCTTTCAAAACTCTGGAGCGAATACCATCTGATGCTAGCGATTGCTACTCTTTAATTTGTCAAGATTGCTCTACTAAATCTTCTAGAATTACCGTGATTTATTTTAGCACTCTGAATTATCATCATAAAGAAAACTTCTGGCATCCTCCTTAACCAAGACCAAGGCAAAGAATTCATGAGGTTTTTCTAGTACCTTTTCCTCCCTAAACACTTTGGAAGTCTAAAGGTCCATCTCCCTCATGGGCTCTTTATTTTGACTGTACTTGAAGTTGTTTTGTATTAGCTTGCATGCTTTACCTTCTCTATGTATCGTATAGAGAAAGAAGGTGCAGAGATGCCGAGATGAAAAAGAGAAGGAGCGCGTGAAGAAGAAAGAAACAGCAGAGGCCAGGAGGAAAAGAGAATGCAGAAAGGAAAGCAAAAGGTAGAGAGAACTGATCAGGAATAAGGAAAGAGCAGAATAAGAAAAGAGAGAAAAAAAACTATATAAGAGAACAGGGAAATTAGGGAAAAAAGAAAAATGGAGAGGCGGGAGAAAAAAGAGAAGGTGAGAGGGCAGACAGGAAGGAAAAACAAAGGAGAGAAAAGAGAGAGAAATGAACACTTAGCAAAGACAGGTAAGGAAAAAATAAGACAGGCACAGAGATTGAAAAACATGTTGTAATCTAATGAGAAAATATAAAAGAGTGAAAAGTGAGACAGAAAGGAAAAAGCAAAGAGGAGAGAAAAAGAGAATGCAAGTAAGTCTTTTCCTCAGTCCCAAACCTTATACTATAGTGTCCTGGATCCATAAATCAGCTGCTAGCAGAAAACAGCATGACACAACCTGCCACTGGAATCAGAAATCTACCACAGGCATGTCAGAATCCACTAGGGAGATGAGATTGGTGAAGACTTGTATAGATAGGGCTCCTTCTCTGGCCCTATTCAAGTCCAGACTGAAGACCCCCCTCCGAGGCTGCTTTTGGATTCTGGTGCTCCTCATTCTTTTGTCCTCTTCTTATATGTATCTTTCCATACTCTAGTCCCCAGTTTTGTGATGTTTTTTCTTCTTGATTGGATTGTAAGCTCTGATGAGCAGGAACTGTGTCTTACATCTATATGTACAGCGCTGCGTACATCTTGTAGCGCTATACAAATGATAGGTAGTAGTAGTACTAAGAGGTGATGAGTTTCTATTTAATATGAGGTCTTTGGGTTCAGGCAGGCTGTGGAGAATCCGATGCATGATAAAGACCACATTTTGGGCTTAGACTGGAATGCAGAGTCCCAAATAGTGAAGATGGAATTCCAACCACCTCTATTTGCTGGAACCTGATTCCTGGTCCAAAGTTCCCCGGAGCTCTGGATGGGGGCAGGAGGGATGGTGACAGGGAAGAGAGTGGCACCCTGAGCCCGGATGTACAGGGCCGATTCTGGTCACAGCCCTGTACATCTGGGGCTGCAGGAATGGAAAGGGGTCTTATTCCCCCGAGGACGGTAATTGGCACCAGCGGACCCCCCCAGAACCAGCAAGGAGCTCACAGGGGTTCCTCGCAACCCGACCTCAGCCTTGGCAGGTCCTTTCAGGGGTCGGGCAGTGGGGAAAAGGGAACTTGAAAAAGCTTGCGGGCAATCAGGGCTCCTGCATGGCGTCCCAGTGCCATAGCAACAGTGCTTCATGCAGGGTCCTTGAGAGGCTTAGACGGGGAGGGAAGCAAAACATGCGGTGGGCCTGAATCGGGGCACGCCCTGCCTGTCTGGGCCTGTTGCACCCAATTCACGGTAACATTCATAGGCCATATTTGAACATTGCACCAAAATATCCCTGGGGCCAATATTCGGTGGTGGTGGTCAGCACTTTTAAAGCACCTGGCCACTGCCACTTTAATTAAAACCAGATATTGGCCCAGAATTTATACGGTGTTGGGCACTGAATATCCAGTTTTGCTGTACAGAGTTCTGGCTATCTAGTTAGTGGAGATATTCAGCCCCTAACTAGATGGCAAAAACTAGATAAAGTTAGGACAGCCATTGACCAATCTTAACTTTATCCAGTTTAGTAATCTGATTAGCTGCTGAATATCACTACTAACCAGATAGCTGCTAGGACTGTTCCCACTCTGCCCATAGCACCACCAAGTATCAGGATCACCATGGTTTAGCCGGATAGCAGGTCCACCTAACCAGCTAAACTCTTTTGAATATGCCCCCATGCAGTAATGCTGAAGCTGGTCCTGGGATTAACCCAAATGGATTTCTTAATTGAGATGGAAAGGAATTTTGGAAGTTGCACACCTTTTGACAGGTGAAGCGGTGGTGCTCTCCTTTCAAGGGGTCAGATAGAGGTTCATCCTCAAGTAAAAGAATGTCTTTGCTTATGCACAGGCAAGACATAAGAGGGTTGGTTTGAAAAGCCCTATTGGTGCCTTGGATGTCTGAATATGGGTGTAGAGATGTTCAAAGCCATTTTAGAAGTCAATCCTGGGGATGTCTGCAGTGTAAGGACATCCAGGTCTGAACAGAGGTACTGCCAGGGTGTTCCCCCAGGAACCTGAACAACTCTACCTGATCCCAGGATCATCACAAGCATCCTGTCTAAGGTTAGTGCTCATTTTGGCTGAAAGCCATCCAGATAGTGTAGAGAACAGAGCACTCCATTAACCCCAGTACCCAGCACAATGTCAACAATAGCAGTAGTGGGATGTGAACCCTGGTTGCCCTACTCCCAGCTCCCCATGCTAACTATTAGCCTATCCTAGATATCCATGCTCTGGAATATAGTTCTGGGGATATTTATATAGATGCCCCACAGACATCTATATTAGGCACAGCTACGTTAGTGAAATCATGTCTGCACTTGGACATGCCAACTATTTTTGCAGTTGTTCTGGCTTAGACATTCCAGCTTGCACTTGGACGTCCCTTCTAAAATTCCCCTCTATGGGCATATTCAAAATGGTTTAGCTAGTTAGCAGACCTGCTGATCGGCTAAACCAAGATCAGTGGTTAGTGCTGCTGAATATTCCCACCTACCCAGTTTAAAAGCCCTGACACTAACTATTTTCAGGGTGTTCTGGGGGAAGAACAGGGGCAGTGACATAGGTCAGTAGGTTAGCAATATTGAGCCACTAATCAATGAACCTAAATTGGCTAAAGTTAGGAAGAAAAAAAGCTGACCTAACTTTATCCAGTTTAGCTATCCAGTCAGCAGCTGAATATCACCGCTGACTGGATAACTAAAACTAGATACCCAGGCATAATTTAAAGCAGTAACAACCACCTGCATTACCAACCAGCTAGAGTGGAGGAGTAGCCTGGGAACCAAGCAGTCAAGGTTCAGTTCCCACTAGCACTTCTTGTGCCCTTGGGCAAGTCACTTAACCCCCCATTACCTCAGAAGAATCCACATTAACAATGTCCTTGTTAAATGTACATCACCAAGTTCAATGTAGACTGCTTTGACTGAAGTGGTATAAAAAACCTGTTAAATAAAATAAAATTATTTTCACTGGCCACTGCTGCTGAATATACCTACTTATAATCACATTTTGGATAAAAGAAGACTATCCTCTACTTTTGTTGCAAAACTGGGGAGGTGGGGGGGGGGGGGCAGCAATTAGCCATGGCGCATCAGGAAAGAATTACTGTTTCAGGTTTAGTTGCAGCACTATGGAACTTAAGTTGGCACCAATTTGTGAATGAGGTTTTGATAACTAAACTGAAGAGCAGTTCCACTGAAAATTTCAAGGCAACCTTTGGTACAAAATTTAATGATGATACCTAATTTGATCAGAAAGAATTAATTCAGGAAAATCCAGTTTAAAATTGTTAAGAAAAGCCTATATATCATCATAAAATTTCTCCAATTGAACTGAGATAGGACTTACTTAGTATGTAATTTCTCAAAAGTGTAATTTTTTTAAATTTATTTTTATTTAACATTTGGAATAGAACTGTAGAGACTCTAGGTCACATACTTTTGGGTCAGCCCTATGATTCATCGAGGTAAAATTAGGAACAACGTAGAGAAGAGAAAGTTTTGGGACAATCTTTTAGCATAAATATGGAGAGGATATTATTTGATTTAGTTTCTTTGGGAATGAAAGGCATGGATCCCTACTTGTTTCAGCAGAAATCATTTTTGATTATGAAAAAGGGAACACTATTTGTATAGAAGAGCTAATCCCCTCTTCATATGGGTATTAGAGGTACGCACTACATAATTTGATGCAGATGGAAAAAAGAGCAAAGCCCAGTATCCCTAAACAAAAGTACACCTGTCCTTATTTGGCAACCTGACCTTGATTGGTAGTGCTACAAGATTATTGCTAGGGGCCTGAGGCCACCATTTTGAACCAGTGAGCTGCTGGGGCAGGAGCACCCAGGGATCACTCCTGCCCTCCTACTACCCACCATGGAGACCCCTGATAGGTCCCATAGTGGAAAGATTGGGAGGATGGGTACTGTATTTGTGCAAAGCATTTAGGGGTATGTTTTTTACAAACCACTAGCCCCTTTAACTTGCTTCCTGGGAAGAAAGATGACAATACCTGCTGACGTATCCTCTTTCCATGAATAGTGCAGCTTGTGAGACATTCGATGCATGATAATGAGCTGATTTCTATATTATTTGCATATTTGCATCTCAGCATTATCTAAATTGTGTGTTGTGGCAAAATATCCTGCATTAAGCTGCATTATTGGCAACTAGCGCACTTTATTGCCAACTAATGTGTGCTAATTGGTAAACAGATTTACTGGATTGAAAGTCTCCTTGGGCAGAGAAATACCTCCTGCAGCTACTGCTGGGAGATAATGTCGTCAGATGCATTTACTTGGGATCACTGTTTGAAGGACACAACAAAGTTCAATACCTCCCAGATCTCAGCAGGAACAGAAAGTCGGTGAAGTCAGAGAAGAGAGAAAATGTACACTATAATCCTTTTGGGTATGAACTACCTGGCTAAAAACAGCACCTCTGCAGTACAAAGAGATTTCCTGTAAAGGCTTTAGCATTTCCAAAAGCAATATCTGTCAGGGGAGATATGATAGAAGTCTATAAATTAATGAACGGAGTGGAACGGGTAAATGTAGATCGATTGTTTAGGTTAACAGAATATAGAAAGACTAGGGGACATGCAAAAAAGCTACAGAGTAAACTATTTAAGACTAATAACACTGGTCAACATTGAAATCGTTACTGACTTTAAAAGGCCCTAATCTGTAGTATCTTGGTGAACTGAACACGAATATAACATTAAAAAAAATTTATTGGCTCTCGTTTTGAAGATATTGCATGTAGTTCATATTTGACGTTTCACTGTGTAAATTTTTCCAGTAGGACATCAACAGCATCCCAAATAAGCCTTGAATGATGTAATATTGCATCACATTGCATAATACCAGCATGCACACATCATCCAGAGTTGATTGCATCATTTTCTGATGCAATGCAATACTACTGCCAGACGGCTGCTGAAGCCATCTGACGTCAGCAGTGTACTATATGCAGTCGGAAAGGTTGAGCATTTAAAATATTTCAGACTGTGTGCGAGACAGTTTAAGCTACTGTTACATGTAACTTTTATTGATCATATAATTTTAGCCATTTAGGTACAATGCAGAACAGTAATGCTGCGAAAGTGCGTTAATACCCTTGACAATTTCTGCTACATTTGTGGGGAAGTGACATTTGCCAACCAGAAGAAAAGTATCACTTCTCAACTGAAGAAGGCATATCATCTTTATTTCGGATGCAAGATTGGTGACCAAGACAAGCCTTGGGCCCCGCATATATGCTGCACTACATGTACAACACAGCTTTCACAGTGGCTGAATTGCAGAAGACCATCAATGCCGTTTGCAGTCCCCATGATGTGGAGAGAGCCAAGCAACCACATAAATGACTGTTACTTCTGCTTGGTTCCTCCTCTTTCCAGCGGAATAATGAAGCAAAAGAAGTCGAGCATAGTCTACCCAAACATTCTGTCTGCATTGAGACCAGTTCCACATGGTGAGGGACTTCCTATTCCAGAACCTCCATCAGAATATTCTCTTGATTCATCTGATGAGGACAAGGGTGAGCCAACCTGTTCTTCTCCTGGTCCGTCAGCATGCAGTGACCCAGATTTTCACTGGGATGCATTATCAACTCCACATAGAATAACACAGGAAGAACTAAATGACCTGGTTCGTGATTTGGACCTATCCAAGAACAAGGCAGAATTGCTAGGATCAAGACTCCAACAATGGAATCTTCTAGAAGAAGATGTCAACATTACTTCACATCAAAAGTGCCACCAGCAGCTGGAGCCTTTCTTCAGAAAGGAAAGTAATCTGGTATTCTGTTCTGATATTGAAAGCCTCATGAATGCCTTAAAAATCACTCATGACCCACAAGACTGGAGACTATTTATAGACTCTTCAAAATTGAGTCTGAAGGCTGTGCTTTTGAACAATGGAAACCATCTTCCATCTCTTCCAGTAGTGCATGCCGTCCACATGAAAGAGACATACGATAACTTAAAGCATCTACTGACTTCTATTAACTATAACAAGTACAGCTGGCACCTCTGTGGTGACTTGAAGGTAGTTGCCCTTTTAATGGGACTGCAGCAGGGATATATAAAATAGATGTGTTTCTTATGTGAGTGGGATAGCCGAGCAAGGGATTGGCACTACTTGCGGAAGGAATGGAATCGCAGAAAAAATGTAACAATTGGAGAGCTCCCAGCACCCAGCTCTGGTTGAGGCTCACAAAATCCTGCTACCACCCCTTCACATCAAACTAGGTTTGATGAAAAACTTCATGAAAGCCATGGACCACACTTCGCCAGCTTTCCGATACCTGCATGAAAAATTCCCTCGACTCAGCGAAGCAAAGATTAAAGAGGGAGTTTTTGTGGGTCCTCAGATTCGAGAGCTCTTCAAAGATGACCGGTTCAACAACTTGCTGCAGGGTGATGCGAAACAAGCATGGAATGCTTTTCGTCTAGTGTCAGCAAACTTTCTCGGGAATGTTAGGGCAGAAAACTACAAGGAACTAGTAGAAGACATGCTGATGCAGTATCAGAAACTTGGCTGCAATATGTCTCTAAAGATTCATTTCCTTGATTCCCATCTCGATTTCTTTCCTGACAACTGTGGTATGGTTAGTGATGAACAGGGTGAACGTTTTCACCAGGATATCGCAACGATGGAGCAAAGATACCAGGGAAAGTGGTCCACTACAATGCTGGCTGACTACTGCTGGACTCTCCCCAGAGAAGCTCCCGAACAGCTGTACAAGAGACAAGCAAAAAAATCTAAGAAGTAGTCTATGACTTGGTTTTTTACAGGTATTAACCGAAGGCCTTTTATATTTACTATTGACATGCATTTCATGATGTAAACATTAATTCTTGTAGATTACAAAGAAACTAGAGCCAACTTTGCAACTTCACTGTCATATTCGTGTTCAGCATATACAAATTGATAAGAAATGACTATTTTTATTTCAGTAACATGACTTTTGTAAAAATTTGTTGACCAGTGTAAGAGAAAATATTTTTTCACTCAATGTGTAATCAAACTCTAGAATTTGTTACCGGAAGATGTAGTAAAGGCTGTTAATGTAGCTGGGTTAAAAAGGTTTGGACAAGTTCCTGGAGAAAAGGTCCATAAACCATTATTAAAAGGGAACCAGGATATCACTGTTTGACCCAGTACAAGCATTGTGGAACCTGTGTCTTTTGGGGAAACTGCTAGGTACGTATGACCTAGATTGGCCACTGTTGGAAACAGGATACTGGGCTTGATGGACCTTGGTCTGACCCAGTATGGCATATCTTATGTTCTTATCTATTTGTGGTTGAGAGAGAAGAGAGACTGCGCCATACAGCCAGCTAGCTTCAATATATAACTCCAAAACTTGTGCAGATTACATCTTTCCATGGCAGGAAGAATGGGTTTAAGATAGAAATTCAAACAATATGTTGCCAAGTGTTTAAACTAGAGGAAGGAGGTAACAGAGGGAAGAGAATGGGTTCAGAATGTTACCCCTAGCCAGAGTCGGCACAAGGAGATGAGACGCCCTAGTTGAACCTCATCTCTTGTGACATCCACCCCTCTGCAGTGCCCATTGCAGTAATGGTTGCAAACAGCCCCACAGCACTTACCTTTAAACTTCAGTGCTGCGAGCCTGTTTGTTTTCATCTCCTTGGCATCGGGCATCAGAGAGGATGGAAGCAAACAGCCCCTTGGCGCTGAAGTTTAAAGGTAAGCGCCACAGAGTTGTTTGCAACAAATGCCACCCCTTAGGGACGACAGTGGTGGCAATGGGCACTCCTGAAGGGCCAGTGCTCTAGGCAACTGCCTACTTTTCCTAATGGTAGCCATGGCACTGCCCCTAGCAAAAGCATCACGATAGTGTAAAAAAAATTCCAAAGGAATCATGTTAATTCACTCATCAGTGACAAAGCAAAAGAGTCCAGGAATGATGCGACACAGAATATAAGCAAGCCATCCAAAAATGGCTGGAAGGTTATGAGCCATAAATGTACATTTATGAGTGTGCATTCAGTTCATTTGGGCTCCTAAAAATTTGAAGTGCACACAAATCATTGTACACATGAACAGTATATCTACACATTAATGTGCATGCAATCAATTCATCTGCTTAAAATAAATGGAAAATATTGGGAAATTTTCATTTTGAGGAAGCAGGAATCAAACTTTTTTTTTGGTCATGCACACCCCTATTATGAGCACAAATACTAGTAGTCTGAGCAATAAGGTTTCAGATCTACAAGTCCAAATGGCTGAAGCAGACTTGGACATTGTTGCTATTACAGAGATGTGGTTCAATGGGTTCCATGAACAGAATACGACCATAATAGGACTTAATTGGATTAGGAGGGATAAAGATGGAAGAAAAATGAAAGGAGTAGCTCTTTATTTGAAGCTTGCCATGACCAGTCGTTATCAGTACCTGCAAAATGCCAGAGAGGGAAGTACCAATGACAGAGAAGGCTAACAGCCTTGTATGGATCAAGGTCAGCATCGTTCCTCCGATGACACATCTCTGAAGAAAACAATATTCAAAGAATGCCACTGCTTAGCCACCTTTCAGCAACATCCTTTCTCACCACTGAGAAGAATTTAGGATTGTGATCTACTGGAAGCCATGCTGAAACAGCAAATTCATATCCTAGATCTTCATCAACCTCCTGCCAAATTTTTGATATAATATAATTGTGGCAAGGTCAGCTATCCTGAGAGTGGGGGGAGGTGAGAAGCATAACGAATTCACCCTAGTTAAGAGTCCCCATCTAGGAGTGCAGAGAGAGAAAGCCACAGCCAGGTTTCAAAGACAGAAAACCCCAGCTGGAACAGGTTTCAGCCAATGACTGATAAAGTAAGAAAGAGGGATTGCAAGCACGAGGACCAAAGCCCTTGCTTTAACAAGTGCACTGATTATTCTAATATCAGGAGGCAGGGGGATTACCAACACCTGGGAAAGAAAGAGGTGGGGTTAGAACCCTGGAGGTATAAGCCTGGGTTAGATTATGCAGAGAGAGGGAGAGACGAGAAGGAGAGCAGCCGGGAGAGCAGCTGAGACAGAAGCAGAGAGGAGGAGTTGATTCTTGGAGAAGAGCTGAGCTACCCAGAGCTGAGAGAGCTGAATTCCCTGCAACAGGTTGGCAACAGAGGTGGGGACCAGGAAGTGGAGAAGCTTTCAGAACCACCAGAGAGGTTGTCAGTTGAGCAGTCTGACCAGGTCGGTGAGTCAGAACCCATGCAGTTGGAAGAACCAGTGTCAGAGTTGGGGGAAGAAGATTGCTTTATGGATTGCTCTCTATGCCAAGCTCTAGACAGGAGGTCTTGAGGAAAAGCTAGCCCTGAAAGAAGTAATTCTCCTTGGAAGTTAACCATATGGCAGCAGTGTGCAGGTAAATTCCTGTCTGTTTTAAAAGGGAAATTTACTGCAACGTAAGCCTGATCAGGAAGCTCTGATTCATGCTTGTTTGTCACCTGTGTTTGAACTGTGCAACGGCAAGAAAAGCCAAGTTAGCTGCTATAAGAGTTTTTGCTTGCTCCTCTCCTATATGAAAAGCCTGCTAAGAGTTGTGATAACAGCTTGGAATGTTTGTTTTGTTCTAAGTTTGGTTTCACGTAGAAATGCAGCCTAGAGAGGTTTTTGAGGCTGGCAGAAACCAAACTGCTGTGGAAGAATTAAGCTTGAATTTTTCTTTATGCTCTGATTAACTAGGACTAAAAAGGAAAGTGGCAGCCTAGTTTCTAAAGGCAATTGCTTCTGCAAGTAAGAGGACTTTAAAAAGCCATTTCTGAGTTCTTTTGGTTTGTTTGCCAGTATTTGCTGTACCTTAAGCAAATCCTACAGTTATAATCCTGTAAATGATACCTTGAACCTGCTGTGTTTTGTGTTATGGAAATAAACTTTCTGTTACAAGCCTTACCTTCGGTTACCTCAACTACAAACCTTCTACTTAAAGCACCAACATATTTTAGCAGTACTACACTTCCCAGAAGCCAACACGAAGAAATAGGCTGCTAGGAGCTGATAGAAGAAGGAATCCTCAACCACCACGCCCCTCGACCACTAGAGGCAAGTGGTTTCGGGTGTTGTGCTTGTGACAATAATGCAGGACCTGGGACTGCATTTTGTGTAGCTGTTAGCTTAGGATAGATGATCGTGTGCAGTGGTAATCCAGTGACTGCAAGGTTCTCATTCTCATTGATAGACAACAGTTCTCAAATAAGGAGTTAAGTATTATTTACCTTCCCCCACTGTATGTAGTCCTGTAAGTCAATCGGGATAGGTAATGGAATGTAGGTAGCACTCTGGAATTAGTTCTATCCTACAGTCCCTTTTCCTGTATCTTCGTTGAGCAGGGATGAGGTAGTGGAGAGGTATAGGTCTGTTTCTGTGCAGTGGAAGAATAAACACTTAAAGGCCTTTGGGGTTTAACATGGACTTTAATAAATCACTTTCCACACATGGAAACTCTTCTCTAGTGAGCACAATGGAGTTCAGAGATAAGACTGTCCTTCCTTGAAGAACTTCTGACTGAGAATTTTGAGTGGGCAATGATTGCTTTGGAGTATGGCCTTCTCAGTCTGCAACAGCAGCACAGGCCAATGAGAGGAGAATTGGATGCAGTGTCAACATCCACACTGCCTAGTGCCTAACCATGTTAACCTTGAACCCCACAAAAACGTAGTCCTGGCTATTCCACTGTTTAGTAATTGTTACTCCTTCCTTTATTCACAACCTTAAGACTTTTGAGAAGTAACCAAAAATATATGAATGGAAAGTTTAAGATTTGTTTTCTCACCCTTAATCTCCAATAGTGAAGCAAGAGCTTGTAGACCCCTAACTCAGGCCTGTGGCCCACAGCCTCTACCTCCTGCTACAGACTATTGCAGAAAAAGAGGCTGATCTTTTGATAGGGAACCAGACCCTAACCACAATCACAATGCTGCCATCCAGGTCTGCATCTACTCTCCTCTTCAGCTAGGCCTGTAGCAACAACTTGAGCAAAGGTGAGCACAAGGGCCTGTGAGCCAGAACCTGCACAGGTTTTCCTAGTAAAAGGAAGCCTTTTCAGAGAGGGCAAGGCCGTAGCAGAGCCTGTGAAAACATATGTTGACCCACAGGCCCTGTGTTGACTTTTGCTTAAGTTTCTGCTGTAGTCTTGCTGAACAACAGCTACAGAACCAGATGATTCTGGTTGCCCAATTGGTGATTATCAAACAGCAGCTAGATTAGGCTTGGTAAACATCTCGGATAGTATACTTATATGGTGTCGGGCAAATCCCTAAGCAGGAGTCAATAAGTTCAAAAGACAAAAAATTCAGTTACAGGGTCATTCCGAGGCGTAAATAGTGTGGATGGATGTTCCATTGGGACGTCCATCCCCACTATTCGGCCCCTCTGCCGACCCAACTAACTTACCCACACGTTGTATGGGGAGCTTAGATGGGGCAGAAAAGGGGCATTGTGGGGGTGGAGTTAGGGCGAGCAGTGGGTGGTCGGCAGCCCTGGACATGCAGGGCCGATTCCAATGTTGGCCCTGTATGTCTGGGGCCAGCAGCCTAAACGGGAAACTTATTCCACCTCTGAGGTGGAATACGTTCCCCTAGTTGGCAGGGGATGGCAGGCCTGGGGCACAGAAAAGGCAGGAGGAGGCAGAGAAGATTCCTCGCAGCCCGACCCTGACCTTGGGAGGCCAGATCGGTGGTCATGCTGCGGGGAATGAAGATTGAAATCCAGCATCCAGGGATTACGGCTCCTGAATGGAGCAGCAGTGCCATGGCAACCGGACACCGTGGTGCCACAGCTCCATTCAGAACCCCTGACTGAGTTAGCCGGGGAAGGCTTGTACGTCCAGGCTGACCAGAATCAGGGTCCCAGCCTACATGTACAGGTCTGGACGCGATTCTGATCCCGCGGGACTAGACATGCCCCACGGCATCAGAATCCTAGCTCACTCTGTGTGTCCGGTTTTGACCGGGCGCACAGAAAGCCGGCACATCCGAGATTGAATCAGGCCCTTAGCATTTTCCATAGAGCTTCAGACCAGACAAACTTTGGGCCAACCAGGAAACAGGAAAGGAAATCATCAGCAATATATGAGTTAAAAGCAGGCTTGCTAGAGCCAACCCTCAATGGAGACATAATTGCTCTTCTGCAAGTTTCCTGCCTTTTAATCCAAAGCTCACTGGACAGAGACCAGCCTCTGTGAGAAAAAAAAAGCCAGTTAAGTTTTTTATTTGCCTGAAATCTCTAGTAACCTTTCAGATATGTTTTTGTTTGGGCAGTAGCCACCACTACCTCTTTGATTAATAAAATTGCCCTGAAATGAAAATGTATTAAATGAAATTAAACAAAATGAAAATGTATTAATGCAAAACAAAATAAAACAAACTGCAAATGATACAGGAAATGAAACAAACAAAATATTTTCCTGCACATCCTAGTGCATATACAATTCATACCTAACAAATAGGTCAAACTAATATGAAAAATGTCTGAAAACCTTGAAACATTTGTTTTAAACAAGCACAAACCAGGAGCTGCTTTATTCTGCCATTACCTGCTTTCATCGAGGTGCTCCGTTCCTGCCTGCCTAGCTCTCATTGGTGTGCTACTTTGGAGGAGGGCCATTTAACACTGGCTCGTGTGCGGGACGTTTGAGCTGCTTTATTCTGCCATTACCTGCTTTCATTGAGGTGCTCCGTTCCTGCCTGCCTAGCTCTCATTGGTGTGCTACTTTGGAGGAGGGCCATTTAACACCGGCTCGTGTGCGGGACGTTTGAGCTGCTTTATTCTGCCATTACCTGCTTTCATCGAGGTGCTCCGTTCCTGCCTGCCTAGCTCTCATTGGTGTGCTACTTTGGAGGAGGGCCATTTAACACCGGCTCGTGTGCGGGACGTTTGAGCTGCTTTATTCTGCCATTACCTGCTTTCATTGAGGTGCTCCGTATCTGCCTGCCTACCTCTCATTGGTGTGCTACTTTGGAGGAGGGCCATTTAACACCGGCTCGTGTGCGGGACGTTTGAGCTGCTTTATTCTGCCATTACCTGCTTTCATTGAGGTGCTCCGTATCTGCCTGCCTACCTCTCATTGGTGTGCTACTTTGGAGGAGGGCCATTTAACACCGGCTCGTGTGCGGGACGTTTGAGCTGCTTTATTCTGCCATTACCTGCTTTCATCGAGGTGCTCCGTTCCTGCCTGCCTAGCTCTCATTGGTGTGCTACTTTGGAGGAGGGCCATTTAACACCGGCTCCTACGCGGGACGCGTTTTAGCGGGCGCGTGTCCGCAGAGGTGTGTCCGAAGGGGCGTGTCCAAAGGGGCAGGTACCGCCCCTTTGGTGCCCCTTCAGTGCACTAGGTGCATAGGTGGCTCCCTGTTATGGGGAAGAGGCGGAAACATCATCCATCTTCTGCGCAGGTGAAAGCGACCAAAGTGGCTGGCCCGATGGACGCCCATGTTCGCGTTGTGGTTCCTATAGCCATTTCTGGATCCTTATTGTCTGAGTCAATGGAAGCGTCATCTGTGAGTACAGTTTCCCCATCCACCTCTGCTGATGCTAAGGGTTTAACTCAGCCCAGTCAAGAGTTTACTGTGTCTGGCGATTTCATTGCCCCCTCTCCTTCAGTCTTGAAACATGTGGACTGCTCCGATGTGGAGTTACTTCCTGGTTCATTTTTGAAGTTAGATCCTGTTTCTTTGCCTTTACCAGTTTCTCTTCCCTCTGTTATTTCCTTTACTTCTCCGTCTGATAGATTGCTGCCTCCTGAGAATGTTTCTTTAAAAGATGTTTGGCTTATTGTTTCCCGAATGGAATCTGCTTTAACAACTTCATTGCAAAAGGTTTCTGTATTTTCTAAGGAGACTGTTGGGAAGTTATCAGATCATGAGGCTCGTGTCTCTGCTTTGGAGAGGGCTAAATTATCTAGTGAAGAATTGATTTCCTCTCAGCAGTCTCTTTCTGCTAAATTTGTGCAAGATTTCGGTTTTTTACATCGTCAAGATGAGTTTAGGGAAAATGTTGCACGATCAAAAAATCTGCGATTTTTAAATTTTCCAAGGACACATTATCTTTCTCCTTTGATATTGGTTCAAAAATACTTTAAGGAAGTTTTATTATTTAAGGATGCGGCAGATGTTTTAATCTCACGATTGTACTATCTTCCTATAGGTAAGGTGATTAAAGGTGATTCCACAGCTGTAGGAGACCAATGTGATCAGTTAGCTTCATCCACGCTGGACTTATCAGGTTTTCTTCTGACGATATAGCCACTAGAGATACACTATTAGTATCTTTTGTTCGGGGGATGGACAAGGATAGGATACTGCTGGCTTATTTTCAGAAGAAGTCTGAAAAATTTTGTGGACAGACTGTTCAGATATTCCCAGACGTGGCTAAAGCTACGCAAGAACGCCGTAAGGCTTTCCTGGTGGTTCGTCCACGTGTTCTTGCCATTGGTGCGTTATTCCATCTTAAATTTCCTTGTATGTGTCAGATTACATATCAGAGTAAACGTTATTTGTTTAGTGAAGTGGACCAATTGGTTAATTTTCTGGATCAGAGGGAGCATACTTGATTAATTTACTTAATTGTTCTCTTGACTTTGTATAATTGGGTTTTGTCTTGTTTTATGCCCTCGATTAGTTATTTTGTTGTATAGAGCAGCTCCTTGATGTGGACTAGTGATTATACTATGTTGTAATGTTTCTTCTGTAATATTGTTTCATTATTTTGAAATAAAGTCTTAAAAAAAAAACAAAAAAAAACAAGCACAAACCAAATTTTATTTGGTCTTGCATACTGTCAGTGGGAAAACGTATGCTTAGTATTCAATATGCAGAATTTATTTTAAGTTTAAATATCTTTATTAAGATGTTATGCAATACAAAACCAAAATACAACCTGGTAACAGCACTGTGCCAAACAACTACATTTCAGTTCCAAGCCACACCTCAGTCAGTGCCGAGAAACAAATGTTTCCAATGCAACCCAAACTCTCATCCACACCATCAGCTCTTCCCTCCTCTTAGTCACCACCCGCTCATGCTTGCTGAGCATACATACAAGGTTCCACTAGATGTTCAACACACATACGAGGTGTGATCAAAAAGTATCAAAACTTGTACAATAACACAAGTATTGTAACACTGACAGCTATTGCACTCAGTTTCCTTCAAAGTACTGCCCTTCCAATAAAAGACACTTCCCTCCAGTGTTCATGCCACTGCTGGAAACAATTTTTAAATGCTTCTTTCATTAAGCAGTGAAGCTGCTGTGTTGAATTTTGCTTAATGGTCTCCAAGTCATCAAATCTCTTCCCTTTCAGTGATAATTTCAGTTTTGAAACAAGAAAAAGTCACAGGGTGCGAGGTCAGGTGAGTATGGAGGCTGATGGGCTTACATAGTAACATAGTATATGACGGCAGATAAAAGACGAGTATGGTCCATCTAGTTTTCCCAGCAAGGCAGTAAGAGTAGGTGCAACTGCCACTCCATGCAGGTCACCCCTCCCCATGCCTTTGTGGGGTGTACCCACTGTTCCATGTAGGTCACCCCATTTGTTGAGATATAAGAGATAGTTATGTTTGTTTTGATTTTATCCTGTTGCTATAAAGGGATTCACTGTGTCTGTCCCATGCCATTTTGAATTCTGTCACTGTATTTGCCTCCACCGTTTCCATCGAGACGGCATTCCAAGCATCCGCCACCCTTTCAGTGGAAAAGTATTTCCTGACATTGCCTTTCAGTTTACCCCCTTGCAACTTCATGTTATGCCCTCTAGTTTTACAGCTTTCCCGCCTTTGGAAGAGGTTTGTTTGTTTATTAATACGCTTTAAGTATTTAAAGGTCTGAATCATATCTCTCCTGTCCCTCCTCTCCTCCAGAGAGTGCATATTTAGATCTTCAAGTTTCTTCTCAAACGTCTTCTGACGCAGGCTCCAAATCAGTTTGTTCGCCTTCCTCTGAACCATTTCCAGTCTTTTTATATCCTTTGCGAAATATGGTCTCCAAAACTGAACACAATATTCCAAGTGAGGCCTCACCAGCAACTTGAACAGTGGCATTAGTACCTCTTCCTTTTTGCTGGTAATTCCTCTCTGTATGCAACCCAACATCCTTCTGGCTTTTGCCACCACCTTGTCACACTGTTTCGCCACCTTAAGATTCCCAGAAACAATCACTCTGAGGTCCTTCTCATGGTCCGTGTACACCAACCTCTCACCACCTATCGCATACAATTCCCTTGGATTTCTGCTTCCCAAGTGCATGACACTGTACTTCTTCACATTAAATCTTAACTGTTAAGCATTAGACCATTCTTCCAGCTTTTGTAGATCTTTCCTCATGTTATCCACTCCCTCAGGGGAGTCCATGCTGTTGCAGATTTTTGTGTCATTTGCAAAAGGACAGACTTTTCCATTCAGTCCTTCAGCAATATCACTCACAAATGCATTGAACAGTTCCGGTACCAGGACCGAACCCTGGGGCACATCGCTAATCACCTTCCTTTCATCCGAGTGAGTTCCGTTTACCATCACCTTCTGTCATCTGTCAGTCAACCAATTTCTGATCCAGTTCACCACCTTGGGATCCATCCCCAAGCTGTTTAGTTTATTGATAAGCCTCCTATGAGGAACAGTATCAAAGGCTTTGCTGAAATCCAGGCAGATCACATCCATCGCATGTCCTTGATCTAGTTCTCTGGTCACCCAGTCAAAGAACTCAAATTTTTTGGCAAGATCGTCCTTTGGTAAAAGCATGTTGCCTTGGATCATGCAACCTCTTGGTTTTGAGAAAGTCCACTATTCGCTCTTTCAGGAGAACCTCCATTACTTTTCCCGCCACCGAGGTAAGACTTACCGGCCTGTAGTTTGTCACTTCTTCCCTTTTGCCACTTTTGTGAAGAGGTACCACATCTGCCCTTCTCCAGTCCTGTGGAACTTCTCCTGTCTCCAAGGATCTATTAAAAACATCCTTTAACGGACCTACAAGAACCTCTCTGAGCCTTTTCAGTATCCTGGGATGTATCCCATGTGGACCCATGGCCTTGTCCACTTTCAGTTTTGCAAGCTGTTCTAACATACCACACCATTCACAGAAGATGATATCTACTCCATTCCCATTTGTATATTTGTCAATCATAGGTGGTCCTTCTCCAGGATTTTCTTTAGTAAAAACAGTCAATGTCACTTTCCACAAATTCGTTACCAGCACTTTTGAGTCCTGCAATTCCACCTCTGATTTTCCTCCTCTCCCAAATACACCTGAAAAAGGTTTTGTCACCACACTTCACATCTTTAGCCATCTTTTCTACTGCCTTGGATTTTGCTATCTTTATTTCTTTTTTTGTCTCTTTGAGTTTCATCCTGTATTCTTTTCTGTGTTCCTCTGTTTGCACACTTCTGAATTTTGTGAAAGCTGTGGTTTCTTTTGTCTTTATTAGTGCAGCCACTTCTTTGGAGAACCAAATAGGTTTCCTTTTCCTCTTCTTTTTATTTATTTTCCTTACATATGTATCTGTCGCCCCTTTTATTGCCTCCTTTAGTTTAGCCCATTGTAATTCCACTTCCCTTATCCACTCCCACCTTGCTATCTCCTCCTTGCTTGATTTGGTGTTTAGCTAAGAACTGCTGGACAAGATGTGATACGTGAGCTGGGGCATTATCATGCTGAAGCAACCATTCACCATTCTTGTGCAACTCCGGCCTCTTACCACGAACTGCATCTCTCAAATGAGTCAGAACTTTGATATAATACTCCTTGTTGATGGTTTGGCCTTTTGGAGCATACTCATGATGAACAATACCCTGGTAATCAAAGAAAACTGTGAGCATGGCCTTGACATTGCTCCTTACCTGATGGGCTTTCTTGGGTCTGGGAGAGTTTGGAGTCTTCCCTATGAGGATTGAGCCTTAGATTCCGGATCATAACCATAAACCCATGATTCATCACCAGTAATCTTTTTGATGAAATCGGAGTCATTTTCAGTGCAATCCAACAACTCCCTGGCTGCAGACAGTTGATCATCTTCTTGGTCATGGGGCAGGAGTTTCAGCATGAATTTGCAGACATACGTTTCATTACCAAATCGACAGTTAGAATGGATTGTACCGAAACTGATGTCCATGTCCTCAGCAAGCTCCCTCTTAGTCAATCGACAATTTGAGTGTATTGCAGCATGCATTGCTTCAACTTTGTCTTCATTCATACTCGTGAATGGCCTTCCAGAATGTTCATCACTGTCAACACTTTGGCAGCTCTCTTGGAAACATCTGTACCAGTCATAAACTCAAGCACAACCCATGCATTCATCGCCATACACTTGCTGTAACTTGTCATAAGTCTCTTTGAACGAATCTCCAAGTTTCAGGTAGAATTTCATGCAAATTCACTGTTCAGTTTTTTCACACATGATAAATCTGATGAACTGCTTTTACATGATACCAAACATCACGTGATTAAAAAAAGTACAGGTGTGCTGCAACCACACTACACTCTGAACATGCAGAGCACATAACTAGGTCACTATCATTGTGGTACAACGTATTATATAGCTATACAACAAGTCTCGATACTTTTTGATCACACCTCATACTTATCTCCAGGAACAAGCAGGAATGTAGTCTTCACATATAGGTATCATTGGTACCGACGGAGCCTGCGCGGGAACGCTCCCCAGCATCCAATAGGAAAGCTTTTGGGAGCATCCCACAGCGCCTGCGTGCTGCCTTCCCGCCTTTCCCAACTGTCCCTCTCCAGTTCTTCGTTTTCCATGGAGCCGACAGGTCGCACATCCTGTCACCGCAGAAAAAAATTCCCTCCTTATTCTTCTTTTTTGTGGTCGCGTCTGCCTTCCCTCAACACTACGCTGGTACCACCGGTTCTTCTTTTCTTTTTTTCAAAAAAAAAAAAAAACCCTTTCTTTCTGGAGTCTTTTCCAGTAATTTTCTCCTCAGGTGCCACGCGCCATTTTGGGCACTAGGCCCAATATTTTCCCTCTGTAGCAGAATGGAAAAACAGAATGGAAAAACACGCTTCTGGTTTTAAAAAGTGTTCTAAGTGCGGCAGTACCATCTCCGTCACCGCACCCATGAGTGGTGCTTCAAATGTTTAGGCCCTGACCACTCTATTTCAGAGTGTGTTGCCTGTGAGATGATGTCAAAAAGGGGCCGGCAAAACCGAGCTGCCAAACTTAGCACCCTTTTTCCCTCTGATGCAGCCTCCGTGGCATCAATGTCTTCCAGGGCTTCATCATCTTCCCATGGATCTCAGGTAACTAAACATAAATCCAGCCGGTCCTCAAAGGGTAGATCGCCTTCTAAACATCGAGATGGCTCTGGCGTTGCCCTTGAGGGACTTTCACCGGCAAAATTGCCCCAGTGGGAGGCTTCGGCTTCAAAAGCACTAATGGGGCTCCAGGATGTTCTCGAGACTTTAACCTCGGCAGAACTAATGATGCCATGCTCTGGGGTTCCGGCCGCTTTAACCGGTACCGACACACCAGCATCAGCAGCGTCGATAGACCAGAGATTCTTGGCTATTGAACGCAGTCTGGCGGCTATTCTCACAACTTCGATGCCCCTGAAACCGCTTCAGACAATTCAACCGGTACTGGCACCGACTGCATCGACATCGGCAGGTAGTCTACTGGGACCGAGTCATGCGTCTCTATCCGGCATCGACAAGTCGGTACCGGTCTACTCCGATACCGTCTTCGATCGGTATCGGTACCGTGCCTTGCATGATTACCCGGATCGGAGATACTTCGAATCCTCGGATGAGTCTGAAGACTCCGAAGACTCTGCCGATACCAGAGTACTTCTTCCCGAGGATTCCTCTTCTCCTCAGCGTAGGATGTCTCCACCAGAGGATATGTCCTTTCAGGATTTTATCCGAGATGTGGCCCGAGGTCTTTCCATCACAGTGGCTCCTGAAAAAGAGCCTTGGGCAAAGGAATTAGAAATCCTACAATACCCTAAAGCTCCCAGGGAGGCAGCTACCTTACTTTTTCATGAGATCTTGCATGATCTTATGTTAAGAATGTGGGAAAAACCTCTAACCACATCTCCTCATTCTCGTAGACTCGACACCATGTATCGAGTTCCTCCTTGTCCTGGGTTTCAGAAAACTCGGTTACCACACCATTCCATGGTGGTGGAATCAGCCATGAGACGGATGAAGAATGCAAAAAGGCATGCATCTAATCCTCCAGGACGTGAGTGTAGGACTCTTGACGCCTTTGGACGTCGAACCTTCCAGGCTTCCATGCTTTCTGCTAGAATCAGTTCCTATATCTTGTACATGGGGATGTTCCTTAAGGAAGTCACAGGAGACCTAGAGCTTATGAGCCCTCTCCTGCCTGATGATAAAAGGCAAGATTATCTTGCTCTTGTTAAACATGCTCAGGATGTTTCCAAGTTTGTGAATCGTGCAGCCTTTGACTGCTTTGAATGCATAAGCAGAACCTCTGCTATTGCCATAGTTGCATGTAAAATTGCTTGGCTCCAAGCATCTGACTTGGAAATCTGGGTACAGGACAAACTTGGGAATATACCTTGCACAGGAGAGAATCTCTTTGGTAAGAACTGGCAGGAAAAAGCTAATGAAATAGATGCTGACAATATCACTTTGGATAGATTGTCCAAATCTACAGCTGATCCTGCGAGGAAATGATCCTCTAAGAAACCATTCTTCAGCAAGAAGAAAAAGTTTTATCCCTCCTATACCCAGCAGGGACATCGTTCAAGTCAGTCTGCCCCAAAGGGACAGCAACAACAACCTAGGCAACAAAGGAAGCCAAAAGCAGCTAAGCCTCAACTGGCTCAGCAGACTCAGTCTCCACAGGGGCTTTGACTCCTGTGTAGAGAACTTTGCCTTCCTGGCCCTGAACGGCCCAGAACCCTCCACCATCCCAGGAAGGTTATGTCATTTTGCCCCCAGATGGGGTCAGATAACAGCAGAAAATTGGACTCTGTCTATTGTAAGAGAGGGGTACAAGCTTCATTTCCTCAGCATGCCCCCTCCTACAATGCTAAGACAGTTCAATTCTCAGGCCTCTCTCAATGACCGGTTAGGTCAAGAAGTCACTATGCTCCTTGCTCAAGGGGCAATAGAAGAGGTACCCATTCTCCAGTGGGGTACAGGGTTTTACTCCCCCTATTTCCTTATTTCAAAGAAAACAAGAGGACACAGACCCATTCTAGACCTCAGAGAATTGAACAAATTCCTGTTCAGAGAGAAGTTCAAAATGATTTCTCTAGGAACTCTGCTGCCCTACCTTCAGAGTCAGGATTGGCTTTGTTCTCTAGATCTCAAGGATGCATATACTCATATTCTCATCCATCCAACTCACCGAAGGTTCCTTCGATTCCTGTTTCAAGGGCGGCACTACCAATACAGGGTTCTTCCTTTTGGCCTGGCCTCTGCACCAAGGGTGTTCACAAAATGCATGGCAGTGGTAGCAGCATTTCTCTGCACCCTGGGAATATTCGTCTTCCCTTACTTAGACGACTGGCTCATTTGAGCCCCTTCAGAGCCAGAGGTCAGGGTTGCTCTGTCTCGCACAATGCGCATCCTTCAGTATCTGGGACTTGTCATAAACTTCCCAAAGTCAAACCTTGCTCCCACCCAATCCCTAGAGTTTATAGGAGCTCTTCTGGATGCAGACCAGGTGGTCCAAATTTTCCAAATTTGGGGAACCCCGGACATAGACCTCTTTGCAAGTCTGCTGAATGCCAAACTTCCCCGGTTCTGTTCTAGAATTCCGGCTCGAGGTTGTCAGGCCAGGGATGCTTTCCTCCTTCATTGGGGTCAGCACTTCCTGTATGCCTTTCCACCCATTCCCCTAATTTCCAAAACCCTGTTCAAGCTTCAGAGAGACAGAGGTCATATGATTCTCATAGCTCCATGTTGGCCAAGGCAAGTGTGGTACACTCTGCTCCTACATCTCTCTCAAGCTCCGCCTATGGAGTTAGGATCAGCTCCAGATTTTCTCTCTCAAGAGGACGGGTTGCTATGGCATCCCAATCCCCAGTCTGCATCTCAGAGCCTGGTTACTGAAAGCCTAGAACTTCAGGGTCTTAACCTTTCACAGCAGGTAAAGGATTTCCTTCATACTTCCAGGAAACCCTCCACAAGACGTTCTTATGTATTTAAGTGGAAGAGGTTTACCATATGGTGCTCGCAGGAGAATCTTAACCCTCTTGCAATACCTCTGGAATCATTGGAGTATCTCCTTCATTTATCAAATGCAGGGCTTAAGACCAATTCAGTGAGAGTCCACTTGAGTGATATTGCAGCTTCTTTCAAGCCTCTAAATGGACAACCTATTTCCTCTCATCCTCTCATAGCGAGATTTATGAGAGGCCTTCTTTTAATGAAGCCTCTCATTAAGCCACCACCGGTGGCATGGAACTTGAATTTGGTACTTGGGCAGCTCATGAAACCGCCCTTTGAACCATTAGCCATTACCTCTTTGAAATTCCTTTCCTGGAAAGTTATCTTCCTCATTGCAATCACATCAGCACGTCGCATCAGTGAATTGCAAGCATTAGTGGCTGATCCTCCTTATACAAGGTTCCACCATGATAAGGTAGTCCTTAGGACTCATCCACACTTTATGCCAAAGGTGGTTTCGCCTTTTCATTTAAACCAAGCGGTTTACCTTCCTGTATTCTTTCCAAGGCCTCATGCCTCAAATGCAGAAAGGAACCTTCATACTTTAGACTGTAAAAGAGCTTTGGCCTTTTACTTGCAAAGGACACAGCAACATAGAAAATCCTCTCAACTCTTTGTTGCTTTTGATCCCAGTCATTTGGGACTTCCAGTCTCTAAAAGGACACTGTCCAGCTGGATTGCACAGTGTATATCTTTTGCCTATGAGAGTAAGAACCTTCCTCTTGAAGGCCATGTCACAGCTCACAATGTGAAAGCCATGGCTGCCTCAATGGCTCATCTTCATTCTGTGTCTATCGACGACATCTGCCGAGCAGCTACTTGGGATTCGATACATACCTTCACAGCCCATGACTGCTTAGACAAGAACTCCCACTGGGATGCCTTGTTTGGTCAGGCTGTTCTTCAACACCTGTTCCATACTTAATCAACTCCTACCCACCATCCCTGGTAGGATGCCAGAGATCCATGGGGGGGAAGTGAAGCCCTTTCACAAGGGCGTACAACTTCTGGGGTCATCTCCCTGGCATCTGCAGCTAGAAGAGTCCCCATATGTGAAGACTACATTCCTGCTTGTTCCTGGAGATAGCATAGTTACTCACCTGTAACAGGTGATCTCCGGGAACAGCAGGAATTTAGTCTTCACAACCCACCCACCTCCCCTAGGAGTTGTATCTCTCTCTTTCTTTCTTTCCCTCTCTCTCTCTTTTGTCTCAGCTATAAACTCAACTGGAGAGGGACAGTTGGGAAAGGCGGGAAGGCAGCACGCAGGCGCTGTGGGATGCTCCCAAAAGCTTTCCTATTGGATGCTGGGGAGTGTTCCCGCGCAGGCTCCGTTGGTACCGACGATACCCATATGTGAAGACTAAATTCCTGCTGTTCCCGGAGATCACCTGTTACAGGTGAGTAACTGTGCTTTATCCACTGAGCGAAGAGATAGTGTGCGAAGTAAAGCAGAGGTAATGATCAGAGAAACATGCATAACTTTGGATAATCAAAGCTATGTGCATATTTTCAGATTCAAATGTTGCGTGCAAAGAATGTAGGTGCAATTTTAGTGCATAATTTTTGCAGTGGTAATACGTAAATAAAAAAACAGCATAGAATTTTGCTTAAATTAGTGGTTCGAGGTCCATACATAAAAGGATCTGCAAAATTTGCACCAGCGCAAACAGGTTGGTTACTACCACCTGAATGGTTCAAAATGCAGTTGCTAAACAAATCTTTATTGTTTAGCGTTTAAATTTTTATTTATAGGCAAACAAAGCAGAAGATAAGCAAATTTATGTGGGAAAGAAAGAGTACATAGGACAGGATGGCCAACTCCAGTCCTGGAGCACCACAATCCAGCCTGGTTTTCAGGATGTTCTCAGTGAATATTCATGAGATATATTTGCATACAGTGGGAAACCGTGGGTACAAATATATCTCATAAATATTCATTGAGAACATCCTGAAAACCAGGATGGATTGTAGTGCTCCAGGACTGCAGTTGGCCGCCTCTGACATAGGAGAAGAGGGGCTGCAGCAGGGTGTGAGGAAAAGGAGTGCAGAGGGGAGCCATGAAAAGGGGCATAGCAAAGTCCTGTAGGAGAAAGAGGAAGCCAGGAGAGAAGATGCAGTAAAATAGCGTGAGAAGAAGGAAGAGCGGAGTCCGAAGTCGGAATGCAGCAAAGCGGCAAGGAGAGGAAGATAAAGGGGAGACAAGAGAGGGGACAAAACAAAGAAGGAGGGAGTGAAGGTGGCAGGAGGTAGAAGGGAAACAGTAATGTAGAAGAGGGAGGAAGGTGGATGGGACAAGCAAAGGGGAGCCAGGAGAGGGGAAACAATGTAGGAGAGGAAGGCAGAGGGGGACCATGAAAAAGGGCACAGCAAAGTAGGAGGGGGAGGAAACCAAAGGGGAACCAGGAGAGGGGATGCAGCAAATTAGGAGAGAGAGATAGGCAGAGGACAGATACGGGTGGGGATCCAGGGATGAAGCAAGAGAGGGGTCATAAGAAAGTGAGAAGGAGAGGAGGGCAGAGGGGAACCAGAAGAGGAGATGTTTGCATCTTTCAAGGTTACAAAAAGGAGAGAAGAATTCAGCCAGGAGCTGGGTAGGGCTGGCCCAACCAACAGGCAAAACTAGGCAGTTGCCTAGGGTGGCAACTTCTGTGGGGAAGAACTCAAAAGCAAAACAATAGATCCAGACAAACTCAAAGAGCCTTTAGCACATTCTTTTACCTGCAAGGAGAGTGGGAACACACATGTATGCTAAGCACAGGGGCCCTTTGACTAAAGTGCGCTATGCAGTTAGCATGAGCGTTAACTCCTGCTAGGACTCGCAGTAACTGTTAACGCAGTGGCATTAGAGTTATTGCATGCCAATTCGCACGCTAACTGCCGCTCGCACATTAGGGGCAGAATGGGTAGGGGCGGAGAGTGGTCATGGTGAGCACACTGCAGTTACTGCAGGGGGAGGGGAGAGATATTACATGCTTTCAATGCTGCCATTAACGCGGACTCACCTAATGCCATTTCAATAAGTAGTGGGAAGTGCGCCCACGGTAACAGCGCTGTGTGTTACGGTGCTCATCCGCACGTTAACTTTTATGAACATGCCGGTCATACTCCCGCAGTTACTGTGGAGGCCTCACACACAACACATGTTAGTTTGCATGCTAAATGTTCGTTAGGTGCAAAAACCTAATAAACTTTAGCAAAATGACCCCGAAGTTTAAAATTTAAAAGTATGATGTCCAATTATGCATTTTTATAGAATTGTTGTGGGAGGTGTTCGGATGAAAATGTTCGTTGAGTTTAATTATGAAAATCTCAGGAAGGGGGTGTCAGACTGAAGGTTTGTCTAGGGCACCCAGCATCATTGCAGCAGCCCTGCAGCTTGGAGAGAGAGAGCACAGCAATGTAGATAGGAAGAAACCGAGAGAATAGCGTAAGATGTGAAGTCCAGCAGAGCAGACGACAGCTAAAATGGGAGAGAAAGGAACCGAACAAAGAGCTGGGAAAAGGGAGACACAGGGTGTAAGGCAGAGGAACCTCAAGGGAGGTCAGGAGAGGACTTTCAGCAGGATGTGAAGGAGACAAAATAGACAAGGGCAGAGCAAGTCTATTCCGACATTCCCGAGTCCTCATTATTATTTACTGCACATGACTAATAACTGAAATGAGAGGAAAACAAAAATGCATAATCATTTCTTCTCCTAGTCTGTTTTTATATTTTCTCTCTTTTCCTTCTAATTGTGCAATCCTTGTGCATGAGACATTCTTAAAATGACACCAGAGTCCTCAGTTCTGATTTCCATTCATCTACAGAGCTGCCACTGTTTTCATTCTGGACTGAGTCACTCTTCCCTCGCCTGCAGGGGGTCCTTCTGCTTGCACAGGCTTTTCCTTTCTTTTGATGCAGATTCTACTGTAATTTTTTTTTGTATTTGCTTTGACTCTGCTGGAGCTGGTGGAATGTCCTAAGTGACTCCCCACTGCCTCCCCCTATCCATTCTTCCAGCACAGATACTTGGCTCCGTCCACACCCACATTCCAGCACAGAGCCGTGGCCCACCCCAAGTGAGATGGCGAGCAGTCACCTGCCTGCCTACCTTGCATGCAGCTGGGCGGCTTCACCCTAACAAGTGTCTTGGACATATAGCCTGGGGGCACATCATAGTCTTCCAAGACAAATGCCAGTGACACCACTTTAAGGCAACAAAGCAGTGGATGAAGTTCATCATCGCTGCAGGGCAGGGAGCGGGCAGGGAGCGGAGAGGCAGGGAAGGAAGATGGGCTTACCTATAATAACCAATCCTGTACAGTGCATAAAAATGCATGGCTCCAGGCAGTTCACTCGGAGCAGGGTTACCGTGTCCAGCTCGCTCCCAGCCTACATAGGCAAACAGAGAGAGAAGCAGAAAAAAAGGCCTTGTCAGTTGCAGGCAGCTCACCTGCTCAGACACCTACTACTATTATGCATTTATATAGTGCTAGAAAGTGTACATAGTGCTTATAGATACGTAGAAGAGAAAGTCCCTGCTCCTTGGAGCTCACAGTGTAAATGTTACAGCTATTCATTAAGGAGAGATGAACACTGAGGACAGGGGGCATGTGATAGCAATGCAGTTGTCGGGGTTTCCTTTTTTGGGAGGGGAGCTGCAGTCATGCTAACTTCTCCTGGTAGTGCCTAACACACTATCGGCAGCCTTGACAGTATGGGGTAACGTTCCGTGCACAGTCTGTGCTATCCATGCCTATTCTCTACCCATATCTTGCCCAGACCAGGCCCTAAAACATGCTAAGCAGTTAGTGTGGCATTTTTACCATGCTGCCTCTTTTAGCGTGCAGTAGCCATTAATATGGGCGCATGCTAGCAGTGCCCACTAAATCTCATGTTCAGGGTTTAATGGACCTCGTAGTAAATATCCCCAGATGTCTACTGTATGCAAGGATTGTTTCTTTTGAGAAAAGGGAATTTGGTGTTTCCATTTTATATAATCATTTTCCCAAATTAAACCTCTGTTGGTAAGGTTTGACTTTTGGGAACACGTCAAAACTGCAAAAGCCCTGAAGGTCGGTGTCTGAAAAAAAAAATCTGTGTGACTTTTGCTGAGATGTGCAAAATGTGAGCGATGAGCTAACAACCCACAGGATATTTTTGCAAGGGATAAGTGGTCGGAAATGTATTCAGAAGAAAAAGCAGAAAGGTTTCTTCTGTCTCGGGGCAATATCTCCAAATGGGTGGGTTTTGCACATACCATGACAATCATGAACCTCTTTTCTAAGGAAGGGTATGGTCTCAATTTCTCAAATTTACTGCTAATGCTCGGCGTAATACTTGCACCGTGCCAATGAGAACCTCCCTATGGACTCTTTCTTCCAGTTTTTGGTGGATTCTCTTTCTATACCCTCTTGATTTAAAGATAGGGTTTGTAGCATAAAAGTAGCTGCAGATTATCACCTCCTTATCTGCAGAGGTCCACTTAACCACAGTTAATCCTCTTAACTTTTTCATGAGTTTCTGTGGTTTATCTCCTGCCACAGTGGGTCCATGAATATGCTCACCATGGCCTTTCTCTGTGGCAGGGATGTTATCTGCATCTGCAGTGCCTGCACTAACGCAGCCACCATCGAGGGAGAACCTTAGAAGTGGTGTATTTCGATTTTAGTAAAGCCTTTGACACCGGTCCGCACATGTGACTTATAAACAAACTGAGCATCCTAGGGAAGGACCCTAAAGTTACTGATTGGATTAGAAATTGGTCGAGTGAGAGGTGACAAAGGGTACGGGTAAATGGAGCTCACTCTGAGGAGAAGGAGGTTACCAGTGGTGTGCCCCAGGGATCAGTCCTTGGCCCGAATCTTTTTAACATCTTTGATAGTGATATTGCAGACGGGCTGTTGAGTAAGGTTTGCCTCTTTGTGGATGATACCAAAATCTGCAATAGAGTAGACACTCAGGAAGGAGTAGATAACATGAGGAGGGATCTAGCTAAGCTTGAAGAATGGTCTCAAATTTGGCAGCTGAAATATAATACTAAAAAATGTAGGGTCATGCATTTGGGCTGCAAAAATCCAAAGGAACGGTACAGTGTAGGGGGCGAGGTACTTCTGCCTGCAAAAGAAGAGTGTGTCCTGGGCGTAATTGTGTCTGACGATCTTAATGTAGCTAAACAGGTAGAAAAGGTGCCTGCAAAAGCCAGAAGGGTGCTTGGGTATATAGGGAGAGGAATGGCCAGCAGAAAAAAGGAGGTGATAATGCCTTTGTATAAGTCTCTGGTATGACCTCATTTGGAGTATTGTGTGCAATTCTGGAGACCACACCTTCAAAAGGCTATAAGCAGGTTGGAGTCAGTGCAGAGAGTGGCTACTAAAATAGTTAATGGTCTTTGTTATGTAGCATATGAGGACAGACTTAAAGATCTTAATATGTATACTTTAGAGGAAAGGTGGGATAGGGGCGATATGATAGAGACATTTAAATACCTCTGTGGCATAAATGCACAGGAGGGTCTCTTTCAATTGAAGGCAAGCTCTACTATGAGGGGACATAGTAATATGCAGAAATATTTCTTTACAGAAAGAGTGGTAGATGCGTGGAAGAGTCTCCCAGAGGAGGTGGTGGACAAGAGGACTGTATCTGAATTCAAAAAAGCAGGGGACAAACACAGGAGATCTCTAAAAGTAAAAAGGGGACTATTGTAGTTGATATGGAAGGGCAGACTAGATAGGGCATGTGGCCTTTTTCTGCCGTCATGTTTATATGTTAGCCCTAATGCGTAAGCTACAGGTAGGCATGTTTTTATCCTGGGTGATGTGTGACCAATATTTTGTTTTCTTTTTCGTTTCTACCATACTTCTATTGTAATGTTGCCTTGCTGGGATTCAGTATAGATTTTGTAGAATGAGGTCACCATGTGCCCTTCGAAAATCCCGGCTAGTTCCTAACGCTCCCAGATGCTATCCGCATAGCATTGGGGCATGTTAGGGGTGTTCCGGGGCGGAGCGGGGGTGGAGGAAGGGACTACATGGATAGCAGTGATTTTCGATGCCACACGCATAGCCCTCTGCACCTTAAAGATAGGCGAGGTTTTTCCTCACCTATCTTTAAGAGGCAGAGGCTATGCAGGTAGCATCAAAAATCACTGCTACCCGTGTAGCCTCTGTGGCTGCCAGCACATCCAGGCTAGCCCGGATTTTCACTTCTGCTGGCACTGAAGTGAAAATCCGGATTAAGGGGGTCGGTGGGCAGGCTATCTCAATATCGGGCCCTATATGACTTGAGACCATCAATATATATACATATCAATATATACTTCAATAAATAGAGGGGAGCTGACCTGCACGGAGCAGCAGGTACAACCCTAAACACAGGTATGGAGGAGGGGTGACCTGTACAGAGCTGCAATTGCAACTACTCTAGCCACCTTACTGGGCAGACTAGATGGACCATACTGGTCTTTATCTGCCGTCATATACTATGTTATGTAACTATTGTTAGATGAAGCTGAATACTTCTAAAACAAAGGCGATGTAGGTTAGGGGAGGGCTCAGGCTCCAAAAAAGGACAAAATATTGTATATGGCTGGATGGTATGCAGATTCCCTGGGTAAGCCGAGTAAGGAATCTTGGAGTGTTATTAGACTACTCATTAAGTTTAAGAGAGAGTGGAAAGAAGATCAGTGGTGGAAGAAGAAGCTAGGTAAGGAAGAGCTGCATTCTGACTAGGAGAGAAGCATCCAAGACCACCAGAGCACTGAGGGGTGCTGCACCTGCTCACTGTTGAGTGGAAGGATTTCCAGATAAAGGTAGTGAACTGAAGGAACCCAAGACGCCTAAGGAGGCCACTCTGCCTTTCTTTTTCCATACTATTGAATCTTCAACGTGCTTAGGTAAAACCTCTGTTGATTTCTACATGTCCTTTTACTGCTGGATCTGATTCACCAGAATTCCTCAGTAAAATATACTTTGATTTTGACAGCCCAACTTGTCTAGACAATTACATAGTTTGGTGTGACTGTGATTGCATCTGGTAGATTGATGGGTGAGTTTCCAAGAGGATGGCCCTGGAAGAGCAGGGATGTGTATTCATTTGAAATGACATGGGAAATATCAGTGACCTTTCCTGTGTCATTTCATATCATTTTTCAGCTGAACATGACATTAAAAAATCCTGAAATTCTCTCTCCGCACCCCCCTCCTTCCCTCCCCCCCCCCCACCCCCTGAGGATCATTACAGGCAGGCTGGCCTCAAACCGGTAACCAGTGAAACAGAGAAAAATGACAGCAGATAAAGACCGTACAGCATATCCAGTCTGCCCTTCCACACCTACCAATAAGCTTTACAATCCCTTTGTTTCCGTAGAGATCTTCTGTGTTCATCCCATACTTTCTTGAATTCAGATAAAGTCCTTATCTCTATCACATCCACTGGGAGACGGCATGCAGATCACTCCCCTCTATTTGTAGAAGTACAAAAAATATTTACATTTATTTTGACATTATCCTCTTGCTATAAAGGGTTCCACTGTGTCTGTCCTATGACATCTGAATTCTTCATCACTGTATTTGCCCCACCACCTCCATCGGGAGGGCATTCCAAGCATCCACTGCCCTTTCAGTGAAAAAGTATTTCCTGACATTGCCTTTCAGTTTACCTCCTTGCAGCTTCATGCTATGCCCTCTAGTTTTACAGCGTCCCCATCTATGGAAGAGGTTTGTTTGTTCATTAATACTCTTTAAGTATTTAAAGGTCTGAATCATATCTCCCCTGTCCCTCCTCTCCTCCAGAGTGTACATACTGTATGTAGGTCATCAAGTCTTCTCTCATACGTCTTCTGATGCAGGCTCCAAATCATTTTGGTTGCCTTCTTCTGAACCGTTTCAAGTCTTTTTATATCCTTTGTGAGATATGGTCTCCAAAATGGAACACAATTCTCCAAGTGAAGCCTCACCAATGACTTGTACAGGGACATTAATACCGTCTCCTTTCTGCTGGTTATTGCTCTTTGTATACAACCCAGCATCCTTCTGACTTTGGCTACAGCCTTGTTGCATTGTTTTGCCACATTGAGATCCTCAGACACTGTCACTCCGAGGTCCCTCTCCTGGTCTGTGCACACCAACCTCCTGTCCCCTATCGCATACAATTCATTTGGATTTCTGCATCCCAGGTGCAAGACTCTGCACTTTTTCGCATTAAATCTTAACTGCAAAATATTAGACCATCTTCCATTTTCTGTAAAAACATAGAAACATGACGACAGAAAAAGACCAAATGGCCTATCTAGTCTGTCCTTTCATATCAATCACTACAACATTTCCCTTTTTTCCTTTGGAGATCCTCTGTGTTTGTACCATGCTTCTTTGAATTCGGATACTGTCCTCATCTCTACCAACTCCACTGGTCAGAGTCATGATTGGAATATAATTATACCGAACTATAGTTTATTCAGGAAGGACAGGAGAGGAAGAATGGCACTAAATGTAAAAAATATTATTAAGATTACAGAACTGCAGTGTTTATAAGGGAAGGAGAAAGCATTGTGGGTTAAACTGGAAAGAGGAAACGGAGCATCCATTTGCACTTGTGTGATATACAGACCTCCTTCACAAGTAGCACCGGTGCACTGAGATGTAATTGAAGACATTCGCAATATTGCTATGAAATTAGATGGGTGATTTCAATATGAGACATCTCTGCTACAGTGTCTTCTAAATGCAAAGATATCTTGGACACTCTACGGGGAGAACTATTCTGGCAACCGGTTACATAACCCACACTAGAGGGAGCCATATTGCACCTGATACAGTCAAACCTCGGTTTTCGTATGCCCTGGTTTTCGTACGATTCGGTTTTCGTTGATTTTTTTCATCAAGATTGTGTTTCGGTTTTCGTACGTTGTCTCGGTTTTCGTACAGCATTTTACCCCCCCCCCCCCCCCGTACCTGCCATGGATTAGCGTGAGCCAGCGATCTCCCACGGAGCTTGAGCCAGCGATTCTGCGGGACCTCTGGGGAGCCGAGGAGTTCAACGCTCCAGCGTGGTCTGCCCGAAACTGCTTCCTGCCCCGGACTCTCCCCCGATTGACGTCTGCCTGCTGCCTCTTCCCCTGCACATCCCTTGAACCGGGACAGGAGCTGGTGACCGAATCTGCTTCTCCTTGGCGGCCCAGTCTCCCGCCGGGGCCCCTGCCCTCCCGATTGGATTCTGGGTGTCCTGCAGGCCTGCACACGCGGCCTCTCCTTGAAACCTTGCAGTCTGCAGCTGCAGGCTCCTGCTGGCACAGCCCCACGCTGTTCTCTGACTCTCACCTGTGTCAGGCTGCTACCTTAGGGGGGCCGGAGGCAGCCTAAGACTCTCTGTCCCACTGTTTCTCAACTGCCTGCTGCTTGGCTGACACTGCCTCTCCACCTCTCCCGACACTGTGTATGCCAACAAAAGTCTTCAATAAAGGTAAAAGTGATGTTACATGCTCATTTATCCATTTCATTAGTCATTTATATGTATTTCTCATTGTTTTCTGTATGTAAAAAGATAGTTATTCTCTATAAAATGTATTTTTTGTCAATATTTTTGGGTGTCTGGAACGGATTAATTGAATTTACATTATTTCTTATGGGAAATCTTGCTTCGGTTTTAGTCCGTTTCGGTTATAGTCAGACTTTTTTGAACGGATTAATCATGAAAACCGAGGTTTGACTGTACTTACAATTGGGAAGAGTATTTCTGATGTTATAGCGGGTAATCATCGTGCATCCACTGTGTTTCAGTATTAGGATAAGGGAGGGTTCTAAACTTTAGGAAAAATAACTTTGTCAAACTGGGACAATACCCTAAGGAGTCGTTAGCTGAATGGGAACAGTTGGGGGTTGGTGTACCCCAAGGGTCTGTCTTGGGCCCACTCCTTTTCTCTCTATACACAGTCCCTTAGTGCACTCATCTCTTCCCATGGCTTTCAATATCATCTTTACACTGATGACTCTCAGATCTACCTCTCTACACCTGAAATCTCTCCAGCAATCCAGGCCTGGATCTTTGCCTGCCTATCTGACATTGCTGCTCGGATGTCTCACCGTCATTTGAAAGTGAATTAAGCCAAAACTGAGCTTCTTGTTTTTCCCACCTTTTCCCTTCCTCGTTTCTCAATCTGTGGATAACTGTCTACTCCTCCCTGTTTCCTCTGCTCACAACCTTGGGGTCATCTTTGACTCCTCCCTTTCCTTCTCCACACACATCCAACTGATAGCTAATACCTGTTGTTTCTTTATAACATCAGCAAAATTCACCCTTTCCTTTTTGAACACAATACTAAGATGCTTATCCACTCTTTAGACTATTGCAACCTTCTCCTTGCTGATCTCCCTCCCCTCCAATCTGTTCTACAGTCTGTTGGGCAACTAATCTTCCGCCAGCCTCGCCATGCTCATATTACCTCTCTTCTCAAGTCACTTCATTGGCTCCCTATCCATTTCCACATCCAGTTCAAACTTCTCCTGCTGACCTATAAGTGCATTCACTCTACAGCTCCTCACTACCTTTCCTCTCTTATCTCTCCTTACACCCCTCCTTGGGAACTCCACTTTTCTGTCAGATCCCTTCTATCTGTGCCCTTCTTTTCTATTGCATACTCTGTTCCAGGCATAAGGAGCAGCAAGGCATCAGACTTCTTCTCTGGCCCTTTTCAAATGTAGGCTGAAAATTCACCTCTTCATTACTGCTTTTGGATCCTGATCCAATTAATCTCCCTTGTGTTTCCTTACCATTCCCCCTAGATATATCATTGTCCACAGCTGCTGTGTTAGAAACATAGAAACATGACGGCAGAAAAAGACCACATGGCCTTTCCAGTCTGCCCTTCCATATCAACCACTACAGGAGTCCCCTTTTTTCCTTTAGAGATCCTCTGTGTTTGTCCCATGCTTTCATGAATTCAAATACTGTCCTCATCTCTACCACCTCCACTGGCAGACTATTCCAACGCATCTACCACGCTTTCCATAAAGAAATAATTCTGCATATTAGTCCTGAGTCTATCCCCTTTCACCCTCATTCTATGTTCCCTTGCAGCAGAGCTTTCCTTCAATTAAAAGAGAGTCTCCTGTGAATTTATGTCACGTTGGTATTTAAATGTCTCTATCATATTGCCCCTATCCTGCCTTTCCTATAAAGTATACATATTAAGATCTTTAAATCTGTCCTCAAATGTTTCATAATGAAGACTATTTTAGTAGCCATTCTCGGCACCGACTCCAACCTGCTTATATTCTTTTGAAGGTGCGGTCTCCAGAATTGCACACAATAGTCCAAATGAGGTTGCAACAGAGACTTATACAGAGGCACTATCACCTTTTATCTGCTGGCCATTCCTCTCCCTATGCACTCAAGCATCCTTCAAGTTTTCACTGTCGCCTTTTCTACCTGTTTAGCTACTTTAAGATTGTCAGACACAATTACGCCCAGGTCCGGCTCTTCTTCCATGGACAGAGTGATAGTGTCTGAGGATCTCAAGGTGGCAAAACAATGCAGCAAGGCAGTAGCCAAAGCCAGAAGGATGCTGGGTTGCATACAGAGACTAATAACCAGCAGAAAGGAGGAGGTATTAATGCCCCTGCACAAGTTGGTGGTGAGGCCTCACTTGGAGTATTGTGTTCCGTTTTGGAGACCATATCTCACAAAGAATATAAAAAGACTTGAAACAGTTCAGAGGAAGGCGACAAAAATGTTTTGGAGCCTGAGCCAGAAAACGTATGAGAGGAGACTTGAAGACCTAAGTATGTATACCCTAGAGGACTGGAGAGATATGATACAGACCTTAAAATACTTAAAGGGTATTAATGAACAAAAAAAACTTTTTCAAACAAGGGGAAGCTGCAAAACTAGAGAGCATAAAATGAAGGGGCAAGGAGATAAACTTAAAGGCAACGTCAGGAAATACTTTTTCACTGAAAGGATAGTGGATGTTTGGAATGCCCTCCCAATGTTGGTGGTGGGGCAAATACAGTAATAGAATTCAAAATGGCCTGGTACAGAACCAGTGGATCCCTTTATAGCAAGAGGATAATATCAAAATAAAAGTAACTATCTTTTATACTTCAACTAATAGAGGGGGAGGTGACCTGCATGCAGCAGGGGGTACAATACAATCCTAAATAACGGCATAGAAGGGGTGACCTACATGGAGCGGTGGATACAACAACTCTATCCACCTTACTGGGCAGACCAGATTAACCATACTGGTCTTTATCTGCTATCATATACTATGTTACTATGTTACCTACTGCCACTCCTCCTCCTCTTCTTCCTAACCTGTCCTTCCTGAATTAATTATAGCCCAATGAAATTATATCCTAGTAATGGTTCTCTGTGACCGCCACTAAATCCAAGACAGCCCCTTCCAATAAAGCCTCAAGGTCCAGTATCTTATTTCCCATACTATGGACATTAATACATGCCACTTTCCAGATGTTGCCCCTTTTTCCCATTTCTACAGAATCATTTAATGTTTTAATTCCCTGGAAGCTTTGTTTGTCCATCCCTAACCCTGACAAATCGAATTTAAAGCTATCTTCAGTAGGTTAGTCACTCTGCTCCGGAAGACCCTTCAACCCTTCTAGGATAGGTGGATGCCATTTCTGCTCAGCAGCCCTTGGAAAATCATCCATGGTTAGGGATGTACAGGCCAAAAAATGTTGCTTCATTTCATTTTGTTTTATTTTTTTGTTTTTTCTGTCTTCAAATTTTTTTTTCAATAGTGCACTATTCCCTTTTTTTGTTTCAAAACTAAAGCATATCCTTACCCACGGTCCAGGAAACTGAAACGTTCTTGATGACACTATCCACGCAGCCATGCAGGGGTGGCGGAAAGCCTTTTTCTTGGGGGGGGGGCCCCAAGCACCACCCCAATCTCTGCCCTAACTCCGTCCCCACAGGCAGAGACCCAATCTCCCGTGAGCAGACAGGAAGGGTCTCATGGCCTTCTGCCTGCTAAGGATGAAATCCACATGGACAGTCTGCTGCCTGCTGGCCATAATCATGGTCATCAGGCATTAGGCTGTTCATGGAGATCCCATCACACGTGCACAGAAGAAAAGCCGCAATTACGGCAAAGATCCTTCCTGTTCTGCCCCCATGGGTGGACAGGAATTGTCTTTGCCGCGATCACAGCTTCACTTCGTCTTCTGTCTGTGGGGATGGGATCCCTAAGGACAGCCTGATGCCTGCCGTGCCGCGCCCTATGTGGCCCACCACTTTCTGACACCTATGCAGCAATGCATTCATTTCTAGGACATAGACATACTTTGTGGGGGTGGGGGTGCTCCCCCAAATGTTGCAAGCACTAAATGTGAACCGGTCCCCTGCTCCCACTGCCAGTATGATGTCCTTACTCTTTGCCCCCCTTCCCCAAAGTATGAAAGCAAACTACTCCGATGCTCTCAGTAGTGCCTTTGGAAAATCCTGGATAAGTCCCTAACGTGCCCAAATGCTATGCAGTTAGCATCGGGGCATATTGGGGGCGTTCCAGGGCGGAGGAAAGGGCTAAGCAGGTAGCAGCGATTTTCGATGCTAACCGCTTAGCTTTCTGTGCCTTAAAGATAGGTGAGGTTTTTCCTAGCCTATCTTTCAGGTGCAGGGGCTAAGCGGGAAGCATCAAAAATCGCTGTTACCTGCTTGGGCTCGCTGGCTGCCAGCGCATCCAGCCAACCCCAGATTTTCACTTCCATCACCGTGGAAGTGAAAGTCTGGTTTAAGGGGGTTGGCAGGCAGGCTATATGCCGACACGGCGCATAGCCTGCCTAAATGAAAATCATGCCCAATGTGTCTTTTTTCCACATACCAAGTTTCATCCAAGCCCATTCAATTTTTGAAGAGTTTGCCTCCAGACAGACGGACAGACAGACAGAAAGAAAGACATTTTCGACCCCTTTTGTATAATTCTTTCCAACTTACCTCCATCTTATTCTTTCTAAATATTTTGCTCTAATCTTTGCACAGTATGTCAGAGGGTAAGTGACGAGGCAAGTTTTCACCAAGCATTTTGCAGCCAGTTCCTCATTAACACAAACAAGCCTCATGCTGGAAAAGCCTATCGGTGTACGGCATCTGCTGCACAGCCAAGGGCCACACATTCCCATCCCCTATTCTGGAATCCCACTGTTTCCTTACTCAAAATAAGTTTCATAGCCAGTAAAATCAGCTGCTCTTCAAGAACATTTCTGAAAATTATCTGTCATAGCACTGAAATCCCTTGAAAAGTATAACAAATCCATATCCACCATATATAAAGGCCAAACATAAAAACATATACTAGACAGAATTCACACAGATAAAGACACGTAAATGCTGTTTATAATACCATTCACAATGCTTCACATGCAAAGATGCTAACTCGATACCTTTAAAGCCGGCTGCACTTCAGGCGCACATGCGCCTAAGGGCCTCGCCAAAGGGCCCTTAGGTGTGGCCCTTGAGTGGGGAACTTGAGCAGATCTCCCCTCTTGCCTCGGGCACGGAACATCATTAACTTTCATCAGGAAATCTGTACACAGCAAGTATATCTACTATAGAAAAGAAACCCTCCACTGGTGCTTATCTTCCACAATAGCTGCTAATATTAATGCTAGAGTCTTGTCTTGCAGTTTATTGTTGTCATTCCTAATACTGTATATTACAGAATTCCAATTATACACCACTAAAAGACCCAAAGCCCACACTTCTGCATTGCTAGAGATGCTTACAGACCACAACATAATAGAGGACAGAGACATTGGCTTACCTACATCATACCTATAACCTCCCCTCCTCATACTGAGCAAAACATCAAGCCCCCCACCACTACACTTGATTGCTGCCTTATAAATGCTAGGTCTTTAAGGAATAAAATCCCAGTCGTCACTGACCTACTCTGATAGAAATCCAGATTTCCTTTTCATAACAAAAACCTGGCTGTCTGATTTGGATAGGGTACTACTGAACCAATTGAAATTCTCTATGATCTCTACCATTGCCTTTGGATCTCCAAGAGAGGTGGTGGAGTCCTCATTATTAAGTCCCATCTTAAAGCCTCGCTATCTTGCACTGAGAACATTGAAGAAATGGACATACTCGTGACAGAAACTTCTCATCTCTCACTATGTCTGCTTTACAGACCCCCATCTACTGAAACGAAAAGCTTTGCCTCCTTTCTAGAAGCAACTTGTTCCACTACTACAACAAAACAATTAATATTACTAGGGGATTTTAACCTCCCCTAGCCATGCTAAAATGTTCCTTGACATCATGACTGAGTTGGATTTTCAGCAAATTATAAACTTCCCAACACACAGAAAAGGGAATAGACTCACCACAACCCCACATTGCTATGTATCTGCCCCCCCCCCCACTACCCCTATTCTATGGACCGACCACTACCTAATCAACTTTAAAATATCATACCACATAAACCACCTGCGTACAACATGCAAGATATAAAAAATTTGACAAGGATAACTCCCTAAAAGAAATCATACCAGATTTCCCCTCCTTACATAGCTACATCGTAAACTGGAACAATACAATAGAGAGCTGCAGTCCTCCTAAAATTATACACGAATAAACCTAAAATAAGACAAAAAGCATCTGACTCATGGTATTCCCAAGAGATAAGGCAGTTAAAAAGACAACTGAGGAAACTTGAATGAAAATGGAAAATTTCTAACACCCCCATGATAGATAAATATATAATGAGAAACTTAAAATTTACCAAAATGCAATAAACAATAGCAAGAAAAACTACCATAAAAAGATCCTTATGAATTCACTGAACCAGCCCAGGGAACCTTTTGAGATTGTCAAAAATCTAACAGGTGCTCCAAACCAACTAAATAACCCCCTCATAACACCTGAAATGCTTGCAAACTACTGCATTACCAAACTCACACCTATATCAGACTGTCCAATACCATCTACTCTTAATCAAACAGCATCCAAACTAATTTTGCCTAATTTCCATAAAGTGCCCCTTAAAGAACTAAAGAAGGTTATCTCTAACATTAACACCACTACCTCCAGTCTTGACCCCTGTCCAGGTAGCTGAGTAAAAGCGGTCCGTACAGAATTAGCACCTTACATCCTCGCAAATGGTCAACATGTCACTCATACAGGTAATAATGCTGAAACTCCTGAAGCGAGCCTCAGTACATCCAATATTAAAATATAAATCACTGGATAAACTCTATCACACATCCTACAGGCCCATATCCAGCCTGCCATTTTTGGCCAAAATCATTGAAAAGATTGTTTACACACAGCTACAGGACCACATTGATACACATGCTCCTATAGACACACACCAATATAGTTTCAGACCTTACCAATTGCCTGGGCGGTATATCAAATGTCTCAATAAAAATAAAGATCAATAAAGATAAACATGCCATAGTGTTGAGATCCTTTTTTCTGAGCTCTTTGATAATCTGATAAAGATCATCGATAACCCTAAACGAGCAGTCCTTCTAATATTTTTAGACATTGCAGCTGCTTTTGACTCGATTAGTCATAAATCCTGATTGAAAAGCTTAAGCAAGTTTGATTATACGGCAGCACATTACAGTGATTTCAATCCTACCTTTCTGACCATTCCCAGCAGGTTAAAATAGGACAACAATCAAAGTCATTCCCACAGAAACAAGGGATATCTCAAAGTTCTGCCCTTTCCACACTCCTATTTAATATATACTTGCGACCTATCTGCAACATTATTCAAGGATTCAATATTGGATATTCCATCTGCGCAGATGATGTAATGCTATTCCTCCTGTTTGTTATATCACAACCTAATGTTACCAGCATCACCTCTTGCTTCACCAAAATTTCACAATGGTTAAATGAAGGGAATGTACACAGAACACACTTCTAGTACCCTCATCCTATCAAAAATTTATCAGGACGACCACCAATAGAGCCTTTAGCTTTACTGCACCAATATTATGGAATGCCCTCCCAGATAAACTTAGATCTACTACTGACTTAATAACATTCAGAAAAGAACTTAAGACATATCTTTTCATAGAGCATTTTGGCTCATCCGAACCAACACAAAACCTCTTCTCCAGGACCAAGCAGGAAGTCAGTCCTCACATATGGGTGACATTGACGTCGATGAAGCCCTTGCAGAGCATTTCCCCAGCTATGAAAGCCTTTGGGAATGCAGGCACGCATGCGCGGTTCCCTTCCCGCCTAAAGGTGCCATCTTACCTCAGTCTCTCGTTTATCATGAAGCCTGCCGGACGTGAGTCCTAGTCATCCCGGAAAATTGTTTGACTTTTTTGGCAATTCGCTGTTTTTTCGTCTCCGGTTCAACGCCGGTTCCCCTCCCGCCGGGTTCGGTACACCGGTATCGAGCCCGATCTCTTTTTTCGGTTTTTGCCCTTCATGGCTGGCGTCCTCGCCCTTTTTTTCTTTTTCCCTGGAAGGCCGGTCCTTCGACCTCGCGGGGACTCTTTTTTCCCCGATGGCTTCCAGTGGTTTTAAGAAGTGTGATCGGTGTAAGAAACTCATGTCTCTCACCGACACACACGACTGCTGCCTCCGGTGCCTCGGTCCTGATCACGACTCTAAAACGTGTGGACCATGTGGGAAGATGTCTTCCAAGGCACTGCGCAGTCGACAGTACCAGAAAGAAAGGCTCTTTTCTGACTCGGCCTCCGGCCGGGCCCAGACCTCGTCTGAGGCCTCGACATCTCGGGAGTCGGATCCCGAACACCGTCGTGGCTCCTTGGAACGGGGGTCTCCCGACCGGGAATGCAAGAGGAAGAAACGGCTCGTGAGGGCGTCGTCGGAAGAGATCCCGGGATCCTCAAGAACTCAGTCTCAGACCCCCGACTGTCGTGCCAGGCCTGTGGAACAGGAGAAGCTGTCCAAAGTTCCTCGACTGGAGCTGGAGTCTGCTGGACACGTAAGTCCTGTAGTCCTCGTGGACTCTCCTCCCAGGGAGCCGACGTCGGGCCCGGCGCTGCCGGGGCCCAAGTCGGAAGCTGCTGAGTCTCCTGAGCTAAGTCTCAGGTTGACAGCCTTGGAGAGCAGATTGTCTGCCTTCATGGACCAGCAGCGGGCACTGATGGCCAGCCTGTCTGGCGCATCTGCCCCGACCACCGGGACATCAACCTCGAAGTCGACCCCGGAGACCGAGCCGATACTCGAGACCATGAAGGCTCGAGGTCGACCTCGGTCGCGGTGTCCTTCAACCTCCCGTTCAAGACCGAGGGTGTCGACGCCGGTGCCATCGGCGTCGGGGCAGGTGCTCGCAGGCCCCGTGAGATTGGACCCCGATTCCTCTTTGGACGAGTCCACATGGGAGACGGAGGACGAGGAGTCTCCCGACACCTTTAAGACTCGGTGCGTCCCATCGGACTCACCGCAGTCTGAGCCCCGGAGTAGATCCCCTCTGGAGGATACCAGGTTCTCAGAGTTCGTTCGGGATATGACTAATGCCTTGGCAATCCCTACGGACCCCGAGGAGGAGCCTCGAGCCGAAGAGCTCGAGGCCCTGCAGTACGACTCTCCTCCGAAGGAGGCCTTTACTGTCCCGGTTCCTCCAATGCTGGTACGGCTCCTCTTCCGCATGTGGGAGGCACCGGCCTCGGCGCCGGTTTTAAGCAAGCGGGTCGAATCGATCTATCGACTCCGGAAGAGTCCTGGCTTTCAGAAGGCGCAGCTACCACACCATTCCATGGTGGTGGAATCGGCCATGCATCGCCTGAAAAGTCAGAAGATGCACTCCGCGGTGCCCCCTGGCAGGGAGGCCCGGAACCTCGATGGTTTTGGTAGAAAGTGCTTCCAGGGCTCGATGCTTGCTTGCCGTGTCCAGTCTTACCAGCTGTACATGGGCATGTACTTACGGGACCTGGCCAAGGAACTGGCCGGATTCTCTGCTGGTCTCTCCGGGGAACCCTTGCAGAGGTTCAAGTCCTTGTCCTCGGGGATCCGGGAATGCTCTAAATTTATGTCCCGCGCTGCCTACGATGGCTTCGAGGCTTCGGCCTGTGTTGCGGCAGCCGGCATCGTGGCTCGACGCCAGGCATGGCTGCAGTCATCGGACCTCGAGACATGGGTTCAGGACAAGTTGGTTGATGTCCCTTGCCGAGGTGAAAACCTTTTTGGCAAACCCATCACCGAGAAGGCCGCCCAGCTCGAGACCGAGCACCTCACACGGACAAGGCTGTCTAGGAAGACTTCTGCCCCTTCTCACAAGAAAAAGGGCTCGGGGAAAAAGTCCTTTTACCCGAGGAAGGGCACTGCCTACAAACAGTACCCACAATATCAGGCTGCCCAAGCTGCCCCTCAGGGTCAGCAAGCCAAGGGGCAGGGTAATGGGCCCCATAGGCAGAGGACCCCCAAGCCTCCGACCCCTGCTTCTACACAGCAGGGTGGGGGATTTTGACTCCTTCGGCATAGCCTCTCTGTCCCTGCTCTCCCAACCCTGCACAGGAGGTCGCCTAGCCCTGTTTGCCCACCAGTGGCCACTCATCACCGGAGACAGTTGGGTGCTAAGCATAGTCCAAAAGAGCTATGCCCTGCACTTCCTCCAGCTGCCTCCACCATACTTCCCAGGGGAACCTCCAAGGCCTCCCCTGCACACAGATCTTCTCCTTCAGGAGCTACAAGGTCTGTTGATAAACAGGGCGGTGGAGCCTGTGCCTCCCCACTTGCAAGGCCGAGGGTTCTACTCCAGATATTTTCTGGTGCCCAAAAGAACCGGTGGTCTTCGACCTATCCTGGATCTCAGAAACCTCAACAAGTTAAGAACATAAGAAATGCCATACTGGGTCAGACCGAGGTCCATCAAGCCCAGTATCCTGGAGAAGGAAAAGTTCAAGATGCTTACTCTTGGAACACTTCTGCCCTACCTCCAGCAGGGAGATTGGCTATGCTCCTTAGATCTAAAGGATGCGTATACCCACATCCTCATCCATCCAGACCACAGAAAGTACCTCAGGTTCGTTGTGGGAGGAAACCATTATCAGTACAGAGTATTGCCTTTTGGCCTCACTTCCACTCCCAGAGTCTTTACCAAATGCCTAGCAGTGGTGGCAGCCTACCTGAGGAATCAGGGAATCTTTGTCTTCCCCTATCTGGACGACTGGCTCATTAGAGGTCAGACATACCAGGAGGCCAGACAAGCTACCCTCAGAACCATTACTCTTCTTCAAAGCCTGGGGTTTGTCATAAACTTCGCAAAGTCCACTTTGCTCCCCTCCCAGAACTTAGAGTTCATAGGAGCAAGGTTGGACTCTCTGCTGGCAAAGGCCTTCTTACCAGAAGACAGGGCCCAGAGACTGATAAACTTAGCAAACAAGTTTCTCAGCAGGTCACTGGTCTCCGCCAGACTCTGCCTGAGACTTCTTGGCCACATGGCTTTGACAGTACATGTGACCCCCAATGCCAGACTCCATATAAGGCCTGCACAGTGGTGCCTGCGGACTCAGTGGTCACAGGCCACAGGCAGCCTCACCGACAGGATAAGGGTGTCCAGACACTTGCTGCACTCCCTCAGATGGTGGCTACACCCACCCAATCTGCTAAGAGGAGTACCTTTTCAGAGTCCTGCGTTCACAGTGCTCTTGACCACAAATGCATAGATCGATTGTTTACATTATCAGAATATAGAAAGACTAGGGGACATGCAATGAAGCTACAGGGTAAACTATTTAAAACTAATAAGAGAAAATATTTTTTCACTCAACGTTTATTCAAACTCTGGAATTCGTTACCGGAGGATGTAGTAAATTCTGTTAGTGTAGCTAGGTTTAAAAAAGGTTTGGACAAGTTCCTGGAGGAAAGGTCCATAAACCATTATTAAAAAGGGACCCAGGATATCAATGCTTGACCCAATGCAAGCATTGTGGAACCTGTATCTTTTGGGGGAAACTGCTAGGTACGTATGACCTAGATTGGCCACTGTTGGAAACAGGTTACTGGGCTTGATGGACCTTGGTCTGACCCAGTATGGCATATCTTATGTTCTTATGACTTCTTTTGGAAAATGGGGCCCAGACTGGAGCGTTTGCCTCTGCAAACATTGTTGTGCTTGAAAAGCCTGGGAGAGACCCTCAGTTGATTAGTAATTACCGCCCAATTTCACTGCTAAATGCAGATTATAAAATTTTTGCGGCCATCTTAGCTGGCCGTCTACCCAAACTGATCCCTTCTTTGATTAATCCAGACCAATGTGGCTTCACAAAGGGACGCTCCACAGCTGACAGTGCTAGAGAGCTTTGTCATGTGCTGGAAGGCGCGGATGAAACGGAAGGCCCACGTTTGAGATTATCGTTAGAGACAGAGAAAGCGTTTGATCGGCTGGAGTGGCCATTTTTGTTTGCTGTTCTGAAATGGTTTTTGTTTGATGAGGGTTTCTGTAAACTAGTCAAACTTATGTATACGAGTCCAAGTGCTAAAATCTCTGTGAATGCGACTTAGTCTAGAGACGTTCTTTTAGGGCGTGGTACCTGTCAGGGTTGCCCTCTTTCTCCCATCCTTTTCAATCTGGCCTTGGAGCCTTTGGCCCTATTATTAAGACAAAGCCCCGCGGTTCATGGTGTATCCATAGCTGACATGGAAATTAAATTATCTGCTTACGCTGATGATCTACTGTTATTCATCACCCCCAGCTCTATACCGGCTATCCTAGAGTTAATAAATGAGTACTCAGGATTGTCAGGCTATAAAATTAATTGGTCAAAATCTGTTGTGTTCCCCTTAAACTCAAGAGTGTGTAGGGCGGATTTGGAGGATTTTCCTTTTGTGTGGGAGCCTAAGATGATGAAATACTTGGGAGGTTACTATTGTTACTCACTCAGTGAAACTTTACAGTACAATGAAGGGGAGATCCTCTCTACGGTTCGTAATGTAACAGCCGGTCTATCTCTCTTGGTGGGGTCGTCTTGAAGCTATAAAAATGACTATTACTCCTATTTGTTAGAAATGTTGCCAGTCTTTCTTACTAGTAATATTTATCATCAAATTGAAAGGACCCTTGTCCAATTTCTATGGAAAAACAAGCCGCCTAGAATTGCTCTTAGGAAACTGAAATCTAAAAAAGAAGAGGGGGGTGTGAATTTTCCTGACTTTCAGGCCTATCACTGTGCTTTTTTGCTAAAACAAGGTTCAAGATGGGTAGAGGGGGCCGTAGGGAAACGTCCAGTATGGCTTGACCTGGAAGAGAGATTAAGTGCTCCGTTCCCCTTAAAGCTCCTCCCTGGCATGGTGCCTTTTAAGAGGTTGAAGTCTTATAGGGTAATAGCTGACATTCAAAGGGCTTTTCAACAGTTAATGAAGGCTATTCCTAAGGAGGATTGCCTAGCAAAATTAATCCCCATCTGGCACAGTCCTTTTTTAAAAATCCATCAAAGTTCATTTGCATGGCAACAGTGGTTCAGTAGGGGCATTTGGACTATTGGCCAATTATTTTCGGATGGCAAGTGGAAACCTTTTGCTTCCCTACAACGTGAGTTTGATTTGCCTAAATCCCTATACTTTCAGTGGATCCAGCTGAGACATTGTATAGAGAAATCCCCTATTGAAATTAAGTCTTTGCCTGAAGAGTGGGGGTTGCTGAATATCATAGGCTCAGCCCATACGGCCTCTGGGGTGACTTCTTACTATTATAAACTAGTCGCTCAGAACCACACCCCACAGGTCAGTGGTGTTCAATGAATTTGGGAACACGACACGGGGAAGTTCCTTCTCTGGAAGCATGGGTGAATTTCTGGAGCAAGAAAAACAGAGTATCCCAATCTGCCTCTATTTCACAAGCTTTATACTTCTTTGCACACAGAGCTCACTTTATTCCAGTAAAGGTGGCTAAGTGGGATAAGGCAGCTGGGAATAAGTGTTGGTCCTGTCGGAGTGATGTTGGCACTTTGAGACATGTGGTATATGACTGCCCTAACATTCAGTCTTATTGGGTTTCGATTTGGAACCATATCCAAGAGATGTTGGGATTCAGGACCACTCTCTCCTGTCTGTGGTTGTTTTTCGGTCAGTAAACGGCATCTCGTCATTGCAGAGGGATTGTAATTTTTTATTTGATTTTATGATGGGAGTGGCCCTGCATCTCATTATTTCTAACTGGAAACATACTGCAGAGCTTAGTTGGCATGAATGGTGGAATTGCCTGTGTTTATGCTGCAAATATGAACAAATGCCACGTTATGGTATAACCCTTATGCCTTCCACTTTTCCTAAATGGAAACCCCTACACAACTACATCTCCAAAACCCGTTATGATGTAAACTAAGGGGTCACTAGTCAAACCATTTTGTTTCCTATCTAGTGGAGGGCTACCTGATGTGCCATAGCCTTTGCAGGCCTTTATTGGCCTCTTGTTTTTCTTATATATTGCCTTTGATGATCGCACAGGGTTGGGAGGGTCATGGTCGGGGAAGGCTGTTTAAAGCCTTTTTTTGCTCTTATGTTAAAGATAAATATTTTAATTGTATTTTTGGTTTTGTTGTATTTGTTTGAAAATATAAATAAAGAAGTTAAAAAAAAGAATCTCAGCCTTCACAAAACCTGATTTGATTATTTTATCGCTCACACCTTCTCAACATGCTGTTGCAACCCACTCGGTAACTTCTGCAAAAGTGACATGGCACATATTGCTGATAGCCGTGAAACTGTGTTTTCCGTTGCACATCCCATTTTCCCATAGGTGATGCAACACTGCTTTGAACCTTCTGTTGATGGAAAGGTCAAGTGATTGAAGCATTTTTGTCATACCATCAGGTATAATAATCGGGACAGTGTTCAGAGATTTTATTTTCTTCTTTATGTCCTCAGTGAAATGGTCTCTTATGCTATCCATGACAAAGTATTTCTTTGACTGGGTGACCAGGGAGTTGGACCGAGGGAGAGCTCTAGATGTGGTGTATTTAGATTTCAGTAAAGCCTTTGACACTGTTCCTCACAGGCGACTTATAAACAAACTGAGCACCCTAGGGATGGACCCTAAAGTTACTGCTTGGGTTAGAAATTGGTTGGGTGGGAGGCGACAAAGAGTACAAGTAAATGGAGCTCACTCTGAGGAGAAGGATGTTACCAGTGGTGTGCCCCAGGGATCTGTCCTTGGTCCGATTCTTTTTAACATCTTTGTTAGTGATATAGCGGAAGGGCTGTCGGGTAAGGTTTGCCTCTTTGCGGATGATACCAAAATCTGTAATAGAGTAGACACCCAGGAAGGTGTAGATAACATGAGGAGGGATCTAGCTAAGCTTGAAGAATGGTCTAGAATTTGGCAGCTGGGATTTAATGTTAAAAAATGTAAGGTCATGCATTTGGGCTGCAGCAATCCAAGGGAGCAATACAGTATAGGAGGTGAAGTACTTTTGTCCACTAAAGAAGAGCGGGACCTAGGCGTGGTTGTGTCTGATGATCTTAAAGTAGCTAAACAGGTAGAAAAGGCGACGGCAAAAGCTAGAAGGATGCTTGGGTGCATACGGAGAGGAATGGCTAGCAGAAAAAAGGAGGTGATAATACCTCTGTATAAGTCTTTGGTGCGACCTCATTTGGAGTATGGTGTGCAATTCTGGAGACCGCACCTTCAAAAGGATGTGAACAGGATGGAGTCGGTGCAGAGGGTTGCTACTAAAATGATTAATGGGCTTCATTATAAAGCATATGAGGACAGACTTAAGGATCTTAATATGTACACCTTAGAGGAAAGGCGGGATAGAGGTGATATGATTGAGATGTTTAAATACCTCCGTGGCATAAATGTTCAGGGAGAGAGCCTCTTTCAATTGAAAGCAAGTTCTGCTACGAGGGGACATGGGATGAGGGTGAAGGGAGATAGATTCAGGAGTGATATGCGGAAATATTTCTTTACGGAAAGAGTAGTGGATCCGTGGAATAGTCTCCCAGTGGAGGTGGTAGAGATGAGGACAGTAACTGAATTCAAAAAAGCATGGGACCAACACAGAGGATCTCTAAAGGTAGAAAGTGGACTGTTGTAGTTGTTGTTATGGAAGGACAGACTAGATGGGCCTTGTGGCCTTTTTCTGTCATCATGTTTCTATGTTTCTATGTAAAGTAGTGCTTTCTGTCTCTTGAAAAATCCATTCGGCCGCTTACTAAAGCAGCCCTGCAGTCATTTCAACATCATGCTCTCATCCATCTTCATTCACATCAACAACAATGCTGGTTGGTAGAGTTTCACGTGGCATTGTCTTCCTTTTGAATATAATCATAGCTGACAGCTTCTTTCCACTTGCGCAGCAGGCCAGCACCACTGTAAAGGGTGTCTTTTCATGTCCGTTGGTTCTAATATTTATTGTTCTAACCCCCTTTTGACTGACCATTCTCCCTAATGGGATGTCGAAGATTAAGGGAACCGCGTCTATGTTGATTATGGAGTCCGGTGTCACTGTGTATGTGATAATTTCTTTGTTTACGAATTTCCTAAAATTCCATATTTTATCCAAGAAATCAGCGGGAAGCTGCTAACACATGGTTGTTCTTTGTCTAATGCTTAATTTGTTTCTTATCATAAATTGGTAGCACCACGAATGACCAGCTTGAATCCCGCCATATTCCTTTCCCTTGCGATATGAACTGCTTTGAATCACACCTGCACAGTGGACAGTCCACAGCCCCGCTCTCGACGAACTGAAGCAAATGTGCTTCTAATTCAGGCCACCATTCTTTTGCGGCTGTGATTTGCCTTTTTGCTGCGATTTATCAAGGTTAGTTTTCTCTGCATCTTCCCCAAGTCTCTGGGGCATGTTTACTAAAACCCCGGTAAAGTGCGGGCCGCGGTAGTGTGCGGGTGCCATATAAGGAGTGGGCGTTCCGTCCTGAAAAAGAAAAGCTGGAATTTACATATGCGCTAAGGTGCGCGGCGCCCATGTGCGCCCCGCACCTTAGCGCATGAGATAGCTGCGCAGGAGGCATAAGTGGCGCGCTGAAGTGCAAGAAAAGAACAGAGCCACAGCACAATGGTTAAGACACTAACCAACAGTGCAGGGATCAGGGGTTTAATCCCCCACAGTGCCCAATGAAGATGGCTGGCTGAGGCATTAATTTATGAGGCGCAGAAATACTGGGCGGCATAAGGCAGCTCGCTGATGTTTATGGAGGCATTATAATACTGGGCGGTATAAGTGGCGTGCTGATGTACAGGAAGAAGAGCAGAGCCACAGCACAATGGTTAAGACACTGACCAATGGTGCAGGGATCAGGGGTTCAAACCCCCAAAGTGCCCAATGAACAAGGCTGGCTGAGGCATTATGTACTATGGGGAAGATTGCTTTAGGAGGCATTTTATGCATATTTTAATTATCACTACTAGCAAACGCACTCTCAAAGCGTGTTAACATAAGGCGCCCTATAAGGCACATTTTAAAGTGCACTGTCAGCCAAGGCACCCTAGAATGTTGCTTATAGGGTGCTTTAGAGGGTGCAGTATGAGGTACCGCAAGGTCAGTGTACTGTTTTTTATGGCAGCATTGTGCAGTTTAAGGAATGAAAAGCATACATAGGTGCGCTGACAGGCAAGGAGGAGCAGAAGTGGAGCACAATGGTTAAGGCACTGACTGCTGATACAGGGGTCATGAGTTTGCTCCCCAGTGTGCCTAATACGTAAGGCTGGCTGTGGCATCAGCTTTGCATTGTACATATTTGGTCCTGCAGCACTTTATTTTTATGTTATTAATTGCTGCCAGCAAACATGCCCTCACGTGCCGTAATTGAAGGTGCCGTATAAGGCACCCTATAAGGCACTCCATAGGGCACATTATAAATTGCACTGTCCACAAAGCACCCTAAAATGTCCCCTATAGGGCACCCTATAGGTTGCGTCACAGGATAATGTATAGTGCACCTTATATGGACGGGAACCATAAGGTGCCCTATAGAGCACCCTCAGAGGCACCTTATGGGTACAGTACGCTGAGGGTGTTTTTGCTGGCATCAAAATATGTACATTAAAAAAAGATAATGCATTGGACAACCCTATCAAATAACCCCACTGTGGGTTTGAACCCATGACCACTGACTTCAGAGGCAGTGAAGTAACCATTGGGCTACAGCTGTTAGCAAGCCCCTGGCTGGCTGCAGAGAGCATGCATGTCACCACACAGGCTGCTGTGGTCACCAGGATAGGGTTAGCCCACCCATACCCATGATGCACTGCACATGCAAATCAGCTGTCCACAGATTAACACAAGGTGGGCAATGCACCCCCACAGCACCTCGGCCTGGTAGAGGGAAGTGACCATGTGCACCCACACACCACCTCGGCCTGGTAGGGGGTACTGACCGTGTGTTTTACTGGCACAGAGTAGCTACACACCGTCACATTGTGCGGGTACTGTGCTCACCCTGAGGGTGCAATGAGGCGCCCAGAACCAGGTCCACAACACCTTCCATATCTGAAAGAGGCCATGCTGGAGGCCCAAAGCAGTGTTAATGTGTGAGATAGGTAGTTTCTGCACAAACACCTTGGATATCTCTGTCTGTTTCAGTCAGGTGTAGCCCCTATGGACCTCTAGGTGGGCTATGCACCACCACCCCCCTCCTCCAGGGCTGGGGGTGGCAAACATGGTCTCCCATCAATAGATCCACATTCTACCTCCCTACAAAGGTGGCAGTAGAGGGGTCCATCAACCCCAGTCCTGCTGAGGGGCAGACACCCCACAGGGCAGTCAATGCAGCTCTATACACATCCATAACACAATAGCAGACAGACATTAGGCCTGGATATGGTGAGCTTCACCCCACCACTATCTGATATTCCCCTGCAGCAAGTCATCATCCACTGCAAGCTGCAGACGGTGTGCTAGTTAGTCCACAGTGCATGTTCCCAGTGGAGAGGCATGCACCCAGAACTGGGATGTCAACATACACAGCAAGCAGATAAATCAGTGACTGGGCCCCAAAAGGAAACCCATATCTATCACATGAGAGAAATACTATATGGCACTATGGGGGTGCCTAGCCATGCTGTGGTCACTGCACAGTCAGGGTGAGAGTGATCTCTCAGCAGGACATACTGAGGTCACCCTGTCCGTGTAGGTGGTGGCCAGGCACTAAAATGTCCCAGTCAGTGCCCTATGCCCTGTGCAGATGCTGTTGGGGGTCACTCCCCAGGGCGGTAAACACTGTCAGAGACCAGACCTGCAGCACACACCGCAGACATCAGAATGATTGTTATGGTAGAGCCCAAGGAGCAAAATGTGCTTAACGTAGGAATTGATATCTGCCAGTTATCATGGGAAACATTTGATAGCTGTGTAACATATACCCAGGTGTAGGGTGGCATTGCTAAGGTATGCAACTGCTAGTATTGGGAGATACAGGCAGGGCCCAATGTCCTGCCTCTCCAGGGGGCATTGGCCAATGGGGCCTGTGGGTGTGTGTGTGGGTGTGTCTGGACCTGTTGGCTGCTGCTTTACGGCAGAGTTTCCCAAATCCAGTCCTGGTGTTCCATACCCTGTTCGGGTTTTCATGCTGTCCCTCATAAATATGCATGAGCTACATCTGCATACCATGGGGGTGGTGCATAGATATGCAGCACAGGCATCTTTATTAGAGGCAGCATGGAACCTGAATGGTATGGGGCCCTCCAGGACTGCATTTGGGAGACTCTGCTCTAGGTAATGCGGCTGTTTATGGTGTCTGTGTTTGGTGTGGTAAAATATAGGCATATTAACCATGCGTATGTTCTCAGCAATAAAGGTTTGTCCTTACTATCACGGTTTAGTTGTGGGAAAAATATGTGGACAGGATTGGCAGTAGCCCCAGCTTGCCTTTGAACCTGTGACCTTCTGTTCTTGCACACACTGTCTGTGTGCACTGCACCACTGTGTTGCCACAGACATGCTGCATTCCCTGGGGAGTCCATGAATGTACATCCGACAGAGCCTGTCTGTTGCGGTGGACGGTGCCAGCCTGCACACGCCTAGGCCCCTGTGTGCTGTGGCTTGCAGCCACTGCCCCCTCCGCCACCTGTATCCTTCCGCCAACATGCAGACATGTCCTTATCTGGGAAAACGCATATGACCTGATTGAGTTGTAGCACTCCAGGACTGAATTTGGGGGACTCGGCTGTAGGTAATGCCCATTGTTATGGTTTGTGTGCGGTGTAGGGTAAAATATAGGTGTTGGAACCATGCTTATGTTCTCTGCAATAAAGGAGTGTCTGTACTATCACTGTTTAGTGGAGGGTAAAACTATGGGGACTGGGTTGGCAGGAGCCCCAGTTGGGATTTGAATCTGTGACCCTTCTGGTCCTACAGTCACTGTCTGTGTCCGCTGCACCACACTGTGGCCACAGAGACAGTGCAGTCCCTGGAGATAGGAAACCTGGCCGCACGAGTCAAACACCCTGCTCTGCACAATATTACTGTGGACTCATTTACCTTGTATGGGGACAAAAGTGCAAATAAACCTCAAAAATGACCTCCAAAAAAGTGGAAAAAAACCAACACCAAGCTGGGCAACAGTGATAGCAATGGGCAACATAAAAAACACTCCCAGGAAACCTCCACTAAAATGAAGTGATTTTTGAAAGAGTCTACGAAGCGTAGACCCTTCCAAAAATCATTTCTTTTTTTTTTTAGCTTTCCTGGGAGTGTTTTTTATTGTTACCCAGTGATATAACTGTTGCCCAGCTGAATTATAATTTTATTCAATTTTTCTTGTGGTCATTTTAAGGTTTTATTTGAGATTTTGTTCTGTGCACATGTATCACACTGCTCACGTGTTTTAGGTTTCCCCGGTTTTGCTGTACATTGCTGACGGAAATGGTTTCTCTTCCCTTTAAATCGGCTCTAACGCGAGGGTTTCACTCGCGGTATTTTTTTTGACGAAATTCAGCCCCGCTCCTGTGCGGGGAGCCTCTCCCCTCCCACTCTCCACCCATTGACCCCGTCCCCCCGCCCCTCGGGAGCCTTCCTAGGCCCTCAAAATGCCTTTCCACGCCTCTATTGCACATCAGCGCGCCCCACTCTTGTGCGGGCGGAGCGCACTTGTGCGGGGGGCGCGCACATGTGTGGGGCACCAAAAACGCACTATTAGCGTGCGCCCCGCACATTTGCGCGGTTTAGTAAACATACCCCTCTAACTAATTTCTCATTTATCCCAAATGTTCGCTTGGCAGCTCTGTTACAATGTTTTTCTGCGTAATGAATAACTTTCCATTGGAATTCCATGGTGTATGAGTTCCGTGCCTTCGGTGTCACCATTTTCTGTGGAGTTAAATATTACATCTTTTTGGTAACTGAAATTCATCCGGTATGCTATTTGGTACGTTATTTGTGAGTATAGTTAAAGTATGTATCGGTCTGCTGACAATCTACTAATAGGAAGCAGATCAATCCCCAACAAGAAAGAAGTAAAATACCTAGGAATTTACATTGACCAGAGGCTCAACATCCAGTTACACATCAGTAAAACTACTGCAAAAATATACTACAAAATGAAGTTCCTGCAGAATGTGCGACCGCTTCTAGAGCAGAACCATTTCCGTACAGTATGTCAGGCGCTAATAACACCGCACCTCAACTACTGTAATCTAATCTTCTATGGCTTACCTAAATGTTCAACACAAGTCTTGCAGATGGCACAAAATGCAGCAGCCCGTCTAATCACCAAAGCTAACGAGCAAGATCACATTACCCCGATACTCGAATCGCTCCATTGGCTCCCAATCAGCTCAAGAATAAAATACAAGGTACTAACAATCGTATTCAAAATACTCCATGAGCAATGTGCCAACTGACTGAAAACCCTAATTAAAAGACTCCCCAACAATAGATCAAGAAAGACACCACACCATAACTCCCTGGCAACCCCTAAGATACCCACAAACACCTCTCAGACCACCCTTCTCAGAGTATTCGAGAAAGACCGTCCATTGAGCAGTTGCACATATTTATATCAATTTCAAGGGGGCGTGTTCCACCATGTAAATTTCTTAGATAAAGCGCTCTGGTGTATAGGTCACGCCATTGATTCCAGATGACTTATAATCCAGGAAATATGGTAATCTGTATCTATCTATTTTCACAATTCTAATCAGTAGAAGAGACCTGCTCTTCAGAACTTACAATTTAGTCAAGACAGACAACACAATAGCTGAGGGCAAGGATATATCTAGGGGAATGGTAAGGAAACACATAAGAGAATAAGCGGATCAGGATCCAAAAGTGGTCTTGAAAAGGTGAGTTTTTAGCCTAGATTTTAAAAGGGACAGAGATGAAGCCTGATGCACAGACTCAGGTAATTTGTTCCAGACATTTAGGAGCAGCAAGGTGGAAGGATCGAAGTCTAGAATTGATAGTAGAAGAGAAGGGCACAGATAGAAGGGGTCTGCCAGAAGAGCGGAGTTCCTGAGGAGAGGTGTAAGGAGAGACAAGAGAAGAAAAGTAGTGAGGAGTAGCAGAATGAGTGCACTGATAGGTCAGTAGGAGAAGTTTGAACTGGATATGGAAATGGATAGGGAGCCAGTGAAGTGACTTGAGAAGAGGGGTTATATGAATATATCGAGGCTGGCGGATGATTAGCTGTGCAGCTCAGTTTTGAATAGATTGAAGGAGAGGGAGATGATTCAGAGGGAGACCAGCAAGGAGGTTGCAATAGTCTAGACCAGTGATGGCTAACCTTTTTGAGCCCGAGTGCCCAAACTGCCGCACAAAACCAAAGAATTTCCTCAAAGTGCCAGCATGTCATTTGCATAAGTGGTCTTATTTGCATAAATATTTGCATAATGTTACCATACACTAACTTTTAGTAAACATGTCTCTTAATGAGTGTATGGATAAAGAAAGACTAAAAGATTTCTACATTACTATAATCCAGTGCCAACCGCCAGGCACATTAGGAACTACTACAAACGCTGCCCATTTAGAACCCATAGCAAACCCGCCGTATCCTGACAGCATTACCAGGACTCACAAAGCACCATACCCTACCTATCAAAAGGCAACACTGCAAATATTAAACCAATACATTTCAGAGAATACTGGGGAAAGAGAACAAGTGGCAACGTCAAATAGGAATTTCCTCTTGTACCAAACAAAGCGCAGATGTTAATGATGCACATTTCCCAGAGCTGACATATTCCAGTTAATAAATTCAAAATAAAGAGATATCTTTCTACCTTTTGTGCATTTTTTTTTCAGTTGCAATTGGTCCAGCCACCTTCTTCTGGTTTCTTCATGTTTTCTGCTAACTCTCCATCGTCTGCTGTCCATTTGTCCTTTCTTCTCTCTTCTAGTTTTTTTTCCATTCTCTCTCTCTCTCTACATCTGCTTTAACATACTAATCTTTCTCCTTTTGCTCTTTCCTCATTCCTATTTCATCCACACAAATTTTACCCCTCCATCCTCAATCCCCAATTACTCTCCCAATACCTGGCCAATTGTAGATTTTTCATCCCTCCTACACAAAATATTTTTCCCCTCTCCATTTTACTCTCCCAGCCCCATCCCATTCTAATCCTCCTCCAACATCAGCTCCCTTCTAGTTCCAGTCTCACCCAGCATCCATTCCCTTCTAGTCCCTGCATCAGCCCATTTCCAGTCCAAGTCCCTTCATCAGCTCATTTTCAATCCTAGCCCCCCCATCAGCCCATTTCTACTCATTTCCTAGCCCCACCATCAGCCCATGTCAAATCATAGCTCCCCTCCACTCAGCCCAATTCCAGTCCAAGCCCCCCCATGAGCCTACTTCCAGTTCTAGCCCCTCCATGAGTCCATTTCAATTCAAGCCCCCACCACAGCCCATTTCCAATCTTAGCTCCCCCCAACAGCCCATTTCCAGTCCTATCCTAGCTTTTCCATCAGCCCATTTTCAGTCCTAGCTCCCTTCCCTCACAGCCCATTTCCATTCCAAGCCCCCTCCCCATCAGCTATTTGCAGTTCAAGCCTCCCCTTCCACTCAGCCCATTTCCAGTCCTAGCAACACCCCAACCCATTACCAGTCCTAGCCCCCCGTCAATCAACTTCCAGTCCTAACCCCCATCACCCCATTTTCAGTTTAAGCCCCCCCTATAACCCTTTACCAGTCCTAACCCCCCATCAGCCCATTTCCAGTCAGCCCCCCATAGCCCATTGCCAGTCCTAAAAACCCCCCCATCAGCCCACAGCCCATTACCAGTCCTAACCACATCAGCCCACCTCAAGTCCTAACCCCTCCCCATCAGCCCATTTCCTGTCCTAGCCCCCCCATAACCCATTATCAGTCCTACACCCCCATCAGCCCACTACCAGTCTTAACCCCCCCATAGCCCATTACCAGTCCTAACCCCCCCCATCAGCCCACTACCAGTCTTAACCCCCCCCATAGCCCATTACCAGTCCTAACCCCCCCATCACCCCATTTCCAGACAGCCCTCATCAGCTCATAGCCCATTGCCAGCCCTCATCAGCCCACAGCCCATTGCTAGTCTTAACTCCCCCCCATAGCCCACTGCGTCTTAACCCCCCTCCCCAGCCCACTGCCAGTCTTAACCCCCCCTCCCTAGCCCATTGCCAGTCTCAACCCCCCTCCCTCCCTCCCTCCCTAGCCCATTGCCAGTCTCAACCCCCCTCCCTCCCTAGCCCATTGCCAGTCTCAACCCCCCTCCCCCCCCTCCCTAGCCCATTGCCAGTCTTAACCTCCCTCCCTCCCTAGCCCATTGCCAGTCTTAACCTCCCTCCCTCCCTCCCTAGACCATTGCCAGTCTCAACCCCCTCCCTCCCTCCCTAACCCATTGCCAGTCTCAACCCCCCTCCCTCCCGAGCCCAGTGCCAGTCTGAACCCCCTCCCTCCCTCCCTCCCTAGCCCATTGCCAGTCTCAACCCCCCTCCCTCCCTAGCCCATTGCCAGTCTTAACCTCCCTCCCTCCCTAGCCCATTGCCAGTCTTAACCCCCCTCCCTCCCTAGCCCATTGCCAGTCTTAACCCCCCTCTCTCCCTCCCTAGCCCATTACCAGTCTTAACCCCCCTCTCTCCCTCCCTAGCCCATTGCCAGTCTTAACCCCCCTCCCTCGGCTCATGGCAATAAAAAAAAAAAAAAGCTGCCCGCTGCCGCCGCGGTGGCATGGAGTGTCCCGCGGGGCTCCCTCTGCCCGGCGGGACTCTCCCGGCGCTGCTCAGCTCCTCTCTGCCGGCTTGCAGAGACGCGAAGGGAGAGAGAGTCTCCCTCGCGTCTCTCTTAAGCCCGCAGGGGCAGATGGGAAATTTCCCATCAGCTCCTGCGGGCTTAACAGAGACGCGAGGGAGACTCTCCCTTCGCGTCTCTGCAAGCCGGCAGAGAGGGGCTGAGCAGCGCCGGGAGAGTCCCGCCGGGCAGAGGGAGCCCCGCGGGACACTCCATGCCGCCGCGGCGGCAGCGGGCAGCTTTTTTTTTTTTTTTAATGTGCGACCTTCCCGCGTGCCAGCTGCAAGGCCTTCGCGTGCCATAGGTTCGCCATCGCTGGTCTAGACTATTGTGGAGTAGAGGAGTGGCCTAGTGGTTGGGGCAAAGTACTTCAGGCCAGAAGGTCAGGGGTTCAAATCCCACTAGAGGACAGCAACCTTGGGCCGGAAGGACTGGGGTTTCTAGTCCCACAGGTGCTCCTTGTGGTCTTGGGAAAGCCACTTAACCCTCCATAGCCCATGTTCCCTGTAAAATAATTATCTCCAAGCTATAATGCCCTGTTCAATGTAATTTCAGTTTGTTCAATGTAAACTGCACTGATGCAGAATAGCATGGTATATAAAAGAATATAAATAAATAGACAGGAGGTGACTAAAGAATGGATAAGTAACTTAGTAGTGTGTGTAGAAAGGAAGGGACAAATTTTGCCAATGTTGTAGAGAAAGAAGCAACAGGTTTTAGTTATCTGTTGGATATATGCAGAGAAATAGAGCGTAGAGTTGAAGATGACCCCAATGTTGCGAGCTGAAGAATCAGGGAGGAGTGTAGTGTTATCCACAAAAATAGAGGGGGGAGGTGGGTTTAGGGGGAAATAAGTTGTGGCCATGTTCAGTTTCAGATGGCGGTGAGACATCAGGCAACAATGCCGGAGAAGCAGGCAGAGATCCAGACCTGGATTCCTGGAGAGATTTCAGGCACAGATAGATAGATCTGAGAGAGCCCTCAAGTGTTTGTCGCCACCAGTTCTTGACTGTACAAAGTTGGCCCTTGAAGTGTGGTACTGAACACATTAAAAGCAGTTATTTGAACAGAGGTATAGAAGGCATTGACTACAGAAAGGCCACTTCAGAGACCAGTACAAACAGATCACAAGATCACCACAGGAAGGCAGGATCTGGAGAAAATTAGGATCACAGCAGGGAGTCAGGATCAGAAGAGTAGCAGGAAATTAAGCAGGGTCGGGAACACAAAGGTACACACTAGAGCAATGGGAGATCAAACTCTGGCAAAGAAGGCAGGTGAGGTGCAAGTATTTATACACATCAGAGCAAGAAATGTTCTCAACCAAGAAGGCCCCCAAAAGGATGTGGGAACTATAGAACAAGTGGCCAAGCTGGCTAGGAGTACCACATCAGCAACTGCTGGTGGAAGAGTGGATGTCCACGCCATCAGAAGTCCTAGAGACTGAGCCGCCTGCAAGCTGGTAGCAGAACCCCATATCCATGCACATAATTACGGTATCACCACTGTACAGCCTGCAATGAGAATGAAGAAATTGGAAGGGATATTTTCTTTTTGACTAAGCAAGCATAGTCACGTTTACCAACAAGCCTAAAGTTACTGCTATTCCTGGTCTATTCTTGAGATGCAGAGATAAAACCAAAGATTGTGACCCCCGTTCACTGGGCAAGAAGCTCTTATCTGTGTCCTTCTTGTCCATCATCAGTTCTCAACTTACTGCGCCATAAGCCTAGAACAGCCTTCCTGTATTGATGTGTCATGTCCCCTTCTTGGCCATATTCATCCCGTCTAAGAACCCATTTTTTTGAGGTTGCATTTAAATCATAAATCCTGTTTTTTTTTTATATCAAGCCTTGTTGATTTTCACAGTAATAAATACATTTGCTGAAACCTCTTCTTTGTCTTGTTTGTGTCTCTTAACTGGATTAGATTATGTAATCCTCTTTGAACTAAGGTTTCCTAGCTAAAGTGTAATGAAAGTGAATTTCAATTAAATTATAGAGGCCAATTTTCAAACATCCTAATATTCAATGGTCTGTCCACTATGCTACCCGCATTATCCGGATAGTGACTCCCGCTGAATATCCAGATTGAGTGCTGCTATCTGGATAAGTGACTTATCCAGATAAGTGGTGATTCAATTGGATAGCAGTATTACTGCCCTCGCTTAGCATATAGTGCAGGAGCAGTCTGTGGAGATTTTCAGCAGCACTATCTGGGTGTTCAGCACCCTTATCCAGATAGCCTCCCACTGGCCGTCCGGCTAAGGGTTCTGAATATCAGGCCCATAAGCTGTAGAGGAGGGACTGTCTCTTAAGCATACTTGTTCAGGCCTGTCTATGTCGAGAGATGCTATAAAAATGATAAGGAGCAGCAGTAGTAGAGGTGGTTGTGCCTGCAGCATTTGGCCATCATCACAACATGGGAGAAACTGATGATTGGTTTTAGGATTAAGTACTGTATATTGTATGCTACCAATTTTAGCTTATTTTATTAATGATGATATTTTGCTGTCATTTTTATGGTGTTATTAATTTGGAATTCTATTTGTTTGTTTATTTAATATGTTGTATTTGTTGACTGAATTATTACCACTTTGAACAAACTGGAAAAATAGGTTAAATAAATGTAAAATTTAGATGGTCAGATCCATGCAATATGATTGGAATGGGTATCACCTCAGAGCTCCAAACATGAGCCCATCGCTTCTTAATCCCTGCAGGCATGTTGAACAGAGGAATGGTTTGGGTAGAGAAGTAAAGAGAAAAGATCCCACAGAGAAGGTTTAAAGGGGTAATTTTATAAGGGGTTGCCTACTTTACGCAGTAATGTATATGCCAAACTTGCTGATATTTTAGTCATTAACAAGCACAATATGTGAACTAACAACCTCTTATCAAATACCAACCAGCATAAAAGTGCACACATTGACATGAAGGCATGTACTTTGCTAGGAGGGATGTGCATGGGCGGACTGTGGGTGTAGCACACAAGTAGCCACATATGGGTCGATATTCTACTACTACTACTACTATTGAGCATTTATATAGCGCTACCAGTTGTATGCAGCGCTGTACAGACATGTAAGAGACAGTCCCTGCTCGTCAGAGCTTACAATCTAGTTAAGACAAACACAGAGCTGACAATCTAGACAAGACAAAAACACGGCACTTACAATCTAGTCATGACAAACACAGAGGTCAAGATCTGAAAGCAGCAGTGAAGAGGTGAGATTTCAACCTGGATTTAAAGAGGGCTAGAGAGGGTGCCTGGCGTACAGATACCGGTAGCTTGTTCCAGGTGTAAGGTGCAGCAAGGTGAAAGGAGTGAAGTCTGGAATTAGCAGTAGGAGTGAAGGGCATAGACAGAAGCAGCTTGTTAGAAGAGCGAACTTCCCAAGAGGGGTTGTAAGGAGAGATAAGAGATGAAAGGTACAGAGGAACCGCAGAGTGAATGCACTTAAAGGTCAGGAGGAGAAGTTTGAACTGGATGCAGAAGCGGACAGGGAGCCAGTGAAGTGACTTGAGAAGAGGAGTAATGTGGGTATAGCGAGGCTGGCAGAAGTTTAGTCGCGCAGCAGAATGTTGAATGGATTAAAGGGGAAAGAGATGACTCAGGGAGACCAGCAAGGAGGAGGCTGCAGTAGTCAAGACGAGAGGTGACTAAAGAGTGGATAAGGGTTTTAGTAGTATGCTCAGAAAGGAAGGGGCGGATTTTGCTGATGTTGTAGAGGAAGAAACAGCAGGTCTTAGCAACGAGCCGGATATGTGTGGAGAGAGAGAGAGAGAGAGAGGAGTCAAAGAAACCCCCCCAGGTTGCGGGCCAAAGAAACAGGAAGGATTACAGAGTTTTCCACAGATACTGAGAAGGGAGGAAGAGGAGGGGAGGTTTTGGGGAGAAAGATAAGGAGTTCAGCCTTAGCCATGTTCAGTTTCAGGTGGTGGTGAGACATCCAGGCAGCAATTTCGGAAAGGCAGGCAGAGATCCTGATCTGGAATGTCAGAGAGATTTCAGGCGTAGAGAGGTAGATTTGGGAATCATCGGCATATAGATGGTACTGAAAGCCATGGGACGAGATAAGCGCACCAAGGGACTGGGTATAGAGAGCGAAAAGGAGCGGACCCAAGACAGATCCTTGGTGTACACCAACTGGGAGCGGGGTAGCAGAGGAGGAGGAGCCACCAGAACACACACTGAAAGAGTGATGGGAGAGATAGGAGGAGAACCAGGATAGAACAGAGCTGCTAAAACCAGTCGAGGACAGGGTAACAAGGAGAAGGTTGTGGTCAACAGTGTCAAAATCAGGAGAGAGGTTTCAGTAGAGTGTAAGGGACGAAAGCCGGACTGTAAAGGATCCAGGAGGGCATGAGAGGAGAGGAAGTCAAGGCAGCGGCGATGGACAGCACGTTCAAGTAGTTTAGATAAGAAGGGAAGGAGAGAGATGGGTCGATAGTTTGAAGGACAGGTGGGATCAAGTGAGGGTTTCTTGAGGAGGGGAGTGACCACAACATGCTTAAAATCAGCAGGGAAATATACTCAGGGCAATTAACATGGTTAGAAGACCTGCTACCCACGTTTACTGAAGCAACCAGGATATTCAGCGGCACTTACATGGTTAACACCGCCACTGAATATCCCCGGGCTGCTGCCACAGAACGCCCTTATGCTAGGCGGCTAGCAACAGGGGGGGGGGGGGCAGCATCCGAGGTTAACCAGACAGCAGTGATACTCAGCCACTGCTCGGTTATCCCTAAGTGGTGAAAGTTATGCATTTTAACAGCTGGCCAAACTTTCACCACAGAAGCTAACTGGGCATCAGCTGGATATCGCCACTTCCTGGTAAGCTTCGCTGCTATTTGGCCCACCCGGATATTCAACACTGGTGGCAGGATATGGCCCCGGCATTGAATATCTGGTGTTTAAACTCAGCAGCAACAGCTAGCCACTGTCGCTGAATATCCCTCACAAAGATTATAAAATATAGGCACTGGTGTTTGCACCAGCATTATAATTGCTAGACATATCTATGCCTTAATTTAAGGCATGACCTCTGCCACCTATGCTAATGTTTTATAAAGGTAACTAGGCGCCTACTTGTCTTTATGAAATAGGCTTAATATAGGCACCTTAAAAAGCACTTCACTAGGTGCCCCTTTATAAAATTACCCTCAGAAAGAGCTAAAAAACAAAAAGTTTGAAAAGAGGCTACTTTGCTATTGGCTGTTATAGCTCTCTCTCTTTACACTTTCATTGATCCTCGCCCACCATTTCAGCTCTTTCTCTTCTCTCTCTCTCTCGCTCTCTATTCCTTTTCACTCTCTCTCTCTCTCATCTCTATTCCTTTTCATTCTCTCTCTCCTATAGCCTGATACTTTTTCCTGAAAGAAGTTTTACTGCCTCTCAGAATGCTGGGTAGAGTTTGCCAGCTGGAATGGGTAGCGTGCACCTGTCTTTTTGTTTACTGAAATCCCTTTTCCAACAGAGCTAATCACTCCTCTTTGATAAATTTGCCAGGGCCCCTGATAGGAACTCATTCTAGTCCTTGGCACAAAAAAAGAAACCATTGGGGTTTGCATGACTTGTGCGCCTGTTAATGGTTAAACAGAGGGAGCAGGACAAGGCGTCTGATGCTAATCTGACATCAAAGGCATCGCCCTGTGTCTTCGATTTTATAACAAATTACGGTAACGCCATATCTACTGCAGCACATTTCAAACCTCACGCCTAGCTGTCCAAGGGTGGAAACAAAGACGTGCTATGAAACAGGGAAGGGCATTTATAAGCTTGTAAATTCATTGAGAAACCCTTATGATAGCCTCAATCATACTGATTACCTGGCAAAGGAATCTGCCGTTACTCAACCAACTTTTAGATTATAATAATGTTGCCCCTCTTTATAACAAACCTTTCTTATACAACGGTAACTTTCCTCACAACAGAGATCCTTGTGGTTTTGGGGGGGGGGATTCTTCTATGCCACTAAATCACAGAAATGGGCTGTAGCATGTATTAGATATATTTTTTAAAATCTCATAATACTAACTATGTGACTAGGCTATATTTTAATACAGCACCGCTGTACTTTTACTATGTCGCTGCTTAGATAAAGAAACGGCTGATGTCACAGACACGGACATCAATTCATCCCAGTTCCATAGTTATAAAAGCATGCGGGTGGAAGAACCGGCAAGGGCACAAGGTTTCCAGTTGGCTTGCTGGAGTTACTGCACTTTGATAACACTTTTAGAACAACCATTTTTATTGTCCCCTGCTATGTTTTTCATGTGTACAGAAGCTTGTCTGTTGCATTGTGTCTTCATCTTCTTTTCTGTCATGCCATGAAAAATTAAAAGTCATAAATGGTCAACTTTGAAAACATTATAATTGTACCTCTGCTGAATATACTTGCAAACTGCCTCAGCGCTATAGGCCTCATAGTCAGTGATGGCAGCGCTAGCTGTCGCTGCTGAACCTAAGACCTGGATATTCAATGCCGGGGCCATATCCTGACACTAGTATTGAATATCCAGGTCAGTCAGATAGCATTGAAGCGATACTCAACCGCTTCCCGCTCAGCTTCAGAGGTGAAAGTTAGGCCAGTCTTTAATGTGCCTAACTTTCATGGCCAAGGAATAAAAAGGCAGTGGCTGAATGTCGCCACCGCATGGTTATCCTCAGGTACTGGCACCAGAATGCCTTGATGCTAGCCGGTTAGCACTGGGGCACACAGCTGCAGCACCTGCCGATATTCAGAGGCACGAATTGCATCAGTGCTTCCTAATATCCCAGTGACCTCAAATAACCCAGTTAACTGCATTAATTGCTTGGAATATCCTCCCCCCCATCTGTATATGCTAGGGCAGTGTGTAGGTAGCGCACAGAGTTATCCGGAGAGTAGGGATATCGAGTTTGCTCTCCAGGTAGTTATCCAGATAAATTTAGACGAGCAGAAAAGCTGTCCTAAATTTCTCCAGATAGATATCTGGAGAGGGGACTGAATATTACTGCTGTCCAGATAGTTCCAGCACTCAGTGGTCTACATGTACATTTAGCACTGCTTGCTATCTGGATAATGCTGCTGAGTCTCCATGTTTTATTAAATGCCATGGCTGCCATTTCAAAAAAACGCCCGTTATTTTGTTATTGGGTCAACATTTGAACTCCACAGTGAGTGCTTTTTCTTAAACACTAGCCAAGGTGTTGGAGAAGTCTGTGTATATTCAATGCCAACCACTATATGACTGTCCTAACTTAAACCACTCAGCTACATGGAGAGCAAAAGAATATTATCACTATCCATACAGCTAGGCAAAATCTCCCTCACTCCACCCTCACTCTGCCCTGGGACTATGAGAGTGATTTTATAAGGCAGCACCTAGTTTAAGAGGGCAAATAGGCCTGTGCTTAGGCATTGTTTTATAAAGACACATAGGTGCATGTGTGTCTTTATAAAATATTAGTGTCAGCAATGGGATTGCACCTTAAGAGAGTAATTTTATAAAGGTCACCTAGGATAATGCACATTCAGCCACACACAGATCTTGCCTATTTTATAAAGAAAAGTGGGTGCCTACTTTTCTTTATAAAATAAGGGCGTAAGTCACAATACGCTCAACAAACCTAGGTCAGAGCATTTACACCAGCCTTAGACTCGACGTACTGTAAGTGCACAGATTTGCAAAGAATGCATGTTAACTTTAATATTTTATAACTTACTCAATCTATGTTTTGCCCAAACTCCACTCCTGTGTGGAGTTAGTGTCATTGGCTTGATGCGCGTACTTATAGAATAGCATCTGCCTTAAGTACAAATATGGAGTGGAGGACTACCCTAGTGGTTACAACAGTGACCTGGTAACCAAGAATCCAGGGTTCAGTTCCCACTAGCATGCCTTGGGCAAGTCACTTAGCCCTGTGTTGCTTCAGGAAAAAAGGCCTGGCAATCTACTTCTTGTCACACTGCCAAGAAAACCAGGAGCTGCTGGGTCACCAGGAACCAGCATTGACTCAAAGGCACACATTGCATTTGCGAAGGTAGATGTAAAGACCCAGCCACACATATAAGTCATGGAGAATTCATGACTTATGCACCTTGATAGCGCATAATTTTACTTGACTCATTATAAAATAACCTCTAAAGGCAGACAAGGACATTTACATTTGTTCACACTCACAAAGTATGCAGATATCCCACTTAAGAGATGGAAACCAGTGCCTTAATCTTCTCTTTTCTAATCTCAAGCACTTGATTCCTGACAGCCTTCGAGATGCTTCCATTTCATGAGCAGGTCGAAGTTTAGAACCAGCAGCTTGATGCAGCACTAGCCACTCTTACTCCTTGTAACATTTCTTCTACGAAACATCATCCCTGGTACTAACCAGGCCTCCATACACTTAAACAACAGTTAAGACACTCCAAGAGGAAATGGCATAAGTACAAGTCCCTGGAACGTCTAGCTAAATTCAAAACTTTTTATGACTTTTATCGGTCACAAGTTACTCAGTCTAAAAACTATTTTCAGTAGTGTCCCAACTTTTAGCCTTAAAACCTGTTGCTTCTTCCAGTTCATTGTCCAGACTATCCCCTTGAAATTTGGCTAGTTATTATAGCACAACAATCACTAACTTCCAACAAGGTTTTTCAGTTGCAAACTTAAACCATCACACTAACTCTTCTGCATCTACAGGTATCCCATACCACTCTTCAAACAATGTCCTTTTTTAATATGGTCACACCTACTTCTCCATCTAAGACTATATCCTCAGCAAGGAAAAACACTTGCCCATTGGACACCATGCCTTTCAGTTTGATTGGTAAATCATCTCTTGGCCTATTAGTCTATTAGCCTATTACTTGAAGACCTAAATATGTACACTTTGGAGGAGAGGAGGGATAGGTGAGATATGATTCAGACCTTTAAATACTTAAAGAGGAACGATGAACAAACAAACCTCTTCCAAAGACGGGGAAGCTGCAAAACTAGAGAGCGTAACATGAAGCTGCAAGGTGGAAAATTGAAAGGCAATGTCAGGAAATATTTTTTCACTGAAAGGGTGGTGGATGCTTGGAATGCTCTCCCGATGGAAGTGGTGGGGGCAAACACGGTGACGGAATTCAAAACAGCATGGGACAAGCACAGCGGATCCCTTTACAGCAACAGGATAAAAACAAAATAAACGGAACCATCTAAACTTCTCTCAACAAATAGGGGTGTCCTACATGGAGTGGTGGGTCCAGCCCTAAAAAAAGACATGGGGAGGGGTGGCCTGCACAGAGCGACAGGTGCACCTACTTTTGCTGTATCTTGCTGGGCAGACTGGATGGACGATGCTGGTCTTTATCCGCCGTCATTTGCTATGTTACTATGTTAGTCTTTCTTCTGGAGTAGTGCCATCCTCTTGCAAAAGGGCCTTTATATGTACACTTCTTAAACACAAATATCTAGATATTTCCAACTCTGCAAATTTTCACCCTGTATCCAGCCTTCCCTATTTATCCAAGAAAATTGTGTTTATGCAATTTTGGGACCATATCAAAAAGACTAATATTCTCCACCCATGCCTGTCTGGATTTAGGCCAGGCCATAGTACAGAAAGAGTCCCAGCATCTTTTCTAAGTGAGGTTCACAGTGCCCTTGATGATGGAGATATCGTCCTAGCTGTTTCATTAAATCTGTCCGCAGCATTTGACTTGGCTAATCACACTCTTCTACTCTCTCACTTGTCTGCTATTGGGATTCATGATACAGTTTTAGCTTGGTTCCCTTCCTTGTTCTCCAACAATTCATGTACAGTAACTGCAGGTTCTCAATCAGCCAAACGCTATCCCTTGACATGCGGAGTCCCAAAAGGCTCTATATTAGCACCACATTTGTTTAATATCTTAAGCACACAGATATTCCTCATCCAGGAGATAGGGATAATGCATATGATTATGCTGCTGGCCATATAGATTCGTGTTTCCCTGATCTAACAGGTTTAAATAACAGTTTGCGTAAAGTTTCAGATTGATTAAAAGATAACCAGCTCACATGACATGTTGCTAAAAGTTCTGCTACTTGGCTTACAGGAAGTGTCAATGTTCCTACTATTTCTCCCATTCGCGCTGGTAAACCCATTCAAATTCAGCCCTACTTTAAGTACCTTGGTGTCTACTTGGACACAGAACTCACATTTGAGAAACAGGTTAGTTCCGTAGTAAAGACCTCTTTCCTGGTGTTACACCAATTTTGTGTTCTGCGATCATTACTAGATTTTTCCGCACAACAGACTCTCACGCTTATTTTTATCATCTCACATGTTGATTATTGTAACATTGTTTATTCCTTTATATTCATGTCAGAACTAGAACGCCTCCAGACTATTCAAAACACAGCAGTTAGGATCCTCTGTCATGCATGCAAATTGGCCTATGTTACTCCTCTCAGTCCAGTGACATTGGCTCCTTATTCTTTACTGTATCCAATTCCAAATTCTCATACTAACACAAAGTTCTACATACCAATACTCAGTCTTACTTAGCATCTTTGATCTCTCTGCATACACCAGCCAGAAGCCTACATTCTATTCACGGCAACTGCCTGAATATCCCACCAGTCTCCCCAGCCAAATTCAAGAGCACTAAATAAATGTTTAAATGTTCAACTTCCTTTTTCACCAGCCCTAACCTTTGAAACACTCTTCCTCTCCATTTACACACTGAGCCCTCCTATAAAAATTTAAAGCAGGCTTGAAAACACCTTTATTCAGCATGCCATTTGGAGGCTGGAGGTGGGTGATTGTTGGGCTGGCTGACAGTGCAGTATCTGGGATCTTTTATCACCTTCTCTTCCCGGTACTTAACTTAGTTCTTTTCCATATTCCTATGATTTTATTTATTGTAAATAGCTTTGATGTTTGCTCAAAAAGGAGTATATTTTTTATCTTTATCTTTATTATGTCACTTGATATACCACACCCTTGTAACATCAGGGAAGTTTACAATTACAAAAACTAAAGAAGTGGCTAGTGCCAGGAAAGTGAAAAGAACTACAACGATTGATAGGAAAGGACAGAGCAATCATACAAAGAGGGGGAGGAAAGAAAGGGGTGAGGGAAAGAGAGGGAGTCAGGAGCTGGGGGAGGGAAGATCAAAGGCAGACTGATAGGAAAGGATAGGGCAATCATACAAAGAGGGGGAGGAAAGGAAGAGGGATGAGGGGAAGAGAGGGGGTCAGGAGCTAGGGGAGGGAAGATCAAAGGCAGACTGATAGGAAAGGATAGGGCAATCATACAAAGAGGGGGAGGAAAGGAAGAGGGATGAGGGGAAGAGAGGGGGTCAGGAGCTAGGGGAGGGAAGATCAAAGGCAGACTGATAGGAAAGGATAGGGCAATCATACAAAGAGGGGGAGGAAAGCAAGAGGGATGAGGGGAAGAGAGGGGGTCAGGAGCTGGGGGAGGGAAGAACAAAGGCAGACTGATAGGAAAGGATAGGGCAATCATACAAAGAGGGGGAGGAGAGAAAGAGGAATGAGGGGAAGAGAGGGGGTCAGGAGCTAGGGGAGGGAAGATCAAAGGCAGACTGATAGGAAAGGATAGGGCAATCATACAAAGAGGGGGAGGAGAGAAAGAGGGATGAGGGGAAGAGAGGGGGTCAGGAGCTGGGGGAGCTAGGACTGGAAATGGGCTGATGCGGGGACTAGAAGGGAGCGGATGCTGGGTGGGGCTGGAACTAGAAGGGAGCTGATGTTGGGGGCGGATTAGAATGGGATGGAGCTGGGAGAGTGAAATGGAGAGGGGAAACATATTTTGTGTGGGAGGGAAGACAAATCTACAATTGGCCGGGTATTGGGAGAGTAAGTGGGGATTGAGGATGGAGGGGTAAAATTTGAGTGTATGAAATAGGAATGAGGAAAGAGCAAAAGGAGAATGATTAGTATGTTAAAGCAGATGTAGAGAGAGAATGGAAAAAAACTAGAAGAGAGAAGAAAGGACAAATGGACAGCAGACGATGGAGAGTTAGCAGAAGACAAAAAGAAACCAAAAGAAAGTGGCTGGAGCAATTGCAACTGAAAAAAATGCACAAAAGGTAGAAAAATCTCTTTATTTTGAATTTATTAACTGGAATATGTCAGCTCTGGGAAATGTGCATCATTAACGTCTGTGCTTTGTTTACTACAAGAGGAAATTAGTTTATAGTTTTATTTCTACAGTGTTGTACATTCCAAGTTTGGCTTTTGGGGTTCCCAGTTTAATTATTGTCTTCCTGTTTCTAAATTGTGATTCCTTGTTTGATGATGGTCTATGTTCTGCATGTGTAACTGAGCTGAGGTATTCTGTTTATGTATTTCCTATTTGACATTGCCACTTGTTCTCTTTCCCCACTAGGTCATGTATTGTTATTCTTTGAAATGTATTGGTTTAATATTTGCAGTGTTGCCTTGATAGGTAGAATATGGTGCTTTGTGAGTCCTGGTAGTGCTGTTAGGATACGGCGGGTTTGCTATGGGTTCTAAATGCAAAAGAAAAAACCCCCAATATGTGAACAAAATTAAAGGAACTATCACAAAGAGTTCACCATTAAATACCCCTAAAAAACTTTTTTATTTCATTTTTGTCGAAGCTGACTGTAGGAGAGGTGGTATGGGTTTAACCACTCACGCCAAGCAGTAAGCTGCCTTTTATTCAAAATTGGTTCTTCACCACTGAAGCTAATATATTGTGTTTATAATTTTTCACTTATCTGATTTAAAACACTCCACCGGAGAGAAAAGTTGCTCAAGAAGAATTCCCTTTACACGACGCGCGCGTTTCGAGTATCCAACTCTGTATCAAGTGCTTAGTTGTATAAGCAAAATGGCAACATTGTTGAAAAACGCCTCTACCGTGGCCGCAGAAGACGGCGTTTTTCAACAATGTTGCCATTTTGCTTATACAACTAAGCACTTGATACAGAGTTGGATACTCGAAACGCGCGCGTCGTGTAAAGGGAATTCTTCTTGAGCAACTTTTCTCTCCGGTGGAGTGTTTTAAATCAGATAAGTGAAAAATTATAAACACAATATATTAGCTTCAGTGGTGAAGAACCAATTTTGAATAAAAGGCAGCTTACTGCTTGGCGTGAGTGGTTAAACCCATACCACCCCTTACAGTCAGCTTCGACAAAAATGAAATAAAAAAGTTTTTTAGGGGTATTTAATGGTGAACTCTTTGTGATGGGTTCTAAATGGGCAGTGTTTGTAGTAGTTCCTAATGTGCCTGGTGGTTGGCACTGGATTATAGTAATGTAGAAATCTTTTAGTCTTTCTTTATCCATACACTCATTAAGAGGCATGTTTACTAAAAGTTAGTGTTTGGTAACATTATGCAGATATTTATGCAAATGAGGCCCCTTATGCAAATGAGGTCCTGCACCGAGTCTCCGCACATGGCCCCCGCACCCTCCTTGGGCCGCCCCTGTCCTCATCTCTCCTACCTCTACTGGGAGACTATTCCATGCATCTACCACTTTTTCCATAAAGAAATATTTCCACATATTACTCCTGAGTCTACCACTTTTGACCCTCATCCTATGTCCCCTCATAGCAGAGCTTGATTTCAATCAAAAGAGGCTCTCCTCTTGCGCATTTATGCTACGGAGCTATTTAAATGTCTCTATTATATCTCCGCTATCCCGCCTTTCTTCAAACGTATACATATTTAGATCTTTAAGTCTGTCCTCATATGCTTTATAACAAAGACCACTAACCATTTTAGTAGCCACCCTCTGCATTGACTCCATCTTATTTATGACCTTAGGGGCGCTCCTTGGGGCCGCTCCGGCAGCGCAGGTTGCTGGGCCGTCCTGCTGCCTGTATTTTTCCTCTCTGCTGTTTTCGGTTCCGCACCTGCATTCTCATCCAGTTTGCCTGTTCTGCTTCCATCTGCGGCGTCTCCCCTACTCCCCTGCTCTGCGGCGTGTGTCCTTTACACATTTGCACCCTCCGGGGCTATCGCGATCTCCCTTTCCTACCCTATGTCCTCTATCCCCGTGTTATGGGGCAGGCGTCCGGGCAAATCGTTCCACCTCTCCTCCCGTTGTCCTTCCAACCTCCTTCCATGCTTGCCCTCCTCAGTTTCTGCTTCTTCTGTCCCGCTTGCTGTTTCCCCCTCCTCTGTCTCTATTGGGCTGCTTAACTGCCGATCCCTCCGGAAAAAGACCCTTCTCATACAGGATCTTGTTCTTCAATCTTCATTTGATCTTATGCTATTAACTGAAACCTGGCTAAAGGACGGAGAAGACGCTCTTCTGGCTCGCTGCCTTCCGCCTGCCTTCTCAGCCCTTTCCACCCCCCGCCCTGGCCGTGCCGGTGGGGGTGTGGCAGCTCTTATTCATACATCTCTCTCCTTCACCCAGCTTACCCCCCCATCTTTGCGCTACCCTGAATCCCTTCTGTTTCAGCTTCACTCCTCCCCCCCGCTTCAGGTCTTTCTTGTCTACTCTCCTCCTGCTTTGCAATCTGACCTTTGGGATTCCCTTCTCTTAACTATCACCGATCTGTCCTTGGCCTTCCCTCACTTACTTATTGCCGGAGACTTTAACCTGCACCTTGACTCTCCTTCCTCCTCTCATGATCACGCTTTTCTCTCCCTGCTGCATGATCTGTCTCTTCTACAGCATGTCACTTTTCCCACCCATCAGGCCGGTCATACTCTTGACCTGTTTCTGACTTCCTCTTCATCCTCTCTTTTAATGTCCCATCTCTCTTTTGTATCCCTTCCGTGGACTGACCACGTCTGTCTTTCTGTTGTATGTACCCATTCTCCTGGGTCCTTGTCTTCCACCTCTTCTGTTGTGCCTCCAGTTGTTTCCCCTCCACCTCAACTCTCACGTGTCCTCTCGTCGCGCATTCGTGAACAATTCCCTGCTGCCTCTGACCTTCTTCCCTCCAACTTTTCTTCCCTCTCTTCTGATTCCCAAGTAGCCCTATGGTCTTCATCCCTTTCTACTGCTCTTGACTGTCTTGCTCCCCTTCAACCTCGAAAGTCTCGCCGTCTCCCTAGCCACCCATGGTTCCATCAGGGCCTGCGCCTCCTGCGTACGCAGCTCCGTAGGGCTGAGCGCAGGTGGCGCAGAAATCCTTCTCCTTCTACCTTAGCCTTCTTCAAGTCTACTCACTCTCACTACCATATAAATGTCCACCAAGCTAAGCGTGCTTATTTTTCCAATGCCATCTTGACCGCCCCAAACCAAACTCGGCATCTCTATTCGACTTTACGCACTCTGACCTCTCTTCACTCCCCCACGCCTATAGCTCTTGTTTCTTCCGTCCCTTCTCCCTCCCTTCTGGCTTCCTTCTTTGACAATAAAATTTCCTCTCTACGAGCCTCCTTACCCGCCTGCCCTGATCCAATTCACTCTCCCCCGCCATTGGTTTCCCCTCCCCCTACTGCTCAGCTTTCCCACTCTTGGGCCTCTTTCTCCTTAATCACTTCTTCTGAGCTTTATCACCTTATTTCCTCTTCTAAAAAGACTTCTTGTCCTCAGGATCCCATCCCTTCCACATGGCTTCTTGACCCATCTCTTGCACTCTTGCCATATATCCTCACCATGTTTAACACTAGCTTGTCTACAGGTATCTTTCCCTCCTCCTGGAAGCATGCTCTAATTCGTCCCATCCTTAAAAACTCCTCTCTTGATCCTTCCGTTCTTTCTCACTATCGTCCTGTATCTAACCTTCCTTTTCTTTCCAAGCTACTTGAAAAGTTTGTCTTTGCTCAACTTTCACACTACCTTGATTCTATTAATTTTCTTCACCCCCGCCAATCGGGTTTCCGCACAGGTCACAGTGTCGACACCATTCTTCTTGCTTTCACTAACGCACTACACACGGCTCACGATCAGGGTGATATCTCGGTGGCGGTTGCCCTAGATCTCTCAGCAGCCTTTGATCTTGTTGACCACTCCCTTCTCCTCCTTCGTCTTCGGGAAGCTGGTTTATGTAGTACTGTGCATCACTGATTTCACTCCTTTCTCTCTTCCCGCTCTTGTTCTGTGCTATCCCCCTCTTCTTCTGCCCCCTCGTCTAACTCTTTCCCTCTTACCTGTGGAGTACCCCAAGGTTCTGTTTTGGCTCCTCTTCTGTTTAACCTTTTCCTAGCACCCCTTGCACTCTTAATTCAACAATCAGGTATTTCTGCTTTTCTTTATGCAGACGACATTGTTCTGCTCCACCATACTTCTCCCTCTTGTCCCGATCTCACCGCGCTTAACTCATGTCTTTCCGCTGTAGCCAACTGGTTGACCCTTCATTGCTTGCACCTTAATCTCACTAAGACCGTTGCCATTTGGTTTTCCCATGGGTCTACACCCCCTACCCTTGCCCCCTCATTTTCTGGGTCCCCGGTTCCATTAGTTTCTACCTTTCGTTACCTTGGTGTCCACTTTGATTCTGATCTTTCTTTCCAGTCCCACCTCTCTCACATTACCAAATCCTCTTTCTTTTTCCTCCGACAAATACGTGCAATTCGCCCCTTTTTGTCCTCAGCAGCCCTCACTACCCTTGTGTTGTCTTTGGTTATCTCTCGTGTCGACTTTGCAAATTCAGTTCTTGTCGGTCTCCCTAAGTCTCGCTTATCCCGTTTACAACGCATACACCACACTGCTGCTCGTCTTATTTGTCATGCGTCTCCCCGCGACCACATCACTCCCCTCCTGTTTCACCTCCACTGGTTACCCCTCCCTTACCGTTCCCAATTTAAGCTTCTCACTCTGGTACACAAAGTACTTCATACTGGCTCCCCCCAATATCTTGCTGACTTACTCTCTATCCACTCCCCTCGTTATACTCCCCGCTCCTTTCATCTTCACCGTCTAGCCCTTCCCTCCCCTTCCCGTGCTCATTTACAGTCCACCCGCTCCTCTGCTTTCTTCTTCATCGGCCCCGCCCTCTGGAACTCACTACCTCCCGCTCTCCGTCTTGAACCACTCTTCTCAACCTTTAAACAAAACCTAAAAACACACCTTTTCTCTTTGGCTTTTGATGTGCCCTCTCCTTTTGTGTAATCTCCTCTTCCCCGTCCCTAACCTTCCCTTGTTGTTTCTTCCCCACCCTCTCCATGTCTCTCTTGTCTACTCTTTTTAAACAGAAACTGTACTTTTAATCAGATATTGTATTTCTTTTTTTTTCCAGGCTTCGGCCTTTTTTAAGACAATTGTTTTTATATTGTACATCGCTTTGATTTCTGGAGAAAGGCGATTTTATCAAAACTAATAAACATAAACATAAACATTTGAGGGTGTGGTCTCCAGAATTGCACACAATACTCCAAATGTGGTCGCACCAGAAACTTATACTAGGCACTATCACCTCCTTTTGTCTGCTGGCCATTCCTTTTTCTCTGCACCCAAGCATCCTTCTGGTTTTCACCATTGCCTTTTTTACTTGTCTAGCCACCTTAAGATCATCAGAAATAATCACGTCCAGGTCCCGTTCTTTTTTCATGGACAGAAGTGCTTCGTCCTCTACACTGTACCATTCCCTTGGATTTTTGCAGCCCAAATGCATGACCCTTCCTTTTTTAGCACTAAACCTCAGCTGCTGAATTCTTGAGTATTGTTCAAGCTTAGCTAGATCCCTCCTCATGTTATGTACTCCTTCCTGGGTGCCTATCCTATTGCAGATTTTGGTATCATCCACAAAGAGGCAAACCTTACCCAACAGCCCTTCTGCAATATCAGTAACAAAGATGTTAAACAAAATCGGACCAAGGACAGATCCCTGTGACACACCACTGGTAACTTCCTTCTCCTCAGAGTGAACTCCATTTACCTTTACGCTTTTCGCCTCCAACTCAACCAGTTTCTAATCCAGTCAGTCACTTTGGGGTCCATCCCTAGGGTGCTCACTTTGTTTATAAGTCACCTGTGTGGAATGGTATCAAAGGCTTTACTGAAATCTAAGTACACCACATTTAGGGCTCTCCCTTGGTCCAACTCCCTGGTCACCCAGTCAAATAAATCAGATTTGTCTGACAAGACCTGCCTCTGTAAACCCACGCTGCTTCAGATCATGCAATCTATTGGACTCCATAAACTCACTATCCTCCCTTTCAGCAGCGTTTCCAATAATTTACTCACCACAGAGGTTAGACTAACTGGCCTGTAGTTTTCAACTTCATCCTTCTGCTTTTGTGTAAAGGGATCACACATGCCTTTCTCCAGTCCTCTGGGACCAATCCCGACTCTAAAGAAGCATTGAAAATCATTATTAAAGAGGACTCGGGAAATCCACAGCTTACCCTGGGATGGGCATTGTGGAACCTGTGTGCCTTTGTGGAAACCTTCCAGGTACTTGTGATCTGGATTGGCCACTGTTGGAAACAGTAAATTGAGCTTGATGGAATTTGGTCTGACCCAGTATGGCATTTGTTATGTTCTTATGTTCTTATAACCTAATGCTTGATTCAACTGGATTACTCTTGATTTTCTAAGAAGAATGCAAACATCAGTATTTTTCACCATGTAGGGCATGGATTGCCTAGCATGACAATCCCCGGTAAATGACATTACTGTACTCAAAATAAGGTAACAATAGAACCTGACATTTGCTTCTCAAGATCAAGGAACATCGTCTTAAAATGGACCTACACCTTAATGTAAAGAAGACAAAGATCCTGACAACTGGTAAAATTAATAAGTTCTCATCATTGATGGAGAAGAAATTGAAATAGTGGACAAGTTTGACTTACTTGGATCAACTATCAATAAAGAAGCAACAAGCAATCAAGAAATCAGATGACGCATTGCTCTTCGCAGAATGACTATGAGGGTCCTAGACAAGAGAAGGTGTCTCAAGAAAAGAGGTGTCTCTCTCCATACAAAGATTTGACTTATTCAAGCCATGGTATTTTCAATAACATCATGTGGATGCGAAAGTTGGGCAGTGAAAAAGATAGACAGGAAGAAAATTGATGCCTTTGAATTATGGAGCTGGCGACAAATACTGTGTATGCCATGGACTGCCTGAAGAACAAATCAGTCAGTACTAGAGGAGATCAAACCTAAGCTTTCTTTAGAAGCTCAGATGACAAGACTTTGACTTTCATACTTTGAACACATCATGCGAACAGAGAGATCATTACAGAAAGACATCATGCTTGGCAAGTTAGAAGGTCAACACAAAAAAGGAAGGCCAGCAATGAGATGGATCAATATAATAACAGCAGCTCTGAGTGTCAGTATGTCAACAATGAGCTGCCTGACTGAAGACCAAACACAATTTAAGACTACTATCCAGAGGGTCGCCATGAGTCGACACCAACTCGACGGCACTTAACAAGAGAACCTGAAACACAGGATGAAAACTGTTGTCATCTAATAGTGTATGAAGCTGTTATGTCACCCTCATCTTTTAATATATATTTCTGATGTGAGCATAAAAGGTGATTCAATATTAATCTCAAGTAATGAACCTTAGTTTTAATCTGCTCGACTTTCAGTGTTGCTGATGGGTGAAAAGACAGGGTCTCTAGTTAAGAAAAGCACCTTTAGGTTTTTGTAGTTCACTGCCAATGTTAGCATCAGTTTATCATTGCATTAAAACAGGTTAACAAGGTGATATAGATAGTGATTAAGATAGACAAAGGTATGCTTGTAAGATGCTATCAAGGCACATAATGGCAGTAGGTAGATATTGAATAATAAAGATGATAAATGCTGAGCTTTGGGGAACTCTGCATCGAAGAGTTAACCAGTCTGATAACTTAGAGCCTATCCTTATGTTTTGCCATTGACTTGATAAATAACAATGAAACCTTTGTAATACAATGCCCTGCAGTTCTAGAGCTCTTAAATGCAATAACAGTAGATTGTGACAAATTGAATCAAACACTGCTGAAACAGCAAGAAAAATGAGAAAAATGCGTGACCCTTTTTCTGTCCCATGGTTGGATTTAAGTCCGTGCTGCTGAGAGCTGAGTGGGATCTAGAAATCTATATATGGTGTTTCAGTTGTTGCACTACCACTTTTTCTATTGCTTTTCCTGAAAAGAGGAGGCTGGAAACAGGCCTACAGGAAGTGAGCACTGCTACATCTAACTTCACGTTCTTAAGAACTGGATGTATGCTTGCACTCTTCAGGCATAGTACCCTCATTCAATATTACCCTCATAATATTTGTAAGTATATCCATAAATTAAAGTATTTTATAATCAATGTGCATAAGTGCTAATTCTGCCCTCACACTGCCTAGTCACACCCCTGGCTACACCTACTAGCAAAGTACGCATGCAAACTGCCATATATACATGCATTAGTGATTTGATCAAATTACCTCCAAAATGGATAGTGGCAGAGTGGTTAGAAGGAATTTTCAGGCAGCACTATCTGAAAATTCACAAATAGGAGCAGTTGCTATGTGTATCGGACCTTTTGAATATCAGGCCATTAAGTCTTTACAGGCCCACTATGGCACATAGTCCGGTCCGCTGACCCCCCCTAACCCTGGATATTCAATGCCACAGTGACGGTTGACAGAGGACACCACCACAGCGGCGCACAGAGGACACCAGTGATATTACACTGCTACCCAGTTAGCACCCTGTGGCTAAAACTAGGCAAGCCAAAATCTGGCCTAGTTATAGCTGTGGATTGCTAACCAGGTATTGGTGCAATATCATTGCTACCCAGTTAATGGCAGTCTCTGCCTCCGCTCCGCCCCAGAATACCCCCAACACACCCCGATGCTAACCAGATAGCATCGAGGCACATAGGGGACTTAGAAGGGGATATTCAATGGTACTAATCATGTAAGCGCTGTTGAATATCCGCATTTAAGGTATTTACACGGTTTATTGGGCTGTATATCATGTAAATTCCTTTCAAAAATCGGGCCCTATATGTTTTAGGGGCATTATTTTGTTTGCCTATCCATTTACTTTATGGAGATAATTCAATAATTGTCACCTAAGTTGAGAGGGCAAGTATGTTTCTATCTGTAGCCTATTTTATAAAGACACATACAGTAGGCACCTATGCGTCTTTGAACATAAGAACATAAGATATGCCATACTGGGTCAGACCAAGGTCCATAAGCCCAGTATTCTGTTTCCAACAGTGGCCAATCTAGGTCATATGTACCTAGCAGTTTCCCCAAGAGACACAAGTTCCACAATGCTTGTACTGGGTCAAGCATTGATATTTTCACACCCCCAGGCACACCCCCCGCTCGTTCCATCTAAATTGTCTTACCCTTCCCCCCCCCCACCCCCTCTGCTGCCCATCTTCAATCCACTCGCTCCTCAGCTTTTTTCTTCATAGGCCCCGCACTCTGGAACTCCCTTCCCACTTCCCTCCGCTTAGAACCTTGCCATGCAGCATTCAAACAACAGCTAAAAACCCACCTTCAACCTCCCCATCTCCTCTCCCCCCTCATAGCTCCACTCTGCCTCCCCAACTGTTTCCCACCCCACTCTGCTTTTTAAATTGTAAATTTCTTTTCCTTTCCGGCTCTGTGCCTTGTTTTTATTGGTTTTTATTTATAGTACACCGCTTTGATTTTATTGAAGGGCGGTTAATCAAGTTTTAATAAACATAAACATAAACATATCTTCGGTCACTTCTTAATAATGGTTTATGGACCTTTCCTTCAGGAACTTGTCCAAACCTTTTTTAAACCCAGCTACACTAACAGCCTTTACTACATCCTCCGGTAACAAATTCCAGAGTTTGATTACACGTTGAGTGAAAAAACTTTTCTTTTATTAGTCTTAAATAGTTTACCCTGTTGCTTCATTGCATGTCCCCTAGTCTTTCTATCTTCTGATAAGGTAAACAATCGATCTACGTTTACCCGTTCCACTCCGTTCATTAATTTATAGACTTCTATCATATCTCCCCTCAGCCGTCTCTTTTCCAGGTTAAAGAGCCCTAACCTTTTTAGGCTTTCTTCATAGGAGTATCCTTCCATCCCCTTTACCATTTTGGTGACTCGTCTCTGTACCTTTTCTAAAATCGCTATATCCTTTTTAAGATACGGTGACCAGAATTGCACACAATATTCAAGGTGCGGTCTCACCATGGAACGATATAGAGGCATTATAATATCTTTTGTTTTATTTTCCATTCCTTTCCTTATCATGCCTAGCATTCTATTTGCTCTCTTGGCCGCCGCTGCACACTGGACCGAGGATTTTAACATGGTATCCACAATGACGCCTAAATTTTTTTCCTGGGTGGTGGCTCCTAATGTGTAACCTTGCATTGTTTAGCCATAGTTTGGGTTGTTCTTCCCTAGGTGCATAACCTTGCACTTGTACACATTAAATTTCATCTGCCATTTTGATGCCCAGTCTTCCAATTTATCAAGATCCTCTTGCAATTTTTCACAATCTTCTTGGGTTTTAACAACTTTAAATAGTTTTGTGTCATCTGCAAATTTGATAACCTCACTCGTTATTCCATTTTCCAGGTCATTTATGAATATGTCAAAAAGCAGTGGACCCAGCACAGATCCCTGGCGTACACCACTATTCACCTTTCTCCATTGGGAAAATTGGCCATTTAGCCCTACCCTCTGCTTTCTATCTTTTAACCAGTTCCTGATCCACAATAGTACACTGCCTCCTATCCCATGACTCTTTAGTTTTGCCAAAAGTCTCTGATGAGGGACTTTGTCAAAGGCTTTCTGAAAGTCCAGATACACAATATCAACCGACTCACCTTTGTCCACCTGTTTATTCACTCCTTCAAAAAAACATAACAGATTAGTAAGACAAAATCTTCCTTGTCAAAAGCCATGTTGGCTGTCTCCCATTAGGTTGTGACTATCTACATGCTGAGTAATTTTATTCTTTATGATGGTTTCTACCATTTTTCCCGGTACTGACGTCAGGCTCACCGGTCTGTAGTTTCCCGGATCACCCATGGAACCCTTTTTAAAAATTGGTGTTACATTGGCGATCCTCCAATCTTCAGGTATTAGAGATGAATTTAATGATAGTTCACAGATTACTGATAGCAGGTCTGCAATCTCATATTTCAGTTCTTTCAACACCCTTGGATGTATACCATCTGGCCCAGGTGATTTGCTACTCTTCAGTTTATCTAATAGTTGTAAGACATCTTCCTGATGTATCGATATTTCCTTCAATTCTTCCGCACCTTTAAATACCACTTCAGTCATGGGTAACATCCCTGCATCTTCCTCAGTAAAGACTGAAGCAAAGAATTCATTCAGTCTCTCCGCTATTGCCTTGTCGCCTCTTAGTGCTCCTTTAACCCCTTTATCATCTAATGGACCAACTGACTCTCTCACAGGTTTTTTGCTACGAATGTACTTGAAAAGGTCTTTATTTCACGTTTTTGCTTCCGCAGCAAGCTTCTTCTCAAATTCTCTCTTTGCCTGCCTTATCAATGCCTTGCATTTGACTTGCCAGTGCTTGTGCTGTTTCCAGGTTTCGTCGTTTGGCTCTTTTTTCCATTTCCTGAAAGATGCTTTTTTGGCAACAACAGCCTCTCTGACCTCACCTTTAAACCATGCTGGCAGTTTTTTGGACTTCCTTCCACTTTTCTTAAAGCGTGGAATACAGCTGGTCTGGGCTTCCAAGATAGTATTTTTCAACAACACCCAAGCTTGATGTACGTCTTTAACCTTCGCAACTGCTCCTTTTAGTTTTTTCTTAACTGTTTTCCTCATTTTATCATAGTCTCCCTTTCGAAAGTTAAAAGGTAGTACTGTGGATTTCCTTACTATCCCTCCTCCACTAATTAAATCAAAGGCGATCATGCTATGATCACTATTGCCAAGTGGCCCCAACACCCTTATCTCTTGCACTAGATCTGGTGTTCCACTAAGGACTAGGTCTAATATGGCTTCCCCTCTGGTCGGTTCATGAACCAGTTGCTCCAAGAAGCAGTCATTTATTTCATCTAGGAACTTTATCTCCCTAGCATGTCCTGACGTGACACTGACCCAGTCGATACCGGGGTAATTGAAATCACCCATTATTATTACTGCGCTGTAACTTTTGTTAGCTTCCTTGATTTCTTTGAGCATTTCATCATCCATTTGGTCATTCTGGCCAGGTGCTCGATAGTACACCCCCACTGCCATTGCCTTCCCCCTTTTATATGGAATTTCAATCCATATAGATTCTACAGCAGATTTTGTTTCCTGCGAAACTTTAATCCTTTCTGAGTCAATGCCCTCTCTAACATAGAGCGCAACCCCTCCACCAATTTGATCAGTTCTATCATTACGATATAGTTTGTACCCAGGTATCATAGTGTCCCACTGATTGTCCTCCTTCCACCATGTCTCTGATATTCCAATCATATCTAACCTTTCATTTAGTGCTATATATTCTAACTCTCCCATCTTATTCTTTAGACTTCTAGCATTTGCATACAAGCATTTTAGAGAATGTATTTTATTCATGTTAATTTGGCTATTGTTAGACATGGGTAAATTGGGATCTTTAAGCTCTGTCTGCTCCATACTTGTGGGCATTTGGGCTACTTTACTCTTTTGTGGAACCTCTCTGCTTTTGGTAGTATCCTTCAAGGATACATTCTTCCGAACCATCCGCTCTTGGGCGACTGTCGGTTTTCCCCTAATATCTAGTTTAAAAGCTGCTCTATCTCCTTTTTAAAGTTTAATGCCAGCAGCCTGGTTCCATCCCGGTTAAGGTGAAGCCCATCCCTTCGTAAGAGCCCCTCCTTTCCCCAGAATGTTCCCCAGTTCCTAACAAATCCAAAACCCTCATCTCTGCACCATTGTCTCATCCACGCATTGAGACTCCGGAGCTCTGCCTGTCTTTTGGGTCCTGCGCGTGGAACAGGAAGCATTTCGGAGAATGCTACCCTGGAAGTTCTGGATTTCAACTTCCTACCTAAAAGCCTAAATTTTGCCTCCAGAACCTCCCTACCACATTTTCCTATGTCATTGGTACCGACATGTACCAAGACAGCAGACTCCTCCCCAGCACTATCTAAGACCTTATCTAGGTGGCGCGTGAGGTCCGCTACCTTCACACCAGGCAGGCATGTTAGCAGGCGATCCTCACGTCCACCAGCCACCCAGCTATCTACATGCCTAATGATCGAATCACCAACTATAACGGCTGTCCTAACCCTTCCCTCATGGGCACATGGCCCTGGAGAAACTTCCTCGGTGCGAGAGGGTTTTACATCACCTGGAGGACAGGTCCTAGTTACAGGATCACTTCCTGCCACACCAGGGTGATGCTCTCCTGTCACGTGACCTCTCTCCTCCATGGCAACAGGGGTGCTGCCAGACTGGAGGTGGGACTTCAGGACTATATCCCTGTAGGTCTCGTCTATGTATCTCTCTGTCTGTCTTATGTTTTCCAAGTCTGCTACTTTAGCCTCTAGAGAACGGACTTGTTCCCTGAGAGAAAAGAGCTCCTTGCACCTAGTGCACACGTAAGACCTCTCACCAACTGGGAGAAAATCATACATGTGACACTCAATGCAAAAGACTGGAAAGCCCCCATCCCGCTGCTGGACTGCTGTCTGCATCTTAGTTTTAAGTTTGTGTCTAGATCTTTAAGTTCTTACTTACTAGGGGTTGCTATGGGTATTTATACCAATAAAACTGTACCTAATACATTTAATATACCTTGTTCACCTGAAGCTTAATTAATCTCAGGTCCTTAGTGTATGACTGATTTGGGTAATGAGCTTCACCTGAAAGCACCTCCTGTCTTTTAAGATGTGTAAGTACCTATAAAGCTATGATTATCCCAGGGGAGGGAAATAACACTTATTAAAAGAGGGCTGCTACACAGTACCCTGTCTTGTGCTGCTGAGGTAAGCTAAATTCTGATTTGATTTAAATTATAGCTCTTAGCTGCTGCTAGGCTCTAACTTCTTATGAAATTTAAACTACAAGCTCTCTGCTGGGTACTAAATTTAACCAGAAAGCTCTCTTCTGTGTTTTAAATTTAAACTAAAAGTACTTTGCTGTTACTTGGCCCTGAGTGACTATTAAATTTAAACTACAAGCTGTCTGCTGGGTATGAAATGTAACCAGAAAGCTCTCCTCTGTGTTTTAAATTCAAACTTTAATTGCTGCTACTAGGCCCTAACTGATCCATCAAAAAACAGTGGGTTCACAGATTAAGTAGCTTTAATACAAAGAATTCTTTTTAGAAAATTACCAGAAGTATATACTCACAGTTGCAGATTTCTCTCCAGAAGTAACAGTCCCCCTTTCTAGTCCTTCAAGACAGAAACTCGGCACCAAAGCAACAGAAATCATGGCTAGATTGATGATGTGCTTGGGAGCAGGTGCAATGTAGACAGCTGAAGTACAGTAAGTACGTACCTGCATATTTGATAAAATACACGCGTAGCTGATGATTCCACTCATGCTCCACCCAAACTCCACCCCAGAACAAGCTTACATGTGTGTCACATAAAACTATGTGCATTCTTGCCATCCTGCATATTTTTACCATTCTTGCCATCCTGCATATTTGTAACCCCAGGATAATTTTATAAAAGTCCTTTTGCATGTATCAAACAGGATTTTATGCACAGGGAAAGTTTCTAAAATTACTCTCCCAGGAAATCCACTGCTTACCCCGGGACAAGCATTGCGGTACCTGTGTACCTTTTTGGGAACCTGCCAGGTACTTGTGACCTGGATTGGTCACTATTGGAAACAGGATGCTGGGCTTCATAGACCTTGGTCTGACCCAGTATGACATTTCTTCTGTTATGTTCACTGTGTTCATTTCTAGAGAGAAAAGGAGGTGAAGGCAGGTCTACTTGTGGACTTGCTCCTTAGATATACTTGCCAGCTAATATCAAAAGGATACAGTATGACCTCCTGCATGCTGTTGCTGTTAAGTGCCATTGAGTCAATGTCGACTCATGGTAACCCTGTAGACAGTTGTCCTAAATTGTGTTCAGTCTTCAGTCAAGCATCCATAGCAGTTTTTATATTGATCCATTGCACTGCTGGTCTTCCACTTTTGTGTTGACCTTCAACCTTGCAAAGCATGTCGTCTTTCTCTAATTATCCTTCTCTTCACATGATGCATCTAAAGTATGAAAGTCAAAGCCAAGGAAAGCTTGGGTTTGATCTCCTCTAGTACCAAATGATTTGTTCTTTGGGCAGTCCATGTCATAGACAGTATTCTTTGCTAGCACCATAATTCGAAAGCATCAATTTTATTCCTGTCTTTCTTCTTCACTGTACAACCTTTGCATCCATGTGGTGTTAGTGAAAATACCATGACTTGGACAAGTCAAATCTCTGTACACAGAGATACATCTCTGCACTTTATAATCTTGTGTAGGTCCTTCACAGCCATTCTGCCAAGAATAATATGTCACTGGATTTCTTGCCTGCTTGTCATTTTATTATTGATTGATCCGAGTAGGTTAAAGTTGTCTACTATTTCTAGTTCTTCTCCATCAAAGATTAAATTATTGATTTTTCCAGTTGACAGGATCTTCGCTTTCTTCATGTTAAGGTGCAGAGCCATTTTATGACTATGGGCCTGATATTCGAAGGCCTTTACACGGGTAACTTCCTTAGTTACCCGTGTAAAGGCCTTATCCAGGATTTTCAAAGGGCACCTACACGGGTAGTGCCCTTTGAAAATCCCAGCTATGTTCCTAATGCGCCCAGATGCTATCCGCATAGCATCGGGACATGTTAGGGGCGTTCTGGGGTGGAGCGGGGGCAGAGGAAGGGGCTACACAGGTAGCAGCTATTTTCAGTGCTACCCGCATAGCCCTCTGTGCCTTAAAGATAGGCGAGGTTTTTCCTCACCTACCTTTAGGGCACAGAAGCTATGCATGAGGCATCGAAAATTGCTGTTACTCATGTAGCCTCTGCGGCTGCCAGGGCATCCAGGCTTACCCAGATTTTCACGTCCGCTGCCGCAGAAGTGAAAATCTGGGTTAAAGGGGTCAGCAGGTAGGCTATGTGCCCTCACGGCACATAGCCTGCCCAACTCAATATTAGGCTCTATGTTCCTTGATCTTGATAAGCAGATGTTTCAGATCATCTTCACCTTCATCTAGTAACATGGTATCTGCGCACCTCAGTTGTCTCCATACAGACCTGCTTCTCTGCTTATTTGTTCTGCATATAAATTGAACAGGTATGGGGAAAGTATGCAACCTTGTTGTACACCTTTGCCAATTTTAAACCATTTTGTTTCTCCTTGTCCCATTCAAATTGTTTTTCCCTGATCAATGTAAAGGTTGTGCATGGGAATTATCAGGTGTTCTGGTATATCCATGCTTCCTAATGTGGCCCAGAGGTTTTTATGATTTACACAAAGGCCTTAGTGAAATCAGGGAAATGTAGGTAGATATCCTTTTGGTAGTCTTTTGTCTTTTCAAGGATCCATTTCACATGTGCAATGATGTGTCTTGTTCCTCATCCTTTCCTGAACCCTGCTTGCACTTCGGGCAATTCTCGCTTCACATATGTTTATACCTTCCTCTGAATGATCTTGAGTAGAATCTTGCTGGCATGTGGGATCAGAGCAATTGTATAATAATTTCCACAGTAAGTCGGATCATATTTTTTCAATATTGGTATGAAGACAGATCTTTTGCAGTCCATTGGCCATGATGTTGTCTTCCAAATTTCCTGGCAGAGCCTTGTAAGTATCGTAACAGTTGTATCTGATTGCTGTAATACCTCAATGGGCATACCATCAATGCTAGGGACTTTGTTCTGTGATAATGTTTTCAATGCTGCTTCAACCTCTTCTTTCATTACCAATGGTTCCTAATCATAAGGTACAGGTTGAAGTGGTTTATTTATTTATTTAACATCTTTTATATACCGCGCTCTTTGTTTTCAGTGCGGTTTACAAGTAACAGAACTGCACAATCAGAAAACACTGGTGTGCTTACATTATAACAGGTAACTTAAACTTGGAAAAGGGGTAATAAAACTATAACTATGTACATACAGTAAAACTATATACAAAAAACAGTGTAAAAACTGAGCTATGGTTGTTGATCAACTTGATTTTATAGTATAATGATTGGTGTATTCTTTCCACCTTTTCCTGATCTTTTTAGCATCATTCAACATGGATCTTTGAACATCTTTTAGCATACCATTTTAAGGCTGGAATTTTTTCTTTAATTCTCATAGTGCTTATTGTTTCTGATTCTTTTTCTTTGCATGTGTCATTGTAGTGCTTCTCTTTATCTCATTTTGCTACACTTTAGAAAATTCTATTAAGTTCCATGATTACCTCTTTTTCTCCTCTGGCTTTTGTTTTGGCATTTCTGAGCAATTTTCAGAGGTTTTTCAGCCATTCATTTAGGCCACGTTTGCTTTTTCGCCTTTTGCAGAGTCGTTTCACTTTCTTCGAGCACAACGTTCTTGATGCCATTCCATAGCTCTTCTGATGCTCTGTCGTTTGTATCTGAAGTGGCAAATTGATTTTGCAGGCAGTCTTTAAATTCTGGTGGTATATTTTCCAAATCATAATTTTCTACATTGATGAGTAGCTTGCTTTTCAGCTTTAGCTTCAGTTTGCATACTAGTAGCCGCTGCTATCTTTACCACAGTCAACTCCATGGTTTGTCTTTGTTGATGTTACTAAGCTTTTCCATTGTTGATTTCTATAAATGTAGTCAATATGATTTTAGTAGAATCCATTGGGTAAAGTCCATATATAGAGTCACCCCTTGTATTCCTGAAGAAGGTATTTGAGATGAACAGATGCAGAATTCTTTTCCAACTTTGTTTCTGTTGGCAAGTCTATATTTTCCAACCATTTTACCTTCTTTGTTTCCAACTTTTACATTCCAGTTGCCCATGAATATCAGTATATCTTGTTTGCATGTTCTGTTGATTTCAGCATGGACTTGTTCATAAAACTGATCAACTTCATCCTTTTCTGCATCTGTTGTTGGTACATATACCTGAATAATAGTTGCTTTGTTGTGCATTCCTCATAGACAAATAGAAAGTAAGTGTTACTGATTGCACTGTATATAAGTATACCATGTGATCATTAGATTCCAAGTGCCCGACACCAGTTTATTTCAGTTTGTGAAACCCAACAGATCAAGTTATGCATGTGGCCAAGAGACCAGGGTTCAGCTCCCACTGGCATTCCTTGTGGCCTTGGGCAAGTCACTTACCCTCCATTGCCTCGGAAGAAAGGCCTGGCAATCTTCTTCCTGTCACACTTTGCCAAGAAACTCCAGGGGCTGCTGGGTCACCAGGAGTCAGCATTGACTCAACAGCACCCATTGCATTGCATTTGCTTTGTAGCTTGTCAGACAGCTGCCTGGGTGAGAATCTTCACAGTCTTGGCAAGTGCATATATCTATATGATTTGCAAGGGATTGTGGGCAATGCAGTTCATTCACACCAGACACAGCTGCTGACAATAATTTAGTTGTGCTTTTGGGTAAAGCCAATAAGATATTTATTTATGAGGTTATTTCTCCCAACACAGATATGCTTGGTAGCACATAAATCAGGTTACTTGCTTTCAGTGTTTAACTTGGAAAAACAAAGTCAAAATCAGGAAAACAACATTCAAACTTGTCAGGCATTAGCTAATGTTTTCTTAGCATATATCAAACAACAAACGAAAAGCCACAAAGAAAGAAAAAACTGTTCTTTTCAGGTTAACTTCTGATAACTTCCCACATAGATTCAGAAGTGATTCTCTCCTAGCTCACAAGCAATTAGGTAAGGCTCAATTGCTAGCAGTTATCCAGCTGAAACCCCTTAGCTGGCTTGCTTTCTACTGTGTGGGTCAAATCCTGCTTCAGGAGCTTTTCTGAGTAGATTAAAGAACAAGTTTGTATTTCTTTGTGATGGTTGCTGTACTTTATAACAGAAAATCACCAAAGGAGTTTGGACAGAGAGCAGTCCATATAAACACATTCTTCATCTGCAATCATTCCCCCTTCTTCAACAAGCATGGGTTCAATATCATGGATTGGCACAGATGAATCTCTCAATGGAGCACTTTCAGGAGAATACTTGTTTCCCTGCTGTCTTTCAAGGTTATAGTTAGGGCATAGATCAGTGTTCATACCTGAGCTTCCATTGCTGTTAGAGTTCCTCTCTATATAGCCTGGCCAGTATGTAGTCCAGTTCTTATGTCCAGCCTTCCAATCCAGATCCCTGGACACTGGATCTCTCTTCACATACCTTCTGGCACAGGTCTTAGGGTCCCTTCCACGTGCAGCCGTCTCCCTCACAGGTAGCGTCTGGAGTTTCCTAGCTCTGCAGCACCATTCCTCTGGCTTTCCCCAGTCCAATGGTGTATGCTGGCCCTTGAAATGCCTCCCAGTATACGTACTGCTCTGGACTCTTCTAGACCTCTCAAAGGCTTTTCTCTTCCTTCTTCCAAAGGGTTTCTTTCCTTCTCTGTCTGTCCGGTTTGGCTTCTGCTTCTGATGATCCTTCAGATGAAACTGATGATCAAGCTCAAGCTGATTCTCAGGATAATGAGGATAATTCTCTGTAGAATAAACCCTACCTTTATTCTGCCTAGATGAGTGCTCCCCCCTAATACAGTGCAGCTGAGCTGAATCAGGCCCTGCCCTTTCAGATGAGTGCTTAGGGATTACCTCATAGCCTTCCTGATTGAACACACGTTTCCCCACTTCAGCTCCTCTAATGGCTGTTGGAAACCTGGTGCATTCTGGGACCGGTAGTCTTTTATGGGAAAATTCTGTTTTCTTATTTCTACCAGAACTGACAGGTTGCTTGTTCAGAGTCACTTCACCTTTTCTATAGCTCCTTCCTGAGCTATGATAAGCTTCCTTATCACAAGCTTCTGACTCTCATTTCATGCCCAGCTACATCAACATTCACATGTCCCAAGGACTTTGTTCCAACTGCATCACAAATGCTGGCTTTACTCTGAAGAGTTTTCAGTTCTTTCCCAGTAATCCTTTGAGTGCCTTCAGAACTGAAGGATTCATTTTCTAGCACTATATCACAATTGTTTTGTGAGTCAACCTGCTACATGGGATCAAGCTTATTTGTCTGACAACTATGAGATGTCCTGTAGCAATGAAAGAGCTGATACTCACTTAGCCCTTTCCAGTTTCTTTCCTTAAAAGTTCTGTTTAATGAAAAAAGGTTAGAAAAAGTGACACCCTCTCCTAATACTGAGGGACCTATCGGTGGCTTCATGGTCTGTGCCAGCATATCACTATGGAGTCACATGACCAGCTCTGATAAGTCAGATATTAGTGATCAGTGGCTTATTTGAAATGCATAAGTCTACTGTCATTGACACTGTGGATGTGAATGCATGCTATATGATCCAGGTCATGAGATGATCAGTAATTATGGCAAGATCTCAGTTCTGTGTGTGATTTGTTTAAAGTAGGTGTGGGGTGGGTGTGGGGGTGTATCTGTGAAAGATAAAATAAAAAGGGGTTCATCTTTTCTTGTTGACTTTCCCCAGAGAAAATGGCCAAGGGAGGAATTGATGTAGTCAAAGATTCTAAATTGAAGTGTTTTGGAGGGCAGCTTGTCTTTGCCTGCTTTCTCCTGTACTGGGGAATGGGGAGCACAGGACTGCTGGGTCGGTGGGATCCTGGGTACTGAGCAAGACCTTGGACAAAGGAAAAGTGAAGGGGTTTAGGTTTTGCCTCCTTTCACCTGCAAGAAAGTCAAGTCCCAAACTTCCTATGTGGAGTTTGCACTGGGGATGGGAGGGAGAGAACTAGCCACCTGGATTTTGTAGGCAGCCTATGACCAGTGTGGCGTTACACTGGGTGGGACGAGGTGCAGGAACTTAGTTGAGAGCAGGAAACCTATAACCAATGGAAGTTGACTGGAGAAAAGGATGCATAGCATTTTTGGCACATGTCAGAAGAGGTTTGGCAGTAATTTGGAAGATTACCATAGCATTTAGGGATCCCATTGGATAGGACAGAGAATGCAGTGCATGGAAGTGTCTTTTCAGAGTTCTAGAGAAGCTGTCTGCTGAAACACTGGTGAAGTAAATCCAAGGAGTCCTACCAGAGGATACAGAGAGTCTGAGAGAAAGAAGAGAGAAAAGAATCCCAAAAAAAGAAGAAAGAAGTAACCCAGCATCAAATTTGGATTTTTTTGTTTTGGCTTTTGGCTTTTTTCCTATGGCTGTGAAGCAATAGATGAACTGCACTGATTTTTCACCAATTCACCCAGTGAATTATCTTTTTACATGTAGAGTGTTGGAGTGGACAGTGACCTTTTTGGAGTGCATGAATGCCCAAGGAAAGGGTGAGAGACACTGGACATGAGCAAATGTGCCCTGAGCAAGGGCCTTGAAAAAAAGAGGTTCCCACGCCACATCAGCAACCCCTTCCCAAAAGGAGCCAAGAAGAGGTTTCCACCTCTGCAATCTGTAGCCCTTGGAGCTTCCAGATCCACAGACCACCGACGGACCTATTACCGTTATAAAAGAATACGCCATTGAGCCTGAGTGTTGCTTTGAAGGATTATAAGATAGCATGTACCTGGCATCAGTTAAAAATGTTGCTCTATTTTTTTAATTCTAAAAGCTAGCACCTCTGAAAGCAGTCATCATGTCACAAAGACCCAATCTGATTGGTTCTTTTGGCATCTGCCCGTGTATGTGGAAAACATTGTGGCTTCATCGTTAGCATGAGCCATCTGATTCCAGTAGGTGTGCTGTCATTGTGTCAGTGGTGACGCTCATACAAACCTGAGTGCTGGCTTGCAAACTAAGAAGAAACTTTAAAATAGTGAATTTGAAATGAAATTAGCACAACTATGAAGACCGAGCATGATCACTTGCTGTTTGTCACTTTGTAGTAAAGTTGCATCTGGTTTCTTATGTCGACCTTTTGCATGGAACCACTGCCCAGAAGAAGATGCCTTCAGCAAGATACCCAGTACCTCACAATCTTTATGGCAGCAAGCCAGAAGCAGAAAAAGCTTGTTTATGTCGCAGGAGGGAGGGGGGATGAGCTAGGACCTCGAGGGATCAAATCGTTGAGTAAAGGAATGTGCAGACTCTCAAAGAAGAGATTCTTGTCAGCAAGAGCCTGAAGCACTAATAAAAATTTAGGTGAGGTGTCCTTCTGCCCCGCCCTCTCTCTTTACACCATCTCTCTCCAATATATTCAAGCCCTCAGGCCTCCCTCACTGAATTGAATGCTCCATGTCCTACTAGAATGGGGAGGAGGGCACCTGTAAACATAAGACATTCCAGAGAAGCATGTGATATGTTTGAAATAGAGATTTGGAGAGAAAGGAGATATTAGAACCATTAGGAACTATGTGGAGAACTTAGTCTGTTTACTAAAACTCGTTAGGCTTTTGCAACAAATGCAGCAAAAAAAGTGCAGACAGTGCAGCGTTAGTTGCAAAACCATGTGTCATCTGTTGGGGGCATGCATCGCATTTCCTTAGCAGATATGCACTGAATTTGCAGAGAGTGTGGTCAGACAGCAGCCTGGATGCAACTAATGCCACTCATTGAGGTGGTGTTAGTAGAACCCGTGCTGTCTGCAGATCCGCATGCTATTGAGGCCTGTGGTAACCACACATTGCAGACACTCACACTCGCCACCCTAATCCCACCCACTCATGCACATAACATGCTTTCTGCAGATAGCGCAGAAAAGCGCTGCATTATCTACATTTTGCATGTGTCATCTGTTAAAGCAACCAGATAGCATGCACTATCTGCCGTGTTAATAGCACAGCTTGCTAAACACACCCCTTTGAATCTCATGAGTTGGTTCTGTGATATTTTGCAGTACAGTACATTTTGTATTTGTAAAACAACTGTTTTCGTTGTTCTTGATGCAGGGCATCAATTTTCCAGCTGTTGTTTCCTAGGCACTATTTATGGATTGTGTGGCTTCCACTGGCTTAGAAGGGCTTTTCTCTGTAAATATGCAATATGGGCCTGATATTCAACCAGGACCACCATTTAAAGTTAAGCACTGGCCACGGCGCTTACGTCAATGTGTATATTCAGCAGCATATCCATTCAAATAGTGCAGTGTGTAAGCAGTGACTGCATTAGTGACTATAACTTGTAGGCCTGCTATTTGACCGACCTAAATTAAGTGGATATCTTATCCATTTAGTGGCTGAATATCACTGCTAAATGGATATGTGTCAGGCCTGCATTTGCTTTTTGCCAGTGCTGGCCTTTTATTAAACGGATTATGAAACAGCCTGATTTTATATGTATAATAACTAGAGCTTAATTCCTTGGGGAATGGGCTGGAATGCAGTTCCCCCACTTCTTTTCAGACTCCAGAGTAGCAGGGGTGTTCCAGCCCCTCCCTTCCAAGCAGTCTGCAGGAAATAGGAGGGGAGGGGGTGAGCCTGAAGCATAGCAGGAAACAGTCACTGTACTCCCTAATCCAGCCCCTCTTTTTGGGTTGCTCCTGCCCTGGCCCATCCATCTCCCCCCCCCCCCCCAGCTCCACAGTTCCACTTTCTTTTGTCCACAAAGTCAGCCTCGATAATAACCGAAAATACACAGATGAGTTATGTGTTCACCGCCTGCCAGCAAATGCATAACTTGCTTTGAATATTGGGCCCTCTATAAACTACAGGAATATATTGACAACTTTTAAAGAATATACGAACTGTCAAACTAGGTGCAGACTGAAGGTTCTTCAAGCCCAGTATCCTATTTCCAGCAGTGGCCAGCAGGACCAGTGCAAAGGCATCAGACACCCTCAGCTTTATGCTGTCTTCCCCACCAAGATTTTGATAATTAAACTCAATAATCATGATTCTCCCAACATTACCCCTCCCAAAACAAACCAGTAAAAATGCATAACTGAACATCGTGGGGGTCATTTTGGAAGCTCTATGCGTGCTTTGGACATCCAAAAAACAGGCATAGAGATGTCCAAAGCACAGAAACATCTCCAGAGTCATTTTAGAAGCCGGGTCTGTGGACATCTAACTCTGAACATGGGGGAACATGAGGGAAACTGTTCCCAGATGTCTGGCTTTGCATCTTAGAAGTCTAAGACTGGTAAAGGCGCACCATTTTGCGTGCAATATGTCAGCATTAAGGGTCTCTTCGTGCGGTAAAGGCCAGGGCAAGGAGTAGGCATACTGACGGTAAGGCCACTAGTGTCCATTTACCAGGCGTTAACAGGACATCAGGTGGTAAGGGTGCCAAGTGTGTATGTAAATGCCTGCTAAGGCCGGTTGCCTTAATGCCAGATAAGGGAACCTATCTGCAAGTTACAATTGAGCTGCTGGATGGGATCAAAGGGAATAGGTGATGGACAGTTCACATCCATACTGTATGTGCCCTTTATGTTAGACAATAAGTAGGAGGATAATGTGAGAGGCAGTTGGACTATAGCAGTAAGGGGTGCACATTCCATTAAAAAGCATATACCATCTCCAAAGAGCCCAAAACATATGCGCCAAGATGGTCACTAAAGCTAATCTAACAGACCATGTGACCCCAATTCTCCTAGACTTACACTGGCTCCCTATAAACAGCCGAATAAAATATAAAATCCTCCTAACTACATTCAAAATCGTCAACAACATCTCCCCATCACAACTATCCACCCTAATACACCCCCCATCAGATACTAGATCACGAAGACAGAACGCAACCCACTCCCTCAACATAAAAACAAATTTTAGAAAAACTAAAGCGACAACAAGTGACAGGGCATTCTCCTTCGCTGCCCCCACCCTCTGGAATGAAATACCATTAACACTCCGCATGATAAAAGACCTTCACCAATTCAAAAAAGAATTAAAAACCTACCTCTTTACAAAACACTTTGAAATCCCCTACCAACAAAGAACTTCACCAATACAATCACAGAAACACATACACTGTACCCAAGACAGAACAAATGACTAACACAGGAAAATTCACTAACCCCACACAACACGCTAATGAACCACTCAAACAGTTGACTATTTCACCACTGTAACTGTAACTAACTAAGATGCGCTCCATGTATATAACTTGTAAATAGTTTGAAAAGCTCTGTTATAGTTAATGTTCAAAATATGTTCAAAATGTTGTTCAAAATATGTTCAAAATATGTTCCCTGTAAGTACACCTGTACATAGTTAAAGCATAATGTTCCTTGTAAATGTATACAGAAGTATACAATTGTTCTGTTTAATGTTCAATGTAAACCGCCCCTGATCTCTGGAAGGGGCGGTATAGAAAAGACCGTTAAATAAATAAATAAAAATAAATAAACATGTAATCTACTGTAGTGTCAGTAGGTGGCATAGGATTGGGTAGAAGTGTACCATGGAGGAGACAAAATTGCCACAATGTAGGCATCGAAAGAATGCCTTGGTGGCAGTGGTGACCTGCATATCAGCTTCAGGTGAGATGTGAGTGATATTTCCCAATGAGTAAAATGCCACAGTGTGGGCCAGAGTGTAGCAGTTGGCAGGAGAATAACTGACTGAACATGATGGATATATGCTGATGGATTGGCCAAAGGATGGATTGCAGTAGATGAGAAGCAGTATATCCTTGCAGCCCCAGTGTACCCGATGTGACCTCACAAATTCAGCTAACCTCAGTTGTAGTGTGTGTGAAAACTAGTTGCTGGCCCACAAGGAAGGTCTACCATCATCTATTTGGGTTTCACAAATGTCTCAGCCACCATACAATTTTCCAGACACATATGCAATAACAACTGGACAAGTAAGGAGACTATGATCCAAGGACATAACAGCCGCACATCTGTAACAAACTGCATGCAAACACAAAGTGCTTGTGTACAGATAAAGTCTACACTCATACTGTCTGGTGGAACAAGGTCACTCACATGATGTTACACACCTGGTGTCCACTCATGTCTCTACTGATGCGTCTATCATATTGCCCATATGGAGAAAATAAGGACATGTGGTGATCTGTGCGGGTGGCCATCCCAGGAGTGTGATATGGCTGCATGTACTGCATATATGTGATGGCATACAAGAAGTTCATTCACAGTTATCCCGAAAGTTTTCAGTCATGTACAACTCATAAGTCATGCAATTGTACAACCCTTTGCAATGTGCTGCAGCAGAGCCAATAAAGTCATGCTGTCAGATGAGTATGATTGCAATGTTCATACTTGCAGACCCAATGTGCTATCATAACACATAAAAAATAATAATAATAATGTCTGCCATCGACTCAATGCTGACTCCTGGCGACCCTGCAGCTCCTGGGCTTTCTTGGCAGTGTTTGCATAAATATATTGCCAGACCTCTCATCCCACAAAATGGAGGGTAAGGGGACTTTCCAAAGGCCACAAATGGGATTCATACACAGGTCTGCTGCTTATTGAGCCAATGCTCTAGCCATTTAGCTACAACACCACATTTTTTTTAACAGCACTCTCTAGTATAAACCAGACTACAGGTCCCTGTCTAAAAAGGCCTAAATCCAGGACTTGAAAAACCTGGCAGGTACATTCCAGAAAAGTTGGAACCCATACCTAGGGCCTGCCTGCATCGGTACACATGTGGTTTGGACTGCACTGCACACTCAATTCCGTATCTGCATAACAGACACACAGCAGCAGTATTAATCTCCTGCCCAAAGGCCAAACCAAATGTGAGGACAAGATGCTCTTCCATCCACATTACCACCTAAGCCAAACAACATTCGCATACAGAGCTCCACTGGGTTGCAGTGTGGCACTAATCCCTGAGGCAACATATGTGAAAGGCATGCATTCCCTTGTGACCTGCTGTACACAACAAGATAAGTACATTTGTACATACACCAAACTCAGTCTTCCTTCATGACCCATGAGGTCCATCCCAGACTGACCTGCCCTCTCTGGGGGGCCCTGCACACCTGCTCCATTGTCATACAAGACATGCAGGTACTGGGCAATGCTCCAGTGATCAGGGCAGCAACTATGGCTGCAATCTGGGCTGTGTGCCCATATTAATTAGCTCCTTGATTTCCCAGGATGAACCTCACAATCTGAGCACCTATATGCCACTTTTTACCCTATGGAGAATGCAGCGATCCATCACATTGATCCTGGAATGTGCAGGCACATTGTGTGCTTCACGCATAGAACAGCAGCAACATCTATAAGTGTCTATTTTCACCAGCCACCCTGAGTGAAAGGAAGGGCACACATCACCTGACCAAGCATTGTAGTAGTTGGTCTCTCCAGGTTCGGGAGCTGATGTATTCCATTGCCAGCATGCTGCAGGTTTTGAGTGAGGTATATCATGCTAGCTGTTTCTGTACAACTGCAGCATGTTGGAGTAGCATGTCCCATCTGACCCTTGTGTAATATCTTATGTCATGTTTTGGGTCTTGGGCAGCTGTTTCCAAAGAACCAGAATGCATTGAGTAGTGCCTAGGCAGAAGGGGGGGGGTGCTACCAAACCCATAGCCACCAGCAGGCTACAAGCAGCCCCAGAAAAGCAGCTCTCTTTTGTTTCTGAGACATCTATTTAGCTAGATCCATCATAGTCAGCCTACAGATGCTGTGCCATGCTGGGCTGTCAGCCAGTCACATGCCATCTGTGCCAGGTCTACTAGTAACTATCCACCACATGTACAGTTAGCCACAATGAAGATGTTCACTCTATACAAACAGCATAGACAACCAGCAGCCTGGCTAGTGACTGGACTACCATAGTAAAACAGTGCCCCTGCCACTGCAGATTGACCCTAGATGAGACTATGTAGCTACTAGCTGTGACATGGTCAGAGTGAGAGTGACCTCTCAGCTTGAACGGATATGTGCAATCAGGCCATGCTCATGCCAGACCCATGTTATGATGGCTCAGCCATTTACCAAACCTCTGACCCATGTACATCCTATGCAAACTGCTCTCTATTAGACAATACCCAGAATCATCTGCTCATTTGTGTACCTCTTCAGTTTGAACTTAGGGACGGTTAATGCAATGCAAAGAGCGCTGGAAAGTGGCCCAGAGATAAGATGCGAGTACACGTTGGCCCACAGTGGCCTACGTTTGTCACATACCAGAAGACTGTGTCCCCCTACACAGGTTTTGGCAGTGAGCAATGAACATAGTGCCATGCTCGTACTCCCATATCATGTCATGTCCCTGGCCATGGACACTGCGAAAATGGCCAGTGCGGCACATGTGCTGTCCCATGCTCTGGATGCATTCCCCCCCCCCCCCCCCTCAAGAGCACATGGAAGCATGGCAGGTTGGACATGTCGTTATTTATATATTTATTTATTTAAAAGTATTTATATCCCACCTTATCCTTCAATCAAGGCGATGTACACAGCAACCAATCGAATTATATGAAATTTGTGTTATCATACAGTGTTATACAGTGAATATGTGTGTGTGTAAGTTGGCGTTGATTCGAGCTGGGCTATTTATAGCATGAGCTTTTATACAATATTCTGTACAAGGCAAAAGGGTGGGGGGGGGCTGGTGTTCGTCCAGGAGCTGTTGGGCACCATTATGTGCTTTCGCCGTAGTGCTCAATAAAGAGCATTGTCTTGAGTTGTTTTCAGAAGTCCTTAATGTCTTCTGTCGGTCGTAGTTTGTCTGGGAGGGCGTTCCATATTGCAGGTGCTGCCATCGATAGTGCTCTTCTTTCGGTGTTTTTGCGAAGCTTGGTGAAGTCTTTTAGTGTGTTGATGGTGTCAGAGGTGCCTCTCCTCCTGGGTCTTGTGCTGATGTTGGATTGTATGAGTGGTTGTAGGCTGAGTGCTGGGGTCCGGTGTTTGATTTTGAATATGTTTAGAACTATCTTATACCTGATGCGGGAGCTGATTGGGGGCCAGTGGAGGTGTTTTAGAATGGGGGTGATGTGGTCTTGTCTTGCTGAGCCTGATATAATGTGTGCAGCCGTGTTTTGAGCCATTTGCAGTGGCCTGAGTGACTGTTTGGTTAGGCCAATATAGATTGGGTTGCAGAAGTCTAGGATGGATGTTATTAGTGCTTGACAGACTGTGCGGAAATGATCTTGAGCGAGGAGGGGTTTGAGGCGTCTGATTAGTCTCATCTTGAGGTATGCGTTTTTGGTGGTTCTGCTGATGTGTGACTGTAGGTTTAGTTCTTTGTCGAGCGTCACTCTGAGGTATTTCACTTCCGTCTTTAATGGTATTGTTGTTTTGTTGACTTTGATGGAGGGTGGAGGTATGAAGCTGGTGTTTCGGGTGATGAGTAGTGCCTCAGTCTTGTTGTAGTTGATGGTCAGGTTGTTGTCTTGAAACCAGCTGGACATATGTTTGAGACAGTCTGTTATTTTGGTGTAGTCAGGGTTGTCGAGGTTGACTGGGGTGTATATCATGATGTTGTCAGCATAGATTGTGTATTGTATTTTGTGTTCTTTCATGATGTTGCAGATCGGTTGAATGTAGAGGTTAAATAGGAGTGTGGATAAGGTGTAGCCTGGACGCCTTGCTTGATTTTTGAGGATCAGGAGGTGTTGGAGCCAATCTTGACTTGGAACTGTCTGTCCATTAGGTATGAGTTGAACCATCTCAGGGTGGTGCTATGTAGTCCAATGCTCTGTAGTCTTGCTAGCAGAATACTGTGGTCCACTGTGTCAAATGCTGAAGAGATGTCTAGGAAGATCATAAGTGTTCCTCTTTTTCGGTTGTCTGTGATTTGGATTATGTAGTTGAAGAGGTATAACAGGAGTGTTTCAACGCCATGGTTCGGGCGGAAACCGTGTTGGTGGATGTCCAGTGGGGTATGTGTGTCAATGTGGTCCTGGAGTTGATACTGTACCGCTTTTTCTATAATCTTTGCCAGTAGGGGTATGCTTGAGATGGGTCTGTAGGCTGCTGGGTTACTCTTGTCTAGTGGGGATTTCTTCGGGATTGGTCTTATTGTGGCTAGCTTTAGTTGGTTTGGCATGGCTCCTTGGGACAGTGAGCTGTGCACCATGTTATGTATGGTGTGGATGAAGCTTTCCTTCATTGCTTTAATCCATGTTACCGGGCATGGATCTGTTGGTGCGGTGCTCGTGTTGCACGCGATGATGATGTCTGAGATTTGCTTTGTAGATGGAGTGTTGAATTTGTCCCATGTTTTGGAGCGTTTGGTTGGTCTAGCGGTTATGCCTGTCATTGGTTGTGGTGAGGTATCCAATTTTTCCTGTAGGTGGTCTGCGAAGGATTGTGGGTCTATCTACATATCTCTTTCAGTACTGGGTTCCTTGGTTAGATTTTTTACTATCTCGAATAGTTCTCTTGGTTTGTTGTAGGCTTTGAATATGATGTTTGTGTGGTATTCTCTCTTTGTCTGGTTGATGAGTTTGTTGTATTCCCTTTGCTTTGTTAGGTATAGTGCCTGAGTGGTGGGAGATTTGGTGTGTCTCCATCGGCGTTCTAGTTTCCTTAGATCTCTTTTTGCGTTACGTATGTCCTTTGAGTACCAGGGTGTGTGATGGCTTTTGGTGCAGGGAGTTTTCTTGGCTTTGTGTTCATTGTGATCTTTGTGATCTTTCTGCTCTAGATTCCTGCCTTGCTGCTGTCGCAGATTGGTTGACAGTCAGTTGCCTCCACTTGAATCTTGCTAAAACTGTTGCTATCTGGTTCTCTCACGGTGGCTCCCCCCCCCCCCCCCTATCTGGCCCCTTCTTTCTCTGGCTCTCCTGTACCCCTGGTCTCCACTTTCCGGTACCTTGGTGTACACTTTGACTCTGATTTGTCTTTTCATTCCCATATTTCTCAAGTTACTAAAACATCCTTCTTCTTTCTTCGTCAGATTCGTTCTATTCGTCCTTTTCTTTCTCCCTCAGCCCTGGTCACCCTGGTTCTGTCTTTAGTTATGTCATGGGTGGACTTTGCCAACTCCCTCTTTATCGGTCTCCCAAAATGCCAACTTACCCGACTCCAATGGATTCAGAACACTGCTGCACGCCTGGTCACATGCTCTTCTCCCCGGGATCACATAACTCCTCTGCTCTTCCACCTTCACTGGTTGCCTATCCCTTTCAGGGCCACTTTCAAGCTTCTGATACTGACTCATAAAGCCTTCCATACTAGCACTCCCCAATATTTAACGGATCTCCTTTTCTTCCACTCTCCCATACACACTCCCCGCTCTTTTCATCTCAACCGCCTCACCCTCCCATCACCTTCTCGCGCTCACCTGCAGTCTTCCCGCTCCTCTGCCTTCTTCTTTGCCGCTCCCGCCCTCTGGAATACCCTTCCCCCCTCCCTCCGCCTTGACCCACAGTTTACTACCTTCAAACAACAGCTAAAAACCCACCTGTTCTCCTTAGCTTTCAATGTTCCCTCTCCTCTTGTCTGATTACCTTTCTTCCCTCCCCTTGTTCTTTCCTTGGTCTACTCCCTATCTATGTTTTGTCCTGTTTTCTTGATTTTTCAGCTGTCCTGTCAAACATTGTACATTTCTTTTCCTTTTCATTGGCCTTGGCCTTCTTTTATTGAATTTTAATTGTACACCGCTTTGGTTCCAGTGAAAGGCGGTTTTTATCAAATACAATAAACATAAACATAAACATATTGGCTCTGGCGGCAGCATTGATGATACTGTTCCAATTGTTGACATGCTCATCTAAATCCTCTGTTTCAGGGTTCAGGTAGGGTAGAGTGTCCTGTAGAAATTGGTCCTTGTCGAAGCTTTTGAATCTTCTTTGCACGGGTGGGTTGTCTTGAGACTCGTTGTGTTTTCCCCCTTGTGGCAGGATTTTTATTGTAATTCTGTGATGGTCTGACTAAGGTACAGGTGTCACAGAGGGCGTTGATATGCAACCTCTGTCGTGTAGGTAGTTGGGGGCGAATATGAGGTCTGGTGATGATCCGTGTCTGTGTGTCGGAGTGTTGATCAGTTGTGTGTATTGTAGGGTGGCCATTGCTTGTAGGAAGGTTTCTGTCTCCTTGATGGTGGCAGATTTGAGATTGAAGTCTCCCAATAGTAGCAGTGGTTTGTGGTTGGTGTTAACTGCACAGACAGCCTCTAACGTGGTGGCTAGCTCATCTGGTGGAGCATGGGGGGCGCTGTAAATGAGGCACAGGGCCATCTGTTTGTTTTCCACAATGATTGTGTTGCATTGGTCTGTGTTTGAAGAGCTTCGGGACTTGAGCTTTAGGCTGTTCTTTGCGATGATCAAAACCCTCCTACTCTCCTGTGTGTGCATGGGCAGTTGAATGCTGCGTACGTAGAGGGCAGTAATTGATTAAGGAGTACATTGTCAGTGGGGGTGAGCCACATTTCAGTGATGCAGAGGATGTCGGGTTGCTGAGCTTCTATGTGGTCTGCTAGCGTGTTAATTTTGTTTCGTATGGATCTGGTGTTGATGAGCTCTATGGAGATAGCAATTGGCATGTTTACTGCTCTGGTGGCTCTTTTTAGGTTTGCATGGGTGTTGGTCATGAGGTTGGATTGTTTATTGTGCTTGGCTTTCTTGTGTGTGTTCCAGGTTGTGTGCGGGAGAGGGGTTTAGATTGGTAGGGTTGTTGTTGGCCATAGGGTGTGTGTGGGTGGGTAGTGGGTAGCTGTGTGCTGTGGAAGGAGTTGGGTGAGGAGGAGGCATATAGGCAGATATATGGTTGCAGACATGTTGGGTTCGGATGGACTTACTGTGAGGTGTTTTTGCTGCCTTTGGTGCTTTTCTTTGTTCCTGCGGTCTGACGCTGTCGATCTCTTGTTGGGCCTTTTTGGGGTTGTTGCTGTGGTCGCTCCTGCGGCCGCGCCAAAGGGCCCTCTGGCGAGGCCCTCAGGCACAGGCGCACCCTGCTTGGCCGTCGCTTTTATCAGCCTCCCACTGCCCCGATTGGGCAGGAGCCACTGAGTGGGACGATTTCCCGCTCAGGTGCTCTACCCCGGATCGGGGGAGCTTCGTTGGTCGGCGGGAGGTGAGCAGTCCTGCTGCTGGCGTCCTCTGCTAGGCCGCTGCTTTTATCAGCCTCCCACTGCCCCAATTGGGCAGGAGCCTCTGAGCAGGACGATTTCTCGCTCAGGTTGGATGCTGGCACAGTTGCTGGCTACACATATACTGCCATCCACAGCCTCTATGTACTCTAACATCATCCTTGTGGCTGTCACACTTGGTGCACATGGAAAGTGGGTGAGGCTGTCATGTAGGGCCTCTGATGTGAAGCATGCAGAGATTGAGTAGGCCGTCAGAGCTTCTGTGCATCTGCACACAGCCTCTGACTGGCTATGCCTCCTACCAGAGGCACATTCACAACATATATGGGACTGTTCTTCCCCCCCCCCCCCTTTACCACAACATTCACCTCCAGACACTGCCTTCCCACATGATGGCAGGCGATGCAGAGACTAACATGACATCCTGTGGCACCTTCATCCTGCTGGAATTGTGCACGCACTATTCAGAAGTCAGTATCCCACTATCACAATCAGGCAAACCAATGCATGTCATCTCTGTAAATGTAAGGCTGGTTGTTGTTTTGGAGTAATACATACTGTCCTGCTGAATGCTGGGGTCAATGATCAGTAGACAGTGTTGACATTGTGTCTATTGTGTGCAGATGTGCATGAGACAGACATGGCTGTATGTGCATACTGTGCATGGAGTTGAGAGACCCCCAAATTGCACTCTGTGACTGCAACTTAGGGCAAGAGCAAACTACATACAACTACATCACAGAATCTGTCTTGTCTCACTAACTCAGTGACTCCATTATGGTTTATGGTTTATTAGTACTTGATATACCGCGCCTTCTACTAGCAGGGCGGTATACACTTCAAAAGCACAAAAAGACACAGATTAGAAAGGAATGCCATTTATAGATATGAAAGCAACATACATAAGAGAATAGAAGGAGAGACAAGCAGACAGTGTTCATGGTGGCAAGGGAGGGAGGTCAAAGGCACGTCAGAACAGGTGGACATTCACAGAGGCCAGCCCTCCTCGTAAGCCTAGCTCCCAATAGGCTGCTGTTGCAACAAGGGGGCTGACAGTGTTGCCACAGATACAGCTATTATGGCAGTTGGCATTTATCAGGCCTCTCACCTGTGCAGCCAGGTGTGTCCTAAGGCCTTGAGTCTCAGTCAGAGGTAAGGATTGCTGCACACACACATGTGATAGGGCCATCCCTGGTAAGTGTCGTGTTGGGAGGTAAGTTGAGGGGCATGCTGTGAAAATGGGCCTTGATGATGATGTAACTGGGAATGCATTTGAGTGTCAAAGCTTTGGGGACAACATGTGTACAGGCACAGCAAGTCAGCCAGTGACTGCCACAGGTTGCAACTACTTACTGAAAAATAACCTTCAGCCCATAAGTGGAGATGCAGAATGACTAACCATGTAATATGCTGTTTGCACAGCCATAAAGCCTGGCCATCACACACATGCACAGTGCATTGCTGCAGCTCACAGTCCTCTGGAAACACACACACACACACATGACCCCACTGCCCAAATGAATTGTAAGTTGATATTCTTCCTTGGCCTTTAGGCCTCCTTTAATGCTTGGACATTGCTATTGCCCACTCTGAGCGTGCACATGCTATTAGCATTGCACACACAAACCCCTCAGTGTACACACAAACCCCTCTGCCATCTAGTCAATGTTGGTATAGTTTCTCAGTGGGGGTGGAGACTGTCAGGAATCATGCTGAACAAGATAGAGAGGGCTGCACCTGTAGACAGGAGAAGGTTTTCACACCTGGACATATCACTCTTGATCCACAGGCTGGTTTTGAACCCATGACCCTTTCCTCTCACACACATTGTCTATGTGTTCAGAACCACAGAGCAGCCATGTGGGAGTGTGGGTGCCTCACTCCATGTGTAATGTATGTGGTCATTGTCAGGATACATGAGGGCATGAGCTAGGGTATGCCTCTCTGCAATATCTGTGCCATATTTGTCTGACAAGATATGTTAGGCATGTGTGTCATAGGAACATATTGTGAGCATATGTATGTGCTGCAGCTGTCATAGCAGAGTCACACCTAACATCGCAAATGGGCACCCTAGGCAGGTGCCTAGTCCACCTAGAGGACCAGCTGGCCCCACAGCAGCAGTCACATGGCACCTTCTTTGTCACTTTGGCACCAACTACATAGTGCCCTTTATTACAAGAGCACCATGCTGTGACTGCCAATGAACCATTGCTATCACTAATTTCAGGGCTAGAGTGGGAGGTGCACACTGCAGACATCTAAATAGGCTCCCTTTGTGGTGTTTAACCAACGAAAACTTCTCTTTCCCTTCAAGAAGAGTTCTTAACGCCGGTGTTCCCAGCAGCAGTGCCTCTAATGCACGGTAACAGCATCTGGCGTTAAGGGCACACACACTGTTTCTGCCTACTCTCCACCCAGTTAACTCCCCCTCACCTCCTGTTGCTACCTTAACACTCATTAAAGGGCTACCAGCCAGTAAGCCAGTTTTATCGGTGCTTGTCACGGTGTTAACCTCTATGTGGCGCCGATAACGCTCACCAATGGCACCTTGGCGCCCTTACCGGTCCTTAGTAAACATACCCCTTAGTTTAGATCTGCTCCAGGCATATGAAAAGTGCTTGTTTTGGATGAAAAACATCCAAAGAGTGTAGAGGAGAAAGCACTCCATCATTCCCAGTACTCAGCACAATGTCAGTGATAACAGCAGTGGAGTTTGCACCCTGGCTGCTCTGGTCCTAGGAGCAATGTTCCCTCTAATTTTCTGTAGGCTGTGTGCGCATAAAATATCAGCTGTGTGCAGCTTTTGAAGGAAGGTTAAATTTTTGTGCGCCACATAACGACACTCGGAGTTATATACTTTAAAATTTGACTACACGTCAGAATACAGTATGTACACCACATTGATTTTAATCAAATTAAATGAAAATAGACAATTACTAAATGAAGTGGGAAATTTCTAGTAATTACAATCATAACTTTTAAATTTTAAGATGTCTGTGTTGTTTTCTATCAGAATTAGAGCTGTAATTTTTGTGCGCTCTGTTGTAAAGTATGTGCGCTCACTCGGCGAGGTGTGTGCGTGCGCACACGCGCACAGCTTAGAGGGAACAGTGCCTAGGAGTCCAACCAAGTATCAGGTTACCACATAAAAAAGGCAAAAACAACCAAGTCAATGGCGTGGTAAATAGAAGCAGTTTTTATTAAACAATCGTCACCAAGGAAAGTAAAGTTGCCCATGAGGGGGAACAACCAACCAAACCCAACACAGGCCGTGTTTCAGCTACACCTTCTCCAGGGGTTCAACGGCAGTCCAAAATCACAAACATAAAACCAAATAGTGTTCCATGAAAAATACAAACATCAATAATATATATAAAATAAAATTATTTATTTAACAGTTTTTTTATACCGCTTTATCATTTCAATCAAAGCGGTTTACATTGTAACTTAAACTTGGTAAACGTACATTAATAACTTGGATGTTTCAGAGCAATGGAGGGTTAAGCGACTTGCCCAAGGCCATAAGGAGTGCTAGTGGGAATTGAACGCTGGCCTCTTGGTTCCTAAACCAAAGCTCTAACCACTAGACTACTCCTCCACTAATAATAAAAATCATAAAGGTAAATGATATAAAACACATTTTGAAACATGCAACATTTTTGAAACAATGATAACCAGTAATCATTAACATATAAATGGCTGAATGTATAATAAATAACAATAGATAAAAATATAAATAAACCATAAAGTCTTAAAATGATAAGTAAATGAAGATAAGGCATGGCTATCCTACTAATGAACCTTGAGGAATGTGACATCTATGAGAAATGTTTAAAAAACAAATAAAACATATATAAAAAGGAGAATCCGACCTTATATCACTTCTCTGCACCTGACTGTGCCTCTTGTTTTTCAGACATTCTGGCTTAGACATCCCCAATTGCACTTGGATGTTGTTTCTAAAATTTCCCTCCACACTTTTAAATATTAAACTTTGTATGAATGCATGTGCCCATTCTCTCTGCAGCTAAAATAATGTGCTGGTGACTCTTTGAGTTTGTGTGACTATCAGAATCTATCAGTTCACTTTGACTGCTGCTCCTCATTGCCTTCCTTCAAAAGGTACCATCCTAGGCAACTGCCTGGTTTTACCTGATGGTTAAGCCAGCCCTGGTGGCCAATCCAAATCATAAGTTCCTGGCAGGATCCAAAAAAGTAGATACATTCCATTCTGCTAACCCCTACATAGATTCCATTGCTCCCAACCCACCTTTAAGACTACCAATAACACTTTCCGAACTTTTCCTTCAGAAACTTGTCCAAACCTAATACTAGCTGGTTTTGCCATATCCTCTGCAGGGGTGGAATTTAAAGAGGCCGTTTCCATTTTATTACCACATACTTGTTTCCCATCTCCTTTCCATCTCTCCGTTGATCTTATTCAGAATCAATGAAGGAACAAAATAGGCATGAGAAACAAATTGCATGTTCTGGCATGTTGAAGTGCAGAGTTTTCCAGATGACAAGTCCTGTTAAGTAAGTGATACTTTAGATCATGATACTGTATGCTAAGGTGCACGTCTTATATGAGAAACCATTTTATCTTACAGCGTTTGTGCCAGTGAAATAATTTGATGAAACCCCCCCCTGAAGCAATTGTTTATCAATGGCCATGTTGGGGGTTTTCGAATTGACACACTCACTGAAGGTAAGTGCTGCAGAGCCTAGTTACATTACTGGTAAAGGGTGTGGCAGAAGAAAGGAAACAGACATATTTGCAGATGAAAAACAGGGTCATTTGAATGAAGAAAACTGATGGGCCATTATTCAGTGGGATTTATGCGGCAGCAGCACTTGCTAACCTCACGAGCCCTGCTGATTGTGACATTCAGCAGCATTATGCAGACAGTACCAATGAATATCTCCTCGGACCACTGTGGCAATATCCGGATAGTGCCAGGGTGGTCTGTGGGCCAAGCAAAGGCAGTCCCAAGAGTTCCAGTCAGCAGCGATATTCGATCTGTTAACCAGATAATAAATCGTATAAAGTTAAGTCAGGAAAAAAGCAATCCTAACTTTATTCAGTTTCCTATTAATGGCACTGCTGAAACCGAAATTCAGCACCAGTAGATGTCCAGATTCCTTTGCTGAATATCCTGTTTTATTTTAAATGCCACAGTCAGCATTTTTTTAAAAACGTGACCGCAGTGTTTAAATAGGGCTTGCGCAAGGAGATGAGATGCCCTAGGCAAACCTCATTCCTTGTGCCTCCTCTTTCCCCTCCGGCACTCACTGCCGTCGCCATCGCTCTCCAGGATGTGCATGCAGACAGCCCCGTGGCGCTTACCTTTACACTGCACGGCTGTTTGCTTCCATCCCCTCTCTGACACCTGATGCCGATTACCTGTTTTCGGCAGGATGTTGTCATCCGACATCTGAGGAGGTGGAAGCAAACAGCCTCACAGCGCTGAAGTTTAAAGGTAAGCGCCATAGGGCCATTTGCAGTCATTGCCGCTGCTGTATGTCCCGAGAGGGGCAACAGTGGCGGCACTGGGTACCCCCAGAGGGCCGGCACTCTAGGCGACTGCCTAGTTCACCTAATGGTAGCTCCGGCCCTGAGTTTAAATATTGACCCAGGAGACTTTTGGTGAACAATGATGAAAGACACACAGTGCTATTAAGTTTGATTTTTAAGCACTGGCAATTTGAACTTTACCTTCATTTAGAACACAACAACATAAGAACTTCCATACTAGGCCAGACCAATGGTCTATTAAGCCCAGTATCCTGTTTCCAACAGTGGCCAATCCAGGTCACAAGTATCTGGTATATCCCAAAGGTTCCATGCCACTTATCCCCAGGAATAAGCATTGGCCTTACCCAGGCCTACCTTAATAATGGTTTATGGACTTTTCCTCCAGGAACTTGTCCAAACCTCTTTTAATCCTTGCTACACTAACAGCTTTTGCTACATTCTCAGGCAAAAAATTCCAGATCTTAATTATGCACCGAGTGAAAAAATATTTTCTCTGCCTATTTCCAAATGTGCTACTTAGTAGCTTCATTGCATGTCCCCTAGTCTTTGTACTTTTTGAAGGAGTAAATAGCCAATCTATGTTTACCCCTTCCACTCCACTCATTATTTTATAGACCTCTATCATATCTCCCCTCAGCTGTCTCTTCTCCAGGCTGAAGAGCCCTTACCTTTTAAGCCTTTCCTCATAGGAATATTGCTCCATCCCCTTTATCATTTTGGTCACCCTTCTCTGTAGCTTTTCTAACTCTGCTATATCCTTTTAGAAGCAGCGACCAGAACTGCACACTAACCTTAAAGTGCAGTCTCACCATGGAGCGATATAGAGGCATTATGATATCCTTTGCTTTATTCTCCCATACCTTTCCTTATAATTTCCTAACATTCTATTAGCTTTCTCGGCTGCCTCTGTACACTGAGCAGCGAAGTTCAATGTATTATCCACAGTGACATATAGATCCATTTCCTGGGAGCTGACTCCTAATGTGGAATCTTGCATTGTGTAGCTATAAGTTGAGCTTTTCTTCCTCGAGGCCATAACTTTGCGCTTGTCCACTTTAAATGTCAGCTGCCATTTGTATGCACAGTCTTCCTATTTAATTTCATTCTATTTTATATAAGGTTGCATCACGGCCTTTTGCAGTAATATGACATTAATTGCAGAAGTATGATATGGTGAACAGAAGAATATATGATATGAAAAAATATCAAGCAATAATAGAATTTATAGAATATAATAATACTAGTAATATCAGGCAGATAATAATACCACCTCTTGAGGTTTCACGAGGTAGCTGCCCACACTCGCTACCTGCTCCCTGCCCCGATCTGCCTGATCGCACCCATCACCTCTGCACCACGCAAAAAGCAGATATCGCAGAGAAGTGCCTGTGATCCCAGTTTTTCTGACGCATTAGCTGCTTCCGCAGGGCGATAAATCTGCGTTAGCCCCGTGATAGCAGCCAGCGCACGTTTATAGACATACCCCTGTGTATTCTGTACAACAAAGATCCAAGCAAGTTATGACAAATTATAAAAGCAAATTATATAAATCCATAGCAGGACATGAGCCTCAGGATGTCATAGGCATGAACTATCCATTTGACCGGGAACAGCTTATGTCAGCGTACCTTGGTATACCTGGCTGGTACTGTAAAACTCCTCTTCTATCCTTGCCTGAGCAGTACATGGGGATATATCTTTTGCTGTTTGTCAGGGCAAGGAATGTGCCTGCAGGTATAACAGTGCGTTCCCAATTGTATTCATACTTTTCCATTCACGACCCATACTGAGCTACCATAATATTATAGACCCCACCACAGAATAAAATGGCCTGCATTGTTACTTGTTTAAATAAAACTCCTCAGGAAATTAAAAAGCCATGGGATAAAGATTGTGAAAAGTTCAAGGGGGATCTGGTATCCTGACAAAACTGGTAGACTGGGTGTCTAAATGACAAATGAAATTTAATGTAGACCTGTATATACAAGGTGATGTATATAGAGAAAAATAATCCTCGTTATATAGCTAGATTATGCTGTATTATGGAGATGTGTATTCTTTAGTGTACATTTGATTCATTAGTGAATCTTAAAAAAAAATTGTGTATATTAACCTGTGAATGAATGCTCGTTAAGTTGATGAGCACACATTAAAAAGTTTTAACATGCATTAAAAAATATTTCATTAAAACAACTGTGTAAAATGAACTGAAAAAAAGCTTAAAATCAGGAAAAAATAATAAACAAACTGAAAATGAACCAAAAGCTTTAGTATCTTGTGCAGACCCCAACTGGGTTCCATATTAGGAGTCGATACCTAGGAAAAGGATCTTGGAGTCATCATGGGCAATATGTTGAAATCTTAAGGTCCATGTGTGACCGCAGTTAAAAAGAAAATAGAATCTTAGGAATTATTTGGAAAGGGGTGGAGAATAAAACGGAGAATACTATAATGCCTCTTCATTGATCCGTGATGTAATGCACCTATTCCGTGTAGTTCCAGTCGGCTCATCTCAAAAAAAATACAGCAGAATAAGAAAAGGGACAGAGAAGGACAACCAAAATGGTAAGGAGGAGGATGAAATGGCTCCCATAGAAGGAAAGGCTAAAGAGGTTAGGACTCTTCAGCTTGGCAAAGAGATGACTGAGAGAAGATTTAATAGTGGTCTTTAAAATCATGAGTGTGGTGAAACAGGTAAATAGGGAATAGTTGTTTACTGTTTCAAAAGGTGCCAAAATGAAGGGATACTCCATGAAACTAAAAACACATTTAAAACAAATCAGAGAAAGTATTTTTTCTTGTAGAGAGTAATTTTTTAAGGGGTGCTTAGTTAAAGTGTTTCTTAAGAGACTACTTTAAGCCTATTTTATAAAAACAAGTTGGCACCGAATCATAGTTTATAGAATACTAGCCTAAATGACAAAAACTATTTCTTACGTTAAAGCATGGACATTTACATGTGAAAATTATAGTATTTTATAATCTACATGCGCACTTACACACTCCACCCGTGCCTACCCATACTGTGCCCACCAGCAAAGTACACACCATCGAACTAGGTGCATCTTTTTATGCTGGTTGGCACTTTATGAGGCCATTAACCTGCATATGTGGCCACATACACACATTAATGACAAAAATAAACCACATTAAGGTGCCTACTTGGCGTCCCTCAAAAAATTACCCCCTAAATGCACAATTAAAGGTCTAGATTTATGGCCAGAACATGTGGTCAAGGAAGTTATCATAACTGGATTTAAAAAGCGCTTAGATAAGTTCCTTGAGGAAATGTTCATAAATCATTATTAGCTAAGAAGCTACTGCTTAACTCCTAGTATGAACGATAAGGAATGAATCTACTCCTTGGGATCCTGCCGGGTACTTGTGTCCTGGCGTGGCACTGTCGGAGACAGGATACTGGGCTTGATGGACCTTTGGTCTGACTTTGTATGGCAGTTCTTATGGCTGTCCTGTGCTGTCTACTGCTGAATAATGCATTGATATGCTTGCTATGTCTTATTATGGCATAACAATATATGTGTGATACATAACACTATGCATGTCAGGATGAGACATGAACTTGCAAAACTGAAAGTGGATAAGGCCATGGGACCGGATGGGATACATCCCAGGATACTGAAAGAGCTCAGAGAGGTTCTTGCAGGGCTGTTAAAGATGTTTTTAATAGACCCTTAGAGACAGGAAAAGTTCCACAAGATTGGAGAAGGGCTGATGTGGTACCTCTTTACAAAAGTGGTAATAGGGAAGAAGTGACAAACTACAGGCCAGTAAACCTTACCTCGGTGGCGGGAAAAGTAATGGAGGCACTCTTGAAAGAGTGACTAGTGGACTTTCTCGAAACCAACAGGTTGCATGATCTGAGGCAACATGGTTTTACCAAAGGACAATCTTGCCAAACAAATCTGATTGAGTTCTCTGACTGGGTGACCAGAGAACTCGATCAAGGTCATGTGATGGATGTGATCTTATTTATTTATTTAACATCTTTTATATACCGCACTATTCATAATCAGCGCGGTTTACATAGAACAAGAAAACATCAGACAAGAATACAATTATCTGTTTTTTGTTTACATATAACAGGAACAATAACTTGGGTAACCGGGGTAATTATTTACAACAAATAATAGTCAGTGTAACTATTTACATTTGGAAGACATATTGTATAAAAAAGAACCTTGTTAATATGAGAGGGAGGTGTGAAGTGTTGTTGGGATAGCAGAGGTTACGTGGAAAGAACGGGATTGTTGCTATTTGAGTGTGCCTGTGTTACTATGTTCTCTGGGAAATATTTGATGAAAAGGTGATGTTTCAAGGTGATCTACCTACATTTTAGTAAAGCCTTTGATACTGTTCCTCATAGGAGGCTTATCAATAAACTAAACAGCTTGGGGATGGGTCCCAAGGTGGTGAACTGGATCAGAAATTGGTTGACTGACAGATGACAGAAGGTGATGGTAAACGGAACTCACTCAGATGAAAGGAAGGTGATTAGTAGAGTGCCCCAGGGTTTGGTCCTGGGACCATTACTGTTCAATGGATTTCTGAGTGATATTGCTGAAGGACTGAATGGAAGAGTCTGTCTTTTTGCAGATGACACAAAAATTTGCAATAGAATGTGCCCCACTGAGGGAGTGGATAATATGAGGAAAGATCTACAAAAGCTGGAAGAATGCTTGGCAGTTAAGATTTAATGTGAAGAGGTGCAGTATCATGCATTTGGGAAGCAGAAATCCAAGGAAATCGTATGCGATAGGGGGCGAAAGGTTGGTGTGCACGGACCAGGAGAAGGACCTCGGAGTGATTGTTTCTGAGGACCTCAAGGTGGAGAAACAGTGCGACGAGGCAGTGGAAAAAGCCAGAAGGATGCTGGGTTGCAAACAAAGAGGAATGACCAGTAGAAAGGAAGAGATACTGATGCCACTGTACAAGTTGCTGATGAGGCCTCACTTGGAATATTGTGTTCAGTTTTGGAGACCTTATCTCACAAAGGATATAAAAAGACTGGAAATGGTTCCGAGGAAAGTAACCAAAATGATTTGGAGCCAGCGTCAGAAGACTTAAGAGAAGAGACTTGAAGACACTCTGGAGGAGAGAAGGGACAGGGGAGATATGATTCAGACCTTTAAATACTTAAAAGAGTATTAATGAACCAACAAACCTCTTCCATAGAAGGGGAAGCTGTAAAACTAGAGGGCATAACATGAAGCTGCAAGGGGTTAAACTGAGACAATGTCAGGAAATACTTTTTTACTGAAAGGGTGGTGGATGTTTGGAATGCCCTCCCGATGGAAGTGATGGGGGCAAACACAGTGACAGAATTCAAAATGGCATGGGACAGACACAGTGGATCCCTTTTACAGCAGCAGGATAAAATCAAAATAAACATAACTATCTCTTATATCTGAACAAATAAGGGTGACCTACACGGAGCGGTGGGTACACCCCTAAACAAAGGCATAGGGAGGGGTGACCTGCATGGAGCAGCAGGTACACCTACTCTTGCCGCCTTGCTGAGCAGACTAGATGGACCATACTGGTCTTTATCTGCTGTCATATACTCTGTTACTATGTAATGCTATGACAGCATGTCCTCTTCTCTCCTCAGCATGGACAACATGCATTGACAATATGCTATTTATGTCAATGTCACATATAATGGTATGGTTTTGCATTGGACAAATGGTCACCAAATTCTGGCCAGAGAAGTATTGTTTAATTTAGTTTAGTAGAAAGGGCTGGTAATCTAGTTCCAATTACTCCTTGTCAGGAAAACATTAGGAGCTAGGTCACCAGGAGTCAGCATTGACTCCATGGCACACAACACACACACACACAATGATTTTGGGATACCTCCTTTCTTTAGTATAATAAAGCAGTTTACAATGGAAAGTATTGTAGGAAAATGACCAGTAGTTGGTATTTCTGTGGTTCAGAATGCCAAGTCTACACACCCTCATCACAGCGCCTCAATATTCCCCCTTCCCCAAGCCTTTAACACCACAAAAAAGCAATTCTCCTTCCCCAAACAAACTCAGTACAGAAAGCAGGTGCTCCTGGCATGAGTTGTTTCTTCTGTTTACAGAACACTCCTTGAAGATTATCTCTGTTGAAATCTATTGGCTTTTTTTGTCCTTGTCATCTTGTTAACATTCTTTGAGCCAGTATTAGTGCCCCGAGGGTGCACTGTGCTAAGACTGGCTACCTGCATGTAAGAGGACTCAGGCCAGGGCCTCCAGAAACGGCAGCAGCATGCAGTCTACCTCTTAGCAAATAAAGGAGTCCACCCAGAAGCCTTCTGCCCTCTCCTCATTCTTTATCTTTGTCTTTCCTTGGAGAGCATCTAGCAGCGCCATTGTCCAGGAAACATTAGTCCTTTGCTCCTTAGCCAGAGATCTCAATCTGAAAAGCAGCCTTCATGCGAAAAGATCGCATGGCATTCAATTTTAGTTCTCTTTTCTTTCTGTTTCCTCCTTTTTCTCCTTTCTAGTTTCCTTTCTGCCTTTTCTCCCTTTCCATGTTTGCTTTCTTTCCACCTGATCTTTTGTTCACTATTTCTTCAATACTCATCTTGGCTTTGTTCTTACTGTTACTCATCCTTTCCTTTCCTTATTTCAGTCACTTTTATTCTACTTCTCATTTCTTTTTCTTTGTCATAATCCCTACTCTTTTTTTCTCCTTTGTGGTCTTTCTTCTCTTACCCATCTTTCCCCTTTTTTATCTCCCTTCTAAACCTTCATCCTCAATCCCTTTGTCTTCATCCTGTCTTTCATTTCATTCATTTTCTCTACAAATAGATATAACCATGATACAGAGATGACAGGATAATATATCCTAAAGCATTTTAAATCTTTCATTGTTCTAGCAACCAAATTCAACTCAAAACGGTAGTTATTGGATACCATCCTGCTGTATATCAAAAAATAAAAGGCAGTATAGCAAATGGGAAATAAACTTGGAAAGTTACTAACATGTTAAGGGAATAATGCAGAATTTTTACCCCTTAAAGCATGTTAAAAGCAAAACTGTACATTATTTTACTGTAACACGTGTGATTTTATCCCTACACCTGTTGATTAATAATGATATGCAAAGATTGAATGCAAATACATCAAAACGCCTCATTTTTGTGCAAATTCACTAATGCAGCTTGCATGGAACAGCACAAGCTGCGTTAGTCCTGCATTACTCTGGGCACATTCTTAAAGGGAACAGCACATTCCTAAAAGCAGCATGGACCAAGAGTCTCCTCTCCCCTGGGCCCCAGCAAAGATTCATAAGAACATAAGATATGCCATACAGGGTCAGACCAAGGTCCATCAAGCCCAGTATCCTGTTTCCAACAGTGGCCAATCTAGGTCATACGTACCTAGCAGTTTCCCCAAAAGACACAGGTTCCCCCAATGCTTGTATTGGGTCAAGCATTGATATCCTGGGTCCCTTCCTAATAATGGTTTATGGATCTTTCCTCCAGGAACTTGTCCAGACCTTTTTTAAATGCAGCTACACTAACAGCCTTTACTACATCCTCCGGTAACAAATTCCGGAGTTTGATTACATGTTGAGTGAAAAAATATTTTCCAAGTCATACTGCTAGACCAGTCCAGACAAACAGGTTGTGTCCCCCTGCCAGCAGATCTTGGAGACAGAGAATTCTACCAGAGCTCTGATAGGCTGGACTCTGGTGATATTGCCCTACCCCTAGGGGTCTCCCTCAGTATTGTCTCCAGCAGATCTGGTTGCTTTTGTTGTTTTTCCCTCAAAATCTTTAAAATTATTTAGAATCCCTTTGGGGACTGATATTTCCACTTGCCTGTTGCTGCCAATATAGTTTCACTGTGCACCCGGGTGTTTGCAGCTGAGCTCCTGTTTCTGACACAGTAGAGCTCGCTGACAGGAAGAATCCCCAGCATCTGGCCATGAGGGCTTGTTAGCTGGACGAAGGACTCCCCTAAAATCAGGTTTCTCTGTATCTTGAGGCTCCTGGATGCACCCAGAGTACACAAGAGGTGTTACTCTGGGTTTCCCAGCAACTTGATTCCCCAAATAAACTTGTGGAGCTCCTGAGCCTGGCTTCAGTAGAGCTCCCAATTTTCTTTAAGCAGCGTTGAGTCTTTGCCACGAGGGCTTAGACATCAGCAGGAGGATCAGGTATCAATTTCTGAGAGAAACTGTAAGTAAACTGTTTTCTTACTTGCCTCAGCTGCCCTGGGTTTACTTCAACTGCATTGGGACTGGCTGTCTCTGACCTGATTCCTTCACTTCCGGTTTCATCAAGGTCTGTTCAACTGGGGTTTGAAGTTCCTATTTTCTTTTCTTCATTTTTATTTCCTGGTTGCACCCAGAGCACACAAGAGGTGTTTCTCTGGGTTTCCCAGGCTTCCCTCCTTAATAGCTGGATTTTCTGTAATCAGCAATACAGCAGGGTTTGAGCTCCTGATTTCACTGTCTGTGCAGCTCCCCTTCTCTCCAGAAACACCTTCCAGCCCCTGCCATGAGGGTCTAAGTGGCTGCAGAGGGATCAAACTCTATTTTCCCTACCTTTAAGTCGCTGTAATTACCTTACACTGACTTTGAAAGCTTCTCTTCTCCTCCATGGGAACTCAGCTCCTCTGTACCAGTACAATGAATAACTGATAGTTTCCTTCTCCCCTCCGTTTCTGGTGATTCAGGGAAGAGAGTGCTTTATCGGTATCTTAAGATCACAAACGCCTTCCGTAAGACCGATCATCTTTTTGTCCTGTTTGCGGGCCCTCGATGGGGGTCCGCAGCCTCCAAATCCACCATTTCTAGATGGTTGCGAGGAGCTATTGCGGCAGCTTATATACTGCAAGGCAAGCAGGTTCCAGCAGGGCTCCGCGCTCACTCCACTTGGGCTCAGGCTTCGTCTTAGGCCGAGCGGTCTCAAGTAGCCCCTCTCGACATTTGCCGGGCGGCAAATTGGTCGTCGTTGTCCACGTTTGTCCGTCACTATAGATTGGACATTCACGCTCGGCAGGAGGGCCAGTTTGGAGCTGCAGTGCTGTCGTCGGCATTGACCCCCCCTTGAAAGCAGGTAGCTTGGGTACTGCCCGTTTGTCTGGACTGGTCTAGCAGTATGACTTGGAAGGAGAAATTTCACTTACCGTTAATTTCCTTTCCTGGAATACTGCTAGACCAGTCCAGGACCCACCCTGCTGTCAGTTACGGTGCTGCTAGTGCGGTGAAGCCACCGGCCTCTGTTCCTTCCTTGTCGGTATGCCTCACCATGGGGGGCCGATGGCTGCGTTATCGGTCTTAGAAGCCTTCAGTTCTGGGGATACTTTCAGCTCCCTTATACCTAGTTGAATTAAACGTCCACTATGTGTGGTCTTATGGTTAAGTTGCGTTACATGTTTGGGTTCGCTTTACAGACAATACTGAGGGAGACCCCTAGGGGGTAGGACCATATCACCAGAGTCCAGTCTATCAGAGCTCTGGTAGAATTCTCTGTCTCCAAGATCTGCTGGCAGGCGGACACAACCCGTTTGTCTGGACTGGTCTAGCAGTATTCCAGGAAAGGAAATTAACGGTAAGTGAAATTTCTCCTTCTTTTATTAGTCTTAAATAGTTTACCCTGTAGCTTCATTGCATGTCCCCTAGTCTTTCTATATTCTGATAACGTAAACAATCGATCTACGTTTACCCGTTCCACTCCGTTCATTAATTTATAGACTTCTATCATATCTCCCTTTAACCGTCTCTTTTCCAGGTTAAAGAGCCCTAACCTTTTTAGCCTTTCTTCATAGGAGTATCCTTCCATCCCCTTTACCATTTTGGTGGCTCTTCTCTGAACCTTTTCTAATAACGCTATATCCTTTTTAAGATACGGTGACCAGAATTGCACACAATATTCAAGGTGCGGTCTCACCATGGAACGATATAGAGGCATTATAATATCCTTTGGGTTTTTTTTCCATTTCTTTCCTTATGATACCTAGCATTCTATTTGCTCTCTTGGCCGCCGCTGCACACTGGGCCGAAGGTTTTAACATATTATCCACAATTACGCCAAGTCTTTTTCCTGGGTGGTGGTTCCTAATGTGGAACCTTGCATCGTGTAACCATAGCTTGGGTTGTTCTTCCCTAGGTGCATAACTTTGCACTTGTCCACATTAAATTTCATCTGCCATTTTGATGCCCAGTCTTCCAATTTATCAAGATCCTCTTGCAATTTTCCACAATCCTCTTGGGTTTTAACAACTTTAAATAGTTTTGTGTCATCTGCAAATTTGATAACCTCACTGGTTATTCCCTTTTCCAGGTCATTTATGAATATGTCAAAAAGCAGCGGACCCAGCACAGATCCCTGGGGTACACCACTGTTCACCTTTCTCCATTGGGAAAATTGGCCATTTAGCTCTACCCTCTGCTTTCTATCTTTTAACCAGTTCCTGATCCATAATAGTACACTGCCTCCTATCCCATGACTCTTTAGTTTTGCCAAAAGTCTCTGATGAGGGACCTTGTCAAAGGCTTTCTGAAAGTCCAAATACACTATATCAACTGACTTATCTTTGTCTACCTGTTTATTCACACCTTCAAAAAAACATAACAGATTAGTAAGATAAGATCTTCCTTGTCCAAAGCCATGCTGGCTGTGTCCCATTAAGCCATGACTATCTACATGTTCAGTAATTTTGTTCTTTATGATGGTTTCTACCATTTTTCCCGGTACTGACGTCAGGCTCACCGGTCTGTAGTTTCCCGGATCACCCCTGGAACCCTTTTTAATAATTGGCGTTACACTGGCGATCCTCCAATCTTCAGGTATTACAGATGATTTTAATGATAGTTCACAGATTACTAATAGCAGGTCTGCAATCTCATATTTCAGTTCTTTCAACACCCTTGGATGTATATCATCCGGCCCAGGTGATTTGCTACTCTTCAGTTTATCTAATAGTTGTAATACATCTTCCCGATGTATCGATATTTCCTTCAATTCTTCCGCACCTTTAAATACCACTTCAGTCATGGGTAACATCCCTACATCTTCCTCAGTAAAGACCGAAGCAAATAATTCATTCAGTCTCTCCGCTATCACCTTGTCGTCACTTAGTGCCCCTTTAACCCCTCTATCATCTAATGGACCAGCTGACTCTCTCACAGGTTTTTTGCTACGAATGTACTTGAAAAAGTCTTTATTATGCATTTTTGCTTCCACAGCAAGCTTCTTCTCAAATTCTCCCTTTGCCTGCCTTATCAATGCCAGCATCCCCCTCCAAAATGCTCCCCATCTTTGTTCACAGACCTCTATTCCCCCTCCCCAAAGTGACAGCTTGACCTTTAGCAAGACTACCCCTAGGGGTCACAGGTGCTATTTTGAACTCAGTCCTGCCCAGATCTCCCCCCACCCCCAATAGTTTCAATCAGCAATGGAGAGTCTTGGATGTTTGTGATAAATCTCAGAAAATGTTAAGGACCATGTGGTGATTTTGGAGACCCTCAGATAGTATCAGTAGCCCATGAATTATGCTTGGGCTTTAATCAGGGATTTGAAAGTGCTATTTGACCCTCAAGAAGTACTCGGAATTCTTTGTAACCTTTAAAGATCCTCAAATAATAATGAGTTTCGTTGTCAAAAGGATCTGTAACAAGAATCCTTAGATAATGCTACAGATTATTTAGTAATGAGTGAGAATTGCAGGCAGTGGAAAGGACTGGGAACAATAACAGAGACCTTCATGAACAGAGGGATGCTGGGACCCTGAGGTAGTGTGCTACAGGCCCTCATGTACTGGACAAAACTTTCACATTGCACTTGGTAACCTGGAAAGCAATAACACCTAATCAGCTTCAGTCCTTATAGAATAGGTATAGGATTAATTTCCTATTTCAGAATCTAGCTAAATAGAAGACTCAATTTGGGGCTGATTTGCTGGCTTAGTGGAAAGCGCTGCACTGTGGCAAGCAGAGAACCTGGATTTAATACCTGTACATGGACGGCACTCCCTGAGCCAGCCAAGGCTAGAGGTACCACGGAGGCCATGCTTCCTGACCCGGGAGAGAGGGAATCTCAGCCTTCACTCAGCAGGGACACCTAGTTGCCAGATTTCGAGTTCATGTTTACCAGTATCTGGCCAGATCTATCATAGGTTACCCCTGGCCAAGGACCAATGATGCAATGGCAGGTTTGATTTAGATGGGGGAAATAAAAAAGAGGGAAAAATTATGGGTAGTTGTAAATGAAGGTTTATGATGCCACAGCCCAATAGAAGTCAATTTTGATTGAGATGTAAACCTGAAAAGGAATAGGATGATACTGCTGGGACAAAAAAATGAATGTGTTCAATGTACATGTTAAGATTTTGGGTGACCATTCATCAGCAAAACTCCTTCCTGTAAGAAAGAGATATTGGTTTATTGTACTGAAGATGTATTTATTTCCCAACCTATTCTTTAACGGGACATTTTTCTAGTATACATTACCTGACAATGAAAATTGCTTCACATGATGGAGAAGGAAGATTAACAGAAACCAGCTTCTTCCATGTTTGCTATTACTACCACTGTTGATAGTGCTAGGAGATATCAGTCCCTGTTCCATGGGGCTCACTATCTAGTGAGTGATTTAGAATTCAGAGCTGCCAATCGTCCCTCACGAGGAAGGAAATCCCTTCAGTAGTAAAGAAACACCATTTTTCATCTTGGTGCCACTATAAAGTTGTTTGATTTGAGTGTTCGGTCTAACCCCATACAAGAGCCCACAGTAGCTCGCAGCTACACGCATAGCCCAGAACTGGAAGCAGTCACTGGAGACACCTTCCCCAAATGGAGGGCGGTGAAAGGAGGGAGTGCAATTGTGCTTCTGTGGGACAGAGGATCCCGCCTGGATAGAGAAAGCAGAAGCCCTGGAACAAAAGTTCTGAGGAAAAAGTGGATGCCTAGAGGCATTCCTGTCATAACACAAAAACACGCTTGCAACAAAGTCATCTTTTCATTCTAGTGCCGGAGGCACTTCAGAAGCTCGCATATGCACCTGCCAAGTTATTGTGTCTTGTGTGGGGTTTTGCTCTTTTCTTTCTCAAGTGCTTCTCATTCCCACCCCCTTGGTACATGCACAGCCCCCCTCCCACTGGCAACCAGAGAACAAGTCAGGCCAAGCGCCAGCTGATGGAGGGAGGATGGGTTTTCAATAATAGAATTTATAAGTCTATCACTATCCCATTGTTGTCCACAAGCACCCACTCCACTGTCATAGTTAGTTATGGCTGTAAAGGATAGAATATCAAGCTTAGGTTCAGTGGGTAGGAGAGAGGGGCTCTTGCTTTCACTAAGCAGTTCCACTGCGCTCCTGAGAAGCTTAGCAATCCTGGCGCTCATTTGCCGGTACTAGCCTGCCTGTGTTTTACACACTGAGGGCAGCAATAATGTTTATGTAAAAAGCGCAGAAGAGAGGGACATACATCGGACTGCTCTAGTTTGGGTTTTGCTAGTCCATAAATCAAATCAAGAAAAAATAAAAATTATCTCGATGTACTGCGAGAAAAAAAGCTTAAAATAAATCTGGTCTCAAAATCCCAGCTTTCTTCTTGATGTTTGCAGTTTCTCTCTCTTTCTTGTTTAAAACGCTTTGCTGTTGTCTTAAGCTAGTCTCAGTCTGGAAGATTCAATAGATTTCTATTGGATTATGTTTTACCTCTGTTACCCTTGTAAATTTTGTTTGATTTTTCATTGCATGTCCTTATCTAAGTTCCATGCTTCCTGGTCAGTCAGAAGCTGCTTCAAGATCTCACTCTTGTGGGAGGAATTAAGAGACACAAAAGAGACCCCTGCATCTCCCTTTTTGCCAGTCTTATTGCCCAGTCTTTCACTAACCTTTTCACCCTCTTTCTATATTCCCCTCATTGTGTCCAGCATCTCCCCTCTCTCTATTCCCTCCCATTTCCAGCATATCTCCTTCTCGATCCCCCACTCCCAAAGTCCACTTGTCCGCATTTCCCCCTTTCTTCCCTCCCACCACCCATATCCCGTATCTCCCTCTTTTCCTTCTCCCCTCATGTCTAGCATATCCCCCATGGTCCAACATCTTCTCTCATTCTCCAGGACCAAGCAGGAAGTCAGTCCTCACATATGGGTGACATCGGCGCCGACGGAGCCCTCATGCGGAGCATTTCCCCAGCTTTCAAAGAAAGTCTTTGGGAATGCAGCACGCATGCACAGTCCCCTTCCCGCCCAAGGGTGCCATCTTGCTCAGTCTTCTTTTTTCCGCGGAGCCTGACGGACATGTGTCTTAGGCACCCGGTTAAAAGTTGATTTTTCCTTCGAAGATTCTTGGTTTTTTGCCGGTTCGACGCTGGTCCTCCTTCCCGCCTGGGCACGGTACACCGGTATTGAGCCCAGGGCTACTTTTTCAGTTTTTGTCCTTTGAGACTAGCGTTCACGCTTTTTTTCTTTTTCACTGGCAGCCCGGTCTTTTGACCTTGCAGGGGCCCTTTTTCCCCCAATGGCTGCCAGCGGGTTCAAGAAGTGTGATCGGTGTAAGAAACTGATGTCTCTCACCGACACACACGACTGCTGCCTCCGGTGCCTCGGGCCCGATCATGACCCAATGATCTGTGGCCCATGCGGCAAAATGTCCTCTAAGGTGCTGAGGAGCCGTCAGCATCAACGAGAAAGGATCTTCTCTGACTCCGCATCCGGCCGGGCCCGGACTTCATCAGAGGCCTCAACGTCTCGGGAATCCGACCCTGAGCATCGTCGGGGCTCCTCTGAGCAGGGGTCTCCCTCACGGGAACACAAGAGGAAGAAGAAATCCACGAGGGCGGCGTCGGTGGACGCTCTTGGTCCCTCGAGGGCCAGGTCACATAGCCCCGACCGCCGTTCTGGGTCCTCGGAGTCGGAGAGGCCTGCCAAAATGCCTCATGTGGAGCCAGAGTTCCCGAGTCACATGAGTGCTGTTGTCCTTGTGGACTCTCCTCTGGGGGAGCCGACGTCGGGCCCGATGCCGTTTGGTACCCGAGTCGGGGGCTGCTAAGTCTTCTGAGCTTGGACTCAGGTTGACGGCCTTGGAGAGCAGCTTGGCTGCCTTCATGGAACAGCAGCGGGTGCTGATCGCCGATCTGACCGGTGCATCTGCCCCGACCACCGGGACCTCGACGTCCAAGTCGACCCCGGAGGCCGAGCCGATCCTCGAGTCAATGCAGTTTCGAGTTGATCCTCAGCCAAGGTCTCCCTCTGCCTCCCGTATGGGGCCGAGGTCGTCGACAACACCGGTACCCTCGGCATCGGGGCGGATGGCATCGGTGCCCACCCGACCGGAGCCACTCGATTCCTCCTAGGAGGGGTCGGAGTGGGAGACGGAGGACGAGGAGTCCCCGGACACTTTCCGGACCCAGTGCATCCCATCAGACTCACCAGAGTCCGAGCCTCAGAGAAGGTCGCCCCCGGAGGATACCCGGTTCTCGGACTTCATGAGGGACATGGCCAAGGCCTTGGCCTTCCCCGCAGATCCCAAGAAGGAGCCTCGAGCCGAGGAGCTCGAGGCCTTCCAGTATGACTCTCCACCGAAGGAGGCCTTTACTGTACCGGTTCCTCCGATGCTGGAACGGCTGCTCTTCCGCATGTGGGAGGCACCGGCCTCGGTGCCGGTACTCAGCAAATGGGTGATTCCATTTATCGAGTCTGTAAGAGCCCTGGGTTCCAGAAGGCACAGCTATCGCACCACTCCATGGTTGTGGAATCGGCCATGCATTGTCTGAAGAGTCAAAAGATGCACTCCTCGGTGCCCCCCAGCAGGGAGGCCCGGAACCTGGATGCCCTCGGTAGAAAGTGCTTCCAGGGCTCTATGCTGGCTTGCCGTGTCCAGACTTACCAGCTGTACATGGGCATCTACCTCCGAGACCTGGCAAAGGAGATTGCCGGGTTCTCTGATGGCCTCTCCGAGGAACCTTTGCAGAGGTTCAAGGCTTTGTCATCGGGGATTCGAGAGTGCTCAAAGTTTATATCTCGAGCAGCCTATGATGGCTTTGAGGCTTCGGCCCGAGTAGCAGCGGCCGGCATCGGTGCACGCCGTCAGGCCTGGCTACAGTCATCGGACCTCGAGCCATTTATTTATTTATTTAGACAGTTTTGTATACCACCTTATCCTTCAATCAAAGTGGTCACAATTGGGGGATACATTTAACATGAGGGGATATGAGACACTTACAGGGAACATGGGCAATGGAGGATTAAGTGGCTTGCCCAAGACCACAAGGAGCACCTGTGGGACTAGAAACCCCAGTCCTTCCAGCCCAAGGTTGCTGTCCTCTAGTGGGATTTGAACCACCAACCTTCCGGCCTGTGGTACCTTGCCCTAACCACTAAGCCACTCCTCCCTGGGTCCCGGACAAGTTGGTTGATGTCCCTTGCCGGGGTGAGAACCTCTTTGGCAAACCCATGGCTGAAAAGGCTGCAGAAATTGAGACTGAGACTCTCACCAGGACAAGGCTGTCCAGGAAGACGTCTGCCCCTTCTCAGAAGAAGAAGGGCTCGGGGAAAAAGCCCTTTTACCCGAGAAAGGCCTCTGCCTACAAATCCTACCCTCAATTCCAGGCCTCTACAGCTCCCCAACAGGGTCAGCAGGCCAAGGGGCAGGGACATGGGCCCCGTAGGCAGAAAACCCTCAAGCCGCCAGCTCCGGCTCCTGCACAGCAGGGAGCGGGGTTTTGACTCCCACTGCATAGCCTCTCCCCCACAGCTGGCTCCACTCAGCATAGGAGGCCGGCTGACACTGTACGCCCACAGGTGGTCAGCTATAACAGGGTATACCTGGGTACTGAGCATAATCCAAAAGGGCTACTTGCTCCACTTCAACCAGTTACCTCCCTCCTATTTTCCAGGGGAGCCTCCAAGACTCCCTCTACACAGGAACCTCCTCCTTCAGGAGTTGGCAAGCCTTCTACAGGAGCAGGTGGTGGAACCGGTGCCTCACCACCTGAGAGGATGAGACTTCTACTCCAGGTACTTTCTAGTACCAAAAAGGACAGGAGGCCTCAGGCCCATCCTAGACTTGCAAAATCTCAACAAGTTCCTGGAGAGGGAAAAGTTCAAGATGCTTACCCTTGGAATACTGCTGCCCTACCTCCAGCAGGGAGATTGGCTATGCTCCTTAGACCTGAAGGATGCTGATACTCACATCCTCATTCATCCAGACCACAGACAATATCTCAGATTTGTAGTGGGAGGAAATCATTTTCAGTACAAAGTACTTCCATTTGGCCTAACCTCCACACCCAGGGTTTTCACCAAATGCCTGGCAGTGGTGGCGGCCTATCTCAGAAACCAGGGCATCTTTGTCTTTCCATACCTGGACGACTGGCTCATCAGGGGTCAGTCTCCACAGGAGGCCAAACAAGCCACTCTTTGCACTGTCTCTCTTCTCCAGCACCTGGGCTTCATCATAAACTTCGCAAAGTCCACTTTGCTCCCCTCACAGGACGTAGAGTTCATAGGGGCAAAGTTGGATACTTTACAGGCAATGGCTTATTTGCCCGGGAACAGGGCTCACAGACTGATGGCTCTGGCCCAGCAGTTTCGCAGTGAATCTCTGGTCTCTGCCAGACATTTCCTGAGGCTTTTGGGGCACATGGCATCCACGGTCCATGTAACTCCAAATGCTTGTCTGCATATGCGGCCTGCTCAATGGTGCCTCAGAGCTCAGTGGACACAGGCCACAGGAGCCTTACGAGACAGAGTAAGAGTGTCCAAACTACTAGCGGCCTCCCTGCAGTGGTGGCTGCATCTCCCGAACCTGATCAAAGGAGTACCTTTCCAGGCACCACCACATACACAGGTGTTGACGACCGATGCTTCTCTTCAAGGTTGGGATGCACATTGCCAGGGGGCATGCACTCAGGGCCTCTGGTCCCCTTGGGAGGCCACACAGCAGATAAATCTGTTGGAGTTGCGAGCTATTCGATTAGCTCTACAAACTTTCTCTCATGTCCTCTCTCACCAGTCTGTCTTGATTCAGACGGACAACCAAGTAGCAATGTTCTATGTGAACAAACAAGGAGGCACAGGATCCAGGCTTCTGTGTCAGGAAGCACAGGCCCTGTGCGCCTTTGCAGTCAAGCACGACATGTTTCTCAAGGCAGTTTATCTACCTGGCCAAGAAAATTACCTGGCAGACAGGTTGAGCAGGATTCTACAGCCTCACGAATGGCATTTGAATCCTCTAGTGGTCCAGCAGATCTTCCTGAAATGGGGTCTTCCAACCATCGATCTCTTTGCCAGTCCACTGAACCGTCAACTGCCCAGGTTCTGTTCCAGACAACTGCATCCTCTGCGCATAGCAGCAGATGCCTTCCTAATCTCTTGGTCTACGGGCCTACTGTATGTGTTTCCTCCAACGCCTCTAGTGGCCCAAACCCTATTCAAGGTTCTTCGGGACAAGACCTCGCTGATCCTGGTAGCCCCCAGATGGCCGAGGCAACCTTGGTTTCCACTCCTTCTGCAATTGGCGGTGGACACTCCACTCCCTCTGGGGGTGCAACCCGATCTCCTGTCTCAGGATCAGGGATCTCTCCTGCACCCCAACCTCCAGTCCCTCCATTTTATTTATTTATTTATTTAACAATTTTTATATACCGTCTTTCTGCAATTCAAGACGGTTTACATAGAACTTTACATGGCAGTATATTTCAACTGTTTACATAGAACAAGAAACAAGGATAAAGTGTAATAAATGTAGAAAATATGAAACTATTTATAATGATCAACTATTTACATAGGTACATTTGATGGCCTGGCTGCTGAAAGGGTAGTTCTAGCCCCCTTACTTCTACCTAGGGAAGTGGAGGAGGTGGTTTTGGCCTCTAGGAGACAATCCACCCGGAAATCTTATGCCCTCAAGTGGCATAGGTCCTCCGCCTGGTGTTCTCAGCGCCAAGAGGATCCGTTTTCCTGCCTGGTACTAGTGGTGCTTCAGTATCTGCTTCACCTGTCGGGCCTAGGCCTTAAATCCAACTCTGTTTGGGTCCACCTCAGTGCTTTGTCAGCGCACCACTCGCCGGTGGAGGACCAGTCTCTGTCGGTCCACCCCTTAGCAGCCCGCTTCCTCAGAGGCCTGCTTTTGCTCAAGCCTCCGATTCGTCCACCAGCCCCTGAGTGGGATTTGAATGTGGTCTTGCAACAACTTACTCGCCCACCGTTTGAGCCGATGGCTACATGTCATTTACGTTTCCTTTTCTGGAAGGCGTTGTTCTTGGTGGCTCTTACCTTGGCCAGGCGTGTGAGTGAACTACAGGCTCTGGTTTCTGATAGACCGTACACACGGTTCTATAGGAACAGGATGGTCTTGCGGACTCATCCTAAGTTCCTTCCAAAGGTTGTCTCCTCCTTCCACCTCAATCAGGAGGTGGTTCTTCCGACATTCTTTCCTAGGCCGCATGCCAGGCGGGCTGAAATGGTCTTGCATACCCTGGACTGTAGGAGGGCGTTGTCTTTCTACATTGACCGTACGCAGGGGCATCGAAGGGCTGTTCAGCTTTTCGTATCTTTTGACCCTAATAAGTTGGGGTTACCTGTCTCCAAGCGTACCCTGTCCATTTGGGTAGCTGACTGTATCGCCTGGGCATACAGGGCAGCCGGCCTCTCCTTGCAGGGTCGAGTCACGGCCCACCATGTCAGGGCGAAGGCTGCGTCAGTAGCTCATCTCCGCTCTGTTCCGTTGGCAGACATCTGCCGGGCCGCTACTTGGTCTTCAAGCCAGACGTTTGCGGCCCATTACTGCCTCAAGAGAGAGTCACGCAGGGACAGTGCTTTCGGGCAAGTGGTACTCCGTAATCTCTTTGAGGTTTAGGCAACTCCTACCCTCCAGCCCTTGTGTTGGGCTACCGTTCGGGGACGTTCTCAGAGAAGATTCTTATCACGCATGCTGAGGCTCTAGAGCAGTGATGGCTAACCTTTTTGAGCCCGAGTGCCCAAACTGCCGCACAAAACCAAAGAATTTCCTCAAAGTGCCAGCACGTCAATTTGCATAAATATTTGCATAATGCTAACATACACTAACTTTTAGTAAACATGTCTCTTAATGAGTGTATGGATAAAGACAGACTAAAAGATTTCTACATTACTATAATCCAGTGCCAACCGCCAGGCACATTAGGAACTACTACAAACACTGCCCATTTAGAACCAATAGCAAACCCGCCGTATCCTGACAGCATTACCAGGACTCAGAAAGCACCATACCCTACCTATCAAAAGGCAACACTGCAAATATTAAACCAATACATTTCAGACAATAACAATACATGACCTACTGGGGAAAGAGAACAAGTGGCAATGTCAAAAAGGAATTACATAAACAGAATACCTCAGCTCAGTTGCAATTGCTCCAGACACTTTCTTCTGGTTTCTTCATGTTTTCTGCTAACTCTCCATCATCTGCTGTCCATTTGTCCTTTCTTCTCTCTTCTAGTTTTTTTTTTCCATTCTCTCTCTCTACATCCGCTTTAACATACTAATCTTTCTCCTTTTGCTCTTTCCTCATTCCTATTTCATCCACTCAAATTTTACCCCTCCATCCTCAATCCCCACTTACTCTCCCAATACCCGGCCAATTGTAGATTTTTTATCCCTCCCACACAAAATATTTTTCCACTCTCCATTTTACTCTCCCAGCCCCATCCCATTCTAATCCTCCCCCAACATCAGCTCCCTTCTAGTTCCAGCCTCACCCAGCATCCATTCCCTTCTAGTCCCTGCATCAGCCCATTTCCAGTCCTAGCAACCCCCCAACCCAATACCAGTCCTAGCCCCCCCCCCATCAACTCACTTCCAGCCCTAAACCCCCATCACCCCATTTCCAGACAGCCCCCATCAGCCCACAGCCCATTAGCAGTCCTACCCCCCCAGCCCATTAGTAGTCCTACCCCCCCGCCCGCCCGCCCGCCCGCCCATTAGCAGTCCTAACCCCCCCAGCCCATTAGCAGTCCTAACCCCCCCCCGCCCATTAGCAGTCCTAACACCCCCCCTCCTGCCCATTAGCAGTCCTAACACCCCCCCTCCTGCCCATTAGCAGTCCTAACCCCCCGCCCGCCCGCCGCCCATTAGCAGTCCTAACCCCCCCAGCCCATTAGCAGTCCTAAACCCCCCCGGCCCGCCCATTAGCAGTCCTAACACCCCCCCTCCTGCCCATTAGCAGTCATAACACCCCCCCTCCTCCTTCCCATTAGCAGTCCTAACCCCCCCCCTCCTGCCCATTAGCAGTCCTAACCCCCCCACCTGCCCATGAGCAGTCCTAACCCCCCCTCCTGCCCATTAGCAGTCCTACCCCCCCCCTGCCCATTAGCAGCCCTAACACCCCCCCCTCCTGCCCATTAGCAGTCCTAACCCTCCCCCCCTGCCCATTAGCAGTCCTAACACCCCCCCCTGCCCATTAGCAGTCCTAACACCCCCCCTCCTGCCCATTAGCAGTCCTAACCCCCCCCCCCTCCTGCCCATTAGCAGTCCTAACCCCCCCTCCTGCCCATTAGCAGTCCTAACCCCCCCCCTCCTCCTCCGGCCCATTTGCAGTCCAACCCCCCCCCCCCCCCGGCAAATTTTTTTAAAAAAAAAGCAGGCTCTGGCTGCTGCCGCGGCAGATTACAATGTCCCGCGGGGCCCCCTCCGCCCGCTAAGCCCCTCTGCAAGGGCTTTCAGATTCGCGAGGGAGAGCGTCTCCCTCGCGTCTCTGTTAAGCCCGCAGGGGCTAATGGGAAATTTCCCATCAGTCCCTCGCGTCTAAAGGGGCTGATGGGAAATTTCCCATTAGCCCCTGCGGGCTTAACAGAGACGCGAGGGAGACGCTCTCCCTCGCGAATCTGAAAGCTCTTGCAGAGGGGCTTAGCGGGCGGAGGGGGCCCCGCGGGACGCTGCATTCTGCCCTTGCCGCGTCCGCGGCAGCAGTCAGAGACAGCTTTTTTCTTTTTTTTGCGGACCTATTGCCCGCGTGCCAGCTGCAAGGCCTTCGCGTGCCACAGCTGGCACGCGTGCCATAGGTTCGCCATCGCTGCTCTAGAGGGAGCTTACTTTTCAGCTTTGTGTTCTTGGTAGCCTGGAGCTGGGGAGTCCCATATGTGAGGACTGACTTCCTGCTTGGTCCTGAAGAAAGAGTAGTTACTCACCTGTAACAGGTGTTCTCCAGAAGCAGCAGGAATCAGTCCTCACGACCCTCCCTCCTCCCCTTGGAGTTGCCGTCATATATATATTTCATTTTTGTTTTTTGCTGTCTTTTAGCTATGTCATCAGACTGAGCAAGATGGCACCCTTGGGCGGGAAGGGGACCACGCATGCGCGCTGCATTCCCAAAGGCTTTCTTTGAAAGCTGGGGAAATGCTCCGCATGAGGGCTCCATCGGCGCCGACGTCACTCATATGTGAGGACTGATTCCTGCTTCTCCTGGAGAACACCTGTTACAGGTGAGTAACTACTCTATCTCCTCCCTCCATGGTGCAGCATCTCCTTTCTAGTTCCACACACCCCTCCCCTCCCCCTTGCCACATCTCCATGAGCAGCACTAGAACACAAAGTAAGTGTGCTCCTCTGAGCCCATGCACATGTTCAGGCTCTGCTATGTGCCACTGCCTCCGATGTAGATTTCCTGTTTTAGAGGTTGCAGGACATGGCAGATCCTTGCTTGCATGCATGACTCTAAGGTCCCTTGTTTACTTTCTCTTTTACTGCAGTTTTCCTGTGTCCTGGAGCAAAGGGAGTTTTGGGGGACGTGTGCTGCTGCCACGGAAATCTGCCACCTGAGGCAGCTGCCTCACTCTGCCTAATGACAGAAATGCCCCATGGCAGACTAAAGATAGTGCTGGGGGCCTATGACCATAAATGAGGGATATGAGAGGGGACATAGCAAGGGGCAAACCGCTGAAGGGTCATTGACCATTGAAGTTTCTTGGGGAGAAGAAATCTAGCAAAACTTGTGTCAAGAGAGTTCTTGGTACCTTGAAAATATTTTTTGGGATGATTGCCAATCGGGTGTTTTCTCTGAGTTAAGGGAATCCACTATTGTGAGAGTGTTGGAATGTCAGAGAGAGAAAGTGTGGAAAAGGAAGCCAAGAGGTCCTACTAAGGGATTTTCAAGAAATCTGAGAGGTGGAGAATTTAGAGGAGTACAGCACGATCAAGGATGCCAGAAAACCGGACATAGGGGTTTACTAAAGCGGGCTAAGGTGTTGCACCCAACATGCCAATATCTCCTAAATCATGGTGCGTTAAGTGCAAACTATCACATTAAATGTCAGGGGCATGGAAAGAAAGCATGTTCCTGGCAGTTATGCAGGGCCCTATGCCCTAATGTGGCACTTAACTCCGCCTATTGAGGTGGCTTTCGGTGAACCCGTGATAATTGCAAGCGTCACAGTTAGTGAGCAGTATTTACCCTGCTCATCACGCCCACTCTCCACCCATAACCAGCCCCCTTACTACCCCAAAACACTATTCACAGCACAGAATCGGTCTGCGCTGTCATGGCCCTGTGCTTGCTGTCAGTGTGTGTCCCAAAATTCCTTCAGTGCATGCCAAAACACGTGCTGACAAGTAGAACCCTTTAGTTAAAGACCCTCATTGTGGTAAAGGAAAAGAATTGACTATAGAAATGTCAGTCCCAAGTGACTATTCTGTGAAACGGTTGAGAGAGAGAAGCCCTTCAAGTACCAAGAAATGCAGTCAGAAACCAAGAAAATGCAGAAGAAAGATACTGAGATGTTTCCCATTGTGTTGGGTGCCAGGGGCTTCATTAAAAGGAATTTTCAAAAACACCTTGTTAAATTACCCAAACACGTTACATCTTACGAACTCCAGAGGGAGGCGCTCTTTGGAACAACGCAAGTACTACAGCGAGCATTAGCAGTAAATTTGAGAGACTGAGATCATACCCCATATACTCTGGCTTAGGAGTGAGGTTCATGACTAACTAATCACTAACCAAAAACCGCTCTAAGAGTAATAATGCACAAAACCAAACCAGACTTGTACCTACTACCTTATAAACTATACTCATACTCAGCCCAAACTAAATTATATCAAAAAAGAATTTGATAGAAAACAACACCTCAAATTTCCCATTGTGTTGCTGTCTTTTAACAGCAGCGGTGCAAAATGGAATTCTTGTAAATACATGAGAATTTAGTTATTGGAAAAGTACTTCTCCATTAATTTGGTGGCTTTGTAATTATTTAATAAAGTTTGGGGAGTTGTTTTAGACCGATGATGTCATTTTTACAGCTTCCCCCATGGTAACTTTGCTGCCAAACCTTTTTTCTTTAAGTGCTCTCAAGTCAGCGATGATTCCTAGTGACCCAGCAGCCTCTGGATTTTCTTGGCAAGGTATAACCAGAAAAGGTTTGCCAAGCCTTTTCTTCCTAGGAAATGGAAAGTTAAGCAACTTGCCCAAGGCCACAAGGAGCACCAGTGAGAACTGAGCCCTTGAGCATTTGGCTATGAAGCAGTTGCTCTAACCACTAGGCAATTCATCCACTGCAGTGGAACAGAGGGACATATTGTCGCCCTAAGGTCTTTTTCTCCCCTATCCAAAATTTGAGATGTTATTTTCTGTCAAATCCTTTTCGATATAATTCAATCTGGGCTGAGTATGAGTATAGTTTATAAGGTAGTAGGTACAAGTCTGGTGAAGCTAGGAGTTTTGTTTGGTTCTGTGCATTCTCAAAACTAACCCATTTGTAGACATTGCCCCGAGAGAACTGAGAGGAAGAATTCAAGCAAGAATCCCACATGCATCCACCTATTCAAGAAGGGTCAAAGTGTCTTCTGCAGCAGACTGGCTAACCTACTGGCTTTAAACTAAATTCGTTGGGGATGGGTGAACAAAGCCCCCAGGTAAGTAAAAGACCTCAGGTAAGTAAAACAGTAAATACCTCTGTAGAAGTGGTAAACAATGGAACAACTGAGGGATGTAGAAAAGCAATGGGCAAAACTGAAAGGGGATATTCTAAGGGCAACAAACCTTTTTGTTAGGAACGTAAATAAATGTAAAAGGAAAAAGAGGCCACGACGGTTTTCAAAAGAAGTAACTGAAAAGGTAAAATACAAGAAACCACAGAAAGAGGATGACAAGCATCAATATTTGGAAAACTTAAAGCTAGGAAATTAGTCAGGAAAGCAAAGATGCAAATAGAATAAAAAATAGCGACTGCTGTAAAATGGGGGGACAAGACATTTTTCAGATATGTTAGTGAGAGGAGGAAATACAAGAGTGGTATTGTCAGACTCAAGGATGAAGGGGAGGAATATGTAGAAACTGATGAGGATAAAGAGGAATTGCTTTAACAAATATGTTTGTTCTGTGTTCACAGATGAAGGGCCAGGAGCAGGACCTCAGAAAACACCCACAAATGTGAATAGAAGTGACGGGATCTTGAACAATTTTCAGAAGACTGTTAGTGAGGAACTAGCTAAACTAAAAGTAGACAAAGAGATGGGGCTGGATGGCATACATCCAAGAGTACTGAAGGAAGTTGGGGACGTTCTAGTGGCTCCACTGTCTGAATTTTTCAGTGCTTCTTTAGAGTCGGGAGTGGTCCCAGAGGACGGGAGAAAGGCACAAAGCAGAAGTAAGGATAAGATTGAAAACTACAGGCCACTTAGTCTGAACTCTGTGGTGAATAAATTAATGGAAACACTGATAAAACAGAAGATATTGAAGTATCTGGAGTCTAATGGTTTGTAGGATCCAAGGCAGCATGGTTTAACTGTTGGATATAAGTTTTAGGAATATTCTGACTGCCTACATTCCTTGTATAGCCTTTAAATCAGATATCTGAGTGTGCACTCAGTTTCATGTAAGATCTACTGGCCAGGGACACTTAAGTTCCCACCCACCCTACCCCTCACCTCACCTACTCCAGGATTGCATTGCCTATATCAGGCATGTCCAACAGGTAGATCACGATCTACCTGTAGAACGTGGAGGGATCAGAGATAGATCGCCAGCCCCACTTGGCTCCATCTCTCCAGCAGCTCGCCCCGTCACTAGGAAAGAGCTTGTGCCTATGGCCAGCCAAGGGATTGCTGCCGCTGCTGATCCTTTGCCTGTCTTTTTTCCCTGCCTGCGGGAATCTTGCCTGTGGGTATATTGGTGGCGCTTGTTGTTTTCATGCCAGTAGTTTGTGGGTACCCCAGGGGCCCGCCACCCGCGCCCCACAACGAGACGCCACAAGCCCGGCATCATACCTGGTCTCCTGCCTCTCAAAATCACCCATTCCTGCCTCCGCCCCCAACACCCCTTAGAAGTGTGTTATATACCGGGTGATATCCATTCGCCCGGGCTTTACCTGAATACACTTACCTTATTAGTTGTGTCGTGGGCTGGTCATTGGTAGCTTTATAGTTCGCTTTCATTAAACGTTTTCGGACAGACACAACAAAGTGTCAAGAATTTGGTGATCTTGGTGGGCTTTTCCAATTTTGTTCTAACTTGCCTATGCCTTGCCTTCGAATTGGTTCAAACCACTGTGACCTTTGCTTGCCTCTGCAATTTTATTTTGTCTAGCCTTTGCGTTGATTCTACACTGCAATTTTATTTTGCCTTGCCTTTGCATTGATTCTACATTGTGTGCAGAATTTATTAAATTGCGTGTGGTGGTATTTGAACTTCTTTGGCGGTATTTGATTTTATCTGGTTTGCTAGACAGGTGTTTGAGTTTTTTTGATGATTGTTTGGTGGTAATTGATTATTGGTGCCAGTATAATGAATTCTTATTTTTACTTTTAGAACTGCATGTGTGGTTTTGGCATCTCCAGTCCTTGTATATCACATCATCCAGAGGTCTTCAGTTTGTGTTGATCTTTAATACTTTGGGACAGTGCCAGTTTTGGACCAGATTCAGCCAGTGTTTATACTAACTTAGCAGATTTGGCCTTCTTACATCCAGCCACCCCAGTATAACGAAGATGAGTGTTCCAAAGAAAAGCAAAACCTACCACTTTCAGGATGAATGGGAAATGGACTACTTCTTCATTATGGTGAAAGAGAAGTGTTGTTTTCTAATTTGTAACACCCCGGTATCCTTGCCCAAAAAGGGTAATCTGGGACATCATTATAAGGCTCTGCATAGCAATAAGTTTGATGCTGATTTTCCACCCAAAAGTGAAATTCATAAACTGAAGCTCAAAGAACTTAAATTGAAATTGGCTACTCAGCAAAAGTTGATGGCGAAGCCAAGGTCACATTCGGTCAATACAACCATAGCATCCTTCAAGGTCAGCAACCTGATCGCAAAGAAATGCAAACCTTTCACTGAAGGGGAATTTGTAAAAGATTGTTTTCTTGAAGCAGCTGACAATCTTTTTGAAGGATTTAAAAATAAGAAAGAGATCATAGCTACTGTTCAAGATGTACAATTGTCAAGAAACACCATTGTGCGGCAAATAGGAAAGATGTGTGGAGACACAACTGAACAATTGTTGGAGGATGTTTCAAATTGTGTTGCTTTCTCACTCCAACTGGATGAATCTACAGACATAAGAGACATAGCCCAGTTACTAGTCTTTATCCGGATGTTTTTTGAAAAAAAACTACTTGGAATGATTTCTTTAAAAGGGAGAACTACCTGTCAGGAAATGTTCAGTTCTTTCCATTCTTTTGTGACAAAGTGTAATCTTCCTTTGCATAGACTTGTTTCCATCATTACTAATGGAGCAAGAGCAATGACAGGTGAGGTTAACGGTTTCATAGCCCTCTGTAGACAGCATGACGACTTCCCAGATTTCCTTTCTTACCACTGCATCATTCACCAGCAAGTTTTGGCAAGCAAGAGACTCAATACAAAAACTGTCATGGACATCACTTTCAAAATTGTAAATTCAGTTTGTGGAAGATCACTTCAAAGATGCTTTTCAGTCTTACTCTTGATGAAGGGGCAGCGGAAATCATTTTGCACACAGATGAAAGGTGGCTAAGTAGGCACAAATTTCTGCAAAGATTTTGTGATTTGCTGAATGAAATAAGGTTTTTTGGAGAGGGGAGATGACCAAGCAGAGTTGGAAGATAAGGAGTGGTTATGTGATCTGGCATTTCTCGCTGACTTTACAGGCAAACTAAGTGATATGAACCTTGAACTAAAAGGTAAAAACAAATGCATTGGCGAGATGATGAGTACAGTTTCATCCTACAAGAGCAAATTTGAGCTAATGATGACTGACCTTGCAAACAACACTTTTGATCATTTTCCTAATACGCAGGACCATCTGGGACAATATCCAAATTTTGTTTTTCAGAACGATAAGTATGTGACAGAAATCTGTTCTGTTATCCAGGAATTTGAAAATAGATTCTGTGACTTCCAAAAAAGTGGAACAGTTGTGGAATACTTGTCATACCCATTCAAAGTAGATGTGGACATTAAAGAAACTGCAGCTGCTATCAGTAAAAATTACTCATTGAACAAGCCATCTCTTGAAAACGAAATATTAACCCTTAAAAATGACATTTTTCTCAAGACCCGTGCTGAGCAAGAATCGTTTTGGAAGCTAGTGCCTAGAGACAAATTTCCCAACTTGAAAAGATGCAGTGAAGCTGTACACTCCTGTTTTGGTTCAACTTATTTGTGTGAATCTGAAAATGACAAAGAGTACACAACGTTCCAACACGACAGATGAACATCTGCAGGATTCCCTGAGACTGGCCCTCATGCAATATTCATCCAACTTCAAAAAGCTGGTGGATGAAATGCAGGCTCAGACGTCTCACTAATGAGCAAAAACGAAATATTAAAGATTGTGCAAGATCTGCCTGTATCAATACTCAACCTAAATTTAACACAAATCACTCAATAAAAGTTAAAGAAAGTTATTAAGACAGTTAAAGAAAGTTATTACTCAATAAAACTTTAAGAAAAAATTACTTTCCATTTCCCCTCGCAGTTCTTACTGGATCTTCGTCTCTCTGTTTTGTTTTTGCTTAATTAGCTTGACCTTCCTCCTGTTACACATCCGATTTGCACATTTCAATGCCTAATAACCATGTCCCTCATATAATGTTACGCTTTATAACTAAATATCAATGTACATAGTTTGTTCCCCTGTTCATCCAAGTTTATATACCCTGTTGATTGTAAATTCAATGTAACATGTTACATTGTTGTATGTTCTGTTCAAATGTAAACCGCACTGATTATAATAGCGCGGTATATAAGAAACGCAAATAAATAAAATAAAATAAATAAAAATAATAGCTGATCACATCCAAGTAAATGACAGAAGGTTCATTAAAAATGGGGGGGAAGGGGAATCCTCCAACTTTATTGGGTTAAAATTTAACTTGAAACTAATTTGAAACTTAATTTTCATGGTGGTAGATCACTGGCACTTTTGGCCAGAAAAGTAGATCACGACCTGTTCGAAGTTGGACATGCCTGGCCTATATAGTCATCACATGCATTGACATCTGTCCTTTAATTAGGTATTACACCCACCTTTTCTCCTTCTCCTAGGACCGCTTAATCAGCATGTCGTGTAGTCAGTGCAATTCACTGTGGTACTTTCATTCTGAGAAGAATCATTTGGAATGCCTTGCTGGAAGAGAAAAAAACAACAGAATTCAAAACAAATGTGAGATAAACACAGAGGGTCCCTAAAGCCAAGAGGATATATGCAATGCAATGTGTGCTTTTGAGTCAGTCCTGACTCCTGGCGACCCAGAAGCTCCTGGGTTTTCTTGGCAGTGTCACCAGAAGTAGATTGCCAGGCCTTTCTTCCGAGGCAATGGAGGGTTAAGTGACTTGCCCAAGGCCACAAGGAGTGCTAGTGGGAATCGAACCCTGGTTGCTTGGTTACCAAGCCAGTGTTCTAACCACTAGGCTACTCCTCCACTCGAAGAGGATATATATATATTTTTAATTATTTATACTCCGCCCTATATGAAGTTCTAGACGGATCACATAGAATACATACATAAAATACAGAATAAATAAAACAGAGAAAAAATACAAACAAGAAAGAGAATAAAAACATCCACTTAAAAGCAATCAGTATACAAACCAAAACATGGGGAATCAACATTCAAATGAAACCCAGCAAGAAGGAAATTATTGCTCGTCAAGTGCCAAAAAAATCCAACTAAAATTGTCTTTAGAAAGAGTTCACAGTTGAACTAAAGACTTTCTTTTTTCCTTTTTATATTGTTTTGGTTGTCCTGTTTATGGCTTCCTCAAGAATCTCTCACTCGGTCATTAGTAATATTAGCAGTGCCGCCTTCTAAGAATTTTAAATATAAATGATCTTTGGACAGACTATTTGGTTGCAGGGCCACAATTGAATGAAACAGTCTACCATGAGAAATCAGGAATATGTCTGAGTACATGCTGTTTAGGCAGTCGTTGAAAGAATTCTTATTTGGGAAATTTTTATTAACTAGATAGTTTTGACTGATGATATAAATTCTTTTAACTGTTAAGTAATTTGCTGTAATTGAGCAAATTTGATTTAAATGCTTGTATCTGTTTATAGTACTTTGTAATTCACTTAGAGCTTACTTGTATAGGCAAACTATAAATGGGTAGATTAAATGAAATGAAAGAATACTGGTTCATGGGTGGGGCTTAGCAGAATGTCGAGATGACTAGGGAGCAATCAGTCAATCTTGTCTTAGTGCTGGAGCTAGTCTTGGTTTTCACTGCTTTCTTTTCCCACTCGTCTGTTTGCTCAGAGCTTTCGTATATTGCATGTTTGAGAAGATATATTTGTGGTATAGCCAAGCGTGGTTTTGTAATAATCTATGCAAAAACTGTTAGCTGTGTTTTCTTTTGGCAAATCTAGTTGTTGTCATGAACCTATGGGTGCAGTTATATCGGATCATCTCCAATCGAAGGTCTTTGCTTTATAAGACGTTATTTTCAGTTGGCTAAGCTCAGTCAAGAGTGTGCAATCTAACATGACCTCAGCAAGTAACATATTAGTAAATTAATGGCAGCTTGAGGCACATATTAAATAGCATCCTAGAAGTTAGTGCTCACTAACTAGCATGGAGAGTAAGCATAACATATTTAGTGTAAGCTCGGTAACCCCTCCTTTGTATTTGACATTATTGCATTTGCTTGCATGTGTAGCCCCCTACTAATCTAGGAGTCCCTCATGGTGGTTACAGTTTTTGCAGCTATTTGGCAGACCTGGGGCACAACTTCAAGGAACTAATTTTGTCCTTGCAGGCTTAATTTGCTGGTAATTTTAGGGTACTTCAACAGGACCCATGAAATCGGTGGGCCTTTGGTACCTTAGATCCACTCACTCCAGTCCTCATTCTCAATAAATCAGTCCAGGTCAGAATTTGGTTCAGGTACTGTGTCCACTAATCACTACGCTCTGCCACCATTTTATTCTCACACTCTATCAATGCAGCTAAGTTCTGAATTGCAGCATCTGCTGCTATTCTAGTCCGACTCCCTCCCACAGCATAGCCAATACACCTCAGTTCTGGCCTGCAGAACCCCTTGTATTCCTAATGAATACCTCCCCGCCCCCCAACATACGAGGTACACACAGAGCTCTACCAGTACACCTCAGCCCTGGTCTGGGGCTCCACTACTTTCCAGTACTGTAACTCCTAAAACCAGTTCTACCAATATATATCAATTCTTACCCACAGCACTCACTTCTATTCCAGTACTGAGCCCCACAAAGAGCCTTGCCAATGCACCTCAGTCCTAACCAGTTACTGCACTCTACTATTCCAGCACAAAACTGGCAAATGAAGCTTGGCCTACTTGGCACAAAAGAATGAGCTGATGACAAATCTCCCATTGCCAAGCCGAGACCTTTGGTTTCTGTGCATGTCTCTTCCTGTGACTTCGAGCTTGAGTTTCACCTCTCCAGGTTTAAGAACACCACTTCTTCTATGCCCTCAGTTACTGCACAGAGAAAACGGAGAATGGCTGCTGCAACTCAAGCTGCCTCCTTCTTCAGGGCTTTAGCTCAATGCCAATGAATTTTTAGGCAGACATGCATAATGCAGAAGAGACTCTTCTACACATCAGTGCAATTTGCAAACTTTAAAGGAATATTAGCCAAAAAGAGCTTGGGAGGAGAGAACATCAGAAATCTGCTTGATTTTCATTTTTATGACTGGTGGATTTTGCCATGCCTTTCAGCAAAAAAACAAACTAAAAGAAATTCCGAACTATGTCTAACTAAAAGAATGTCAAAGGCCTGACGCTGCCACCAGGAGAAGGAGTGCAGCTAGATAGCTTTTTGTACTTTGCAGTAGCCAAATATAAATCCAAAACAATCATAGTAACATAGTACCATAGTAAATGACGGCAGATAAAGACCAGTGTGGTCCATGTAGTCTGCCCAGTATGATGGCAGGAGTAGGTGCACCTGCCGCTCCGTGCAGGCCACCCCTCCCCATGTCTTTGTTTAGGATGTTGGGCTGCATACAAAGAGGAATTACCAGCAGAAAGGAGGAGGTATCAATGACACTGTATAAGTCACTGGTGAGGCCTCTTTTGGAATACTGTGTTCAGTTTTGGAAACCATATCTTGCAAAGGATGTAAAAAGAATGGAAACTGATCAGAGGAAGGCAACCAAAATGATTTGGAGCCTGCGTCAGAAGCTTTATGAGAAGAGACTAGAAGACCTAAATATGTACACTCTGGCAGGGCCGGCCCGTCCATTGAGCGAGAATGTTTTTTGCACAGGGTCCCACGTTTCAGGGGGCCCCGCGCAAAAAACATTCTGATCTAAAAGTAAAATTTAAAATAAAAAAAAACCTTTCTGCTGCCGCTGCCGGGGCCGAGGCCACGGCAGAATCGAGTGTGCCGCAGGGCCCCCCCCCCTGCCCAGCAGAGCCTGCCCTCCCCTGCATCAGCTCCCTCTTTGTAGCTGCAGTCACACATGACGGCTTTCAGAGCGCAAGGGGAGAGTTTCTCCCTCACGGCTCTGTTAAGCCCCCGCGGGCTTAACAGAGCCGCGAAAGGGAAACTCTCCCTTCGCACTCTGAAAGCCGGCATGTGTGACTGCAGCTGAAAAGAGGGAGCTGATGCAGGGGAGGGCAGGCTCTGCCGGGCAGGGGGGGCCCCGCGGCACACTCGATTCTGCTGCGGCAGCCGCCGCAGCCCCGGCCCCGGCAGCAGACAGTTTTTTTTATTTTAAATTTTCCCTGGGCTGGGGGGTGGGGGGTTAGGAGTGGTGATGGGCTATGGGGGGCTTAAACTGAAAATTGGGTGATGGGGGTTAGGACTGGAAATGGGCTGGTGGGATTAGGATTGGGAGTGGGCTGATGGGGGCTTAGGACTGGTAATAGGCTATGGGGGGCTAGAACTGGTAATGGGTTGGGGGGGTTGCTAGGACTGGAAATGGGCTGAGTGGAAGGGAAGGCTTGAACTGCAAATAGCTGATGGGGAGGGGGGCTTGGAATGGAAATGGGCTGAGTGGAAGGGGGCTTGAACTGCAAATAGCCGATGGGAAGGGGGGCTTGGAATGGGCTCTTATGGGAGGGAGCTAGGACAGGAAATGGGCTGATGGAGGGGCTAGGATAGGACTGGGAATTGGGTGTTGGGGGGAGCTAAGATTGGAAATGGGCTGTGGTGGGGGCTTGGATTGAAATGGACTCATGGAGGGGCTAGAACTGGAAGTAGGCTCATGGGGGGCTTGGATTGGAAATGGGCTGAGTGGAGGGGAGCTAGGATTTGACATGGGCTGATGGTGGGGCTAGGAAAGGACTAGAAATGGGCTGATGGGAGGCTGGTATTGGAAATGAGCTGATGAAGGGACTCGTATAGGACTGGAAATGGATGGGGGAGCTAGGACTGGAAATGGGCTGATGGGGGGACTAGAAGGGAGCGGATACTGGGTGGGGCTGGAACTAGAAGGGAGCTGATGTTGGGGGAGATTAGAAGGGGATGGGGCTGGGAGAGTGAAATGGACAGGGGAAAAATATTTTGTGTAGGAGGGAAGAAAAATCTACAATTGGCCGGGTGTTGGGAGAGAAAGTGGGGATTGAGGATGGAGGGGTAAAATTTGAGTGGATGAAATAGGAATGAGGAAAGAGCAAAAGGAGAAAGATTAGTATGTTAAAACAGATGTAGAGGTAGAATGGAAAAAAACTAGAAGAGTGAAGAAAGGACAAATGGACAGCAGACGATGGAGAGTTAGCAGAAGACACAAATAAACCAGAAGAAAGTGGCTGGAACAATTGCAACTGAAAAAAAATGCACAAAAGGTACAAGGATTTCTCTTTATTTTGAATTTATTAACTGGAATATGTCAGCTCTGGGAAATGTGCATCATTAACGTCGGTGCTTTGTTTAGTACAAGAGGAAATTAATTTATAGTTTTATTTCTACAGTGTTGTACATTCCAAGTTTGGCTTTTGTGGTTCCCAGTTTAATTATTGCCTTCCTGTTTCTAAATTGTGATTCCTTGTTTGGTGATGGTCTATGTTCTGCATGTGTAACTGAGCTGAGGTATTCTGTTTATGTAATTCCTATTTGACATTGCCACTTGTTCTCTTTCCCCAGTAGGTCATGTATTGTTATTCTCTGAAATGTATTGGTTTAATATTTGCAGTGTTGCCTTTTGATAGGTATAGTATGGTGTTTTATGAGTCCTTGTAGTGCTGTTAGGATACGGCAGGTTTGCTATGGGTTTAAATGGGCAGTGTTTGTAGTAGTTCCTAATGTGCCTGGCGGTTGGCACTAGATTATAGTAATGTAGAAATCTTTTAGTCTTTCTTTATCCATACACTCATTAAGAGGCATGTTTACTAAAAGTTAGTGTATGGTAACAGTATGCAAATATTTATGCAAATGAGGCCCCTTATGCAAATGAGGCCCCGCACCGAGTCTCCGCACTTGGCCCCGCACCCCCCTTGGGCCGCCCCTGCACTCTGGAGGAGAGGAGGGATAGAGGAGATTAGATTCAGACCTTTAAATACTTAAAAAGAAATAATGAACAAACAAACCTCTTCCAAAGACCGGGAAGCTGTAAAACTAGAGGGCATAACATGATGCTGCAAGGGGGTAAATTGAAAGGTAATGTCAGGAAATACTTTTTCACTGAAAGGGTGGTGGATGCTTGGAATGCCCTCCCGATGGAAGTGTCGGGGGCAAATACAGTGACAGAATTCAAAATGGCATGGGACAGACACAGTGGATCCCTTTACAGTAACAGGTCAAAATCAAAATAAACTGAACCATCTAATTTCTCAACATATAGGGGTGTCCTATATGGAGAGGTGGGTTCACCCCTAAACAAAGACATAGGGAGGGGTGGCCTGCACGGAGCGGCAGGTGCACCTACTCTTGCCATCTTACTGGGCAGACTAGATGGACCATACTGGCCTTTAACTGCCGTCTTCCAATGTCTCTAAACCCTAGGTGCAGGAAAGACATCAGTCATTCACCAAAAGCAGAAGCATGTGTGTCTTTTTTAATCTGACTTTCCACTGGGAAATTAACCTTATAGGATCATTCAGATAAGTTTCTCCATTTAAACAGATACTCTTCAGGGCCATTTTGCTGAAGTGCATTAAGCATGTGCTAACTCCACTCTCTGACCTGCAGTAACTGTTAGTTTGGGGCCAGTACAGTGCATACTGATTTCCGTGGTAACTGGGCTGTGCGCATGGGGGTGGTAAGTAGGCGGGCTAGGAGCGGAGAGTGGGAAGGTGAGCACCTTGCAGTCATCGCCACCCCATGCCTCTATAGCAGGGGTTCTCAACCCTGTCCTCGGGACCCACCTAGCCAGTCGGGTTTTCAGGATCACCACAATGAATATGCATGGAAGAGATTTGCATATAATGGAGGCAGTGTATGCAAATCTCTCTCATACATATTCATTGTGGTGATCCTGAAAACCCGACTGGCTAGGTGGGTCCCGAGGACAGGGTTGAGAACCCCTGCTCTATAGGTAGAGGTAAGTGCAGCCGTGGGTGCACCATAATAAATGCCGGGAACATGCTTCCCACACCCACCAACAGTTAATGTGGTGATGTTGTACCTAACACAGCAAGGCTATGAGCACATAGATGTAACACCATAGTGCCCTTTAGTAAAAGAGCCCCTTTGAACTGATAATTCTGGTCCAGTGAATGGATAGCTTTTGGCAAGACATCTCGATATCTGGCCAAAGGCTGCATGCAAAAAAGGAGGCAGAAACAGGAGAATTCCAGAGGTGTGGTTTAAACATACCTAAGTAGCAGAGATAATCAGCTGCTCTCTGGTTAGCTTTAACTCTTTAGATAGATCCAGATACACAGCTGTCTTAACTTAAATGGATAACCCACCTGTTCAAGTTCAGGACCATATTCAGTGGTCCAACTTAAATGGATAGCTTGGCCGAAAATTTGAATAAGGAAAAACAGGTAAACCATCTGCTTGTCTTTAAGCAGAGTCCACACTGCTGAATATCAAACTCATTGAGCCCTTTTACTAAAGCGCGCTAAACAGTTAACCTGCGTTCTTGCATGTAGTAACTATGCCGATTTACATACTAACTGCTAATCATGCATTAAAGCTTGGGTCACCAACCTCCAGAGGGCCGCGGGCCGCACAGCCGACTACCGGGAGCCTCGCGGGCCGCACCCCCCTTCTCCCCGCCCCCGCGAAAAAAAACAACAAACGCAAAATTATGAAAACAATGGCTGATCACCTTTATTGAATTTAATGAGATGGCTGATGATTCATGCTAGCAGACAAACGCTTAAAGTCCGGCTTCACAGATGACACTGACAGGAGAAGGGACGCTTGCAGGTGGTCGTCGGTGAGCTGCGAGCGCGTGGATACAATGGCGGGAATCCTTGGCGGGCCGCACGTAATGTTAACCGGGGTAGAGCCTCGCGGGCCGCATGAAGGGACCTCGTGGGCCGCATGCGGCCCGTGGGCCGCAGGTTGGTGACCCCTGCATTAAAGAGTGCTGCATGGGGAGGATAGGGGCAGAGAGGGGTGTGATGAGGACATTGCACTCAGCGTGGGAGGACATATTGCATACTGAATGGATCTCTTACCCTGTGGCCTACTTCTGACCATATAGCAAAACTTAACCTCGATCCTTGGAAATCAGTTCTCTAAATTCAGCTGCAAATACGAAAGCACACAGACACAGAGAGTTATATAAAACAGCACAACTTCAGCTTAAGTGAGAAATTCATTCACATTTTTGTTACAAATAAAAGAGCATCTAGTGTCCACCAGCTCACATGTTTTTCATGTGGCCTCGACACCTCTGACATATAGAATTATTTTTTATTTCTATTTCTTATAGGGGAACAGGCTAGCTCAGTTCACTTGGAACTTCGGGAGGGAGAGGACAGAGCACTTTGTGATGTCACAGAGCATTTTTAAAATTGACTTGCTATTGATTAGTTGCTGTTGTTTCTTTATTTTTATTTAAACAAATGTATTGACCAATTCTACACTTGGAAACCAGGAGGCAAGTTTTCAGCAGCAGGCTGGCTACCTAAAGTTAAACAGATAGCTTATGTGTTTAACTTTCTATGGATTTTCAGCAGTGCTATCCATTTCAGTGGTGATGCTGTAAATTCACAGATAAGATTAAACATATTACTTTCAGTTTTAATTTATTCCTGCTATTTCCGCAATACTATATAATGGGACAAATGATCTTTTTAATGTCTGAATAGTACTGCTTACACAGATAACTTTCCCCTGTCCCCAAAATGCCCCTAGCACCTCTCCTTTTATAAATGAACAATCTTTTTGCCCATTTCCAGAATGTCCCTATCTCTTCCCCTTTTATAAATAGATAACTTGGGCCATTCAGAGGATGATTTTATAAACCTTTGGTGCCTGTAAAAGGCCTCTTATAAAATGAGGTCACATCTAGGTGTGCGCATAGTGCAAGCTGAATTGTAGAGTAGCACCTTTTTCCCGGCAATATACCTGCATGGGAACATGACAAACGTTACCTATTTTTTATGTACGCGATTTTCGAATACAAATATTCTTTGCAGAATGTGAACAAGTGGTGATGTCATATTTAACAGCGGTGCAAACATTAAATGGTCTCAGTTGCACAACAGTTTTAATTTCACTTAAAGTTTCACATGTTTTACAATTTGAGAGTAAGTCAAATTTAGCAGTTATGATTTTGGTTGTTTTACATTTTGACAATGATCATTGTGTACGAGGCATGCCTGGTCGTGTTGCACAGGTGCACTCACATTTTATTTGATTTGTGATGGGGTAAATTTTGTCAATGTCTCATGTTCCTATATAGGAACACTGCCAGGATTATCCAAAAGTCGACTAATAATTGCCAATGCGCATTGTTTTCAGATAATTCTTTCAGTTTTGATAAACAATGGATACAAGAAGCTTCTATGGCACCAGACGTAGCAAAATTCATCGGGCAGTAACAGTCCAAGATGCTATGTCAACTGTGGAACGTTTAACTCGTCCGACAACCATTATTGTGTTGCCGCTGTCTGCAGGTGATTCTGCAGCTGACAGTGATGTCGAAGATGTTCCTGACAATTTGAACAATGATGACCCTTTTGAAATTGCTGGCGAACTGGAAGTGATAGCAGAGGAGACAGACGAAGATGAGAGTGTTAGTAGTGAAGATGAAAGCAGCCCTCCAGCAAAAAAGTGTAAGAATCTGAAGCAGAAACAGGCAATTCAGTGGAAAAAGTCAACAAAGTTCACTAAAGTAATTTCATCACTGGTGCCAAGTCATTTACCTGACAGTTTTCCTGTTCTGTTGTCGCTTTCTCCGTTTTCCATATGGAGCCTTATATTCGATGACAAAATGCTGACGGAAATTGCAACGCAAAGCAACCTTTACGCTAACCGAGATAAGAACGACAGTCAGTTTCAAGTCACAGTGGATGAAATTTGTCACTTTCTGGGAATCCTGCTGTTGTCTGGCTAGCACGTCCTGCCACAGGAGTCAGACTACTGGAGCAGTCAGCAAGATGTAGGCATGCCTATTGTCCGTGAGGCCATGCGCAGCAAGAGGTATCAGACCATCAAAAAATAGTTTCACTTGGCTGACAATGCTGAACTCAAAGCAGGCGACAAGACAGCTAAGGTTGCTCCACTTATTACTGCTGTCAACGCGAATTTGGTGCAGTTTGGGTATTTCCACCATGAACTGAGTATTGACGAGTCTATGACTCCGTACTTTGGCCGCCACAGCATGAAAATGTTTATAAGAGGAAAACCAATTAGATTTGGTTTTAAATGGTGGTGTATGTGTGGCATCGACGGCTACCCTTACAACATTAAGCTGTACACCGGACGAGAAAGTTCTACGCATTCAATGGAACCTCTGGGCTCCAGGATCATAAACCATATGGTTGATATTATTGAAAAGCATTCAGATGTAATTCGTCACCACCTGTTCTTCGATAATTTTTTTACAAGTTATGCACTGATCAAGTCACTCGCAGAGAGAAATGTTGCAGCTACAGGAACCATTCGGGAACTGAGAACTGGCGGAGCACACAAAGAACTTCGAAGTACAAAGGACATGAGAAGAGTGGCCAACGAGGAGACTATGATTACCGATGTGATGGGTCAGTCTGTGTAGAAAAGCGGCATGACAATTCTGTTGTCTGCATTGCCAGCAACAATCTCACACATGATCCACTTCAAACTGCATGTCGCCGAATCAAGGGTACATCAGATGTTGCTATGTCTCAACCCTTTCTGGTGAAGCGCTATAATGAAGGAATGGGTGGAGTGGATCTCATGGACAGGCTTTTAGCAAGCTACAGACCATCTGTGTGTGGAAAGAAATGGTGGTGGCCACTATTCACAAACGTCCTCAATGTATCTGTCGTGGCTGCTTGGAAAATACACTGTCACCTTCATGGAAGTGACATGGATCATCTGACATTCAGACGTGACATCACCTTGTGTCTCTTGAAGGGCACTGCCACACAGGAACATTCAATCAGATCAAATCACATAGCCAACTTGCCAAAAGATGTCCGGCAGGCACAGGAGTTACTTCATGAACGCATCAGATGCACTCAGGGACGCTGTCGCATGTGTTCGAAGAACACTATGGTCATGTGCAGGGTCTGCGAGGTCCGGCTTCACTCAGATAAGGGCAAAACTTGCTTTGTGGACTACCACAAGTGACAGACATGCATACTGTAGCATTAGTCACTAGTATCTGCTTCATTTATCTGTTATTTTTGCGTTCTAGTAGGATGTTCTCTTGCATGGGTTGAACGTACAATTTCTTGGCAATGTTCCTGTATAGGAACATAGACAAAAAACTACAAAGACAAACTCTGAATCTATTGACACTATACTTACGTCTTGCACTCATTACATGTAGTAAGAAAAAGAACACTGTTAAGAAATTAATAGCATTTTTGTGGTAGTGCCAGGAAAAAGGTTAAGAGAGGGGCTCAGGCAGGGCGTGGTCAGAGTCACAGATTACACCTAGGTGCTCTTTCTTCAGGATTTGTGCTGGTATTTTATTAAGACACTATAAGGGGCATATTCAAAGGGATTAGCACAGTTTGCAGACCTGCAAACCGTGTTAATTCATTTTTTTTTTATTTATTCAATTTTTGTCCTGTCCTCTCAAAATGCTCAGGGCAGGTTACAAATTAAATACATAATAATAACAAATAACATAGCACAGACTGACAATACCTCATCATAGCATATAATATCTATTCTTCATAAAAAAACAGGGCAATTCATTTCCAAAATATTACAACATCCATCATGTCTCAGGAAAAGGGTGTTTTTATCGCCTTCTGAAAACATAACAGATTGTCCACAGAATAATAAATTTTTGGTATTCCATTCCACACTGATGGCAGACAGCATGAATAAGCAATACGACATGCACATTCAAGATGAAAATGTTTGCAACAGGGAACCACTAACAAATAATCTGATTGAGACCTCAGAGTACAGACTGGGGTATACTTCTGCAATTTAAGTACATCATGAGTTGGAAGCTGACTATGAAAATATTTAGTGAAAATCATTTTTTATTTTCATTCAAATACAAAGAAAAACACATTGTTTGCACTGTACTAGCACTCCTGTAACACAACTACATTAACACACTATATAACCCAGCACAAATGTTGCATAACACTTCCCCCCCTTATTTATTTAGTTATTTATTCGACCCCCTCCTCCCCATAGCCCCCCACTCTCACTTTCCCTCTCCCTCCAACGCCCCTGGCCCGTACACAGTATGAAATCGAAATAATATACGGTACCACAAAGTTAAACAATTATACCCAAGCTTACCATGATAAGACAAACATATTCCCTCTACCCCCCTGCTTCACACCCCTTCCCTGACCTTCCTCCTCACTAACCACCGACCTCCCGGTCTAGACCCACCCTTATCATAATCACCAAGCACCAAACTAGAGGGTGAGTTGTCCCCCCAACCCCGTGCCCGCTCCTTCATCCCCTTGCTGCGCTTAAGCCCAAAGGTCCCCAGTACCCCCACCCACCCCCCCAAGTGAATCCATCTTCCTGGACCGCCACCTACCCGCAGAAGTGTTGCTTCAGAGTCCCCCCCCCCCTACCTAATATCCTACGCCGTATTCTTGCTGGCAAACTCTGGAGGTAGGGGCCCCATCCCTTCAGGAAAACATTCCACCATTTGGGGTGACTCTGCGCCCTGTGCCTCTCCAGCCACAACAGTCCATGCAAACGGACCCTCCATTGCCCGTACAGCGGGCCCCGAGAGTCCAACCAGCTATGCAGTATAGTCATACGTGCAGTCACCAGCACCATACGCAACCAATCCCACTCTATCTTACCCAAATCTACCCCAGCATCCTCATTCCAAATGTCCAGCACCAAATTCAGGGGGTTCAGTATAAGCGAAGTACCCAAGCATTTATCTAAGTACCCAGAAACTTTACCTCAAAAGATCCTTGCCTTAAGGCAGTGCCAAAACATATGTCCCAGTGTAGCATCCGCAAGCTCACATCTCGGACAACAATTCGTGTGCGCTATCCCTGCCCGCCAGGCCCTGTTTGGTGCAAAATACAGCCGATGTATCAACCTGTATTGCATGTCACGGTGTTCCACTGATACAAGTAATTTGGGAATATTCGCTATAGCTTGCACCACTCCTTCGCCAGACACCACTTCTCCTAAATCTCGTGTCCAGGCCTCCGCCAATACCTCGTCATTCCCATAAGACTCAAGCCCTAACAAAGCCTGATGTAATTGAGACACCTTTGCCACCTGCTCCCCCCCCCAGCAAGGACTCCTCCATTCGTGAGCAAATTTATCCTTTCAGTGAGATCACTGGCAATGTGCCAATGTAGCTCCGAATCTGAGCATATGGAAACACATCCCTGCCCTTCCAAGAATACTGTACACTTAAGTTTGTTAAGGACTCGACGGTCCCCTCTCCAGTTAACAGCCGCTCAATAGTGGTGATTCCCATCTCCTCCCATCTCAGATAACTTTTATCCGTCAACCCCGGAGCAAAGTCCTTATTCCCCCGAACCGGAAGTTAGGGGGAGCAAAACGCCGAAAACCCCATTTTCCCACATAGGTGCCTCCAGGCTCTCACAACTGGAGATAGCATCACAGACCACACCCACCTGTCTATTCCCTTCGCCCTCCTCGTATGCAAGATATATCTAACTTGCAGCGGTTCAACCAGGGCCCCAATCATCCTTAATGGAGTATAATCGCCAGTCCCCCACAGCCAGTCCCGAACATGCCGAAGAAGACACGCCCGGTTGTATTGTTTAAGATCTGGAAAGCCCATACCCCCCGCACTCCACGGTCTCTGTAGCACCGCCAGGCGCACCCTAGGCCGCCTACCTCTCCATAGTAAGATATTTATCTGCTTTTCCATCTGTAAGATGTCTTTCCGTTTCAACAACAGCGGTAATGTCTGTAGCGTATATAGCCACTTGGGGAACAGCGTCATTTTGTTTTATTTATTTACCTTTTTTAATATACCGCCTTTCATTTTATCAAAGCAGTTTACAATGAAACAGAACAAGTCTTACATGGAACGTTAAATGAACTATTTACATTTAACTGTTTGCAACGTTACAATGCCAAAACAAGCATTTTAAAGATACAGCGCTTCTTGATTGGTAACCAATGAAGTAAATTTAAATAAAGAGAAACGTGATCTCTAGGCCTCAAATCAAAAATCAGCCTCACAGAGGAATTTTGTATCCGTTGTAATCGCTTTTTTGATTTCGCAGTCGATCCATAAAATAGAGAGCTGCAATAATCAAACCTTGATGTTATAAATGCATATACAAACTGTAACATCTCTGATTGTAAGAAAAACTGATGACTCTTATATAATTATCGCAAATAACAGAAAAAGGTCTTAACAGTTCTACATGACCATCAAGAGAGAGATCGCTGTGATAATAACTCCAAACTGCGAACCTGACTTAATCTGAAGCTCTACTCCCTCCCAAAAAACTCTTGGGGTAAGGGAGGAGTTATTACAATGAATCCACAATACCTCAGTTTTTGAAGGATCAATCTGCAGCTTATTCTGTACCACCCATTCTTTAATCATATCCAAACAAGACACCAATCTGGTAATTTCAGAGGCTCGATCTGCGCCCAAGAGGACATCAGCATAAGAATATACCTGAACCCCTTAGGCAGATATCACATCAATTACAGGTTTGATATAGATGTTTAAAAGAAGAGGTGATAACAAAGCCCCTTGTGAAACACCATATTTCAATGTTCTAGGATTAGTGATCATGTTTCCCACGACTACATATTGACACCTATCAGATTTAAAGAAGTAAGTACCAAATCTGAAACTCCCATATCAGATAATCTCTGCTATAAGATATAATGATCAATAGTATCAAAAGCTGCACTTAAGTCCAAAAGGACCAATAAAAATTCCTGAACATGATCTATATAATACCAGCAATCATCCAAAATATCCAGTATAATTAATTCAGTACTATGATTTCCACTGAAGCGTTATCTTCCTGTGCAGGATATTCAACAGTGCATACCCGATTTGTGCCGCTATGAAGCCAGATGAACACCCTGACACTAGCCACTTAGCGTCCGAGCATTCCAGGGCTGGAGTGGGGGTGGCACTCACAGTTGGCGGTCAGCAGTAGTATTGAACTGCTAACTGGTAACCTAAACCTCTAAATTAAGATGGAAAGAAGCTATCCTAACTCTTGCCAGTTTAACTATATGGCCAATGGCTGAATAGTGATTGACCTATCTGGGCATACTGGATATCCAGTGCCGCTGACCGGATATGGCCTTGTCATTGAATATCCAGGTATTAATTAAAGTGCTGATGGCCATTCGCTTTAATCGAGCTCGCTGCCACCATTGAATATGCCCCCCATAGGAGTCTAAAATGCGCCAAGCACTCAATGTGCATTTAACATGCAGTAACATAGCCTGGGTCTACGATAACTGCTACCATGCCATGTGCTAATTACTGTATTAATTGCTTGTCATGTGATGTGGTGAGGAAAGGGCAGTTTATGACATCTGGGTGTGGATTGCACATTGCAGTCACTGCACGATATTTACAACATGCTGTCAATGTTGCAATTAGCACAGTAGGTGACATTAAGTGTACCCCTGCCATAACTGTGAATGACCTTAATGCGTGGTAAGGGACTTTTTAGTGTGGTAACTATAGGGAACAGGCTGGGCACACCCCTGACGGGTACCACATGACTTTTGCACTTACCATGTGTTAAATTTTACTCAAAACTTGTGGGAAGTACAAAAACTTAACGCACTTAAGTAAAAAGTCCACTTGTGTCTTTAAAATAGTCGCATTTTTGCTCTACTAACCTAGGTGCCTGTTATAAAATTCCCCCTAAATGATTTAAACATCCAAAGTTATCCATATATATGGCCCATATGTTTTTCTTTAATAGCACTTATGCGATCGGCATCACTGCCAACTGAATAAATCTTTTGAATATAACCCCAACCCTCCTGGTATACACAGCCAAAGCAGCAACAGAATAACACAAATTGCAAACTTTCTACAAAAAAACCCATGAAATTAATAAAAGAACAAATTCACGCCATCAGTATATAGTCAGCATCCAAATCCAGCCCGTTGTAACAACACTCCTCAAATTCAACCCTTGTGAAACTTCATAAGAAACGGATATTTAAAACTTCCATGAGGGAGAACACCTACAACCACCAAAGCATCTACCCCAAATTTCCAAAATCCTCACAGTCATATCTAAGGAAAGAATTCTGACAGAACCAGAAGTAGTTTTACTCTAGTCTAATCTCCAGTGGGAGATTTTCTGGAGTTTTGCCAGTAGTGCTTGGCTCTCATCATGGTTAGTTGCACCTCTCAGGTAGATAGAATCTCCTACAGGCAAAATGTTTCAGCTTGTTTTGGGATTTTTCAGAAATGTCCTTGATTTCCAAGTGTTTCTTTTAGTTTCACATATTTGGGGACACTTTTACTAAAGTCCGAACCAGTAGCACATGTTTGCAGCATGAAATTTGCATGGAGGCCCATACTAATTTTGGGGGCTGTGTGCATCAATACCCCTGCTGTTAGTGAGTTGCTAACGCACGCCACCACGCTCACTCGAGCAATGGTGCACGTAACACCACCAATTGAGGTGACGTTAAGTGAACAGAGGTTAATGGCAACAAGTGCAGTTAGCACATGCCCAAAATGCCCATGCTAACTGCGATGCATTGTCAACACCCCCTTACAACCCTAATCAGCCCAGCTTAATCATGTACTACCCCATTAGTATGGGATGCCATGTGGTTAGTGCGAGACATCACGCTGTTAGCACAGCATGCTAAGTGCACACCAAACACCGCACTAACAGCATACATTAGTAAACCTGCTCCTTGGTTTACTAGCAATTTTTTAACACTCAGAACTTTTTTACTTCATGCAAATTTATTGCACATACATTAATTCATGGGTTAATGCAAGTTAAATCATGTGTGCATGCACCAATTTTTTAGCACACTAATGAACCAAATCTGCACAAGTGAATGCACATCTCTAGAATCTCCAGAAAAGCTTGATGGATAGATTTGAATTCCCAGTTTGAGATGTAACATCTGAGCTTACTGAAGAGGTATTCCAGCACCTTCCCTTGCATAGTCCAAAAAAACATCATTACTAGAACTGAACTTGGCTCGTGCCACTATAAGTAGCCAATGTAAAGTGTACATGATGGAATAATATGCTTCCTGCTACATATGTTTACCTGGGATCATCCTTGCTGGGACCATCTCTAGTTTGGGCAGGAGCCTCAAAGAGACTAGAACCACACATAAGAAATTGCAATAGTTCAGCTGTTCTACTACCAAATGGTGCACAACAGATTTCAATGCCTGAGAATCCAGAAATAGCCATAATTTCTTTAATTAAATTTAATTTGGAATTTATAGTCTGCTTAGCCAGTGAGCCAATACAAGGGAGATTACAATGCAAAAAATAACATAATAAAAACATTAAAATACAAAATAATTTAAGTACTAACAATACATTTTCAGTAAAAATTCAAAGCAATTATCAAGACAGTAAAACACAAGGATATCACTCGCAGTAACTGAAGAGCTTACTTAACCCCTCCGCACCAGCAACCTTACTGGGTTCTTGGAGCTACAGAAAGCTACATTCAAAAACAATGGGAAGGTTACCAAAAGACAGCAATAAAATACAACACAGTTCTATAGAAAATACACCAAAGCTTTAGTGGAGAGAAACTAAGAGAAGCACGTTCTCCTGTTTACTCTAACTTACTAGCCATGGTTCACTTTATTTATAAGGCTCTTTTAGATGATACAGCATAATTTCACTTTATCATTATACGTCAAAGATGACGTATTTATCATATCGTAGGTCAACTTTATTCGATGTGGGTGCGTGTGCGGAGACATACATGGAGTCCAAGACATAATTGACCTAATTGACATAATTGTTTACTGCTGACTGCTTGATATCTAATAACCCTGAGTACTGCTTGATATCTACTAACCCTGAGAGTATTTTAGCTAATAACCCTGAGACAGAGAGGCTAGAGTACAACCTGCCCTTTTCTTTATTTATATAAACCTTCACTTAGTAAGCAAATATATGAAGTTTTATTTCTAAGCAAGGTTCTGAACAGAATTAACTCTCTCAGGTTTAGTGAGTCTAATAGTGTACGGTACCCTGTATAATCATATATGCTTTCAGTAACTAAAAAAAGACCTCCCTAAATCAGTGAACGCAATTGTCATATACTTCAAAATTATCTCCACCCAAGTTTGAACAAGATACACCCTGAGACCTATCAATTCCCTAAAATCTGAGCAAACAGCCATGTCGTCGGTTTTCTGTTTTTGACAAGCTAAGTAATTAGGCTCATTCTTCAGCTCTGAAGCAAAAGAATTCCAAATAAATGGGGCATGGTCTTGAATGGGACACTTTTGAGTTGATCGCAGTTTGAATTGACTGGCTGTTGGTATTGTTAATCTTAGATCTTGCTGTAATCTTAAAACCAGAGTGGGAACATATTGCCTGAAGTGTTGTGTCAAATATTTGGATTCAGTGTCTCTGAGACATTGCTATAAGGAGAGGGGTTTCTCATTCTCACCTCTTGCTACCATTAATAATATTTTGCCACTGTATTTTGAACTGATTGAAGGCAAGTTAAGATCTTTATTAGATGGCCAAGATAAACTATATTCTGATATTGTTACTCACAATTTCAAAAACATATGTCGGGGGTCACAGCCACACAAAATTCTAAACTAAGCATGGTAACAAGATGTACTCTAAATTATCAGTGGTGACCAGCTGACTCCATATCCCTCAGTTTTCTATAAGGAAAAACCTTCTTGAATGATGCTCTTGTTGTAGTTGTTAAGTGCTATCAAGTCGGTGTCAACTACTACTACTATTACTACTGAGCATTTGTATAGAACTACAAGACGTATGCAGCGCTGCACAGACACATGTAAAAGACGGTCCCTGCTCATCAGAGCTTATAATCTAGTCAAGACAGACAATACAGTAGCTGTAGAGACGGGATCTAGGGGAATGTTAAGGAAACACAAAGGAGACCAGGTGAGTCAAGATCCGAAAGTGGCAGCCAAAGGGTGAGTTTTCAGCCTGGATTTGAAAAGGGCCAGAGATGAAGCCTGACATACAGACTCAGGTAGTTTGTTCCAGGCATAAGGAGAAGCAAGGTGAAAGGAGCAAAATCTGGAGTTAGCAACAGATGAGAAGGGCACAGATAGAAGCGATTTGCCAGACAAGCTGAGTTCCCGAGAAGGGTGTAGGGAGAGATAAGAGAGGAAAGGTAGTGAGGAACTGCAGAGTGAATTCGCTTACAGGTCAGCAGGAGAAGTTTGAACTGATGCGGAAACTGATAAATGAAGTGACTTGAGAATAGGAGTAATATGAGCACGACGAGGCTGGCGGAACATTAGCTGCACAGCAGAGTGTAGGACAGATTGGAGGGTAGAGAGATGATTCCGAGGAAGACCAGCAAGGAATAGGTTACAATAGTCTAGATGGGAGGTGACTAAAAAGTGAATAAGTGTCTTTGTAGTGTGTTCAGAAAGGAAAGACGACCCTCTGGATAGTTGTCCTAAACTGTGTTTGGTCTTCAGTCAGGCGGCTCATTGTTGACAGAGTGGCACCCATAGCTGCTGTTATTGTATCAATCCATCTCATTGCTGGCCTTCTTCTTTTATGTTGACCTTCAACCTTGCCAAGCATGATTTATTTATTTTTTTATTTAACAATTCTTTTATACTGCTTTATCTGAAAGTTAAGGCAGTGTATATGGAACTCTAATGATCTCACTCTTCGCATGATGTGTTCAAAGTATGAAAGTCAAAGTCTTGTCATCTGAACTTCTAATAAAAGCTTACGTTTGATCTCCTCTAGTACTGACTGGTTTGTTCTTTGGGCAGTCCATGGTATACACAGTATTCATCGCCAGCACCATAATTCAAAGGCATCAATTTTCTTCCTGTCTATCTTTTACACTGTCCAACTTTCACATCCATATGATGTTATTGAAAATATCATGGCTAGAACAAGTCGAATCTTTGTATGGAGAGAGACATCTCTGCTCTTGAGAATCTTGTCTAGTTCCTTCATAGTCATTCTACCATTTTTACTAAACATAAATTTGTATAACAAGCATTGTCCAAATTATGTACAAATTTCTGTACCAAAGAAGCAGAACAGACGTAAGGTTGACACATCTCCCTGTAATCCAAACCAATTCAGAAATGAGCCACAAAAGGAAAGATCTTTTCCTTTCAAATATGAAGTCCTTGAGTTCTTTGGCCGTGGAGGTGTGGCTTAGCGATTAATGCAGTGGGCTGAGAGCCACAGGAAGCCAGGACTCAAAGGCCAGTTCTCCTTGGAACTGTGGGCAAGCCACTTCCCTGCCTTTTTCCCCAGGTACAGCTTAAACTGGAAGCCTGAGTCACCTGAATTGCAACTCACCTTGAGCTCAGATTTGGAAAAGGTAAGTAATTAAATCTTAAATATGAATTTGCTCTGTGAGTTTTAAGTCATCTGTGGAGAAAAAGAATTATTTTCATTTCATATTTCTGATGTAGCAAAATGATGATAGAATGAAAAGAGCTTTTTCTGACCTTAACCCACAGAGGGCAGTTTTCAGAGTCATTTGCAGGCATAAAATAGGGCTTTATGCATAGAAACGAGCTGTTTGAAAACTGTGTACCCTGTCATCATTTTATCTGGACAAAAGGAAGGTGTCCTGGAGGTGGGAGGTGGAGTCGGGGCAGGGAATAGACTTAAGGACATAGTTTTGGATTTCCAGGAGTATGTGTGTAAATTTTACTGGGAAACGTGTCCACAGAAATAGCAGAAACAGAACGGTGTGTGGACCTCTCCCCGCTCAGTTTTCAAAGGGAAATGATTCTTTTTTTGAAAACTGATGTAAATCGTGCAAGTAAAAAGCACCAGCAGACGTTCCCTATAGGAGCAGTTTTGTAAAGTTGCCTCCATAGTGCATGAGCTAACCAGACAGCTCTGTCATATTGAAGTTATTTGTTTGGGGTTATTTTAGGAGCATTTCCACTTCTAAATAACACCATTGACATACAGGGCCGGCCCAACCACTAGGCGATTGTCTAGGGCAGAAGCTTCTTGGAGCGGCAAAGAGCAGGGCATTCAAAGCTAAACAATGGCTTCTGACAGCCATGGGGGGCATAAGGCTTAAGGTTTGCTAGGGGTCCAACATCTTGAACCAGTTCTAGGTCTGGCCCTGTTGCCATGTGCAAATTGGATTACACTAGCCAATGCCATTTTAAGACAGGCTTTCTGCAGATGCGGGAATACTCATCAGGTCTACCTTCCCTGCGAGAGTGGTGGGATGGAGAGAGGGAGTGGTTTGCGCGAGCCTGCAAGTCAAATGTGGATTTCCTATTTCATACGGGGAATCCATGTCTCACTGACAATTTTCAGATGTCCACATTTACACCCATTCCCAGGCATGAATAAGTGCCTGCTGGTCTGCTGGCAGGGGCAGCTGCGAATGCCCCTCCCCCCCCCCCCCCCCCAGTTTGTATACCACTTGCTGTTTGTGATGAAATGCGGTTAAGGAAATGTAAATAAACAATAGGCCAAGTAGGAGTGATTGGGCATCGCTCCTGCTCTCACTGTCCACCAATGACCCCCAGTAGGCCCTGGGTTAGGAATCAGGGGGTCGATGTTCTGCTGGGCAGACTAATCTGGAAGAGTGCCATTTTGGGGGGGTTGGGAAGAGTGTTGTGTGTTGTGAAAGGGGCCATTCAGGGGGTCGGAGTTGCCTGGGGAGGTGGCTAAAGTCAGTGCTCTCAATGGTATCCTAAATGCTATTAGAACATAAGAACATAAGATATGCCATACTGGGTCAGACCAAGGTCCATCAAGCCCAGTATCCTGTTTCCAACAGTGGCCAATCTAGGTCATACATACCTAGCAGTTTCCCTAAAAGATACAGGTTCCACAATGCTTGTATTGGGTCAAGCAGTGATATCCCAGGTCCCTTTTAATAATGGTTTAAGGACCTTTCCTCCAGGAACTTGTCCAAAACTTTTTTAAACCCAGCTACACTAACAGCTTTTACTACATCCTCCGGTAACAAATTCGAGAGTTTGATTATACGTTGAGTGAAAAAATATTTTCTCTTATTAGTTGCACATTCTCAAAGGGAAAATAAAGTTAATATAAGAGAGCGTTCTTATTATAGCAAACAGAATGTTCACTCACTGGTGGCTACAAGCATACCAACAGGAAGAGAGATTTTTCATATTTTAAAATGTGCCTGAATTTACCTAGAATACTTTAAAAATGTATATTATTAGACACAGACAAACATACATACATTTTCCTTTCAATGACTTCACAGAATGGACTTTTCTGAGCTCTGTTCTTCTAATCTTTGGTTGGAAAATGCTGGCCATGCGTGCTGAGACTTGCTGTGGATGCAGAAGATAACTTACAGCCTGAGGAGAAGGAGGGGCAGAGGGAAAGAGTTGGTTTATAGGGATTAAATGAAGCAGAAAGAGAAAGTTAACATTCAGGCCTTCTCTGGGCCCTGCCACTGAACAAGTTAAACCTGCTGCAGAGGAATTCAAGTAATGATTTGCCATCAACCACAATCCCTCTCCCCGCATCTACCCAGCCGCAGTGCCTCCTTCAACATCTAACAAGCCAGAAACAGATTATACCCACAACTGCCCTTAGGCATCTGGACAGCTTGCTGACCTCCACCTCCCCTGCCCACCTCCATAACGTCTTCAGAAAAGACAGCATCACATCTGATGATGTGACTCACAAAGGCAGGGTAGTTGCCCCACTAAGGTCGCTGTCCATAAGTATTTGCTTACTCTATCACTAAATCAATCCCTGTAACCAGCCACATCTGATTAGTGGCTCTCCTGTCTAATAAACAGCTACAGCAATTCTCCCAGCATCTAACCAGCCACAGTGCCATTGCCTTTAAAAAAAATGCTAGACACTGTAAGGTCAGTATTCTGAGACACAGCCACTGTTTAACTTTAAGCATCTAACCTAAACCTTTAACGTTACACATAGGAGTGGGGAAGTAGCCTAGTGGTTAGACAAGCACCGTGAGAACCGGTGAAGACAGAGCTCAAATCCCAACAGTACTCATTGTGGCCTTGGGTAAGTCACTTAACCCTTCAGTGCCTCAATAGGGAGGCATGCTGAAAAGAATTTAGGTAGTTAGCAGGACCTGATAGTGCTACTGAATACCCTCTGAGACCACAGAAAAGTCACCCAGTTATAACCAGGGCAGCCTGTGGAAGGCTCAGGGTCTGTCTGGTCAGCAGTGATATTCGGCAACCGTGCTGCCTGGCTCTGGTGGCCCCACTGCTGAATAGCTTCCAGGGACAGGGAAATATATACTCTAACTCACATTGAGTTACTCCTGGAAAGGCATGAGAAAAAGAGAAATATTTTCAGTCTCACTATCTGCGTAAGTGCCAACTTTGAAAATCCACATATATTCTTAAACATTTAGGGCCCGATATCCAAACGGCATTTGCACAGTTTAGAGCCTGTAAACTGTGTAAATACCCCTGAACGGGATATTCGATGGTGCTAACATGGTTAGTGCTGCTGAATATCCTCAGTTATCTCCACTACACACCTCAATGCTAACCGCTTAGCATCGGGGAATGTCGTGGGCGTTCCGGGGTGTGTTGTGGGCGTTCCGGGGTGTGTTGTGAGCAGCAATAATCCCTAACCAGGTCACGGCAACATCACATTGCTACCCAGTTAGCAGCCTGCGGGTAAAACTAGGCCCTGCAAAATAGGGCCTAGTTTTACCCGCATGAGCTAACCAGGTAGCAGTGCAATATCGCCGCTACCCAGTTAACTTCTGCGGTGTTAGAGACTGTGAGGTGACCCCGGATATTCAATGTCCGTGCCGCATATGACCCCGGCATTGAATATCTGGGGTTAGAGGTCGGCAGCATTGGCTATGTGCCATAGTGGTGCATAGTTGTTTCAGTAAAATCTTGGGCCCTTAGGGGCCAATATTCAGAACCATTAACCCGCCGGCCAACAGGAGGATGTCCGGTTAAGTGTGCTGACTTCGATAGTTAGTGGCACTATCTGGATAGGGCAAGGGCAGTCAGTGCGTGGAGCGAGGGTGGTGTCTTCACAGTCCAGATAAGCACCAACTTTATGCAGTTAACAGGATTTTAAGCTGGCTGCATGAAGAGCTGCAGTTTGGACTGGTGCCGGCACCGATCTAGACTGAGCCACTCAGCCCAGATATTCAGAGGCAGCTCCTGTCCGGATATTGCCACTGAAGATCCCACCAATATTTAAGCACTGCAGCTAACTACCATGGCTTCTGAATTTCGACCTTTCTGAATATTAGGTCCTTAAGTTAGACTGTTAAAATTTTACCTGCTGTTTATCTATCAGCACTTCAACACATTTAGCAGTTACATTTCACTGTAAAGCATATCCACCTCCAAATTACTCCCCCTTTCCAGAGAAATAACTGCGGCCATCCTAAATATAAAACAGCCAAATTTATCTGTACAACTGCCAGAGATTTTAAAAAAGCAAACATTTATGCAGTTGGTGCTGAGGAGTTCACTGCCCATTTGCATTCTCCTCCCAGCTTCCTCCATGGTGTCTCCAAAGTCCACCACCTGTCGATAGAACACGCTCCTTCTAGTTGCTTGCCAGAAGGCACACTATACCATCACCTCAAATAGGTATTTTGTTCTTCCCTCTCTGTTTTCTAGGCTCCACTCCACTTTCTCTTCCTTATGCTAATTCTTCCGTATCTTATACCCTACTTCAAACCACTACAAACCTCAATACCATACTACCTATTCTTTACATTCTTCATCTCACCAGCCATTCTGTCTTCTACTCTGAACCCTGCTCTTGAGCTTCAGCATTTTCTTCCTCTCATTCAGTCATCTCCATTCTCCCTGAGAGCAACTCATCCTCCTTACTGTTGTCACATCTTCCTTTCTATTCTCCTGATCCTTTTCCTACTCAGCTGGGAATATCGATTCCAGTCTTGGCCATCCAAGGCAACTCTGACCCCCAATCTGTGCAGCTCTTTCCCTAATCAGGAGTAGCTATGGTTAAACCAATGGGTTAGAACCAGAGAAGTTAGGGTTCAAATCTTACTCCTGTTCCTCATGATCTTAGGCAAATCAGTTAACCCTCTATAATTTCAGGTACAAACTTAGGGACAGGTTTACTAAAGTGTGGTAGGGAGCACGGGCTTAATGCATGGAATTCATGTGTTACTAATGCACTGGAGCCCAGCGGCAGTGGTAGACACAAGGGGTATGGCCATGGTATGCTACTACCATCATGTGAATCACATCACTAGCGCAGTAGTAGCGAACTCATGGCCCTAGAATATGTGCACAGTAGACATGGTCTCAACAAGTGTCGGAAAATAGAATGTCACAAGCGTGATATTGTGGCATCTGTGGGCAGGACCGTACCGAGCCCTGTGCGAGCGGTGTGGCCTCACAGGGCACTAAGACTTAAGGAGCGCATTTCAGCTCTCTGCTGTTGCCTGCCACCGCCACTTTATCGGCGGCAGGCAGCAGCAGTGAGCCAAAATGCACCCCTTAAGTCTTCTCGCTGGCACACTAAGCAGGTCTGGTCTCTCCGAGAGGGGCCAGACCTGCTTAGTGTGCCGGCGACTTGCACATTGGGGGGGGGGGGGGCCCTGTCTGTGGGCCTTGGATTCACTGTGGCCAGTAAGAACTTTGCCCCTAGCACCCATACAGGAAGCTAGCAACTGGCTAGTCCAGAATAGAGAGATGACTGGCAGTAGTCTGAACAGCCAGCACAGCTCAGAGTCAAGAGGGCAGGACACGCAAATTAGAATAGCGTGCAGAGAGTTTATGCTGCATCTCAAACCGTAGGTAATAAAGTGCAATTGTGACATATGGAGATGTAGGGGGCCATGTACAATACGGGATCATGGAGGATTGCCACAGGAACAGTGATATGGACCTCCTCACCCTGTGATTGTTCACCTAGGCTGCAGGGAACACAGTAAAAGGCCCTTTGGAGAATGGGCTCCACAGCTCATTCCTCCCTCTGATCATGGCTTGGGCAGCACCTTGTTCATTGTGGAGTGAGTTCCCCAAGGTGGGAGAAGGGTGTGCAAGGGCCAGGTGGGAGCATGGCAAGTGCAACTAGCACCTGGTCAGAGGCTGGCGATAGCTGCAGCCGCATTAGCAGTGTAGTTGTGTAGCTAATGCGTGACTACCACAGCCATGTCTTCTGACGTGCCCTGTTTCTGCTTTGGCCCTGCCTATTTGTGTGCTGCACAGCTAGCACAGGATTTTTAGCGCGGTTGCCTTTGAGCTGTGTGCTCCTTACTACCATGAAGTCAAACATGCAAAAAACCCACGCATAAAACCAGTGAGCGCACTTTAGTAAACAGCTCTCTTAAATTGTAAGCCTTCCAGGGACAGGAAAAATGCCAACTGTTATCTGAATAAAAATCATCTTCTGAGAAAAGGCATGTGCTAAATAAAATTTCCTATCCTTCTTTTTGTCATGCACACTGTGGAATATCCTTACATTTATGATCTCTTTATCTCTCATATTCTACACCTTCTTGCTTTAACTGATGTCTAAAGGGGCTTATAGGTGGGCCGGGGCCTCGGGGAAACGTTTAGAGTGTAAGAACAGCTCTGAATATGTTGACAGTTTCACAGGGGGTGTTTATGAATAAGTGAGACACTCAAGGTTACATCTTGCAAGACAGGCAGCTTCTGTTTTCAGAAAGCTTGTCCTGATTAAGCGTGAGCAATATGCAGTATTTAGCTTGACCTGTAACATGTAGATATAGGCAAAGCCAAAAGCATGACGCAGAGTGATAAGGCAAATGTGGCATTCTTTTCCCTAATTAAAGAAAGAGCTGTGGCCAAGCTAATGAAGGGAGTTTTTCAGGCCTGGGACTTCCTTCCTAAAGAGAGCAGACTTTGTAATGGTATAATTCTGTGTGTGTTGTGTTCTCATTTCTTCTCACTTGCTTCTAGGACCACAGCTAGAAAACCAAGGGCCAAGGAAGGATTCCTGTGTTTGTGCCCCTAGCTAGGAATTCATTGCATGCAACTGAGACTTGGATTTCCTCTGAGGACTCTGCTTCAGTTGTTGCCTCTCCCATAAACCTCGCCCAGTTGGCTGTGATGACTGTTTCAGCCTGCCACTCTCTCCCTCCTGTAGGTTTCAACTCCTCCTACCCTAGTTCTACTCTCTCTCTCTTTTTGAGGTCCCTTCTATCTGTCTATTCACTACCTCCCTGGGCAGCTGTCATAAGTTCCCTTCTTTTCTCACGGACTTCAACTCTTGGCTTTCTTTCTTTCTTGAATCATCTTCCCTCACTGGTCCTATTCAAATGTATCCTAAAAACCCACCTTTTGAGGTTACCTTTAAATCTTAACCTCTTATTATTCTGTTCATACCAACATTTTTAACATTTTTCTCTTAACAAATACAACTCCTTAATGTTCCTGTTTATCCTGCTGGTGCACCATGACTAGACTGTAAGCTGCAATGAGCAGGGACTTTCTCTTATACAGCACTGCATAGGTCTAGTAGCACTAGAGAAATAAGTCGCCATAACAGCAATAAATGCTCTTGAATATCAGTCGCTGTGAAACAAATGAAATACAGTTTATTACAATATGCAGAAAACAAACGTTTCAGGCCACATAAGGACCTACCTTTATCAGAAATTCTGACAGGAGTTTTACTACAGATAAGTTTTCTTACTGAACCAGTAGATCAGTATATTTGTCTCCTTTTGTAGTTTTCTGAAGACCTTTTGAATGTTTCTGGAAGCAAATGGTCTATCTCTGGTACCAATATCACATTCCGCCATGCTGATTTATTAGGGATGTGCATTTATTTGAAATGGCATGGAAAACAGCAACAAAACATTCTGAAACATAGCACTGAAAAGTCCAAAATTCTGTTTTCTCCTTTCCCCCCAGTTTTGTCACAGCTAGCCTCAAAGCAGTAACTTTTGGCTTAGAAAGCTGGCATCTTACAGAAGATCCATCGCATCTCAAGGGGAGTGGGCTCTAGCCAGCCGGCTAAATTGCAGGTGATCTTCCTTCCTGTTTCCTCCTGAATTGCCCAAAATTTGTCTGGTCTGGAGCTCTAGCTAACTGGATATTCCTTCTCGTTTCTCCGGGCCAGTCCAGGGAACGATAGGGTTGTCAATCCCCTTCAGCAGCTGAGGACTGTAAATCAAAAGTTTTGCTAACAGCTTAAGCCACTCCCCCTTGCTGCACTGCTCCAGTCTTACAGTCCTCAGCAGCTGAACTGGATGTAGGTCTGTGCCTCTCCCTACTAAACGACTGGGTAGTTCGGTGGATGAGCATAATATATTAGCAGATTGGCTCTGGCTGAGCTGAGACTTTGCTATATTTCCCTAACACAGCTGCTCTGATCTGATTACATGCAACCAGGAGAGCCGGAGCTGCGGATTGAAGCAGTGTGAGAGGCAGAGCCTGCCTCGCATTAGCCGGACTCTGTAGCGTGAAGGAGGTTTGGCCTGGGAGCCCCAGGATCCACCCGTCCTTGCAGGGAATCGTCTCCTGCTAGCTGCGGGGCAGCGGAGGCACGACCAGGAGCACTACCCACAGGTACGGGGTTTCGGAGTGCAGCGGATTGCGTTGCCGGCGTACCTTTTTGTGACGGGGTGTCATTGTAGGGCATTGGCTCAGCGGCAGCGTGTTCGGGGGTGGACAGCTGGTCGGCGGTTCGCGATTCTGGTCAGTGGCGGTTTCGTTTACTGGCTAGCGGTTCTGGTCCCCGTTGTTTAGGCGGTTTCACAGCTAGGATATGGAAGGCAAGTCGGGGCATAAAGAGGGGGACAAGCCACAGGTTGCCTCAGAAAAGGTGGGAACGGTGGCCATTTTGGTGGAGCCGGCCATTTCTCCCACAGCTCAAATTAAGCATGTAAAAAGAAAATCCAAAGCGCATAAGGATGCTCCTGCGCCGGTGAACACTGCACCAGCCTTTCCTGAGGCTCAGGGAGAGCTTTCTGCATTATTTTCACCCGGCTTTATTTTGGCCTTGCATAAGGCCTATATGCTGAAGGCATCACAGGTACTTAGTCCCTCATTAGCTGCTTCTGCGGGGAACAGTTTAAAACCTGAAGGGGCTGCGGGGGATCCGGGGGAAGGTCCTTCACAGAAGGTGGCCTCAGTCGGAGCTGGATTAGACAGCGCAGAGCCATAGATCTCGATGCCTCCGGGATTGGAGGATGGGGAAATCATTTCAGAAGAAGGTATTGACTCTTGGCCCATGGAGCTTGAGGAAGGCGAACTGACTCCAGGCGAGGACCCTAATGTCTTTAGGGTGTTCCGTAAGGAGGAGCTGGGGGCTCTTATTGCGCAGTCCTTGGCCGCTCTGAATATTGTGGTGCCCTCGGTGCCACAGGAGCCATTGGAGGATCCCTTGTTGCAGGGGTTTAAAACAGAGCAGCGCTGTTTTCCAGTTCACCGAGTGATAAAGCGGATGGTGGAGTCTGAGTGGGAGTTCCCGGAGGCTACACTTCGGGGGGCTCACGCTCTGGGTCGTCTATACCCGATTCCACTGGAAGAGAGAGACTTATTGAAAATGCCTATGGTGGATGCCTTAGTCTCAGCGGTGACAAAGAAGACGACGATACCCGTAGAAGGGGGAGCGGCGCTTAAGGACCTGCAGGATCGTAAGCTTGAGGTGCTCTTGAAGCAGGCCTTTGATTCTAGTGCACTAGCGTTGCAGACATCCATTTGTGGAGCATATGTGTCCAGAGCTTCGATCCGTTGGCTCCAAGGGGAGTCGGCTGCGGAGTCGCCAGAAGGTTCGTCTGCTGATGGAGCTAAGTTGGAGTCGGCCACAGCTTACCTCGCGGATGCTTTCTATGATTTGGTTAGGATCTCCGCAAAATCCATGGCTTTGGTGATTGCGGCCAGGCATTTCCTTTGGCTAAGGAACTGGGCAGCTGACGCTTCTTCAAAGTCCAGGCTCAGCAAGCTCCCCTACAAAGGCAAGCTGCTTTTTGGGGAAGCCTTGGAGAAGATCGTAAAATATCTCGGGGACTCCAAGGGGGGTCGTTTGCTGGAGGACCGTCCTAAGACGCCTAGAGCGAGCATGGTGCCTAAGGGGCCAGGTCGAGATTCTCACCAGTTCAGGGGGGCACGTTTTGCTCCCTATCCAAAGTCTCATTTCGGCCCTCGCAATCAACCGTTTCGAGGGGCTAGGGGCTTCGGCAGAGGTTATTTCAATGCTCAGCAGGGGACAGCAAAGAAACCTCAATGAAGGTCCACTGGTCCAGGTGGAGAGACCTGTGGGGGGTCGCTTGCAGGGGTTTCTCTCTGCCTGGGCCACAATTACGTCAGACCAATGGGTGTTAGAAATCATTCGAGAGGGTTATGCGTTGGAGTTTGCTCACCCGTTACGAGAGGCCTTCATGGTGTCTCCCGGGGGAACAGGACAGAAAAGGCAGGCTATAAACGATATGCTTCAGCGGTTATTACAACTGCAGGCGGTGGTGCCGGTGCCCCAAGACCAGTGCGGACTAGGTCGATACTCGATTTATTTCGTAGTTCCCAAGAAAGAGGGTTCTTTTCATCCTGTTCTCGATCTCAAGCATGTAAACCGCTCGTTAAAGGTAGCACATTTTCGGATGGAAACGCTCAGATCCGTTATTCGGGCTGTGCGGCAAGGGGAATTCCTCTCGTCCATAGATCTCACAGAAGCTTATCTGCACATTCCAATCCATCCAGATCATCAGCGTTTTTTGAGATTTTCGGTGCCCAAAGGCCATTTTCAGTTTCAAGCATTGCCGTTCGGCTTAGCAACGGCTCCTCGGACATTCACAAAGGTTATGGTAGTAGTAGAAGCGTCATTGCGCAAGGAAGGTATTCGCGTGCACCCTTATCTGGACGATTGGTTGATCAGAGCAGAGTCTGGTCCAGATGCGGTAGCAGCCACTGCACGAGTGGTACAGGTCCTCGAGCAGCTCGGTTGGGTAGTCAACCGTTCGAAGAGTCAGCTGTACCCGGGTCATCAGCTTACTTACCTAAGAGCATTGTTCGACACGAAAGTGGGGTCGGTGCATCTACCCGAGAGCAGGGTGTTGAAGATCTTGCTTCAGGTGCAGGCCATCTTGAAACAGATGGCTCCGTCGGCATGGCGATACCTGCAGCTCTTAGGGTCCATGGCGGCGACTCTGGAGCTGGTTCCTTGGGCCAGGGCGCATATGCGACCTCTGCAACAAGCCTTGTTGTCCAGGTGGTCTCCTCAGCTTCAGCCTCTCTCTCAAAGGTTGGTTTGTCCAGAGATAGTGCGGCTCAGCCTGCAGTGGTGGTTAGACGCCAATCATCTACGAGCAGGGGTTCCGTTGGAAGAGCCAAGTTGGGTGTTGCTCACCACGGACGCCAGCTTATCAGGCTGGGGAGCTCATTGTCAGGCTCAAGAGGCGCAGGGACTATGGTCCCTGACGGAAAGCTCGTGGTCGATCAATCGGTTGGAGCTCAGAGCAGTATGTTTTGCGCTAGAGCGCTTCCAGCCCTCGATCGAGGGCAGAGCGGTCTGAGTTTTCTCCGACAATGCGGCAACGGTCTCATATATCAATCAGCAGGGGAGGACAGGCAGTGCCGCCTTGCTGGAGGAGAGTCAACAGCTAATGAGTTGGGCAGAAAGTCATCTCCTGGCTTTGTCGGCGGCTCATGTGGCAGGGAAAGACAATATACAAGCGGATTTTCTCATTCGCCATCTTCTGGATCCGGGAGAGTGGGAACTGAATGCAGCGGTATTTCATGGCCTTACCCAGCGCTGGGGGCAGCCAGCAATGGATCTCATGGCTACTCTTTCCAATGCCAAGGCGTTTCGTTTTTACAGCAGACGCAGGGAACGCATGTCGGAGGGTCTCGATGCTCTCGTTCAGGTCTGGCCGGAGGATCTCCTGCTGTATGTGTTTCCTCTGTGGCCTATGATCGGTCGTGTAGTCCAACGCATTGCGGACCACAGGGGGAGAGTAATTCTCATCGCGCCGGATTGGCCCAGGAGGCCGTGGTATGCGGATCTGGTTCGGCTTCTGGTGGATTCGCTGTGGCGCCTACCGGTTCGTTGCAACCTGTTGAATCAAGGTCCGATTTTAATGCCTCAGGTGGATCGCTTCTTGCTTACGGCTTGGCTCTTGAAAGAGAAAGGCTGAGGCGCAAAGTGTACTCGGCTTCAGTGATAGCTACCATGCTGAGTTCCAGAAGAAGGTCTACTTCGTTGGCCTATGTCCGCATCTGGTGCGTGTTCGAATCTTGGTGTTCAAAGCGTAGCATTCGTCCATTTTCGGCGACGGTCTCCCACATCTTATCATTTCTGCAGAACGGTTTGGATAAGGGGTTGGCGCTGAACACGCTCAAAGTGCATTTAGCGGCCTTAGCCTGCTATAGAGGTTCAGTGCACGGTCGTCGTTTCACTGCGCATGGAGATATCCGACGTTTTTTCCAGGCGGCCGGAATTCTCAAGCCTCCGTTGCGCCAGGTAGTACCGGCGTAGGATTTGAACATCGTTCTAGAGGCTTTAACACAGCCTCCGTTTACGTCGCCGTTGTCCAGGGGGTTGAAGGAATTATCCTGGAAAACAGTGTTTCTGGTCGCTCTATGTTCCACGAGGGGAATTTCAGATTTGCAAGCACTGTCGTGTAGAGAGCCTTACCTGCAGTTTTTGACGGAAAAAGTGATTCGGCGTCTGGTACCCTCTTTTCTTCCTAAAGTAGTTTCTGCTTTTCATGTAAATCAGTCGGTATCGTTGCCGGTGTTTTCTAACCTCACGGGCTCTCCGATGGATGGTGCACTCAAAAGCTTGGATCTCGGCAGAGTGTTGAAGAAGTATCTCAAGGCTTCTAAGAGTTTTCGTAAATCAGATCGATTGTTTGTTCTTTTCGGAGGGCCACGTAAAGGAATGGCGGCATCGAAAGCGACCATTTCCAGTTGGGTGAAGCAGGCCATAGTATCGGCGTATGAGGCCAGGGGTAGGTCACCTCCCAAGGGTCTCAAAGCACATTCTATATGGGGTCAGGCTGCGTCCTGGGCAGAATATGCTGCATTCCTCCGGTGGATATTTGTAGAGCCGCCACCTGGTCTTCCTTGCATACTTTTACGAGACACTACAGGTTGGATGTTCAGGCCAGGGAGGATGCGAAGGTTGGAGCGGCTGCTATTATCGCAGGGCTCGCCGGTCCCTCCCAACTTTAGGTACTGCTTTGGTACTGCCCTATCGTTCCCTGGACTGGCCCGGAGAAACGAGAAGGAAGGAGAAATTAGGTCTTACCTGCTAATTGTCTTTCCTTGAGTTTTCTCCGGGCCAGTCCAGGGCTCACCCAGGTTTCTTTGTACCTATGCTCAGCTAACATGTTTTTGGGTAAAGCACGCTACATGTCCCAGAATTCTGCATGATTTTTAAGAGCGGGGCTTCTGGTTGGCATGGATATTGGGGCTCCCTCGAGTTGGCCACGAGGGGGGTTTTAGACAGCCAAAACAACAAAAAAAAAAAACTTACAATTTTGTGGTCGGTTTCTTAGGGCATCTGTGCGCTTTTTGTCCTGGGAAATGTGCATAGTTCTCAGTAGTTGGGTTTGTTATTTTCTAGTTTCACAGTTACGTTAGTGGCTGCTTTGGCAATAGGAGACTGGAGCAGTGCAGCAAGGGGGAGTGGCTTAAGCTGTTAGCAAAACTTTTGATTTACAGTCCTCAGCTGCTGAAGGGGATTGACAACCCTATCGTTCCCTGGACTGGCCCGGAGAAAACTCAAGGAAAGACAATTAGCAGGTAAGACCTAATTTCTCCTTTTGCCCTGTGAATCTATTGTCTTCTGCTGTAGAGATTTACTCCAAAGATTTTTCATTTGCCATTTTCTTGTACCAGAAATTCTGTGACATTATGGTGGTCTTTTACTAAAGGGTGTTAAAGTGATGCACCTACCATGCTAATAGCACCAAAACTATGGCGCATTCGGTGCAACACCAACACGTTAACTGTCAGGGGTGTGGAAAACATTTCTCCAGCAGATAACACAGAGTCTTGCCCCCTATTGAGATGGCATTAGGTGCACTCATGCTAATGCACTTAGGGCAAGATACGTACACAGTGCTAACTGCACTCAGTTCACCATATCCATTCTCCATCCCTAATTCGCCCACTTGTGATCCTAATGCAGGTTGCACAATTAGTTCGAGAATCATACTGCCCTGTCATGGCCCTGTGCTAGCTGGAAATGTGCATCCCAGCACACCTTTAGCCAGAATACGCACTGCTGCCTAGTGCCCATTAATAAAAGACCCCCTATGTCTATGTACACTATCAGAGACATTTTCCAAGCCTAATACAGATCCCGATTATCCAGTTATTGATGATTAACCAGGATCTGTGTTAGGCTTGGTAATGGGCTCTGCTAGTATACTTAGACATGGTTTCACAGAATTTCTGGCACAAGAACATGGCAAAAGAAGAATCTTTGGAGTAAGTCTTCTGTTTTCACTCCTAGCTTTGGGAAATTTGCATCTTTGATATACTTGAGTTGGTATTCAGAAGCACTTATGCACTCTGCATCGTATTGAGTGTTAGATGTGTTTCCTTCAAGACTGGGTGGGTAGTTGGTGTGACGTTTCATGCAGGACATGATGAATTTCTTGTAGTTTGAGTTCAGGTATTGTAGTTAGGTTTACAGGGGTTGGTATTAAGCTAGCCTATTTGTTATTGTGATCTCTGTAGCTGATGTCACAATGAGAGGGATTAATTTGTTGTGCATGATGTATTTTCTCCGCACTGCTGTTTTGTTAATGCATATTCCCCTGATGAAGCAATAAACGAAATGCTTTGGGGATGTCCTGCGGTGCGTTGGGGTAATGAAGTGTTACTGCAGGTGGAAGTAGTTGCCAGCGAATTGAAGCACGCTGATTGTCATCGCGAACGAATATGGGCCACTGCAGATGAGTGATGCTAAGTGACGCTAAGTGCAGCTAAGTGACGCTTCCTGTAGTTCACTTCTTGCCACTAGATGGTTTATATTTATTGAATATGTGGAGAAAGAATTATAACATTGATAATTCATGTGGTAAAAGATATGATCGTAAAATATTTTTTTTTGGGGGGGGGGAGCTTTTTGGGGTCATTGAGGCAACGTGAGCATAGCTAAAGCTGCCTACTCCCTAATAGTTCTGAGACCCGTTTTTCTCCTTGTTTCCTTTTTCTTTTGTCCTTTTGTTTTTTCTCCTGTGTGAACATTTTTTGGCTATAAAGTCTGGTGAGGATATTAGAGTGTTATAATATCTACATTGAGGAATCAAATTACACTGTAGAAGTGACCGTTGTTTTTGTTGCACATTTAGAAGGGGACAGGACATTCTGGGGGCAGGGTCTAAATTTATTCAGAGAACAGTGATATGCAGTCGCATAAATAGCAGGTCTAACTTTATACATATGAAGGCACAGTTTAGATAGGTCACGTAGATCGGAATTGAGACGTCACGGTCAGGACATACTCAATTCTGACAGTATTTTTGAAACTGCTCCACTAAACATGGAGCTGTTTCTATAATGTATTTTGTCTGCGCTCCCCCTTGTGGCCAGGCAGTTGCCTAGGTGTAAGAGGGTGCCCCGATCGTCCTTCTTAATGAAACTGGCCTTTTCGCATGTAGTTGTGTCTTACAGATTATAGCCGAGATCGAAGGTCACAGGAAAATTTCTTTTATTTGGAAATTAAAGTTCTACATAACCAAATTGAATTCTTTGGTTAGGAATTCAGCTACTACAAACAAAACATCAGGATGCTTCTCCATTCACAAAAACATAAGCCTTGATACACAGTCCAAGCCTTAGCTTTGTTTCTGCGGCTTAGTTTAAACACGTCTCCAAAATCATTCCTTTACAAGCAGAAATCTGTTCTCAGGTCTCCAGGATGCAGCACAGCACCTAACTGTTTCTTTCACAGGTTTTAGCCGCACTTTACCTTCCTGGTCTACCACCAGTTTAAAACTTATGACATTTTCTTTTTTCCAAAGATGCTTTCAGACTTTAGTTTTCACAGGCATCCATTAACTCTTGAAGCTTATTCAACCAGCTCTCATTAATTGCCTAATTCAAGTCATGAGCTTCAGCAGAGAATGTTCTCCATTTAAAACTTATGGATTTTCCCAATTACTTTAAACCCCTCAGTTTCTTACTTCTGACTGGCACAGAAAGAACATTCTATTTCCATATCTGAATAATCATTCTCTATATAAGTGTCTCCTATTTCCATTTCCTCTTCACTGGATTCCCTCAGTGACTTGCTATCCACAGCGTCTGGATGGGAAGGCTTCAACTGCTGCAACACTGTTTTCAGCTGTTCCCATTGAGATCCCTTGCTACATGAGGTTGTGGGGGAAGGGCATGAAAGAGCTTTCTTATTCAGAAGCTTTTTAAGAGCTTGTAATGGGCTCACCTTGCTAGCAGTAGTGTGTCTCCTTTCAGACCCTGCCACAGATGTACACTTGCTTTCTGGTCCTCCCAGGAATATTCCTTTCTCCTGCTCCCCAACAGTACCTTGTTTAAAACAGGCTCTCCAAGGCTCCATGTTAGCTGCAGACTTCCTGTCAGCTGAACTGCGTTCTAGGCTTGAGCTGTCTCTGTACTGTTTGCAAGATGAATCCCTTTTTGTATGGCCAGTCCACCAGCTTCTAGAGAATATCTCCTCCTCAGAAGATTCCTCCCCAGAGCTTGCCTCTGCCCTTTTCTCCAGCTTTCTCTCAGACCTCCTCTTGGATCTCTCCTCTTTACCACACTGCTTCTCGTCTGTGCCCCGTTGTTGGAGATAGTGCTTCTCCTCTCTGCCACACTGCTTCTCCTCTCTGCCACGCTGCTTCTTGTGACTGAAACTTCCCTGCTTAAATGTTTGGGGCTGTCCTATGGCTCTAGACTCTGCCCCCAAACCACTCCCATTACCTCCCTCGGTTTCCATGGGGACTGGGTGTGTCTCTGGTTCTACACTTCTGTGCAGGGAGTTTTTAGCTTTGTTTAGAGTTTTAACCCCTGCTGTGCCTGCAGTTCTGTTGGGCTCAGGGAAAAAAGACTGTTTTTTCCCCTTTTCCTTCCACTCTAAACCTGCTTCGCCACCACATAACCCACCCCCCCCCTTAAGATATTCCGGGCTGGCGTTTTTTCCTCCGCCCAGCACGGAATCCTTAAAAGGATATGTTGGCCTACTGGATACGTATCTGATCTGTCCTCTCTTGCAGCCAGCCGGGCCAGTGCTACCCGTTCGTGCCATGGCTGCAGTACATTAATGTGGAAAATCTCTTGCTTCCCCCTTCCAGTCTCTACTGCATAGGAGACTGGTCCTACCCGTCTGAGGACTCTATAGGGTCCTTTCCACCTGCTTTCAAACTTAGAACTGGGGCTTGTCACGGTTACAAGTACCTTTTCACCGACGTCTAATTGATGTGGTCTGGTGCGACGGTCATAATATTTTTTTTGGCGGGCTTGGCTCGCGGTCGTATTGTCTACTACCACTTGGGATGTCCGCTCTAAGCGTCCCTTTAGATCCCTTAAAAATTTTGGTACTTCAATCTCCTCTGGATTGGGTTCAACCCACTGCTCTCTTAAGATATCTAGTACCCCTCTGGGAGCTCTCCCATACATAAGCTCATATGGAGAGATGCCCATTGAAGTCTGCCAGCGCTCTCTGCAGGCATATAAGGTAAATGGAAGCATTATATCCCATTCGGTCATATCGCCTTCAAGGCTTCTCCTCAACATCCTTTTGAGGGTCTGGTTTTGCCTTTCCACGAGGCCATTAGTTTGCGGGTGATAGGCAGCGTTTTTTATATGTCTTATGCCAAAGGCTTCCCAGACTTGGGCGAGGTAACGAGACTTAAAGTTACTGCCCCTATCAGTTAGAACCTCCCTGGGAAAACCAACCTCGCAAAAGAGCTTTATAATTTCCGTGGCCATGGTTCGGGCTGACACATTGCGTAGGGGAATGGACCACGGAAAGCGCGTAGCCTGATCAACAATGACCAGTATATATTGATATCCCCGAGGGGTCTTGGTTAAAGGACCTACTATGTCCATGGCTAACCTGTCTACTGGCTTTGTTACAAGTGGCAAGGGAATTAACGACACCCTTTTTGGATGAGCCATGGTAACCTTCTGGCACGATGGGCAAGCTTCACAAAACTTTGCAGTTTCTTTGAATATGCCAGGCCAATAGAAGCGGGCCATAATCTGGTCCAGGGTACTATGAAAACCCTTATGCCCCCCTACAGGGTGATCATGTGCTAATCTCAGGACCAAATTTTTAAAAGTAGTAGGGACCACTAATTGCTTCCTCACGGTTCCTACCCGAGGGTCTAAACTTTCTCGGTATAGTATCTTTCCATCTAGCACAAATCGTGGTAATGTCTCCGAGACCGTTTTGGCATAATTAAATGCTCGGCTTAGGGCAGGATCTTCTCTTTGCTCATTAGGAAAAGAAGGGAATTTTCCTACCAGTTCTGCAGGAGCCCAGGGTAATCCCTCTCCATCTGCTAACTCTGCCCTGTTCTGAACCCTGGCTTGCCTTCCACGACGTTTTTCGGCCTTATTCTGTCTATCTTTTTCTCTAGAGGGCGTTATCAGCTCTCCATGTGTGGGTAAACTACACATAGGATCACCCAGGGGATCCTGTTCTTCATCCTTAGCCTTGGTATGGGCCCTAGTAGACACTAAATCTGTCTTGGACCCCAAACCCTTAGCCAGACCTCGTTTAAACTGCGGCCAGTCTCTCCCTAAAACTAGTGAATGGGGGAGTTTTGGGACTATGGCTACAGTAATGTTCCTCTTCAAGCCTAGGCCTTTCACCTTCACTGTATATAAGGGGTAAGATGACGCTGCGCCATGCACGCATCTAATTTTTATATTCCCCTCTGAGTGTTTTTCCAGGTGACCTCCCCTGGCTTGTATATCTGCCCAAAGCTGCTGGGAAACCATAGATTGGTCAGCGCCGGAGTCTAATAGGGCTTCTACTGGGATGTCCTCCACCTCTACTGACAATAAGAACCCCTCCCCACTCTCTTTGGATTGGGTGGTCATTAATACTGTCTTAGCTTGACAATCCTTCTTTAGATGTCCCTTAGCTCCGCAACTAAAGCACTTTCTTTGCTCATATCCTGTCCTTCCTAGGGATTTACCTCGAGTAATTTCCCCTAGCATTGTCTTGCTCATCTTTTCTGATCCCCTCACAACTGCATGGCTCAAATACCCCACCTTCATTTGGCCAACAACACGGGCTTCTAAGAAACGCTCTGCCAAAGAAGTTGCGTCTTTTGTGCTTTTGCAATCCTGTAAAATCAGGAAAGATCGCATTTCCGGTGGCACAGCCTCTATAAACTGTTCAAGGGCAATACTGTCTAAAATGGAGTCAACCGTTTTCCCTTCCGGCATTAACCATTTACACATCAGCGCTTTGATACGTTGACACAAAGCACATGGTGTCTCACCCTGCCTTAGTTTACATGCACGTAAAAGACGGCGGTAGACCATTGGGGTCAATCCCAATCGATCTCTCACGGCCTTTTTTACTTCGTCGTAAGTGGAGGCGAGATCAGCAGGCACGGCCCTATAAGCTGCGAGAGCTTCCCCTGTAAGGGAGGCCGCTAAGCGGATGGCCCACTGATCTTCTGGCCATCCACTTAGGACTGCCACACGTTCAAATACATCAAAATAGTCATCAATGTCATCGTCCTGGGTCAAAGGCCCAAAGGAAAAGATCCCTTTACCCTCATGTCCCAGTCCTGGCAATGTTCCTAAGGAACCAGATACTGTCCTTAGCGCCTCTGATGTCTTCTTTTGTTCCCCCATCCATGCAGCCATCATGTCTAGGAGCGGTTGCTGTTGTTCTCTCAACATGGCAACCATCCATTCCTGTGTCTTCACAGTGATTTCCTGCTGTTGCCGGAAGCTGTCTGCCATCCAGTTGAGTAATTCCGCTCGTTCCATCTCCAGATGCTGTAAAGAGACAAAAAGACAAAAACACACTTCCTGTCAGCTGAACTGCATTCTAGGCTTGAGCTGTCTCTGTACTGTTTGCAAGAGGAATCCCTTTTTGTATGGCCAGTCCACCAGCTTCTAGAGAATATCCCCTCCTCAGAAGATTCCTCCCCAGAGCTTGCCTCTGCCCTTTTCTCCAGCTTTCTCTCAGACCTCCTCTTGGATCTCTCCTCTTTACCACACTGCTTCTCGTCTGTGCCCCGTTGTTGGAGATAGTGCTTCTCTCTGCCACGCTGCTTCTCCTCTCTGCCACGCTGCTTCTCCTCTCTGCCACGCTGCTTCTTGTGACTGAAACTTCCCTGCTTAAATGTTTGGGGCTGTCCTATGGCTCTAGACTCCGCCCCCAAACCACTCCCATTACCTCCCTCGGTTTCCATGGGGACTGGATGTGTCTCTGGTTCTACACTTCTGTGCAGGGAGTTTTTAGCTTTGTTTAGAGTTTTAACCCCTGCTGTGCCTGCAGTTCTGTTGGGCTCAGGGAAAAAAGACTGTTTTTCCCCTTTTCCTTCCACTCTAAACCTGCTTCGCCACCACAATTTTCATGTGCAGTGGAAGGAATCATTTTAGACATGTACATGTGGGAAAAAAACTGCCAGTTTTTATCCTTCAGGCCGGAAGGTCGGGGGTTCAAATCCCACTACAGGACAGCAACCTTGGGCCGGAAGGACTGGGGTTTCTAGTCCCACAGGTGCTCCTTGTGGTCTTGGGCAAGCCACGTAACCCTCCATAGCCCATGTTCCCTGTAAAATAGTTATCTCCAAGTTATAATGCCCTGTTCAATGTAATTTCAGTTTGTTCAATGTAAACCACACTGATGCAGAATAGCGCGGTATATAAGAGAATATAATAAATAAATGAATAAAATATGTGCAAGTGATGGCGTTTCACGACTTGCACAAGCAAGTGACGGTGCTCACACGTGCAGTTGGGCCATTTTGCAAACATAAATGTGCAGCTGCTGATCCTTAACTGCAGAGGCCTCTATTTTTAGCTAAATAAATTTAGAATGAGGAATAAACTATAGGGGTTTAATCCCTCCTGTGAAGAGCTAGCTGAAGCAAGCACGTTCTGAAAACCCGGAGGTTACAAGGCGCAGGTGTAAATCACAACGCGTGCTATTGCAGTCATGCATGACTATTCCCTGTCTAAAACGGGGAATATGTATAGATTGTTGATCCACCCTGGCCATTCTCTAACCATGTCCCTGAGATGTCCCCATGTAACTTAGATGTGATTGAGACATTCACATGAAAACTGAGCGCTTCCTAAAATGACTATTTGGATGCGCCTGCAAATACCCAAGTAAAACCCAAGTAAGGCTTCTAAAATAACCCATAGCATATCCGCATGAATCTGGGACCATATAGTCACTGGTCAAATGTATATAAATAAATTAACTGAAAATCTTTCGTATAGATTTCCTACAAACCCAATACTGCCCTTTTCGCATTTTGCACAAGAATCAGCGCATTTCCGTTTCTGTTTCTCCAGGGTCGCATGGCATGCGTACCACATGCATGCCAGAGAGCTCTCTGTGGTGCTTCTTCCGCAGTTCAAAGGGATCTACATCTGGAGAATCTGAGGCTGGTAGAAACTGAAGAAGAAAAGAGAGAACACCACAGGCCAGTGGCTAAAGTGAATGGATGGCAGAGCAGATTAATGTCAGCGAGCAGTGAATTTCCAATCACCTTACTCAGCAGCAGGCTAGGCTGAAGAGCACACGACTTACAGCTCCTCCCAGTGCATCTCTGTCTCCAGTTAGCGCAGGGAAAGTGGACAGGCAAAAGAAGAAAGTGGGGGCACAAAGCAAGAGCACTGCTATAGAGGAGAGAGCTGGAGTATAGCTGCGGGGTGAGAGCGCTGCAAGACAGGCTGCTATGGGGAGAGAGCTCAAGCCGATTCAGCAAAGGGAGGGGGAGTAAGGCTCAGAGGAAATGCAAAAAACAAAGGGACACCGCCATAAGAAAAAGGAGCAGAGGACTAAAATAGTGTTTCGGCGGGTAATGTCTGCATCAGGGGCAACTAAATAAAACAATATAACATTAACATATACAATTTAAATCATTATGTGCATGATTAATTAACAATATAAAATGTGTTTCCATGTCTCTGACTTCCTATTCTGATAGGTTTATTCTTTTTACATTGTATATTGTTAATTATTCATATGCATATGATTTTAATTGTATATGTTAATGTTATATTGTTTTATTTAGATGCCCCTAATGCAGACATTACCCTCCAAAACACAGCCATATCAGGCATGATACAAGATTTTTTTCTCAATTTTTGTACCCCTGCTCCTTGTTTTGCTACAGGAAATGCAGTCATTAGGCAGTAAAAGGTTCTACAGCCTCCTTTTACACATGTAGACTCACAGAGGTAGCAGAGCAATACATTCCCCTTGCTAGCAGTGGCTTCGTTCTCACCTTCCTTAGGAAACCAAGGCTAAGGGAAGTGCCAGGGATCCAGAGAGTGGATCCCAAGGGCCAGGCAAGCCTTGGATGAGAGAAAGGAGGAGCATTGCTTTTGTGTTGCACTGGGGCCTTTTAGAGTTGAAGAGGTTGAAAGAACTCAGAAGAGGGGAGTATACTGAGGGAGAAAAGTCTGGCAGTCTGAGATTGGTCACTTGCTCAGAGATCGAACACAGTGACTTCTAGAAGGAAAAGGTGCCTTTGCACTGTATAGGAATAATGTTCTGAAGCAGTTTCCACGTGTAAGCAGTACTCTTATTGTGGTAGGCAAAGGCCTATGATCCATGGTGTCTGAAATAAGCAGAGAGGCCTAAACAGCTTGACCTGTAAATGAAGCCTGTGGAGAGGCCCAAGGGAATTACGCACTCCCCTAAATGCTGCTACCATAGAATCGAAACTTAACTGAGCACAATTAAGTATAGCTAAGCAGAATCAAAACTTAGAGAATATAGAAAAACAAGTTTTAATTGGTATTGATAAGAGAGTGAAGCTTCTATGGAGTTAATTAACTCTGCTGAAAGAAAAGTTACAGTGCCCTGCTTTCCCACATGTTTTAGTTAGTCAGTGACCTTGGAGGTAAAATGTAACGAGAGCCCAAGAAATGACCATTGTAATGAGGACTGTAAGGGGGGTAAGCAGGTGCTAAGCCCAGACCAAGGTCCTCATTGGAGTTACGTATTGGTACCGGGACCAATAGATGGGATGAAAGGGGTACCGGGACCAATGAGAAGTTTGCCTATATCTAGAATGGAAAAGAACAGTATAAAAGTTGTTGTTTTACTAACAGCCATTGCTCAGCCATTTTGAATGTGATTCTGCTTGAGTCTTGTGCACAAATAAATGATTTGGACCTTCTGAACAGACTCCTGGTATTATTGGTTTGTTTGCGCTCTGCCGCTACATTATAAGTATGCACATGTAAGTATATACCCGATTATGTCCCGGATGTCGAAGCCCTCTGAATCGGACATACAGAGGGCGTCGTGATTCTGATCCTACGGGGCACGTCTAGCCCTGTGGGATCAGAATTGCGAACAGTCCTGTATGTGCAGGCCTGGACTGCAATTCAGCCTGGCCTGCACGTACAGGACAAGCCTGACTAACTCAGTCAGAGCTTTATAATGGAGCCACAGTGCCATGGTGTCCAGTTGCCATGGCACCGCGGCTCCATTGTAAAGCCGCGATCCCCAGCCACCGGCTGAAGAGCTGGTTTTCCCACAGCCCGACCCCCGATCTGACCTCCTAAGCCAGGGTCAGGCTGCTGGGAATGTCCTTGCCCCCCCCCCCCACCCCATCCACACCCTGGGCCCACCGATCTATGTTGTCCAGGGAAGTTATTCCACCTCGGAGGTGGAATAACTTCCCTATGCAAGTCGCCAGCCCTGGACGTAAAGAGCCGACATTAGAATTGGTCCTGTACATCCAGGGCCGGTGACCACCCTAACTCTGTCCCCGATCCGCCCCCTCCCCTCACCCTCCCCGCCCCGTCTAAATTCCCCATACATCCGGCAGGGAAGTTAGACACCGGTGGGAAGGCCCACGCTATTTGGGAAACAGAATAACACCCATAGTGCAGAGTTTCCATGCTATTCCCAGCGGTATAGTTTGGGCACAGCTGGGGTGGAGGTAAGTATTTTATAACATATGCTAGTATTTATTTATTTATTGTTTTTATATACCGCGCTCTTTAAAATCAGTGTGGTTTACAAGTAACATTCAAGCATCTCAGATATCTGTTATGCCTTTACATCGAACAGGAGCGAAAACTTGGATTTCAACTAGGGTAACTATTTACAGTATCTACAATTCTGTACAATTCTGAATACACAGAAAGTGCATGCACAGATTTACACCTTCTTCCTAACAGGTGTAAATTTGTGCTTTATTGGGACTCATTATATGAACATGTTTTTTATGCTCATAGGCACCTGTGTTGCCTTTATAAAATACCTAGGGGACATGTTAAAAGGGATTAATGAGGTTTGCAACGCCACATACCTGCTTTGTGCCGCTGACTATCCCCTCTGAGGTCATCTGAACGTCCCAACACTAACTTCTTAGCATTGGGGCATTTTGAGGGCACCCAGGGTTAGCCAGTCAGCAGTGATACTGAGCCACTGACCCGCTAACCTGGCCTAATTTCAGCAGGTTTAGCTATCCAGCCAGCAGCTGAATATCTCCGCTGACCAGATAGCTAAATCATTATCTGGGCAAACTGGATTCAGTGCCGCTGGGCAGATATGGGCCCGACCTTGAATACGTAGGCATTATTTAAAGTGATGATGGCCAGCCGCTTTAATCATACTGGTCGACCCTGCAGAATGTGCCCCCACACGGTATGGATCAACAGAGAACTTTAAGGTGTTAGCTTTAAAAATTATTTAAATTATTTGAATTAGCATGGACCTCAGAAATTTTGATTTCTCAGACTTTAAAACATCTCAAATTCAGTCAACTGCCATTAGGCTCTGGAACAAAAAAATATATAAAATCTCAAAAGTTCTTTTGCTGTACTTTCCCGATCTGAGATCCATGTTAATTCAAATAATATAAATAATATTTAAAGCTAAAACCTCAAAGCTCCCCGTTGGTGACATGTACTAGGAGGGGTGTATTCAGTAGCGGCAGCCAGCGTGATGAAAGCGCAGCTAATTTTACGCATATTGTCATGCACTTGGCACCCATTTCATAAAGTCATGTGTGCATTTTTTAGTTTATAAAATAGGGCTGTAGGTGATACAAAGCATGTATATATTTAAGGTCGCCCAAGAGCGCATGGTTCGGAAGAATGTATCCTTGAAGGATACTACAAAAAGCAGAGAGGTTCCAAAAAAGAGTAAAGTAGCCCAAATGCCCTCGAGTATGGAGCAGACAGAACTTAAAGATCCCAAATTACCCATGTCTACCAATAGCCAAATTAATATGAATAAAATACAGTCTCTAAAATGCTTGTATGCAAATGCTAGAAGTCTACAAAACAAGATGGGAGAGTTAGAATATATAGCACTAAACGAGAGGTTAGATATGATTGGAATATCAGAGACATGGTGGAAGGAGGACAACCAGTGGGACACTGTGATACCTGGGTACAAACTATATCGAAATGATAGAGCTGATCAAATTGGTGGAGGGGTTGCGCTCTATGTTAGAGAGGGCATTGAGTCAGAAAGGATTAAAGTTTTGCAAGAAACAAAATTTGCTGTAGAATCTCTATGGATTGAAATTCCATGTAAAAAGGGGAAGGCGATGGCAGTGGGGGTGTACTATCGTCCGCCTGGCCAGAATGAACAAATGGATGATGAAATGCTCAAAGAAATCAAGGAAGCTAGCAAAAGTTACAGTGCAGTAATAATAATGGGTGATTTCAATTACCCCGGCATCGACTGGGTCAGTGTCACAACAGGACATGCTAGGGAGATAAAGTTCCTAGATGAAATAAATGACTGCTTCTTGGAGCAGCTGGTTCATGAACCGACCAGAGGGGAAGCAATATTAGACCTAGTCCTTAGTGGAACACCAGATGTAGTGCAAGAGATAAGGGTGTTGGGGCCACTTGGCAATAGTGATCATAGCATGATCGCCTTTGATTTAATTAGTGGAGGAGGGATAGTAAGGAAATCCACAGTACTACCCTTTAACTTTCGAAAGGGAGACTATGATAGAATGAGGAAAACAGTTAAGAAAAAACTAAAAGGAGCAGTTGCAAAGGTTAAAGACGTACATCAAGCTTGGGTGTTGTTGAAAAATACTATCTTGGAAGCCCAGACCAGCTATATTCCACGCTTTAAGAAAAGTGGAAGGAAGTCCAAAAAATTGCCAGCATGGTTTAAAGCTGAGGTCAGAGAGGCTGTTGTTGCCAAAAAAGCATCTTTCAAGAAATGGAAAAAAGAGCCAAATGATGAAACCTGGAAACAGCACAAGCACTGGCAAGTCAAATGCAAGGCATTGATAAGGCAGGCAAAGAGAGAATTTGAGAAGAAGCTTGCTGCGGAAGCAAAAACGCGAAATAAAGACCTTTTCAAGTACATTCGTAGCAAAAAACCCGTGAGAGAGTCAGTTGGTCCATTAGATGATAAAGGGGTTAAAGGAGCACTAAGAGGCGACAAGGCGATAGCGGAGAGACTGAATGAATTCTTTGCTTCGGTCTTTACTGAGGAAGATGTAGGGATGTTACCCACGACTGAAGTGGTATTTAAAGGTGTGGAAGAATTGAAGGAAATATCGATACATCGGGAAGATGTCCTACAACTATTAGATAAACTGAAGAGTAGCAAATCACCTGGGCCGGATGGTATACATCCAAGGGTGTTGAAAGAACTGAAATTTGAGATTGCAGACCTGCTATCAGTAATCTGTGAACTATCATTAAAATCATCTCTAATACCTGAGGATTGGAGGATCGCCAATGTAACACCAATTTTTAAAAAGGGTTCGAGGGGTGATCCGGGAAACTACAGACCGGTGAGCCTGACATCAGTACCGGGAAAAATGGTAGAAACCATCATAAAGAATAAAATTACTCAGCATATAGATAGTCATGACCTAATGGGAGACAGCCAACATGGCTTTAGACAAGGAAGATCTTGTCTTACTAATCTGTTATGTTTTTTTGAAGGAGTGAATAAACAGGTGGACAAAGGTGAGTCGGTTGATATTGTGTATCTGGACTTTCAGAAAGCCTTTGACAAGGTCCCTCATGAGAGACTTTTGGCAAAACTAAAGAGTCATGGGATAGGAGGCAGTGTACTACTGTGGATCAGGAACTGGTTAAAAGATAGAAAGCAGAGGGTAGGGCTAAATGGCCAATTTTCCCAATGGAGAAAGGTGAATAGTGGTGTACCCCAGGGATCTGTGCTGGGTCCGCTGCTTTTTGACATATTCATAAATGACCTGGAAAGTGGAATAACGAGTGAGGTTATCAAATTTGCTGATGACACAAAACTATTTAAAGTTGTTAAAACCCAGGAGGATTGTGGAAAATTGCAAGAGGATCTTGATAAATTGGAAGACTGGGCATCAAAATGGCAGATGAAATTTAATGTGGAGAAGTGCAAGGTTATGCACCTAGGGAAGAACAACCCAAACTATGGTTACACGATGCAAGGTTCCACATTAGGAACCACCACCCAAGAAAAAGATTTAGGCGTCCTTGTGGATACCATGTTAAAACCCTCGGCCCAGTGTGCAGCGGCGGCCAAGAGAGCAAATAGAATGCTAGGTATGATAAGGAAAGGAATGGAAAATAAAACAAAAGATATTATAATGCCTCTATATCGTTCCATGGTGAGACCGCACCTTGAATATTGTGTGCAATTCTGGTCGCCATATCTTAAAAAGGATATAGCGATTTTAGAAAAGGTTCAGAGAAGAGCCACCAAAATGGTAAAGGGGATGGAAGGCTACTCCTATGAAGAAAGGCTAAAAAGGTTGGGGCTCTTTAACCTGGAAAAGAGACGGCTGAGGGGAGATATGATAGAAGTCTATAAATTAATGAACGGAGTGGAACGGGTAAACGTAGATCGATTGTTTACCTTATCAGAATATAGAAAGACTAGGGGACATGCAATGAAGCTACAGGGTAAACTATTTAAGACTAATAAAAGAAAATATTTTTTCACTCAACGTGTAATCAAACTCTGGAATTTGTTACCGGAGGATGTAGTAAAGGCTGTTAGTGTAGCTGGGTTTAAAAAAGGTTTGGACAAGTTCCTGGAGGAAAGGTCCATAAACCATTATTAAGAAGGGACCCAGGATATCAATGCTTGAACCAATACAAGCATTGTGGAACCTGTGTCCCTTGGGGAAACTGCTAGGTACGTATGACCTAGATTGGCCACTGTTGGAAACAGAATACTGGGCTTGATGGACCTTGGTCTGACCCAGTATGGCATATATTATGTTCTTATGTTCTTATGTAAGGTGTAAGCATTAATGCTAGCCCTATGCCTGGTGTAGACACCCATGCCTAGAGTTTTCCAAGAGCACTATCATTTATGTACATTTAATAACTGATACACATAGCTATCCGCTGTCCCAAACACTCCACTCAAGCTCCGCCCCTGCACACGCTCACAGTAAAAGTGTGTGTGAGTGGCCTGACATGTCTACTTTTAGAATAGCGTCCACGGCAAATACATGTGTAAACAGGGCCACTGACCGATGTTTCTGCTAAGCAGCTCTAAGCTATGCAGGAGCCCACTGCCAGCATTACTGCCAGTGGGGGAAGGCGCTACACGGTCCTGCTTAGGATTGCATGGCATAGGCAGGCCCCGAGGGATAGGCAGGCCCAGGCACAACTGTCTAGCACCTCCCCCCACCGGCAGAAATGCTGGCAGAGGAGTCCTGTGCAGCTTTAAGCTGTTTAGTAGGAACATTGCCACTGACTATGCTGTTCCTAGGGGGCCCCATGAACAGGGAGAGGGCTGCGTGAAATGGAATGCGGCTGCACAAATGGGAGGGGGGGCCCATTCTGGAAACTTTGCCCGGTGCCCTATAAGGGGTTTAAGTTTTCCTTTGTGTAAATGCCCATTTACGCATGTCTATGACTAAACTACCTGGATATACACACATCGTTCACGTTTAGATCTAGGCGATGTTTTATAAAATTACCCACATAACGGCTGCTAAGAAGAGAGCACACCTCAGGAAATACGACTTTTCTCTATAGGAGGTTGCTTTGCTTGGCAAGGTGGTGACCAAATATACAAAAACCTTGTTTGGCCCTGCCTCCATTGAAATAAGTGCAACAAAGGTATCTGCTCCAAGTTAAATGGCGTTTTCCACAATAAGTATATAGAGGACCCAAGTAAAAAAAAACAGAGAGACCTCGGAAAAATATCAAGGCTGAACAAATGGCCATCATTGACTAGGCTACTTCCAGCTTTGTATTCTTTCCCAGAGTGTCAACTACTGAAAACAATGGATGATGTCACAATGTCTGAGGTCAGCCAGCTGGATACTTTCCACCCTTCATTAACAAAAAGTAAGTATACTTCAGGACCAATGTTCCCGCTAAGCTGCGCTAGGTCCGCCGCCAACATTCCTGCCGGCGAGGGGAGGTGCAGAGCAATGTTCCCTCTAATTTTCTGTAGGCTGTGTGCGCATAAAATATCAGCTGTGTGCAGCTTTTGAAGGAAGGTTAAATTTTTGTGCACCACATAATGACACTCAGAGTTATATACTTTAAAATTTGACTACACATCAGAATACAGATGTACACCACTTTGATTGCACTAGATAATATTGTAGAACTTGTGAAAACTGTAAATACACAACAACTTTTAAATTTTAAGACGTCTATGTTGTTTTCTATCAGAATCAGAACCGTAATTTTTGTGCGCTCTGTTATAAAGTATGTGCGCTTGCTCGGCAAGGTGTGTGCGCGCGCACACGCGCACAGCTTAGAGGGAACAGTGGTGCAGAGTGATCGATCGCTCGGCCCTTCCCCCCACCGGCGGGAATGCCGGTAGAGGACCCGGCGCAGATGTCTAACACACGCCGCAGCACCCTCGCAATGTTCTCTTTAATCTGCACTGGGTCAAAAAAGTGAGATGATACTAACAATTAGCGCACAAGTAGATAGGGAATGAAACCGCAAATGAAAGTCAAGTTAAAAACATAGCTAAAACCATAGTGCAAATGTAGCTGAATCAGAAAAGAACAAATACCTTTGTAGCTGTGATCTGTACACACTGCATAGAAATCTTTGAAAAAACGCCGGAATTTGGCGCGCTTTTAAAAGGTCAAGAAAGCAAATATGCATATATGCATATGTAACACCTAGTGACATCACAATGTGAACAGAAAAAACGTATATACAAAAAGCAATCAAACATACTATAAAAGAAGAATAAAACATGTCAGTTAAAAAGAAATAAAAGAGACCAAAAGCACGTAAAATATGTTGAATATCTGTACAGCTGCAATCTGCAAGACATAACACAAAATCCTTAAAACTGCCGAGAGTAGACACACTTTTAAAAAAAGGGGTATATACGTTTTTAGTATCATTTCACTTTTTTGATCGTTGTTCCATCGGTCCTTAAAAAGAATAAACGTGGTTTGAGTGAATGCAGTTATTCTTCTTTTTGGTTGTATAGTACCAGCAATTCAATTTTAAACATTTTCAGTTTTCTGATATCAGCTTTTTTAATCTGTGCAATGACAGTTTTTGCAATGTGCATCGTGGGTTTTAATGCCCAGTTTATGCTCATCTCTATAGTCCTTTTTGTAGGGGCTCTCTAGCTTTTTTAACACATCCATTATAGTTCTATTTCTAGTTTTTGATATGTGCTTTTTAGCCCCCTCCCTTTAGGCTCCGGTACACTGTAGGGCTTATTACATTGCTTAGTTTGAGTACTATGTAAGTTTATGAGAAGGTTGTAAATGAACTTCATGTTATATATCCTGGTCTGGTTTTCTTTGGGTTCTGGGTTTCCCTTTATTAATTATTACATTATACAAAAGTTTTGTTTTTTTTAAAATTTTATATTTATAAGTATACAATAAGTCAAGGAGAACTTGAACAAAGAAACACAATAATACTTGCATGGAAATATACATTGAGGAAAAACAAAAATAATACAGGATAAATACAGTGCAAGTGTTATACTTTAGCCCACTAGAAAAGGGGAGTAAGGCTAACAGCAATTTACAACTTTAGGGAGAACCCAGGAAATTAGTTAAGAAGAAAAAACAAGAAAGACGGTGTGCCGAAGGCCCTTAATCATCACAATGGGCATAATATCTTACTCAGGAAGGGAAACAATAGGCAAATGAAATAAACATAGACAACTCCTCAGGAAAAAAGAAAATATATCTCTGCAAGTTATACACAATTAAACATTTACAGGGGAACCTTAGCATAAAGGTAGCACCCAAACTAATCACCCCAGGCCTCAACAAAAGAAATGCTCTCCTTCGTTTCTGCGTCTCCTTGGAAACATCTGGGAACATAAAAATTTTCTTCCCATAAAACAAAGCCGTTCTTTTTTTGTAGAAAATCTTCAACAGCCATTCTCTGTCAGATGACAAAGCTAAAGTTACCAGTAAAGTTGAAACAGCAATATTATCCTCCTTAGGTGACTGTAGCAAATTGGAGACGTTTAAGGAATCCATCTCTTGTAAACCAATTACCGCTTTCCCAACCTTTTTTCCTGAGGGAAGATAATATATTTTTGATACAGGTGGCATCAAGTCAACAGGTACCATAAGAGTCTCCTGTAGATATTTCTTAAATAGCTCCAAGGGAGCTACCCCAGCAATAATAGGAAAGTTTAACAAACACAAATTTGTAGATCTAATAGCATTTTCTAACGACTCCATTTTATTTCTCAACGCAGTATTATCTTTAACCAATGAAACCATAGGTCAGATACCTCTTCAAGCTTCTGTTCCACTACACACTGCTTCGAATTTTTTAAAAAGTTGTTTATGTTCTATCTTTTAGCATAATCAGCCATAAAATTGATTGATTTTGTGAATTACTGTGCGCTCCAATCGATATATGGTACATATAATAGTAAGTATTTCTGTAGCTTAATATGGCTATATGGCTCCTTATATCCTCTTAAGCCTATGTTTGTCCTTCTTTATTCAGTATTCATGTAATTATTTATTATTACTCCTTTTTACATCAAGTATTGAGGTTTTTAATATTTTTAATAACTTTTATATTTTTAATTTATGATGTCTTTTTGTTTTCTAGTATAATTTATATAATTGTGATGCTTTATATTTATATGTTTATTGTTGTTTGCCATATATTATTTGTTTGCAGTTCTCAGCCCCCTGATGACAGCGTAGCCGAAACGCATTGGGGCGTCTTTGTATCAATAAAGCGCTTGTGACCTCCAATTCCGCTCGCCCTCTTTGTGTTTCCAGCGTGAGTATAAATGTCATCACACGTACCTTCCAAAAGGGTATGTGGGGGCAGGGCTTGAATAGAGTTGGTGGGACTGCTGTTTATGCATGTAGAGGGGATATTCAGGGGGTGGCGACTAATACGGTTTCAGCAGCTAGCCATCGCCGCTGAAACTTGAACCTGGAAATGCAATGCTGGGTCATATGGGGCCACCGGCATTGAATATCCAGGATGGACTGCAAAGAAGCTAACCGGTAGCAACAATATTCAGCCATTGCCCAGTTAGCTTCGATGCCAAAGTTAGGCGAGCCTTTAATGTGCCTAACTTTTGCCACTTTGCGATAACCGGGCAGCAGCTCAGTATTGCCAATGCCCAATTATCGTCAGGTGCCGCCTCCCAGAATGCCCAATGCTAGCTGGCTGGCATTGGCGCATGCAGCAGCGGTACCCACGGGTATCCAGTGGCACTGAATATCTGGTCAGCGTGATTAATGCGGTTAGCAGGCCTGCTAAGCACATTAATTGCTTTGAATATCCCCCCCCCCCATAGGTTATATAATACTATGAGTTCCATGCGCCACTGTGCCAATTTAGCCATATGCTGCTAAGCCTGCTTTAGGGCAAGTGTAACTGTTGTGACTAAGTTCCGGCACATCAGTATGCCCCTGTATTATAAAGTAAAACATGTGTGTGCTTCGCTTTATATAATAGGTCCCAGATGTATCACGGAACACACAACTTCACCATAAGCAGTTTCTGGCTTTAAAATCTAAAGTACTGGGGGTGGATGCTACCTTCTTTTTGCAATTTCCCTGCAAGTGTATGGTGAGCTGGCAGGATAATAGCTATTGCTTTGTTGATCCATCTCAGCTGGAGAAATTTCTTGTGGATAAGAAGGTTGTGATATTAGTAGTCATTAGGATGTGCCTCTTCTGTTTGGAAGATATTTTCTTCATTTTATCTTGTTTTCCTTTTTCCTTGATTTATATACTTATATCCTTTCTATGATGTGGCCTATTACTCTGGTATTATTCCTTTTCTGCTCTTTGTGATTGTACAATGCATGGAATATTTCCTTTATTGTTTATTGATTTGTATAATTTGCAAAATTCTTATAAATAAAAAAATAGGTCCCAGCTATGGAAGTGGTAATACGCATTGCCTCTACAGGACCTTATAAAGTCGGCCTCTTCATGTCTTACTCTTAGATGTGACCATTTCCTACCTTGCTCAGCTGTTCTCTGGCCAGCCTCTCTATCTTAAGCAGGACGGCCACTTTTCTTTACAAACATTAAGTGCAAAGCCTCTGTGGAATGGGCCACTCTAACATGCACTACAGTAAAGCAGGTTCCCTTAACGACACCCAGAAGTGTCGTTAAGGGAACTTGTGTTATGAGGCACATTGCTGTTGAACGCATAGCAATTGCCGTGATGCTATAGGGAATGCGCTCTCCAAGTCCACACTCTATTCATTCCCCACCCCATCCCATGACAGCAGTTAACCTGCATTTAGCATGTAGTAGTTGGCATACTCCCATGTTAGTGTTCCTGGCTGCCAGTTGCCGTGTGTTGAAATGCATGTTAGCCAGCTAACAGGCTTTAGTAAAAGGGCCCTATGTAAAGTATTGCTAGGTAGGTAGAATAGCTGAAAGGGTCACTCTAGCAGACTAATTGCAATGTTAATCATCTAGGAACAAGATATATAGCAAGGGAAGATCTCAGGCCTCTCTTTTCTCAGGGAAGACTGAGAGCAGATGAAGCATTCATTTCCTGGCAAGCATGGTGACAGAGCTTGGGATAAAGGAGAGATTGTAGTTTATTCGGAAAGTCTGCTTTTTATTTCATTAAAAAAATTTGTTCACAGCTTGCTTTAGCGGTGTAAAATTAATTTCTGTTAGATTTAGGTAGGCTATAAGCAGGCAAATTGCAGCTTACTTGCTAGCCCAGGAGACGCTGGCGTCGCAGTGTGTGTGTGTGGGGGGGGGGGGGGTGCTACTTGTGCAGCATGCAGTTTTCTTTCCAGTGCTAGGGTGGAGGATCACTTCTGCTGCGGCTCATGGAGTGCTGACTGCTAGGCAGAGAACCTGGCAGTTTGTGAGGAGAGAGGGTTTGTGTAAAGCTGAATGCTGACAAGAGTATTTATAAGAGAAACTGAGAATAGAAAAGAGTTAAACTGGTGACTGGTGATTATGGAAGTGTGTTTTTTTTAAATGAATTTAGTGACAGTTTTAAACTTTGCTGTGTGGGTCTCTGGGAAGAAAGCCTGCTACCAGGTGAGGAGCCTAATTGAAAAGGAATATTTCTTAAGTAAAGGTGAAGCTTATTTATAGCTCTTGAGTGTTCAAGAGAAGGATTAGAGGGATACCTTCTCTGTATTCTGAGGGAGAAAATCTCTGACCTCTTATAATTGAAGTATTTCTGGTTGATGTGGCTGACTAGCCTCTGAGGGAAAAAAGTTTAAGGATGCTGATTTTGAAGATTTGAAGCTGGGCACAGAGCTTTTAAATATTGTTGGCTCTGAGCTTTATTAATTGTGACTGTCACTCGAAGATCCTGAAAAAGAAGCCTCATTTTTGAATTTTCAAAAAAAAAAAATCAGTCATTTGTAATATTGCATAGGTTATGAGGTTATGAATGGGTTGTAGCCAAAGGTGTGTATGTAGGATGTGAATATATTTGACAAGCAGAAGAAGACAGGGATTTTATTAAATAGGGAAAGTACTAGAGGGTTGAAAAGAGAAAAGCCCTATTCCCCTTTCTTTAAAAAGCAAGGCATTTTAGCCCCTAATTTGTAGGGTAGACAGGGTTTTCTAGATTCTCACTTCGTTGATGAGATGATGGTGTAGGGAAGAAGGCATTAGATTTACTAGGAACTGGGCAACATTCATGGAAAAATGGGGCATTTTCTGGAAGGATGGGCTCCAGCTTATTCAGGTTGGAAGCAGACAGTGGATATTAACCTTTACAAAGGAGATAGAGCAGCTTTTAAACTAGATATGGAGAGAAAGCCGACAGCCAGGAGTGTGTGGTTCAAAATAATACTTTCAAAAGAGGGAGGTTAGGGCAGGGCCAGCCCAAGGGCTTCTGCCACCCCAGGCAGAACCTTCGGCCTCGCCGACCCCCAGCTGCCGACACCCCCCCTCCCCCCAGCTGCCTCCGATTCCATCTCGGGAGGGGGAGACAGACAGCAGCAGTATTTCAGAAAGTGGTGGCAAAAAAGCAGCCACTTTTGGAAACACTGCTTCCCGCCTTCCCCCAAATGGAATCGGCAGCAGCTGGCAGGGGGGCGGGACAGCCAGTCATTGGTGCCACTGGCGACAACCACCCGGGCCAGCCGCCTAGCTCACCTAGTGGACGGGCCGGCCCTGAGTTAGAACATCCCGATAGAGAGGTTGCAATAAAGGTAAAGGTAGTCAACTGCTTTTTAACATATTTATAAATGACCTAGAAATTTGGAACAATGAGTGACATAATCTAATTTGCAGACGACACAAAATTATTCAAAGTTGTTAAATCGCAAGAAGACTTTAAGAAATGTATTTAACTAGGCTTATATACTGCTTTTCTATTAATCAAAGCGGTGTGCATTCAGGTACTATATATATTTCCCTTGTCCCCAAAAGGCTCACAATCTACATTTTTTGTACCTGAGGCAACGGAGGGTTAAATGGCTTGCCCAAGGCTGCAAGGAGCACCTGTAGGACTAGAAACCCCAATCTTTCCTACCTATGGTTGATGTCCTCCAGCAAGATTTGAACCCTTGGCCCAAGGTGACTTGCACCAATCACTAGGCCACTCCTCCCAAATTGGGAAACTGGGTATCCAAATGGCTGATGAAATTTAATGTGGACAAGTGCAAAGTTATGCACTAAGGAGCATGTTTACCAAAGCCCACACTGGTAACAGGCATGTGGGCTGTGTTCTCAGCATGAAGGGCCCCACTAACTCCAGGGGGTATGTACACCCATCCCTTGCAGTTAGCGTGGTGCAAAGACTTAACAACATGCAAGCTGGCAAATGGGTACATTAATGCCACTAATTCGAGAGTTTGATTACACATTGAGTGAAAAAAAGTTTTATCCAATTAGTCTTAAATGTACTACATTGCAGCTTCATTGTGTGTCCCCTAGTCTTTCTACTTTTGGAAGAAACAAGCAACCGATCTATGTTTTCCCATTCCACTCCACTCATTATTTTATAGACCTCTGTCATATCTCCCCTCAGCCATCTTTTCCAAAAAAAGAGCCCTAACCTTATAAACTTTTCCTTGTAGTGGTATCCTTCCATCCTCGTTAACATTTTGGTTGGTCTTCTCTGTACCTTTTCTAATTCTACTATGTTTTTTAAGTTATGGCGACCAGAACTGCACACAATATTCAAGGTGTGGTTGCACCATGGAGTAATACAAAGGCATTATAATATCCTTAGTTTTATTCTCCATCCTTTCCTTATGATTTCTACCATTCTTTTTGTTTTCTTGACTGTTGCTGCACACTGCACAGAGGGTTTCAACATATTATCCTCAATGCTGCCGAGATCCTTTTCCTGGGTGCAGATTCCTAATGAGGAACTTTGCATCATGTATCCGCAGCTTGGGTTGACCCCGCTCTGGAGAAAATGCTGTGCGGGTCAGGATCAAATTATGGCATATGCAACATAATAAAGAATATCGCACACCTTTGTGGGGCTTCATAGTATAGACCCCTCAGATCTAGCAAGGCACCTGAAGCGAGTTTTTAAAAAGCCAAAGGTCCTCTCTATCACCATACTTGTCTGCCTCTGGGAAGAAAAAGACTGACACTAACCAGAGCAGAGAGAAAAAGTGTAGTTAAGGAAAATGTAGGATTAAAGACCCGAGATAATAGAGAAATACAAAGACTGACAAACAATGACCAAGACTTGGCAGCAACTCTCCAGTACTAACTGCTAATCCAATCATTAGATCCCAAAACACGCCTATAATTCCACCCAAGGGTGTAGCTTGTATAATGATGGGCTCCTCACTGTTAAATACGCTAATAGTGCACCCAACTCCTTTACCTGTGAGCCAATGCACACACTATTGTAAAACAGAATTTGTATTATTTCAGAACCCAAGGTTGCAGTAAGAGAAATGCGCATAATGAAGATAACTGTTTAGTAAAACTCCACAAATTGTCCCCCTATAAAGCAAGGACAATTCTGGCATCTCTGCTCCTAGGTGACCTATATTTTAAGGTGATATAATAAAGGCTGACCCAATTGGAGGAGTATCCTTGTGATTAGAGCAAGTGCTTAGTATGCAGAAAATCAAGGGTTCAAGTCCCACTGGTGCTCCCTGTAACCGTGGGCAAGTTATTTTGCCCTCCATTACCTCAGAAGAAAAAGCCTGGCAATCTACTTCCATTGCTACATTGCCAAGGAAACCCAGAGGCAGATGGGTCACCAGGGGTCAGCTCTGACTTTACGGCACTAAAAAAAAAGAAGGATAAATCTGCATGTCCATCACTGGGCAGCAAGTGTATCCTTTTAAGATTTGGTGAGTACCATTTAAGGCCCTATATATTGGGGCTAGATATTCTTCTAGATATCCACTGCTTGACCCAATACAAGCATTGTGGAACCTGTGTCTTTTGGGGAAACTGCCAGGAACTTGTAACCTAGATTGGCCACTGTTGGAAACAGGATACTGGGCTTGATGGACCTTGGTCTGACCCAGTATGGCATATCTTATGTTCTTATGGATGGAAGTTTGTTTTAATCAGTCCTACACAGGAAGCACTGGGAGAGAGTCCAGGAAGCTCAGGAGGAAAAGCAAGGAGTTTCCCCATTTATGACCAGTTAAGTTTTATATTGACCAGTCGGCCTAAGAAGTGGAGAAGTTCTAAAGAAGTGAACAATAAGGTAGGATCTGTAGCAAAGAACTAGATTAACATTTTTTGGATCCCTCAGAATTCCTTCCTAACACCTGGAAAGTCCAGTCTTGTGTTGACTGATCAAACCCCAGTGCACCTCTAGCATTCTGAAAGGGTGTGTTTGAGAAGTGTTTTAAGAAATTTCTAAGCTTTTTTGTCTTTGAGGGAGAAGCGTAATTTTTACCTACCTTGCTATCTTCACCAAAGAAGATATTGCTGGAGGAGTGTGTTGGTATTTTTCTTAAGGTTGGGAGGCACCGACACTGAATGATCTTGGTCTAAGTTGAAGAGAGGCATTATTGTAACTCTGATAGAAATAGTTTTCTGTGGGACTGTCTTACAAGAGTGCCTTGAGGAGCCTGGGTTACCCAGGCTGGGCCCCAGAAGAGAAGAAGCAGAGGTGGGGTCCACACGGGACCCCAGAAGAGGAACAAAGCAGAGGACGAAGAAAGAGGGTATCTGCTCAGAATCAGCCATTCGAGATAAGAAAGTTAGGACTTTGTCACTTTCTTTTTGTTGTCTTCCTAATTTGATTTATTGCCTTGTATATATTTTTAGGAGGGATATACTTAATAAAGGTATTTTTAATTAAACGTATCCCTGGTGTGAAGCTAATTTTATTCCAGGGCTTTTGGAAGCTTTTGAGGAATGTTTATGAGTCAGTCAGTGAAGGCCTTGGGGCATTCTGCCTCTCCCATCTACAAGAACATTTGAAATTGTGCTTTTGCATTCATATAGGTCGTGGATGTTTGAGAATGGACATCCAAGCCAGGATGTTGAAAAGAGGCAAGGTATTTTATGAAAGGCTGGTAAATGAGCATGGTGGCTAAGCAAACAAAGTTTTGGTAAAAAGTATCACTCAGATGCCTTCAGTATGTAAATGTGACTTCATATGGGACCAAATGTCTTTCAGTTTTGATCATCGCATAATTGATATGACTTTTCAAAAAAAAGTGAAAAAATAAAACATGAAAAACATTCATAAAATGTACTTAACTTCAAAGAGGCAAAAGTCTTCCCTCTTATCGTACTTTGACGAAACATAAGCCTCCATAAGACGCTCTTCGTATTCCAGCAATTTAAGAAAAGGTATAATACTTATTTTAAAAACTCTGAATAAAAATTTTTGTTATCTAAATTTCAGACGCATTCGCTATGCAGAAATACATAACACCTATCTACTTTTCTTTCTCTTTGTCTCTCCTGATATCATTTCCATGGTTAAAGAAATGAAGCAAATCAGGACGTTGAGATGGTGCATCACATAAGGAAAAGTCCAGTTCCAGTTTTGGTAAGCGAAGTAGGACTGCAACTCCCCAGATGCAATGGGGAAAACTGAGTTACTTACCTGTAACATGAGTTCTCCGGGGACAGCAGGATAAGTCAGCCACAAGTGGTGATGTCATCCGACGGTACCATAGACGGAAGTCTCTCAGTAGCTCAGAAGGCTTTAGCCTTCTGAGCCATGGCTAGTAGCCCCACCCCTAGGCCCGCCCCTAGCTAGCCAGATTGTTCCCAGCTGAGGTTTGCCAGGCTAGGAGGCGGCAGAGCCGTGTAATGGCTCTTCCCCCCCCCCCCGGGGGAGGAGAGTGGGAATGTGTGGCTGACTTATCCTGCTGTCCCCGGAGAACTCATGTTACAGGTAAGTAACTCAGTTTTCTCCTAGGACAAGCAAGATGAGTCAGCCACAAGTGGTGCCTCTCAAGCTGCACATACGGAGGCGGGGGGGGGGTCTCGTAGGTAGCAGACACAGGGAGGCAGATCGCAGTGAGTACCTTCAACTTTTATTGTTTTGGGTTTTTTTTATTAACCCGTAACAACCCCACACAGTGCACAAAGGTATGTAGTGCTTTGGAAACAACCATGAACATCCTCGTGGCAAGCGAGTGTAACAGTGATCACGTTCACGTAACAATCAATCACATTCAACTAACATGTTCAAGTAACAAAACCATCATCAGTGTGCAAGTATCAGCATGAAACTACGTTCAAGTGTCAACATGTGAAAATTGATAGTAACAGCATGTGCCTACCAAGTCATTAACCACATCTACATCAAAGTCTGTGCCCTTAGCCCAGGAGGCCTAAGGCCTTAGTCCGGAAGGGCCCACTGTGGCCAAGACTCCCCAAGAACACGCTCAACCCCCTACAGTTAGCTATGAATGCCGCTGCCTGATTCCTACACAGGGCCTCTAGAAGAGAGCACATTACTCCAATCCTAAAGGACCTCCACTGACTACCAATCTACTGCCGACTCATCTACAAAGTTGCTCTCTTGACTTTCAAAGCCATTAACAAAATAACCTCCGGCTCCTTGACAAACCTCATCCACCCCACGCCCACCTCCAGAGCAAGAAGATCCTTCGCCACTAACACACTTATAACCCCCAGTGAAGTAACAAAATGCACTCAGGCAACAAAAAACAGAGCGTTCATGTTCTATTCCCCTCAGGGGCGGCCCAAGGGGGGTGCGGGGCCATGTGTGGAGACTCGGTGCTGGCCTCATTTGCATAAGGGCCTCATTTGCATAAATATTTGCATAATGTTACCATATACTAACTTTTAGTAAACATGCCTCTTAATGAGTGTATGGATAAAGAAAGACTAAAAGATTTCTACATTACTATAATCCAGTGCCAACCACCAGACACATTAGGAACTACTACAAACACTGCCCATTTAGAACCCATAGCAAACCCGCCGTATCATAACAGCACTACCAGGACTCACAAAGCACCATACCCTACCTATCAAAAGGAAACATGCAAATATTAAACCAATACATTTCAGAGAACAACAATACATGACCTACTGGGGAAAGAGAACAAGTGGCAATGTCAAATAGGAATTACATAAACAGAATACCTCAGCTCAGTTACACATGCAGAACATAGACCATCACCAAACAAGGAATCACAGTTTAGAAACAGGAAGACAATAATTAAACTGGGAATCCCAAAAGCCAAACTTGGAATGTACAACACTGTAGAAATAAAACTATACATTAATTTGCTCTTGTACTAAACAAAGCGCAGACGTTAATGATGCACATTTACCAGAGCTGACATATTCCAATTAATAAATTCAAAATAAAGAGATATTTTTCTACCTTTTGTGCATTTTTTTTCAGCTGCAATTGCTCCAGCCACTTTCTTCTGGTTTCTTCGTGTCTTCTGCTAACTCTCCATCGTCTGCTGTCCATTTGTCCTTTCTTCTCTCTTCTAGTTTTTTTCCATTCTCTCTCTACATCTGCTTTAACATACTAATCTTTCTCCTTTTGCTCTTTCCTCATTCCTATTTCATCCACTCACATTTTACCCCTCCATCCTCAATCCCCACTTACTCTCCCAATACCCGGCCAATTGTAGATTTTTTATCCCTCCCACACAAAATATTTTTCCCCTCTCCATTTTACCCTCCCAGCCCCATCCCATTCTAATCCTCCCCCAACATCAGCTCCCTTCTAGTTCCAGCCTCACCCAGCATCCATTCCCTTCTAGTCCCTGCATCAGTCCATTTCCAGTCCTAGCCCCCCATCAGCCCATTTCCAGTCCTAGCAACCCCCCAACCCAATACCAGTCCTAGCCCCCCATCAACCCACTTCCAGTCCTAACCCCCCATCACCCCATTTTCAGTTTAAGCCCCCCTATAACCCATTACCAGTCCTAACCCCCCCATCAGCCCACTTCCAGTCCTAACCCCCATCAACCCATTTCCAGTCAGCCCCCCATAGCCCATTGCCAGTCCTAACCCCCCCATCAGCCCACAGCCCATTACCAGTCCTAACCCCATCAGCCCACCTCAAGTCCTAACCCCTCCCCATCAGCCCATTTCCTGTCCTAGCCCCCCCATAGCCCATTATCAGTCCTAACCCCCCATAGCCCATTACCAGACAGCCCCCATCAGCCAACAGCCCATTACCAGTCTAAACCCTCCCCATAGCCCATTACCAGTTCTAACCCCCCCCAACAGCCCACAGCCCATTACCAGTCCTAACCCCATCAGCCCACCTCAAGTCCTAACCCCTCCCCATCAGCCCATTTCCTGTCCTAGCCCCCCATAGCCCATTATCACTCCTAACCCCCCCCCTAGCCCACTACAAGTCCTAACCCCCCATCAGCCCACCGCCCATTACCAGTCCTAACCCCCTCAGCCCACCTCCAGTGTTAACCCCCTCATCAGCCCATTTCCAGTCCTAGCCCCCCCCCCATAGCCCATTTCCAGTCCTAGCCCCCCATAGCCCATTACCAGTCCTAACCCCACCCAACAGCCCACTTCAAGTCCTAACCCCTCCCCATCAGCCCATTTCCTGTCCTAGCCCCCCATAGCCCATTACCATTCCTAACCCTCCCCCACCAGCCCACAGCCCAGTACCAGTCCTAACCCCATCAGCCCCCCTCCAGTCTTAATCCCCCCAACCCATTTCCCGTCCGAGCAACCCCCCAGCCCATTACCAGTCCTAGCCCCCCATAGCCCACTCCCAGTCCTAATCCCACCAGCCCATTACCAGTCCTAACCCCCCATCAACCCACTTCCAGTCCTAATCCCATCAGCCCATATACAGACTTAGCTCCCCCATAGCCCATCACCACTCCTAACCCCCCCCCCCGCCCATCACCACTCCTAACCCCCCCAGCCCATCACCACTCCTAACCCCCCCCCCCCAGCCCAGCCCAGCCCAGCCCAGCCTAGGGAAATTTAAAAAAAGAAAAAGCTGTCTGCTGCCGCTGCCGGGGCCGCCGCGGCAGAATCGAGTGTGCCGCGGGGCTCCCCCTGCCCAGCAGAGCCTGCCCTCCCCTGTATCACCTCTCTCTTTACAGCTGCAGTCACACGCGCCGGCTTTCAGAATGCGAAGGAACTAGTTTCCCTTTCGCGGCTCTGTTAAGCCCCCGCGGGCTTAACAGAGCAGCGAGGGAGAAACTCCCCTCGCGCTCTGAAAGCCGGCGCGTGTGACTGCAGCTGTAAAGAGAGAGGTGATACAGGGGAGGGCAGGCTCTGCTGGGCAGGGGGGGCCCCGCGGCACACTCGATTCTGCCGCGGCGGCCCCGGCAGCGGCAGCAGACAGGTTTTTTTTTTTTTTTAATTTTACTTTGAGATCAGAATGTTTTTTGCGCGGGGCCCCCTGAAACACGGGGCCCTGTGCAAAAAACATTCTCGCTCAATGGACGGGCCGGCCCTGATTCCCCTACCTGCTGGAATGAGCTCCCAGTGTCCATCCGCATGATCACCAACCTCGCTCAATTTAGAAAAGCACTAAAGCACCACCTTTTCCTCCTACACTATGCCCAGGCTAGCAACACATCCCTACCTGAAAAAGCACGACCCAATTCACATCCCTGTACATAACTCGCAAGGAAACCTTTGTTACTATGCAGCGACTCTCCGCCCACACTGTATATAGCCTGTATATAGCTTACATATAGCCTGTATTTACCTCCCCATGATTATTAACCCAAGTTGTATTCCCTGTTCTATGTAAGTGCAATCATACAAAAAGTGCGGGTCCAATTTATAGAGTAATCTAATTGTCATACACTAGAAGAATATTACTCCAACATCAACAAACTAACTCAGAAAAACGGGAGGGTTTCTGATTTTTTAAGAACCATGCTGGAAGTATGTCAGACAAGAAATGAAGAAGAACTTATGCTTTAAGAAATAAGCTGTGCAGTGCTTCAGTCAAGTTTGGTTAAACACTTGGCTGCTTAGAAAAAGATCCCCTGAAGAACCTCATGAAGTTGGGAGAAACGCAGTCACGACGTTGCATGTGAGGCGTTGGGAGAAAGAAGAAATCATTTTTTATGATTTGCTTTAGAGAAAACCTTTTTTCTACATGAAAAGCTAAGTGTGCAATATATAATACAAAAGTGATATACAGCTTTATGTGGAGCACCGTTGGGAGAGGGTGTTGAGATTATTTGAAAAGTCAAGCCGGAAAAGGGGCATTGATGCCAACAGGCGCCGTTGGATATTTTGAAAATTTAATATCCAGAGTAAGGCAGCCGAATAGTCTGAGACCATTTCCGAGCATTGAATGTGTTTTTTTGAATCAGAAACTCTCCCATTTTTCTGAGTTAGTTTGTTGATGTTGGAGTAATATTCTTCTAGTCTATGTAAGTGCAAAGCAGGCTCTTCCTGCTTTCCACAAAATGTTATCTGTAAACCGCACTGATTTTAAAGAGCGCGGTATATAAAAGCATTAAATAAAGAAATAAAGAAATAAAATACCACATGTCCGAAGGCGGGGCTGCCCTGGTCAAGGCAGTAGTGTTTTTGAAAGGTGTGGACGGAGGCCCAGGTCGTGGCCCTGCAGATGTCAGAGACTGGAATGGAGCAAAGGTTGGCACTGGTGGTCGCCAATGCCCGCAGATGATGGGCGTTGACTTTTGGCGTGTCTTGAGACCCTGCCCGAGATAGGCAAAAGGCGACACAGGATGAAACCCAACTGGAGAGCGTTTGTTTGGAAACTGGGCGGCCCGGTTTGTTGGGGTCATATGAGACAAAGAGCTGAGCCCCTTTCCTGAGGGCGGAAGTCCATTGGAGGTAACAGCGTAGGGCCCTGACGCAATCCAGGGTGTGGAGCCTCTCCTGCTCTTGATTGGAGTGAGGTTCTGGCTGAAAACAGGGCAGTTCGATGGTTTGGTTGAAGTGAAAGGCACTCGCCACCTTGGGGACAAACTTGGGGTGTGTCCACAGGCAGGCACGGTCTTAGTGTAGTATGGTGTAGGGTGGATAATCCACCAAGGCCTGTAGCTCACTGATGCGCCTGGCGGAGGTGATGGCTACAAGGAATAGTGACTTCCAGGAGACGAACATGAGGTCTGCCGCTAGCAAGGGCTCAAAGGGCTCCCGAGTGAGCTGATCTAGGAGGACATTCAGGTCCCAGGCAGGAACAGGTTGCTGAAAGGGGGGCCGGAGGTTGGCCAAACCTTTCATGAAGCGAACCACCAGGGGGAGTGTGGCTATAGAGGTGTCTCCTGGGTGGTCATGGAACACTGCTATGGCGGACAGGTGGACCCGTATGGATTGTGTTTTGAGTCCACTTGCGGAGAGAGAGGATAGGTACTGGAGGATTTCAGGCACTGGGCATGAGAAGGGGTCCAGGAGGTGCGAGGCGCACCACATGCTGAAAAGACACCATTTCTTTGTGGAAGAGCGTCGTGACGCGAGTATTACTTGTTGGACCTCAGCCGAGAGACCAAGGGGTGACAAGATCATCTTTTCAACTTCCAAGGCATTAGCAAGAGCGTCTTCAGGTTGGGATGTAAGGTCCTGTCGCTGTCCTGAGAGATCAAGTCTGGTCTCAGGAGCAAGCGTGTTTATTTATTTATTTATTTAACAGTTCTTCTATACCGCTCTATTTTAGATCAGAGCGGTTTACATTTAACATCAACTATACAACACAGGCACTCTGAGTTGTATTTACAATAAACAGGGAGATCAACTTGGAAGTAACTGGGGGAAACTACTTACATTGTATTTACACTGGTACCTGTTTTCAGGCAGATCATATCTACATCTTATTTACACTGGGAGTCTGAATTCTATTTCAGGGAGTACTTCTGAGGGATCAGTTGATTATCCTTTTTCATGCTGAGTCTGATCGTTTAGTTGTAGTGAGTGATTATCTGAGGGGCCACATGTATGATTACTAAGGCTGGATTCGGGGTAGTATGTAGTGAACAGGTGCTGCTTTAATGCCTTCCTGAAGTGGGTTAGGTAAGTGATGTTTCGAATAAAGGTGGGGAGGGCATTCCATGCTCTAGGTGCATAAATTGTAAAGGCCCTATTTGTTGTTGCTTTTGTGCATTTCGTTATTACTTTTGGGACCTCTAGGGTGTTTTGCATCATGGGTCTTCTGTTTCTGTTCTGTGGTACTTTATGTATCATCTTGCTGATAGCTGTGGGGGTCAGAGTGTTTAAGGCTTTGAAGGTTAAGGTTAGAACTTTGTGGAGGGTTCTTGCTTGAACCGGTAACCAATGGAGGTTCATCAGTACTGGCGTTATGTGCTCTCTCCGTGAAGCCCCTGTTAGTACTCTCGCAGCGGTGTTCATTGCGAGCTGGAGTGGAGCTAGCGTTGCTTGAGGGAGACCATGTTGGTGGTTCTACGGCCAGGTGGCGCAGGTAGGGGAACCAGACCTGCCTGGGCCAGTGGGGAACCACTAAGATGGCTAGCGCCTTGTCTCTGATCAAGCGCTGGATTGATCTTGATATGAGAGGGATGGGAGGGAAGGTGTAGATCAGTGGCCATTCCCCCCAGTGCACGTCGAAGGCATCCACTGACAACCTGTTGTGTGCCTGGCATTTGGAGAACAGGGGGCACTTCGCATTCTCCGCAGTTGCGAAGAGATTGACTGATGGTTGTCCCCATCTTGCGAACAGGAGAGCCGACACGTCCTTTTGGAGTGTCCATTCATGAGGGCTTAGCTGGCAGCTCAGACAGTCGGCTAGATCATTTTCTATTCCTGGAAGGTAGCAAGCCTGGAGGGTGCAGTTGTGGGAGAGCGCCAGGTGCCAGAGCTTGAGAGCTTCCCTGCACAGGTGGCACGAACCTGTCCCCCCTTGTTTGTTGATGTAGAACATTGCTACCTGGTTGTCGGTTCGTATCCTGACTGGTTTGTCTGTTATGTGCTTCCTGAAGGCCATTAGGGCAAAGCGGACGGCTCTGAGTTCTAGGATGTTGATGTGGAGCGTCTTCTCCAACGCCGACCAAGGTCCCTGCGTGCAAAATTCAAGGCAGTGCACCCCCCATCCCACTGCTGACACATCAGTGGTGATGGTGAGTTGGTGAACCGGTGGCTGTAGGTGTCTGCCTTGCGAAAGGTTTGTTGAGTGTATCCACCAGCGAATTGCTCTGGCTACCGTCGTGTTGATGGGAATCTCCATGGATAGCGGTTGTGTGTGCTGGCACCAGTTGGACCGGAGGTGCCATTGTAGGGTCTGCATGTGCAGTCTCGCGAGTGGGAGAACATGTGTGGACGCTGCCATGTAACCCAGGAGACACAGGAGGCTTCGCGCCGATGAGGTTGTGGAGCTGCGTATGCCGTTGGCCAGGTTGATAATGGACCTCTTCCTGCTCTGCGGGAGGAATGCCTTGGCCAAGGTAGTGTCTATATAGGCTCCGATGAATTCCAGCCTCTGGGTCGGGTTGAGGTGGGATTTTGAGTGGTTCACCAGGAAGCCCAAAGATGATAGGAGAGAGGTGGCCTCTTTGACGGCTGCCCGTAGGTTCATCAGGGAGTGTGCTGATATCAGCCTGTCGTCCAGGTAGGGAAAGACACATATGCCGCATTTGCGTAGGTGGGCAGCTGCCACTGCGATGCATTTGGTGAAGACCCGTGGGGCAGGGGAGAGTCCGAAGGGTAGGATTCTGTATTGAAAGTGGGTTCCCAGCACTTGGAAATGCAGGAATCTCCTGTGTTGCTTGCAGATGGGGTGAGTGTATGCGTCCTGGAGATCCAGAGAGGCCAGCCACTTCTTGGGTTGGATGAGGGGCAGGATGGAATTCAGGGAGTGCATCCTGAATTTCTCCTTGACGATGAATTTGTTGAGTTTCCGAAGGTCGAGGATGGGGCGTACCACCCCCCCCCCCCTGACTTCTTGGGGATGAGGAAGTATTTGGAGTAAAATCCCATATTGTGTTGGCTGGAAGGAATAGGTTCGATAGCTCTGGAAGAGAGAAGCGATGTTATCTCCGACACCTTCAGTAGGAGGAGGTGAGATGGGACACCGCTGGAAGGTGGGAAGCGTTGAGTTGGGACTGAAGAAAACTTGATGCAGTAGCCCCATTTGACGATGTTGAGGACCCATTGGTCGGTGGTAATGGTCTCCCAGGCATTCAGGAATGCCGCTATGTGGCCACCTGTGGGGAGGGTGCCCTGTGAGTCAAAAGCTCAGATTGTTTTTACCCGGCGCAGAGGGGGCGCTCTTCTTCTGAGTGCGTTCCCACTGGCACTGCTTGGGCCGGTATGGCGTCTGGTAACTCTGTTGCTTGTATCGAGGTTGTTGCCATTTGCGGTGAGAGTTGTAAGGCTTTGAGTTAGATTTCTGGTTGAACCCTTTACGATAGGTATGAGAGCGCTCCATCCCTTCCTCCGCTAGGGTCTGGAGGGTGGTGCAGTGTTCCCTCATATCGTTGACAGTGTCTTTGATCTTATCCCCAAAAAGGGTGTCGCCGGCACAGGGTGTGTCAGTGATCTTATCATGGGAGTCTTCCCGCAGGCCGGAAGCGCGTAGCCAGGCTAATCTGCGTGCAGAGATGGCTGTCCCGGAGGTTCTTGCGGCTGCCTCAAAGGCATCATAGGCCGTGCGGCCTTGGTGTTTGATGCAATCTTCTAGTTCTGTCAGAGCCATAGTGATGGATGTATGGGGTTCTGTGACGTGGGAAGCAATGGCTGCCTTGAGGTTGGCGATAAGGAGGTCTTGATAGAGTGCATACTGGAATTGATGTGCTGCCACTCAGCATGGCCCCCTGGTAGACTCGTTTCCCCATATCATCAAGTAACTTGTGGTCTTTGCCCGGGGGGGGGGGGGGGTGTTGGCCGTATTCCGCGAGGATTTAGACTGCTTGAGGGCCGATTCTACCACTATGGACTGGTGGGGGAGATGAGGCTTCTCGAAATCCAGGGAAGGCTGGACCACATATTTTCCATCCAGTTTACGAGGGCCGGCTGGGTTGGACGCTGGGGTAAGCCACACTTTAGCCAAGTTGTCCCGCAGAAGTTGGTGGATCGGCAAGGTGGTACTAGACTTGGGGGCTTCCACAAATTTGAGGGCACTTTGAACTTCAGCGCGTTGATCCATGGCGTCAACCGACGCTATGGACAGTACAGAGGTAACCTTATGCAGGAATTTTGGGTAAGTCAGGTCCTCCTGGATGAGGGGATTGGAGGAGGGAGGAGTTTCCGTGGCGGAGGTGGTGAGTGCATCACCAGAGTTAGATTGGTCCTCAGCACCCTCTTCCTCTCCAGTTTGTGGATCCAGGAGGCCCATAGATGGCGGTGTATTTGGTAGGGCCTGGAGGGCCGCTGTTTCTGCCACGGCAGTGGTAGTGGGCACGGAGGGCTGACCCTATGAAAGGGTTGACAGCGTGTTGGCCCATTGTTGCAGCATAGTGGAGAGTAGCTTGAGGGTCTCCGGTTGGTTAGGAGGCTTGCTTGGCTCTGCTTCTGCTGGTGGGGGTGAAGGATGATACACAGAGGGTATATCCTCAGCCGTTCCGAGGGACGAAGAGGGTGAGGCAGGCCTATCATGACCGGAAGAGAAGGGACTGCTGATGCCAAGGCTGTCATGCGTTGAGCTTCTGTGGTGACGATCACGCTTGCTGGAGCTTTTCCGTTCTGCCTCCGGTGGTGCGATGAACTCTTCCTTCAGCGTTGGGGTTTGTATCCCCGGCTCCAGCTCCAGCTGCTCTGTCTGCGTCGACGTTGACCGGTGCCCCTGCTCCTATGCCTGCGTGCACTTCTGTGCCGGCGCTTGCTGGCGCTCCTGCTCCGTTGGCTGCTCCTGCTCCGATGGCCGCTCCTGCTCCTGCTCCGCTGGTTGTTTCTGCTCCGATGGCCATTTCCGCTCTTACTCTGCTGGCCGCTGCTGCTCCGATGGCCGCTCCTTCGATGTGCGCTCCTTCGATGTGCGCTCCTGTTCCAAGGGCTGCGTTGACGCGGTGGGGAGTCCCGATGCCGGCGTCGTTCTGACATGGTAGTCAGCTGTTCCGCCGCAAACCCAGAAGTGAGGGAGGAGCCAGGGGAACTCCGGAAGAGGAGGCGGAGCCAGCAACCACGTGGAGGGGAGTACCTGGTTTCAATGGCCGACCTTCACAGCGGGAGATGGAGGCCTGGATGGGCGTGTCTCTGGCTGGGGCGGCAGGAGAGTCCGAGGAAGCAGCAGGGACTGTACTTGGCGAACGGGGGAGCAGCATTGAGGTGGCCAGAGACCCGGAGGGGGTCACGGGTTCTGCGGGAGCATTGGTGTTGGCAGCAGGCTCCGGAGTGGAGGCAGGATGCTCCAGAGGGCCGAAGAACTCATAGAGGGCATGCTTGCGATGCTTTCTAGCCCTTGGAGACATGCGGGCACATACAGGGCAGTTCTCTACGGGGGTGCTCCTTACCCAGGCATCGGAGGCAGCATTGATGAGCGTCCGAGTTGCTCATCTTCCTGGAGCACTTGGGACATTCTTGAAACCCGGCTTTGGCATGATCAGGTACTGTCCTTCCTTGATCTTGGAATTATTGTAGAAAGTTCTTCTTGTTCTGGATTTGGTAGAATATTGTAGGAATTTGTAGGACTGAGAGAAAAAATGTCTTGCTGCTGGAGGCAGACGACAAAGACTGGCTAGCTAGGGGCGGGCGTAGGGGTGGGGCTACTGGCCATGTCTCAGAAGGCTAAAGCCTTCTGAGCTACTGAGAGACTTCCGTCTATGGCGCTGTCGGATGACATCACCACTTGTGGCTGACTCATCCTGCTTGTCCTAGGAGAACGACTAGCACTAGCTTGGTCTCTCCTTTCTGATACAGAGTTATCTAGTCATTTGAATGGATTTGAAATTTAAACTAAAGTACCATTTTTATTTTGGCTGAATAAGCTTGCCAATGGGTAAGACTTTTACTTCTCAGTTCTGGCAAATCCTGATGGTACATGATGCAAATAGGTGAGTACTGAGAGATATTGAAGACTCCCAAAGGTATTTAGCTTGGTTTTCCATAAATTTGGCAGACACTGTACAAAATGGTATCCCCAGCCTTCCCATCACAACCTTTACCCCTGACTGGGATTTTCAATGGGGTTCTGCCAAATTCCTAGAAGTCTTCTGCCTGCTTGTAAATGGCTCGAGCTTGGAAAAGCCAAATAATTAAATCTCAAATTGAAATCCCCAATACTGCCAGTGGCGGTTACACAATGTCACTCACACAACAGATCTGACACATCTCTCATGTTTCCTGATAGAGAGGACTGGAGAACCGCTATCACCCCATTGCATCATGGACTTATACCGCTTTATCATTTTAGTCAAAGCGGTTTACATTATAACTTAAACTTGGTAATGTACATTAAACAGGGACATTGATAACCTGGATTTTTGTGAGGCAATGGAGGGTTAAGTGACTTGCCCAAAGCCACAAGGAGTGCTAGTGCGAATCAAACCCTGGTCTCTTGGTTCCCAAGTCAGTGCTCTAACCACAAGGTAATGAGGAGGAAGGTGATTTCAGGAAGCCAGAGAGAGGTCTTTGAAGCAAAAAGGGTAGAGATAGGTGACAATATGCATATGGCTGGGATTTTGTTCCCTTGAGATTTAGGAACACTAGCCATTAGCAGTATAAACCAGAGTAATTTGGTAGATTGCATGGCCAATTGGTCTTTATCTGCCATCAAGCATTTACTTTATAACACCGACTGGAGTCATTATTCAGGTTACAAGAGCAATTTGATTTTCTGGTTTCAATTCATAGACAGTGGTACCAGCGGTATTTACACGCCTCAGTGATTCCAGGTCAACAGAAACAAAGCTGAGGAAGTAAGAGTCGAGCACCGTATTTCATAACTCCAATTGTATTTTGTAGAAGGGTTGAAAGATAGTAGAGATGAGGAACACACTACACAGACTGCACCGCTTACCAACTGTTGTCATTTTATATTCTGCAGCCTCATTAACGATTTACAGCCTTCAACCTGCCGCCTGTGCATTAGGTTAGCCCAAGGTCTTGGACTGCTGCCTAAGTTAATTGTCGGTAAGCTATAATCAAAGCAAAAGGCAATAAAATCACAGATTGCCACACACGGCCCCAGCAGAGAGGGCTTGCAGAAAGAGGGTGCTCACAGTGGCACGAGATAGGAAGACTCTGCCTGCACTGGCATTTTAACTTAAGCAGAACAGAACGTTCCATGTCAGAAGAGACAGATTAAGCTTTAAAGGAGAGGTAGTCATGATATGGAGCTAGCTCGCACAAGCCAGAAACCATGACGCAGTGCCAGTGAGTTTAGGTTAGCGCTGTGTCACTGTTTCAAACCCATTATCACCGCTGCAGGCCCCAGAGAGGGGCAGCAGAAGCAATAATGGGGCACCTCAGGGATGCCAGTGCTCCAGGCAGGCACCTAGTTCACCTGGAGCAAGCTGGGGACAGCGGCCGGCGCCTATGACTCCTCCTGCGGCACTGTCACCAGAGGGTAAAAATGAAACATAAAGAGAAGCCCCAAATCAAAAACAAAAAAGAGAAGGCACCATAAATATATTATCTGGTTCCATTGCTGACCCAGTTTATTTTTATCCCTGGGGGGGGGGGGGGGTAGCAGGAGAAGAGGAGCAGCAGAATTTTAAAAAGTAAGAAAAGCCTCAATTGCAACTGCGATCGTGGAAGAGGAGCCACTACTGCTACCACCGAGCATTTGTATAGTGCTACGAAACGTAGGCAGCGCTGCACAGACACATGTCAAAGACGGTCCCTGCTCTTCAGAGCTTACAATCTAGTCAAGGCAGACAACACAGTAACTGTAGACACAGGATACATCTAGGGGGAATGGTAAGGAGCTGCAATCAGGCTGTCAGCTGTAGAGAGAAGTGGCAGGCAAGGGTTTTTTAAGTGGAAACCGCAGCTGCGATTGCCATGACTGGGGCTGGTGGTGGGGGCCCAGGAGACAAGCTGGGGCAGTAGCAACCATGATTGGGCCTGGACTTTGCATCAGAGATTAAGGAGAGGTATCAGAATAGACCCAGGACCTGCTTAGAGTAGGTTGAGGGGAAAGAGCTGGCCTTAAAGAACCCTCCGCACCCCAAGAGACTGGGTTGGAGCCCGATGAATGACTGAACCCTACTGGGGGTGGGGTGGGGGAGTCTAGGGCCAGGTGACAATGAGATGGGCAAGGCTGGAGAGGAGACCAAAGTAATGACACCATTCTGCTCTCATTCAGCCCTAATCTGCCTGCGATGGAAATGTCCCACTGCCCTCACATGCAGCACAGCTTAATCCCCTGACTTTAGGGTGACTGTGATGTGTGGGATGAATGAGGGGTGTCTGGAGGAAGGAAGGAAAGAATGCTCAGAGGAAGTGCCCAAAGCATGAAAAGATGGGATTACTTCTTGGAAGGAGGAAGGAGAGAGCAAAGAAAAAATGAAAAAAAAGGCCCCGCCCAAAATGCAGACACAGGCAAAAATAAAGAGCAAGCTAAGAAAACATCTCAAAATAAGGAAACCAAATAAAAGCTAGCTGAAAAGTGCACACAACATGACGCAATGACGTTTCCCCTTTCCTCTTTTCACAGACTCCGACATGTCTGTGGAGGACTCAGTTGAAACAGCCACAGTGAAGTGTTTCTAAAGTGGGTAGTGATTGATGGAGGATGTGAGGTGTGTATATATCTGTGAATAAGTAGTATGATGTGTGCATCTGTTCCCACACAGAGTTTAGCTGTTCATCTGTGGGGCTGTCAAGGTGGGATGTCAAAAGGTGTGTGGGTGTTCGGGGGGGGGTGAGGTGTGTGTGGGGGGGAAGGGGAGGAGTTTGCTGGGATAGGTTATTTGTGTGCTGGGGGCTGTGTGTGTATGTTGGGAGGCCCCCACTCCCATAGCATTCTTTCTTCTCCTTGCATTGCTTTGCCCTCCCATGCTCCCTTGCATTTCAGTCCCTCATTCCCATTCTCTTTGTTCTGCTGCAGTGACAGATCTATCATTCCCTGCATGGCCGCAGCACTCTTCACTCTCCCCCCAGGTGCTGGGCCCCTGACAGTGTCTGGGCCTTTAATCTAGGAGTGAGGACACTGCCTTCCCCCAGCTTAATTGCATCGGTGTAGCCTCCTTCTGTCTCCCCCACTGGGGGATAAGTTCTCTGGCGGTGGCTTCCCCATAGTTTCATACTGCTGATACAACTTCTTTCTCTTTTCCTCCTGGGGGTTGGGTCTCTGTTGGAAGCACACACACCCACGCCCAGATCCATGCCATGGACAGAAACATAGAAACATAATGGCAGAATAGACCACATGGCCTATCTAGTCTGCCCATATCAACTACAATAGTCTCCTTTTTATCTTTAGAGAACCTCTGTGTTTGTCCCATGCTTTTTTGAATTCAGGTACTAACCTCATCTCTACCATCTCCACTGAGAGACTATTCCACGCATCTACCACTCTTTCTGTAAAGAAATATTTCTGCATACTACTCCTGAGTCTATCCCATTTCATCCTCATCCTATGTCCCCTCGTAGCAGAGCTTGCCTTCAATCGAGAGTCTCCTTCTGTGCATTTATGCCATGGAGGTATTTAAACATCTCTATCATACCTCCTCTATCCCGCCTTTCCTCTGAAGTATACATATTAAGATCTTCAAGTCTGTCAAAAGTGCTTTATAATGAAGACCACTAACCATTTTAGTAGCCACCCTCTGCGCCGACTCCAACAGGTTTATATCCTTTTGAAGATGTGGTCTCCAGAAATCCACACAATACTCCAAATGAGATCACATCAGAAACATATAGAAGCACTATCACCTCCTTGTTTCTACTGGTGATTCCTCTCCCTATGCACCCAAGCATCCTTCTGGCTTTTGCCATCACCTTCTCTACCTGTTTAGCTTCTTTAAGATTGTCAGAAACAATCACGCCCAGGTCCCGCTCTTCTTTTTTGGACAGAAGTACTTCACTCCATAGCCTGTACAACTCCCTAGAATTTTTGCAGCCCAAATGCATGACCTTGCATTTTTTAACATTAAATCTCATCTGCCAAATTCTAGACCATTCTTCAAGCTTAGCTAGATCCCTCTGCATGTTATCTACTTCTTCCTGGATGTCTACTCTATTGCAGATAACAAAGACGTTAAAAAGAATCGGACCAAGGACAGATCCCTGCAGCACACCACTGGTAACCTCCTTCTCCTCAGAGTGAGCTTCATTTACATGTACTCTTTGCCGCCTCCCACTCACCCAATTTCTAAACCAATCAGTAACTTTAGGGTCCATCCCTAGGGTGCACAGTTTGTTTATAAATCGCCTTGTGGAACAGTGTCAAAGGCTTTACTGAAATCTAAGTGCACCACATCTAGGGCTCCCTCGGTCCAGCTCCCTGGTCACCCAGCCAAAGAAATCAATTGGATTTGTCTGACAAGACCTGCCTCTGGTAAACCCATGTATCTCAGATCCTGCAAGCCATTGGACTCCAGAAACCTCAGTATTCTGTCTTTTAGCAGCATTTCACCAGAGAGGTTAGAATAACTGGCCTGTAGTTTTCAACCTCATCCTTACTTCCACTTTTGTATAAAGGGACCACATGTGCCTCTCTCCAGTCCGCTGGGACCATTCCTGGCTCCAAAGAAGCATGGAAAAGGTCAGTCAGTGGAACCACTAGAACATCCGCAAGTTCCTTTAGTTTTTTCGGATGTATTCCATCTGGTCCCATCACTTTATCTACTTTTAGTTTAGCTAGTTCCTCACAAACACAGTCTTCTGAAAATTGTTTGAGCTCCCCACTACTTCTGTTCCTATTTGTGGTTGTTAACATAAGAACATAAGAACATAAGATATGCCATACTGGGTCAGACCAAGGTCCATCAAGCCCAGTATTCTGTTTCCAACAGTGGCCAATCTAGGTCATATGTACCTAGCAGTTTCCCCAAGAGACACAAGTTCCACAATGCTTGTACTGGGTCAAGCATTGATATCTTCGGTCACTTCTTAATAATAGTTTATGGACCTTTCCTCCAGGAACTTGTCCAAACCTTTTTTAAACCCAGCTACACTAACAGCCTTTACTACATCCTCCGGTAACAAATTCCAGAGTTTGATTACACGTTGAGTGAAAAAATATTTTCTTTTATTAGTCTTAAATAGTTTACCCTGTAGCTTCATTGCATGTCCCCTAGTCTTTCTATATTCTGATAACGTAAATAATCGATCTACGTTTACCCATTCCACTCCGTTCATTAATTTATAGACTTCTATCATATCTCCCCTCAGCCGTCTCTTTCCAGGTTAAAGAGCCCTAACCTTTTTAGCCTTTCTTCATAGGAGTATCCTTCCATCCCCTTTACCATTTTGGTGGCTCTTCTCTGAACCTTTTCTAAAATCGCTATATCCTTTTAAGATACGGCGACCAGAATTGCACACAATATTCAAGGTGCGGTCTCACCATGGAACGATATAGAGGCATTATAATATCTTTTGTTTTATTTTCCATTCCTTTCCTTATCATACCTAGCATTCTATTTGCTCTCTTGGCCGCCGCTGCACACTGGGCCGAGGGTTTTAACATGGTATCCACAATGACGCCTAAATCTTTTTCCTGGGTGGTGGTTCCTAATGTGGAACCTTGCATCATGTAACCATAGTTTGGGTTGTTCTTCCCTAGGTGCATAACCTTGCACTTGTCCACATTAAATTTCATCTGCCATTTTGATGCCCAGTCTTCCAATTTATCAAGATCCTCTTGCAAGTTTTCACAATCCTCTTGGGTTTTAACAACTTTAAATAGTTTTGTGTCATCTGCAAATTTGATAACCTCACTCATTATTCCACTTTCCAGGTCATTTATGAATATGTCAAAAAGCAGCGGACCCAGCACAGATCCCTGGGGTACACCACTATTCACCTTTCTCCATTGGGAAAATTGGCCATTTAGCCCTACCCTCTGCTTTCTATCTTTTAACCAGTTCCTGATCCACAATAGTACACTGCCTCCTATCCCATGACTCTTTAGTTTTGCCAAAAGTCTCTGATGAGGGACCTTATCAAAGGCTTTCTGAAAGTCCAGATACACTATATCAACCGACTCACCTTTGTCCACCTGTTTATTCACTCCTTCAAAATAACATAACAGATTAGTAAGACAAGATCTTCCTTGTCTAAAGCCATGTTGGCTGTCTCCCATTAGGTTGTGACTATCTACATGCTGAGTAATTTTATTCTTTATGATGGTTTCTACCATTTTACTGGTACTGACGTCAGGCTCACCGGTCTGTAGTTTCCCGGATCACCCCTGGAACCCTTTTTAAAAATTGGTGTTACATTGGCGATCCTCCACTCTTCAGGTATTAGAGATGATTTTAATGATAGTTCACAGATTACTGATAGCAGAGAGGTCCTGCTCCTGGCCCTTCATCTGTGAATACAGAACAGTAATATTTGATAAGCAATTCCACTTTATCCTCATCAGCTTCTGCATATTCCTCCCCTTCACCCTTGAGTCTGACAATACCACTTTTGCCCTTCTTCCTCTCACTAACATATTTGAAAAATGTCTTATGCCCCCCCCCCCCACCCCATTTTATTGCATTGGCTATTTCTTCTTCTTTTTGTATCTTTGCTTTCCTGACTACTTTGCTAGCTTCTCTGAGTTTTTCCAGATATAGATGCCTGTCTTCTGCTCTCTGTGATCTCTTGTATTTCATGAAGGCCTCCCTCTTCTTCACCTTTTCAGCTACTTCTTTTGAGAACCATAGCGGCCACCTTTTCCTTTTACATTTATTTACATTTATAATAAAAAGGTTTGTTGCCCTTAAAATATCCTCTTTCATTTTTGCCCATTGCTTTTCTACATCCCTCAGCAATTCCCATCCAACTGAGTCCTTGAGGTATTGGCCCATCTTGGCAAAGTTAGTTTTCCTAAAGTCAAAGCCCAAACCTTTTGAATGGATTTTATCACCCCTACTCCTAATACTGAACCACACCATCCGTGATCACACGAGGCAAAGATGATCTCCCACTATGACATCAGAAACACTTTCCCCATTGGTAAGCATCAAGACCAATATGGCCCCTTCACGTGTGGGTTCTGTTTTCAGTTGCCTGAATAGTTCTCCCTGTAGAGAATCCAGGATTTCCTTACTTCTAGGTGACACCGCAGCAGGGATGTGCCAATCAACATCCAGCATATTGAAATCACCTATCACCTATCTTTTCATGGTAATGCTATGTATGTCTTCAATTACATCTCCAACCACTTCTCCCTGTGAGAAGTATCTGTATATCACTTTAATGCAAATGCAGTTCCCTTTCCCTCTTTCTAGTTTAACCCACAGTGTCTCCTCTCTCCCTTTTAAGCCCTGTAATTCTATAGCTTTAAAATTATTTGTTACATATAGTGCCACTCCTCCTCCCTTTCTTCCTCCCCTGTCCTTCCTAAATAAAGTATAGCCCAATATAATTACATCCCAGTCATAGTTGTCCGTAAACCATGTCCCCATAACCGTCACTAAATCCAAATCAGCCTCTTTAATTATAGCCTCAACATTTGGGATCTTATTTCCCATGCTATGGGCATTTATATTCACCATTTTCCAGATATTGCCCCTTTTACCAGTTCCATAAAAGTATTTAATGTTTCACTTACCTGGAGGCTTTCACTTACCTGGGGTTTTCTTCACCCATCCTCAATGAATCTAGCTTAATGTAATGCCCTCTTCAATAGGTTAGCCAGTCTTCTGCTGAAGACACTTTGACCCTTCTTGGACAAATGGATGCCATCTTTGCTCTGCAGCCCTTGGAACATCATCCCATAGTCCAGGAAACCAAAATGCTCTCGATGACAATATCTACGCAGCCATGCATTCATTTCCAGGATGTGAGCTTCTCTGCCTTTGCCAGGGAAAAATGAAGAGAACACCACCTGTGCACCTATCTGCTTCACTCTCTGTCCCAGAGCCATGAAGTCACTTTTGATATGCTCAGAGGGATACCTGGCAGTATCATTTGTGTCGACATGGATGACATCATAGGATAATAGTCAGTAAGCCTGATGAGTCTCAGCAAACTCTCCGTAACATCAAGAATTTTGGCACCTGACAGACAGCACACCTCTCTGGACATCAAGTCTGGTCAGCAGATGGATGCCTCAGTACCCCTCAGAAGAGAGTCACCAACCACCACTACCCTTCACTTCCTTGTGGTTACTGATTCCGCAACTTTGGGATGCTTTATCTCTGGTTCCTCCCTTTCCTGGGATGCTTTCACCTCCTTCACTTCCAGGGCTGCATACTGGTTCTTCAGCTCTAGGGCTTAAAGAGTTGGAGTGTTGATTCTGCAGGCTCTGTAGCCTCCCATCTTCACCTTTGTTGGAGAGTTTGGATGTTTCAAGAAACATCTCATCAATGAACTTCTCACTGTCTCGAATGCTTCTCAGCCTCGCCACCTGTTCTCAGAGGTCCTCCACTCATTTCCTGAGAGCTTCAGCATGCAGCTCCCTTTCCTCTTTGCCACAGGGATTTGCATCCACTGCTGCCCCTTACTCTAGGGCCATATTCATGTGCTGCTTCAGAAGGTAGGCATTATGGCACTATGGCCTCCATTTGCTTCTTTTCTGACTTTCCAGTCATCTTTAATAATGACAGTCCCCTTTCCCTCTCCCCGGAATCTGCTGTCTGGTCTTGCCCATGGGCAACAAAATGTTATATTCAGCCCTGTGGGCACCATTGACATCTTTTACATGGGTTATCATTTGTACTAGACACTGCTCTGCAGACAATAGGCACAGTGACTATAAATGAGGCATATTCACTGGAGATATCGTAAGAATTTGCTTATGTTAGAAACCAGTTAAGTTTGTGGCCTTCAAGGACAATGTTTGCCATCCTTGTAAGCACAGGACTACCTCGACTTTCAAGAAACATGGCAGCATCTGTGAGTAGGACAAGGCCCTAGGTAAAGCAACAACAAAAGGAGCACTAGGAAATAAAGGCACAGTTCCCTTAACAGCAATGTGACTGCATTAGAGTACCTGAAAGATAGGAGTCCTTTTAAAATGAATGCTCTCCTGGTGCACAAAGAGGTTCTGTAGTGGCTTGATTGATCGCATAGCTTAGAGAAAAGTTGCTTTTAGCTGGCAAACTGCCCATTCTACCAAGCTAAACCTGCCAAGGTCCTTTTACTCTTGTGCAGCTGTGCTGGGCTGTACAATGTCCAGAGGTATTGGCTCCCTTTTTCAACTGGGCCAGCACTACAATATGGGATTCATAGTCTGCTATATAGACATGTATAGAACCAGAATCTCACTGACAGGTTTACTGCATTGCAAACTAATCAGTTAACCTTGGAACATTTTTAGTTTTATATTAGGCAACAGGTACTATTTAAGTTGATAAAGGGTGGGTATCGATGGTTGTCTCATGTTCTTCTAAAAAACCTAAAAGTACAACAAGGGAACAGTTTTACTTTAAGGCAGAGGTTCTCAATACAGTCCTCAACCCCAATACCTTTAGGGCCTTTCTATTTGTATTTTTTACAGACCGTAGACCTCCGGGAGGAGGAATAACTCCATCTGGTTGCAGCATAGTTTAAGAATTGCTTCTGTATGATATCACCTGCTATACCAGTCATCAGGGGTTGGGGAATTTTTGGATTTAGCTCACATCTTTATATTGGTAGCTCAAAGCGAGATACTGAAGAATGAGGTGAGTCTGCCTTATGTAGAAAAACAAAACAAAACAAAAAACCCTCACGTTTTTGACAGCTGAAGTTGCCTAAGATAATAAGAGGTTCAGTCCGTGAGCTGCCAGCACTCAAACACTGCATCATAGATTCTCGCTCTTATTTTTGCCTGAATTAATAATATATTTTCAGCTGCCTTTTCAAATGATGCCGATGCAAGATTATTAGATTTCAGGTAAATAAACACCTCCCGCAAACAGCGTACACTCCAAGGGCCTTATTTACTAAATTGTGGTAAGGTTTATCAGGTACCACATAGTAACTGCCAAAATTAATGCACGATGACTGCAAGACTTCTGCATTAACTGCTGGGAGTGTGTCCACATTTCCCCATATAATTAAAGGAGAGAAAAATTATTTAGTACAGGATAACTGCATTGCAGATAGCGCAATTAAGTTAGCTGCGCCTGTTTAGACAGCATTACCTTTTCCATGTTAACAGATAACATGTGATAGCTACCTCTACATTAACTAGGCAGTGCAGTCCCTGCCCATTATCTGTCCCATTCAGGGCTGGTCCAAGGATATCCAACACCCTAGGTAAACCTTCAGGCATCCACCGCATCAGCGGTAGCTCAAGACTTCACCCCAATCCTGTAATCCAGCATCTTCCCTTACTTTGTGTACTCCCCTCATGACCAGCTTCCCTCTTTCCTTTCCCTACTCACATGTCCAGCATCTCATCTCTCCTTCCCCTCCCTAACCCCTATAGTCCAGCATCTCCCCTTCCCTAGTCCCCCCTAAAGTGCCCAACATCTCATCTCTTCTTCCTCTCCCTGTCCCCATAGTCCAGCGCCTCCCCTTCCCTAGTCCTCCCTAAGGTATCCAACATCTCATCTCTTCTTCCTCTCCCTATCCCCCTATAGTCCAACATCTCCCCTTCCCTAGCCTCCCTAAGGTATCCAACATCTCATCTCTTCATCCTCTCCCTATCCCCATAGTCCAGCATCTCCCCTTACCTAGTCCCCCCTAAAGTGCCCAACATCTCATCTCTCCTTCCTCTCCCCATCCCACTATAGTCCAGCATCTCCCCTTCCCTAGTCCCCCCTAAAGTGCCCAACATCTCATCTCTTCTTCCTCTCCCTATCCCCATAGTCCAGCATCTCCCCTTCCCTAGTCCCCCTAAAGTGCCAACATCTCATCTCTTCTTCCTCTCCCTATCCCCATAGTCCAGCATCTCCCCTTCCCTAGTCCCCCTAAGGTATCCAACATCTCATCTCTTCGTCCTCTCCCTATCCCCATAGTCCAGCATCTCCCCTTCCCTAGTCCCCCTAAGGTATCCAACATCTCATCTCTTCTTCCTCTCCCTATCCCCATAGTCCAGCATCTCCCCTTCCCTAGTCCCCCTAAGGTATCCAACATCTCATCTCTTCTTCCTCTCCCTATCCCCCTATAGTCCAGCATCTCCCCTTCCCTAGTCCCCCTAAGGTGTCCAACATCTCATCTCTTCTTCCTCTCCCTATCCCCCTATAGTCCAGCATCTCCCCTTCCCTAGTCCCCCTAAGGTGTCCAACATCCCATCTCTTCTTCCTCTCCCTATCCCCCTATAGTCCAACATCTCCCCTTCCCTAGTCCCCCTAAGGTGTCCAACATCTCATCTCTTCTTCCTCTCCCTATCCCCCTATAGTCCAACATCTCCCCTTCCCTAGTCCTCCTAAGGTGTCCAACATCTCATCTCTTCTTCCTCTCCCTATCCCCCTATAGTCCAGCATCTCCCCTTCCCTAGTCCTCCTAAGGTATCCAACATCTCATCTCTTCTTCCTCTCCCTATCCCCCTATAGTCCAACATCTCCCCTTCCCTAGTCCCCCTAAGGTATACAATATCTCATCTCTTCATCCTCTCCCTATCCCCATAGTCCAGCATCTCCCCTTCCCTAGTCCCCCTAAGGTATCCAACATCTCATCTCTTCTTCCTCTCCCTTTCCCCTTATAGTCCAGCATCTCCCCTTCCCTAGTCCCCCTAAGGTGTCCAACATCCCATCTCTTCTTCCTCTCCCTATCCCCCTATAGTCCAGCATCTCCCCTGCCCTATTCCCTCTAAGATATCCAACATCTTATCTCTTCGTCCTCTCCCTATCCCCATAGTCTAGCATCTCCCCTTCCCTAGTCCCCCTAAGGTGTCCAACATCTCATCTCTTCTTCCTCTCCCTATCCCCCTATAGTCCAGCATCTCCCCTTCCCTATTCCCTCTAACATATCCAACATCTCATCTCTTCTTCCTCTCCCTTCCCCCTATAGTCCAGCATCTCCCCTTCCCTAGTCCCCCTAAGGTGTCCAACATCCCATCTCTTCTTCCTCTCCCTATCCCCCTATAGTCCAGCATCTCCCCTTCCCTAGTCCCCCTAAGGTGTCCAACATCTCATCTCTTCGTCCTTTCCCTATCCCCATAGTCTAGCATTTCCCCTTCCCTAGTCCCCCTAAGGTATCCAACATCTCATCTCTTCTTCCTCTCCCTATCCCCCTATAGTCTAGCATCTCCCCTTCCCTAGTCCCCCTAAAGTGTCCAACATCTCATCTCTTCTTCTCTCCCTTTCCCCACAGTCTAGCATCTCCCCTTCTCTTCTACCTGTCTCCACCACTGTCACAGCCCTACCTCCATCCTCCACCTGGGGCTTCTATTACAGAATGAAAGGCAGTGTGGTGCAGAGCCTTGAGCACAAGCTCAGAATTAAGTGCTGCTGTGTCGCCCAAAACAGGAAGTTTGTGTCAGAGGGGGATGGGGCATCTGTCAAGGATCCACACCGCACTCTCATTTGGTAGCAGTAGCTGCAGATGGAGGACATAGGTAGAGTTGCAGCAGCAACAAGTGCAGGGTACGGATAGGCCTGTGCTCAGCAGCAGCAGCAGTAGCAGTGAAGTGCTGATCAGAGCCATGTCACACCCTCCGACCCCTGCCAAATTCTGCCACACTAGATGGATGCCTGACCCCTTTCTGCATTAGCTGTTGATGGAGAAATTATTATTTATCAACTGCAAAGGTGCCACATCAAATTATTAACAATGTCAGTAGGAGGAAATGGGACTTGCATCCACAGCACTTTGCTTTAACTTCCAGGCTACTCCTTCTCAAATTGCTATAATCACTAGTTCCTTATCGTTCCTCCAGTCCAGTCCCATTACCCATGGGTTGTCGCCTCTCACCAACAGCTTGGAGACTGAGCATGTCAGAAATTCTGACCTTCCCCTAAAAAGACAGCTGTCACCTCCCACCAGTATCTCACTCTCCAAGCAGCAGGAGAGAGGTGACCACATAGTTAGGGACTCACTAAAGGAACAACTAAGGACTGGAATAGGTGCTAGCATCTGCTCCTGTGCGTATTAGGGGGTAGGGGGAGTAAAGTTGGTAAGAAGTTAAAAAAAAAAAAAAAGAACAGAGGCACTGTTCAACTGAACCCGAAGCACTGAGAGAACAGGTAGAAAAAACCCTTTTGGAGGGAGAACTGGCAGCAATGATAAAGGGCAGTCAGCGACTCCCACAGCTGTCAGGAGCAGCAGCCGCTATGAAGACAGAGGCAGTAAAAAGAAAAGAAGTGGGTAGCTGTCTGGCGCGCTCTGGGAAAGACACACTGCCGAAGCTGCAGCGATCAGCTGAGCGGCAGCTGGGAAAAAGATTGTGGTAGGCAGCGGCACCAGCAGAGGGATCTTCCTGCTTGCCGGGGACCAGAGTTAGCACGTGTGTGAAGCGGTGCACCTCCCATGATTGCAGCTGACTTTGGGGTGGTAGGGAAATGCCGAGTTTTTGAGCGGGAACCAGCGCCATTGTTCAGGGGCCTTCATCACGTGTGGGGTGGACTCAGAGGGGGGCTGGATGCTGCAGGGGCTTGCATTCACGGTTTTTTATTTTTATCTGCCCTCTCTAAGGCTCTTGGACAGGTTTTCCCCGCAGGCTGAGAAGAGTTAGAGAATTTGACTAATTAAGTAGTTTTTTTCCCAGCATTTCAAGGGCTGATCCTAGGCCAAGGGTTATTCTGGCCTGAAGGGTGGCTTGGGAAAAAGGACAGGAGTATGTGACAGGAGTATGCCCGTGAGGCCCACTTGTACTGTGTGTGACTCTCGTCGGGGTTCAGTTTCAACCATGGGCTTCTGCTGAGGCTGCCAAACAGAGAACAGGTCAGTTGAGAAAGGCTTAATGAGAGGAAGAATAGATCCAATCCTTCCAGAGGAGCCAGTTTCCCTTACCCCAGACAGACTGGCTTCTGCATTCTAGGGGGGGCAGGGTAAACCCAGCCCCTCTGGTACTGGAGCCTAGGAGCAGGGAGGCTAGGTCCGCCAGGCAGTCCACTTCTATGGAGCTACCTGTGGAGGCACTGCAAGGGAGGTTTTCACCTGAGTTTGTTCTGCTCATGCTTAAGGCCTTTTGCATGAATTAGCAGGGTGAAGAAGAGTCGGTTGACTCCCAGAGACGGATGAGAAAACGAACCTCATCTGAGAATCGTTTGGGAACCAGGACGAAAGGGGAGCCCGGCCCTAGTAGACCGCGTATGGATGACAACCCTTGGGAGGACCTAGGATCGGCACTTTCGGATGCGGCTGAAGACCAGGGCATGGAGGAAGACATGGATGAGGAGTGGAGCTGGAAGAAGGCGAGATCCCACAGGGAGAAGAGTTTCACATAGTGCACATCTTCCGCAGAGAGGAACTTGTGGCACTGATCACGCATTCGACTAAGGCCCTTAATATGGTGGCTGACAATCCAGGGGAGGAAGAGCTGGAGGACCCGTTGTTTCAGATGGTCAGGAAATCAAAGACAGTGTTCTCGCTGCATCGGGTCGTTAAGCAGATGATTCAGGATGAATGGGACATGTCTTTGGCAGCTCTCGGGTACACGAGTGATGGCCAGGCTCTACCCACTTCCAGATAAGGGATAAGGAGCTGTTCTGCTCCTCCAAAGTGGATGCTGCAGTGGCAGTGGTCACAAGGAAGGCGACCATTCCAGTGGAGGGGGATTGGCAATTAAGGATGTACAGGATAGAAAGTTGGAAACCTTCCTTAAGCAAGTGTTTGAAATTAAAGTAACATTGCAGGCCTCGGTGTGCAGGGCCTTTGTAGCCAGGACCTGTCTGTGTTGGGCACAGATGGTGATAGAGGGGGCAGCAGACTTGCAGTCACTTTAGCCCGAGACAGCAAAGCTAGATTCCAGGGCGGCCTACCTGGCAGACATCTTTTATGACTTGATCAGAGGACTGTCCAAAGGCATGGCCTTGGCGGTGGCTGCTTGCCGCTACCTGGGGTTACAAAATTGGGCGGCAGATGTTTCCTCCAAGTCCCGACTTAGTAAGCTGCCCTTTTGGGGGAAGCTGTTTGGTGAGGATCTCAAGAAGTTGGTGAAGGACCTGGGTGAGTCCAAAGGAGGTAGGCTCCCAGAGGATAAGCAGAAGCCTGGCTGATCAGCGGGTCCAGTGAGGGGCCAGCCCCAGGATTTTTGGAGTTTTCAGGTGGTGTGTTTTGCGCCCTATCAGACAGGACACTCTCCTTCTAGGGGCCAAGCATTCCATGGGAGGAACAGGGGTTTTTACTCTGCACCCTCGGCAACCAAGAAGACACAATGATGCCAGGCAGGTCCAGGAGGGGTTTGTTCTCGTGGGGAGTTGGCTATGGGACTTTTATGATGCCTGGACCAGGATCATAACTGACCAGTGGGTGCTGGAGGTCATCAGAGAGGGCTATGCATTGGAGTTTGCTCATCCTCTCAGGGACACCATTGTCAATTTCCCATGTTAGGCACCTCGGAAGTTAGAGGCAGTGCAGGGCATGCTAAGGCATTTACTAGATCTGCAGGCAGTAGTGGAGGTGCCCAGAGAGCAGTATGGATGTGGTCAATACTCCATTTGCTTTGTGGGCCCCAAGAAGGAAGGTTAATTCCACCCCATTTTGGACCTCAAGCATGTAAATCGCTGCCCCGTTTCAAGATGGAGACTCTCCGCTCGGTGATAGTATCAGTTCGAGCAGGCGAGTTTTGACCTCACTCGATCTCACGGAGGCATACTTGCACGTCCCTATTCGGCCCAAACATCAGACGTTTCTAAGGTTCACGGTGCCCATGGGGCACTTTCAGTTCCATGCCTTGCCCTTCTGGTTAACAACTGCCCTCCATACGTTCATCAAGGTGATGGTGGTAGTGGCTATGGCTTTCAGCAGGAAGGAATTCTAGTACATCCCTACCTGGACAATTGGCTCATCTGGGCAAAGTCCAGAGAGGAGAGCACATGGGCCACAGTGAGAGTCATAGACTACCTGCAGAAACTGGGCTGGGTCGTCAATTTGACCAAGAACCATCTCCAACTGTCTCAGGGCTTGGTATACCTGGGGTCTCGGTTTTGGATGGACAAGGGGAAAGTGTTCCTGCCACAGGACAGGATGGTCTCATTACAAAAGCAGATACGGCAATTTTTAAACATGGCTGTGCCCACAGCATGACATTATCTGAAGGTGCTAGGATCCATGGCTGCCTCAATTGAGATGGTACCATGGGCTCGAACACACATGAGACCCTTGCAGAGGGTGCTGTTGAGAAGCTAATCAGTGCAGCGCCACAAGCTCACTCATCCGCTGCCATGTCCATGCATGGTGCAGATGGCACTTCGCTGGTGGCTCCAGTCGGACAAGCTTTTGGCAGGGATACCCTTAGAGACGCCGGAGTGGATCCCCCTGATGTCAGTTGCGAGTTTGTCAGGTTGGGGGAGACATTGCGAGGTCCAGAGAGTCCAGGGGGATTCGTCATGATGAAAAAGGGGTGGCCAGTCAACCGGTTGGAGCTGAGAGCATTTTTCTTAGCATTGCAACAGTTCTGACACTTTCTGCAGGGGAAGGCAGTAAGAGTGTTTTCAGTCAATGCCACCGTGCATACATCAATTGACAAAGGGGCATAGGCAGCATTCAGCTGGAAGAGGAAGCAGGACCATTGCTAGAGCAAGTGGAAGCCAATCTCCAGGCGCTGTCAGTGGTGCACGTGGCTGGCAAGGAGAATGTAGCGGCTGACTACCTCAGTTGGGTCCGGTTGGGCCCAGGGGAGTAGACCCTAAACGAGGAGGTTTTTGCTCAGCTTCTACAGCAATCGGGGTGCCCAATCATGGATTCAATGACGACCTTCGAGTCCACCACAGCAGAGCATTTTTACAGCAGGAGATGGGGGTGCATGTCGGAAGGGCTGGATGCATTGATGCAACGGTGGCCAACAGAAGATCTGCACTATGTCTTTCCTCCATGGGCACTCATAGGCTGGACCGTACAAAGAATCAAAGCACATCAGAAGCTGTTGCCCCTTATCCCAATTGGCCAAGACGGCCATGGTATGTTGACCTGATCTGTCTGGCGGCCAGTCATCTGTGGCATCTGCCGAGGCGAGATGACCTACTGTGACAATGTCCAATTCTAATGCTGCAGGTGGCTTGATTCTCACTTATGGCTTGACTGTTGAGAAGGCTTGGTTGAGGAGGTAGGGCTATTCGGCCTCGGTCATCTACAACTTGCTCAAAGCCTGGAATTGCTCCATGACGCTGGCATACATTCAAGTGTGGAGGGTGTTTGAGGACTACTGCCCTCTCTAAGCCTCAGTTCCCATTATTCTTGCCTTCTTGCAGGCAGGGTTGGACAAAGATCTGGTGTGTAGCTGTACTCATGTACAGGTGGCAGACATTGCCTGTTATCATAGTTGGATGCAGGGGACTTCCCTAATAGCGCACCCAGACATTACCTGTTTCCTTTGGGCAGTGAAGCAGGTTCATCCCCCAGTGCGGGCGCTGATTCCACCTTGGGACCTCAACCTATTGTTGATGGTGTTAACGGAGGAGCCTTTTGAATTTATAAGCATGTGCTTCTTGAAAGATCTAATATTGAAAATTTTAGTGGCTATGTGTTCGGGCAGGAGAATATTGGAACTTCAGGGGTTATCATGCCAAGCCCATTTCCTATTCATTTCTAGGGAAAAGGTTGTGCTTCGGATGGTATCATCCTTTCTTCCTAAGGTTCTGTTGGTTTTTCACTTCAATCAAATGGTGGTTCTTTCAGTATTTTCAGGGGTGGAAGATCCACTCTTGCGACATCTGGATGTGCATCTCGTATTGTGACACTATTTAAAGTGGACAGAGTCATTTCGCAGATCAGATTGGCTCTTTGTACTGTTTGGAGGCCCGCATGGGGGAAGCAGCATCGAAGGCTTCTATCTCCTCGGCATACCTGCTAAGGCAGAAGGAGCTACCCAAAGGGCTGATGGCACATTCAACACGTGCCCAAGCAGCATCCTGGGCAGAATCCAGCTTGGTTCCACTAGAAGATATTTGCAAAGCTGCACCATAATTGTCTCTGCATACCTTTGTAAAGCATTATCGCCTAGATACTCAGCCGGTAGAGAACGTGAGGTTTGGAAAAAGATTTAGGCGTCATTGTGGATAACACATTAAAAACCTCTGCCCACTGTGTAACAGCGGCCAAAAAGGCAAATAGAATGCTAGGAATCATAAGGAAAGGAATGGAGAATAAAACAAAGGATATTATAATGCCTCTGTATAGTTCCATGGTGCGACCACAGCTTGAATATTGGGTGCAGTTCTGGTCGCCGTGTCTTAAAAAGAATATAGCGGAATCAGAAAAGGTACAGAGAAGAGTTAGCAAAATGGTAAAGGGGATGGAAGAATACCCCTATGAAGAGAGGCTAAAAAGGTTAGGGCTCTTCAACCTGGAAAAGAGACGGCTGAGGTGAGATATAGAGGTCTATAAACTTATGAATAGAGTGGAACGGGTAAACGTAGATCAATTCTTTACATAATCAAAAGTAGAGAGACTAGGGGACATGCAATGAAGCTACAGTGTAACCTATTTAAGACTAATAAGAGAAAATATTTTTTTCGCTCAAAGCGTAATCGTACTCCGGAATTTGTTACCAGAGGATGTAGCTGGGTTTACAAAAGGACTGGACAAGTACCAGAAGGAAAAGTCCATAAACCATTATTAAAGAGGACCCAGGTAATCTATTGCTTGCCCCAATACAAGCATTGTGGAACCTGTGTGTCTTTTTGGGAAACAGGTACTTGTGACCTGGATTCTCCACTGCTGGAAATAGGATGTTGGGCTTGATGGACCTTGGTCTGACCCATATGTCATTTCTTATGTTCTTATGGTTTGGTGGTACTTCAGGCCGGACTTGTGGGTCCCTCCCAGGTTTAGTACTGCTATGATACATCCGATAAGTAACAGGACTAGACTGGAGGAATGATAAGGAAAGTGGAATTAGGCCTCACCTGCTAACTGATTTTCCTTGAGTTCCTACAGTCCAGTCCCGGACCCTCCCTGGTTTATATATTAAGTTGCAGAGTGATGGCATTCCCAGGTCTAAAGAATTTCATCAATATTGCATTAGGTCTGGAAGTTGATCAGGAAACCATTGGTGAATTCGGCTCCGGGAGAAAGGGTCTGATTCCTTGTCTTCGGAGGAATAGGCATCCAGAGCGCACAAGCAGTTTTTCACATAAGTCTATAGCACTAGGAGTGTCGGGGCGTTTAAAAAAAGGAAAAGTTAATAGCAATGATATAAGGTGAGGAGCTAAGTACTGGAGATTGAGAAACAGTAAGGGAAGGGGTGGGGGTAATTTTTCTGCCTGTTGGGGTTAGAAGTTTTTAAAATATTTGGAATGATAAGTTACTTATTTATTGCTTCTGTGAGCCTGCTTTGTCAATAGAATACCGAGGGCTGGTGGGAGGTGCCAGTTGTCTTTCTAGAGGGAGGTCAGAATTTCTGACATGCTCAGTCTCCAAGATGCTGGTGAGAGGCGACAACCCATAGGTAATGGGACTGGAGAAGAACCCAAGGAACATCAATTAGCATATAAGGCCTAATTTCACTGTCAGCCCTCACAGGGAGCATTAAAAACTTAGTAAAGAATAAACCTGAAGTAAACAAAAATCAAACAATGTTTGATGATGGCAAAATGCTACGCTGTTAATATTGAAATAATTCCTTAAAATCACAGGGTCTCCAGAATTTGTTGAGAGCTAAACAGGATTTCAAGTGCCAACGAAAATAAGATATGCTACCAAGAGTTTTACTTAGATGGGTATTTACTAATGTGTGCTAAGAGAATAATATGTGGTAAATGGCAAACTTGTGCACTATTTCCCTTTATGGCCCTGATTCTGTAAGGCGGATAGCAGAGCTGCACGTCTCGCTATCCACCTTCACTATATTCTGCCTCCCGTCCCCCCTACACACGCAGAGCCGCTGTGTGTGCTGTGGGGGATGGGAGCGGAGAGTGGGAGGATCGTGGACAGGACCGGCACCCGGACATAGTCATTGCCCAGAGGGACGGCCAGATTATTCTACCTTGGAGGTAGAATAAGCGCTGGCCGCCCCCCCCCCCCCCCCCAAATTGGCCAGTTGGGAGCTGGCCGACTGCCGGGGCATGCCGGGCTGTCTCCGGGCCCAATCCTGCACCTGCGGGAGCATCTTTCTCCCGCAGTGCAGAATCAGGTCCTAATGAGCCCGTCCTGCTCGGGGCCGCCCAGACGGTCCAGACATGCCCTTGCTGAATCAGGCTTTAAATGTTTTAGCTACGTAAAAAAAAGTGCCTTATTTGTGCAACACAAGCTAAATAATAATGAGATGCAGAGTACCTCATTACTATGTAAACTGAATAACATAGCTTGTGTTTAACCTTACATTCTACATTATTACAATACCAGTTTCAAGCTGGTACTCTTTCCTCCCTGGGAGCATCCAGCTGCTAATTCGGGCCTCTTAAAAGGCCCGTTGCAAGATAAATAAATAGATAAATCCCATATAATCCAAGGGCCCACCATTCCACGCCATCTTCCTCCCCAGCAACTACCTTGGTTTCCCTGGTATCTAGTAACTGGGCAAGAATGATCCCCAGTCTCTCCTGCCCTGTTATTGCCAGTTTCAAATTGAAGCTGGCAGGAAACAGGGAACATCAGGTTCCTTCTGTGGCCCTGTTCAAATCCAAGCTAAAAACTCATTTCTTCAGATCCTGATTCCCCCTAGTCTCCTTTTCCCATCCTATGTTTTTCCTTACCATTCTCCAAGATATATCCTAGTTCCCAGTTGTGTGCAGGGCCATACTGAGCGTGAATCTCGCCTTGTGCGACCCCACACACACACACCTCCAGCCACTTTCTGGAGGGCAGCAGGAAAGAAGAGGCGTTCCCGATGTGCAGGTTGCTGGCGCGCAAGCGGAACCAGACCTGCTTAGCGTGCCGCGAGAAGGTTTAAGGGGCGCATTTCAGCTGTCTGCTATTGCCTGCCACCGCTGAGAGAAGAAAAAGTGGCGGCGGCAGGCAGCGGCAGACAGTTGAAATGCGCCCCTTAAGACTTTGTGCCCTGTTTGGCTGCACCGCTCGCAGAGAGCTAGGTACGGTCCTGGTTGTGTGATCTGTCTTAACTGTTGTGTTGTTTGTCTTGACTAGACTGTAAGCTCTTATGAGCAAGGCTGTCTCTTACATATCTCTGTATAGTGCTGCATACGCCTTGTAGCGCTATACAAATGATCAGTAGAAGTAGAGCAACTGCGAATCACTAACATACCACACAGTAATTATTAACACATGACAAGCACCTGTTACCATGCCCCCTCTTTCCTAACACAGCCACACCCCTATTTCAGCCCTATCTTTAGTGCGACACATTTTCTGCTAGCATGCAGTAAATTTAGCCATTCTTGCATGTTAATGGCAAAACTTTACCACACTTTTGTGAACAGGCCCCTTAGTTTTGCTGCTTGTGTATTTTATGTTGCTTCTATGTGGTAAATAAACTACTGTTTTTAGAGAGAACATTCTGTGCTCTATTTATTTAACATGTTTTATATACCACCATATCACTTTCGTCGACTCCGACTCGACGGCACTTAACAACATCACTTTAGTTAAAATGTTTTACATTGTAACTCAAACTTGGTAAAGTACATTAAACAGGGTCATTGATAATGTGGATTCTTCTGAGGCAAGGGAGGGTTAAGTGACTTGCCCAAGGCCACAAGGTGAGCTAGTGGGAATCAAATGCTGGTCTCTTGGTTCCCAAGCCCACCTTTTTGTGGGAAGGACGCATAATTACAATAAGGAGCAAGTTTAAAAACAAATAAATAGATGTCAAACATTTTACACCATATGTATAAAGCTGAAGAAACTACAATAAATGTACATTTTTATGAAACATACTAGCCACCCACCCAAGTTGGGCTCAAAGCAGTGTGCAGTATTGCATTTACAGTAGGTGACATCAGAGGATTTTGGTCAATTGTAATGCAACTTGTGCTGTTAAGTCATTGGATATTTAATACAATGAACAAATGCTTATGATGGAGGGGCAGTTAAGCAAGTTGGATTGATGATCATTATTTAAGCTTGTACATTCAAGAAACCGCGCTGATGTCTAATAGTGCGGTATATAAGAATTGTTAATAAATAAATAAAAATAAAATAAAGGAGGAAACCTGGTATTATTTAGCCTTCATCCTTCCAGTAGTAGACCAAGGAAGGTTACATTAGGCATTTCCTTGTCTCCAGGGGGCTTACAATCTAAGTTTGTACCTGAGGCAATGCAGGGTTATGTAACCTGTGCAAGGTCACAAGGAGCATCAGTGGGATTTGAACCCTCATTTTTCCTAGTCCAGACTCCCAAGTGGTCACCCCTAACCACTAGGCTACTTCTCCACTCTGCTAGTGTGTAGTCAGCCTTTCATAGTAATAGTAAATGATGGCAGCTAAAGACCAGCGTGGTCTATCCAGTCTGCCCAGTGAGGAGGCTAAAGTTGTGCCCGCTGCTCCGTGCAGGTTGCCCTCCTCTGTGCCTTTGATATGGGTCGTACCCACCACTTCATGCAGGTTACCTCTCTCTACCTTTGAAGGGTAAAAGTTATTTAAGTTTGCTTTCATTTCATCTCCTTGCTATTTATGGATCTTCTGTGCCCCGCCCTGCCTTTTTGACTTCTGTCACTGTTTTTGCCCTCTCCATCTTCACTGGAAGGGCATTCCGGGCATCCACCACCCTTTCTGTGAAAAGGTAATTCCTTTATGTCACAGCTTCATTGCACGTCCTCTACTTTTACAGCTTTTGTGTTTTAATTTATCATGAAGTAGAAACGAGGCCGAGCTGCCCCAAATTTTGAAGGCGTGATCCAGGGCAAGTTCTGGATCAGCTGCAATAATCCTGAATGGATACCATCTCTGCACCACACCTGAGACAGCTCCTGGCAAAGTGTGTGTGTGTGGGGGGGGTGTTACTGATGCAGCAGAAGATCTCCAACCATGTTGGGTTTCTCCCAGTGTATGAATCTCTCAGAATAGTCCCTGGAACACAGACCGATGGTTTGTGTACCCCCTTTGCAGTCTAATCTCTGGGTTCATTGGCTACTGCTTTCAGTATGCCCTGTGTGAAAGGACGTCGCCAGAAAGGATGGAAGGTTGGTTCTTCTGCAGTCCGTTCTGTAAGCCCCTCTGCATGACTAAAGTACAACCAAAGAAGTATAGATTTGAGTTTTTTTGGTACAAAAAACTATTTTGGGGACCCGAAAGGGGTAGTCAGGATTTGGGATTGGGGCCCAGTAGGGAATTGATAAGTAAAAGGTGACTTTTTGTTGTGTGGACTGGGAGATCTTCAATTAGCTATGTTGGAAAATACATGTTCTGAGTGGGGTTTGGAGGGAGGAAATGGATTGAAAATTTCAACAGTGTTGGGCCATAGGTATGGCATTGGTAGGTATGGGGGAGTATCTAATGAATCATTTTGAGCAGGGAGGATTCCTCCGTGTCTTTAACAGGTAGTAATTACACCTATTTTGAAAAAAGAAGGTGTAGATAATTGTGTATGTGAGAACTTTAGGCCTGTTTCGAATTTACCCATGTTAGCAAAATTAATAGAGAAGGAGGTATGTTTTCAACTTTGTCGTTACTTAGAAGACAATCATCTCTTAGATGAAGGTCAAGGAAGCTTTGGGAGAGGAAGTGGGATGAAAACTTTGTTAACCACAGTAATGGATCAGCTGTATTTTTATTTAGACAACAAAATTCTAGTTCTATTAATATCTCTAGACATTTCTGCTGCCTTTGATCTAGTGGAGTCAGCAATATTACTCCAGTGGTGCCAGCGATTTGCGATTGGAGGACTGGCACTCAGGTGGATAAAAACCTTCCTGGAAGAGCATAGTTAAAAAGTAAGATATGGAGACCTTGAGTCACAACATTTCCCCTTATTGTGGTGAGTGCCATAAGGATCGCCATTATCTCCAGTGCTGGTTTAATATTATTACTACTATTACTTATCATTTGTACAGTGCTACCACTTGGTTTGCAGCTTGTCGTGCTGTGAGGGCTTGCGTGCATCAGTGATGCTGAGAGCTAAACTATCGGTAGTTTAACTACTGGCAGGGTCTCCCAAGATGGACAGGTCTCAGCTGAGGTGCCAGACGAAGACAAACCACCCATCTGGGCAGCAGCAGAATGGGATAGTGTTGACGGCGGAGGATCACATTTCTGTGACAACGGCAACAACACCAAACTTAAACTGCGCGGAAGGAAGGCCCGGCAATCTACTTCTGTATCTTGCCATGAAAACCCAATGGATAGTTACAACAAAACAAATTGTGCTATGGTGCTGGAAGATGAGACTCCCAGGTCGGAAGGCACTCAACTAGCTACTGGGGAAGAGCTGAAGACTTTTCAGAGGAAAGCCAGCATTTATGATGTGGTTGGATCAAAGCCCTCGGGAAGTCTGACTGCTGATGTAGCTGCGCATGAAATGAGAGTCAGAAGCTGTAAAGATGTCTTACACATTGGAACATGGAACGTACGAAGCATGAACCAAGGGAAGTTGGAGGTGGTCAAGAATGAAATGGAACGTGTACAACTTGATCTGTTGGGTGTCAGCGAACTGAAATGGACTGGCATCGGGCACTTTGCATCAGATGATCACATGGTCTACTATGCTGGAAATGAAAGACAAAGAAGAAATGGTGTTGCATTTATAATAAAGAAGAAACTTGCAAGAACTGTAATGAAATACAATGCAGTCAGCGAACGCTTAATCTCTATTCGTCTACGAGGATTGCCTATCAACACAACTATAATTCAAGTATATGCCCCAACAACAGCTGCAGAAGAGAATGAAATTGAAGAGTTCTATGAACAAGTACAAGCTGAAATTGACAGAACATGCAAACAGGATATCCTGATAGTCATGGGTGACTGGAACGCAAAAGTTGGCAACAAAGAAGAAGGCAAAGTAGTTGGAAAATATGGACTTGGCAACAGAAATGAAGCTGGAGAAAGATTGATAGAATTCTGCAAGACCAATGATCTATTCATCTCAAACACCTTCTTCCAGCAACACAAGCGACGACTGTACACATGGACTTCACCCAATGGATTGTATAAAAATCAAATTGACTACATCTGTGGAAGTCAACGATGGAAAAGCTCTGTAACATCAACAAAGACAAAACCTGGAGCTGACTGTGGTACAGATCATCAACTACTAGTATGCAAACTCAAGCTAAAGTTGAAAAAGAGCAAACCACTCATGAATGCACCAAAATATGACCTTGAGAATATACCACTGGAATTTAAAGACTGCCTGCAAAATCGATTTGCTGCTTTAGATACAAATGACAGAGCTCCGGAAGAGTTATGGAATGACATCAAGAAGGTTGTGCTGGAAGAAAGCGAGAAGTCTCTACAAAAGGTGAAAAAGCAAAAACGGCCAAAATGGATGACGGAAGAAACTCTGAAAATTGCCCAGAAACGCAGAGAAGCTAAAGCCAAAGGAGAAAGAAAGACAATCGCAGAACTCAACAGAGATTTCCAACGTGCAGCAAGAAAGGACAAGGAAAAGTACTACAATGACACTTGCAAGGAAATAGAAGCAGAAACTATTAGAGGAAGAACAAGATCGGCTTTCCTAAAGCTGCGAGAGTTAAAGAAAAAGTTCCAGCCCCGAATTGGTATGTTACAAGATGCTCAAGGTTCTATGTTGAATGATGCTGAGAAGATCAAGAAAAGGTGGAAGGAATATACAGAGTTTTTATATGATAAAGATCAAGTGGACCAACAGCCGTTTCAACCTATACCTTATGATCAGGAACCATTGGTGATGAAAGAAGAAGTTGAAGCAGCATTGAAAGCCTTATCAAAGAACAAAGCACCAGGCATTGATAGCATTCCCATAGAAGTATTGCAGCAATCTGATGCAGCTGTTACCGTACTTACAAGGCTCTGCCAAGAAATATGGAAGACAACATCATGGCCAACTGACTGGAAAAGATCTGTGTTTATACCAATACTAAAGAAAGGTGATCCAACTGACTGTGGAAATTATCACACAATCGCTCTGATCCCACATGCCAGCAAGATTCTACTGAAGATTATTCAAAAGAGACTACAGCCATACCTAGAACAAGAACTACCTGAAGTGCAAGCAGGGTTCAGGAAAGGGCGAGGAACGAGAGACATCATTGCGGATGTGAGATGGATCCTTGAAAAGACTAAAGAATACCAAAAGGATATCTATTTGTGCTTTATCGACTATAGCAAGGCTTTTGACTGTGTAAACCATGAGAAACTCTGGGCCACATTAAGAAGCATGGGTATACCAGAACACCTGATCGTTCTCTTGCGTAATCTGTACATTGATCAAGAAGCAACAGTTCGAACGGAACAAGGAGAAACAGAATGGTTTAAAATAAGCAAAGGTGTAAGACAAGGCTGCATACTTTCCCCCTACCTGTTTAATTTATATGCAGAACAAATCATCAGAGAAGCAGGACTGTATGAAGACAACAGAGGTGTGAAGATTGGTGGAAGACTCATCAACAACCTTCGCTATGCTGATGATACCACATTACTGGCTGAAAGCGAAGATGATCTGAAACATTTGCTTCTCACAATCAAAGAACATAGTCTCAAAATGGGCCTGCACCTTAATGTAAAGAAGACAAAGATCATGACAACTGGCATAATCAACAGGTTCATCGTTGAAGGAGAAGAAATTGAAATTGTGAATAACTTTAACCTACTTGGATCAACTATCAATAAAGAAGCAACAAGCAGTCAAGAAATCAGACGACGCATTGCTCTTGGCAGAATGGCTATGAAAGACCTAGATAAGATTCTCAAGAGCAGAGATGTGTCTCTCCATACAAAGATTCGACTTGTTCAAGCCATGGTATTTTCAATAACATCATATGGATGTGAAAGCTGGACAGTGAAAAAGACAGACAGGAAGAAAATTGATGCCTTTGAATTATGGTGCTGGCGGCGAATACTGTGTATACCATGGACTGCCCGAAGAACAAACCAGTCGGTACTAGAGGAGATCAAACCTAAGCTTTCTTTAGAAGCTCAGATGACAAGACTTCGGCTTTCATACTTCGGACACATCATGCGAAGAGAGAGATCATTAGAGAAAGACATCATGCTTGGCAAGATAGAAGGTCAACGCAAAAGAGGAAGGCCAGCAATGAGATGGATCGCTACAATAACAGCAGCTACGGGTACCAGTCTGTCGTCAATGAGCCGCCTGACTGAAGACCGAACACAATTTAGGATAGCTATCCAGAGGGTCGCCATGAGTCGACTCCGACTCGACGGCACTTAACAACAACAACCAGGCATATGCAGTGCTGTACAGACACATGTAAAAGACGATCCCTGCTCATCAGAGTTTACAATCTAGTCAAGACAACACAACAGCTGGGGATGAGGATATATCTAGGGAAATGGAAAGGAAACATAAAGGAGACTAAATGGATCAGGATCCAAAAGCAGCCTCGAAGAAGTGAGTTTTCAGCCTGGATTTGAACAGGGCCAGAGATGAAGCCTGATATACAGACTCAGGTAGTTTGTTCCAGGCATAAGGAGCAGCAAGGTGGAAGGATCAAAGTCTGGAGTTGGCAGTAGAAGAGAAGGGCACAGATAGAAAGGATCTGCCAGAAGAGTGGCGTTCCCAAGGAGGGACCCCTTGGGGGGGGGGGGGCATAGTAAGGAAGTATGGGATTAAAATATATATATACACGGATGATGTTCAGTTTATAGTCACATTGGAAGATGATAGAATGGCCTTGGTATTGAGATTAAATGAGGGTTTAAAGGAGGTTAGATCCTGGTTGGATAATAGTGGGCTGGTCTTAAATGCCTCTAGGATGGTTTGTTTGGGAATGGGAGGTATAAATAGGAACATGTTAGATATTCTCCCCATGATTAACCCTGTTGTTGTTGTTAAGTGCCATTGAGTCATTGTCGACTCATGATGACCCTCTAGATAGTTGACCTAAACTGTGTTCGGTCATCAGTCAGGTGGCTCATTGTTGATAAAGTGGCACCCATAGCTGCTATTATTGTATTGATCCATCTCATTGCCAGCCTTCCTCTTTTGCATTGACCTTCTACCTTGCCAAGCATTGTCTTTCTCTAACAATCTCTCTCTTCACATGATGTGTCCAAAGTATGAAAGTCAAAATCATCTAAGCTTGTAAGGAAAGCTTAGGTTTGATCTCCTCTAGCACTGACTGATTTGTTCTTTGGGCAGTCCATGATATACATAGTGTTCGTCATCAGCACCATAATTCAAAGGCATCAATTTTCTTCCTGTCTATCTTTTTCACTGTCCAACGTTTGCATCCATATGATGCAATTGAAAATACCATGGCTCAGACAAGTCAAATTTTTGTACGGAGAGAGACATCTCTACTCTTGAGGATATTGTCTAGGTCCCTCATAGCCATTTTGCCAAGAGAAATTTATTGTCAGATTTCTTGACTGCTTGTCCTTTCTTTATTGATTGTTGATCCAAGTAGGTTAAAGTTGTCAACTAGTTCAATTTCTTCTCCATCAATGATGAACTTATTGATTTTGCCAGTTGTCAAGATCTTTGTCTTCTTAACATTAAGGTGTAGGCCCATTTTAAGACTATGTTCCTTGACAGTGAGAAGCAAATGTTTCAGATCATCTTCACTTTCAACCAGTAATGTGTTGTCATCAGCATAGCAAAGGTTGTTGATGAGTCTTCCACCAATCTTCACACCTAGTCCAATAGTTTGGGTAACAGAGCAGAGATCTTTAGGTGCTATAATAGAAGGCAATGGAATTGGGATGAAGCAGGTGGTGGCTGTCACTCGCTCATTTTATTTTAAAATAAAATGATTTATCAACTTAAAGCTATATCTGGGGTTAGTGGAAAGGTGAATAATAATACACTCTTTACTGTTAAATATGTTGGATTATTGTAATGTTTTATATGTGGGTTTAAAAAATAAGTGGCTGAGGAAATTGCAGGTGATGCGAAAAATGCAGCAGTGAGATTATTTTTGGGGGGAAGAAGAATGAAGTTCATGGCCTTGTTGGAAAAGTTACACTGGCTCCCTATAAAGTCTTGAGTGCTTTCCTGTCACGATTTGTAACTTCCTTTCCTTTTCCTCCTATATATTGATTGATTTTTGTAAACCTCTGTGCTCTAACTGGAACTGCGGTATATCAAGCCTAATAAACATAAACACATAGAGGTGTTATTTTAAGCTTTTAGCGATTGTTTTGAATTCAATTAAATTAGGTAAGCCATAATATTTGCAAACTAAGCTTTGGAGATATAGGCCTGCTAGACCGCTTTGCTCTTTGCAGGGGAATCTATTGGAGATACTGGGGGTTTCTTATATTCGACAGGTATCTTGGAGGGCAACGCCTTCAGTGTGGTAGGTCCAGAGCAATGGAATGCCTCGCCTGGTCCCTTAAAAGAGGAAACTAATATAATGGCCTTTAAGAAAGGCTTGAAAATGTTGTTGTTCCCCAAGGATGGTTCATATGGCAAGGTAAAGAGCTGGGTATTTGGCTGAACACTAGAATAGGAATTTCTATCTTGATGTTAAGAGCTGTCTATATTTCTGTAGGATTCTAACTCTCATTGCTGTTATTTTAATTGTAAACCATGTTGAATAATTTTTTGTTAAAAAGATGATATATAAAAACTTTTAAATAAAGAAAGAAAACAATGATAGAGGTATCATTAGGTGCACCTGTGCTAATTACCACATTGCGAGTGAGCATGTGTCAATTGTCCTTGTGCTCGTGGCAATATGCTCCCTATACACAGACTCCACCCCTAACCTGCCCAGTCACCGCCCTGGCACAGATGGCCAATTAGCACTGTCATGCCCACACATTAGGTGTCGACGCAGACAGGGAATGCATATACTAAAATACATTTTAACCATCTAGCAGGCTTTAGAAAAAGAGCCCCATAATTTGGCATTGGTAACTAAGGCCTTAATTTTCCTCATCTTGCTTATCGTAATGTGCAATTTTTGGAACCACGGCAGAACAGGGCCAGCCCAAGTTGGTTCAAGGTGTTAGCATTCTAGGCAAACCTTAATCATTATACCCTCCTGCATCTGCTATCAAAATCTATTGTTTAGCTTTGAGTGCCCTGCATTTTGCCCTCTTCCCAACTCCTACCTAGACATTGCTGCCCTAGGTGACTGCCTAGTTCGCCTGACGGTTGGGCCGGCCCTAACACAGAAGGATATTCAGCGTCTCCAACTAGCACAAAATACCGCAGCAAAACTTATTCAGGGCCTTAAGAAATCTGATCATGTTACACCCATCGTGATTCAGCTACAATGGCTGCCAATTCAATTTCAGATTCATTTTAAAGTGATTTTGATGGCTTTCAAGATCTTAAATGGTTTGGCCCCAGGTTATCTCACTGATAAAATCAGCATGTACATCCCAGGTAGGGTGTTTCGCTCTGAAGAAGAAGGATGGCTAAGCGTTCCGGGAATGAACGTGATGAGAAAATGTTGGCAAAAAGAAAAGTTTTATCAGAAGAGACCTCCTTGCTGGGGAATGTTTTGCCTGCTGTAATGAGGGGAGAGAAAGATAGGGGAGAGTTTAGAAGGACTCTCAGAGCAATGCTTGTTTAAATGTGCCTATGAGGGTGGCTGATTTGGAAGATAGGACTGGCGAGTGGTTAAGTTTATAACTTGATATTGTATTTGTCTTTTATTTTAAACATTGTTGTTCATTGCATAGGGCAGATTTTTGGAAGATGCTGTCTATAAATGCCACATAAATAAATTAAATAAATAGGAACTAATCCTCAGACTCTATTCCAGAGTACATAACATGAAAATCCACTTCAGCATATACCTCGACTCCTAAACTGCAGCCAGAGCTCAGTCCAGGAGGGAAAGGAAGAATTAAAAGTCTCTGCAAATTGTGTTTGAAATTTTGGCATATACTTTTAAGACTATAGATCGAAATACATCAGAGAAGCCCAGATCTGTAACCTCTTTCAAAGGGTCAACTGCAAAGAAAAATATTTTTCCATGAGAGACAAATATTTCAGCCTGATTAAGACAGGATTCAGAAACATAAGTGACTGGTAACTATGAGGGTGCGTCAGAGATGATTTGCATATTCATTGAAATTCTGTTTGATCATTTGCATATTTATCAATGAGGCAAAGAGCAGGATGCTGGGGGTATAAATCAGAACACAGGATTTTAAACTTGCAGCCTTATGTTTGCTTGAAAGTAAAAAATCTGCAAAGGCTTCAGGCAAGTTAACTTATAACCAAGCCCTACAGAGGAAGAGAACAAAGACTTTCTGAAGTCATAAATCTGATATGCAGATAAACTTCCAGTACCTGGAAAATTTTTTCTGCTTTATACACCTAACATAAAATGATGTGATTGACTGTCTGGATTAGCTGATGATACATGCTCCTTTTACTGAGCCTCCTGCCACATTCCTGTTTTTTTTTGGGGGGGGGGGGGGAGAGGCACTATCAATGTTTATGTTTCAAGAAACGTCATGGAAATTTGTTAGGGCTTACTTTAGGATGTAATTTTGTAAAGTTTTGTCTGCACATAAGGATTGTTTTAGACACAGGGACTTTTATAAAGTTGTGTGATCACATATGTGCATAAAAAGATTGTGCATGGAAAATGTGCACCTATCTTTGTGTTTCTGTGGGCATAGTTTGGGCAGAATGGATAAAGGAATATCCTCAATGTTTTTCAGCTAAAAATATGAATCGACAATTGCTACAGTGAAATATAAAATTGTTATTTTATTTTGTTCCATGGATGAGTCTGAGATGAATGTCCAAAATCTGTAGTGGGTACAAGTTATAACTAGTGTAGTTATAACACACACACAAACATTGTTCTTCTAATCAAGGTTAAAAATAGTGGGGGGGAGAGGGGGGTATTCGGCAGCGGCTAGCCATTGCCACTGAAACTATGCTGGGGCCATATCCAGTTGGCCAGATAGCATGTTAGATAACCAGCTAGAGGAAGTATTCAGCCACTGGCCAGTTAGCTAAGGCAGTTGACGTTAGGCGAGCCTTTCAAGCTCCTAGCTTTAGCTGCTTTAGGATAATTGGCTAGCGACTGAATATTGCAACTAGCTGATTATGCCTGGGCACCGCCTCCTCTGCAGTGCTAACCAGCTAGCATCGGGGCGCTTAGGAGCCAAAACTGGGATCATTCAGCGGTACTAACCACGTTAATGCCACTGAACATCCCACTGAGCGTCACTTAAGCAGTTTGCAGGCCTGCAAATGGCCTAAAAGGCTTTGAATACCCCCCCCCCCCCCGCCCCCGGGAATTTTCAAGGGTTACAAACCCAGTCCAGGTCCTCACCAGATATACTGCTTCCATCCAGCTTTTCTAACTAGCAAGGCAGTGCTCTCTGCTGTTTGGCAGAAGGATATTAATCACCCCTTATCAATTCCACAGCTCAAATCCTTGCAGTGCATTGAGTCCTGAGTCCTTAGCAGTCTGGTTTCATCTGTTCATCACCCCCCTCCCCAATTATTCTCTTCTATTCATTACCTTCATAATCCAATGCTTTCATTCCTTCTGGTGAGGCTATGTTGCATTACCGAAACGTTGCTGTTGCATGGTGTTACCAGCAAGAACGCCCATGTGGTCAGCTAGCTTAGATAGTTTAGCTCTTTGTAATCCATAACATATATTAGCAAGCTGGGGCTGAGTTACTTTAATTAAGGCATTTAGGCATTTGCTTCACTTTACACTAGTGTTCATGTAGTGCATTTGTGTGGTATAGTAATGCGTTAGGCGCATTAACTAGATCTCAGTAAGCTCATTTTGGTCTGGGTGTAATAAACATCAGAGTCAAGTGATCCAGGAGAAAGAGACGTTTTCTGTTACTTCAAAAAGAGTTGTTTGTCTGGATTAGGTTTGGGTGGATTTTAGGGTAGGGCAGTAGTAGCACCACAGTACATAACATTTTCTGAGTGATGGTACCAGGTGCATTTCTGGATGTAACAAAACAACACGAATGACCCTCGACAACGAGAAGGCCGCGGGGCCACGTCCGGGTGGCCGCCATTAACCGGGGGGCGGCTCGTCACGTGCGCTCTGCATTCGGCGGCGCGGGGTCCGTGCATCAAGACGCAACGCATCTTTTAATCTCATTGGCTCCTGTGGGCTGAGTGAGGGGTGCGGGAGCCAATGAGATGCGGAGGGAGTCCCGACAAGCGGCAAGTGAGGCGAAGGTCCAGAGAGGCATGGGACTTCGGGGACGGAGCTGGAGGCGGCGGTCATGTTTGGACGGGGCAGCGGCAGCGATTTCCACGTGGTCGAGAGAGTGGTGGCAGGCAGGGTTGGCAGCAGCGCCGGTGGCCGGTTGAAAAGGGGCAGAGCACCAGTGTGAGGAGTGCCGAGCACATGGAGTCGATGGTGGTTGCGGGAGGCATCAGGCAAGTGTGAGGCACCAGAAGGGACATAATTAAATTAATTACAAAAAAAAAGAAAAAAGGAATAAGAAGGAGAAAAGGGAGGGAGGCAGTTTAAATAAGGCTAGACTGAGTACATTAGGGTATGCATCCACGCAGGGGCAAGAGGAGGGGGGTGGGAAGGGGGGCTGGGGGCCGGCCGGCGTCTGCTATCTGAAGGGAACAGATTGGTAGTGAGAGCACGGTGCGGGGGGCAAGGAACTAGGGAGGGAGTGCAAAGGGGGCAAAGCAGTGGAAGGAGAGGATTAACAGGCAGGGGAAAAGGGGCAAGGGATGGAAGCAGGCGGGGGGATGGGGCTACACAGGGGCAGAGGGGAGATGGGGGGGAACGGGCCGTGGGCCAAGAGTTGGACTTGGAATGACGAGACTTAGGGGGGGAAGGATTGGCAAGGGGTGCTCCGAGGCTGGGAACAAGGGGGGCTGTGTGGGGTTCTGGAGGACTCCCAAGCTTAGGACCGGTTCCTCCAGATTTTGAAGGGAGCACAGCTGGGGTGCAGGCGGGTAGTGACAGGCAGGGGCTAGCTGGCACGGCAAGCTGTCCCGGTGTATTGGGTGGCATTTACCCGGCAGCCTGGGAGCATTGGCAGGGAGGGGGCAAGGCTCTTCTCGGGCGGAGTGGTTAGGTTAGGAGTGGGGCAACCGCCTTGGGCTATGGTAGGTTCCTCTTTGCCTTTTGCTGTCTTATCTCCACAGGTACCTCCCGGATGGCAGTATGCAATGGGACACGGAATGAGCGGTTCGCTGCAGCAGGGTAGCGCGGCAGTGAGCGCGGCACAAAGTCATGCGACGGACGGAATGGCAGGAGAGCAGGATACAGTGTCCCAGATGGTGATGGAGCGGCAGGAGCCAAGTCGGAACGCGGAGGCGGCGAGGGGTGTGGCAGGTGAGTTATCAGCAGAATGAGGGGAAGGGGTGGGTGGCGGAAGGGCGGCGGCTGAGGGTGTGGGAAAAAAGGCCAAAAGAAAACTAAAGCATTCTTGTCGACGGCGTTGTAAGTCGGGGTCCTCTTCTTTGTCGTCAATGGATTCTTCGTCACTGTCGTCCACGACAGAGGAGGGGGCACGTAAAGGGAGTGGCATGAGTGCAGAGGGACTGGAGTCAAGCGGGGCGATGCCTATGCTGGCAGCTTTCTCAGAATTATGGGAAGGGGTGCCGAGGAATTTGTGTTGGAAGATCAAGAAGAGGCGTTATATTGACATTTTCTGGTTGGAGGGTAGAAAACGGTCGGGGGACAGTAGGTGGAAGAGGAAGGAAGACGAGAAGGCGGGGAGGGTTAGGAAGGTAGCATGGAATGTAGTAGACTGGACCCGTGCCTTTTTGTGTCTCGCTAGTGTTTGGGGGCACCAGCATCCAGACCACTATGGGATGTTATTGGCTTATGCGGACTCCATCTTAGAGGCGGCGCAGACGCACGAAGGTTGGGCGTGGCTCAACTATGATGAGAAGTTCCGCAATAAGATGGAAGAAAATCAGCTGTTGTCTTGAGGGATGCAGGATATTAATTTATGGTAAACACAGATGGCAGTCAGACCGGGCAGTGGGGGGTCGAGCGGAGCAAAAGGAGGACTAGCAGCTGTGTCTGGGGCGGGGCAGTCCTTTCGAATGAGTGGGTCTCCTGCATTGCAGAGAGCGGGTGGGGGGGCACTGGAGATGTTTGTTGGCGATTCAACAAGTCTTCATGACCCTTTCCGGATTGCAAGTTCCGGCATGCGGGTTCCGCCTGTAATGGGGGGCATTCCGCCCTCAAATGTGTCAAGAAGGGGGCAGTTGGTTCCAGTATGCCGGCCTCCAAACAGTAGGATATTATGGCGCTTAGCTTCGACTCCAATTAGGATCAAAGTTTTACGACCCTGGTTGAGGAAGTATCCCAGGCGCAAGGACAGGGTGGTTTTCGAGGAGGGATTTCAGGGGGAGTTTCAAATTCCAGTAGTAGGTACGGTGGTTTCGAGCAAAGCCAGGAATTCGTCTTCGGTTAGGCAGTATGCCCATATTGTGAGGGATAAACTGGCAGTTGAGATCGAGTTGGGCAGGGTCATGGGCCCCTTCGCAGAGCAGCCATTTGCTGACTTTGTGGTGTCCCCATTGGCAATCATACCAAAAAAGGAGCCGGGGAAGTACCGGTTAATTCATAACTTGTCCTTCCCAATGGGATCTTCCGTCAATGACCACATCCCGAAAGAATTGTGTGCGATGCGCTATGCATCCTTTGATGAGGCAGTGGAGCTGGTGAGAAGATGCGGTCAAGGGTGTTTGATGGCCAAGGTGAACATCGAATCCGTGTTTCGTTTGTTGCCGGTGCACCCGTCTGCGTTTCATTTGTTAGGATTTTGCTTTGAGGGTAACAGTTACTTCAATAAGTGCATGCCAATGGGTTGTTCGGTGTCCTGTGCGTATTTCGAACAGTTTAGTACGTTTATGCATTGGGCTTTTGTGGAGCAGGCGGGTTGCGCGAATGTAGTGCACTACCTGGATGACTTCCTGTTTGTAGGTGAGGCGCAGACTGGACGTTGCCAGGAGTTACTGGACAGATTTGTACAGTTGTCCCGATCTTGGGGTGTCCCATTGGTGGCGGGAAAAACGGAGGGCCCGGCGACAAGCATTACTTTTCTAAGGGTTGAGTTGGATACCGTGGTCATGGTGGCGCGACTGCCGGTTGACAAAGTAGTGAAGCTGCATGTATTAGTGGCGGAGGTGATGGCATCAAGTAAGATGACGCTACGAGAGATCCAGGCGTTGATAGGCTCCCTCAATTTTGCAAGTAGGGTAATTCCGATGGGAAGGGTTTTTCTACGAAGGTTTGCGTCAGCTATGGTAGGGGTGACTAAACCTCATCATCGTATTAGGGTATCAAGGAGCATGCAGGCCGACTTAGGGGTATGGGATGAGTTCTTGAAGGATTTCAATGGCACCACGGTATGGTGGGAGGCGGAGATTTCCAGTTGGGACTTGCAATTGTTTACTGAAGCTGCGGGTGGATTGCGATTGGGTATTTATTTCGGGGACTCGTGGTGTGCAGCGGGGTGGCCACAGGCATGGCATGAGGCAGGCATAATCAGCAATATAAACTTTCTGGAGTTGTTTCTGATCCTCGTGGTTTTAAAAGTGTGGTCGGACAGGCTTCGGAATCGCAAAATAGTTTGGTGGTGCGACAATGCGGCGGTGGTCAGTGTGATCAACAGTTATGCTCCGCGCTGCATGCCGGTGGCTGATTTAATGCGGAAGGTGGTTTTAGCTTGCTTGCGACTGAATGTGGTGATGAAGGTTCGTCACATCCCCGGGAGTACTAACAAAATTGCTGATGCTCTTTCCCGTTTTAAGTGGGAGCTGTTTCGGACTTTGGCACCAGAGGCAGAAGAGGTAGGGGCGTCGGTCCCAGAGCACTTATGGCAGATTGGCCTCAGGAAATGATGGAATTTATTTATTTATTTATTTAACTTTCTTATATACCGCGCTCTTCTGAATCAGTGCGGTTTACATTAAAACACAACTGTCCAGGGCAGAAGGTCTGCACTGGACTTACAATAGAATGTGGGGATTTGTAACTGGGTACAAATAAACAGGGTACAAATAAACAGGGTCACTATATACATATATATACAGGAGTATTACATCACAGGTTCAAATATAACTCGGTTGTGTCCTATTGGCTCATATATGTAAAGGCTGATATTAGAGTGAAGGTGTTGCTACTTGTCGGGTGGATCCGGGTCCGGCGGGTTAGATTTCGATTTTACGTGGTCGTTACTAGTGGGTCGATTATGTGGGTCACTGGGCATTACTTGCTGTGGAGGGTGGGCCTGATCATTGTAATACAGTATGAAAAGATGACGTTTAAGTGCCTTTCTAAATTGGGAAATAACTGAGATAGCCCTGATAGCGGGGGGTAGGGTATTCCAGAGGGTAGGTGCATAGAGCGAAAAAGCTCTGGCCCTAGCTGCTTGTGAGCATTTAGTGATCTGCCTTGGTAAGGTCAAAGTATTTATAGCGGCTGATCTTCTCGCTCTGTTAGGGGGTGTCTTCTGAATGAGATTTATGATTTATGAAGCGGAACAATTGTTAACGGCTTTGAACGTCATAGTCAGCACCTTAAAAGTTATCCTGCTTTGAATTGGGAGCCAGTGCAGATTTTTTAGTATTGGTGTTATATGCTCATTCCTTGAAGACCCTTGAAGAATTCGGGCTGCTGCATTCATGGCTAGTTGCAGCGGGTTTATAGTGGCTTTTGGAAGGCCATGTAATATGGCGTTCGCATAATCAAAATGCGGGGTCACAAGAGCTTGGTAAATGGTCCGAAAATTGCTGAGGAGTTCAGTGTCAGCGGCGACGTGGGCCGCGTATCAACGTGGCTGCAGCAGCGTGGTGGACTTCCTGGCGGACCAGGGATGGCAGCGGGGACCAGTGTCGGATCAGCTCCTGGGTCAGTATGTCATGGCAGCAAAGGGTGCGGGAGTATCGCGGTCAACAGTGCGTACGCAATTGGCGGGGTTTTCATTTTTTTCGAAGGTGGTGGGGTGGGGGGCTGCAGGGGGGGGGATTTTTGATGCGCAGGCTGCTGCAAGGGTGGAAACGGTCCTTTCCCACTCCGGGGGATAGTAGGCGGCCTATTACGCATGACTTGCTGATGCGGTTGTGCCTCGCTTTGCCTCAGTTGGTAACGTCCCTTTATGAAGGCAAGCTCTTTCAGGCAGCTTTTTCTGTAGTCTTTTCGGCGCCTTTCGTGTGGGGGAGTTGGTAGCTGACTTCAGCCGGTCCAAAGAGGGCAGGGGCTTGCAAATGCAGCATGTAAAGTTGGCAGGGGGCGAAGTTCGTATTCAGCTAGCGCGATCCAAGACGGATCCGATGGGGGAGGGAACTTGGGTAGTCTTGAGGGCGGTGGACGGGTCACCTATGTGTCCTGTTGCCTTACTGAAGTCCTACTTGCGCATAAGGCCAGACGGGGGGGGGGGTAGTCTTTTTATACACGAAGATGCGCGGGTGCTGATGCGATTTCAGTTTGCAGCGGTGTTACGGTTGTCACTCCGGCAGATTGGAGAGGAACCGGGCCGGTTCACACCACACTCCTTCAGAATCGGTGCAGCTACCATTGCAGCGGCGGATTGGCAGATGGAGGTCGCAAGCGTTCCAGAGCTATGTGCGCTTATAAGAGCTATGTTGTTACTAATTGTTACAATTTCTTTAGTTTACAGAAGTGGGACAAGGATCATGTCGCTGTTGGGTGATTGGCCATTCGTTTGTTTACTGGGCTGGTCGGCGAGCAGCAACACAGCCGGTGGGACCGAATATCGGATTGGAGGCTTCGAGGGTGACCGTATCATGGCTGGGCAAGCGCAGCCTACAATGGATCCAGCTCTTGCCTTTGCTGCGGCACCACGAGCGTGAGAAAGGGTCGCCAGACATCTTATTGATACATCTGGGAGGCAACGACCTAGGGTCATGGACTTGCAGGCAGTTAATTAGAACAGCGCACAAGGATTTGGGGGAGGTGTTATTGATGTTCAATGGAGTGGTTCTCGTATGGTCCGATATCATACCAAGGCCTGCTTGCTGGGATCATAGGAGGTGGTCGAGGGGGTTAACGAAAATTAATCGCCAAATTGGCAGATGAGTTGTGCAGCACAGCGGGTACCAGATTTTGTATCCATGGGTGGAGGTTGACTGCGCGGGTCTATATAGGCAGGACGGGTACATTTATCCCCGGTGGGGATGGATTTGCTCCTGAATGACTGGCAAGAGGCCTTGGAGGATATCATGCTGGGGAGGATAGCTGGTCGCAGCTTAGCTTTGGGGGGCGGCTCAGGACATGCATCACCTGAGCCGGTGGCGGGATCCCGGAGGTTTCCAAGGTCCGGAGCCGGAGGCAATCCTTAGGGCGGGGGTGGGGTACCCCCGACCCGGACAATCCCTCGGGTTTTGCTAATAATATGGCGAAGCCGGAAGAGGGAGGGTTATGCAAATAGCTGTGGCCTGGACACGGCGGAAGCGGAAACAGCGTCACCTTGCTACTCACATGGCTGGTGAGGGCTCGATCTGCAGTGGGGGTAATTATGATGTAGTTGGAAATGTTGTTCGGTTATTGTTGAAAAGTTAATAAAGCTGCAACCAGTTTAATTCCCAAAATGTGTTGTGGTGTATCATTGTATAGGGAAAGGGGGTCAAGGACGTGGGTAGGATGGGGGAGAGTGGAAGCGACCTGTCCGCCGTACCCGGTTAATAAAAATAAAGCAAACCTCTAGGGGGTTTCCTAACTGCAATATTTAATTCTATAGGCAGTAATGCAGACATCTCCTCTTCCTCTGGCTCTGTCTCCCCTATTGTCTACTGTCCCCTGCCCGAAACAGAGCAATGATAAATTCTTGAGAGGGTTGTACACAGCCATCTCTCCACTGATATCCTAACCATGTACAGAGAAAACTTGGGACACTCAGAGCTGCTAAGATTCCTGATTCCCAAAGGGAGACTTTTTTGGCTAGTCCTGGCTTTGAACTTGCATCTCAACAGCAGTGTGATATTTGTAGTCCCTCGTTCTACCCATCAAAATCATCAATTTATAATGCATCAGAATGGAGTTGTCAAAAATCCAGAACTGGCCCAAAATCACCCTCCTTAAATGAGACAATTTGAAAGCTCTGGACACTACCAGTCATCACGTCCCAAGCTTCTCTGTTGTAATCTAGGAGAGAAACCCTAAATTTCTGTTGTTCTCTCTTCTGTGGGACCACCATAGTTAAATAAATAACCAAAGCTCGACATATGGTAGTGAAAATAGTTTGTATAAAATTCTATGTTATGGTCTATTCTAATTCAACAATCATAAGACCTATCCCAAATCAATGTTTCAAAGCAAGGACATAGCAATCGCAAAGGTTTCCTTTTCAGAAAGGCCTCCATCTTTACATAAGATGAAATATATTGCAAATGGGCAGAGAAGATAAAGAAGGCCATCACCAGCACCTCCCCATTTCAATAGGAAAGGACTGCCTGGGCCCTAAATGCCCCTTCTTATTGTATTATGTAATCTCAGCATGCAGGTTGATAGAGGGGTAGAGGTCCAAGGTTAATCACCAGCTGCCTTAAGCTTTTAGGACAGGAATGACGGATGGATTATCTGCATCAGTCAGCGGCAGGATGCAAGCAGGATTGGAGCCTGTGAGTAACATGCCAACGCAAGACACGGAGTGCAAGCTCAGAGCCCCCCTTGGGCGTGAGTCACTGGCCAATCAGGTGATGCCTGCTCTGCTAGCCACGTGCCTCGTGCTTGCCCTTGCACACCTGCTCTCTGTAGGGAACTCACTTTTCATCCCAATGTCCGCCACATTTCATGTTAGAAATTATTTTTTGTATGGAGAGGGAGAGTGTGTTCTTCCTCGCTTGTACACCCTTTGCATCTTGCATTATCGCATGGGGTCATGTGGATCTCATGCATTGAATCAACCTGACTGAAGGAAGTCTTAAAACATTCAGCAGCATATCAGACACTTTCCCATCAGGTCTACTATGTTCTCCCCCTACGCACTGCCAATGTTTGTCTAATTTGGTCAACTTTAATGTGCAGAGATCATTTAAGACATTGTTGGGCAATACAATAGTAAAAATGAGAGAGTAAAGAAAATCTTTGTTGAGCAGAGCCCAAGAGATTAACATGCAAGATACAATATACAATGAGCACCCAGAAAAAAATATCACAGGTACACTAAAAAATTTTTTTTTTAAACTGCCTCTAATGTTTCGATTGATTTTTACGTTTTTTGGTGCGCTGAATCCAAATCTGGTAACCAATTTGCTCCATCACGTACAGATTTTTTGCTACATTGGGTTAGCAGTTTGAGGTGAACGTTTCAAATTGAGTGCGATCGACATAAAAGTTTCTTGGATGAATTCTTTATACTAATTGTTTAGTAGTTATTCAAATAAGAATAAAGAAAATTGTAACAAGGCAGCACATAAGAATAGAGTAATGTCAACAAAACACACTGTGGTGGTAGCAAAATTGCACTTAAAACAGCCACATACATGTGCACAAACATTGAGCATATAAGAGCGAGGTTAGACACAAAGCAAAGCAAAGAAATGTGCAAAAAATGTTGTACAGGTAGGTATGTAAGAATAGAAAACGCAAACCGCACCATTGCAATACATGAAGACAAACACCCGATGGTGTGAAAATAAAATTCTAATAAATGAGATCCGACACTGTGGTAATAACTAGCAAATTTTTATTTCAAAGTTTAGTAAAAACACGATATTTATCAACACAGTTTAGATTTTAAAGTCATTCTTGGGTCAATCAATCTCCTGGTGGGCCCGTTTCTTCTTCCCCCGAATGCTTCTCTTGGTGCGCTGCTTGGCGTATTTTTCATCTGGGGTTTTCCCGCAGCAGCAACCAGCAGAAATAAGCCATCATAGTGGTGTTCCATCTTCCTTGGTACCTTCTCTCTGCGTCCTTGATGTCCTGGTGAAACCTTTCACCTTGTTCTTCACTGTACGCCCCCAAGTTTTCGGAAAAGTAGTTCACATGGGAGTGCAAGAAATGGACTTTCAGGCTCATGTTACAGCCTTGTTCTTTGAAGGCATTGAGCATCCTGGCAACAATATCCTTATAGTTCTCATCCCGCCTGTTCCCCAAGAATTTGAGAACAACATCCTTGAAAGAATCCCAGGCTTCTTTTTCCTTCTCAGACATCGTTTCAGCGAATGCTCCATCTGAAATGAGTTTCCTTATATCAGGGCCAACAAACACTCCTTCCTTTAGCTTTGCTTCAGAAAGTCGGGGGAACTTTGAGCAAAGGTACCGAAAGCACTCACCATCTTTTGGAAGGGACTTGATGAATTGCTTAATGAGACCCAACTTAATGTGGAGAGGTGGTAATAGAATTTTATCACGAGGTACCAAGCTCTCATGAAGAACATTTTTCTCACCGGGTCTCAAATACTCCCGAATTGGCCAGTCTTTTTTCCCCCAGTGTAGGTCGCGGGCCCGGCTATCCCACAAGCAAAGGAAGCAGGAATATTTGGTGAAACCGGATTGCTGCCCTAATAGCATGGATAGAATTTTAAAGTCTCCACAAATCATCCACTTATGCTCATCATAACGAATCTTCTGAAGAATCAGGGCCAAATTCTCGTATTTTTCTTGGAGAATAACAGAGTGAGCAATAGGAACTGAAGCGAATGTGTTGCCATTATGAAGAAGAACACCTTTTATGCTGTCTTTTGACGAATCAATGAACAGCCGCCATTCAGCAGGATCATACTTGAGTTTAAACTTTTCCATCACTCTGTATATATCGTTGCAAAATACCAAATCTTCCTCTTTGCTGAAATACTTCAAAAATTGTGTCTCGCGGTTGCGGTACCAATAAAAAGTTGTTCCTGGTGACAATAGATTTTTCTGTTTAAGCCGAGAACCTAGCAGTTGGGCAGCATCTTTTGGGAGTCCTAAATCCCGGACTAAATCATTCAATTCAGCTTGAGAGAAAAGTTCAGGTTTCGGATCTGGTTCAGTTTCAAACTCGGAAGTACTGGACTCATCGGGAAAAGCCATCTGATGAGTCTCATCATGATCAGAACCATCCACACAAATATGATCCAAAGATTTTGGTGGTTCAGGCACAGGTACTTCGTTGCTATGAGGCATAGGCCTAATTGCTGAGGGAAGGTTGGGGTAACTTATTACGTTCTTATTTTTTAAGTTGTATCCCTTCACAATGCAAGAGCAAAAATAGCAGTCACTGCTGTGGTCTCTTTGTTCACGCCACATCATAGGTATTCCGAAACGAAATGCTTGTTTTTTACCTTTCATCCATAAGCGTAGATCTTCCTCACATGTCTTGCACACTTTGTGAGGAGCCCATGGTTTGTCTTGATCGCCTAACTTCAAACCGAAATAGGCGAAATATACTTTTTTAATAAATGCAGAAATGTTCCTCTGCCGCTTTTTCACGGTATATTCCCCACAAATAAAACAAAAACTGTCCGGAGAGTTGACACAACCTCTGGCTCTGTGAGCCATCACAATACACAGCACTGCAAACTACAACTGTAGTGAACCACTTCGGAATAAAGCTGGATTACGACTGAGCAAACAAAAGGTAATAATGAACTTGCAAGAAACTGAAATTTGACAGGAACGTTCATGTCGCAACCACCGTGTTTGAGCGAGCGAACGAGGCGAGGCGAACAGGAAAGAACATGCGCCAGCGCGAGTACTGGATTTAGCCCCCCGCCTCCCAATTGTCCTGTTAATGTATAAAATGAATACAAAACACTCTAAAATATCATGAGGGAGTGTTTCTAGTTAGTTAACCATTACAACCTCTATTTTGGGCCAAGAAAATAAACTGCAGTCGGCTAAAAAGAAATTATGTGAACATTCCTTATATGGGTAAGAAATCTAATTTTGCAAGAAAACGTGACGTGATGGAACATTTTGGCTATTTTTCCTGGATTCAGCACCCCAAAATCTATAGGAATCAGTTGCAAAACTGGAGGCAGTTTTTTGGTAGTGTACCTGTGTATTTAGCCTTTCCACCATCCCCCATTTGAGTTATTTTATTGCTAAATTAATTATTTCATTTTTTATGGTATGTTTTCTTTTACTTTGTTTTAACAAACTATTATTTTTTTTCGATTACAGAGAGTGCTGGGACTTAGAAACATAGAAACAGAAAAATGACAGTAGATAAAGACCTCACAGTCTATCCTATCTGCCCTTCCATACCAACTGCTAAGCTCTACAGTCCCTTTCTTCCCTTAGAGATCCTCTGTGTTTGTCTGATGCTTTCTGGAATTCAAATACAGTCCTCATCTCTACTACCTCCATTGGCAGACTATTCCACTCATCTACCACTCTTTCCATAAAGAAATATTTCCTCAAACTACTTCTATGCACTTTCACCTTCATCCTCTGCCCCCTCTTTGCAGAGTTCTGTTTCAACTGAAAGAGGTTCTCCTGTGCATTTATTCCATGGAGATATTTAAACGTCTATCATATCTCCCCTCTCTTGCTTTTTTCTAAAATATATATTGAGATCTTTAAGACTGTCACCATATGCCTTATAATGAAAACCACTGAATATTTAAGTAGCTACCCTCTGCGTCAACTCCATCCTGTTTATATCCTTTAGAAGGTGTGCTTTCCAGAATTGCACTTAATACTCCAAATGGGGTTTCACCAAAGACTGATACAGAGGCACTGCTGGCCATTCCTCTCCCTATGCACCCAAGCATCCTTCTGGTTTTCATTGCTGCTTTTTCTACCTGTTTAGCCACCATAAGGTCATCAGAAACAATCACCCCTAGGCAGGGCCAGCCCCAGAATTGGCTCAAGGTGTTGGCACCCTAGGCAAACCTTAGGCCTGGCTGTCAGAATCTATTGTTTAGGTTTGAAAGCCCTGCTCTTTGCCGTTCCCCAAAAAAATGCTGCCCTAGTTGTCTGCCTAGTTTGCCTGATGATTCGTCCAGCCCTGCCCCTAGGTCCCACTTTTCTTTCATGGACAAAAGTACTTCACCCCCTACACTCTACTGCTCCCTTGGATTTTTGCAGCCCTAATGCATGACCCTGCATTTTTTAGCATTAAATCCCAGCTGCCAAATTCTTGATCATTGTTAGCTAGATCCCTCCTCCAGTTATCTACTCCTTCCTGAGTGTCTATTCTATGTAGATTTTGGTATCATCTGCAAAGAGGCAAACCTTACCCAACAGCTCTTCTGCAAAAATGTTAAAAAGAATCACACCAAAGACAGATCCCTGTGACATACCACTGGTAACTTCCTTCCCAGAGTGAGCTCTATTTATCTGTACCCTTTGTCACCTCCCATGCAGCCAGTTTCTAACCCAATCAGTCACTTTAGGGTCCATCCCCAGCACGTTCAATTTATTTATAAGTCACCTATGTGGAATGATGTCAAAGGCTTTACTGAAATCTAAATACACCACATCTAGCGCTCTCCCTCGGTCCACTCTCTGATCACCCAGCCAAGACATTAATCAGATTTGTCTGGCAAGACCTGCCTTTAGTAAACCATCTTTTATCTATCCTTCCAATGTAAATAGATTATGTATATAGTTGACCCTGTTTTCCATGTTTATACTCCTGTTCGATGTAAACCTGACAGCTTGTTGTTATGGTCGTTAAGTTATAATGTAAACCGCACTGATGCTAAATAGCGCGGTATATAAGAAATTGTAATAAATAAATAAAATAAAATCTTGCCTTAGATCCTGCAATCCACTGGATTCCAGAAACCTCACTATCTTCTATTTTAGCAATGTTTTGTTTTTTTTTAATTCATTCATCACAGAGGTCAAACTAATCAGCCTGTAGCTCTTATAACCATTGTGGTCTGCCTCAGGTTATTCCTGAAAAGAAAGTGAAAGGGTTTTGAATTGCCAAACGAATCAACAAGAGACTGAGTCAATTCTAGCAAGCCCTTCTGTTAATACCATTGTCAGCCAAGTCTGCCCAAGAAAATCAAGACAGTGAGCAAAGAGATGGCCCTTTAAAATCAGGACTGATGACCCCCCCCCCACACACACACACACCCATGACTCTAGTGCAAAATTAGTGCAAAATGCTTGTTTTAATGTATTGCCTGAATGGTATCTCTAGTATTTATCAGCTATTGTGCACGAATGATAAAGAGGGTCACGCTTTAGAAGAGGAACTGTTGCTGGCTTTGCATTCTTGAACTGAACTAGGCAAGATGGACTTTACAGATCACTCTACAGCTTCAAAATCACATTCTACAGGGAATGACTGAGAGATATTAAAACCAGAAGTTTACACTATAGTAAGTAACAACATTGCAGGTTTGCCTAATTTAGCAATCATCTTAAGACTGTGAGCTGTATGGGGACCGAGAAATACTTACTGTATTCCGAATATAACTCACCTTGAGCTAAAAATGAAAAGGCGTCAGCTAAAAAAAACCAAATCGAAGTGTGTGGGTATCCTGGCAGGCACAAACATCCCCCTCTGTAGTCTGGCACCTTCTGACATTCTTATTCATTATTACTTTATAACATTGTCAGGAGCCCCCCACTTGGCCTCATGTTACAATCAGAAAGAAAGACACACCTACAGCGCTTTGGGTTTAAAGAAGACTGCAGTTTATTTGGCCAAGCCAATCTGCAGGGCCAGTCCAAGCACACCCGATGCCCTAGGCAAACCTTCAACTGTGTCCCCCTTCCCCTAGGACACTTCAAGGTCAACTATAATTGATATATCAAGCCTCAAGTCAATATGTCAAGGCCCCACCCCCTGTGGTCCAGTTTCTCCTCTTCCCCTCACTACCCCAGGTGGTCTGCAGCCTCCCTTCCCTCTCCTCTCCATGTAGCGTCTTCCTCTTCTTCCCTGCCCCCTCCTACCACCATGGCCCTACCTCTGCCGGGGCCCAAGTCTCAGTGAAATGAAAGGCAGTGTGGCATGGAACACTGAATGGAGACTCACATTTAAGCATTAGACCATCCTGTTCCATACAGAGCTGGCGCTACCACTTGGCAAACTAGGTGGGTCTCCTAGAGCACTGGGTCTCAGATAAGCGCTGCATCATGGTTTGTAGCCATTTCCACCACTGCAAGCCCTGGAGAGGAGTGGCAGTGGGGGCATCAGGATAGATGGCCCACCTAGGGAGCCTCCAATCCTTGCACTGGCCCTGGTCCCATCCTTCAAATAGTGGAGGTCACTGGAGTACTTGATCTACATATTTTCTCATCAAAAATATTAAAAACAAACAGAAAGGTTGAGTGAAACGAGACCAGCTTCCCAACTGCCTTTGACTGATTTTGCTAGCAACATTATTAGATGGGTGTGGATTTGTATCCACTGATATGATGCCTTGGGTATGCTTTTGGGTGTGTTTATGGAGGCGCAGTTGCTTAGTTGGCTAGGCCATTGGCTAGAAGTATTTCCTGCCTTTCTCATTTGACTACGTGATGGCTCCCATGATGAGAGTTTGATAGTTTAGGAGAGAGGCTTTGCAGAAGAGCTTAAAGAGAGGGAGAAAGAAAGAAAAGAGCTACTTGAAACAACACCCGCTATGGACTAGGCTCTGTTCGTTGAGGGAGGGCTGATCTCCACTTTGATGAAGAGAAGTGTACCTTATTTCCAATTCTAATAGAGCGATTCTGTCTGGTTGCTCCCTGTATTTGTTAGTTTTGCCTCCCTGTGTATTGATCAGCAAACATTGAATTGTGGTAAGTAGTTTACTTAGTCCTGTCTGTTCTTCAGGCCAGGTTTGAAAATTTGCATGAGCTGTTTTGTTGGAGTAGGTCACTGTATGCTCCATGGTAAACTCCTTTAGGAGTGGAGCTACAGGGCTGGGCAAAATCAGGTGCTCCATCAGACAAACATCCAGAACGTTAATGCAACTTTCTTTGTTCTTGCTGCTGGTAGCCGTTACAGAAATGTTTTGGAAGAAGAAAATTGACAAATGTCGTTGTGGATAAATAAGTGTAAACTCCCTCCCAGGACAAGAAACCCAAGAGAATGATGGTAGACCCTGGTGGAATCACTGCAGTACCCTTAATATACTGCGCCGTAAAGTGCTAAATTATTTCCTTACTTACTAGCATCCTATTCCCCTGAATCTCTGTCTGGTAGCCCTAGGCAAGCTTATTCTTCCCAGCTTTCTTCCTCCTTAGTGACCTGCATTTCTTGTATTCTGAAGGGAAATAAGGTGTCAGTTCTGCAGAGTTTTCTGCAAGGCACAACTGCACTCTTGATTATTTTGCCCTTAGGTTGCACACTGTGGTTTCTACCAAATTTTTAAAAAAAAAGCAAAAACAAAAGAAATTTTGTTTCTGAAAAGAAGGTGGCACTACTGTGGGTTAATCAATATTACTGGTGTTAATTCTATTATCCACTGCAGAGGCTTGCTGAGTTGCTTTCCAGTCCTTTGGGTGTCCTGCCCCTTTTCCAGCATATTGACCTTGCATGTGAAATCGGAGAGAGGAAAGAACTGAAATCCCCTAGGACCCACAATTGCTGCCTATGAGATTTTCCCTTTGCCCCTTCACCCTTAACAAACCAGGGCCTGAAGGGTCCAAGTGTTATATCTTAAAACCCAAGTAATTCAAGCTTTCCGAGTTGTCTATATTATTATCAGTGCTATAGGCCAAAGATATTAAACAGTAGCAGCTTAAGGTGTTTGATTTTAAACTGTTTAGTAGTGACAATTTTTTTGTCTAAAGTCTAAAGTCCATCTATATTGCCATGGGTCAAAGTCACACAATAAAATGTACTTTTCCTTTCTGGTGCCTGTGTGTGTGGCAAGGTCATTGCCCAGTCTATAACTTTGCCCCTCTGTGGGGACTGCACAGGATTTGGCATATGTTTGCAAACACTCATTGCTACATGTCTTTGACTGGTCCCCCTTGTAACACCCTCCCCTTCTCTCTCCCTCGCCCAGTGTGCGTTTGTGTCTCCGCCTGTGCTGCTGGTTTCCCTTCTCAAAGAGTGACAGGTGAAAAATACACCTATCTTTCTCCCTCTCGCATTCAGCCAGGCTTTAGCCACGGTGTTTATTTACAAGAGGCGGAGTGGAATAATGGGGCTCCCACAATATGGATAATGAGCCGCGACGACAACAACAACAAAAAAGGGGCTTTTTTCCTTTCCACTGACCCCTCACAAAAGCCAGCATTATGTCAGCTGGAAGAGGACTGGGGGAGGCTGCGCTACGCTTTAGAAAGCTTTGAAAAGAAGGGGGGAAGGCTTGAGCGGCGAGGTGGCCGCAGCTGGAGTGGCCGGCGGAGCGCTGCGCGTTTTATTGAGATGGATAGTGCCGTGCTGACAAAGGGCCAGGCTCGGCCGGCTCCTGACTGAACTCTCCCAAAGCCCCCCTACCGGGACCCAGCCTGCTCCCTCTTTTCTCTCGCTCGCCTCTCCACCCCTTCTTCACGGCTCAAAGGACAGAAAGCGAGAGGGAGGGAGGAGCGCGGTGATATATCGCGCGGAAAGGAGGCCGAACATAAAAACGAGCTCAGGGCTTTTGGGTGCTGAATTTAAGAGCGCTGCTGAAGTGGAAGATAAAAAAAGAAGCGCATGGGGCACGTCTCTGCTTCTTTTCCAGCCCTGCCCTGGTCTGCAGGAATTGCTAATTCTACCGATTTCTATTGCCTGTTGCACAGAGGGTTACTTGCCAATATCTGCACTGGGCCAACCTTTAGCCTTGTAGCTCCTCTCAATTAACTCGCAAAGTCCTATAGCCTCCCCCTAAAGATTCCGATCATCAAAACAACCCTCCAAAAATACATAATTGGGCATCATGCTTTTAAATATTAGTGTTGCACAAGCATTGATAATTGGCTTCATTTTATAACAGGAAGCCTATAACATTCTCTAAAAATGTTCCTATTTTATGCCTATGTTATAAAGGCCACCAATTAAACTTTCTAAATGCAAAACCATAAATGAAACAAAAAACAAAGCCCTCAAAACTTACATCAGAGTCTACTCTAAACAGATGTAACTAAAATATTTTGTGTACAGTTATGGGCATCAAATGCACATGATGTCAGCCTTATTTTGGCTTTCCTATATCTACTCTCTTTATCATCATTGGTCTTACCATGAATAGATTTTTTAGGAACAAGCTCCCATGTTATATGTAAATGCATCTATCACAGCAGACCATATAAACTATTTGTAGTATTCCAATACTTACGTTGCACTCAGACTCTTTTCACTGAAGAGCCATCCTTATGTATTAGAATCGGCACCCAATATTGCCATTTCAGCAGAGCGTTCTTCTGCGACATTTAATTCAGTACTGCAGTCTGAGATTGCTGCCAGCATTCTGATAAAGAGCATAAATATAGGAAAGCCAAAATAGTGACTGTTATCACGCCCATTTTATGCCCACAACAATGCATAACATATTTTGTTTATATATACGTTATAAAGACTATATAGATTTATACCCACTCCAAGGCAGAAGCAAATATGCATATGTGGGATGGGTGGGATAAGAGAGACTGATCCTTCTGGGTCATCGTCTCCCTTAAAGCCTGTAGTATTTAGTGCGGCTTTGGGGAGTGAATCACCCGTCCCATTGACTCCCTCTAAGGAGGTCACAAATTTGGAGATCTGGCAGATTATAGCCAAGATGGATGCTACTTTACCTGGCTGTCTTTCGCAATTATGACAGTTCTCGAGTGAGGCCACAAACCCTGTGTCTGTCCTTGAGGGGGAGTTACAGTCGTAATTGAGTTTATTGGAGGATACTAGGAGCAAATTGTCTGTTTTGGAGGGGGCTAATAATGCATTACACTGGTCAACAAATTTTTACAAAAGTCATGATACAAAATAAAAATAGTCATTTCTTATCAATTTTTATATGCTGAACACGAATATGACAGTGAAATTGCAAAGTTGACTCTAGTTTTTTTGTAATCTACAAGAATTAATGTTTATATCATGAAATGTATGTCAATAGTAAATATAATAGGCCTTCGGTTAATACCTGTAAAAAAACAAGTCATAGACTATTTCTTAGATTTTTTCGCCTCTCTCTTGTACAGATGTTCGGGAGCTTCTCTGGGGAGTGTCCAGAAGTAGTCAGCCAGCATTGCAGTGGACCATTTTCCCTGGTATCTTTGCTCCATTGTTGCGATATCCTGGTGAAAACATTCACCCTGTTCATCACTAACCATACCACAGTTGTCAGGAAAGAAATCGAGATGGGAATCAAGGAAATTGATCTTTAGAGACATATTGCAGCCAAGTTTCTGATAATGCATCAGCATGTCTTCTACTAGTTCCTTGTAGTTTTCTGCCCTAACATTCCCGAGAAAGTATGTTGACACTAGGCGAAAAGCATTCCATGCTTGTTTCGCATCACCCTGCAGCAAGTTGTTGAACCGGTCATCTTTGAAGAGCTCTCGAATCTGAGGACCCACAAAAACTCCATCTTTAATCTTTGCTTCGCTGAGTCGAGGGAATTTTTCATGCAGGTATTGGAAAGCTGGCAAAGTGTGGTCCATGGCTTTCACAAAGTTTTCATCAGGTGATAGCAGGATTTTGTGAGCCTCAACCAGAGCTGGGAGCTGGATATTCTTCTCTCCAACTGTTACATTTTGTCTGCGATTCCATTCCTTCCGCAAGTAGTGCCATCCCTTGCTCGGCTATCCCACTCACATAACACACACATGTATTTTATATATGCTGCAGTCCCATTAAAAGGGCAACTACCTTCAAGTCACCACAGAGGTGCCAACTGTACTTGTTATAGTTAATGGAAGTCAGTAGATGCTTTAACTTATCGTATGTCTCTTTCATGTGGACAGCATGCACTATTGGAATAGATGGAAGACGGTTTCCATTGTTCAAAAGCACAGCCTTCAGATTCAGTTTCAAAGAGTCTATAAATAGTCTCATCTTGTGGGTCACGAGTGATTTTTAAGGCATTCATGAGGCTTTCAATATTGGAACAGAATACCAGATTACTTTCCTTTCCGACTGCGTATAGTACACCACTGACGTCAGATGGCTTCAGCAGCCGTCTGGCAGTAGTATTGCATTGCATCAGAAAATGATGCAATCAACTCTGGATGATGTGTGCATGCTGGTATTATGCAATGTGATGCAATATTACATCATTCAAGGCTTATTTGGGATGTTGTTGATGTCGTACTGGATAAATTTACACGGCGAAACATCAAAAATGAACTACATGCAATATCTTCAAAATGAGAGCCGATAAAAAATGTTTAATGTTATATTCATGTTCAGCTCACCAAGATACTACAGATTAGAGCCTTTTAAAGTCAGTAACAATTTCAATGTTGACCAGTGTTATTGAAGGGTACTTTGTTGATGGAGAAAAGGATTGATAGGTTGGAGAACTCTTTGAAAGTATTGAATTTGCGATATGTGAATTTTCATATTATGCTAGGATTTCCACTGTGGAAATGCTTAGGTCATATTTTTTGAATAATTTACATTTGGTGGATGATCAACTTCCTGAGACTGTACATGCATATTATGTCTTATCTTCTGTGAAAAATATAGATGGGGGTAGTTTGGTTCATCCACCAGAGGGGGATTTGACAGCACTCCTGGAGTCATCGGTAGAGGAGACACTTAACAGGGGTACTGTGGTGGCTTCCTTCCAGTGTGTACCAGATAAGGAGCATGTCTTTTCTTCCTTCCTTAATGTGAGAACACAACCTCTTCATGTTTCTCCTATATGCATATATCCGGATGTTTCTATTAAGTCACAATAGATACGGAGGGGTTTTCTTCAATTAAAGCCTAGAGCTTTAGCTTTGGGTATGACATCCTGTTTGAAGTACCCTAGAAAATATTTGGTGAAATATATGGGTAATGATTATGTATTTTTGGAACCGGCGGAATTGTTGGCATTAATTCAGGCCCACAAGAAACAGGAAGATTGATATGTCATGATTTGATTTATTTTATTTTCCTTACAGGGTAAGCAGACTGATGTATTGTAATAGGTTAATTCAATAATGAGGTTCATGAGTTGAGGATTTTTAGTTTAAAAACTCTTTAGTTATTTTGGGGGGTTTTATGTTTTTATTTATTGGGGCTGTCCTCTCCCATTATGTATTTTGTTAGGTTTGGTGGTTATACTGGAGTTTTTTGTAAGTTGTTTACTTTTTTAAGTGATTTATTATAATTGTGTATGTTTCATTTGAGCAAACAATAAATATTAAATTAAAAATAAATAAATATGCATATGTAAGTTATTTATCTACATTACAACTCTCTCCTAGCTCCACCCTAATTATGCACCCACAAATGCCAGCTGTACATTGCATTAAGGGGTGTGTTTACTAACTGCGCTAAGGTAACACATGCTAGGGGTGAAACATTAATGGGGGGATGGGAGACGAGCCTGCACTACCAGTGCAGTGAGAAGTACCTCAGCGCATTAAACCAGCGAGTGCATTCAGGGACATGTTTACGAATGTGCACTACCTGGCAGCATGAGGTTTAGTGCATGATTTGGGTATTTATAGTCAGGGCCGTACCAAGCCATAAATGCACCCTGTTCGACTTTCACATCTGGCATGCCCCCTCGCCTTCCCAGTCACAGGTTTGTCATTTACACCATGGATCTCCCCACTGTACCCCCATATCCAGCCGACTCCCCTCCGCGCTGCCTGCCCTTGCCCAGCCTCCACAGCTTTTAGTGTTGCTTTGGCAATGGTGGTGGCAGCAGCGACATCCAATTGGGAAAAAATACCTGTGGGTCTTTCTGACTCCACGCTAGCATGCAGGTCTGATCCCTTCCACCTCTGACGTATGCTCGCATCAGAGGAGGGAGGGACCAGACCAGCCAGTCAAACGTGGGTCTTTGCAACTCCACACTTGAATGGCTGGTCTGGTTCCTCCGTCCTCTGATGTGAGCAAATGTCAGAGGAGGAAGGGATCAAACCTGCATGCAAGCACAGAATCGGAAAGACCCGAAGGGTTTTTTTTTCAATTGGATGTTGCTGCTGCCACCACCACTGCCAAGGCAACATTAAAAACATTGGGGAGGGGCAAGGGCAGGCAGTGCGGGGAGAGGAGCCAAGACCGGCAGCCCCAAAGGTGCCCCTATTTCTCGCATAGGACTAGGTACAATACTGTATGTAGTACGGGCCTCAGTTTCAAAAATCCCACACTACCTAGATTGCTCAGAGTGGGGCAGAGTCTGGACAGGACAGGGGTGCAATGAAGGTTTTACCAGAGTGTTGCAGCTAGTATGAGTGTTAGCAGTCCATGCTTGACACTCTTGGGCTGGTGCACTAGATGCAACCTCCATAGGTGACTTTAAGTGTGTCCACATGTTGCTTGCATAGTACAACATCTTGGGCCCACACTAATGCAAGGGGATGGACGCATATGCTCCCTGAAGTTAATGTGGGCCCCTCTTGCTGGTAACACAGCTCATACATGCATTACCGGCACTGGCCTTAGTGGTACCCCCACCCATTGAAGGTAGCAGTAAGTGCGCCTGTGCTAAACTGCAGCATTGACGCTTAGCATGCATTAATTACCCCCATATTGACCACAATGTTCAGTCAACACTCACTCTCTACCCCTAACCCATCCATTCCCCGCCCAATAGCATGCTAAGCGGCTAGCATGGGATCTTTACCATGCAGGTATTTTTAGCATGCGGACCCACGGCGTGCTTAGCACACGGTAAACTCTGTGCTAGCCATTAGCTCTAATGTAGGTGCCGTGTTGCTGCATGCCTACTGTTTTACACACATATACTCTTGCACAATTATACAACAGCCATTTGTCATGTGTAAAACGCGCTTTAAAAAATGACCCCAGCTTTATGTGAATCACTTTTGTGTAAAATAAGGCACCCTTTTACTAAGACATGGTAAGTCTTGGCACTTGTCACATGTTTTATGCAAAAACTAACAAACGATAAGTGCAGAAGTCATGCGCTGTCGGTAGCGTGGTTAGTATGTTCCCAGCAGCTACCATGCCGAAAAATACGCATTGTGCAACAGTGGCATTTGCAATTAACACAGTGCCCTTAACACCACCCACTGAGGTGACCTTAAGTGCAACCACACTAACTGCAACATTGACAGTGTGTGATATGTACTTCCGCACTAACCACATGTGCTCTCCACACTCACTCTCCGGCTCTAACCTGCCATTCCCCGATCCATCGCAGAAAGTGCAATTGCTGCAGGAATTAGCATGTGGTAACTGTCATGCCCACGCGGGATCACTTACCATAGCCCTGTGGTAACAGCTACCGCATGTTAAAATGTATGCTATCTGCTTAGTGCACTTTAGTAAAAGATCCTCTAAATTGTTGAGTACATTAACAAACTGAATGTTAGCTAACAAATACACCTCACTATTATCCCTAACGAGAGCCATTTCCAAAAGGCATTTCCTCAGGTATATCACAGCCCTGAGGTTAAAGTTCGCACTGATAGTTCTTTCAGTTAGTGTGACAGTCACGACCTACTCTTTTGTTTTGACTGCAGCCCCAGAAGCTGACAGCCTGGCTGACTGTCTAGCCTAACATTTAAGTCAACTCTGATCTGCACGCACATAAATAACAGAAGGTACTGATCTAGTTTTGCTGTCATTTGTGCTTCATCTTTCTGGTGTGCAGAAATTCCGCACAAAGAAGTTCTGTACATCATTAAATAAAAATTATCATGAGACTAAGGGGCATGTTTACTAAACACCGTTGCTGTGCGGGTTCCCGTTAGTGTGCTGGTGCCATATAAGGAGTGGGCGGGCCAGGCAGAAAAAAGCAAAAAACCGGACCGTACGTGTGTGCGTCGCGCTAATGTGCGGGGCCCACATTAGCGCGTGGGAAGGCTAAGTGGTGCGCTGCTGCAAAGCCAAATAATAGAGCCGTAGTACAACGGTGAAGACACCAACCAATGGTGCAAGGGCCAGGGGTTCAAACCCCCATTGCGCTCAACAAAAAAGACCAGCTGAGGCATCAACATTTATGGGCAAAAGTGGTTTAGGAGGCATATTAATTTTGGGCGGCAGAAGGCGGCGCACTGTTATTTTTATTACGGCATGAGGCGGCGCACTGTTTAGTGTGGGCGGCAGATGGCGGCGCATTGTTAAGTTTGGACGGCAGAAGGCGGTGCGCTGATAAATGTGGGCAACAGAAGGCGGCGAGCCGGTGGGCAGAAGGTGGCGCGCTGATGTGTGAGGGGGCAGTCCAATAGTGGGAGGGATAAGTGGCGCGCTGATGTGCAAATAACAGGAATGGAGCCATAGCACAATGGTTAAGACACTGACCACTCGTGCAGGGATCATGGGTTCAATTCCCCACAGTGCCCATTGAAGACAGCTGGCTGAGGCATTATTTTAGGGGCATTTCCATGTTGTGCGGCATAAGGCGGCACACTGTTAATTTAGTGCGCCACAAGATGGCGCGCTGATGGCTACAAGGCTGCGCGCGGATGCACAAACCCAGGAACAGAGCCACAGCACAATGGTTAAGACACTGACCAATGTTGCAGGGGCCAGGGGTTCAACCCCTCACAGTGCCCAGTGAACAAGGCTGGCTGGGGCAGTATGGATCATGGTGAGGAGTGCTGTAGGAGGCCTTCCATTTATATTTTATTTCCCACCACTAGTAAACCCGCTCTCACAGTGTGTTAACATACGGATGCCCGTAAGGCACATATTACAGTGCACTGTCTGCCAAGGCACCCTAGAATGTCCCCTATAGGGCACCATGTATGTTGCGACACAGGATAATGTATAGTGCACCCTATATGGATGGCAACCATAAGGTGGCCTATAGGGCGCCCTATAAAGCACCCTCAGAGGCACCTAATGGGTATAGTAAGCTGTGTGTGGTTTTGCCGGCATAGACATATGTACAGTAAATAAAAATAAAGCTGTGGACAGCCCTATCAAAGGGCCCCACTGTGGGTTTGAACCCATGACCTCTGGCTGTACAGGGAGTGACATAACCATTGGGCTACAGCTGACAGCAAGCCCCTGGCTGGCTGCAGAGAGCCTGCATGTCACCCCACAGACAGTCTGCTGTTGTAGACAGGATAGGGTTAGGCCACCCGTACCCATGATGCACTGCACATGCAAATCAGCTGTCCACAGATGCACACAAGATGGGGAATGCACCCCAACAGCTACCCGGCCTGGTAGGGGGAATTGTCCATGTGCACCCACACAGCACCTCGGCCTGGTAGGGGGTCCTGAGCGGGTGGACTACCAGCAAAGAGTAGCTACACACCGTCACATTGTGCGGGTACTGTGCTCACCCTGAGGGTGTGATGTGGCGCCCAGGACCAGGTCCACAACACCAGCCATGGCTGGATGAGGCCATGACAGAGCTCCACAACAGTACTAACCTGTGAGATAGGAAGGTGCTGCAGAAACATGTTGGATATCTCTGTCTGTCTCAGTTAGTGGAAACCCCCATGGACCCCTAGGTGGTCAAAGTACTACACCACCACCCCGAGGGTGGCAAACAGGGGGAGGGGGGGAACAGATACCCAACCCAACCCAACCCAACCCAACCCAACCCAACCCAACCCAACCCAATGGCAGCAGAGTGGACCATCAAACCCCAGTCCTGCTGGGGAACAGACACCCTACAGGGCAGTCCAGTCCAAGCAGCTCCACACATCCATAACAGAATATCAGACAGACTTTAGGCCTGGATAATCCAAATTTGCACCCCCCCCCCCCCCCCAGCACTATCTGATTATTCACCTGCAGCAAGCCATCCACTGCACCCTGCAAGGCACTCCATCCAGACACATACCAGCTGTGAACAGTCTACTGGTTAGCCCTGATGGAAATGCATGCACCCAAAACTGGGGTAGCAGCACACACAAGAGAGTTCTCTGAGGAGGCCCCAACAGGAAACCCATATATATCACAAGAGAGAAACACAATACAGCACTATGGGGGTGCCTAGCCATGCTGTCATCACTGCACACTCAGGGTGAGAGTGCTCAGTGCTTCTCTCTCTCTCTCTCTCCTCTCCTCTCCCCCCCCCCCCAGCAGCACATACAGAGGTCACCCTGTCTGTGTAGGTGGTGGCCTGGCACTACAATGTCCCAGCCAGTGCCCTATGCCCTGTGCAGATGCATCCTGGCCAGCCCACCATGTCTGACCTATACCCATGGTACCTTGCTGCTCATTATGCACATTGGCAGGCCAATACTGGCAGTAGTGCTGGCAGTGTGGGTTGGGGAAGGTGTTTGCAGCCAACACACACTGTATAGATCAGAGCTACTCAATTCCAGTCCTGGTGGCCCGCAACCCTGCAGGTTTTTGGGATATCCCTAATGATATGCATGAGATATATATGCATTAGAGATAGCCTGCCAACCTGACTGGTTTGTGGCCCTCCAGGGCTGGATTTGGAGACTCCTGCCTTACACCTCTGTCATTTAAGATTGTGCGTGGGCAAGGTACAGATGTTCTAGACATCAAAAGGGTAGACAGAATGTGTCACATTCCTCCTAGATTCTCAACACCACCAAAAAGTTGTCTAATAGACAATATTTTGGTGGTGGTGAGAAGCAAGGAGGAATGTGACAAATTCTAACCTTTTTGATGTCTTGGACATCTGTACCTTGCCCACTTACAATCTTAAATGACAGAGGTGTAAGGCAGGGGTCTCCAAATCCAGCCCTGGAGGGCCAAACACCAGTCAGGTTGGCAGGCTATCTCTAATGCATATATCTCATGCATATCATTAGGGATATCCCAAAAACCTGCAGGGTTGCGGGCCACCAGGACTGGAATTGAGTAGCTCTGGTATAGACAGACACACACTCCCACACCTATGCCAGCATTGTGCTACTATTGAGGGGGTGATTAGCCTTGGCCACCACACCGGTCCTGGGCACGGCACAGGCATAGATATGGTACGCAGTACTGCTGGGGGTCACTCCCCAGGGTGGTGAACACTGTCAGAGGCCAGGCCTGGAGCACGCACTGCAGACACCAAACAGATTGTTCGGATAGGGTCAACTAGCAGTATGTGCGTAACATAGGGATATCTATCAGCCTGTACTCTTAGCAAACGTTTCAGAGCTGTGTACCTCAGGTGTAGGGTGACATTGCTAAGGTATGCAGGTGCTGGTATTGGGAGATGCACGCAGGGTCCAATGTTCTGCCTCTACAGGAGACATTGGCCAATGGGGCCTGTGGGTGTGGGTGTGTCTGCCCCTGTTGGCTGCTGCTTTACGGCAGCGCTTCCCCACTCCAGTCCAGTTTTGCATCACACTGTTCGGGTCTTCCTGCTGTCCCTCATGAATATGCATGAGCTACATCTACATGCCGTGGGGGTGGTGCATAGATATACAGCACAGGCATTTGTATGAGTGGCAGCATGGAACCTGACTGGTGTGTGGCCCACCAGGACTGCATTTGGGGGATTCTGCTGTAGGTTCTGCCCCTGTTCATGGTGTCTGTGCTCAGTGGGGTAAAAGATAGACGTATTACCATTGCATATGTCCTCGTCACGAAAGGTGTGTCCTTACTGTCACTGTTTATTTGTGGGGAAAATATGTGTACAGGATTGCTGGTAGCCCCAGCTGGTCTTTGAACCTGTGACCTTCTGTTCTTGCATGCACTGTCTGTGTGCACTGCACCACCATGTAGCCACAGATTGGCTGAATTCCCTGGATAGTCCATGACTGTGGATTCGGCAGGGCCTGTCTGTTGCTGTGGACTGTGCCAGCCTGCACATGGCTAGGCCTCTGTCTTCTGTCGCTTGCAGCCACTGCCCCCTGCACCACATGTACTCGTCCGCCAACATGCTGGCATGAGCTTCTCCCATAAAAAGCAGGTGACCTGATTGGAATGTGGCAGTACGGGACTGCATTTGGGGTACTTGGCTGTGGGTAATGCCCATTGTTGTGGTGTGTGTGCCTTGTTGGGCTAAATATGGGTGTTTTCCCCATGCTTATGTCCCCTGCAATACAGGGGTGTCTGCGCTATCTGTGTTTAGTGGTGGGTAAAATATAGGGACTGGGCTGGCAAGTGCCCCAGCTGGGCTTTGAACCTCTGGTCCTAGAGGTACTGATTCTGTCCGCTGCACCACACTATGGTCACATAGACAGTGCAGCCCCTGGAGGTAGTAAGCCTGGCAGGATGGAGTCACAAACCCTGCTCTACGCAAATTTACTGTGGGCATATGCACCCTGTCTGGTGACAAACGTGCACATAAACCACGGAAATGACCATGGGAAATGGGGGACAAAATATCACCACGCTGGGCAACAGTGATATTAATGGGCAACCATAGCAAACACTCCCAGGAAAGCTCCACAACAGGAAATGTTTTTTGGAAGAGTCTCCGCTCCATAAACCCTTCCAAAATTCATTTCTTTTTTCTGGAGCTTTGCTGGGTGTGTTTTCTGCATTTGCCCATCACTATAACTGTTTCCCAGCTGAATTACTATTTTTAATAGTTCTGTTGTGGTCATTTTCTATTTTTATTTGCACTTTTGTGCTGTGCACATGTATCACACTGCTCACGTTTTGCTGGTTTCCCCGGTTTTCCTGTACATTGCTGACGGAAATGGTTTCTCTTCCCTTTAAATGCTTTCTACCGCGAGTGTTTCACTGGCGGTATTTTTTCCTTGTAAATTCGGGCACGCTCCTGTGCGGGGAGTCTCTCCCCTCCCATATTCCACCCATTGACCCCGTCTCTCCGCCCCTCGGGGGCCTTCCTCCGCCCTCATTTCGCCTTTCCACGCCTCTATCGCACATGAGCGCCCCGCAAACTTGCGCGTTTTCGGCACACGCGTGCGGGACCCGTTAATGTGCCGCGCACGCGTACGGGGCGCTTAAGAGCACTTAAATGCATCATTTTAGGGCGCTCAGGTGCGCCCTGCACAAGTGCCCCGTTTAGTAAACATACCCCTAAGTTTGTTCTAAAACCCAGACAGGATATTGGAAACCATGATCTTCCCTTCTTATTTATTTATTTATTTTATTTATTTAATTGGATTTCTATACCGCCTTATCATACAATCAAAGCGGTCTTACAAACAAAGATATTAAGAGTATTAGTGAGAAAATGTAAAGAAATAAAAGTTAAAGTTACGGTATAATGTGTTAGAGTGAGTTGCATTATCTACATAGTGAGCTATACTATAATGTGAGCTATTATACAATATGTATATGATTTACATTCCAGACAAATTAAGTTAGTTAATTGCATGACCGTAGTGTTCTATAAACAAAGATGTTTTCAGTTGCTTTCTAAAGTCATTGATGTCCTGAGCTGCTCTCAGCTCATTAGGTAGAGAGTTCCAGATGGAAGGTGCAGCAAAAGAGAAAGCCCTTTCAGAGGTGTCTTTACGTGTTTTTCTGACATCATTTGATAAGCTGATTCTGTTGTCAGATCCTCTTCTTCTAGGTCTGTTGCTAATATCTGACTGTATCTTGCATTTGTGTAGATGGGAATGATGTCTCCATATTATTAAATGGTGAAACATTATAAAATCTAAAAAGATAAAGGACCCGCAAAGGTGCCCTCACCCTCCAACTCTAGACAGAATCCATAAGGGTGCAATCTAACTTTACTAGTTTGATAAACCTTTATGGTGTCAAAAACATTTTTGCAAGATGGCAGAGATTTGAGTGAAAGTACAAGTGATCCACTTAGCTCCAGAGTACTTAAAAAAAGAGTTCACACAATTCATCTTAATTTCAACATTAAGAAGATTGATGCAATGTCATTATGACATCATATAAGTTTCAGACCACAAATGTCTGAGTGAAAGTCATTTTCCTTTGACCTGTGATCCAATTAGCCTATATGAAAAGCATTATTTTCCTGCTCAAAGCCAGATTGCAAAGCCTTCCTGGACTGCACATTGGATAGTGATAGGACTGTGGAGCTGATTCATGTTGTTTGCAGTTGCATATTGACTGTGCATGTTCTCTGGAAATATACAAATCAACTCGTATGTCTATTTCCAAGAAATAAACTCAGAGGACCTGATATTCAGCTGCCAAAGCAGCTAGTCACTACTGAGCCTGTGGCCTGAGATCTTCAATGGGAAAGAGGGGAAGGGGAATGAGGACAGCCCACAGAGGGCACTCCATGCTTTCCCCACCCCATAGGAAAGAGCCCCATGAAGATGGCCAAACCCGGCTGAGCACCCCAGCTGTCAGGGAAGCAGAGGTCCACAGGAGCTACTCAGTTCCATTGTACTCCTCAACCCTAGCATGGTGGTCAAGGAGAAAACACCAACCAGGGAGCTTCAACACAGGAAGCCCATGTTTAATGCTAGAAATCTTAAGCAACTGCACAAAGACAATAGGCCTCAGCCCTATCCTCCCTTACTCAGGGTGAGGGGCCATCTGCCCACAGGAACATGGCCATGGCAATGACATGGTCCCCTATGCGGCAGAGGTAGGGGTTAGACGGCGCCTTTTGATGCCAAGTTGCCATGCAGCCAGTATGCTCAACACCTCATTTGCAAGCCCCACCCCTTGCTGCACTCTGCTGACCAACTGTGTCCATGTGGCTAGTACTCGCTGATGCACAGAGCACAGGCTCTATCTCCTGATACGCCCCAGCACATAAAACCATCAGCCCTCTGACAACTGTCCCATGCATATGCAGACATGAACAACAGTCAGTCAAGATGACTTGATGTTTCTGTGGTTGCTTGTCCACTGTCCCAGGAGGGTCACTTCTGACCTACACGTCCTGGTGTTGTGGTTATCAGGCTGTGGTTGTCCACTGCCATGGCAGCTGCACCATGCAGTCCCTCCACATGGCATAGGCAGGTGCCTAGGTATTCTGCTAACATCACCTATTTGTCCTATTTGTTTTCTTATGTGTTTGCCCTGCTTCTGCCCTTGAGGGAGGAGTGGCCTAGTGGCAAGTTGCCTCAGGCCAGAGGGCTGGGAGGGTTCAATTCCCGCAAGAGGACAGCAACTTCAGGCCAGAGGGACTGGGTTTTCTAGTTCCACAGGCACTCCTTGTGGCCTTGGGCAAGCCACATAACCCTCCATTGCCTCAGGTACAAAACATAGATTGTGAGCCCTTCAGGGACAAGGGAAATATATGCTGTACCTTAAAGTACACTGCTTTGAACCAGTGAAAGGCAGTATATAAGCATTGCTAAATAAAATAAAAACATTTCCTAACACGCCCATATGAACCGTACATTCCGAAGATGTGAGGAAAGGTGAGTGCAACTAACACTTGGTGTGTTTGTGTAGCTAATGTGTGACTAGTGCACGGGCCTCAGCCGTGCACCCTGTCCCCGCCCTCTCTCCTCCCACTCTCTGCCTTAACCGCCTATTCACACACTGCTCGGGTAGTATAATGTCTTTAGTGCAGCTGCCTTTGGGCCACGTGTTCCCGGCTATCATGCACATTAGCCCCTTGCTAAACCTCGTGCTCCCGGCTACCATGCTTTAGCAAACATGCTATATGTTGTTTTATTGGGCAATTTCTTGGTCCTGCAAATTTTGCATCTATGACATTTTACTCCTGCTGGTATTCTGCACACGATAATTCAATCTTTTGCACTTTTTGCTGATATTTTTTAAATTTGTCCCTCTCATAAGTATTAACCCACAGTGTTATTTTTACAAAGTTTATTCTGGCAAAAAAGAACACATCTGCACGTAAACGCCAAGCTGTATGTTTCCTATTCTGGGATTCGGCTTTATCTTTCAGGATCATTTTTGCTGTGGCAGCCTCTATCGATCATACCTTTCATGCATGTTTCAGTGTAATATTTTAAAGCAAAGATAGCTAATTTGTGTTGGCAGCTTTGTTTAAGAATGAGCCATCATAAAAGAAATGAAAAAAATGTGTCACCATCATCTACTAATAGGAATGCAATTTGACTCTTTGCTATCCATCACTTACACAGGTACACTAAAAAAAATGTTTTTTAAACTGCCTCTAATGTTTCGATTGATTTTTACGTTTTTTGGTGCGCTGAATCCAAATCTGGTAACCAATTTGCTCCATCACGTACAGATGTTTTGCTACATTGGGTTGGCAGTTTGAGGTGAACGTTTCAGATTGAGTGCGTTCGAGATAAAAGTTTCTTGGATGAATTCTTTATACTAATTGTTTAGTAGTTATTCAAATAAGAATAAAGAAAATTGTAAAAAGGCAGCACATAAGAATAGAGTAATGTCAACAAAACACACTGTGATGGTAGCAAAATTGTCTGCACTTAAAACAGCCACATATATGTGCACAAACATTGAGCATATAAGAGCGAGGTTAGACACAAAGCAAAGCAAAGAAATGTGCAAAAAATGTTGTACAGGTATGTATGTAAGAATAGAAAACGCAAACCGCACCATTGCAATACATGAAGACAAACACCCGATGGTGTGAAAATAAAATTCTAATAAATGAGATCCGACACTGTGGTAATAACTAGCAAATTTTTATTTCAAAGTTTAGTAAAAACACAATATTTGTCAACACAGTTTAGATTTTAAAGTCATTCTTGGGTCAATCAATCTCCTGGTGGGCCCGTTTCTTCTTCCCCCGAATGCTTCTCTTGGTGCGCTGCTTGGCGTATTTTTCATCTGGAGTTTCCCACAGCAGCAACCAGCAGAAATCAGCCATCATAGTGGTGTTCCATCTTCCTTGGTACCTTCTCTCTGCGTCCTTGATGTCCTGGTGAAACCTTTCACCTTGTTCTTCACTGTACGCCCCCAAGTTTTCGGGAAAGTAGTTCACATGGGAGTGCAAGAAATGGACTTTCAGGCTCATGTTACAGCCTTGTTCTTTGAAGGCATTGAGCATCCTGGCAACAATATCCTTATAGTTCTCATCCCGCCTGTTCCCCAAGAATTTGAGAACAACATCCTTGAAGGAATCCCAGGCTTCTTTTTCCTTCTCAGACATCGTTTCAGCGAATGCTCCATCTGAAATGAGTTTCCTTATATCAGGGCCAACAAACACTCCTTCCTTTAGCTTTGCTTCAGAAAGTCGGGGGAACTTTGAGCAAAGGTACCGAAAGCACTCACCATCTTTTGGAAGGGACTTGATGAATTGCTTAATGAGACCCAACTTAATGTGGAGAGGTGGTAATAGAATTTTATCACGAGGTACCAAGCTCTCATGAAGAACATTTTTCTCACCGGGTCTCAAATACTCCCGAATTGGCCAGTCTTTTTTCCCCCAGTGTAGGTCGCGGGCCCGGCTATCCCACAAGCAAAGGAAGCAGGGATATTTGGTGAAACCGGATTGCTGCCATAATAGCATGGATAGAATTTTAAAGTCTCCACAAATCATCCACTTATGCTCATCATAACGAATCTTCTGAAGAATCAGGGCCAAATTCTCGTATTTTTCTTGGAGAATAACAGAGTGAGCAATAGGAACTGAAGCGAATGTGTTGCCATTATGAAGAAGAACACCTTTTATGCTGTCTTTTGACGAATCAATGAACAGCCGCCATTCAGCAGGATCATACTTGAGTTTAAACTTTTCCATCACTCCGTATATATCGTTGCAAAATACCAAATCTTCCTCTTTGCTGAAATACTTCAAAAATTGTGTCTCGCGGTTGCGGTACCAATAAAAAGTTGTTCCTGGTGACAATAGATTTTTCTGTTTAAGCCGAGAACCTAGCAGTTGGGCAGCATCTTTTGGGAGTCCTAAATCCCGGACTAAATCATTCAATTCAGCTTGAGAGAAAAGTTCAGGTTTCGGATCTGGTTCAGTTTCAAACTCGGAAGTACTGGACTCATCGGGAAAAGCCATCTGATGAGTCTCATCATGATCAGAACCGTCCACACAAATATGATCCAAAGATTTTGGTGGTTCAGGCACAGGTACTTCGTTGCTATGAGGCATAGGCCTAATTGCTGAGGGAAGGTTGGGGTAACTTATTACGTTCTTATTTTTTAAGTTGTATCCCTTCACAATGCAAGAGCAAAAATAGCAGTCACTGCTGTGGTCTCTTTGTTCACGCCACATCATAGGTATTCCGAAACGAAATGCTTGTTTTTTACCTTTCATCCATAAGCGTAGATCTTCCTCACATGTCTTGCACACTTTGTGAGGAGCCCACGGTTTGTCTTGATCGCCTAACTTCAAACCGAAATAGGCGAAATATACTTTTTTAATAAATGCAGAAATGTTCCTCTGCCGCTTTTTCACGGTATATTCCCCACAAATAAAACAAAAACTGTCCGGAGAGTTGACGCAACCTCTGGCTCTGTGAGCCATCACAAATACACAGCACTGCAAACTACAACTGTAGTGAACCACTTCGGAATAAAGCTGGATTACGACTGAGCAAACAAAAGGTAATAATGAACTTGCAAGAAACTGAAATTTGACAGGAACGTTCATGTCGCAACCACCGTGTTTGAGCGAGCGAACGAGGCGAGGCGAACAGGAAAGAACATGCGCCAGCGCGAGTACTGGATTTAGCCCCCCGCCTCCCAATTGTCCTGTTAATGTATAAAATGAATACAAAACACTCTAAAATATCATGAGGGAGTGTTTCTAGTTAGTTAACCATTACAACCTCTATTTTGGGCCAAGAAAATAAACTGCAGTCGGCTAAAAAGAAATTATGTGAACATTCCTTATATGGGTAAGAAATCTAATTTTGCAAGAAAACGTGACGTGATGGAACATTTTGGCTATTTTTCCTGGATTCAGCACCCCAAAATCTATAGGAATCAGTTGAAAAACTGGAGGCAGTTTTTTGGTAGTGTACCTGTGTTATCAATCTCTTTATCAAGCTCATAACGGACAAAGCTGCTGAGCTGGAGTCCGAGTTCCTGACCAGGACCAGGCTCTCCAAAAAGACCATGACCCTTCCCAATGGAAGGCTTTGGGGGAAAAGCCCCTATACCCTCAGTACCCGGCCTTCCCAATTCCCCAATAGTACCAGCAGGCCAAGGGACAGGAACATGGCCTGCATAAGCCTAAGGCCCCCATGCCCCAAGTGGTGCCCCAGCCATTACCTACACTTTCCGGGCCTTTCAGCGCCACTTAGAGAACCGATCGGTTCTGATTCAGACAGACAATCAGGTAGCAATGTTCTATGTCAACAAACAAGGGAGCACGAGGTTGTCCCTCCTGTGCTGGAAAGCGGTCCGCATCTGCACCTTTGCCAACAAGAGTGGGGTGCTCCACAAGGCCATGTACCTCCCTGGCCAGGACAAATCCTGGTGGACCGACTTTGCTGGGTTCTCCACCCCACAAGTAGCAGCTTGACCTGCAGGTGACCAGTTGATTGTTCTGCTGCTGGGACCTTCTTGCAATGGACCTCTTTGTCAGCCCAGGCAATGCTCAGTTGCCCTGCTTCTGCTGCAGAGTGCCGCACCTCTCCCAGGTGGCGGCCAATGCATTTCTCATCCCATAGACGGAGACCCTTCTCTATGCCTACCCTCCCACGCTGCTCATTACCAAGATTTTTCAAGGTCCAGCTCAAATGGGCCACCCTGATCCTCATAGTCTCCTGGTGGCCCTGGCAGCTATGGTTTCCTCTGCTCCTCAGTCTGTCTCAGGTGCCTCCAGTCCCCCCGCAGTGTGCATCAACTCTCTCCTGCACCCCAACCTGGGGTCCCTGGCCCTGATGGCCTGACTGCTGAAAGGGTAGCCTTGGCCCAGTTCAACTTGCCCTGGGAGGAGGAAGAGGTCCTGCTGGCATCCTACAAGGATTTGTGTGCAGAAAGGGGTGCCAATTCCTTCTCCTGTTTGGTCCAGCTGGTGCTGCAGCACCTGCTGCACCTTTCCAATGTTGGTCTGAAGTCTAACATCCATGTTCCCTGTAAAATAGTTACTCCAAGTTATAATGCCCTGTTCAATGTAATTTCAGTTTGTTCAATGTAAACCGCACTGATGCAGAATAGCGCGGTATATAAGAGAATGTAAATAAATAAATAAATAAATAACTCCATCAGGGTGCACCTCAGTGTGCTGTCAGTGCACCATCATCTCATCGAGGGGAAGCCCTTCTTCACTCAACCTCTCATGACTCACTTCCTGAGCGATCTCCTGCTCTCTCAACCCCACACCCGCCCACCTGCAGCGGCGTGGGATCTCAATATGGTCCTCTCAAAGCTTATCGCTCTGCCCTTTGAGCCGCTGCTTACTGCCTCCTCAAGTTTCTATCCTGGAAGATTGTCTTTCTCGTAGTGCTGACGTCTGCACTCAGAGTCATTGAGCTCCAGGCTCAGGTGGCTCCTGCCCCATACACGAGGTTCCACAGGAATAGGGTGGTGCTCCGGACACACCCTAAGTTCTTCCCTAAGGTGGTTTCTCCATTCCACCTCAACCAGGAGGTGGTGCTTCCTACCTTTTTTCTGTGGTCTCATGCTAACAGAGCAGAGGCCACGCTCCACACTCTGGACTGTAAACAGGCCTTGGCCTACTATCTGGAGCAAATCAAGCCTCATCACAGCTCCTCACAGCTTTTCATTTCCTACAACCCTAATCAGCTGGGCATATTAGTCTTCAAGCATACTTAGTCCATTTGGGTGGCAGACTGCATTGCCTTCACCTATGGGCAGGCTGGTCTTTTACTGAAGCATCACATCACAGTGCACAGCATCCAGGCCATGGTGGCATCTGTGGTGAACCTCCACTCCATTCCCTTGCTGGAGATATGCCGGGCTGACATCTGATCCTCATTCCACACCTTTGCAGCACATTACTGCCTTGAGGAGGAACCCTGGCAGAACAGCACCTTCATCCAGACAGTACTCTGTCATCTGTTTGGGGTTTCAGACAACTCCTACTCTCCAGCCCTTCTGTGTGTCCAGGCTACTGGAGAGCTGGTTTCCCTGGTCAATGCTGGGGTCACTGCTGAGGTCCTGCGACCGAACTGTACTCTCTGCTGTTCCTCATGGTTCACTTTTGGGTAGCTCATGGTTTATAGATTGTTTCAGTAGCCTATAGCTGGGGAGTCCCATATGTGAGGACTGACTTCCTGCTTGTTCCTGGAGAAATCATAGTTACTCACCTGTAGTAAGCATTCTCTGGGAACAGCAGAAATCAGTCCTCACAACCCTCCCTCCTCCCCATGGAGTGGCTTTTCTTTTTGCCATCTTGAGCTATGTAATCACACTGAGACAAGATCATGCATGAGTGGTGGATCTCCCAAAGGTTTTCTTTGAAAGCTGAGAGAGGTTACCATGCGGGCTCTGTCGGTGCCGAGATCACCCATATGTGAGGACTGATTCCTGCTGTTCCCGGAGAACACCTGCTACAGGTGAGTAACTATGCTTTCAAGCCACACCTGCTGAAGGTAAGATCAGTCATAGCACCCATTGTCATGTTGCAAGCTCTCTCCTCTGCCAGCAGACACACTTCCCTACAGGAGTCCAGGAGTCATGGCAACCACATTTTATTAATTGTTTGGATTTAGCTCATACCTCTCAATTGGAAGCCCAAGGCAAGTTGCATCCAGGTACAGTAGGTATTTCCAAGAGAACTCACAATTGAAGTCTGTACATGAGCAACGAAGGGTAAAATGTCCTGCTCAAGGTCACAAGAAGCAGTGGCGAGATTTGAACTCTGACCTCCCTGGTGTTCAGCCTGCTGTTCTAACTGCTAGGTTACTCCTGCTGAAGGTGGGGGAAGAGGATACTGTTATGGCAGGGGTGGGAGGGGGAGGGTGGAAGAAATGAGGTTCTTGATGGGGAGGAAATAGAGTGCATGCTAGAGGTTTGGAGAGAGGGGGGATGCTCCTGAGTGGGTGAGTGAGAGAAGGGGAAATCAGAGGGAAGAGTAAAAACAAACACATACTTACCTGACAAAATATTGAGCAGGGCAATAATGTGCAATGTGTACCACTACTGGCTCCTGGCAACCTAGCAGTCCCTGGATTTCCTTGGCACGGTGTGGCCAGAAGCTAACTACCAGGCCATTCTTCACAGGTAACAGAGGGCAAAGTGACTTGCCCAAGACCACAAGGAGTACCAATGGGAATTGAATGCTGGTCTCTTAATCACCACACCAGTGCTCTAACCACTAGTCTACTCCCTACTCTGGGCAGGAACTGGTTAAAAGATAGAAAGCAGAGGTTAGGGCTAAATGGCCAGTTTTCTCAATGGAGAAAAGTGAATAATGAAGTACCTCAGGGTTCTGTGCTGGGCCCGCTGCTTTTTAACATATTCTTAAATGATCTAGAGATGGGTGAGGTGATCAAATTTGCAAATGACAAAAATTATTCAAAGTTGTTAAAACACAAGAAGATTGTAAAAAATTGCAAGAGGACCTTGATAAATTGGAAGACTGGACATCCAAATGGCAGATGAAATTTAATGTGGACAAGTGCAAAGTTATGCACCTAGGAAAGAACTCAAACTATGGTTACACGATGCAAGGTTTCACATTAGGACCCACCAGCCAAGAAAAGGATTTAGGCATCATCATGGTTCATACGTTGAAACCTTCTGCCCAGTGTGCAGTGGCAGCCATGAAAGTAAACAGAATGCTAGGAATCATAAGGAAAGGGATGGAGAATAAAATCAAGGATATGATAATGCCTCTGTTTCATTCCATGGTGCGACCGCTCCTTGAATATTGTGTGCAATTGTGGTCGCGATATCTTAAAAAGGATATAGCAGAATTGGCAAAGAGCCACAAAAATGGTAAAGGGGATGGAAGGATAATCCTATGAGGAAAAGCTTAAAAGGTTAGGGCTCTTCAACTTGGGAAAGAGATGGCTCAGGGGTGATATGATAGAGGTCTATAAATTAATGAACGGAGTAGAAGAGGTAAACGTAGATCGATTGTTTACTCCATCAAAAAGTAGAACGACTAGGGGACATGAAGCTACAATGTAACCCATTAAAGACTAATAAGAGAAAACTTTTTTTTCCCTGAACGCGTAATCAAACTCTGGAATTCGTTACCAGAGGATGTAGTAAAAGCTGTTTGTGTAGCTGGGTTTAGAAAAGGTTTGGACAAGTTCCCAGAGGAAAAGAAAGGTCCATAAACCATTATTAAAGAGGACCCAGGAAATCCACTGCTTACCCCGGAGACAAGCATTGTGGAACTATGTACCCTTTTGGGAACCTGCTAGGTACTTGTGACCTGGATTGGCCACTGCTGGAAACAGGATACTGGGCTTGATGGACCTTGGTCTGACCCAGTAGGGCATTCCTTATGCTCTTATGTACAAGGGCCAGTGTAAGGGTATTAAGTGCTCTAGGCAAGCCAGCCTTCTATCCCTCCCGCCATCTGCACAGCCCTTAACGTCCCGAGATATTGATAATTAAAATATTACTATTTCTCCCAAAATGATCCTGTAAAAATACATAATTGGACATCATAATTGTTAATGTTTAGCTTTGTTTTGTACATATGTATTTCCAAAAACCATTTATCCAGGAAAATAGGGTACTTGCAAACTGCCCGCCTGCCGAGGTGAAAAGTATGCACTGATAGTTTCAAGGCTTGTGTGGCTATCAGGATCTATTGTTCTGCTTTGCCTGCAGCTGCCATCTGCCACATTGAACCCCTCTCCCCCTAAAGCTCTTGCCCTAAGCAACTGCCTAGTCTGCCTAATGGTTAAGCCGTCCCTGACATTCTTTCACTAACTTTCTCCTGTTTTTGTTATTGTTCTAACAAAAACTGATAAATTCCCAGGAAAATAAACATAAAACAAAAATCAACAGCTAGATACTGAAAAAGCTTATCCATTTATCAGCACCTGCTAACCACCTAGGAGCCACTGAGAGGGACATTCAATGGCATTATCCTAATAGTACTGGGGTAGTCCAGAGGGGGAGCTGCCATTTACCAAGATAACAGCGATTTTGAGCCCCATTATCCAGATACTGTTCCTGAATATCTGGATTTCAATTAAGCGTGATGGCTAGTGTTTAAGTAAAAACTGCTGACCGCCGTGAATAAAAAAACTAAGGCCCTGACCCATGACTTACTGATTGCTTTTTATGTCGATACTGGTGTTGTACAGACTGTACAATATTTAAGTACCAGTAACGGACAGAAATAAGTGGAACTTCCATCCTCAGCTTTGCTTGTCCAACAGCAGACAATTGCTTTATGAAAATACCCATCAAGTGCAAACAAAGTCAAGAATAGAGGATAGTGGTTTCTTTGCTTCAGAGCTATTTTTCAGAGCATGGTAGCTAATGCCAAGTTAGGTGAGTATACTCAGGGTTGGCCCAACCATTAGGCAAACTAGCAGTTGCCTAGCATGGCAATTTATAGGGGAGGAGGGCACAGCAAAGAGCAGGGCATTCAAAGCTAAACCATAGATTCTGACAGCCGGTGGGGGCGGGGGTGGGGGGGAAGGGGAGCTAAAGCTTAAGGGTTGTCTCAAAGCTCTCAGACAGATATAAAGTAATAAGACCACACAAATAAAAATGAATTCATCTGGAAGGTGACTATTTTGCACAACATATGGAGAGATGTTTCCCAAGTATCAACAAATGCAAAAAGAAATCAAAGAAAATGTGGCAGAAAGAAATAGAAAGTGTCCCAATAATACTGGGGACCAGTGGCCTGATCAAAAAGAATAAAAGTGTGTCTTGATGTCTTGCCTGTGCATATTACACCGTACGAACTCCAAAATGTGGCTCACTTTGACACAGTGCAAATGAACATGAGCGATGAATCTGAAAGACTGAGATCATCTCCAACACACTTTGGAAGGAGAAGTAGCTGCCCAGTGGTGAAAGCAATAGGTTAAGAATCAGAGAAGCTGAGGTTCAAATCTGATTATTTCTATCAACTATCCTTACACCTTAAGCAAGTCACACCACCCTCCATTGCCTCTGGTACAAAGCAAACGTAGGGTTTCGTTTATTGATCTGCCTTTAATGTTCTAATGTGGGCTGTGCTTAGTTAGCAAATAGGCCCCACTGAACATAATGAGGCTTGAGTTACATGCAGGTTAGGAAATGAGGCTCTTAGACTATAAGCCCCCTGGGGTAGAAAACAAACTGTTCTTGCCTTGAGCTTGCTTTTGGGACGATAAGTAATCAAATCAAACAAACATTCTATGCAGCTCTAGAACCAGGATTCTAAAAAAGCGATTGAAGAATGGGAACTAGGCAGATCAGAAATCCCGGCATCCTGTTACAATCAGGTATAAGCAGAGAACACAGGTAAATGTGAGACAGAACTACAAAGTCAACAGCAGACCCAGAAGTAATTTAAAAAAAGAGAAACATGGATCCCAAGGTCAAGATAGGAGAATCAGGACTCAGCCGGTGCACAGAAGGCCAGAGGGTGGAATTGCACGGCTATCCTGCTCGGACCAGAGTTCCAGCACGGATTTGATTTTTGTTTTCTCACATTCTCTCAGATGAAACAAAGAAATCATTTTATAAATAGAAAAAAATGTTCTTTATTTATAAAGTCTAGTTGACATAAAAAAGGATACTCTGTAAAATACAAAAACCCTGCATATGTACACTTAAACCTCAGCAAGTGCATTCAGAAAGGCGCCTTCAGTACATAATTATAAAAGAGACAAGATCTTCACAGCAGACAAACACACAGATATAACATTACAAAATAGCCTTTTTATGGAAGCCTCAAAGAACACTGACTTACACACTTTTATTCAGACATTGTAACTTGGCAGTGTAGTCTATAGGCAGAACAAATTCTCACATTTTAAAGACTGACTTAAGAAAGGCGTACTCCTGTCCCTAGCACAGGCAGCTGGTCTTATGTAACGCATGCTTTAGTATCCAGTCACTTCTCACTTATGCAAGGCATAAGCGCAAGAAGCCAGATGGAGCTGTGAACAAAGGGACCCTCACCTTCAGCAGCCAGGCAGTTAGAGCAGTTGGTTGAGAACTAATGACATTAGGTTAAAATTCTGCTTCTCCCACTGAGACTCCATGTGACCTTAGGTCACTTCATCCTTTACTGCCATAGACTGTACGGGGACAATTTTCTATCAGTCTACCTACTTTGCGAAGGCAAGTAGGCACCTATTTGAAGCCAGGGCTGGCCCAAGGGTTTCTGCCGCCCAAGGCAGGAGACCAAGTCCCGTCCCCCCCCCCCCCGTCCCCCGGATCATCGCCGATTCTGTCTTGGGTGGGGGGGGGGGGTGCAGCAGCCGTGGCATTGCTACTGCCAGTCAGTTTAAAAGTGGCAGCTTAGTGCCGCCGCTGCAGTAACCGTGGCAGGCCATGTGCTTCAGCATACATGACCTGTGGCTTCTGACCCTCCCCTCTCCAACCGAAATTCGCGTCAGAAGGGGTCAGAAGCAGTAGGCCATATATACCGAAACACATGACATGTCGTGGTCACCACAGCAGCAGCACAAAGCCACCATGTCGCCCAGCCTGCCTGTTTGTAGCCTATTTTAGAAAGAAGGGGTTTCATGTATGGAAAAAGTTTATAAAATTAACCTCTAAGGGGACGATTTTCAAACAGCCCAATATACAGATGGGCTGGTGCAGAAACGGTGTTGCTGACCGCAGTATTCGGATATTCAGCCAGAGTACTATTCTGCTATCTATGTAAGTGCCGACCTTATCCGGATAGCAGCGATTTTCAGCCACTATGCATATAGCAATTTAAAGTTGCTTTTCAGGAGGCCTAATGTATCCAGGGAAGACTGGCACTTATGTGGTACTGGTAATGCCACCCTAGTTCCACCTATGCACCATCCCTGCACTGACCAGATAGTGTCAGGGTAATCTGTGGGGATATTCGGTGGTACTATCACTAAATATCTCTCTCAGATATATCGATGCAAACCGGACGTCTTCATCAGAGGGGAGCAGAAGCGGCAGATAGTAGAAGACCGAAACCATGACACTGGAGTTTTGGTAAGCATTGCATTGCAGTTTCTGAGCCCTGGAGAGGGGCAACAGCAGTGGCAATGGGCGCCCTCAGAGGGCCAGGGCTCTAGGCGCCTGACTAGTTTTTCTAATGACAGCACCAGCCCTGAATGAAATGTCTTGCTCCCTCTTTTCCTCCATAAGAGCATATGAAAAATAAGATATTAAAAATAATATTGCTGCACATGTCTTCTGTATTAGTTTATAAAACATTAAATCTTAACCAGGCAGGATTATTGATAATATTATCAAAAACCATGTACCAAAACCATTGCACAACAGCAGGTGAAATGCTGGCCCCAGCTACCTGGTCACATAATTGCACTTTTAAGAAAAGATAAGCAGAGTCCAGAGTCTCAGTAGATTTGTTTTTTTGTCTTGTGCTTCAGGCAGAAGCCCCATGAGGCTGCTGGAGTTCAGTAGCAGTGGAGTCTGGATGAAGGGAGGAAGAAGGCCGAGCGGTTCCGCTGCTCCAGCTCCAACACACCACTTTGGCAACAAAGACTGTGAGGTATTGAGCTCTTCTGCATCTCGACTTTCAGCACGGCTGCAACGAAAGCAAACAAGGGAGACTAGACATCAGCAACATGAAACCATCAACTTTTCAGAACCCACAATAAGCCAAAATGAGATCAATTAACTGACTAGGATGAAATGCAAGGACAGTGCTAGAGACGGTTCCTTCTTGGGCTTTTGGCTAATACTCAGAACCTATACAAAACAGATGAATGCTCCGCAACCTGATCCTCTATACTACCTACTACTTTTCATTTGTATAGCGCTACAAGCCGTACGCTGCACTGTACAGACACATGTATGAAAATGTATTACATTAGGACCAAAGCAGGAGAATTACAATGTTTGTTCCTTTGGTCTTCCATTTTCTTCCAGCTCACTTGGAAATAGTGCCAGGACACAAGTGCCCTAAGCCTGCATCAGGGCCGACCCAACCACTAGGCAAACTATGTAGTTGCCTAGTGTAACGGTTTCTGGGTGGGCAGCAAAGAACAACTACAATAAAAGCAAAGCAATGGGTCCAGGCAGCTACACAAACTCAGAGTCATCAGTGCATACTTTTACCTTCAGGAATAATGGACAATATGCAAATAACCATTTACCTTTGTAAATGGCTTCTCAGAATCCCCCTCATATTTAGAAAAACAAAAGTTTAATGTTTCAAAAGTCAAAATGTCCAAATATGCATTTTTATATGTTTTCTAAGAGGGATGGTGTTGAGATGATTAAAAATGAGTTTAATAAACAAAATTTTGGGGAGGGGACACTAGGGGTCTAAAAGCTAATAGCAACGGGGATGTAAGGCTGAAGTTTTGTCCAGAGTGCCTAATACCCTTGCACTGGCCTGGGTCTTCATTCCTAGCTACTTGGGGATTTTCCTAGTCAGGTCATTGCTGCAAGGGTCCTGAGGCCTATGAAACCTTGCATCATAGCCTTTAACTCTGGCTGGCAGGAGTTTCCTAAATGATGATCAGCACCGTCACAAGTAAAAGCTGGGAACACCGCTCTGTAGCACCACCAACCCGATGCAGGAACTGAACTCAGGACCTTTCACATGGCCACGCACAACACGACCGCCAGTCTAATGGGCCGGCCTCCTCTTTGGTCTTAAACATATCACCAATTTATTCAGAGTATATAGTGGACAGGATCTCCCCGTAACCCTTAAAGCTGACGACCGAAATACCAGCCCTCCAGTCGGGTCTCATTAGCTTGCCCGTCACCTTCTCTACCTAAGTAGTTCTGACGATGGGTTTGTGGCCATTTATAAATATAAAATTACAGAAATCACTGTACACAAAGAGAAAAGGAAACCAATTTGTGTTAAAACCATGTTACCCTCCCCCCCCCCCTGTTTTTTTTTTCATGCAGCAAGCAAACAGCGTGAGGTTTTGACAAAAGCTCAGAACTCTTCACCCCGTTCCTTGGGTAATTGATTGTATAGTTTTGTCCTACAAGAGGGAAGCGATTTGCAATGCAAAACTCTCACTTATGGCGCTATTCTCTATTGGCTAAGTTAAGTACACAAAGCTCGGAGAGCACCCCCCACCACCTCCCAACTCCTCTCTTGAGTGGACACTTTCTCAGTAAAATCACAAGTCATTGGAAAAACTAAACTTGTGCGTGGGGGGGGGGGCGGGGGGGTTGCACTGCCACAATTCAATTTACAGCTGCATGCACAAATGCAGACTAAAGAATATTCCACCAGTAAAGGTGGCTCTCGAGAGCTACTTCACTGTGACACTCCTTGGGCTCATGAAGGCGACCGTATGTCAAACTACAGCCTGCGAGATATGACTATTCTAATATTCAGAGGCATCCAAGTAGCAAAAGTGCATGGCTAAACCAGGAAAGTGGAAACCGTGTCCAGTTAAATGAATCCGAGAGGAAAGTACTAAAATAAAAGCAGCGTCTGCTATGGCTTAAATTAGACCGGTTGGCGTAGAGCAAAGCAAAGTAGAGAGCAAAGTTATATTGCAAATGTGTCCAACAAGCAGCAACCCCTGGTCTCCCTCCGGTGCAGGGTGCGGGCGATGCGCTCTTACCGCGGCCTCAGTAGCGCTCGAACCAGCTGGTGAAGTGCAGCAGCTCCCGATCCTCCGTGCTCAGCGCCCCCTCGTAGCCGCTCTCGTCCGACGAACAGGAGGAGTGCGGCGAGCCCGGGACGGAGCTCTCCTCGCTGGCCGCCGAGGAGGAGGAGAAGGACGGCGGCGAGGACGCGGCAGAGGCGTAGCAGCAGCCCCCGCCCTCCGGCGAAGGCAGCAGCCTGTCCTGCAGCGCAGCGCTCACCGCCTCGTGCTCGTCCAGCAGCTGCTGTAGCGCTCGGATGTACTCCACCGCCGAGCGCAGCGTCTCCACTTTGCTCATCTTTTTGCTCGCGCCCCCGTTGGGAACGTGCTGGCGCAAGGTCTGGAAGCCCATGTTCACCAGCTTCACCCGGTTCCTCTCCCGCTCGTTGCGACGGGCCACCGCTGCCGTCCCGGGCTGCAGGGGACTGAGTCCCTGGAAAGCCAGACGCCTTTTACAGCGCAGGAGCTCCGGGGAGCAGGAACGCTGCTTGCTGGGTCCTTTGCCCTTTAGTCCCGAGGTTGCGGGCACCGTGCATCCTCCTCCGGCGCCTGGCATGCACTGCCCAAGCTGCAACGAGCCCGAACCGGTGCAGGTACCGTGCACCATCTCCAGTTTCATCAGTCCCGGTGCACTGAGGTTGCAGCTCTCCAAAGCGTAGCTTGTACACGGATTTGGCATCGCTTGCACCACGCAGCCGTTCATCCTTCCCTTTCCGCTTTTTTCGCCGGGCAGAAAAGTGACAAGGGCGACTTCAAGGCTTCCCAAACAAAACAAAATATTGGGAGCGTGGTATGCTCGTGGCCAACGCGTGCGCTGCAGCACTTTTGCTTACAATTAGCCAAGTTCCTTGTTCTCTCTTTTTAAATAGCCCCCTGGTTTCCCAGCCTCCTCCCTCTTGGCCTGTATACTATTCTCTATTACCCTAGTACAGAGCGCTCAGAGGGCTCCCTCCCCCTGACTCCTCCCTTCAGCAGACACTTTCCTATCAAAACCCTGACTGCCCCCCCCCCTCCTTTTCTCTCTCCTCCAAGCACACATTTCAGCTTGAGGTGTAGAGTTTCACCCATTAGCTCCCCCCCCCCCTCTATGCTACAGACAGGTTGGACCACGAGGTGTCAAACTCATTTCAATGTTCAACCTGAACGAAAAATAATTTGCTGGCCACCGGCCTCTTAGACCCCACTTGTTGTGTTCACTGGACCCTAAGCGCTTATGAGCACCGGCTTACACGTCTCTGTACAGCCTTGTAGCGCTATACGAAGTACTGGGTGAATGGGGTTTGAAGTTAGGCGATCAAGACAAACCGTGGGCTCCTCACAAAGTGTGCAAGACATGTGAGGAAGATCTACGCTTATGGATGAAAGGTAAAAAACAAGCATTTCGTTTCGGAATACCTATGATGTGGCGTGAACAAAGAGACCACAGCAGTGACTGCTATTTTTGCTCTTGCATTGTGAAGGGATACAACTTAAAAAATAAGAACGTAATAAGTTACTCCAACCTTCCCTCAGCAATTAGGCCTATGCCTCATAGCAACGAAGTACCTGTTCCTGAACCACCAAAATCTTTGGGTCATATTTGTGTGGACGGTTCTGATCATGATGAGACTCATCAGATGGCTTTTCCCGATGAGTCCAGTACTTCCTAGTTTGAAACTGAACCAGATCCGAAACCTGAACTTTTCTCTCAAGCTGAATTGAATGATTTAGTCCGGGATTTAGGACTCCCAAAAGATGCTGCCCAACTGCTAGGTTCTCGGCTTAAACAGAAAAATCTATTGTCACCAGGAATAACTTTTTATTGGTACCGCAACCGCGAGACACAATTTTTGAAGTATTTCAGCAAAGAGGAAGATTTGGTATTTTGCAACGATATATACGGAGTGATGGAAAAGTTTAAACTCAAGTATGATCCTGCTGAATGGCGGCTGTTCATTGATTCGTCAAAAGACAGCATAAAAGGTGTTCTTCATAATGGCAACACATTCGCTTCAGTTCCTATTGCTCACTCTGTTATTCTCCAAGAAAAATACGAGAATTTGGCCCTGATTCTTCAGAAGATTCGTTATGATGAGCATAAGTGGATGATTTGTGGAGACTTTAAAATTCTATCCATGCTATTAGGGCAGCAATCCGGTTTCACCAAATATTCCTGCTTCCTTTGCTTGTGGGATAGCCGGGCCCGCGACCTACACTGGGGGAAAAAAGACTGGCCAATTCGGGAGTATTTGAGACCCGGTGAGAAAAATGTTCTTCATGAGAGCTTGGTACCTCGTGATAAAATTCTATTACCACCTCTCCACATTAAGTTGGGTCTCATTAAGCAATTCATCAAGTCCCTTCCAAAAGATGGTGAGTGCTTTCGGTACCCTTTTGCTCAAAGTTCCCCCGACTTTCTGAAGCAAAGCTAAAGGAAGGAGTGTTTGTTGGCCCTGATATAAGGAAACTCATTTCAGATGGAGCATTCGCTGAAACGATGTCTGAGAAGGAAAAAGAAGCCTGGGATTCCTTCAAGGATGTTGTTCTCAAATTCTTGGGGAACAGGCGGGATGAGAACTATAAGGATATTGTTGCCAGGATGCTCAATGCCTTCAAAGAACAAGGCTGTAACATGAGCCTGAAAGTCCATTTCTTGCACTCCCATGTGAACTACTTTCCCGAAAACTTGGGGGCGTACAGTGAAGAACAAGGTGAAAGGTTTCACCAGGACATCAAGGACGCAGAGAGAAGGTACCAAGGAAGATGGAACACCACTATGATGGCTGATTTCTGCTGGTTGCTGCTGCGGGAAACCCCAGATGAAAAATACGCCAAGCAGCACACCAAGAGAAGCATTCGGGGGAAGAAGAAACGGGCCCACCAGGAGATTGATTGACCCAAGAATGACTTTAAAATCTAAACTGTGTTGACAAATATCGTGTTTTTACTAAACTTTGAAATAAAAATTTGCTAGTTATTACCACAGTGTCGGATCTCATTTATTAGAATTTTATTTTCACACCATCGGGTGTTTGTCTTCATGTATTGCAATGGTGCGGTTTGCGTTTTCTATTCTTACATACATACCTGTACAACATTTTTTGCACATTTCTTTGCTTTGCTTTGTGTCTAACCTCGCTCTTATATGCTCAATGTTTGTGCACATGTATGTGGCTGTTTTAAGTGCAGACGATTTTGCTACCATCACAGTGTGTTTTGTTGACATTACTCTATTCTTATGTGCTGCCTTGTTACAATTTTCTTTATTCTTATTTGAATAACTACTAAACAATTAGTATAAAGAATTCATCCAAGAAACTTTTATCTCGATCGCACTCAATCTGAAACGTTCACCTCAAACTGCTAACCCAATGTAGCAAAACATCTGTACGTGATGGAGCAAATTGGTTACCAGATTTGGATTCAGCGCACCAAAAAATGTAAAAATCAATCGAAACATTAGAGGCAGTTTGAAAAAAATTTTTTTAGTGTACCTGTGTAATTGATGCCTTTGAATTAAGGTGCTGGGGACGAATACTGTGTATACTATGGACTACCCAAAGAACAAATCAGTCAATACCAGAGGAGATCAAACCTAAGTTTTCTTTACAAGCTCATATGACAAGGCTTCAACTATCATACTTTGGACACATCATGCAAAGAGAGTGATCATTAGAGAGGCATCATGCTTGGCAAGGTTGAAGGTCAACGCAAAAGAGGAAGGCGAGCAATGAGGTGGATCCATACAATAACAGCATCTACAGGCCGTTGCAGAAAGCTAGCATGGGCTTTAGGAGCCTATAACGTCACATTTAAACATGTTTAAATGCATTTTTACATCCTCCCCATGCAGGAAATAGACTTAAACGCCGATGGAAAATCTAGCAACCAATTGACACCAGTCATATTTAAATGAGTACTCATTATTTAAATCTTCTGGGTTGGTATGCAAATCATAGCTACGCCTGATGCAGAGACAGGCGTAGATGATTTCACAACCAGCCATAGCGCCAAAATTTTAACTGCAGGGTCTGAGCAGAAGTAAACCTCTAACGCTGCCCTTGACAATATTTTGATGACCACCGGGTGCTTTCCCCAATGCCTAGATCATCTTCTCCCCAGATGATCAGGCATCGGGCAAAGCCCTCGATGCCATCAAAACAGTGTTACACCGTGCTGACAAAAAAACAAAAAGATAAAGCCAAAGTGAAACCAGATTTCTGGTGTTCTGTATGGTGCTGTTCATCAATCTGTCATAAGAAGATGCTGTGTGCAGATAACTACTGTTTTTAAATTGCCAGGAAGCATAGGAACATAAGATATGACATACTGGGTCAGACCAAGGTCCATCAAGCCCAGTATCCTGTTTCCAACAGTGGCAATCTAGGACACAAGTACCTAGCAGTTTCCCAAAAAAACACAGGTTCCACAATGCTTGTATTGGGTCAAGCAGTGGATATTCTGGGTCCCTTTTAATAATGGGCCTTTCCTCCAGGAACTTGTCCAAATCTTTTTTAAATCCAACTTCACTAACAGCTTTTACTACATCCTGCAGTAGCAAATTCCAGAGTTTGATTACACGCTGAGTGAAAAAAAATTCTCTTATTAGTCTTAAATAGGTTACCCTGTAGCTTCATTGCATGTACCCTAGTCTTTCTATATTTTGATGGCATGAACAATTGATCTATGTTTAGCGGTTCCACTCCCTTCATTAATTTATAGACCTCTGTCATATCTCCCCTCAGCCATCTATTTTCCAGGTTGAAGAGCCCTAACCTTTTTAGCCTCTCTTCATAGGAGTATCCTTCCATCACCTTTGCCATTTTGGTGGCTCTTCTCTGTACCTTTTCTAATAACTCTATATCCTTTTTAAAATATACCTCAGAGGGATGACCAAAATTAGCCCCCGGTGCTTGGGGAGAGCAAGCCAAACTAACGCAGACTTCTTGTGCGCATGTGTTTGACTTGCTCTTCCTATTTATTGCTGTGGTGACTCATTTGCATGGGCAGGTTTACCGCGGTGGGCATTTGCATATTGCAACCTTCCAGCATCACACGTTAAAATGTGTGCGTTGTCAGGAACGTTAAACAGTTGATTCAGCGGGGGTCTAGCACCGGCTTCCTGCATCGGCCTGCTAATGAGCTGCCTGACTGAAGACCAAACACAGTTTAGGACAATTATCCAAAGGGTCGCCATGAGTCAACACCGACTCAACGGCACAGAACAAGAAAAGGGCAGGTAAAACCCTAGGCAAGTTACTGGGCAGACTAGACAGACCACTCCTGCCGCCATTCACTCTGTTACTATGTAATAATAAACACTGCTCACATCAGTCTGACCTTCATCAAGCCCACTACTTCAAGAACATCATATATATTTATAATTGTATATGAAAGTATGTGTTTTTACTTTAGTAAAATAATGTAACTGTTTTATGTTGATGAAATAATGTGTTTACCTGACATTTCTTGCGCACTCAATTAATTTGATCATTTATTTTTGGGGGGAGGGAGGGTGTAGATCTTAATTATTGGTAGTAGGAAGGGAGGAGGGCATAGAACAGTGATTCTCAATCTGTGGGTCGCAACCCCCACGGGGGTCACCACAGGATTTAGCAGGGGTCGCCTCACTCTACCAAGTAAAAAAAAGAAAAGTGCACATGTTGCTGCCTCTGCCAAGTCCACTTCTCGGCAGCGGCAAACTCACCGCCTCCCTTCTAATGCAGCCACGGCTCTCTGTCTCTTAGGGAACTGCGGCTGTGCCTGTGAAGCCGTTGCGGAGCCTTATTCTGTCTCTCGACGGGCTCCGTGCTGCATTGTCCCGCCTCCAAAGGAAGTAGTAAACAACAGCCGCGGTTCCCTAAGAGACAGGGAGCCGCGGCTGCAGAAGGAGGAGGCAGACATGGGGAGAGGGGAGGAGGGGGCCGGGGGGCTGCCATGGGGGAGGGAGGGGGGCTGACATGGAGGGAGGGCTGACATGGAGTGAGGGAGGGAGGGGGCTGACATGGACAGATGGGGAACTAACATGGATGGAGGGAGGGAGGGGGGCTGACATGGACAGATGGGGGCTGACATGGATGGATGGAGGGAGGGGGGCTTATATGGATGATGGAGGCAGGCTGACATGGATGGGGGGGCTAACATGGAGGGAGGGAGGGGGGCTGACATAGAGGGACGGAGGGAGGGACGGGGACTGACATGGACAACGGGGAGAGACGGGGACATACTGGACAGACGGGATAAATGCTGGACAGAGGGGAGAGACGTGAGGGTTAGGATTATAATGGGCTGATGGGGGAGCTTGCACGGATAATGGGCAGATGGGGGGGCTAGGACTGGTAATGGGTTGATTAGGGAAGGCTAGGACTGGGAATGGTCTGATCAAGGGGGGGGGGTTGGGACTGGTAATGGGCTGATTGGGGGCTAGCATTGAAAATGAGCTGATCGGTGAGGTTAGGACTGGAAATGGGCTGATTAGAGGAGGCTATGACTGGTAATGGGCTGATGGGGGGGGGGGTAAGGCTGGTAATGGGCTGATTAGGGGAGCCTAGCACTGGTAATGGGGTTGAGGGGGGACTAGCACTGGAAATGAGCTGGTTAGGGGAGGCTAGGACTGGTAATGGGCTAATGGGGTAGGGTAGGACTGGTAATGGACTGATGGGAGGCTAGCATTGGAAATGAGCTGATCGGGGGAGCTATGACTGGAAATGGGCTGATTAGTGGAGGCTAGGACTGGTAGTGAGCTGATGGGGGGTAGGACTGGTATTGGGCTGATTAAGGGAGGCTAGCACTGGTAATGGGGTTGAGGGGGGACTAGCACTGGAAGTGAGCTGATTGGGGGGCTTCAAATGGGAATGGGCTGATTGTGGGGAGGGGAGGATAGAGCTGTTGGCCCTGGAAGAAAACTGAGGGCTAAGGCTACAAATGGGCAAATGGGTTGATATGAGGGGATGGGAGAATGGAACTGGAAGGGAGTGGATCTGAGAGGGGCTGCCATGGTATTTATTCTAGAAGGGACTGGTCAGTGGGGAAAGAGGGGGACTGGAAGGGAATGGACACCAGTGGAAGTCATGGGAATGCAAGTTGACATTGGAAGGTACTGAGAGTGAGGACTGGAAAGGGGCTGATACTGGGGAGGGTTACTGGGACTGGAAATAGGCTGATGGAAAGAAGTGAAGAAAACGAAATTAGAGATAAGAAATGGCAGATGGACCATAGACCACAGAAAGAGAGCTAAGAGAAGACAGGAAAGCAGAAGCCTCAGATCGGGACCTGCATGATCAGAGAATAAATTGGTCAGACAACAAAAGGTAGAAAAAATAATTATATTTCATATTAGTGGTTTGACTACAAAATCATAATAATTTTGAAATCATATATTGTTACTTGTTATTGGGATTAATTATTGTGGTTTAAATAAGTAAATTTTATAAATAAAAACATATTGCAAAGGCCTATAATATATTTTCAACACTGCTAGCTTCCCCTTCCTCCCCAACAATGTGTTAACAGTAAAGGAAGAGAGACGCATTTGATTTTATCATTGGGGGTCATCACAAGTTGAACAATGGTAAAAGGGGTCACTGTACAAAAAAGGTTGAGAATCACTGGGATAGAATATGGGGAAAGGGATCTGAGGGTGGGGGAGAGAGGATCGCAGACCACAGCAATGGAGAGGTGATCTCAAGCTGGTGGGGCAGAGGGAGCGTGGGGGAGGAAACAGTGAGCAGGGGCAGGAGGAGGAGGAGGAGGAGAAGAGGAAGGGGGACTGGGAACAGAAGAAGAGATAATTCCCTCAAACCCCAATCTATATCCTACCCACAGTACTACGCCTTCTCGTCCCCTCTCTTACTCTTCCCATCCTCTCTCACCCCCACCCTAGATCCTCCCAGACCCCATCAGTCACTCCTCCCAGCACCTCCGCTCCCCTTCTCTTACTCTTCCCATCCTCTCTCACCCCACCCTAGATCCTCTCAGACCCCATCAGTCACTCCTCCCAGCACCTCCGCTCCCCTTCTCTTACTCTTCCCATCCTCTCTCACCCCACCCTAGATCCTCTCAGACCCCATCAGTCACTCCTCCCAGCACCTCCGCTCCCCTTCTCTTACTCTTCCCATCCTCTCACCCCACCCTAGATCCTCTCAGACCCCATCAGTCACTCCTCCCAGCACCTCCGCTCCCCTTCTCTTACTCTTCCCATCCTCTCTCACCCCACCCTAGATCCTCCCAGACCCCATCAGTCACTCCTCCCAGCACCTCCGCTCCCCTTCTCCTACTCTTCCATCCTCTCTCACCCCACCCTAGATCCTCCCAGACCCCATCAGTCACTCCTCCCAGCACCTCCGCTCCCCTTCTCTTACTCTTCCCATCCTCTCTCACCGCCACCCTAGATCCTCCAAGACCCCATCAGTCACTCCTCCCAGCACCTCTGCTCCCCTTCTCTTACTCTTCGCATCCTCTCTCACCCCACCCTAGATCCTCCCAGACCCCATCAGTCACTCCTCCCAGCACCTCCGCTCCCCTTCTCTTACTCTTCGCATCCTCTCTCACCCCACCCTAGATCCTCCCAGACCCCATCAGTCACTCCTCCCAGCACCTCCGCTCCCCTTCTCTTACTCTTCCCATCCTCTCTCACCCCACCCTAGATCCTCTCAGACCCCATCAGTCACTCCTCCCAGCACCTCCGCTCCCCTTCTCTTACTCTTCCCATCCTCTCTCACCCCACCCTAGATCCTCCCAGACCCCATCAGTCACTCCTCCCAGCACCTCCGCTCCCCTTCTTACTCTTCCCATCCTCTCTCATCCCACCTTAGATCCTCCCAGACCCCATCAGTCACTCCTCCCAGCACCTCCGCTCCCCTTCTCTTACTCTTCCCATCCTCTCTCACCCCACCCTAGATCCTGCCAGACCCCATCAGTCACTCCTCCCAGCACCTCCGCTCCCCTTCTCTTACTCTTCCCATCCTCTCTCACCCCACCCTAGATCCTCCCAGACCCCATCAGTCACTCCTCCCAGCACCTCCGCTCCCCTTCTCTTACTCTTCGCATCCTCTCTCACCCCACCCTAGATCCTCCCAGACCCCATCAGTCACTCCTCCCAGCACCTCCGCTCCCCTTCTCTTACTCTTCCCATCCTCTCTCACCCCACCCTAGATCCTCGCAGACCCCATCAGTCACTCCTCCCAGCCCCTCCGCTCCCCTTCTCTTACTCTTCCCATCCTCTCTCATCCCACCTTAGATCCTCCCAGACCCCATCAGTCACTCCTCCCAGCACCTCCGCTCCCCTTCTCTTACTCTTCCCATCCTCTCTCATCCCACCTTAGATCCTCCCAGACCCCATCAGTCACTCCTCCCAGCACCTCCGCTCCCCTTCTCTTACTCTTCCCATCCTCTCTCACCCCACCCTAGATCCTCCCAGACCCCATCAGTCACTCCTCCCAGCACCTCCGCTCCCCTTCTCTTACTCTTCCCATCCTCTCTCACCCCACCCTAGATCCTCCCAGACCCCATCAGTCACTCCTCCCAGCACCTCCGCTCCCCTTCTCTTACTCTTCCCATCCTCTATCACCCACCCAGATCCTCCCAGACCCCATCAGTCACTCCTCCCAGCACCTCCGCTCCCTTCTCTTACTCTTCCCATCCTCTCTCACCCCACCCTAGATCCTCCCAGACCCCATCAGTCACTCCTCCCAGCACCTCCGCTCCCCTTCTCTTACTCTTCTCTTACTCTTCCCATCCTCTCTCACCCCACCCTAGATCCTCCCAGACCCCATCAGTCACTCCTCCCAGCACCTCCGCTCCCCTTCTCTTACTCTTCCCATCCTCTCTCACCCCACCCTAGATCCTCCCAGACCCCATCAGTCACTCCTCCCAGCACCTCCGCTCCCCTTCTCTTACTCTTCCCATCCTCTCTCACCCCACCCTAGATCCTCCCAGACCCCATCAGTCACTCCTCCCAGCACCTCCGCTCCCCTTCTCTTACTCTTCCCATCCTCTCTCACCCCACCCTAGATCCTCTCAGACCCCATCAGTCACTCCTCCCAGCACCTCCGCTCCCCTTCTCTTACTCTTCGCATCCTCTTGTATGCTTTCTGATTCCAACTCATCCTCTCTCCCTACTCGTCTACATCTCTTCTAATCCCCTCACTCCACTCAACACCCTTCTGTAGTCCCTCCAGTCTCTTCCCCTTCCTCCCACACAACGCATAGCAAGAAGAGCTCCACTAGGCCTGGGAAGCTAGTCTTGTTCAGAGCACAGACTGTGAATAAAATAGGGAGGGAAGGCTCAGTCATTACGTGCCCCCCCCCCCCACCTCTGTTTTACAGAAGCTGCAGCTCGGTGCACTGTGCTCCACTGGGGCTGGGAGACAGACTGCTGCTGCTCTGACCTATGACAGGGTTGCAGTGGGAAGGCAAAACACATGAAGCCTAGGGGAGGGGGGGATAAGTAGTAAGGGCTGGAGGAGGAGAGAATCACTGCAAGATCTCCCTGCTGCTCAGACCAAGACTCTGAAAGAAGAAGGAAGCCTCCAGCCCATTGCTTGCATTCCCACTGCTTCACAGAGCTTCTGTGCTCCAGGGGAGGGGAGGGGGGGGGAAGCAGCTCCTGCTCTGAAGCCAGGGGAAGAAGTACAGCAAAGGAAAGTTCACGGAGAACTGCACACTAGGGGTGTGCAATCTTCAGCGCCCAGTCAGTTTATCTGGGCGCTTAAAAATTGGAAGTGTTTGCATACCGCATGTGCACAGTATACCTAGGTATTAAGGCAGGTATAACTGCATCTCGCACTTTAAAAAGTTTCAACACACATACATACAATGAATGTGAATTTTTTTTTTTTTAGTACTGTCAAGTTAGTGCTGACTCCTGGCGAACCAGCTACCTCTGGGTTTTCTTGGCAATGTTACCTGAAGTAGATTGCCAGGCCTTTTCTTCCGAGGCAATGGAGCGGGGGCAGGAGGAGAAGAGGAAGGGGGATTGCCCAAGGTCACAAGGAGTGTCAGTGGGTATCAAACCCTTGAACCTCTGGGTACCAGGCAGTTGCTCTAACCTCTAAGTAAATAGGAGAAACAAATTGAATACCGGAAAACTGGGAATAATTTGTTTCAAACAAACACAAGCCAAACGTTTTTATGGCACTGGCTTGATAAACAAGAGACCAGGGTCCGATTCCCACTAGCACTCCTTGTGGCCTTGGGCAAGTCACTTAACTCTCTATTTCCTTGGAAGAAAGGCCTGGCAATCTACTTCCGGTCACACTGCCGAGAAAACCCAGGAGCTGCTGGATTTCCAGGCGTCAGCCTTGACTCAAAGGCAGAGATTATATTTGCATTTTTGCATACATATAGTGCATAAGCAGCAGGGGGGTGGGGGGGGGGTTACCAGATGTCCCCCATTTTAGAGCAGTGTCCCCACTTCCACCTGTTTGTCCGCCTTCTGTCCTCGATTTCAGCAATGCGGACAGAGGGAGTAGACAAAAAAATTATTTTCAATTTAGTGATTTGACGATATCATTTTTTAGAATTTACATCCATTATCTTTATATTTTGCACAGTATGGGGAAATGAATCACTGTGTCTATGTCTTTATCACTTTGGAAGCAATATTGTTGCTGTCATTGGATGGATTTTAAACCATTCTGTTTCTCCTTGTTCTGTTCAAACTTGCTTCTTGATCAATGTAAAGGTTGTGCAAGAGAACAATCAGGTGTTCTGGTATACCCATGCTTCTTTATTTATTTAGACAGATTTGTATACCACCTTATCCTACAATCAAAGTGGTTACATCACATTGGAGGGTTACATTTAACATGTGGGTACTTAACATTATATTATAATTAATAGAGTGCTTCTTAATGTGGCCCAGAGTTTCTCATGGTTTACACAGTCAAAAGCCTTGCTGTAGTCGATAAATCACAAATAGATATCCTTTCGGTATTCTTTAGTCTTTTCAAGGATCCATCTCACATCCGCGATGATGTCTCTCATTCCTCGCCCTTTCCTGAACTCTGCTTGCACGTCAGGTAGTTCTTGTTCCAGGTATGGTTGTAGTCTCTGTTAATAATCTCGCTGGCATGTGGGATCAGAGCAATTATGCAATAATTTCCACAGTCAGTTAGATCACCTTTCTTTAGTATTGGTAAAAACACAGATCTTTTCCATACTTTCCCCCTACCTGTTTAATTTATATGCAGAACAAATCATCAGAGAAGCAGGATTGTATGAAGACAACAGAGGTGTGAAGTTTGGAGGGAGATTCATCAACAACCTTCGCTATGCTGATGATACCACATTACTGGCCGAAAGTGAAGATGATCTGAAACATTTACTTCTCACCATCAAGGAACATAGTCTTGAAATGGGCCTACACCTTAATGTAAAGAAGACAAAGATAATGACAAATGGCAGAATCAATAAGTTCATCGTTGAAGGAGAAGAAATTGAAATCATGGACAACTTTAACCTACTTGGATCAACTATCAATAAAGAAGCAACAAGCAGTCAAGAAATCAGACGATGCATTGCTCTTGGCAGAATGGCTATGAAAGACCTAGATAAGATTCTCAAGAGCAGAGATGTCTCTCTCCATACAAAGATTTGACTCGTTCAAGCCATGGTATTTTCAACAACATCATATGGATGCAAAAGCTGGGACAGTGAAAAAGACAGACAAGAAGAAAATTGATGCCTTTGAATTATGGTGCTGGCAGCGAATACTGTGTATACCATGGACTGCCCAAAGAACAAACCAGTCAGTACTAGAGGAGATCAAACCTAAGCTTTCTTTAGAAGCTCAGATGACAAGACTTCAACTTTCATACTTTGGACATATCATACGAAGAGAGAGATAGTAACATAGTACTGTAAATGACGGCAGATAAAGACCAGTATGGTCCATCTAGTCTGCCCAGTAAGATGGCAAGAGTAGGTGCACCTGCCGCTCCGTGCAGGCCACCCCTCCTCATGTGTGTTTTAGGGGTAAACCCACTGCTCCGTGTGAGACACCCCTGTATGTTGTAAAATTAGATAAGTTTAGTTTGATTTTATCCTGTTGCTGTAAAGGGATCCACTGTGTCTGTCCCATGCCATTTTGAATTCTGTCACTGTATTTGCCCCCACCACTTCTATCGGGAGGGCATTCCAAGTATTTCCTGACATTGCCTTTCAATTTACCCCCTTGCAGCTTCATGTTATGCCCTCTAGTTTTACAGCTTCCCCGTCTTTGGAAGAGGTTTGTTTGTTCATTATTTCTCTTTAAGTATTTAAAAGTCTGATCATATCTCCCCTGTCCCTCCTCTCCTCCAGAGTGTACATATTTAGGTTGTCTAGTCTCTTCTCATAAAGCTTCTGATGTAGGCTCCAAATCATTTTGGTCACCTTCCTCTGAACCTTTTCCAGTCTTTTTATATCCTTTGTAAGATATGGTCTCCAAAACTGAACACAGTATTCCAAGTGAGGCCTCACCAGCGACTTATAAAGTGGCATTAGTACCTCTTCCTTTCTGCTGGTAATTCCTCTTTGTATGCAACCCAACATCCTCCTGGCTTTTGCCACCACCTTGTCGCACTGTTTTGCCACCTTGAGATCCTCAGAAATAATCACACCAAGGTCCTTCTCCTGGTCCATGCACACCAACCTCTCGCCCCCTATCAGGTACATTTCCCTTGGGTTTCTGCTTTCCAAGTGCATGACACTGCACTTTGCATTAAATCTTAACTGTCAATCATTAGACCAGTCTTCCAGCTTTTGTAGATCTTTCCTCATGTTATCCACTCCCTCAGGGGAGTCCACTCTGTTGCAAACATTAGAGAAAGACATCATGCTTGGCAAGATAGAAGGTCAACGCAAAAGAGAAAGGCCAGCAATGAGATGGATCAATACAAGAACAGCAGCTACAGGTACCAGTCTGTCAACAATGAGCTGCCTGACTGAAGACCGAACACAATTTAGGATAGCTATCCAGAGGGTCGCCATGAGTTGACACCAACTCGATGGAACTTAACATTGGATGGATAGTACAGGGTAATGACTTATCTTCCCTCCTCCATACCTTGTTACTCAAACCAGGAATTAAGATGTTCCTTCCTACCCGCCACCTCCTAGCCCCCTCACATATTCTGGATAAGTGTCCCGGATTTGCCTGAGAAAAAAAAAAAAAGTCAGGCAATCTTAGGGGAGGGAACAGCTTTTGATTTTAGCCTCGGCAGGAGAAATGGGCAGAAGATCTGGGACAATGGAGCCTTGTCAATGTTCACTGGAGGAAGCAGCATCTTTTGGCCATTAAACATGCCTACTGATGACGTTACGTACCGCCAGCTTCCTGTACTTTTCACTGGGTGCAGGAAAGAGTCTCAGGGCCTGAAACAGCCTACTGGCCTTGCATTCGAAGCCCCTGGACTACACATAAAAAGAAACATAAGAAGTTCAAACTACATATAAACAATAAAACACAAACATCAAAACATCTACGACTTCTGCAAGTGCCTTTGTTCTGTAAGATGGATGTTTTCTTACTCCTGTCTTACTCTTCCAGCCCACACTGCTACATCCCAAGCTGAATCCTGTGCATTGATCAGTTGTGCAGAATTCCCCCAGGAACTACCTGCTACCAAACTAAATTGAGCATTTTTCTTGTCCTCCCCACTTACCACTTCATCCAGATCTGGAGCTGCCGCCCTTCTCATTTGCTTGAGAGACTGCTTCTAAGAAACCTCAGCAATGTCACTCTGAGATGCTTTATGTTGCTAGCTGTGAACTGTCTAGTTGTCAACCCACTCCCTCCAGGATCTATTGGTTCAACTTTCTTTGAGGCCACCATCAACCACAGCAGACCTTTAGAATACAGTTTAGATGGATTTGAGTGATTTCATGAATCCTGCAGTGTGGCAAAACTACAATGAAGGCTCTTTAGGATCACATGAGGTTCTCTGAAAACCTGATTAATGAATGGAGATCAGGGCACAGCAGAAATCACATGATAATGTTGCATCAGTTATTAGTAGAGGGAACAGGTAAAAGAGAGATCTACCAGAACAGCAGCAGACAAATTATATCAGACAGAGAAAAGGGGATCTAACAAGGTTCCCAAAAGAGGGGCAGGGCTCAGCCAGCCCACAGAAAGCCAGAGGGTAAACATTTTGTGCGTGTGAGAACTGACATTGTCGAGGATATCATGATTTCTCTCTGCCACACCTTATGTGCCAAAGAAACTAAGCAAACACAACTTTGGATTTAAAGGGGGTTGCAGTTTATTGGTCACACCAGCCCGAGCCTTCACAATACCATTCACGTTCCAGGAACTACTTATCCCTCCAACCCTCATATCACTCCTTCAGTATCCTTGGTTTCAGATACTGTCCTGTGGCTGCCTGCCACATAAATCATCTACCCCGTCACAACCCAGTGTGGGAGCCATTGCCTCCAATCTTCCCCCGGCACTCCTCACTTTATTACTCTTACGCACTAGAGTGGACATGGGCAGCACAGAAACAACAATGCCATCTCTATCCCCAGTGCTCCAAGAACCTAGTCTGATCCCTCATACCAGATCTACTCTTCCACATCCATCCGATCACCAGTCTACTTCCAGGGCTTCCAACCCGAGCCAAGCCAGTGCCAATAAACCTCCTAAGGAGGGAGAGATGTGAGGGAGTCAAAGAGGGTACCTTCAGGGCCTAGGCCACGCTAAGCCAGCCAGGAGGTACCAGCTCCCAACCTCATAGTTATGGGATTTTGGAATTGCATGACGTATCCTGTTTGGACCAGAGTTCTAGCACTGATTTGACTTTTTTTCTTTTCACATTACCTCAGATGAAACACACAGAAATTTCATAAATAGAAAAATTGTTCTTTATTTATAAAATCTAGTTAATGTAAAATATAGGATACTCTTGTAAAATACAAAAACCCTGCATATGGACACTTAAACTTCAGCAAGTGCACTCAGAAAAGCGCCTTCAGTACATAATTATAAAAAAACACAAGCAAAAAACTTTCAAACCAGACACAGAACTATAACATTACAAATTAGCCTTCTCATGGACCTGTCAGAGAACGCTGAATCCCAAACTTTTATTCAGACATTCGTCAGCATTTTAAAGTTTTCTTAAGAAAGGCATTTCTCTGTATAGTATAGGCAGTTCTCTAAAACAGGCTTTATTCCTCAAACTCCTTTCTTTCTTAGGCAAGCTATCTGCACAAGAAGCCAGATAGCGCTTGCAAAGGAAAGAGCTTATTGCTTCTGCAGTAGCCTGGTGGTTCGAGTAGTGGGCTGAGAACCAAAATAGTGAGGGTTCAAGTTTTGTTTCTCCCATGATGCTCCTTATGACCCTTGGTAATTTGCTTAACCCTCTAGTCTCACAGATGTCCCTTTGATCATTGTAAGTGCTCTTGAGCAGGAACTCAGCAACTGAACCGCAATATATAAATTGGCTTGGATTTGGAAAAGGTGAATAATTCAACCAAAGATTTCCCCGCTGTAAAATGTACCAACTTGGATTGACTGAAACTATCAAATTCAAGCAGGGAAGGGACAGACTGATAATATTCTCAAAAATGAAACTACTGCACAACAGCAGATAAAATGCTGGTCCCAACTACCTGGTCGCATAATTGCACTTTTAAGAGAAGATAAAGCAGAGTCTCAGTAGATTTGTTTTTTTGTCTTGTGCTTCAGGCAGAAGCCCCGTGAGGCTGCTGGAGTTTAGTAGCAGTGGAGTCTGGATGAAGGGAGGAAGAAGGCCGAGCGGTTCTGCTGCTCCAGCTCCAACACACCACTTTGGCAACAAGGACTGTGAGGTATTGAGCTCTTCTGCATCTCGACTTTCAGCACGGCTGCAACGAAAGCAAACAAGGGAGAAAACACATCAGCAACGTGAAACCATCAACTTCCCAGAACCCACATAAGCCAAAATGAGGAGATCAATTAACTGACTAGGATCAAATGCAAAGACAGTGCTAGAGACGGTTCCTTCCTGGGCTTTTGGCTAATACTCAGAACCTGTACAAAACAGGAGATGAATGCTCCGCAACCTGATCCTCTATGAAAATGTGTTACAATAGGACCAAAGCAGGAGAATTACAACATTTGGTTCTTCTGTTCTCTGTTTTCTTCTAGATCACCAGCTGGAACCAATGTTAGGACCCAGATACCCTAAGGGGGATGTTTACTAAAGTCCGCAAATTTGCACGCCGCAAAATAGCGCACGGCAACGCGGCATTGAAATGCGCAGAAACGCATTTAAACGCCCTGCACACGTGCGTGTCACCCCCGCACAGGTACGCGGCACACTAACGGGCCCCGTGCAAGTGCGGGCCCGCAAATGTCCGATAGAGGCGTGGAACGGCTAAAGGAGGGCGGAGGAAGGCTCCGGAGGGGCGGAGGGGACGGGGTCAATGGTGGAGAGTGGGAGGGTAGAGGCTCCCCGCACAGTATCGGGCCCGAATTTCATGTACAAAATAGCGCGAGTGAAACACTCGCGGTAGAGGGCATTTAAAGGGAAGATAAACCATTTCCGTCAGCAATGTACAGGAAAACCGGGGAAACCAGCAAAACGTGAGCAGTGTGAAATATGTGCACAGAACAAAATTGCAAATAGAACCCGAAAATGACCACAACAAAGATATTAAAAATAGAAATCCAGCTGGGTAACAGTTATATTGATGGGCAAATATACAAAACACACCCAGCAAAGCTCCAGAAAAAAGAGATGAATATTGGAAGGGTCTATACGGAGCGGAGACACTTCCGAAAAACCATTTCCTTTTTGGAGCTTTCCTCGGAGTGTTTGCTATGGTTGCCCATTAATATCACTGTTGCCCAGCGTGGTGATATGTGTCCCCATTTCCCGTGGTCAATTCCGGGGTTTATGTGCACGTTTGCCACCAGACAGGGTGCATATGCCCACAGTAAAATTGCATAGAGCAGGGTTTGTGACTCCATCCTGCCAGGCTTACTACCTCCAGGGGCTGCATTGTCTCAGTGGCCATAGTGTGGTGCAGTGGACAGAGTCAGTACCTCTAGGACCAGAGGGTCAGGGGTTCAAAGCCCAGCTGGGGCACTTGCCAGCCCAGTTTCTATATTTTACCCACCACTAAACACAGATAGCGCAGACACCCCTGTATTGCAGGGGACAGAAGCATGGGGAAACACCATATTTTAACCAACAACGCGCACAACACCACAACAATGGGCATTACCCACAGCCAAGTACCCCAAATGCAGTCCCGTACTGCCACATTCCAATCAGGTCACCTGCTTTGTATGGAGCATGTTGGGCGGACGAGTACATGTGGTGCAGGGGGCAGTGGCTGCTAGCGACAGAAGACAGAGGCCTAGCCATGTGCAGGCTGCCACCGTCCACTGCAACAGACTGCAACAGACAGGCCCTGTCGGATCCACAGTCATGGACATTCCAGGGAATCCACCCAATCTGTAGCTACACGGTGGTGCAGTGCACACAGACACTGCATGCAAGAGCAGAAGGCCACAGGTTCAAAGCCCAAACTGGGGCAAACTGCCAATCTTGCCCACATATTTTTCCCTCAAGTAAACAGTGATAGTAAGGGCACACCTTTCCTGGCGAGGACATATGCAATGGCAATACGTCTATCTTTTAACCCCACGGAGCACAGACACCATGAACAGGGGCAGTACCTAGAGCAGAATCACGCAAATGCAGTCCTGGTGGGGCACGCACCAGTCAGGTTCCATGATGCCACTCATACAAATGCCTGTGCTGTATATCTATGCACCACCCCATGGCATGTAGATATAGCTCATGCATATTCATGAGGGACAGCAGGAAAACCCGAACAGTGTGATGCAAACCTGGACTGAGTTGGGAATCTGTGCCGTAAAGCAGCAGCCATCAAGGGCAGACACACCCACACCCACACCCACAGGTCCCATTGGCCAATGTCTCCTGGAAAGGCAGACATTGGACCCTGCATGCAGCACCCAAAACTAGCACTTGCATAACTTACCAATGTCATCCTGCACCTGAGGTATACGGTAAGCAGCTCTGAGACGTTTGCTAGGAGCACAGGCAGATAGATATCCATACGTTACGTACATACTGCTAGTTGACCCCATCCAAACAATCTGTTAGGTGTTTGCGGGGGTGCTACAGGCCTGGCCTCTGACGGTGTTTACCACCCTGGGGAGTGACCACCAGCTGTAATGCGTACCATATCCATGCCTTGCCGTGCTCAGGACCGGTTTGGTGGGCAAGGCTAATTACCCCCTCAATCGTAGCACCATGATGGCATAGGTGTGGAAGTGTGTGTCTGTCTATACAGTGGGTGTTGGCTGCAAGCCCCTTCCACAGCCCACACTGCCAGCACTGTTGCCAGTATTGGCCAGCCAATGTGCATAATGAGGTGCAAAGGTACCATGGGTATAGCAGGACAGGGTGGCCTGGCCAGGATGCATCTGCACACGGGCATAGGGCATTGGCTGGGACTTGTAGTGTCCGGCCACCACCTACACTGACAGGGTGGCCAAAGCATGTCCTTTTGGGTGATCTCGCTCACCCTGACTGTGCAGTGACCACAGCATGGCTAGGCACCCCCATAGTGCTGTATAGTAGTTCTCTCATGTGATAGATATGGGTTTCTATTTGGGGCCCAGTCACTGATCTATCTGCTTGCTGTGTATGCAGGCAGCTCAGTTCTGGGTGCATGTATCTCCATTGGGAGCATGCACTATGGACTAACCAGCAGACTGCTTGTAGCTAGTATGTGTCTTGCTGGATTGGCTTGCAGGGTGCAGTGGCTGTTGGCTTGCTGCAGGGGAATATCTGGTGGTGGAGTGCAGCTTACCATAGCCTGGGCTTATGTCTGTCTGCTATTGTGTCATGGCTGTGTACAGGGCTGCCCGGTGGGGGGGGGGGGGTGTTCCTCAGCAGGACTGGGGTTGCTGTTGCCCTCTACTGCCACCTTTAGCAGGGAGGTAGAGTGTGGATCTCTTGATGGGGGACCATGTTTGCCATGGGGGCTGTGCCTGACAGGGATATCCATGGTGTTTGTGCAGAAACTAGCTATCTTACACATTAACACTGCTTTGGAACTCCCGCTTGGCCTCCATCAGCCATGGGAGGTGTTGTGGACCTGGTCCTGGGCGCCTCATTGCACACTCAGGGTGAGCACAGTACCCGCACGATGTAACGGTGTGTGGCTACTCTGTGCCAGTAAAACACCCGGTCAGTGCCCCCTACTAGGCCAAGGTGCTGTGTGGGTGCACCTGGTCACTTCCCCCAACAGGGCCGAGGTGCTGTGGGGTGCATTCCCCATGTTGTGTCCTTCTGATGACAGCTAATTTGCATGTGCAGTGCATCATGGGTACGGGTGGCCTACCCTATCCGGTTTACACCAGCAGAATGTCTGTGAGGTGACGTGTAGGCTATCTGCAGCCAGCCAGGGGCTTGCTTACAGCTATGGAGCTGTAGCCCAATGGTTACGTCATTGCCTGTGCAGCCAGAGGTCATGGGTTCAAACCCACAGTGGGGCCCTTTGATAGGGATGTCCACAGCTTTATTTTTATTTACTGTACATATGTCTATGCCGGCAAGACCACCCTCAGCTTACTATACCCATTAGGTGCCTCTGAGGGTGCTTTATAGGGCGCCCTGTAGGCCACCTTATGGGTGCCATCCATATAGGGTGCACTATACATTATCCTGTGTCGCAACATACATGGTGCCCTATAGGGGACATTCAAGGGTGCCTTGGCGAACAGTGCACTGTAACATGTGCCTTATGGGCCGCCGTATGTTAACATGCTGGGAGAGTGCGTTTGCTAGTAGTGGTAACAAAATAAAATTATCATGCCTCCTACAGCACTCCACAACATAATACATACTGCCTCAGCAAGCATTTTTCACTGGGCATTGTGAGGGGTTGAACCCCCCCCCCCCGATCCCTGCACCATTGGTCAGTGTTTTAACCATTGTGCTGTGGCTCTGTTCCTATGCTTGTGCATCAGCGCGCCGCCTTGTGCCTATCTGCGCGCTGCCTTCTGCCGCCCGAGGACCAGTGCGCCGCCTTATGCCGCCCAAAAAGAACTGTGCGCCGCCTTATGCCGCCCAAAAAGAACTGTGCGCCGCCTTATGCCGTTCCAAATTAATTCCTAAAACAATTTTACCCATTACAGTTGCTGCCTCAGCTGGCCTTTTTCCTTGCGCACAATGGGGGATTGAACCCATGGCCCTTGCACCATTGGTCAGTGTCTTCACCATTGTACTACAGCTCTGTTGTTTTCTATACCCAATGGCGCGCCACTTTGCCTTTCCACGCGCTAATGTCGACCCCCGCACATTAGCGCGACGCGCACACGTCCGGTTGCTTACTCACGGTTTTTTTCTTTTTTCAGCCTGATCCGCCCACTCCTTATATGGCACAGGCACACTACCGCGGCCCCGCACGATAAGAATGTTTAGTAAACATCCCCCTAAGTCTTCATTCACACCTACCTGGGGATTTTCCTAGAATGGTCATTGCTGCAAGGGTCCCACGGCCTTGTGGAACCCTGTATCATAGTCTTTAACTCTAGCCGGCAGGCGTTGCCTTAATGATTATCACCACTGTCCCAACAGTGCAGTGTTTATGCCAAATTTTCAGCACCGGTGTGGGAAAGGAATGCAAAAAATAATCTAGTTCATACACTGCACAAATGCCTGCGTTAACGCCGTGAAGGGCGCAGAAGACTAGAAGGCTGAAGTTAACGTGAGATATTAAGGCAAGATCCAAGGAGGCATTAAGGGTTAGCTCAAGGTCTGCAGAAGAATTTATGCCTGTTTCTTCAGCATGCAGCTCCTGCAACGTTTTTCTAGCTTTGCTGAAGAAACTGCTGAACAAAAAGGGAGGGGAAGAGGGCTGGAACAATGTTATGCTCGTGTGCTGGGTTGTTCTCTGGCGCATAAACAGCAATAGTATTCCGAGCAAAAGTTCTATTCAGAATACTATTGTTGTTTATGCACCGGAGAGCAATCCAGCACATGCGCACAAGTGCCTTTTTGTGCACAGGATATAGGTAAGCATGTCTTGCAGGCTGATTCAGAAAAGCGGCACTAGACGCGTGCTGAATCAAATTTTTACGATTCTAGTAGCGCCCCGACAATGCACAACAACCTGTGATGCGGCAAAAATAGGGTATGCAAATAAAGGGCATGGTAACCGTGCACATGCAAATGAGCCACCCATTAAACTGGGTGCAAAATGGCAGCATTAAACTGGGAGAGCAAGCCAAACACATGTGCACAAGAAGTTGGCGCTAGTTTGGTTTGCTGTCCCAGAGAAACAGGCACCGCGTGGCTAATTTGCCTATCATCCCCCACAGTATTTTAATGGTTTCAGGGATGATTGCGGGATTAGGAAAAGCCCCCGTTGCCGTCAAAATACTGTTGGAGGCCGGTGCCCCAACAGAAAGTGACTACCTGGTGGTCTAATGGCCCCTGAACTCCCCACCACAAATTAAAATAAAATAACCTGATGGTCTAGCAGTCCCTGAAACCCCCACCCCTCACCCCAAATTAAAATAAAATAACCTGGTGGTCTAGTGGCCCTTGAATCCCCCACCCCCCACCTTGTACCTTAAAATAAGTGGGAGCGCTGCCTACATGCTCCTGCTCTGGGGCCACCATCTTGAAAAATGGCAGAGCCTGGCCCCTTATAGTGCATTCTTGGATGCACTGGGTTCGGTCAGACTGCCATAAAGGTAGACTATGCCTTATATGGCAGTCTAACCCCGCCCAGTGCATCCCAGGATGCGCCGCATGGGGCCAGGCACAGCCATTTTTCAAGATAGCGGACTCCGAGAGGGAGCGCATAGGCAGCACTCCAGCTTATTTTAAGGTACCGGGTGGGGAGATGGTGGATTTAGGGGCCACTAGACCACCAGGTTATTTTATTTTAATTTTGGATGGGGATTCAAGGACTAGACCACCAGGTAGTTACTTTCTGTCAGGGCACTGGCCCCCGACAGTATTTTGATGGCATTGGGGAGGCTTCAGCCAATGCCGTGATCGTCCCGATGCCATCAAAATACTGTCAGGTGGGGAGATAGGGAAATCAAATCCCTGGTGTTCCAGCAGACCCAATTGTGATGGCATCGGGAGATGGGAGACTTTGCCCAATGATCTGAGGAGAAGATGATCTAGGCATTGGAGAAAGCACCCAGTGCCATCAAAATATTATCGGGGACTATGGCTGGTTGCAAAATCCTCTGCGCCTATCTCTACATCACATGTAGCCATGATTTGCATACCAAGCTATTATGTGCAGCTCATTTCCCTTCAGTTTAAATACATTTAAATACTCATGGCATTAATTGGGCGCTGGTTTTTCCATCTGTGTTTACACGAGTCTGTCTGTTTTCTGCATTTGAGGTTAGCTAAAAAGTGTTTGAAGTGTGCTTAAACGTGACGATATAGATGCTTAAAGACCATGCTAGCTTTTTGCATCGGCCTGTTGGTTTGGCCCAGACTTTTTATGCAGAGCTAATTTGCATGTTCTTTGCTTACATCATCACTGTACAAAACTTCAGTGCTAAACCTGCCTGAGGAAACCTTGCACTAGAGTTTTAGTGCTGGGCTTCTGCATCGAGCTATAAGAGATCTGAACACCGGCTCTGTAGCACCACCAACCTGAGATTTGAAATAAGAACCTTTCAAATGGGGATGCACCACAGGGTCACCCACCCAACGGGCCGGACTCCTCTTTGATCTTAAACATATCACCAACTTATTCAGAGTATGCAGTCTACAAGCAGTGGATAGGATCTTCCCGTAATTCTTAAAGCTGACTACCTAAATACCAGCCCTCCAGCCTCGTCTCATTAGCTTGCCCGTCACCTTCTCCACCTAAGTAGTTCTGACAATGGATTTGTGGCCGTTTATGAATATAAAACTAGAGAAATCACTTTACACAGAGAAAAGGAAACCAATTTGTGTTAAAACCATGTTACCCTTCCCCCCTGCTTTTGCATCTGTTTTATTTCATGCAGCAAACAGCGTGATGTTTTGACAAAAGCTCAGAACTCTTCACCCCGTTCCTTGGGTAATTGATTGTATAGTTTTGTCCTACAAGAGGGAAGCGATTTGCAATGCAAAACTCTTTATCACTTATGCTATTCTCTATTGCCAAAGTACACAATGCTCAGAGGGAGTCCTCTCTCCACCCCCCCCGAACTCCTCCCTCGAGTGGACACTTTCTCACTAAAAACACAAGTCATTACAAAAACTAATGCTGCGCACGGAGGAGTGGGAGGTGACATCCATGCCAAATAATTATACTGACACAATTCATTCGCTTGCACTCGCTTTAAGGGTTTAGTTAATGCAGCTGCATTCCACACCTACGGTCTGCATTTAAAGGTGGCTCACAAGAGGTATCTGATCTGCGATAGGTCCTCGTGCAACCTGAGCATGACACACTTCGAGAACGTGGAGGAACACATATGTCAAAATACTGAAATATGACTATCCCAACATTTCTGAAATCCAGGCTGCAGAGATCACACGCTTAAAGCGAGGAGGTGGGAATCGTGTCAGGTTAATGAATCTGAGAGCAGACTAGGAAAATCAACGGGCTTCCTGCTATGCTCTGGAATTTCGGCGCACACAGAGCACAATTCAACGCAAAACAGCAATGCCAATGCATCCGGGGTCTGCGCTAGCGAACGCTGGGCGGGGCTCGGTCTTACCGAGGGCTCAGTAGCGCTCGAACCAGCTGGTGAGGTGCAGCATGTCGCCGTCTTCCAAGTTCAGCGCCCCCTCGTAGCTGCTCTCGTCTGAGGAATAGGCGGAGCGCGGGGAGCCCGGGTCTGAGCTCCCCTCCCTGCCTGGAGAGGAGGACGTAAAGGAGGCGTAGCAGCAGCTCCCGCAGTCCGGCGATGGCAGCAGCCTGTCCTGCAGCGCAGCGCTCACCGCCTCGTGCTCGTCCAGCAGCTGCTGTAGCGCTCGGATGTACTCCACCGCCGAGCGCAGCGTCTCCACTTTGCTCATCTTTTTGCTCGCGCCCCCGTTGGGAACGTGCTGGCGCAAGGTCTGGAAGCCCATGTTCACCAGCTTCACCCGGTTCCTCTCCCGCTCGTTGCGACGGGCCACCGCTGCCGTCCCGGGCTGCAGGGGACTGAGTCCCTGGAAAGCCAGACGCCTTTTACAGCGCAGGAGCTCCGGGGAGCAGGAACGCTGCTTGCTGGGTCCTTTGCCCTTTAGTCCCGAGGTTGCGGGCACCGTGCATCCTCCTCCGGCGCCTGGCATGCACTGCCCAAGCTGCAACGAGCCCGAACTGGTGCAGGTACCGTGCACCATCTCTAGTTTCATCAGTCCCGGTGCACTGGGGTTGCAGCTCTCCAAATCGTAGCTTGTACACGGATTTGGCATCGTTTGCACCGCGCAGCCGTTCATCCTTCCCTTTCCACTTTTTTCGCCGGGCAGAAAAGTGACAAGGGCGACTTCAAGGCTTCCCAAACAAAACAAAATATTGGGAGCGTGGTATGCTCGTGGCCAACGCGTGCGCTGCAGCACTTTTGCTTACAATTAGCCAAGTTCCTTGTTCTCTCTTTTTAAATAGCCCCCTGGTTTCCCAGCCTCCTCCCTCTTGGCCTGTATACTATTCTCTATTACCCTAGTACAGAGGGCTCCCTCCCTTCCCTCCTCCCTTCAGCAGACACTTTCCTATCAAAACCCTGACTGCCCCCGGCTCCCCTCCTTTCCCAATCCCTCCTCCAAGCTCACATTTCAGCTTGAGGTGTAGAGTTTCACCCATTAGCTTACTCCCCCCCCCCCCCCCCACACACACACACTCTATGCTGCAGACAGGTTGAATGAAAAAAATATACTTTAAGTGGGCTGAGCGAGTTGGAGGGCATAATCCATATTTGCAAATTAAAGTTAGGTATACTTTTAGAAAAGTAAAGTATTTTCCTGACTTTTCTCATGTTCTGTTAATTGGATTGGTCTTATTTTTTCGGAGAGGGAGAGCTCACTAGTAAGAAAGGAGGCAGAAGATCAGAGTTGCCAAGTTACCCAGTTCCAGGAGTGAGATTTTTACCCAGTCCTGGATTTCTGACAAGTTCATTCTGATGAACCTGCAACACTGCTTTCAATGGGTAAAATTGCGGACTACAAATAATAATGCACTGTAAGGCAAATTTAAAGCCAGAACTTGAGTAACTTGACAACTCAAGAAGAGAGAGACTGGTGAAAGGGGAAGTTCTCCTAGGACAAGCAGGATGAGTCAGCCACACTTGGTGACGTCATCCGACTGCGCCGAGACGGAAGTACTCTCCATAACTCAGAAGGGCTTTCGCCCTTCTGAGCATGGGCCAACTGGCCCTGCCCCCGGCCCGCCCCTAGCTAACCAATTTCAGTTCTTCCGCCTTGCCAGCAAGACGGACTTTGCTACTCTCCACCAAAAATGTTTTTCTACAACGTATGTATTATCAGTTTAAATTACCTTATGCCTTCTTCTTGCTTCCCCAGATACCTCCGATCTAGACCAGCTTTGAGCTCTCATCAGGCAGCGGAGAATATCTCCACGCTGCGACCAGGAGCATGGGGGCAATGGGGCTGAAAAGGAAGCACAGGCAGCGCCGCAGCCCAGGACGTGCCTAACAGGCCTCCATCCCCGGCTAGCCCTCTAACAGGCCTTCGTTTCTCCAGTTGCAGCAGAGCTCCGATTCCGAGTGCACGTGCTCTCTTCTGCGCGAAGAGGAGTGGGGGGCACTGATTCAAGCTGCACTCCTAGTGCGAGAGTCGCTGCCGCCGCCAAACCCAGTCGCATGCCTCCGTTGGATGGCCCTGCTCCCTGTGGCACGAGCTGTCCCTTCTGGGACCCCCTTCGGTGCTGCCGGTGCTGCCGCTCCTGCGTCGCTTCGGCTGGTGCAAAAGGGCATCTCTCTGAGACTTTGGCGACTACCTCCCCCCAACCGCAGGCCTCCTTCACTTCAGCTCTCCTTCTCCGATCCTGCTGTCCTGGAGAGCTCGGAGCCAGCCCGCCACGAGGCTGTCATGGCGGCGGCCATATTGCCTGTTTACATCACGGGCCAGACTCCTCCCCCCCACCACGGCGCCATTGGCTCAAGGGAGGAGGAGCCGCTAGCGGAGGACACTCCAATGCCGTCGGTCCCGTTCGGCGCAGAGGCGTCGGCAAGGACAGCGCTGTCGCTCTCTGCACCGGCGCAGGGAAATCTACAGCTAAAGGGTAAGCTCTCTTTGCCGGAGCAGGGTCATGTTTACTTCCATGTTAATTTTCCTGTTACTTGTAATAGGTCTGTTATATCTGACCAATTGTTGTATTGTTTCAATGTAAACCGCACTGATGACAAATAGTGCGGTATGCCACCCCCTTTCGGCACAGCGTGAGAAGAATCTCAGCGCTTGAGGCTCGCGCTAAGCCCAACTGAGGAATCACTGCTCTCATCTGTGCAAACCTCCTCGGAAGCTCGGCACAGCGTGAGAAGAATCTCAGCGCTTGAGGCTCGCGCTAAGCCCAACTGAGGAATCACTGTTCTCTAGCGCCGTGACAACGTGGAGTCCAGCTGCCACGTTGATCTAAGAATCCAGGCTTACTGCTATTGGATGGCCCATGGCTTGGCTCCATGGTAGCTAAGGGCGGCATCAAGGCACTCCTCCGCAAATGGACCCCATAACTTGGACCTGAAAGGATTCTGCGCTGGAGACAGCATCTCCAGCACAACTACCGTGCCTACCAAATCGGAGCCCCCCCGCCCAACAGGGAGCAATGTCTTGTGCACCACCCAGACAAGGTCTGGCCTACTCGCTTAAGGGGGTCACACAGGCCGTGAGAATCTAAGCTCTGTCTGCCCCAGTAGAAAGCAGCACCGCTGAGCTGCTGACAGCGCCCTAGGGAGGCTGATCCACCAGCTCCAGTTGATGCCGACTCCATGCTGAGCCTCTGTGGATTCAGGCGTGAGGTTACTTATCACCCTGTGGTGATCCCCGCGCACAATCTCCGTGCCATGGAACTCGCTTCCAGAGCCTTCTCTCCTCATCCCCCTTGTGCGGTGCAGGTCGGCAATTATGCCTCATCACCCTGCCCAAGTGACTTCAACCCCTGCTGGAATCTTCCTTACTGAAAATCGCTGCAGAGATAAAGGTAGGGATCCCCCTGCCTCATCTCCCCGCTATCTGCTATGAGTTCACAAGGCGCAAAAAAAAAAAACCCCAACAAGAGGGGGGCTATGCGCCTATGTGCAGATGGAATACCACCACATACAGTAGGGCAACAGCGTGGACCAGCAGGTCTTGGAGCAGTGGATTACAGGTTCAAGGTCCAGCTGTGATTAAGCCCCAGCTGAGGTTATTGCGGAGCAGAATGGCAATGGAGCAGAGAAGCAGCCCAATCGTTACAGCACTGGCTTGGGGCCCAAGAGACCAGTACCTCCATTGCCTCAGAACATCCAAACACGCTCACACGCATACACTTCTCACTGCATTTCCATCTTCATGACTACATCAGGACTACAGTTCGGGTCACTACACCCACTGTGTCTCTAACCGGAGGTCCACCTATCCAGGTCCTTATCCCAGTCGTCGGAGATCACGTCCTTACACTTTCCTGGATATCGTGGCCCGCCATGTGAAGCCTGCATCTCTGGTGAGATTTCACAAGGCCAATGGCAGTACCTAGTGCACAAGGTCAATGCCAGTACCAAACCCACAGCTCCCGACTGCTCGGTGGCTATGCTCATCCACCTGTTTCCTGAAAATAGGGGCAATCTTCCATAGGGGCATCTGGATACCATCTCGCTATCCTTGCAGAGATTCTGCACTACACGGGCCCCACCAGCGAAATCTGTGACACTGAACCCAGGAGTCCTCCATTGCTAGCCCCAGGTTACCGTGGCCAGGTTACCGTGGCCCTTAGTGCAAGGTGTCAGTCCTGAAGCACTAAACTCAAGCCACTGTGGCCATGAGTGCAGGTAGCGAAGTAGAGGTTGGTCAAGGGATCACCATTGTACACAGGTACATGATTACAAAGGTCACATGGTCAATACCTGACTTCAGGTCCGATTCGGGATGCGAGCACTCTGCCAGAGCACCGCTATGGCCCTGCGCTCTAAGGCTGCAGTCTGCTAGGTGGCCATAGTCCCGCTCTTATGCAAAAGGGGAACAGGCTCCCACTTCTCTACAAAAAGGACGACCTGACTTAGCCCTGAGACATTACCCATCCATCCGGGCAGGCCCGACTCAACTGCCGGACTAACCTGCAGGTATGAACTCGCAACCCTTGGCCATCAGCTTCCCTCTCCCATCGGTGTGGCTGGGACTGTTGGAAACAGTAACAGCCAGGCTATCAGCGCCAACGCGTTCTCCCTAAACCTATGGCCCTAGGACTCCTGCATACCTTCTTCCACCAAGTGCAGGCAGACAAGGAGTAACTCAAGAGACTGACACAGTGGGCAACTGCCAATTCAGCCCTGGCTTGTTGTCTCCTGATCTGACAGGAATGAAAGCCAATCCTGCAAGTCCTACACAGGCATCTGCAACCAGGCAGGGCGGTCGCGGTATCCAATGTTGGAGCCGCCCAGCAGCCTTGCTGCCACTTACATGCAAACTCAATCTGCCAGCCTGGGCATCTTCGATAGCGACCCTAGCTGCCAGTCTGGGTCGTACACCTACATGCACGTAATGCCGCACTGTAAATAGCGCACGCTGCGTATAGCAGCACAAGAATCTGCACACTCACCTCAATCGGGCGCACACCCACTAACGCTGCACGTGGAACACTGTATGGGGCGCGTGCACATTGCACATTAGCATTTGGCGCGTTGATGCCGCTTCCAGGTACCCCAGGGCTCTTCTCTAAAACATCCAGCCCGGCTATAGTGCCACCGGAACCTGATCTCGGCCTCCCCCTTTCCACCACATCGCATGGCAGCTTGGGAGGCACCAAGTGTGGCTGACTCATCCTGCTTGTCCTAGGAGAAAACTAAGTTACTTACCTGTAACAGGAGTTCTCCGTGGACAGCAGGATAAGTCAGCCACACATACCCACCCACCTCCCCTGGGAAGGGGTCGGCCTCTGACCATTGCCCGCCTCCTGGCGGCTAAGGCTCAGCTAGTGAGGAACTGGTTAGCTAGGGGCGGGCCGGGGGGCAGGGCCAGTTGGCCCATGCTCAGAAGGGCAAAAGCCCTTCTGAGCTATGGAGAGTACTTCCGTTTCGGCGCCGTCGGATGACGTCACCAAGTGTGGCTGACTTATCCTGCTGTCCATGGAGAACTCCTGTTACAGGTAAGTAACTTAGTTGAATCTGAGGGAAAGGGAAAAGAGAAGATCTCGGAACAAACAGGGAAAGCATGTCAGTAGCCTAATGGTTAGAGCACTGGCTTAGTAACCAAGAGACCAGCATTCGATTCCCACTAGCACTCCTTGTGGCCTTGGGCAAGTCACTTAACCCTCCATTGCCTCGGAAGAAAAGCCTGGCAATCTACTTCCAGTCACACTGCCCAGAAAACCCAGGAGCTGCTGGGTTGCCAGGAGTCAGCATTGACTCGAAGGCACATCCTCATTCAGGAGTGATAGAGAATGGAGGTGCAGAGGGAAAGGATAGGTGGAAATGGAATCTAGGGATTAGAGCAGGGTTTACCTTTCTTCTCCCCTCATTCACATCGCGCAGCCAGGGCCGGCCCAAGGGTTTCTGCACCCTGTGCAGAAGCCCCATCCTTGCCACCCCCCCTGCGCCAAGCTGAGCTACCACCAACCCTGCTGCCGTCGATTCTGTCAGCAGGGTCGGGGGGAGGGGTGGTGTGCAGCTCAGCACAGTGGTGGCAAGCTATGTGCTTTGGCACACAAGGCCGCATAGCCTGTTTAGTAGATAGGTCGGCCCTGCATTCAGGTCATCCTTAACTTTCTTTGTAACCCAATGCGTTTGCAGTGCTGCTATGAATGCTGTCACTAGTTTTACACGTAGATTGCCCTAATGTTTTCTTGAGAGTCCCACTGATGCAGAAGGAGAAAAAGCATCAGTACATCAGGCACGGACTCCGAAAAGGCAAATGGGGTGGGAGAGAGCGAGAGGCTTCAACACCTCCTCTGCTTAGTGGACTTACAGCAATAGGCTTCTGAACTGCAGCACAAGTGTGGTTTAACCTTTCTTGCATACCATGGTTTATCTGATTAATCACAATAATTGTTCTAATGTGCTGCACTTAGCAAAAAAATCAGACTCCTATTTTCTTATCTCTACCACAAGTTTGCTTTGCTGCCTCATATCCTGTGTGCAGGGCAGAGCTAGGACCAGCTTAAGGGTTTATGCTGCCTCAGACAGAAGCCCTGCCCATGTCCCCCCCCCCCCCCCCGTGCACTAAGCTGCACTGCCCTCCCCGCTGCCACTGATTCTGGCAGCAGGGTCGGAGGGGTGGCTTGGCTCGGCTCAGTGACAGTGGTAGGTATGTGCTTCAGCATACATAGTCTGCCACTTCTGACTCCCCTCTGCCACAACTTCAAAGGGTCAGAAGGGGGCGGCAGTGTGGCTCAGTATGGTGGGGATGGTGGCGTTGCTCAATGCATGGGGAGATGGCAGGCCATGTGTGCTGAAGCATATGCCTGCCACACGTGCCATGCTGCCCAAGGGTTTCTGCCACACCAGGCAGAATCCCCAGCTGTGCCCCCCCCCCATGTTCCGAGCTGTGCTGCACACACACCCATGCTGAGCTGCACCACCACCCCCCACTGCCACTGATTCCTACATCAGCATCGGGGCACACAACTTTGGGGGGCCAAAAGCAGCAGACCATGTGTGCCGAAGCACATGGCTTGCCGCTGCCACTGAACCTAGCCACCCCCCCAACCCTGCTGCAGGAATCAGTGGCCATGGGAGACGGCAGTGCAGCTTAGCATGGGGGGAGTGGGCAGCAGGGCTCAGTGCATGGGGGGGTAGCAGGCCATTTGTGCCGAAGCACATGGTCTGACACCCCCAACAACCCCGCCACCAGAATCAGTGGCAGCAGGGGGCGGTGGTGGCACAGCTCAGCATGGGGGGAGGACAGCTTCGTTTGGTACAAAGGGGGTTGGCAGACCATGTGTGCAAAAGCACATGGCCTGCTGTTGCCACTGAGTCTTGCTGCCCCCGAAACCCCGCTGCTGGAATCAGTGGCAGCAGGGGCTGGCAGCACAGCTCAGCTCATGGGGAGGGCAGCAGGCCGTGTGCGACATGTCACCCACAGAGGTCTGCCATCCTAGGCACCTGCCTAGTGGGCCTGCCTGCAGCAGCTCCTTTCCCCTCGCTCTCACCACCTTCCAACAGTCTCTCCAGTCCCCTCACTTACTCTCTGCATTATCCTGCCACACATCTCCAGATCCTTGTTTCCCACAAACCCCCTCTAATGTCACTCCCTCTCTCTGCACCACTTATGGCTCTTTCACTCCTCACTCTTCTTCCCTCTTCAAGAGTTCTCCAAGGCTGCACAAGCAGCCTGGGAGAGAATTAAACAAAACCAACCCTGCTCAGACCACAGCCTCTGAAGGAAGTGGGAAGGGAGCATCGAGTGCATATTACCTTCTTGTCCTGCTCTTCATAATGGGTGTGGCTCGGAGCACTGTGATCCAGTGGGATGGGGTTGGGCTTGCAGCTGGGGAGAGCTGGACACTCCTGTGTTGAACCATAGCACGGGCTGCAGGTTAAGTAGGGGACACAACAAAATCTGTCCCAACACTGCACATCAATCCTGGGAGGAAACAAATTGCTCCTGTTCCCACCGGTAGGGCCTGGAGATGAGAAGACCAGCATGATCTCCTTCCTGCTCAGACTGAAGCCTCTGAAAGGAGTAGGAAGAGAGCATTCATCCTGCTTAATACCCGCTTCCCCTATTTTTTTAAGAGACTACCTCTCCATTCACCATGCCCAGGGGTGAGGGGAAGCAGAGGGTGGTTTGGATAGCTGAGGAGATGGGGTTGGGAGTTGCTGATCTTAGCCAGTAGGACCACTTGGAAGGAGGAGTACATCAAAAACACCTGGAGTATTTATTCAGATTCAGATAACTTTATGACAATGTTATTATGTCAGATGACATCATGATATTCACCCCTATAAACCTCAACATCCAGACTACACACAAATCACCACATGCCTCAAATCAATATCAGAATGGCTCAACAGTCGAAGCCTATTCATAAATTACAGAAAATCTGAACTGATACATATTACCAGGTACTATATTCTCACCACTGGACTCAATAAAGATCTTTGACCACACCATTAGCAATAAACAGGAAGTCAAATACCTCAGAGTTACCTGTGACCAACAACTCAGCTTCCAGTCTCACATCAAAAAGATGACCAGATCAGCCTACCACAAACTCAGGATGCTACGCAAACTCAAACCACTACTCACTGACAATGACTTCCGAACTGTATGCCAAGCCATAATAATGCCTATATTAGATTTCTGTAATGCAATCTATCATGGCCTTCCAAAGAAAGCTATCCTCCCCCTACAACTGGTGCAAAACACTGAGGCCAGAATCATAACTGGAACAGTGAAATACAAACACATAACCCCCACGCTCCATCAGCTACACTGACTCCCGGTCTCTGTACACACCAAATACAAAAACATAATAATAATCTTCAAAACATTAAACAACCTCTCTCCAGCAACTCTCCAACCACTGATCAGGAGAACACCCCCAACCAGAACAAAATGAGGAACAGACAACAACAACAACAACCTAGAGATCCCATTAAAATTCAGCAAAGCAAATCAATCCACCTGCAAGAGAGCCTTCTCCCTGTATGCACCCCAGCTATGGAACGATCTCCCCACCTCAACCCGCGCAATCAAAGACCTAGTAGACTTTAGGAAAGCAATAAAAACCCACCTTTTCATCGACTACTATGGAACCACTCCAGAAGACCATGATCACTGATGAAATGTACCACATAACACTGCAACAATTTCTTTGTATATAGTTAAAATTGTTAATTACTTCTAATACTCCAATAACCTCCAAGTTGTATATCCCTGTTCTATGTAAAGCTAGTTGCTGTAATTGTTCCATGTAAACCGCTTTGAATGTATGCTAAGGCGGTATAGAAAACCTGTTAAATAAATAAATGTATGTTGCTGAAGAAATTCATTAAGCCGGGTGGGTTGAACAGGGCTAGGTCAAGGGTATCTGATGCCCTAGGTAAACATAACACTATAAAAAACAGCAACAGTATAAAAATAGCACAAAAAGAGAATACCATAATAGCAAAACAGTAAATCCCCCCCCCCCCCCACACACACACACACCAACTTCACAAGATATTCAAGCAGCTAACTCAAATGCCTATCTGAACAACCAGGTCTTTAATCCTTTACAGAATACCTTCAGATCACTAGTGCTCCTCAAATCCAATGGCAATTCGTTCCACAGTAGTGGTCCTTGCACCAAAAATGTCCTAGACTGATGACCCCCCTCTTTCATATCCCTCAAGCTAAGTACAATCAACTTAAAGGTGTCCTGCGACTGTAGAGACCACCTGGGTACATAAGGATCCAATTTTAAAGCTAGATAATTTGGGGATAACCCATGAATGACCTTAAAGCATTGGACCCACGCGGTTGGTAACCAGTGCAAATGCATCAAGGCAGGGTCACATGATCATGATTCATAAATAAGCAAGTGTGGCATCTGAGAAACTATTTTCTAGGCATCAAGATGAGCACTCATGGAGACATGGTGCACATAAAACAATGACTGGGACATAGTTATACCAGGCTATAATTGATTCAGGAAAGACAGGGTAGGAAGAAAAGGAGGTGCGGTGCTGTATGTAAGAAATGACATTAAAGCCACAGAACTCCAGTGCTAATGAGGGAAGGGGGTGACACTGGGTTAGTCTGGAAAAAGGGAATGGAAAACCTGTTGACATTGGTGTGATATAAATGTAGCCATAGCTGGCTATAATTTATTTAGAAGAGATAGAAAAGGAGAAGTAGCCCTATTTGTCAAAAGCAATATTAAAGCCTTTGAAATGCAGGGGACGTGGGGACAAGAAGAAGCACTGTGGATTGTGTTAGAAAGAGGAGATGGGGGCCTGTAGACTACACCAGTATGGATGTTAGCGCCAACTCAAACTGAGGAAATGGATAGAGACTTGATCATTGATATTACAAAGGCAGCAATGAAGAGAGAAGTGATCATATTGGGTGACTTTGTGGATTGGAGTATTCCTTCTGCAAATCTGGAAAGAAGCAAAAGATTGTGGATGCCTTTCAAGAAGCATTTCTCAGACAACTGGTGATGGAACCGACCAGGGAAAGCTCGATGCTGGATTTAGTATGCACCAACAGAGATAGTGTGTCGAATGTCTGGGTGGGTGCCCATGTGAGCCACAGCGATCATCCCACAGTGTGGTTTGAGGTAAAAGCCAAGGCAGCGTCCAATCACTGCAGACTCAAAGTCCTAGATTTCAAAAACACTGACTTAAGTAACAGGGGAAAGTACCTTAAGGAGAGGTTGGCAGGGTAGGAGGAGAAAAGGGACGTGGAATTGCAGTGGACTAAATTAAAAGAGGCAATAAAAGGGACAATGGATATATATGTAAGGAAAGTAAAAACAAGAGGAAGAGGAAACCTATATGGTTCACCAAAGAAGTGGCTGCACAAATACAGGCAAAAAACACAACTTTCACAAAATTCAGAAAATCACAAAAAAGAGGAACACAGCAAAAACTACAGGATAAAGTTAAAAGAGATAAAGAGAGAAATAAGGATAGCAAAAGCAGAAGAAAAATGGCTAAAGATGTGAAGCGTTAAAATTTAAAAAAAAAAAAAGATGTGAAGCGTTGAGACAAAACTCTTTTCAGGTATATTTGGGAAAAGAGGAAGATCAGAGGTGAAATTGCAAGACTCAGAAATGCCAAGGACACATTTGAGGAAAGTGACATTGCAAAAGCCAAAATGCTAAACAGAAGATGATGTTTCTGAACAGCTTGCAAAACTGAAAGTGGACAAGGCCATGGGACCAGATGGGATACATCCCAGGATACTGAAAGAACTCAGAGAGGTTCTTGCAGGGCCTTTAAAGGATGTTTTTAATAGATCCTTGGAGAGGTACTGATGTTCACAAAAGTGGCAATAGAGAGGAAGTGATAAACTATAAGCCGGTAAAAGACTTACCTTGGTGGCGGGAAAAGTAATGGAGGCGCTATTTAAAGATAGAATAGCGGACTTTCTAGAAACCAATGGTTTGCATGATCCAAGGCAACATGGTTTTACTAAAGGACAATCATGCCAAAAATGTTTGATTGAGTTCAGTGGCTAGGTGACCAGAGAACTAGATCAAAGGCATGTGATGGATGTGATATACCTAGATTTCAGCAAAGCCTTTGATTCTGTTCCTGATAGAAGGCTTATCAATAAACCTGAGCAGCCAGCGGATGGGTCCCAAGTTGGTGAACCATATCAAAAATTGGTTGACTGACAGATGACAGAAGGTGATGGTAAACAGAACTCACTCGGATGAAAGGAAGGTGAGTAGTGGCATGGCCCAGGGGTTAGTCCTGGGACCGGTAATGTTCAATGTATTTGTGAGTGAACTTGCTGAAAGATTGAAGGGAAAAGTCTGCCTTTTTGCAGATAACATGAAAATTTGCAAGAGTGAACACTTCTGAGGGAGTGGACAACATTAGGAAAAGATCTACAAAAACTGGAAGAATGGTCTAATGCTTGGCAATTAAGATTTAATGCAAAGAAGTGCAGTGTCATGTACTTGGGAAGCAGAAATCCAAAGGAATTGTATGCAGTAGAGGGTGAGAGGTTGGTGTATATGGACCAGGAGAAGAACCTCAGAGTGATAAGTGTCTGAGGATCTCAAAGTGGCAAAACAATGCGACAAGGCCATAGCCAAAGCCAGTAGGATGCTGGGCCTGCATACAGAGAGGAATAACCAGCAGAAAGGAAGAGGTACTAATGCCACTGTACAAGTCACTGGTGAGGCCTCACTTGGAGTATTGTGTTTAGTTTTGGAGACCATATCTTACAAAGGATATAAAAAGATTTGAAATGGTTCAGAGGAAGGCAACCAAAATGATTTGGAGCTGGTGCCAGAAGATGTATGAGAGGAGACTTGAAGACCTAAATATGTATATCCTAGAGGAGAGAAGGGACATGGGAGATATGATACAGACCTTTAAATACTTAAAGGGTATTCACGGACAAACAAACCCTTTTCCAAAAAAAGGGGAAGCTGTAAAAGTAGAGGGCATAAAATGAAGCTGCAAGGAGATAAACTTAAAAGCAATGTCAGGAAATATTTTTTCACTGAAAGGGTGGTGGATGTTTGGAATGCCTTCCCAATGGATCCCTTTATAGCAAGAGGATAAAATCAAAATAAACTTAAATATCTTTTATACTTCTACAAATAGAGGTGGGTGACCTGCACAGAGCAGTGGGTAGAACCCTAAACAAGGGCATAGAGGGAGATGACTTGATTGGAACGGCGGGTACAACCACTCTAGCCATCTTACTGGGCAGATGAGATGGACCATACTTGTCTTTATTTGCCATCACATACTATGTTACTGTGATATACAGACCTACCTCACAGGCAGAAAAAATATAGATTTAATTGGAAGATATTCACAATATTGCTATGAAAGAGGAAATACTATTGGTAGGAGATTCAGTTTTCCAGATGTTAATTGGGGTATCTCTGCTGCGGTGTCATCTAGAAGCAGGCAAATCTGGGATTCTCTATAGGAAAAACTATTCCAGCAACTCATAATGGAACCCACACGGCACAGGGGATATGATACTTGTTGCTCACAAATGAAGACAGTTTTTCTGATTTTGTGGGTGATCATCTGGTGTGCAGTGATCACGTGGCGGTGAGCTTCAATATTAGAACAAAGATAGAAAGAACCTGGCAGCATCCTGAAAGGTAGACAGATTCCAAGCTTCTTATCTCAGGGATAAGCAGTGGATTTCCCCAATCCTCTTTAATAATAATTCATGGACTTTTCCTTCAGGAACTTGTCCAAACCTTTTTTTTTTTTAGTTTAAATCATTTTTATTAATATTGACATTGATAACGTTATTATAAACAACCAGTTACATATCATAAGGTACACACAATACATATGTCAACAGATTTGCACACACCCTACATAACCCCATACAATATAGCAACACTGCTTACCCTGATCTACCAGGACTCTTCTATACAATCAGGGCATCCATTAACCCACCTATGTAGGCTACCACGCTCGTCAGAGTCAATATACATTTTCCTTTACCTTATTCTTTCCCGTTCTCCTTCCGCCCTATCCCTCCCTCCCCTCCTACCCTTGCTCTTAGAGCCTTATTGGCTTAATACCATAGCTATAACTATCCATCTTTTCACCACCCCACCTCCCTCCTCACCCCTCCCTCCTCCCATTCGTCTCCCCCCTCCCCCTCCCCTCCCCTCCCCTCCCAACCCGCCCCACCCCTCCTTCAGATATGCTTACCCACTTCTGCCACCAAGAATCACCGAATCTGTGCAGCACTGTACCCATATCCACCCCCACACCCGCTTCTCTCCTCCTACTCTCATCCAACCCCCTGCATATTTGTTCCTCCCCTTATTCTTTTACTGTTCAGACTTTAATGGAATTCAATTTCTAACATAGACACTTCGAAACGCTCCCACACTTTGTTAAAACACTCCATTTTCCTTTCTCCCAGAGTTTGAGCTGTTCTTCGTTCCATATTCCTCACTTCTAACATGGACCTTTCCCACCCTTTGATCTCAGGAGGGGACTCCGACATCCATTGTCTTAGTATACATAGCTTAGCTACTATGAAACCTCTTTCACACAGCTGTTTATAGTGATTTTGTACAAGATTCCCGGACCGGGTATTCCAAACAATCCCCATTCCGGCAAGAGGGGCCCCTGGTGCTTTGCCCTCCCTCCAAGCACCTTCCAAACCTCTTGCCAGAACTGTTGTATGTGGGTGCAGAACCAGAACCTATGCGAGAATGTTCCTTTCTCAGCCCCACAAAGCTTACGCACATCTGTTGAAGCTAGACCCGCCCGTGCCGCCCATACATCATGAACATATGATCTCCATAGAAATTTGTATTGTACTTCCTGCAATCTTACCGACTCAGATATAGCTTTTATTGACTTGAATGGCTGTTATAGTGTCTCCACTGTAACACCCGGCAGCTGATCTCGCTGCCACCTCTTAGCCAATTGTTCCAGTGGTCCCAACTCGCGAGGCGAGCATATCTCCCCCCTTAATTATGACACAGTTAGTTTCCCCTCTAGTGTGGTGAATAATTCTAACATTGAGTATTGAGTACTTCGCTGAATTCCTTCTGTAACCCGCGGATATAGAGCCTCACCTGTAAATAGAAGCAAAGGTGCCTAGAGTCAAGGTTATATCTCCTCTTCAGCTCTAAGAACGAGTCCATTTCTGATTCTGCTTCCATTTGTACATGCCCCACACACCTGATTCCTTGCCTCGCCCAGTCCTTCACCACTCCACCTTGTGTTTCCGGGGAAAACTCCCGGTTTCCCGCTAAGGAGAGGCAATCAGTCCCTCTCCAACACGTTTTCCTTCCAAGCCTGGTGTAAGGCTCACAGGTACCTGAGGCCTTCCATGCTGGCGTCATCTCACCAGGTGGCTAATGCAGTAAATATGCTCGATGCGTGCTTCCAGCCATCTCATCTACCAGACCAATCGGTATAGTGCTCTCTGTTCCTAATATCAGATCCCTTAGTGGTTTGACCAGATAGGTAAGATTATAGATTCTCATAGGCAGCAGCCCCAGCCCCCCTCCTCCTTGGGCCTCATTAAGGCAGAGATAGCTATTCGGGGTTTCCGGCCTTTCCAGAGGTACTTATTAATATGTTTCTGTAACAGCAAAATATCTTTCTTTAAAATCCAAACAGGGACGTGACATAGGAGATAAATCCATCTAGGCAGCTCCACCATTTTAAAGAGAGCTACTCTATCCATAAGAGGGATTGGTTAATCGTGCCACCTCTTCAACCTAGCAATAGAGGCGGTTATTATAATGTAAAGCTGGGACATTTGCTCCGGAATCTGAACTCCCAGGTATCGAAGGTGCCCCTCTGCCCATCTTGAGACTTTGTTAGTGTGATACTTTGGCAGTCAATGGAATATTTTAAACACTGACTGCAATATTTTAAGAAAACCCCATGTATTCAGCAGTGCTATCTGGATAGTCAGGGGCACTGAATATATGTATAGACTGCTAACTACTGACTGCTATACATGTAAAGGTTTTTTTTAGAAAGGACGTTCAAGTCCAGTCTGGGACGTCTAAGCTAGAACATCTGAAAACAAAAGCAGGCACGTCCAGGTGCAGACATGATTTCACAAATGGGGATGTGTTCAATGGGGATGTCTGTGGGAGCATCTACATAGACATTCCCAGATTAGCAGTTCAGAGTGTGGACATCTAGGAATAGCCTAAGGGTCAGAGTAGTGGGCCTGGGAATGTGGAATCCTGGATTCAAATCCCACTGCTGTTATTGAAATTCTTTTGAGGACTGGGGATGACAGTGTGTTTTCTTCTCTAGACCCTCTTGATGTTTTTCAGCCCAAAGATGCACTTTTGGTGCCTGGAGTAGGTCTATTAGATGTAATGCCAAATGTTTCTGAGATCAGGTGGAATGTCCATGTTCCTGGGGATGCCACAGCTAAGCCTCCACCATGCCCACGTTCAGACTTGGATGTCCACAGACCCGGCTTCTAAAATGGGTCTGAGGATGTCTCTGTTCTCTGAACATCTCTATGCCCGTTTTTGAATATCCAAAGCACAAGTAGGGGCCCCATAGTGGTGATATTCATCCCCCATCCATATAGCTGAGTAGCCACATTGGGTTAAACTGCTTAGCTATCTGGATAGCAGCTAAATATTGGTACTATAGTATAGCTAGGTAAAATACCCTCACTCCATCCTGGTGCTATCTGTACAGCCAGGGAAGGCCCAAGACTTTCTGCCACCCTAGACAGAAACCCCGGCCTTGCTGCTTTCCTCCCCCCCCCCCCCCATTGATGCCAGCCCCCTCTGCTGGCACTGATGCCCCCCCCCCCCCCAGATGCTGCCAATTCCATCTTGGGAAGGGGAGGCGGGCAGCGGCAGTATTTCCAAAAGCAGTGGCAAAAAGCTGCTGCCGCAGTCCACCCGTGCCAGCCACCCTAGGCAGCCGCCTATCTCACCTAGTGGATGGGCCAGCACTATGTACAGCGCTGCTGAAAGTCACAGATCAAGGACTCGTATATTTAGTAGCAACTGCTTTGAATTGTTTTAATTCTTTTATGACTGAGTGGTTTGAATTCTGGAAAGTGGTATTCCTGTTTGTGGATGGAAAAACCAGATATGCATTTTATGATGTATTTACTTCTTTTGACGTTTGAAAAATACATTTAAAAAATTGAGTACTGGTGAGCCCACTGCAAGATGGCCGCAAGTTACTGAAGCTCCGACCCCACAACCCCTAACTTTTAGCCAACACTAGCGTACAGCCGCATTCTGACCCCCCAGCACCTCTCCCGGTTCGGCGCTAATCAGCGATCCCCCTCAACGACTGATTTCGCGGCTCTGCGGGTCTTCCGGAGACTGGGACATCGAGGGAACGCTCTCTGCTCCGCGGCCTGTTAAAAATTGTCTCCGGCCTCTGGACGCCTCCTCGCCTGACTCTGCCATCAGTCCCTGCTTCCGACGCTGCCGCAAATTCTTGCCTGTGGGTTGAGCGCCGGAGCACTTCGCGGGAGGGGGACTGCACCGCACAGAACAGAAAGATCGCCCGGAGTACTTGGCCGGACCCACGTGCACTCTGTGCGGCGGCTGCCGCTGCAACAGCTAACCACTCTAACCACGGCCTCGGGCTTTTCGTGGCAATTTTCCCACTTCCAGAGGCGGACTCTGGCTAGCGCATCAAATTGCTCTCTGCTCCTCATCTGGCATAGGCTGCTCCCCTAAGAGGGCTTGGGAGCCCCACTGAGAGTCCCCTTCTCTGGGAGGGCAGAAGTGGCGCTTCCCTCTGCTCTCATTGCTGCCATTTTGCTGACATTGCAGATGCCTGTCTCCTGACACTGTGAGTTCCTACTGCAGCTGTGTGTAGCCCTGGACATTACAGCTTCCTTATTGTCTCCACTTGGACTGGCATTGGACATATCCTTCTCCTAACACTGTGTGACACTGTAAGATGGCTACTAAAGCTAAAAGTTCTGAGGCCCGGAGGGGATGCGCTCCTCACAGCGCCTGCAGAATAAATCTGGAGCCCCCAGTAGCCCACATGAGCAACCCTCCCATCAGGTTCCGATGATGAGACTGTGAGCGAGGAAGATTTGGACCCGCATCGGCAACTTTCCTCAGCCCAACTTAAACAAGAACTCCGGAAGGGCTTTGCGGAACTAGCTACTGAATTCCGTGGGCTGCGGGAGGACCTGATGAAAGACATCGCCGAACTCAGGACCGACGTTAAGGAACTGGGAGCCCGAGTGGAAGATGTGGAGACCAAGCTGGTGGAACAAGACGGGACTATGATGGATCTACAATGTGCTCTGGATCGACAACGTGCGCAAGCAATGGAACTGACTTATAAACTAGACGACATTGAAAACCGTTCCCGCCGCAACAATGTGCGCTTCCGTGGGATCCCAGAAGCGGAAGGGGGCGGAGAAGATCTACCAACTGTACTCAAATCGCTCATAGCAGAATTGCTCTCTGCAGAGGACTTGGCCACACATGCGCCTGGTATGGAAGTAGAGCGAGTTCACCGCGCTTTGGGGAAACCCCCCAATAATCAGCCTCGTGATGTCATCGCACGATTTCTGCGCTACTCTGATGCCGAGCTCCTTATCCGTCGAGGCCGGGAGAAAAAGACGGTCCGTTTTCGGGACGCATCTGTGTCCATCTACCAGGACCTCTCGACGTTCACCTTGGCGAAGCGGAGAGAGATGAGACCTGTCTCAGCGGCCCTGAACAGCAAGGGGATTCGCTATTCCTGGTCATTTCCATTTAGGATGAACTTTCTTTTGGACAACAAAAAGATTTCTGCAAAGGACTGTACTGAAGCCTGGCGAGCTCTTCGCCAGGCGGGTTTAGTAGATGACAATGCTCAGCCGCATCCGCCACCCCCTAGGCCCCAGCATTCCAAGTGGACCCGAGTGGGCAAGCCCACCTGATCGCTTTTTATTGTGTATTTGAGGAAATCCTTCAATTTTTTTTTTTTTTTTTTTTTTTTTCTTTAAGGAGTCTCAACCTGTGGGTCCCCTGAGTCTTACATAAGGGGTAATGGGTATTAGATAGGGGTCCCCCGGGCCCTTTTTGGCGCTTGAGGGGCGGCGGATGCCCTGCAAACGTTTTGTTGATGTTATTGCTTTAATGATGGGGTGTGGTGCGTTTGACGATCTGGGGGAGGGGAGGAGTATCGGGGAGTATGTTCTTCTCTGTATTTTCATTGTTTAGGCTGTACTTTTGCTTTAAGGGGTTCTGGGGGATTCGGGGTTTGTGGTCAATTTACCGTGTCCTGTGCTAATTCAAACAGGCAGGTGGTATTGACGGGAAGGGGGGAGGGAGGGGAGGGAGGGGGGGTTCTCTTCCAGGGTGGAACAAACGGGGAGGGGGAACTTTTATTAACATGGAATTGGGGGACGTGTTTGGGCTTGGGAGGGGGGACTATGGCCCTTATTCTTGGAAAGTGGAATGGATGGGTTCGACTAACTACTTCCCTGGGTTTGATGGGGGGGAGCTGCTACGGGGACTTATTGAACAGTGGGCGGCAGCGAGGGAGTGGATTATAATTACTAATGGTGCGCTTTGTTTCTTTGAATGTTAAAGGCCTTAACTCCCCGAGGAAGAGATCCTTACTGTTCTCCGAATTGCGCACTTTGCAAGGAGACATTGTTTACCTACAGGAGACCCATATTCAGGCCTGTAAGCAGGGCTGGTTGAGGAGGTCCCCATACACTGAGGTACGGGTGGCCTCGGATGCACAGGGACGAAAGAAGCGGGGAGTGGCCTTATTGTTTCACCAGAGCCTCTCACTGCAGATAGAGGAGACAAAGCCGGATGTTTTGGGGAGGTGGCTCTTTTTGAATGTCCGTCTGGAGGGGCACCTGCTTACCTTGGCTAATGTTTATGCTCCCAATGCAGGTCAGGGGGCCTTTTTTGCACGATTGAAAGCGTCACTGGCGGATTTTGCAAGGGGTCCTATTATCCTGGGGGGGGACTGCAACACGCACCTGGTGCCCCACCTGGATTCCACAAGTCGGGCTGGGGGGCGAGTGGGGGGACCAGCCAAAGCTCTGCAAAGCCTCATGCTTGATCTAGGCTTGAGAGACGTCTGGAGGGATACCCATGGGGAGGAAAGAGGTTATACGTACTACTCTCCGGTCCATCAGGTTCATACTCGCATTGATTATTTTTTATTAGATCAGCGCCTGATGGACAGGAGAGTGAAGGCTGGACATGGAGCGTTGACCTGGTCGGATCATGCCCCGTGCTGGCTTGCTCTCCCGCCCGGATTGTATAGTGAGCATCAGAGGCTTTGGCACCTAGATGTGAGGTTTCTACGGAGACAGGGCGCAGTGCAGGATCATGTCCGTTTTATTACGGCATTCTTTGAGCTTAACAATACTGGAGATGTTCCTCTCCCCACGGTGTGGGATGCTTACAAAGCTACGGCTCGTGGTCAACTCATGGCGGAAGCGGCTGCCACGCGCAAGAAGTGGACGCGTGAGCGCGAACAGTTGGTGGCGGAGGCTGCCCGTTTGGGCGCGGAGCATGCCCGAACTGGCTCGCGGCAGGTTTTGCGTCAGTGGCGGGCAGCACGAGCCTCCTTGGATGCATGTTTGCAGAAAGAGTTAGATAATAAGCGTCGGAAGCTACGACAAACGTTTTATGAGCATGGGAATAAGACGGGCCGCTTCCTAGCTTTGCGTCTTCGCCAACAACAATCCGCGCGAGTGGTACGCGAACTGCGCGACGCTGGGGGACAGAAGAGGGTTATCTCACGGGAGATACGCGATTTGTTTGCTGACTTCTTGGAGCAGCTTTATAAGGCAGAGTCCTTTGAGCGGGATAGTGTACAGGACTATTTGCGGGGGATTGATCTGCCGCATCTTTCAGATTCTGACCGAGCTCAGCTAGAATCTGCAGTAACGGTAGATGAAGTGGAAATCGCAATTCGACGACTGAAAACTGGGAGTGCGCCAGGTGCTGATGGCCTTCCAGCAGAATATTACAAGCAGTTTCGAGCACAATTGGCGCCCACCTTGACCATCTTGTTTAATGAGATCTTGGGAGGGGCCTCTTTACCACCATCCCAGCGTGAGGCGTTGATTGTTATGATACCCAAGCCTGGTAAACCATTACATGATGCGGCGTCCTACCGCCCCATCTCTTTGTTAAATGTTGATGTTAAAATCTTTGCCTCTATACTGGCGACGCGCCTAAATCGGGTTCTTCCGGGCTTGGTTCATCCGGATCAGGTGGGATTCGTGCCAGGGCGCCAGGCAGCAGATAACATTAGGCGTATGTTACAGGTCATTCACGTAGCCCAGCGGGACCCACAACCAGCTCTCCTGGTGGGAATTGACGCAGAGAAAAAGCCTTTGATCGGGTTCACTGGGAATATTTATGGTGTGTTTTGGAGGAGAAAATGGGCTTCGGCCCCAATTATATCAGCTGGGTACGTAGTCTTTATCAGATGCCCCAGGCGTGCGTTCGGGTCAATGGGGGACACTCGAGACGCTTCCTGCTGGAGCGGGGCACGCGACAGGGTTGCCCTCTTTCGCCCCTTCTTTTTGCTCTCGCGATGGAACCCTTGGCCCAGAGCTTCCGAGAGCATTTAAGCTTGAAGGGAGTCCACATTGGCCCGGAGGATTATAGGATTGCGCTTTTGCGGATGATATCATACTGTCCCTGGTGGACCCGTCCACCTCTCTTCCAATTGCGATGCAGCTGTTTAATAACTATGCGCGGGTCTCTGGTTTCAAAATCAACTATACTAAATCGGAGATTCTGAATGTTGGGGTTTCTGGGGCGGTCTGTGCGGAGCTCCAAGCGGCCTACCCTCTTCGCTGGGTGTCCGGGGCTTTACGTTATCTAGGGGTGCAATTGACTGTAGAGCGGACAGACCTTTTTAGGGCCAACTATGATCCCTTGCTTCGCCAGGTCCGGCGGGACCTAGAAATCTGGAAGGGCTTGCTCCTCTCTTGGTTTGGGCGTATAGCTGTAGTTAAGATGGTGGTTGTCCCCCGCTTCCTTTATTTTTTCAGGTCCTGCCGCTTCCCATTGCGCGGGCTACCTTGGCGACCTGGCAGCAGTTGCTCATGAAATTCATTTGGCACTATCGCCGCCCACGCCTGGCGCGACAGGTTCTTTATGCCCGGACGCGCTCTGGAGGCATGGGCATGCCCAACTTGCATTGGTACTATGCGGCGGCGCAATGCCGGGCGGGGGTGGAGTGGATGATTGCGGATAGCACTAAGCGGTGGGTGCAACTGGAAATGAATTTGGCGGGGGGAGCTGGCTTGGGAGATTGGCTGTGGTTAGGCCCGAAACTGCGTCGTGGTAAGTGCATTAACAATCCCTATATCCTTCATACCTTTCGCTGTTGGGATCGGCACTTTCGATCTCGCGACATGGACCTAACCCCTTTAGCCCCATTAGTAGATAATGCCTCCTTCCCACCGGGGTTGAGTGATGTAGTTTTTCGGCAGTGGGGACATCGAGGTCTTAGTAGGGTCGGACAGCTTTTTGACGATGGACAATTGCAGCCCTTTCGTGCGTTGCAAGCGGAATTTGACATTCCAGCCAGGCAACATTATCAATATCTGCAAGTGATACATTGGGTTCGATCCAGGCTTGTGCGACCACAAGTTGCGAGGGCCTTGACAGATTTGGAACGTTACTGCGAGGGGTGCACCACCACGAAGGGACTTGTGGCGACCCTCTATGCTCACTTGCAGGGTTCCCAACCGTGTTCTACCAGACACAGGGAACTCTGGAACTCCGACCTGAACCTTTCCTACACTGAGCAGCAATGGGAACGGGCAGAAACCCACCTGTGGAAAAGCGCGGTAGCGATTAATGCCCGTGAGACCAACTATAAAATATTGTACCGATGGTACATGACTCCGACGCGGATCGCGCGCATCTATCCTGGGGCGGTTGACCTCTGCTGGCGTAACTGTGGACATCGGGGTACCTTAGGGCATATTTGGTGGGACTGCCCCCGCATTCGCGCCTATTGGAGGGGTATACAATTTCGGATGCAATTGCTTCTGGGAGTGAGTGTCCCCTGGGATCCGGGGATTTTCTTATTTGGGGCCGCGGTGCCGGGAGCACGGGCTCCGCAACTCACTCTGCTTCGCCATGGCCTGAATGCAGCTAGGCTATCCCTTGCAGCAGCCTGGAAGAGTGTCTTAGCCCCCTCCTTCCAGATTTGGCGGGAACGGATGTGGGATATGTATACAATGGAACGAGGGGTGGCGATCAGTAGAATGCGCCTGGCACACTTTGAGTTGGTGTGGGCGCCTTTTGTCTCTCGTTATGGTGCGTGATTGTATTGGATAAATAGGGGGGAATTTGTAAAACTTTATAAGGGAGTCTGTCCCTTGAGTATATCTGCTGCTCATCACCCTCCCTGTCCTTGAACCTTAGCGAGCTATAGAGGGGGGAATTGGGGGGTTGGATGGGAGGGGGATCCTGGGCCAGGGAGGTGTCGGGGGGGGGAGGTTGGGGGGGGGGGTTACAGCTTTTGGGTTCATCACTTTAAAACTGTAAAAGTGAAGGCATACTGTTGAATGCCATTGTGATCTGGCGTTGTGTTATTGTTATTGCTCCCTTTTTGAAGATCTTTGTGGTTTATGATGTTATGTATTCTTTGGAAGCCTTTCAATAAACAAAAAAAAAAAAAAAATTGAGTACTGATACTATAGTCCTCATGGTTTGTGGTTTCTCGCTGGGCATGCATGACACTGGGCAAACCCAGTGTACACACCTCATGGGCGATGCGCTGTCTTGATTAGGTCTGGCACCCATGGCATATGGGGTTCTTGGGGTCAGGACTAGCTAAGGCTGGAAGGCCAATGGCCCCTAGGATCATTCACTCTGGAGGCTTGCACTTCCACAAACTCACAGAATCATCCAGGTCTTGTTCTGAACCCTTAAAGTCAATTGAAAGTCTTTAAATAGTGGAACAAGTGGAAAGTATATAGCTACGCAAAATACAAAATAGTGAAACACACAGTGAATGTACCTCTTCCCCTTAGTCTTTACTCTGCAGTAGAGAAACTCCTCTGCAGCTCCTCTGGATGTGGATCCACTTTTCTGCAGCTCCAGGCAGATATTTTACCGTTTCCAGATGCTGGACACTTCTTTCACATCAAACCCTGACCCTCCTCGTCTCAGATCCTGGAGTTCTCTCCAGATCCTCTTCTATTCCAGGATCAAGAATAACCCTTCATTCCTTTTCTGTCAGAGGCCTCCCTATGCCTCTGACCCCTTAATTAATTTAATTCTTAGTGGTGTTTTGGCTTTGTTAACCAGAGCAGAAGAAGCATTGTGTTGGTAGACTACTCAATGAACCAAAAAAGCAAAGCGCAATGGTATAGTGGTTTTTGCCAGCCAAAACTACCTTTACTCTGAGTATTTATACCAGTCCATTTTCCCTCTAATTTGAGGTCTCTCTTGCCATTACTTCAATGGTATGGAGAACCTTCCCAGTTCTGGAAAATAGTGGGTAACAAAACAGGGTAATCTATTATACCTGGCAAAGCTACTAGAAGTCTCTACAACACCATTCACCACTCATATTGTTTCACTTTCAGATTTAGGGGTATGTTTACAAGGCAGTAGTAGTGGCCTCCATGCGATATCGAAGCCGCGGCCCCATTGGGGACTTTAAGAACACAAAGAGGGAAACGTAAATGTAGATTTCATCCATTGCATAAGCTCAACCACAATTTAATTTTTATTATCATAATTAGATCATTAAATAACTATGAGGTAAATTATCTTTTTTATTTATATTCTCTTATATACTGTGCTATTCTGCATCAGTGTGGTTTACATTGAACAAACTGAAATTACATTGAACAGGGCATATAATTTGGAGATAACTATTTTACAGGGAACATGGGCTATGGAGGGTTAAGTGGCTTGCCCAAGACCACAAGGAGCACCTGTGGGACTAGAAACCCCAGTCCTTCCAGCCCAAGGTTGCTGTCCTCTACTGGGATTTGAGCCCATGACCTTCTGGCCTGAAGTGCCTTGCCCCAACCACTAGGCCACTCCTTCTGTCTTTAAAAAACCTATGTGATTCAAATGAAACCATCCAGTGACCAAAACTGGAAGAAAATTAGTAACAATGGCAAAGCAAAAAAAATATTGCACTATTTAGTGGCTAAATCAGAAATCTCCATTATTACAAGAACATAAAACAAACAAAAAACGTGAATCATAATTGCACATAAAAACAGTAACAAAATCAAATCTAAATAGTTTTTTTTATAATTGGCATGATGTCTTTCTCTAATGATCTCTCTCTTCTAATGATGTGTCCAAAGTATGAATGTGGAAATCTTGTCATCTGAGCGTCTAAAGAAAGCTTAGGTTTGATCTCCTCTAGTACTGACAGGTTTGTTCTTCGGGCAGTCCATGGTATACACAGGACCATGCAGTCCCCAATACAAGGGGGGCTGATAAGTCTCTGGCATTATAACAAAACTGAAAGCTACAGGCCCACTTCAGTTCCAGCGGTACAAATGATCTCCCTGCAGTTTTGTTTTATTAAAACAGTGGTAGACTAACCGGCCTGTAGTTTTACTAAAACGAAACTGCAGAGATCATTCGGACCACTGGAACTGAAGTGTGCCCATAGCTTTCTGTTTCGTTACAAGGCCAGAGACATGCTTTTTTGAATTCAGATACTGTGCTCATCTCTACCTCCTCCACTGGGAAATGATTCCACAAATCCACCACTCTTTCCTTAAAGAACTATTTCTGCATATCACTCCTGAATCTATCCCCTTTCAACCTCATCCCATGTCCCCTCGTAGCAGAACTTGCTTTCAATTGAAAGAGGCTCTCCCCCTGAACATTTATGAAACGGAGGTATTTAAACTTCTCAATCATATCACCTCTATCCCACCTTTCCTCTAAGGTGTACATATTAAGATCCTTAAGTCTGTCCTCATCTACTTTATAATAAAGACCACTAACCATTTTAGTAGCCACCCTCTGCACCAATTCAAAGCTGTTTATATCCTTTTGACGGTGTGGTCTCCAGAACTGCACACAATATTCCAAATGAGGTCGCAACAAAAACTTATAAAGAAGCACTATCACCTCCTTTCTTCTGCTGGCTATTTCTCTCCCTAAGCACCCAAGCATCCTTCTAGCTTTCGCCACTGCCTTTTCTGTTTAGCTACTTTAAGATCATCAGACTCAATCACGCCCAGGTCCCAGTCTTCTTTTGTGGACAAAAGTACTTCACCCCCTACACTATATTGCTAAACCAATCTTTAGGATCCATCCTTAGGGTGCTCAGTTTGTTTATAAGTCCCCTGTGCGGAATGGTGTCAAAGGTTTTACTGAAATTTAAATACACCACATCTAGGGCTCTCCCTCGGTCCATCTCCCTGGTCACCCAGTCAAAGAAATCGATCAGATTTGTCTGATGAGACCTGTCTCTGCCTCTGGTGAATCCATGCGGCCTCGCATCCTGTAATCCATTGGACTCCAGAAACCTCACTATTCTCTCCTTTCGTAGCCTTTCCAATAATTTACTCATCACCGAGGTTAAACTAACTGACCTGTAGTTTTCAACCACATCCTTACTTCTGCTTTTGTGTAAAGGAACCACATGAGCCTCTCTCCAGTCCTTTGGCACCATTCCTGACTCCAAAGAGGCATTGAAAAAGTCAGTCAGTGGAGTTGCTAGAATGTCCCCAAGTTCCTTCAGTATTCTCGGATGTATCCCCATCTGGTCCCATTGCTTTGTCTACTTTTAGTTTAGCTAGTTCTCCACAAATACAGTCTTCTGAAAATTGTTCGAGATCCCCGTTGCTTCTGTTCCAATTTGTGGGTTTCTGAAGTCCTGCTCCTAGCCCTTCATCTGTGAACACAGAATAGAATATTTGTTAAGCAATTCCGCTTTATCCTCATCAGCTTCTACATATTCTTCCCCTTTACCCTTGAGTCTGACAGTTCCACTTTTGCCCTTCTCCCTCTCGCTAACATATCTGAAAAATGTCTTATCCCCACATTTTATTGCATTGGCTATTTCTTTGTCTTTTTGTATCTTTGCTTTCCTGACTACTTTGCTAGCTTCTCTTAGTTTTTCCAAATATAGATGCCTGTCTTCCTCGCTCTGTGATCTTTTGTATTTCATGACGACATCCTTCTTTTTCTTCACCTTCTTAACTATGTTCTTTTGAGAACATAGCGACCTCTTTTTCCTTTTACATTTATTTACCTTTCTAACAAAAAGTTGGTTGCCCTTAACATATCCCCTTTCAGTTTTGCCCACTGGTTTTCTACATCCCCCAGCTGTACCCATCCCGCTAATGACTCCCTGAGGTATTGGCCCATCTTGGCAAAGTTAGTTTTCCTAAAGTCTAAGACCCTCTCTTTTGAATGAATTTTATCAGCCCTAGTCCTAATACTGAACCACACCATCTGGTGATCACTGGATGCGAGATGATCTCCCACTATAACATCAGAAACACTTTCCCCATTGGTAAGCACCAAGTCCAGTATGGCCCCTTCATGTGTGGGTTCTGTTACTAGTTGCCTGAATAGTTCTCCCTGTAGAGAGTCCAGGATCTCCTTATTTCTAGATTATACTGCAGCAGGAATGTGTCAATCAATATGTGGCATATTGAAATCACCTATCAGTAGCACTTCCCCTTTCCTAGCAATGCTGTGTATATCTTCTATTAAATCTCCATCCACCTCTTCTCCCTGTGAGGGAGGTCTGTATATCATGCCAATGCAAATACATTTCTCTTTCCCTCTTTCTAGTTTAACCCACAGTGCCTCCTCTCTCCCTTTTAAGCCCTGTATTTCTATAGCTTTAATATTTTTTACATGTAGTGCCACTCCTCCTCCCCTCCTTCCTACCCTGTCCTTCCTAAATAAAGTATAGTGTGGTATAGTTACATCCCAGTGATGGAAGCCTCTTCCATTAAAGCCTCAACATCTGGGATCTTATTTCTCCATGCTACAGGCATTTATACACACTGCTTTCCATAAGTTGCCCCTTTTACTCATTTCTATAGAGGTATTTAATGTTTCACTTACCTGGGCACTTTCTTCGCCCATCCCCAACAAATCTAGTTTATGTGTAAATATATTTATTAAACCACTGGCACGACAAACACCATAACAAAGGTAATAACATCTCAGTTCGGACATATAAAGCATAAAATATCAAGGTTAACATTCCCATATGTAACCACAAAATATTCTATTCATATATGTCTGGGAAGTCTATGCATGCTTTGTCACAGTGTGGCTTCAGGTTCCCCTCCCCCTCCCCCAATCTAGTACGAAGTGAGAGGCGCACCCCGACAGCTATCTCCATAACTATATACATTTCATCATTTTACCTTTTCAGAGATCAAGTAAGTGCCTCTCCTCTCACTTCCCTTATAACTCGCCCAATCAGCTGTCTATACTCCCCTGTTACCACCATTCGCCTATAGATCTTATCCTTCCCTCCCTGGGGATGACTCTTACCACCAGGTGGGGGGGACCAGACTGGTCACACTATCTCCTCAGAGCCCTTTCCCTTCCCCCTCCCTACCCCACTCCTTCCCCCTCTCCTTCCCCCTATTCTACCCCCTCCCTTTTACTTGGAGACTCAGTAACACATCCTTCCGGGCCGCCCACTCCCAACAAGCCCTCTCTCCATTGCCGAAGCCCCTGATGGCTACCAGGGGAGGCACAGAGTTCACAATGTAAGGAGATTATTCCGGGTCCTGGGGGACAGGCTAGACAAATAGGGTTCCCAGATCATCAGACATATGCCCCAGCATTTCCCTCCCACCTTGGAGGCTATCTCTTCCCATACAGTCAATTGATGGAATGCGTTATGCCATTCCACGAAAACCCGGCCCACCTGGGTCTCTCCAGTGTCTCAGAATATACTGCTTGGCAATGAGACATCTCTTACGTGCTAACAATCGTTTCCCTGTGCTCCGCAATCCCAATGGCTTCAATGCATCTAGGATGGCCAGTCCCGGTATCATCACAAGGTGCTGACAAAAGAGGCTCCCCATATGCCCCTGGAGGTGATTCCAGAATACTGTCACCTTAGCACAGCTCCAAAACATGTGGCCCAAATGTGATGGTCCCACTGCTCACCACGGACATCGTGCCGAGTCAGTCAATCCTGCTCACCATGCCCATTGTGGAGAAAAGTATGCCCTTGTCATTATCTTGAATTGCATTTCTTGGAGTCTGACCCCCCATGCCAAGCCAGAGAGGTAAGCCATTGCTGGTTCCTAGGTGCAACTCGTAAGAATAATGCCTAACTCCAACTCCCACCCCTCGGTCCAGTGGTCAGAAGAGCGAGTGTGGGGAAAGTCCTCCAGTGCCCGGCAATACTTGGCTATGGATACCTGTGTCCGATCTTCAAAGTCAAACCAGACCTTGAGCTTTTCTGCAACCCCTTTCTCTAGAACCCCCACGAGTAGTGAGGTTATATAATGCTGCAACTGTATATATGCAAAATAGTGATTCACCGGGATCTGGTATCTGCTCCTTAGTTCTGGTTGTGGGAGTAGCTGCCCCTGTGCATTAACCACCTACACCATACTTGTAATACCCAAAGAAGCCCAGATATTAAAAGCCCTGGATCCCAGGCCCGGGGGAAAAGCCACATTTCCCCGCAGCAGCAAGTAACCAGCAATGTCGTGGTTAATCCCAAGAAGACGGCATAGTGTTCTCCACCCATCTCACACCCCTTTAATCAGGAGACTATCCCAAACCTCCACAGGCAAACCATCGCCTAGTCCATATGCTTCCAGGTTCTCAAAGAGATATGTCCAGTCCACCCTATCAAATGCCTTCTCGGCATCAAAACTGTCAAGTAGGGAAGGCGTCTGTAGCTGATGCAGCCTCTCCAGGGATGTAATTATGCAGCAGAGGTTACTAATCGGGTATCGCTCTCGCACAAACCCGGTCTGGCAAAGGTGGACCAGCTCCGGGATACACAGAGCCAAATGCTCCACTAGTACCTTAGCAAACATCTTAAAGTCAACATTTAAGAGTGAGATTGGGCGGTATGATTCAGTTTGATTTGGGTCTATCCCAGGCTTGTGCAAAACAACAATGTGGATGGTGTTAACATCATACCAAATATTACCTGTAGTAAGCCACACATTGAATACTGCTGTAAATGTTGGCAGGAGTTACGATGCCAGTAATTTATAGTATTCGGCTTGGAGGCCATCTGGGCCCAGGGTCTTACCAAGCACCACCCCCAAAAGAGCTCGCTGTATTTCAGTAGCCGTGATAGGCTCCCAGTTGCTCTTCTTGGGCTGGGGTTAGGTGGGGTATTGCAGCCCTCTTAAGGTAGGCGCGAATGCCTTCAGGTGACACCAGCTCCCCCTTGTACAGGATCCAGTAATACTCCAAAAATATATCACCTATCTCTGCTGTGGTCCTGCACAAAGTGCCTGATGCGTTTTAGAGGGCGGTCACATATTTCGCCCCCTGGCTCCACTGCAGGCAGCGTGCTAGTAGCCACCCTGACCTATCTCCATACTGATACAGGCGATACCTATAATATACCAAAGATTTCTTGGCATGCTGCTGCAGCACAATGTTTAATGCCACCTGTGTATTCAGTAATTGGGCCTTATTTTGCGCCATTGGGCACCATGACAACAGGTGCCAGTCCCGGCATATTTGTTTTTCTAGCCATAAGATCCTAGCAGTTAGGTCTCACTGGTGCATGGCTGCATAGGACATGATGTACCCCCGTAAGACCGCCTTAGAGGCCTCCCAAAATAACTCTGGAGTGCTGGCATGCGCCCCATTGTGGAAACTAATCCTCCCAATGACCTGCCAAATAATGCTGGAAGTTTTCATCCGCGAGATGGGTATGGTCTCGCTCCTGTGGATGTAGTGCCCACCAGACATCTATCAGTTGCAGCCATCTTAAAAAGCAGCCCAAGTGGCGTGAAGTACATACTGTTCCCTTCCCCATTCCCCCGGAAGTATCTGAAGTCAGCTCCAGCACCCCATTCCAATATCCTCCCCCCCCCCTCAGTATCACCGGGCAAATCAGGTAGTCCTTCTAGTGTTGCTGCAAGAATGGCAAAGAAGGCAGGGTCTGGCACATTTGGGGCATATACACTACTCAAGATCACCATCTTGCCCTGCAATTCTCCTCTTACCGAGACATAACGCCCCTTGGGTCGGCGATCTCCTGTGCGCATTGGAACCCCACTCCCCTACCTGTTAGTAAGGCCATACCCCCTTTGCACCCCTGGGCCGAGGTGCCATACACCTTGGTCGCCTTGCAGTCTGGCAAGATCTGTCACCACTTGGTGCATTTCCTGAAGCATAATGATATCCCTCTTATGTCGTCAAATGGCATGTAAGATTTTCCGCCTTTTTATAGAAACATAGAAACAGAAATATGATGACAGAAAAAGACCACATGGCCTATCTAGTCTGTCCTTCCATATCAACAACTACAACAGTCCCCTTTTTTCCTTTAGAGATCCTCTGTGTTTGTCCCATGCTTTTTTGAATTCAGTTACTGTCCTCATCTCTACCACCTCCACTGGGAGACTATTCCACGGATCCACCACTCTTTCTGTAAAGAAATATTTCCGCATATCACTCCTGAATCTATCTCCCTTCACCCTCATCTCATGTCCCCTCGTAGCAGAATTTGTTTTCAATTGAAAGAGGCTCTCTCCCTGAACATTTATGCCACGGAGGTATTTAAACATCTCAATCATATCACCTCTATCCCGCCTTTCCTCTAAGGTGTACATATTAAGATCCTTAAGTCTGTCCTTATATGCTTTATAATGAAGACCACTAATCATTTTAGTAGCCACCCTCTGCACCGACTCCATCCTGTTCACATCCTTTTGAAGGTGCGGTCTCCAGAATTGCACACTATACTCCAAATGAGGTCGCACCAAAGACTTATACAGAGGCATTATCACCTCCTTTTTTCTGCTAGCCATTCCTCTCCGTATGCACCCAAGCGTCCTTTTAGCTTTTGCCGTCACCTTTTCTACCTGTTTAGCTACCTTAAGATCATCAGACACAACCACGCCTAGGTCCCGCTCTTCTTTAGTGGACAAAAGTACTTCACCCCCTATACTATATTGCTCCCTTGGATTGCTGCAGCCCAAATGCATGACCTTACATTTTTTAACATTAAATCCCAGCTGCCAAATTCTAGACCATTCTTCAAGCTTAGCTAGATCCCCCCTCATGTTATCTACACCTTCCTGGGTGTCTACTCTATTGCAGATTTTGGTATCATCCGCAAAGAGGCAAACCTTACCCGACAGCCCTTCCGCTATATCACTAACAAAGATGTTACAAAGAATCAGACCAAGGACAGATCCCTGGGGCACACCACTGGTAACATCCTTCTCCTCAGAGTGAGCTCCATTTACTTGTACTCTTTGTCGCCTCCCACCCAACCAATTTCTAACCCAAGCAGTAACTTTAGGGTCCATCCCTAGGGTGCTCAGTTTGTTTATAAGTCGCCTGTGAGGAACAGTGTCAAAGGCTTTACTGAAATCTAAATACACCACATCTAGGGCTCTCCCTCAGTCCAACTCCCTGGTCACCCAGTCAAAGAAATCAATCAGATTTGTCTGACAAGACCTGCCTCTGGTGAATCCATGTTGCCTCGGATCTTGTAATCCGCTGGACTCCAGAAACCTCACTATTTTCTCTTTCAGCAGCATTTCCAATAATTTACTCACCACCAAAGTTAAACTAACTGGCCTGTAGTTTTCAACCACATCCTTTCTTCCGCTTTTGTGTAAAGGCATCACATGAGCCTCTCTCCAGTCCTTTGGCACCACTCCCGACTCCAACGAGGCATTAAAAAGGTCAGTCAGTGGAGTTGCTAGAACGTCCCCAAGTTCCCTCAGTATTCTAGGGTGTATCCCATCCGGTCCCATCGCTTTGTCTACTTTAAGTTGAGCTAGTTTCTCACGAACACAGTTTTCTGAAAATTGTTCAAGATGTCCCTCGCTTCTGTTCCTATTTGTGGGTGTTTTCTGAGGTCCTGCTTCTGGTTCTTCATCTGTGAACACAGAACAAAAATATTTGTTAAGCAATTCCGCTTTATCCGTCTACATATTCCTCCCCTGCACCCTTGAGTCTGACAATACCACTTTTGCCCTTCCTCTTCTCACTAATATATCTGAAAAATGTCTTATCCCCCCATTTTATTGCATTGGCTATTTCCTCCTCCTTTTGAATCTTTGCCTTCTTGACTACTTTGCTAGCTTCTGTAAGTTTTTCCAAATACAGATGCCTGTCTTCCTCTCTCTGTGATCTCTTGTATTTCATGAAGGCCTCCTTCTTTTTCTTCACTTTTTCAGCTACTTCTTTCGAAAACCATAGTGGTTTCCTTTTCCTTTTACCTTTATTTACCATTTTAACAAAAAGGTTGGTTGACCTTAAAATATCCCCTTTCAGTTTTGCCCACTGTTTTTCTACATCTCCCAGCTGTTCCCATCCCACTAACGACTCCCTGAGGTATTGGCCCATCTTCGCAAAGTTAGTCTTCCTAAAGTCTAAGGTCCTCACCTTTGAATGGATTCTAACAGTCCTAGTCCTAATACTGAACCACACCATCTGGTGATCACTGGATGCAAAATGATCTCCCAGTACAACATCAGAAACACTTTCACCATTGGTAAGCACCAAGTCCAGTATGGCCCCTTCACGTGTGGGGTCTGTTACCAATTGCCTGAATAGTTCTCCCTGTAGAGAATCCAGGATCTCCTTACTTCTAGATGATACTGCAGCAGGAATGTGCCAATCAACATCTGGCATATTGAAATCTCCTATCAGTAGCACTTCCCCTTTCCTAGCAATGCTGCGTATGTCTTCAATTAACTCTCTGTCCACCTCTTCCTCTTGTGAGGGAGGTCTGTATATCACACCAATGCAAATAGATTTCTCTTTCCCTCTTTCTAGTTTAACCCACAATGCCTCCTCTCTCCCTTTTAAGCTCTCTAATTCCAAAGCTTTAATAGTAGTTTTTACATATAGTGCCACTCCTCCTCCCTTTCTTCCTACCATGTCCTTTCTGAATAATGGGGCTCAGCTCAGCACAGCTCAGCCCGCAAGCATTCCATGAGAGGATTCTCACCCCAGATCAAAAGCATGATTCCATGCCATGTGCCCCCTACTTCCAGCATAAACTTCCCAGGCCCCCCGCCCAAGGTCCCCCTTCTGTCCCTCCAGCTAGTTCCCATCCATGTCAAGTTGTATCAGTGTTATGTTCTTGAGTCTCCCTTCCCTTTTACCCCCCTCCCCCGTGACTTTGTGTCCCTCCCCCTCTCCCCCTTCGCCCCCATCCATCTACCTCCTCTCTCCATCCCTCCCTGTCCCCCATCCCCCCATCTCCTTCTATTTTACCTCCCATCAGTCACGAAAGATGTAAGGGCCATCCTCGCCACCCCTCTCCACAAATAGTTCCAGACTCACACATGCATTCCCCCCTTCTCCCACCATCCATTCACAGCCCCCCTTCACACCCTTGTGTAGTGGTCCCGCCCCCCCCCAGTCCATTCCCTTCTTAACCGAACTACCGTTCCCTTAGTGCCAGCCCCCACCCATCTCGATTCCCTCTCATATTATAGGCACTTGAACATCAGAAGCCCCTCCCACCAACAATCCCACAGTATAAGCACACAATATAAGATTTGGATATATTAAACGTGCTGCACTTCAAGCTGGGTCGAGTATAGTTCTAGTATAGGAGCCCCTCCAGAATGGCACGTCCTGTGCACCTCCCTCGAGCTGTGTCCAACAGTGTGACCGTACACGCAGACTGTTCTCCATTCCACCACCTCCTATTGCGCCTCACAGTCCAAAGCATCCCCTGGGGCATGTCCAGGAAATTAGTTTACTTGCAGTGTTGCGTTGGACTGTCGCGCAGTCTGTGATCACACTTCATCCATCCTAATCCCTTCAGTCCTTACAAATTACTCTCCATCATCATTGCCCTAGTGTTCATCTATCCTCTCACCAAGCAGTCAATTCCGCACCCTTAAAGTCTGTCGGAGGTTATGCCCACCAGGGAGTCCAAATGATATTGCACCACCTCAGGGGTCTCAAAAGTCTGCACAGCCCCGTTGTAAAAGGTCCAGATTTTGGCAGGGTAGATCGCTGCAAGTTTTATCTTGGCAGCCACAGGTTTTTGGCACACCCCTGCATTTGCCCTTCTCTTTGCACTCAAGTCCATAGAGTAGTCCTGTTAGGCCATGATGCGTATATTGTCCTTTTGTATGGGGCCCTGTGCCCAGATAGCTCTCAGCACTCTCTCTTTATGGATAAAATTGTGAAACTTTGCCAATACAATCCTTGGGCATGAATCTGAGGCTCTGAGCGGCCCCATCTGGTGTACCCGCTCAAGGATCAGGGGTGTGCAGTCCTCTCCCAGCTGCAGGCTCATCAGGAACAAGGTCTGCAGGTAGATGCACAGTTCGGCCTCCTTCATGGCCTCTGGGATACCCGCCACTCACTGATTTTTCTGACAACCTCGAATCTCGAAGTCATCGAGTTTAGCAGCCTGTCTCATCAGCACCTCACAGAGGAGCCTGATTTCCCTGTTGGCTGCTTGCAGGCAGTCCTCTGTTTGAGAAACCTATTGCTCTGTCTCCTGTAATCAGTTCCCCAGCGCTTCAAAGGATCAGGTCATGGTGTCCAGTTGGCCCGTTATGGCATCAAAACATCCAGCGAGCACCCCAACCACCGCTGCAGGGCCCTCATCCACAAACGCAGCTTGTCCCAGCAATGCAGGAGGGTCGGCCATTTTGGGAGCCGGCGAAGTAGGCAAATTGAGCTCTCTTCTGGCAGTTTTCATCTCCAGCGCCACAAATTGGTGAGGTGGATGTGTGCTCCGATGGATCCCCAACTTAATCGTTCAGCTTTTGGAGGTTAGTGACAATTTTGGGTTAATTTGGACTTGGGTGGTGACGGGTGGCCCCAGAGAGAGTACAGTGCACATCTGCACTCTCTCAGCATATCACATGACCTCTCCCCAATGAATCTAGTTTAAAGCCCTCTTTAGTAGATTAGCCAGTCTGCTACTGAAGACACTTTGACCCTTCTTGGACAGATGGACGTCATCTCTGCTCTGCAGCCCTTGAAACATCATCCCATGGTCCAGGAAACCAAAATGCTCTCAATGACACCAACCACGCAGCCATGTACATACACGGACACACACATGTGCATGTATGTAGCTCCCGACAGTCCCAATGGCACACAGACACAAATGCATGCATCCACCGACACGCATACATATGTGCACCCTCGACACTTCCTGTGAGACACACAGGTGAAACCTGCCCTCTCAAATGTCTGATTTTGTAAGTGGAGGGAATATGTACCACTGTGTCATACTGCAAGTGTACAGTTTTCAATTTGTTACACTCTAAGGGCCCAAAGCAGCATTGTAACATTCGGTCCAGTGCACTGATAAGGTGATAAGCAGCACTCCTTCTCTGAATTTATTTTTTAACTTTTTCTCTCTGTCTAAGCTTTCCGAGAAGCAAGGATATTTACCCCAAAAGCTCACACAGAAGTGACGGCAAAATGGCAGCTTCAGCTTCTGTTTCACTCAGAGACGAGCTGGGATTGGCTGGTCGAGAACCTGTTTGCAGGGGATTAGTCCTGCTCCTTTTCCTCGCCACTGGCTCCAGGCTGTGTGGGTTGTAAAGCAAACATGCAGTAGGTCTATTTCCCCCTAAACCTTCATGGCCCATAGACTCAGATAGGAAGCAAAGCAAAGACCAGAATAAACAGCATCATTTTTGTTTTGTTTTATTTGAAAACAAAATTAGATCATCTGTGATTGCATTTTTCATTTTGTTTTCAAACAAATGCATATCCCTAATTTTGGGTGCCTTGGCATCTTTATTTTGCTTTGTCGTTCTCTCTGTGCTCATTTAAATTCATCTGAAATGCCTGCATCTCACGTTGGTGTTTCTAAAGCAAATCTCGATGACAAAAGTAGAGAAAGCATTTTTTTGTGTGGGAGGAGGGGGGGGAGTTGTGTTGTACGTACGTTTTGTTTATTTTTCCGCAGCCACTGGCAAACTTTGCCTCCATTGATCAGTCAAACTGCAGTGTGAATGTTAAGCCGGCCTTCCCTCTTCCTTCCCCCCTGCATCCATCTTTACTTGAAAGGACACGGGCTTTGGGTTTAAACGTTTATTTTAGCTCTGATTGTGGATGTCTGGCACATGCATATTTAATCATAGTGTACAATGTGTCCTTGTTACAGGCTTAAGACTGTTCACTTTGGCTGGGGGTTGGTTTTTTGTTCCCAGGTAATCACAGTAGTACCACTGAGGAAGAAATTCCCTTTGATTCATCAAGTATAGTCAATGTGCGCTTTTGGCTCATTTACAACCCAGTTTGCAAATGAGAAAATCAAAGAATGGAACTATATGTTTTAGGTTAACAGAGGAAGGCAGGAGATGAAAACGAGCGTTTGTTTTTGGGCAGATCTGCTAGCACTCTCGTCTTTCCATGTGCAGCTCTGTGGCACCTCAGAGTCCGTTCCCAGAGGAATCATGAACAGTTCTGTCCTTGCATTTGGCTCTGATCTTCGACAGCCCAGATCTTGCCCTCTCTGCCACTGTAAGGAGGAGTCTGTGTGTACAGGTCTGTTCTCAGAGAATATCGCTTCCATAAAGGGGCAGGGCTGTGGTATCATTGATTTACATTTATGTGCAATCTTTCTAGCCAAATCAAAACAGCTCACAGGGTTACATAGTAGAAAGCACCAATGGTATTAAGAAGACCGATAGACCTGATTCCAACTTCACATTTAGGGGGTAAGTTTTATAAGGCTTTTTTTGCACATGTGCCCTCTTTTATGGAAGTAAAAGGCCTCTTATAAAATTACCCCACAAGGGACATTCCTAAAACGTGCCTGTGATGACAAGAACATTATTTATTTATTATTTATTTAGTGTCTTTTTTTTTATGCCGTCTTTCTACAAGTCGAGACGGTTTACAGAAAGCAAAGTCCATAGAACAGTAAAAGTTAGGTACGTGCACATTACATTTAACAGGTAAATAAATAACATGGAGGACATTTCCAGAGGTACAAATTAACGAAATAAAAGTTGTTGGAGTATTAATGCTGTGACTATATACACGATACGGAAATGGGTTAGGTGCTTAGCGTGTGTTGAGTTTATTTTAGCGGGGGTCTGTCCTGTAGAATTCGTGGAATAGATGGGTTTTAAGTTTCTTGCACAATTCTTCTATAGATTCTATGGTTCTTATCTGAGGCGGTAATGAGTTCCACATATGTGGGGCGTAAGATGCTGTCTGATTTGTTCTTTGACTTGTGGATAGCCTTTCAGGTGGTATGTCCAGAAGGCTGATTGTGTTGTGTCTTCGGTCTGTTGTTGTTAGGTTTTCTTACTAGGGTCTTGAGGCACTCAGCTTACATGTTATTGATGATTTTGAAGATACTGAGAACTACTTTAAATATGATTCTAGAGGCAGCCAATACGTTTTTTTGAGGATTGGGTTGATGTGGGTCTGACGTGATGTTCCATGTATGATTCTTGCTGCTGTATTTTGTGCTAATTGCACAGGATGTGTGGGGCTCTTGGGGAGTCCCTGTAAAATTAGATTGTCATGATCTAGGATGGGGGTGATGATTGCTTGGCACACTGTACGGAAATCTGGAAGACTTAGGGGCATGTTTACTAAACCGTCTAAATGTGTGCCCGGCGTTAGTGTGCAGGATGCCATAAAAGGAGTGGGCAGTCCGGCCAAAATGTAGCAAGTCGCGTCACCGTGCGCTAATGTGCGCCGCGCACATTAGCGCACGAGAAATGGAGCCGCGCGCATCAGCACGCGGGAAGCATAAGCAGGCGCGCTGATATGCAAACAGAGAAACAGAGCTGTAGTACAATGGTTAAGACACTGATGGATGGTGCAGGGGTCATGGGTTCAATCCCCCACTGTGCCCAATGAAAAAGGCTGGCTGAGGCACTACCTGTTATGTGTAATATTGCATTATGAGGCAGTTTAATTATATTTTAAGTACTGGTACTAGCAAACACACTCTCAAAGTGCTGTAACATAAGGTGCTGCATAAGGCGCCCCATAAGGTACCCCAGAGGGCACATTTTAAAGTGCACTGTCCGCCAAGGCACCCTACAATGTTGCCTAAAGGGTGGCCTATAGGGCGCCATATAGGGTGCCCTATGAGGCACGGCAAGGTTACAGCACTGTTTCTGATGGCAGCACTGCACATGTTAACGTGTGGTAAGCTGAAGTAGGTGTGCTGACATACAAATAGCAACAGCAGTGTAGCATAATGGTCAAGACACTGACTGATGGATGGTGCAGGGGTCATGGGTTCAATCCCCCACTGTGCCCAATGAAAAAGGCTGGCTGAGGCACTACCTGTTATATGTAATATTGCATTATGAGGCAGTTTAATTTTATTTTAAGTACTGCTGCTAGCAAACACACTCTCAAAGTGCTGTAACATAAGGTGCCCCATAAGGTACCCCAGAGGGCACATTTTAAAGTGCACTGTCTGCCAAGGCACCCTACAATGTTGCCTAAAGGGTGGCCTATAGGGCGCCATATAGGGTGCCCTATGAGGCACGGCAAGGTTACAGCACTGTTTCTGATGGCAGCACTGCACATGTTAACGTGTGGTAAGCTGAAGTAGGTGTGCTGACATACAAACAGCAGCAGCAGTGTAGCATAATGGTCAAGACACTGACTGATGGTACAGGGGTCATGAGTTCAAGTCCCCAGTGTGCCCAATGACAAAGGTTTGCAGAGGTGATTCATTTTTTCTGCTTGCAACTGTACAGCAGTATGTGCTGCCGTCTAAAACATAACTGCGCCCTAGTGCCATAAAGTACTGCATCTTTTACGGTGTACCAGAAGGCACATCATAACTAACCACGTCAGTGAAGGTGTGTAATAATGTGCCCCAGAGGCCATGTTGAAAGGTTGCTAACTCCCAAGGCACCATAGTAGGCCCCCCAGAAGCTGCCTGAATCGAAGGTGTGGTGTAAGATGCCCCAAGGATGTATAGGTGAACCCAAAAATGTTGGCCAAGAGCAGTAAGGTCCCCCAAGTTGAAGGGCAAGAGAGGTATGTGGCAAACACACATGTAGCAGAGCAGCAAGGAAAGACAATGCATACATAATGGAAGGACACAGATCAGAGCCGATAAACCAGACAAATCAGCCCCCAGCCCATGTGGCAGCTGGAAAAATGGACAAACATATCGGGGGCAGCTGTAGCTCCGCACATAGCGATGGTAATGTACCATGCAATAATGACAGTGTGTGGCAGAGGATGGGAAGATGTGTGAAGCAGAGGAGGGGGAAGTGGCAGGAAAGGTGGAATGTCAGGATGACAGTGGAGTACCAGTGCCCTGCAGAGCACACACAGGAGAGGCAACCAGGGAGAGCTGCAATGCAGCAATGTGTAGGAGTTCAGGACGTGGGGTAGCACCATGCACATCAGGGTAGCACGGCACACAGCTGGCAGACACACGTGGATGTACAGAAGGATGGTCAGAAGTGTGATAAGGGTACAATGTGCTTACAGTACAGAACTGCACAGATATGACTGTCACAGGAATGAAAAGTAGTTCTGCAGGACAGGCAGGCAAATGAAAAAGAACAGCGAGGAATCAAACCTATGACCATTAGCACACAGGGCAATGCACAAACCCATCACCAAAGGCTGCACACAAAAATAGTGCAGGACAGCACACAAGACACCTGCTGGCTGTCAGGATAGGCAAACCCCCAACAGTAACCAGGATGAAATGCACATGCAGATCTGGTGTGTACAGATCAGATCACAGTCTGGAATTGGGACCTGAGCCACATAGAACTACATGCACACACACAATGAAATGTTATGTAGTGGATACAGCATGCAAAACAGGAAAGAGCCTAAACCCCAAGGGCAGCAGAGGATGCTCTGTGGAGCTGCAGCAAACCCTGGAACAGGACAGGAGACAATTGATCATGCAATCAGGTGTACCACACACCAGCTGAACCATAGCAAAACCAAACCCCCAAGCGGACTGCCATGTAAACACCATAAAGAAAGAGACATATGGAACAGCTATTATGTGATGGCTAGGCAGCACAGAGGAGACACCCTGGCGTACAGCGAAGAGATGGAAGGGTGTGTGCAGAGGTGCCGAACCTGCTGTTGCCTAATGGTCATGTTAGCACAACAGAGAAGAAAAACAAAACCCCATTTGGGGAGCAAACCTGCAACCTATGGTGTTAGAACACATGCCTGTAACCACAACCCCAAACAACCACAATGAGCACATTGAGCACAATGCCAAAATAGTAACCCAAAGGGAGGGTGTGTAGGGGAACCTGTTATACACAGTGATGTTGCAAATGGCTGGCAGATACACAGCTGCCACTATACAAGGATGTGAGCACAGGTGGGCCATGTACATGAACAGGAACTCAGTAGATACAAGTGTTGGTGTGATCAAAGAGTGGAGGAGTAGCCTAGTGGTCAGACACTTGGCGTGGCAGCAAGCAACCAGAGTTACATTCCCACTAGCACCCCATGTGTCGTTCGGCAAGTCACGTAACCCTCCATCACCTTGGAAGAAAGGCCTGGCAATCCACCTCCAGTGACACTGCCAAGAAACCCTGGAGTCTCTGGGTCACAAGGAGTCAGGACTGACTCAAAGGCACACATTGCATTGCATGTTTTTCACCATGATCAAGCAGCAAAAGAGACAAATGTATGTCAAATACATATCTTTATTTGGGTCACGCATCACAGATAGTGTAGACACTGCCATCATAATATCAAGGTGAGTGCATCCCAGGTGAAAGACGGAAACACATTTAGCAGGGCAGCAACCCACATCCTACAGAAAGGTCACTGGCGTGACCACAAATGAAGGGCAGGAGATCTGATGTGCATCAGGTTCATGCTATGCACTAGGCATCAGGCCCCCACATGCTGCTGCACGCCTCAAATGTGTTTCGCACATATGAGTGCATGTAGACAGTAGGCAGTGCATGATGAGGACCCAACACACATCACACATCATCTGTCCCCCAAAACATATCTATCTGGCAACACAGGAGGCACACAAATGAAAACAGCATATGTTGTCACAATATTGTAACATTAAAAACACATTTTGAAAGTAATGTATCACCTCCCACCTAATGCCTGATCTAGGAATCAAAGCTGCAACAATGTAACCCCAAACAATCATCAAAAGCACAATGAGGATATGCTAACAGGTAGCAGAGGCACATGAACACAGAGAGAATACAAACAAAACTACCTGCAGAAACCTGCAGAGATAACACCATGCAGGAGGTCCCCCTGCACTGGTTGTTGGATAGACAGTGTCTGGACACATATAGCACGGTACATGGAATGCACGATTGAAGGAGGACAACGGACACCCACACTGCCACACTCCAAATATAATGGGACAATGTGAGTGTCGTTACCGCAGGGGATAAATAGGACTGTGCAGACATGCAATGCAAGGTTTGTACATAAATGCAGAGCGTCACGTCTGTACAGTAAACAAACACAAGAACCAGCATGTGAAGATGGAAATTAAGGGCAAACATGTTACAGTGAACCACACAGAAGCCATAGTTCCACATGCTGTGGTTCACCAACATAGTCAGTCATATGCACATGCACCAGCCACATACCAGCATGATACAGTGATGCCACGCATGCACGCAAACACCCTTGGCGATTGCGAACATCAATCCAGGATGCTGGTTTGCATTAAAGCATTGTTGTGGCAAAACCTGTATCATGTCCAGGTGGAGAGCAGGTGGACATAGACAATAGGACCGCTCCATCGTTCCCCCTATGCCACACACATGGCTGTATGCTTGTGTTGAAACAAACAGATGAGCGTATCCTGTGTGCCATGTCACACACATGGCCAAAACACAACAACAACACAACTGTGGAGGAATGTACAACATACAGTGACAATGTCAGTCCCTGCTGCACACGTGGGGATCAGTACACAGCGTCCAAAGTGCAAAGCGTATCTGCAATCCAACAGGTCAGGTTAATACTGTCCTTGCAACCCTGGCCATGCATAGTCAAGTGTCACATCCCAATATGCCACAGTCCTTGAAAGTTCATGTGTGTCTCCTGCAATGAGCACAACTCCCAGCCAGAGCACGGCAGCAACAGTGTGTTGGACAGGTCTGTCATGGCCAAAGTAGCAGTCCAAGAGTAATACTGTCCATCCTAGGCATGTGTCCCACTCGCAGAGGTCAAACATCCTATGGCACCATTTTCCAGGGAAAGTTCCATGGTGTTGTGTCCCTGAACAGGTGGGTGATGGCGACGCCAGATGCACTGTAATAGATGTGTCTGGTATGTCCTCTGCCCTGTGTCAGGAGAGGATATTGTATTGGTATACGCCTTGCAACATCAGCACAAATTGCAGAGAGTCAAACCTTAGGAAATACATAAGAAAGGGATGCACAGGCAAACATGACATGATCACAACACAAAACACACCGCATATTGGTGACATCTTGAATCGGAACCGCAGACACGGGTGTCACATGGATATGGTCATGTCCATGCCCATGTCACACATGCGTCTCACAGCTACACATACTATGTGCATCTGTTTCCGTGAACAGAGAGGCAACACGACATGTACATGAGACAAACAGTAAATCATCAACAGGTAAAGGCAGATGTCACCCCCCAAATAACAAAGGTGCAAACTACCTTGTGTGTGCATCAGGTGTATGTCATCGATGCCCTGAGCAACTCAATGGCCATAACAGGTCACAGTGAAGGGAGACAATGTCAGCAAAATGTGTAGAATCACCATGTCATGCCACTGTTGATGCATGTCCACATTATGGCGATATCTGTGATACAAAAATGCTGGTCAACAGTGGTCCGTCACAACACAAGACACAGTTCTGCTCACAGCACACAACACATGTCCACAATGTTCACAAGGTAAACAGCACTAAGGTACAGGTAGCACAGTAACCACCGCCCCCCAGGTGCACAGACCCCTCAAACCACACGATAATGTACAATGCCTGAACACTGTATCATCACACAGCCAACCCAAAAACACCCACTCACACAGTATGCTAAGGTCAGCGTGCCAGCTGTAGCATACGGCCTGTATGTGCACAAGTGGAGATTTGTAGACATAAAGGCCCAGTGAAATGCAATGATACCCTGGTGTTGGTTGATGGTACAATGTTGGGGTAGGGTGCAAGTGTACGCCACCACCCAAAAACCAACAGCCTCCACTCACATGCAGCTCTGTTGGACATGTCCCAGAGACAGTGTTGCAGAGGACATACTGGACACAAACACATGGGGATATGTGTGACAACAGCAAAATATGGGTTAGGAAGGTGCAAGGAAAAGAGGTGAACCACAACATCTGGACAATATGACACATCACTGAGGACATGTGTTCCCCCTGACTGCTGGCACAGACAATGTAGCTGTAGTTCCACCTACCCCAGACCACAGCATGTTGGCTGATTGACAGTCACGTGCCAATGCACCACAGTACCAACATCTTCACCAAGTATGTCCTGTGCATTGGGAAACACAAGGGAAACAAACATATGTCATGTTCTAGCTGTGCAACACACACTTCACCTTCCTGTCCCCAGCTTTCAGACCCCACAACATCACATACAGACTGACTGTTCACTATCACACTGTCCAGATCTCTCACATGTGAGAGGCATCACTGAGGTGTCAGAGGCAAACTACAGGGGTCCGTACTCTGTCTGTCCCCTCCCTCACCTCTCTGTTGTTGTACACACTGGTCAATAGAAGTGTCTGCTCCCCACCATGTTTCTGCCTCACCCCAAGGCTGCAGTCTTAGCCCTGGTTCCCCATATTGCCACCAATGCCCCCTCACCGTGTGTACTGGTGTCCCAATGTCGTCTGTTACCCCACTGTCAATTGCTGTAACACACAGAAATATGCAGGGACACCTCCTGTATCCACTGTCCAAATACATTTCCTGGTGTGTACATCTCATACCTTGAATAATATTGACAGCTGTGTGCTGATGATGTGCACAAATAGATCTGAATGCGTCATGTCTGCTAAACCACACCCGCATGTCTGTTTCTGACCTGACCATGATGGCTGCATGTCATCCCACTGTGTGACAGTGAGAATGTCAAAGCATGGATAGCCTATATGTGCACCTAAAAAAAACCCTCCCATCTGAGTCTCTGTGTGTATGTGGACATAACCTCCTTCGCTAGGGTCCGCAATTTAGTTGTTGTCGTGGACTGTACTCTCCTCCCCTACACACATACACAGCCTGTAGCTGAGGCATGTGGCTTATGTTGAGATAGCATCGGCTAGATATGCTGGGTCCGCCCTGAAAACACCCCTAAAACACAATCCACCCACACATTCAGCTCTCAGCTCGCCTACTGTAACCCACACCTTGCTGATCTGGGCTGGATCACCTCTGTCTGTGTGTACATATGCAACACTGCACTGCATGGCTACTCTACAACAACAAAATGTAGCAATGATACTCCCCCTGGCTGGACACTGCACAGGTCCCCATCCTTCACCATATCCATGTCAGGGCTACGCGATGACCTATACATTCAGGCACACTGTGGGGTTGCACTTACACCCCTCAAGGATAGTTAATAGCATCATGAAAAACTAGTACTGAGCATGTATATTGTGCTATGTATGACATGTAGCACCATACAAAAGAAACAGACACACAGATCCAGCTGACAGGAGCATAACACCCACACAAGCAGCTCAAAATTGTACAATAAAACCACACACAGCTGGACAACTGTCCCCAAACATGGTCTGCTTTCCCACTGTGAATCCCGCACCACATGCCTCCCACTGTGCTGCACCCATAGCATCAAACCAACTAACTGTGGTTGCACAGCAGCTGCTATCACAACCAGCCACCAACCAGGAATGTGACCCCAAAACCTCCCACAGGCCTAGAACCACCCACCCACATAATCCACCACCACCATCTGCTGTTGTGCCCTGCCCACATTGTTTGTTTCACACTCATGCCTATATGTGACGTTGGGATTGTCTGTTAAATGTCAGTGCAGTGTGGCATCCTAATGATATTGTTATAGAAACGTTAACCTCTATTACCAGCACACACATATAACAACAAATGTAGGTGGGAACATATGCATCACGTACATGAGAAGATCTCTGCAATCAACTCCCGCCTGACCGCTGTGCCCTCCCGTGGGTCACCACTGGCACGTATAGGGGGGCACCTCGGATCCTCCTCCAGACCCTCATTAATCTCTGCAGGGATATTGTGACTGAGAGCAATGTTGTGCAGGATGCAACAGGCTATGATTATCTCTGCCACAGTCCGTGGCTGATATTGTAAGGCCCTGCCTGTCCTATCCAGATACCTGAAGCGACTCTTCAACACGCCAAAGGTGCGCTCTATGACAGAGCGGCTGGAGGCATGGGCCTCATTGTACCTCCGCTCTGCACGTGTCCGTGGTTAACGCACAGGGGTCAGCAGCCAGGGGCGACACCCATATCCTGCATCACCTGCAGAAAGAAATGTGGCATGTTAATGCAGGAGCTCATGTTCACCCAAATGGACACAGGTATAGACATGAAAAACAAATGCAGAACACATCCTGACAGAAGCATATGACATCACAACTATGCAGCTGAGAAAAATAGACATATGATGACAGAAAAGGACCACATGGCCTATCTAGTCTGTCCGTCCATGGCAACAACTACAACACTCCCATTTATACCTTTAGAGATCCTCTGTGTGTGGCCCATGCGTATTGTAATGCAGTTACTGTCCTCATCTCTACCACCTCCACTGTGAGACTATACCACCGATCCACTGATCCCATGTTCAAAGGATATGTCAGCATAGCAACCATGAAAGAATGTGCTGTCAATTGAAGGAGGCGCCTTCCCAGAACATGTATGCCATGGAGGTCTGGCAAAGTCTCAAGCATATCACCTCTATTCCGCCTATTCTCTAAGGTCTACATATTAAGATCGAGCAGTCTGTCTCCATATGCTGCATACTGCTGACCACAAATCATTTCAGTAGCCGTTCTCTGCACTGTCTCCATCCTGTTCACAGCCTTTTGAAGCTGCAGTCTACAGAATTGCACACTGTACCCCTCATGAGTTTGCACCAATGACATATACAGAGGCAGTGTCCCTTCCTGTGTATCTGCTACCAATACCTCTCTGTATGCACCCAAGCAGGCCCCTAGCTTTTGGCATCACCTTTCCAAACTGGTCATCTACATTAGGGTCGGCAGACACAACCACGCCTAGGTCCCGCTCGTCTACAGTGGCCAAAGGTACTGCACCCCCTATACTATCTTGCTCCCCTGGTTTGCCGCAGCCCAAATGCGTGACCTTACATATCCAAACATGAACTCCCAGCTACAAAGGTCGAGAACATTCATCAAGCTTAGCTAGACCCCTCCTCATGTTATCTAGTGCTTCCTGGGTGTCTACTCCAGTACAGATTGAGTCTGTGAACCTAAGACACACAAGACAAGGGTTAGTTGTATGGATTGGCAATAACATCAAATGCTAGCAGACAATTAACCAGCATCACAGGTGGATGTGAAGGGCACCAACCCCCCACCCCCCCCCCCACCCCCAACATCACATGTGGGCAGATGGCACACACACACACAAGGAGGGATCCAACACCAGGACAGACATTTGCACACGTGCGTAGTCACATGAACATAACATAAGAACATAAGATATGCCATACTGGGTCAGACCAAGGTCCATCAAGCCCAGTATTCTGTTTCCAACAGTGGCCAATCTAGGTCATATGTACCTAGCAGTTTCCCCAAGAGACACAAGTTCCACAATGCTTGTACTGGGTCAAGCATTGATATCTTCGGTCACTTCTTAATAATGGTTTATGGACCTTTCCTCCAGGAACTTGTCCAAACCTTTTTTAAACCCAGCTACACTAACAGCCTTTACTACATCCTCCGGTAACAAATTCCAGAGTTTGATTACACGTTGAGTGAAAAAATATTTTCTTTTATTAGTCTTAAATAGTTTACCCTGTAGCTTCATTGCATGTCCCCTAGTCTTTCTATATTCTGATAACGTAAACAATCGATCTACGTTTACCCGTTCCACTCCGTTCATTAATTTATAGACTTCTATCATATCTCCCCTCAGCCATCTCTTTTTCAGGTTAAAGAGCCCCAACCTTTTTAGCCTTTCCTCATAGGAGTATCCTTCCATCCCCTTTACCATTTTGGTGGCTCTTCTCTGAACCTTTTCTAAAATCGCTATATCCTTTTTAAGATACAGCGACCAGAATTGCACACAAAATTCAAGGTGCGGTCTCACCATGGAATGATATAGAGGCATTATAATATCTTTTGTTTTATTTTCCATTCCTTTCCTTATCATACCTAGCATTCTATTTGCTCTCTTGGCTGCCGCTGCACACTGGGCCGAGGGTTTTAACATGGTATCCACAATGATGCCTAAATCTTTTTCCTGGGTGGTGGTTCCTAATGTGGAACCTTGCATCGTGTAACCATAGTTTGGGTTGTTCTTCCCTAGGTGCATAACCTTGCACTTGTCCACATTAAATTTCATCGGCCATTTTGATGCCCAGTCTTCCAATTTATCAAGATCCTCTTGCAATTTTTCACAATCCTCTTGGGTTTTAACAACTTTAAATAGTTTTGTGTCATCTGCAAATTTGATAACCTCACTCGTTATTCCACTTTCCAGGTCATTTATGAATATGTCAAAAAGCAGCGGACCCAGCACAGATCCCTGGGGTACACCACTATTCACCTTTCTCCATTAGGAAAATTGGCCATTTAGCCCTACCCTCTGCTTTCTATCTTTTAACCAGTTCCTGATCCACAATAGTGCACTGCCTCCTATCCCATGACTCTTTAGTTTTGCCAAAAGTCTCTGATGAGGGACCTTGTCAAAGGCTTTCTGAAAGTCCAGATACACAATATCAACCGACTCACCTTTGTCCACCTGTTTATTCACTCCTTCAAAAAAAGATAACAGATTAGTAAGACAAGATCTTCCTTGTCTAAAGCCATGTTAGCTGTCTCCCATTAGGTCGTGACTATCTACATGCTGAGTAATGTTATTCTTTATGATGGTTTCTACCATTTTTCCCGGTACTGAACACCATTTGCATGTTATAATCTGGAAATACCCACCCAGCAATATACAGTCCGCATACTGGCCTGCCTCAAATTGTCTGAATAGTGCTGAGTGATGCAGGATATAGGAGTCATGGGTGGACCCTGCAAACCTAGGGACCACATTCAGAATATGCAGATTTGCATCACATACAACCTGAACATTCAGGGAATGATAGTGTTTGCTGTTGCGGAACACTACCTCCCTGTCTCTAGGCGAGACCAGGGCAACATGTGTGCAATCAATAGCTTCCATCACGTGTGGTATCCCGGCTAACGCCTCAAAGGCCTGGTTCAGGGTCCCCCTGAACCAGGCCTTTGCCTAGTGTGGGGAAGGGCTATGTAATTCCCCACCCGGCTGACCATGGCACGCAGTACTTGGTGGAGACAGCGTGAGAAATATGGGGTGGCTCATGCCACCCACTGCGGCCACAGATGACTGGAAACAGCCAGAGGCAAAGAAATGTAAGGCAGCAAGGAGCTTGACTAAACCTGGTATGGCATGGGACCGATCAGTCAGGGACTCGAGGTCAGGTCTTAGATCCTCACAGAGCTCCCTAATAGCTCCTGTGTTCAGTCGGTAGAGGGAGATAACCTGGTCCTCACGCATGCCCTGGAGCTGGGCCCTGGGCCTGTAGAGGCGAAGCTGCTGAGCCTGCACCTCAGCATGCCTCCTGTGCCGTGCATGCACAGCACCTGCCTGGCCTGCCCCCACAGCTGCAGGTCTGATTTGCAGCGGGACTACACCCATGCCCTGTGCCTCAGCCCCATAGACACCATCTCCCCCTGTCCGGCAACCGCAGCAGCTGCCCACCTCCCAGTGCAGCTGCGGAAAAAAAAAAGCCGCCATAAACTCCACTCATCCGGCTCCCCTAACACAGTCAAACACACACGAACTTCCCTAACTAGGGCACACACCTTACAAACCACACACAACCACACACACACACAATACACCCAACACCAATCACAATCCCAGCCACACTCCACAATACACCTGCTTTGACTCTCTCCGTTCCTCACTGCCAACACACACCTTCTCTCCCTCGCCTACGAAACACCCCTCAACGTTGACCAGGTGTGCAGGCTGATTTATAGTTTTTTTAACGTTGCACCCGTTACGCATGCGCAGTTGTGCGAGCACGGTGCGTGTGCGTGCCGCACATGTGCAACTCGCTGCGCATGGGTGTTTGGATGTGCGCACCATGCATGTGCAACTCGTTGCGCATGGGCGTTTGTGCACGCCGCGCATGTGCAACTCGTTGCGCATGGGCGTTTGTCTGTGCGCGCCGCGCATGTGCAACTTAGTGTGCATGGGGGTTTGTCTGTGTGCACCATGCATGTGCAACTCGGTGCGCATGGGGGTTTGGATGCGCATCCAAATGCCCATGTGCAACGAGTTGCACATGCGCGGCGCGCACATCCAAACGCCCATGCGCAGCGAGTTGCACATGCGTGGCATGCACACACACCGTGCTCGCACAACTGTGCATGCGCAACGGGCGCAACGTAAAAAAAACTATAAATCAGCCTGCACACCTGGTCCACATTGAGGGGTGTTTCGTAAGCGAAGGAGAGAAGGTGTGTGGTGAGAGTAGTAGAGGTAGTGTGTTGCGTTTGGCAGTGTCAGAGGCTGGTTTGTGTAGGTGAGGTGTGGGACAAAGCAGGGTAGACAGACAGGAGGGCAGGCAAGGAGCAAGTGAGGGAGAAAGGGGGTGAGGTGAGGTGAGGGGCAAACAGCAGGGTGAGGATGGAGGTATGAGGTGGACGTGAGAGGGCCAAGAGAAGGAAGGAGTGACAGGGTGAGACAGGGCACAGAGGGCACGGACATGGAGCAACAGGCCATGCCAGGAGTGGAGAGGGAGATGGAGAGGGGGAGGGAGGGGGAGGAGGGGGAGGAGGGGCCCCACCTGTTAGTGAGGACACACATAGGGCAGGGACAGCTGGGCGTATGGTGGCAGAGGCAGGCACATCAGGTGGGCCACAGCCCACACAGTGTATCCACACTGGTAAGAGAAAGCGGATACCGGTGCCTGCCCCACAAAGGAGGAGGGCTATAAGGTTCATTGTACAGGAGAACCACATCCTGCTGTCCTGTGTACTTGAAAACTATGAGGTCCTGTATGGGCGGCTCAGTAGCCGCACAACTGTGGCCAAACGAATAGAGATGTGGGAGGAGGTGCGGGTGGCAGTTGCCGAGGCAGGGGGCCCACACAGGGACATTGACAGCCTCAGAAAGAGGTTTAATGATATAAAAAGAGGTGTGAGGCAACACATGGCTGCAGAGCGGCAACATGCGATGGGCACTGGTGAGGGTGGCCCCTTCACCCCAGCCCTCACAGCCCTGGAACAGGAGCTGGCTGAACATTTAGGGCCAATTTACCTGTTTGGTCTGCCAGAGGCCCTGGACACCGCCCATCCTCAGGCAGGTATGTATGCTATGTACACCTTTCAGCTCTCAGGCCATGCCTGCAATCCCCATTGTGTAGACATCAGCCATCTGCAACCACCCTCCCATACCTGTCTCTCGAGCCCCACCATGTACCTATCCCGGGGGCACATGGGTGTGCTGTACCCCTGCACACCCTGTTTGGTTGCCATGTTCCTGGCCCCATTCCACATGTGGCCCTCATCCCATCCCTCTCCCCATCTGCCCCAAATATGTCCCCACACACCTGCTACTACCCTACCCTCACACCTGTTATTGCCATCCCCTGTAGGATTGTGAGGGCCTTTGATCAGGGCATGTTTGTTTGACATACTGTCTGCACAGTGCTGCATGTGCTTGGCAGTGGCCAACAGGTGCTGAATAGTCATAGTCCACTGCATAGTGGGTATTTTATGCAGCACACATGCAGGGCCCCCCCCCCATCATATGTGTGGTGGCGGTAGTACACACGTATAGATAGGTGGAGTGTCTACACATATGTGTGCTATCTCTGGCTTTTCACAATGCAGGTGACTACAGTATCATGGGGGCTCATGAGGAGGAGGAAGAGGAGGAGGAGGAAGTGGCCGGGTCTCAGGGTGTGGAGGAGCCTGAGGCTGCAGTCTCTGGGGGCAGCACAAGTGGGTGTGAGGACATGAATCCAGACTATGAGGTGGCTGGGCCACAGGAGCCACCCATCAACAGCAGGGCGACAGTGAGGGATGCAGCCAGCATTTCACAGGCTGGTGTGAGTCCTGGAGTGGAGGCCAACCAACGCCCCATGCAGGCACCTGGATTGTCAGGCGCACATCCCACAGGCACGGATACCATGCTGCCAGAGCTGAGGGCCCACACTGCATCAGCATGGCGCAATGCTGAAGGTGGGTAACAACATACTGTCACAACCACAACGCCCAAACCACTAGTCTCTAGTTGGTGTGGGCGTGGTGGTTGTGGCAACATTCCTTCCTCAGCTGTTATATGTATGGTTCAAGTAGAAGGGATGTATTTGAGCGAACACAAGGGTATGGCTTATGACAGATAATGTTTATGTTACACACACCAGAACAGCCCAGGGTCAGGTACCATCTACAGATGCAGACATATGAGGAATGTTGCGTAAAGTGCAGCACGTTGTCAGCCAAACAAACAGAACACAATCATTGCCCTTGAAACGGTCAGCCTCATGGCAGACGCCCAGCCTTCTCACAGAGAACAGGATGCCACCTGTCCTATAGTCATTGGACAATCCGAGCATAAAAACCAGAAACCGAAGCATCTTATGTCAATTAACGTCACTCAGCCTCCATTCCCTCTAGTCTGCATCTCCAGGTGAAAAACAAACCTAGCATATCAAATTAGCAGTCAAAATGTGTCAACAAACTCATATACCAGGATTTGCAGAGATGACAGGATCAAAGCACATATGTCTATGGCAGCCAATTAGATGTCTGCCTGTGCAGAGGGTAAACACAACTGCCAAAACAGCACGAATCATAGCGTTGCGCACAACCATATGTTGTAGTAACATCCCCTCTCAAACCACACAGGAATGTACCTCCTCACTGCTTATGCTCTAAACATGGTTTGGGAGAGGAACAGGTCCTTCAAAGCTGCCTGTTTGTCAACACCTCAGATCGACAGCTGGGCATACAGACAAAGCCATCAACATGTCCCCTTCCTGTAGCTCTGACACTGAGTCTCCCAATTGCATTGGTTTGGGACTCACCCACTCGATCACACAGGTCAGATAACAACCTGTAGGGGTTAAGTGCGAGGTTAAGTATTAGATAAGTGTCAAGAGATTATTTTAAGGGTTAAGGGATTATAATGTTCCTGGTTCATAATCACTCAATGGCTACCCTGAATCTCAAAAAATAAAGAACAACAGCCAGGCTGCTATATCATGTAGGCAACACTTGGGCCAGTACAAGAAGAAACCCAGCACAAGAAAAAACATATAAGGAAATATCATGAGCCCAGTAGGTGTAGGTCTGAACTGGAAAGTCCAGACATAGGCCTACAGGGGCAATGTGCAAAGGAGCACGTACACAGGAAACCAGAAGCTGGCAACATATATGCCAGGCCTTTTGCCCTGAAGAAAGCAGGTGGCTGAACGATAGTTGGTAAGTATAAGAGAGAGGGGGGCCAAAAAGGGGATTTTGCAACAGGAACTAAGGGGAACAAAAAAGGCAATAATAGGAAATAAGAAGGGAGGGGGGAGAAGACATAGGAGGGATAGATCTGGGACTGTATGCATAAACGGAAGCAAAGAAAAGTATATATGTAGTAAGCTTTTTATATTCGTGGGAGGAGATATTCTGGAGATACCTAGTGCTCGATAGAACTCTCTTCCCCACACACTTGCCTCTATTGGTCATCAGTTATCTAATAAACAGAGACTCTGATTGCACCTGTACTGACTTTCGGATCTGATCATTACAGGAAATTAGTAATAATTAGGTTGTGGTCTATTTTGTGAGTAACAGGGCCTCACAAACCTCTGTGGTGTTCTGAAAGACTGGCCACCTCCCAGCTGCCACCCCTGTTGCCAACCTGACTCAGGGAAATCACCTCCCCAGCTCTGGGTATCGCAGCCCTTCCCCAGGGGTTAGCACCTGCTGTGGATTCCTCAGCATTACATTGTCCATGCTTTTCTGGAGTCTGTCCACCTCTGCTGCATCCTCTGTTGCTCCCCCTGCTCCGTCCAAACCCTCCATACGTTTACCAAGGTGTACATGCACTGGTATCCAACCCCTTCCCTTTCTTCCCAAGGTGTTTGTAAACCCCTCTGCTGTCAGAAACGTGATGCAGCAGTGCACTTGCGCAAGTAAGGGTTGATATCCTTGTGCTTCCACTCCCTCCCTCTGACTCTATAGCGCATCTCCTGTAACCTGTCCCAGCTGCGTTTATCCCACCTTTGAAAGGTGGTCCTGCCCTTCTGACCCTGCACACCTCACAGAGGCCCCGTGAACAGGGTGACTCCCTTATGCTGTTCACCTACCCCATGATCAGATTGGCAGACTTTGCCACAATACACACTGATCCCCATGGGTGTTGGGGCAACATCCACATGTTGGATGGCAACATATGTGATTATGGATGATGTGGAGGGTCAGGTGCCACTGTCACAACCCCACACCCGGCCAGGGCACAGAGGTTTGGGGCTGCCATAATGTTCTGTAAGCAGAAGGTGAGAGAAACCCTGTTGCCTCCCGGTAGGCCAGCTGGGAGTGGTAGTTCCTCTGTCCAGTGACACAGAATAGTTGTGAGTTGAGTGGTAAGGCAAAATGATCAGATGTGTATCATGCAAAACCAAAAAGATCAGTGTAGAGGAAGACAGGACACTATTCGGGTGTTTGCTGGAGGGTATGTACAGAAATGAATGTTACTGCATTGTCACACTCTTTGCACCACAAATGTGCAGCATGTATCATGGGTAGGAAATGGAGCAAAACAAAGCAGCTTTGTCTCCCCAAAGAAAATCACCTGCTCTATTTCCTGCTCTCACCCATCTATTTTCTACAGGTTTAGCAAAGCGACTCTATACGATCTGCCAAGCAGAGTGTGCAATCCATAGGACCTCTCCTGGGGCACTCTCATTAACGTCCAATTGCATGTCTGCAAACCCATGGCCACCTGAGTGTGGCGGCAAGCTGTTATCACAGGGTGTAAGGGAACCTCCCTCTAAGAATTTGGCTGTTTCCCCTGGACACAGGTCTACACGGTAAGGTTTAGAAAACCCTGTGTCTGTGGAGACCCCTCTCTGGCTTTCAGCTAACCCTCTCCAGCTGTCCCGACATGCTTTCTGATTCTCTGGTTGCAGTCCCTGTCTGGAGCACTGCCCTGGAACTCTGTTCCAGGTTGAGCATATATAACACCGTGCCCTAGTGCTGGTTTCCCACCTGCACATACTCTGAGGCCCGTGTATCCGGCAATGGGGTCTGAGGGTTTCCCTGTTCTCTCCCTCTAAGCAGGTGTCTATCAACAATTTGTACCCTCCCTCCGTCTGCTCTGCTGGCTGCAATTCTACAAATGCAGCTAGGTCCCTTACGTGGTCCCCAACTCGCTGAAGTCTCTGAGACTCTCCAACCATGTCCCCTCCCCTCTGGAGCTCATGTCCATCTCACAGAAGCTGCTCCTGTCATCCCCTCTGGAGCCCCTATCTGTATTTGGTATGTCTGTTCCCTGAGGCCTGGCTATGCCTCCCTGAGCAGGTGTGAGTAATCAGGATCCAAGCTTGCTACCATGTTAGTGCTTGGGTGTGTCAGCTCAGCTCCTGTCTCCCTCTGCTTGCCTCTCTCATGCACACACTGGGACGTGGGTGCTGGCTGACTGTCAGTCTCTCAAAAGGTACAATCATTTCTTCTCTCTATCTCCATAGGCTCTGTTTGGGCCTCTACATCACACCATGTGCCATCTGTGTACCACCCTCCCGTGGTGTGTTTTGCCAGTGTTCAGCATGTGTGTGTGGCTCCAACACAAACATACTGTGCATGGCCATATACCCCAGGTGATCAGACAACGGCACCCATGAGAACCAGTCACAGGCCCCCCAGACACCCTGGCCTATCGGCAGCCCGCCTTGGGTATTGTAATGCATCACAGTCTGCCAACATGATCTGCAATGTGCCCCAGCATTGCATTGAGATATGGGACACATATATGGATAGGACTGTGTGTGCAATTACCCCTCACACTCCCTGTCCCCCCTGAGACAACCAGTGTGCATAGCAGACATCACCAGATCTACCTGCCAAACTGACATATTGTGGGCTATGTGGGTCACATGAGCCCTCGTCAGGACACTGTCCAGGCATGCGATTGGCTCATGGGACACACATGTCTAACCCTGGCCATTCATTTGCATGTGTGGCAAGCAGGAGTGTCCTGCATACTGTCATACTCCGCCCCCTGCCCTAGGCTTGGTGGGCTGGGGTAGCCAGTAGTACTCGCTATTGATGGTTCCATCAAAAACCCTCCCCTTGCAATGCATGCTGGGAAATGTAGTCTTCCCTCTGATAACAAATAGTCATGGAGCCAGAGTTACAGGCAAGGATGTGACAAGGTTTATTCCGCCACCCAACGCAAACGTACAAAATCAGTGCACCGGTATAACTATCCAGCAGTGCCTAAGACAGTTCTGTACACAAGTTTGCTGGCAGAGGTTACATTCATTCAATCCAAATGCAGCTGTTTGCCACGTATACAGAAGAACAACCAAACATGGTAGCGTCCTTTAGCAAAGCAAAGATATTTGGTTATTTGGGTATCACTCAGCTTATCTCACTCAGCTTCGCAGAGGCTTCCCATACTATCTGCAAAGCACAACGTACAATCCATAGGTTGGTCAGTCTCAGAGGACGCACTCCCCTTACAGTACACCTGCATTACTGCAGGTACCTGTGCTGAACTGCCCTGCTGCACACGACTGGCAAATGCCTCAGGGTGTTTTCCACCTCAAACCCCCTGTGGGTCGTCTACACACAGTACTAGTGAATAGGGATAGGCAGTACCTGGCCCGGAAAACACCCCTCTCTGCAGTTGTGCGGCTATCTCATGCCAGCTCTGAGGACACAGTCCCCTGCTGTATAGCCTACGTTACTCCCTGGAGCTCTGCCACGGATCCCCAATCAAGGCTGTGTCCTGCAGACCTCTGCACTGGGTCGTGGGCACCCACCTCTGGACTCCCTGAAGCTGGTTCCGTCAGTGCTCGGGTTTGATGGTTGCCATTCTCACCCTCCCTGTGCACCCCAGACCACCTTTGTGTCCCCTCCCACTCTGCCTCACTTGCTTCAGTCCCTGTCCCCCACAAGGCTTCCTAACTCCAGTTACTGTGTTCCTTCCAACTGTGCCCCCTCTTGGGATGCTTCTCCTCGACCTTCCTCTGATCGCCACTGCTGTTCTCTAGCCGTGGTTGATGTCCCTGGTTCCTTCTCAACCTCCCAGACTGTCTAGACATGTGTTTCTTATCGGTCCCCGAGCCTGTTGCTACGTCTGCAAGACGTGGGTGTGTCAGCGCAGCATGTGGATCTCTGTGTTTGCTTTCCCCAGAGAACTGCTGGACCGTGTGCTGTGCAGGGCTGTGACCTTTCCTAATGATTGAATGATGCCTTTCACCTCTATCCATGTGTCTACTAGAGTCTGCCCTATCACAATAACGATCTGGTGGTATATGAGTGACATGTGTCTGTGTGACGGTTGATTACTGGAGAGTTATCTCACATAACACCCTGTGTCCCACCCACAGGCAATCGGTAGGCACTCCAGAACATCTACAGGGCGATGGGGGAGAATACAAGTGAGCTGAGACTGATCCGGGAGGAGATTCGTTCGGGGCCATTCACCCGCATTGCTGACGCCCTGGAGGGCATCCTGGCCCTGATGCGTCAGGCAGCACCAGCACAAGCACCAGAGGCACCAGGAGAGGGTGCAGCACCGCGGTGGGAGTTGGCCCGTGGGAGGCGTGGCCGGCCACGCAGGAGGTGACTGTGTGCACAATAAACAGCTGTGACCCACTACATGCAACATGTGTTTCCAATGTGTGTCTCTGTGGTCTCCTATGTAGTGTGCAAATGCATGTCGTGTCCCTGACCATATGACCTGCACCCAGGCCTCTCGCTGGTGGGGTGTCTGCACTGCCAGGTATTACTGCACAGATGCCATCACATGCCGTGTGTGCCATGCACAGTGTGTGGTCACTGCCCCTGGGCTGCAGCGTGGCAGTTTACACAGCCACCCGGGTTGCAACAGGGGGACTGTCCTGAGGTCACATGTTCAGTGTTGTGATCCATCACCATTTCCCTCCCCTCATACCCCCAACATTGGACGCATATGTGTGACTGTTGCCCCTGCCTGCAACACTGCTGAAGTGCCTGCCTCCCCCCCCCCCAAAGGCATGCATGTGGCACAGGCAGACATGGGTGGCTTGTGTAGATCGGCTGCTGCTTCCCACAAATGCATTTGGTTACACTACGCCCAACCCTGTGACATGGATTTTCCTGCAACGCCCTCTACATTGCAACATCTCATGCGCCACCCTGGACTCACACCCCTACACACATGGTCAGCCCCCACGACTGCATGTGGAGCCAGTCCACATATGATATCCATGTCTTCCTTTACTGCACATACCTGTCCACACACATATCCCATGCTTGCATCCATAGTGAGTCGGTAAGGGAAACACGTGACTATTGTGTCTTGCAACAACAACAACAGTTTACTGTCAACCAACATAACAATGTGTGACATCGCAACCCATCCCCTGCCGCATGTCCATTGGTGGAACCCAGGACAACACAGGGCACATGTGTGGACGTCACAGGTGCCATCACTCACACCTGTGATGCCCTTCAGGGGATGGCCGTCGACAGGGCAGCCGCTCCACCTCGTCGGCCACCCGCTGAACAGCTACCATCAGCCACTGGCAGGTGTGCAACAGAAGATGGAGGGTGCGCTCCACGCCATCCAGTGCCACAGACACGTCATGCACACACATGCCACCACACACACACATAGTGCCAGGGGTCTGTGTGGTGGCATGTGCATGTGACATGTGTGTGGCCCTGGATGGCGTATCCATACTCCGCTGCCCATCTTCTTCAGACACCTGCAGTGGCTGGCGGGAACCCACAGTGCCCTGTGCTGCCCTGTGTTCCCCACCACCCTCCCCCCCATGCACCCCCCTCCACCCCCCCTGCCACCTCCCACCCACCCTCCACACCATCCTCCACCCCTCCCCCCACCCCCACATCAACCGCACCCTCCCCCTCCCCTGCCACCCTGCCCCCTACAGCCACCATGGCCCCATCATCCCCCTCCTCGGGGGAGAACTCTGCCGCCTCCTCCTCAGCCTCACCCTCCGGCTTCTCCTCGGGGTCCTCCACCACCACCACCTCCACCTCCCTTGCATGGTGGGTAGGGGGGCGCCTCAGGGCATAGGCAGACGTGGTTGGGTCCTCACCCATGTCATCGCCCCCTGTGGAAGATGACAGTCATTAGCACACTATCATGTGTGTCACATAACACATGTACATATGCAGCCACCACACAGGATGGTGGGCCAATGTGACCTTTGTACCTGGGCAGCAGGCTCGGCAATACTCACCATCACGGTGTGACTCCGCACCCCTCTGGAAGCGGGCAAGGTATGCAGGGTGGTGCTGACGCAGCTCCCGCCCCTTCTTCCTCAGATCCTCTACCTGGGGATATGCAAACAATGGGTGGGGTCATCAGTGACCGGTTATCTCTGGTGGGTGGCCAACATAAACATACATCTGTGGGGGCAGCATCTTGCTGCTCCTGCTCCACCGCAGTGTGTGGCATGTATAGCATAGTTACCCACTTGTAACAGATGATCTCTGGGAACTGCGGGAATAGGTCTGCACATATGTATAGCGGCAGTACTAACGGAGCCTGTGCGGGAACGCCCTGCACCGTCCAATAAGAAAGCATTTAGCAGCATCGCACAGCGCCTGCGTGCTGCCCTCCCCCATTTCACAAATGCCTCTCTCCACTTGAGTGTAAAGCTGAGGCAAACAGAGAGAGAGAGAGAGAGACAGGGAAGGGGAGATAGAGAGAGACATCTCCTAGGGGAGATGGCTTGGGTGTGAAGACCTATCACTGCTGTTCCGGGACATCAACTGGTACAGGTGGGTAACTATGCGATCCCCACAAACAGGCAGGAATTAGTCCTCACATGTGAGTACCCCCTAGTTGTAGATGCCAGGGAAGGGTCCCCAGAGTGGTGGGGCCCTGTGGAGGGGTGCCACTACCTCCCATGGATCTATTGCATCCCTCATGGGAGGCGGGTTGCAGTTGGGTACATATGGGAGAGGTGTTGGAGAGCAGCCTGAACAAATATAGCATCCCTGCGGGAGCCTCTATCTGAGCAGTAGTGGGCCGTGAAGGTGTGAACTGAGGGCCAGGTAGCTGCTCGTCAGATGTCGTTCACACAGGCGGAATGGAGGTGAGTCCTAGAGGCTGCCATGGCTCTCACATTGTGAGCGGTGACATGGGCTTACAGTGAAAGTTGTTTGCCATGATAGATGAAAGTAAGACAGTTAGCAATCCAGTAGGATAGAGCTCTTTGAGAAGCTGCTGTACCCACATGGGAAGGATCAGAGTGTAGGGATAGCTGAGAGGACCTTCTGTGTTGCTGGGTCCCCTGCAGATAGAAAGCCAGAGCTCCTCTACATTCCACAGTATAATGAGTCGTCTCTGCATCTGGGGCATGAGGCTATGGGACGAATATAGGTAGATGTACCTGTTTGTTCATATGAAAGTACGACACCACCTTAGGCATGACGTGTGGATGTGTCCGTAGGACGACCTTATCATGGTGAAACCTTGTATATGGTGGATCAGCCACTAGAGCAGGGGTCGGCAACCCGTGGCTCCGGAGCCGCATGCGGCTCTTTCTCACCTTTGCCGCGGCTCCGGAGCACACTGCCCGCTTTAAACGTCGCGTTATGGGCTCCCTCCATGTCAGCTCCCTCCCTTCTTCTGCAGCCGCGGTTCCCTGTCTCTTAGGGAACCGCGGCTGTGCTTTTAAAATCATCTCGGAGCCCTTCCTGTCTTGACGGGCTCCGTGCAGCATTGTCCCGCCTCTAAAGGAAGTTTTGGAGGCGGGACAATGCTGCACGGAGCCCGTCAAGACAGGAAGGGCTCCGAGATGATTTTAAAAGCACAGCCGCGGTTCCGTAAGAGGCAGGGAGCCGCGGCTGCAGAAGAAGGGAGGGAGCAGAGATGAAGGGAGGGAGCAGATATGAATGGATGGATGGATGAGGGGGGGGGCTGCTGACATGGAGGGAGGGAGCAGATATGAATGGATGGAGGGAGGGGGGCTGACATGGAGGGATGGAGGGGGCTGACATGGAGGGAGGGGAGCTGATATGAATGGATGGAGGGAGGGGGGCTGACATGGAGGGAGGGGGGCTGACATGGAGGGAGGGAGCAGATATGAATGGATGGAGGGAGGGGGGCTGACATGGAGGGATGGAGGGGGCTGACATGGAGGGAGGGGGGCTGACATGGAGGGATGGATCGAGGGGGCTGACATGGAGGGATGGAGGGGGCTGACATGGAGGGAGGGAGCAGATATGAATGGATGGAGGGAGGGGGGCTGCCATGGAGGGCTGGCGGGGGCTGACATGGAGGGAGGGAGCTGATATGAATGGATGGAGGGAGGGAGGGAGGGGGCTGACATGGAGGGATGGAGGGGGCTGACATGGAGGGAGGGGGGCTGACATGGAGGGAGGGAGCAGCAGATATGAATGGATGGAGGGAGGGGGGCTGACATGGAGGGAGGGGGGCTGACATGGAGGGATGGAGGGGGCTGACATGGAGGGAGGGAGCTGATATGGATGGATGGATGGAGGGAGGGGGCTGACATGGAGGGAGGGAGCTGACATGGAGGGATGGAGGGGGCTGACATGGAGGGATGGAGGGGGCTGACATGGAGGGAGGGGGGCTGACATGGAGGGATTGGGGAGGCGGGCTGACATGGAGGGAGGGAGCTGATATGGATGGAGGGAGGGAGGGAGGGAGGGGGCTGACATGGAGGGATGGAGCACTGGTAATGGGATTGAGGGGACGAGCACTGGAAATGAGCTGATTAGGGGAGGCTAGGACTGGTAATGAGCTGATGGGGGGTAGGACTGGTATTGGGCTGATTAGGGGAGGATAGCACTGGTAATGGGGTTGAGGGGGGATTAGCACTGGAAGCGAGCTGATTGGGGGGCTTTGACTGGGCATGGGCTGATTGTGGGGAGGGGAGGATAGAGCTGCTGGCCCTGGAAGATAACTGGGGGCTAAGGCTACAAATGGGCTGATATGAGGGGATGGGAGAATGGAACTGGATCTGAGAGGGGCTGCCATGGTATTTGTACTAGAAGGGACTGGTCAGTGGGGAAGGAGGGGGACTGGAAGGAAATGGACACCAGTGGCAATCATGGGAATGCAAGTTGACATTGGAAGGTACTGGGAGTGAGGACTGGAAAGGGGCTGATATTGGGGAGGGTTACTGGGACTGGAAATAGGCTGATGGAAAGAAGTGAAGAAAACGAAAGAAGAGATAAGAACTGGCAGATGGACCATAGACCACAGAAAGAGAGCTAAGAGAAGACAGGAAAGCAGAAGCCTCAGATCGGGACCAGCATGATCAAAGAATAAATTGGTCAGACAACAAAGGTAGAAAAAATAATTTTATTTCATATTAGTGATTTGACTACAAAATCATCATAATTTTGAAATCAAATATTGTTACTTCTTGTTGTTATATTTTCTGGCGTATTTTTTTTGGTGTGCGAAGGAAGAGGGGTAGTCTTATACGGCGAGTATAGGCCAAACACCTATATTTTAACAGGAAAAGTAGGGGGTCGTATATAGCATTAAGGTAAGAAACAATATATGCAGTGTTAGATTTGTTTTAAATGTCGCAATGGTTTTGCGGCTCCCAGTTTTTTTTTTCCCTTCGGAAACGGGTCCAAGTGGCTCTTTATGTCTTAAAGGTTGCAGACCCCTGCACTAGAGCTTGCAATTCACTGATACGCCTTGCTGATGTGATTGCAAGAATGAATAGTAACGTCCAGGACAGAACATCATGGACGTAGTGGCTAAGGGCTCAAAAGGCGGCAGCATAAGCTGGCCTACAACCAGATTGCGACCCCATGCCACTGGAGGTGGTTTCAGGGGAGGTGTCGTTAGAGGCAGGCCTTCCCCACATCAGGGTTTGAGCGGATGGTAGGAAATGGTTTGGCCATTGATGCGTGGAGATGATGCAGCAATGGCACGTCAATGGGCTCTGACTGACTTATGCTGGAGACCAGTGTTTGATAGGTAACGGAGGTAACCCACAATGCTTCTCTAGGGATGGCACGAGGGTTGACGCCCTTTTGTGGACACCAACTGGAGACTCTCTTCCACTTGAACACATGAGACCGCCTTGTGGGAGGTTTCCTGGAAGCATAAAGGACATCTCACACTTCCTGGGGGGGGGGGGCCAAAGCCTTTTCAGCCTTCCGTAGCCAGGTTCTGGGGTATACAGACTGGGGGTTTGGATGCCATAGTGTCCCCTCCTCCTGCGACAGGAGGTCTGTGGCAGACCAAATGTCCAGGTGTGGGACCTGGGACAGATGTGGATGCAGAGGGTACCACACCTGGTGTTGCCAGCGTGGAGCTATGAGGATCAGGTTGCCTCTGTCCCCCTGGAGCTTGCATAGGGTCTTGGAAATCAAGGGAATGGCAGTAGAGGCATATAGGAATTCATGCCCCCAGGTGGGGAGAAAGCATCCCTCGCTCGGCAGCCATGAGCCGGAATCGGTGGACAGAACCGTGTACATGTGGCAGTTGACAGACTTGCAAAGCGGTCTATATCTGAGGTTCCCTAGAGTTGAAATAGTCTGGAGAGGTGGTCCATGTGTAGGGACCATTTGTGCGGAAGCAGAACACTACTGAGTCTGTCTGGCCAATATCTCTGATTGCCAGGGAGATAGACCGCCAGGAGATGGGTCTGATGCTCTCTGGCAAACGCCCACAGTTGAAGAGCTTCGTTGCAAAAGGACAGAGAGCCTGTTCCTCCTTGTTTGTCCACCTAGGACATGGCTACCTGATTGTCTGTGTGAACTAGTACTCTGTTGCCCTGTCAAGGGCGATGGAATACCTGAGGGGACAGGTGCATTACTCAGAGCTCCAAAGACTTTATGCTGAAATTAATCCCCTGGACCTCCAGGTGGCTGGGGGGGGGGGGGGGGAAGGTGTCCAGTAGATGAGCACCCCACCCCACTTTGGCAGCATCTGTTGTTATGGCGATCAGAGGTGGGGGTTGCAGGACAGGTGGCCCCTCCAACCGGTTTGGTGCTGAACGCCACCAGTCCAGGGACTGGGTAAGGCGGTCTGAGATCACTCTCAGATCTGAGAGACAGCCTGTTGCATTAGTCCACTGGGGGAGGCGGGACCATTGGGCTGCTCTCCTGTGGAGACGTGCGTAGGGGACCACATGCACCATAGATGCCATGTGCCCCAGCAGCTGGAGCATCTCTCGGGCCGAGAGATGAGTTGTTTGTAGTGCTGAAGATACCAGTTGCACAATGCAAGGACAGCGAGGCTGCAGCAGATAGGTCGTTGCCAGTCTGCTATCTGGCCTTGCTCCTCTGAACTCCAGCGATTGCGTGGGAGTCAGAAAGGATTCCCGGAGATCTCTGAGACGGCCTAGATATTGGCGTACACACAGTGTGTAAGAGGGAGAGAGACCTGGGCTTATGTCTGTGACTCTGTCCGGATGACCCACTCGTTCAGGTAGGGGAGGACACATATTCCCCTGGTACGGAGGAAAGCAGCTCCCACAGCCATGCACTTTGTGCATACTCTCGGTGCTGAGGCAAGGCCGAAGGGAAGACCTTTGTAGTGATAGTGCCTTCCTTGATAGCGGAACCAAAGGAACCTATGGAGTGATTGGTGGCTGTGAACATGGGTGTAGGCATCCTTGTGACCTGGGGAACACAGCCAATCCTGGCTGTGGAGGTAAGGTAATAAGGTTCCTAGTTAAATCATTTTGGATTTCTCCCTGAGACATAACCTGTCCAGTCCTCTGGGATCTCAAATGGGTCTGTGACCTCCTATTGTCTTTGTTATGAGGAAATAGGGGGAGTAGAACCCGGAACCATGTTGATGATGAGTTACCTCTTGTATTCCTCCTGAACTAGGATACGTTTTACCTCTGGATTCAGTTGGGGTGCGGTTGTGAGAACTGACCTTCCTTAATATTGTAGGAGGAGGCAGGCTTTGGGAATGAGGCCTGTACCACCTTCTATGATGGACAGAGTCCAGGATTCTTATGTTCTGTCCCTCTATCCGTGGATGAGGTGACATAAACTTCCTGAGATTGTTGACGTTTGTTTTCCGTGGATGGCCAGGGAGGGCATGTACTCTATCAGGGACTCAAAGGCCCTGTGGGGGCTGCCGATGCTGGGTCTGCTGCGGCTGGGTAGCTCTCAGCTTTCTTGGCTTAGTAGATTGTTGACCCTTTCTATCAGCGTAGCCTGAGGGTGGTACATGCTGAGCATAGGACTGATAGTATCCATTCTTTTTGGACAGGGACGGCTCTTTGACAGCTTTCCTCTTTGCAGGATCTAAGATCTCTGACAGCCTGGTCAAGGTGGACCTGTCAGCATCCAATTCTTTGGATGTTTGCTGCCACTTTGTCCCTGACAGGTTTCAGCCAGTACAGGAGATGTTGCCCAGTTTATCCTGTAACCAGTGTTCCAGGTTAGAGGCTTACAGCCAGGCAAGTGTCCTTGACACAATGGCAATGGCGGAGACTCTGCCTATGCCCTCAAAACAGTCCAATGCTACCCTGCTGACAACTTTAGACTTGTTCTGGGCATGCTTGACAGGTGATACGTACTCCTGTCCTCTGTCATCTGGGAGAGGCGGACTTAGCAGTTCTAGATCTCCTGCGACCTCCGTCAAGAACATTCCCATGTACAGGATATCGGAACCCATCCTGGCTGACAGCATGGATGCATGGCAGACACAGCAACCCAAAGCATCTAAGGTCTTACACCCCTACCAGGAGGGCTGGAGGCATGTCGTCTGTGACATTAAATAATCATCATATTAGACTCCACCACAATGGAGTGCTGAGGGGGCTATGTTGTTTGAGGACCAGGCGACGGAGGGCACAGGGTACATAGTATACAGCTAGTGGGAATATGGGGAGGTGGTGAGAGGTGTCTCCCATCTTTTCAGGAGAGGATCCTGTACGATCTGATGTATTGGCAGGGTGGCTGCCTCCTTTGGAGCTTGGGGATATTGTTGATTCTCTAGCTCCTTTGGCCTGTGCTCAGATTCAGTTGCCACTGAGATGGAGCGGCCCTTGACTACATGTCTGAGGAAATCCTGGAGGGACATATCCTCAGGCGAGGACAGTCTCCTCTTGGGGGATGCAGGCCCCTCCTGGAGAGGTACATTAGTACCCTCAGAGCTGTCACAGTCACCAGACTCCTCAAAGGATTGGACGTATCTTCTCACAGGGTGCTCAGGTTTAGTGCGGTTTTGGTACCGATTGGCGCATGCCGGGACCCCAATCTGTGTGGATACCGGTGACGCAATGTGCGGGGTCTGGGGTGGTAACGAGGGCTTTGATGCCACAAGGATATCCGCCAGACTGCGTTTGATGGCCAGGATCCTCTGGTCCAGTGATACTGCCTATGCCTGTGTATCGGTACCGGCCAAAGCCAGTACCCTGACGCATGGCCCAAGGAGTTCAGATGAGGTTGCAGCCTCCAGAACTTGCTGTAGCCCTAAAGTGGCTTTGTAGGCCGGGGAATCCCACCAGGGCTGTTTGGTCAGAGTGCGTTCCTCAGGGGCAATGCTGGGGCATCCCGATGTTTGGAGGGGGATGTACCCTTTGAGGAACGGCCAGATTTCTGTTTGGTTACATGAGATCCACGGGAGGAAGGGACATCCCCTGAGGACATGGATGCCACCGCGGCCACGTCAGAGGGGAGGAGGGAACTGAGCTTGTCTGCTCTGTTCTGCCGACCCCTCTTGGATAACATCCCACAGGCCACACATTCAGACATGGAGTGAGTGGGCCCTAAGCATTCGAGACACCAAGCATGGTTGTCAGTGACAGAGGAGGTACCGGCACATTTTGAGCATGTCTTCAAACCCGAGGAGTGCTTTTCCATGATGGAGGTGGGATTAGGGCCTATGCACAAACCGAGGGGAGACCTACAAAGGAGCTTTTCACTCTTCCTCTGGTAGTTTGTTTGTGTGAGGTAAACACAACTTTTAGAGAAGAGAATTTAAAAACACCTGTGTTACCGGTAAGGAATACGTAGGCAGATGCTGCCACAGGAGTGCCAATAGCATAGAGGTGTTCTGCTCAGACAGGAATGATTTATTTATTTATTTATTTATTTATTTATTTATTTAACAATTCTTTTATACCGCGCTATTACAATCAGTGCGGTGTACAATGAACAAGAACATACTACAATGCATACAAGTAACATTGAGTTTTACATTAAACAGGGAACTTCAACAATAGGACAACTGGGGGAATGATGACCTGCTGGCTCTGTGGAACATGATGAACTGGAGAGCAGCATTTGGGAAAGGCATCAGGGCAGCATGCAGGCGCTGTGGGATGCTCCCATATGCTTTCCTATTGGACGCTGGGGAGCGGTCCCACGCAGGCTGCGAAAGTGCAGACAATACCCACATGTGACAACTAATTCCAGCTTGTTCCTGGGAATTAACTGTTCCCAGTGCCACCTGGATGTGTAGCTGTGGGTCTGGGCATGTGTGCAGTGACACCTATGTGCAGTGTGCGTGGAAACCTGAACACACCATTCCATTCCCCTGTGGCACCCTTGCATGACATGGCACGACCATACCACTTTTTGGTTGGCAATGATGGTGTCCAGGGTACCCCCCCTAACCCTGTATGTGGTCTGTTGCACACATTTGTGTTGTCATGATCTGCACATGTCATCCTAACCAACCCCACTGGCAACATGATATCCCAACACACATGGGTGATGTGCCCATACATGGGACATTGGGTGGCTGGCCCTATGCACCTTACCAGGGGCCTCTTCCATGACATTTGGCTTTCTACAAGGTCCTGGATAGCAATGCTTGACCCACTACAAGCATTGTGTAACCTATCCGTCTTGGGGATACTGGTAGGTACGTCTGACCTAGATTGGCCAATGTTGCAAAGGGCATACTGGTCTTGATGGACTTGCATCTGTCCCATTCTGGCCTATCTGATGTTGTTATGTTCCTATGACCTGGGCCTTGTATGGTTAGGGCAGGTGTGCCTGCCAACACCAGGGGCAGGGGCCATTGCATGGGTATAGGCTAGTGCCACCTGTGCTCATGTCTGGGTCTCAGGCTGTGGTGTGCAACCCCAACAGGTGCATGTATCCTTCCAACAGCATCTGTAATGTTCATCTGCAAACAGGTGTGGGATTCCTGGCGGGTGGGCAGATGTGTGACCTGACTCAGCATACAGTTCTGGGGACATATTTCTGTTACAGGCCATAATCTGATCTCATAGCTCATGGGGGTGAGGTGTTTCTACGCACATACACATCTGTGCCTACCATATCATCTGGATACATCAACAGTGTGTGTGATGAGGTGTGGACCCCATGGACTAGGGGAGATGTGCAACCTACCCACCATACCCTAACACAATATCTGACTGACATACCCACCGTTGCAATCAGGTCTCAGGCCCCCTGGGGTTTGGGTGTCCTAGTACATATCATCAGCAACATACAGCATAGCACCAGGGTGACTGCCAGGACACCATACGCAGGTCTCAGGACCCCTGGGGATAGGGAGAATGTATTGAACAGCATAGGCACACACAGCACCATATCACCAGGGTGACTGACAGCCCACTCTGATGGGCTCTCAGGACTCCTAGGGATAGGGGGGATGTATTGAACAGCATTGGCACACAACCCCATATCACCAGGGTGACTGACAGCCCACTCTGATGGGCTCTCAGGACTCCTGGGGATAGGGGAGATGTATTGAACAGCATTGGCACACAACCCCATATCACCAGGGTGACTGACAGCCCACTCTGATGGGCTCTCAGGGCTCCTGGGGATAGGGGGATGTATTGAACAGCATTGGCACACAACCCCATATCACCAGGGTGACTGACAGCCCACTCTGATGGGCTCTCAGGACTCCTGGGGATAGGGGGGATGTATTGAACAGCATTGGCACACAACCCCATATCACCAGGGTGACTGACAGCCCACTCTGATTGGCTCTCAGGACTCCTGGGGATAGGGGGGATGTATTGAACAGCATTGGCACACAACCCCATATCACCAGGGTGACTGACAGCCCACTCTGATGGGCTCTCAGGACTCCTGGGGATAGGGGGATGTGTTGAACAGCATTGGCACACACAGCACCATATCACCAGGGTGACTGACAGCCCACTGATGGGCTCTCAGGACTCCTGGGGATAGGGGGGATGTATTGAACAGCATTGGCACACACAGCACCATATCACCAGTGTGACTGACAGCCCACTCTGATGGGCTCTCAGGACTCCTGGGGATAGGGGGGATGTATTGAACAGCATTGGCACACACAGCACCATATCACCAGGGTGACTGACAGCCCACTCTGATGGGCTCTCAGGACTCCTGGGGATAGGGGGGATGTATTGAACAGCATTGGCACACAACCCCATATCACCAGGGTGACTGACATACCATTTGGGCCACGTTTCACGACCTCTGGTGGTGGGCAAGATGTGTTACCCTGCAAATGCAGATCCCACCATAGCCGCATGATGTTTCGGAGAGCCCCTTAGGCAGATCTATGGGCTAGCTGTGTTACAGTGTGTTGTAGCACATCAACAGCAGCAGCTGCCATGACACCAGGATGACATCAGGACCTCTGTGACCACGTCCCTCGCCATCTGGGTACAGGGCAAACCACTCAGATGTGATACAAAGACAATATGGCATGTGGGTTCACCTGCTATACATTTCTGAGATAGACTACCTAAACACAGCAGCATGGACAGCTGCAATCAACACTGGCTGTGTATATGGATCTACTGACCTGTCCCCATACACTTACCTCCCGTGGGTAGTCCGCCACACGATTGAAGCGGCGTGTGACCCTTTCCCAGGCCCTGCGGACGTTGCCCAGGTCCTGACGCCTGGAGGACCCAGGGAACAGCTTGTGCTGCTTCCCTCCAATTAATTGAGCCAGGTAGCGCAGCTCACAGCTGTTGAAGGCTGGCTTCCTTGACCTGCTCGCCATTTTGCTGACTGCCCAGATGAACACACACACGCACGCATGCTCGCTCCACAATTCACGCACATGCGCCCCGCAATTAGCGTGCATGCGTGCTGCAACTCACGCAGGTGCGCGAAGCAAATCGCGCACATGCGCGCCGCAACTCGCACATGCGCGCATCTTTCTGCCGCACAGGATATGGTGTCACCAAGTATTTCTACGGATCTCTGCTGCAGATGCACATTGCACTTCTGTGTCTCACATTTAAAAAAACAACACTTAGATTATTAGGACTTTCTCTTGTTTATGCACTTGGGTCTTGAACCTATCAACACTTCCCCACTGGCTCCTAGGGCATTGTATGATGCGGTGTGCTATGCCTTTCACATAGCAGTGACTGCCAAGACAGTTACAACAAGGGGTCCTGACAGCCCATCAGTATGGGCTGTCAGTCACCCTGGTGATATGGGGTTGTGTGTGCCAATGGAGTATGTTCAGTAGTTCATCTCAATGTGAGCCCAGCAATGATGTGCAGGATGCCATAAAGGGGGGGGGGGGCTTCTAATCTAGACATAGGACATGCACAATAGGTTGCGTAGCGCACATAATGAGGCGATGGAGGTAGGCATGCCAAGTTAATGCACGTTGATCGTAAGTAGATGTGCTGACATACAGACATAGTGGCAGAGATGTAACACATTGGTTGACAGACCGCCTTATGGTACAGGAGTCATGGGTTCATTCACCCCGTGTGGCTATTGCATATGACTGCCTGGGACATCACTCTTTGATATCAGCAATGGTTTGTGAAGCTTTTTTTTTTTTTTATTTGTTCTGCGAGCAAACACACTCTCACAGTGCCATAACCTAAGGTGCCACATCATGCACCCTATGAGGACACATTATGAGGTGCACTGTCCGCCACAGCACCTTATAATGTTCCCTATAGGGCACCTTGTTGGGCATATTTGAGAGCACTTTCAAGGCACCTTCAAGCTACAGCACTGAGGGTGTTTTTGCTGACGGCACTCATTTATATTATGAAAGAAAAAAGCCTCAGCCACGCCTGTCAAATATCCCCACTGTGGTATCAAACCCATGACCTCTGGCTCCACAGACAGTGAAGTCACCAGTGTGCTACATCTCCATAGCTGCTGGCTAGCTCCTGGCTGGCTGCAGTGGGACTGCAGCCCAACACACAAACTGTCTGCTTTGGTTACCAGGATAGGGTTCACCACAAATACGCATGATGCACTGCACATGCAAATCAGCAGTCTACAGATAGCCACAGGATGGGGTATGCACCCCCACAGCACCTCAGCCTGGAAGGGGGTACTGACCATGTGTGTGTTACTGGCACAGAGTAGCTACTGACCATCACACTGTGCGGGTCCTGTGCTCACCCTGAGGGTGAGGTGGGCTGCACAGCACCATGTCCACAGCACCTGGCTTAGCTGAGCTAGGCTATGCTGCAGGTCCCCATCAGTGCCAGTGTATGATAGGTAGATCTTGCAGATACACTTCAGAATACACCTGTGTCCATCTCTATTTCCCAGTCAGGTTTCACCCTTGCGGACCATGATGAACCCACAATAGTGCATATCCTGTGTGGGTGCCATGGCCACATGACCTAGGGAGGGAGGGAGGGAGGGAGGGAGGGAGGGAGGGGCCTGTTTGGACCCATAGGCAGGTGATGTAGTACCACCCAAACGGCCCTCTGGAGCTCAGGATCTCCCACCAACAGAACCACATTCTACATCACTGCAATGGTGGCGGGGGCAGACACCATCAACCTCAGTCCAGCGGGGGGACAGACAACATAGAGAGCAGTCTATGCAGTTCTGTACACATCCATAAGGTAACATGAACAGTCAGGCGGCCTGGAAATGCTTAGCTACCCCTCACCACTATCTGACATTCTACAGCAGCGAGCACAGTGGATCTGCAGCCGCTGCACCCTGCAAGGCGTTCCAGCCATACACATACTAACTGCAGTCTGCTAGCTAGTCCATAGTGCACATCACTGGAGGAAATGTGTGCACCCATAACTGGGATGTGAGCACACCCACCAAGCAGATAGGTCAGTGATTGGGCCCCAAAAAAGGGAACCATATACATCACTTGAAAGAAGGACTATATAGCACTATGGGGGACCTAGCCATGCCATGGTCACTGCACAGTCAGGGTGAGAGTGACCTCCCAGCATGACATGCTGTGGCCACCCTGTCCGTGCAGGTGGTGGCCAGCCACCACAAAGTCCCAGCCATTGCCCTATGGCCTGTGCTCATGCATCCTGCCCAGGCCACCCTATCCGAGCTGTACCCACAGTACCTTGCTCCTCATTATGCACATTGGCAAGCTCACAGTGGACACAGTGGAAACAGTGTGGGCTGCGTAAGGTGTTGGCAACCACCACACACTGGATGGACGGACACACACTCCCACACCTATGCCAGCATTGTGCAAATATAGAGGCTTTTGGCAGCCCTGGCCACCTCACCAGTCCTGGGCACAGCGTAGGCATGGCTATGGTATGCAGTACTGTTGGAGTCACTCCCCAGGGTAGTGTACACTGTCAGACACCAGACCTGAAACACACTCCACAGACATCAGAGACATTGGTATGATACAGCTCAATGAGCATATTGTGCTTAACGTACGGATTGCTATCTGCCAGTAATCATAGCAAACTTTTGATATATGTGTACCGTGTATGATATATGTGTACCGTGGTCCCAGGTTTAGGGTGGCATTGCTAAGGTATGCATGTACTAGTATTGGGGGATACACACAGGGCCGAATATCCTGCCTCTCCATGAGCCTTTGGATAATGTAGCCTGTGGGTGCGGTTGTTTCTGCTCCTGTTGGCCGCTGCTCTAGGGCAGAGGTTCCCAACTCCAGTCCTGGTGGGCCAAACACTGTTCATGTTTTCATGCTGTCCCTAATGAATATGCATGAGATACATCTGCATACCATGTTGGCGGCGCATGGAAATGCAGCACACACATATTTTTTAGAAACAGCATATGACCTGAAGGATTTGTGGCCCTCCAGGACTGCATTTGGGGGACTCTGCTGTAGGTAATGCGCATGTTTATGGTGTGTGTGCTGTGTAGGCTAAAATATAAGCGTTTGACCCATGCTTATGTTCTCAGCAATAAAGGTTGAGTCTTTACTACCACGTTTTCTTAGTGGGAAAATTATGGGGACTGGGTTGGCAGGAGCCACAGCTAGGATTTGAACCTGTGACCTTCTGCTCTTGGACACACTGTCTGTGTGCACTGCGCCACCATGTTGCCACAGATATAGTGTATTCCCTGGGGTGTCCATGACTGTACATCCGACAGGGCCTGTCTGTTGCAGTGCACGGCACCCACCTGGACAGGGCTAGGCCACTGTCTGTTGTGGCCAGCAGCCCCTGCCCCCTCCACCACCAGCACCGCTCCACCACCATGCTGACATGCCCTTTTGCTGGTGGAGTTGGTGCTGCACCATCTCGGGCCATCCAGTGTGTGGGTAGGCGGCTGCCTATAGTGAGGGTTCAGGGGTGGGGGTGCCTACATAGCTGTCCATGCATCCCCCCAGCACCGTCTGCCAATGTTCCGTGCCCTTCGGGGTACCTGCTGGGTACTATCCCCAGTGACACTGTGGGAAACACACTCGTGCCCATGTTGAGCCCTCATCAGTTGCTGTCTGGCTGCTGTACAGTTTCAGCATTCCTATGGACCACCTAAGCATCACCCTAGTCCGCACTGTGACCCAGCTGCAGTACAGCATGTGCCGTCTGTAGCCCTCTGTGTCCCCTTTCCCTGCATCTGTCCAGTTGCCCATTCCGACATTCCCGCCCTGCTGTTGTGGAACATGTGCACGCCATAGGAAACCTGTCCAATGGAGAGGGAAACCCTGATCAGCGCTATTTCACTGTGGGATCATTCACCTTGTATGGGGACGGAGCGTCGACCCTTCCATGATTCATATTTTTTTTTGGAGCTTTCTGGGGAGTATGTTTTGATGTTTCCCATTAAGATCACTATTGCCCAGCTTGGTTATGTTTTTTTTATATTTTGTTGAGGTCATTTTCACTGTTTATTTGCCCTTTTGTTCCGTGCACATGTATCACACTTATCACTTTTTGTAGGTTTCCCTGGCTTTGCTGTACATTGCTGACGGAAATGGTTTCTTTTCCCTTTAAATCGGCTCTAACGCGAGGGTGTCACTGGCGTTATTTTTTTGCCTCGGATTTCACAGCGTTAGTGTGCGGGGAACCTCTCCCCTCCCACTCTCCACCCATTGACCCCTTCTCTCCACCCCTGGGGAGCCTTCCTCCGCCCTCCCGGAGCCTTTGCCCGCCTTCATCGCTCGTTTTCTCCGCGCGCGCATTATCGCGCGAGAAGGTACCTGTGTGCCGGCAGACGCGACATTAGCATGCGCTAAGGTACCTTTGTGCGTGCTAATGTTACAAAGCGCACATTTAGACGGTTTAGTAAACATACCCCTTAGGAAAGGGTCTAGGTTCTTTAGGATCAAGAGTTGTATACAGATCTGGTAGTTTGCTGAACATGAGTATGGAGATTGAGTCCTTGGTCTAATAAAATGCCTAGATATTTAATCTCCGTTTTGACATTGATTACTTTATTATCAATTCTGAGTGTAGCTGGTGGAATGAAGTTAGGGTCTCTCGTGATGTGCAATGCTTCGGTTTTGTTGTAGTTAATGTTGAGACTGTGCTTCTGTAGCCAGAGAGTGATTGCTGAAAAACATTTGGAGATAGTAGAATAATCCGGAATGTTCATGGAGAAAGGCGTGTATATCATGATGTCATTCGTGTAGATGTAGAATTTTACCTTGAAACTCAGATTTCACACAGTGGCTGAATGTAAATACTGAATAGTATTGATGAGAGTGTAGAACCTTGAAGCACACTTTGATTTAAGTGGAATGGAAGGAATTTGTGGTTCCCTACTTTTATTTGTTGCTTGTGGTCTGAAATGTAGGAGTGGAACCATTTTAGGGTGGTTCCCTGGAATCCAATGTCGTAAAGCCTATTTAGCAGAAGTTGGTGGGAGACTGAATCGAATGCAGCTGCAATGTACAGAAAGAGAAGAATGAATCTTGGTGATATGTTCTCTGTGCCGTGATTAGTGCATTAAACAAGGAGGTCAATAGTTTCAACACTGTGTTGAGAGTGAAAACTGTGTTGGTGTGGATCCAGGTGTGCATGTTTGTCAATATGGGATTGTAACTGAGTTTGCACTGTCTTCTTGATGATTTTGGCAACAAAAGGTATACTTGAGATTGGTCTGTAAGAAGCAGGGGATGTTGGATCCAAGTTAGGTTTCTTTAAGATGGGACGAATGGATGATTGCTTAAGTAGGGGTGGGAGGCATCCTTGTGTTATGGAGTTGTTGACCATGCATGCAATGAATGGAATGAGCTGTTGTCTTAAGCTTTTGATCCATGAGACCAGGCAGGGATCCAATGGAGAGGCTGTAGTGTTTGCTGACGTGATTAAGGTATCTAACTGTTCGTGGCTAGTGGTGTCAAAGGAGGTCCAGATGCTAGTATTATTGCTCTGTTGAGGTTGGGAGGAAAGTTCCAGTTTGCTGTGATTGAGTGGTTATGAAGGGATTGAAGGCGGTGTGCCATGTTGTGCGGGTTGATGATCTCTCTATGAATTGTAGAAGGATCCTTGGTGAAAGATTTTGCTATGTCGAATAACTCTCTGGGTTTGTTGATGGTAGCCTTGATTAGGTTTGAGTGATATTCCTGTTTTGCTTTGATGATGAGTGCATAGTATATACTATGTTCTTTTAAGTAAAGGGTTTGGAGGTCATTCTGAGCAACAAACAGCAGGGATGGATGTCATGTTGGGACGTCCATGCCCGCTGTTCATGCCCTTTCCTGGGCCTGACTACCTTACCCATGTATTGTACGGGGAAGGTAGATGGGGCAGGAAAGGAGCGGATCAGGGGTGGTGTCAGGGCGGGCAGTGGAAAAGTCACCGGTTCTAATGTCGGCCCTGTACGTCTGGAGCTGGCAACTTGAACTGGGAAGTTATTCCACCTCCGAGGTGGAATAACTTCCCCAATATAGCAGAATCGGTTGGCCTGGGGCAGGGAAGGGGCGGCAGGGGGCAGAGGGCATTTCCCACAGCCCAACCCTGGCCCTGGGAGGCCAGATCAGGGGTTGGGCTGTGAGGAAAGCAATTTGGACGCCGGCGGCCGGGGATTGCGGCTTTTAAATGGAGCCACAGTGCCATGGCAACCAGACACCATGGCACCGCAGCTCCATTTAAAAGCCCTGACTGAGTTAGTCGGGCAAGGCCTGTATCAGCAGGCCAGGCTGAATTGCAGTCCCAGACTGCACGTACAGGCCTGTTTGCGATTCTGATCCCATGGGACTAGACATGCCCCACGGGATCAGAATTGCGACTCCCTCTGGCCGGGCGCACACAGAGGGCTTCTACATCTGAAATGGAATCGGGCCTTTTGTGTCTGTTGATCCATGGTTTTTCTCCATTTACGCTCTATTCGACGTATCTTACTTTTTAGCAGCTTTAGCAAAGATGAGTACCATGGGGTGGAATGTGACATTCCTCCTTGTTGACTTTCGCTGGTGCCTGGGCTGCTGCCGATATACTTAAGTTCCAGTTGTTTATTAGGATGTCGATGTGTTCATGGTTGGAGGGGATTGTTAGGCTTGGTAGAATTTTATGGATAAATGTTTGATGGTCAAATGGTAAGAACCTTTGAGGAGTTGTGTTGGTAGTTATTTTTGGATTATCTATGCTCGGGGAGGAAGTGAGAAGTTTATTAAGCAGTGATCAGACCAAGGAACTGGACAGATTGATGGAGTCTTTTGCTAATTGGGTTGGTAGAAAAATAAGATCCAGGGTGCCACCCTGCTTTGGTGGGGTAATGGATGATTTAGGTGAACTGGAGATCATCCATGGCATCCATGAAGGCGTCAGCTCATTTCTTGGGAGTAGATGGTAGGTTGAAGTCTCCAAGGAGGATGAGGTTTGCCATTTTGGGGGAGTGAGTGCATAAGGTTTCAAGTATGATGGATAGCTCATCTGAACTGGTTGAAGGTACCCTATATACTAGGCATATTGTGCATTTTTTGTTTGTTATAGAGATCATATCGAGGTTGTGTGTGGATGATATATCAATGTTGTTGAATTGGAGCTGTTTGTTGGTTAGGATGCAAACTCCACCTCCTTTGCTGCCTACTGTGGGACAGTTGTGAATCCTGTGAGTGGCCTTGTTTAGTTGGTTCAGTAGAGAGCTGTCAGTATCACAGAATCAGGTTTCAGTAATGCACATGATGTCAATCTTTTAGTCATCTATGTAGTTGTGTAGTGTGGGCAGTTTATTGTGGGCTGATCAACTATTGATAAGGGCACAGTTTAGAAGAGTAGAAAGTTGGAGTGGTTAGAGTGTTCATGTGTATTTGTTGAGTTGGTGTTAGGTGATATCCTGATTAGATTATCTGGGTTTCTAATTCTTTGCAATTGGGTAGAATACCAAAAATTGTTCTGTTTTAGTTGCCTAGTGTTCTGTATAATTGGAATTGCGACATCTTGATGTAGTAGTGGGAAGATTTTGCTTGTGATGGATATGGTGAAGTGGGCCAAGACTGAGAGCCAAATGTTTAAGTGGAGCATTGTTGTGATGATGGTAAATTGAACTGCAGGAAATGGTTGGAGAGGTAGTGCCAATATCAAGGAAGCCAAACATGGGAAGAAACTCCATGTGCAGTATTGGAGACCTTTAGGGGTATTTCGTTACTGCTTGCCAGTTTTGTAATCTGCTGTGAGAGACACACCAGGTGTGGGGGTGTCGATGCTGTAGTTTGGTGGAAGATCATGTTTGGAGCAGAGTTGATATAATGGAATTGATTCCTGGGGTTTGCCCAGTGGTGGGATTCTGCCGGTTCGGCATGGTTCGCGCAAACTGGTTCCTATTGTGGCTCACATTTGCCAAACCGGACCGAATATGCTGCTGCAATGCCAGCTCTACGGAATGAGGATCCTCCCACGTGTCCTGACCACTTAAAGGATGGCCCAAACCAGATCCCAGCTGGTTTGAATCCCGCCACTGGGCTTACCCCCCCCCCCCCCCCCGGTGCTAGAAGCTATTTGGTGCCACTTGAGGTTAGGGTTTTGTGTAGATGTGCCTTATGGATAGCAAAGAGTTAGTGTGCGTTGAAAGGATGTTATCCAGAGTGTCCCTTTCTGCTTGGCTGTCTTGCTTTGGATGCTTTCTACAGTGACATATAGTTCTTTGGTGGAAGATCTTGATGCTGGTTGGTGAAGGGGGTGATGTTCTGAGTCCTCCTGCTGGACCACGTTAAGGCACGGGCCCACCAGGCACTGGCACACCTGAGCAACATTTAAATTTAAAGGGCACGTCAGGCCTCTGGTTGGGGGAGCGGTGGAGCGGGGAGGAGATTACCTCCTTGCTCTTGCTGCTATCGGCATCCCGCAATGTTCTTCCATAGTACTTTTATGAGGCTATTTTATAAGGACACATAGCTATCCCTCTACTTGCCCTTCCAACCTAGGTGATCGGTTATAAGTTTACTCTCTTAATAAGAGAAAAGGCATGACACAAAGGGTCCTAGGTACTAAAGATAAACTCCATTTGAAAATTGCCCTCCATGTATGCGGCTAAAAGTATGCATGCTTAACAGCACTGAGCACCAGGCCGCCAGGAGGGATGCTGTAGTTAACTAAAATTCCTAACAGACATACAAGCGCTTGAATAATGGGGTCTGTCTGGCAGGCTACACAAGAGACCTGAGAAACTTCAAAAGGGATGTTAGAATCAAACTAGCAGCTGGGTGGGTCTAGCAGGATACAAGTTCTATATGTAACACTTGGAAACCTCCTTGCACAGGATCCAGCAGAGCCCCTTCTTCACTACTACTGGGACTATGCGAGCTGGAATGGAAGGCAGTCTTCCAAGGCCCTTCCTTTGAAGATGATCCCTTCACTTAATGCACTCTCCATTCAAAGGAAACAAATCCAGGTCCGGGTAGATATGAATGAATAAAAATAAAAAGATTTACTAAAGAAAAGTACAAATGAAAAGTGTGTTGGTAGGAGGAAAAGCAGTGTAGTCACTCCTCTGGAGGAAGACCAGTAGTACATGCTTCAGGCGCCTGCGGCTTCCTCCTCACACCAACCGCAATATCTAGTTGGCAGAGTCATGGAACAGAACCAGCAAGAGATGGGGAGCCTTTGGCCCAGGAATACTCACTCCTCTCACGCTCTACTCCAGCAAAAAGCACAGGCCAGTCCAGATGTTTGTTATGAACCAGAAAAACATAAGACATGCCCTATTGCAGGGGTCTCAAACTCAAATTGCTTTGAGGGCCAAATGAGGACTTGTAAAGTAACCCAGGGGCCGCATAAGACACGGGGCCTCATTTGCATAAGGGGCCTCATTTGCATAAATATTTGCATAATGTTACCATATACTAACTTTTAGTAAACATGCCTCTTAATGAGTGTATGGATAAAGAAAGAGTAAAATATTTCTACATTACTATAATCCAGTGCCAACCGCCAGGCACATTAGGAACTACTACAAACACTGCCCATTTAGAACCCATAGCAAACCCGCCGTATCCTAACAGCACTACCAGGACTCACAAAGCACCATACCCTACCTATCAAAAGGCAACACTACAAATATTAAATCAATACATTTCAGAGAATAACAATACATGACCTACTGGGGAAAGAGAACAAGTAGCAATGTCAAATAGGAATTGCATAAATAGAATACCTCAGCTCAGTTACACATGCAGACCATAGACCATCACCAAACAAGGAATCACAATTTAGAAACAGGAAGAAAATAATTAAACTGGGAACCCCAAAAGCCAAACTTGGAATGTACAACAACACTGTAGAAATAAAACTATAAATTAATTTCCTTTTGTACTAAACAAAGCACAGACGTTAATGATGCACATTTCCCAGAGCTGACATATTCCAGTTAATAAATTCAAAATAAAGAGATATTTTTCTACCTTTTGTGCATTTTTTTCAGTTGCAATTGTTCCAGCCACTTTCTTATGGTTTCTTCTTGTCTTCTGCTAACTCTCCATCGTCTGCTGTCCATTTGTCCTTTCTTCTCTCTTCTAGTTTTTTTTCCATTCTCTCTCTACATCTGCTTTAACATACTAATCTTTCTCCTTTTGCTCTTTCCTCATTCCTATTTTATCCACTCAAATATTACCCCTCCATCCTCAGTCCCCACTTACTCTCCCATTACCTGGCCAATTGTAGATTTGTCTTCCCTCCCGCACAAAATATTTATCCCCTCTCCATTTCACTTTCCCAGCTCCATCCCATTCTAATCCTCCCCCAACATCAGCTCCCTTGTAGTTCCAGCCCCACCCAGCATCTGCTCCTTTCTAGTCCCTGCATTCCAGTCCATTTCCAGTCCTAACCCCCCCCATCAGCCCACAGCACATTACCAGTCCTAACCCCCCCCCATCAGCCCACAGCATATTACCAGTCCTAACCCCCCCCATCAGCCCACAGCACATTACCACTCCTACAACCCCCCCCCAACAGTCCCCAGCAAATTACCATTCCTAACCACCCCCCCCCCCCATCAGCCCACAACACCTTACCAGTCCTAACCCCATCAGCCCAGGGAAAATTAAAACTTTAAAAAAAAAAAAAAAAGCTGGCTGCCGCCGCGGCAAAATCGAATGTCCTGCGGGGGCCCCCCTGCCCGGCAGAGCCAGCCCTCCCTCCCTCCCTGCCTGCCTGCTTGCCTCAGTCCCTCTCTGCTTCGGCTTAGAACCGCAAAGGGAGAGTTCCTCCCTCGCGACTCTGTTAAGCCCGCTGGGGCTTATGGGAAATTTCCCATCTGCCCCGGTGAGCTTAACAGAGTCGCAAGGGAGAAGCTCTCCCTTCGCGGCTCTGAAAGCCGAAGCGGAGAGGGACTGAGGGAGGCAGGGCTGGCTAACATTGGGGAATTCCGGGGGCAGGGCAGACTGCCTCCTTCTCCTACCTGTCCACGGAGAGCTGTGCACACTGGAATAAGCACAGGCCGCCTAACTGCAGCAGGGCAGGGAATGGATGAGGGTGCGTGGTGCCTCGTGGCGTTGGGCTGGCTGCTCAGACTGCTTCTGCCCCCCCCTCCTCGACTCCTTCCTGTCTCCTATTGGTTGAGGGCAGACTCATGACTCGGGTCATGTGTGAGAGGAGAAGAGGACTTTGTAGAGATTGCCAGCACGGCCGCATGGTGTTACAAAATACAATCATCAGGTGAGAAAACCCACTTGAAAAAAGTCGTGGCATTGTGTGCTGCACAAAATGCTCTCGCGGGCCGCGTGTTTGAGACCCCGGCCCTATTGGGTCAGACCAAGGGTCTATCAAGCCTGGTATCCTGTTTCCAACAGCAGCCAATCCACAAGTACCTTTCAGGTTCCCAAAAAGGCACACTGATTCCATGGGTTGAAAATTAATAGAAGATACACAGAATAATATATTAGAAGTCAAATTTCAGTCCAGGAGTATCTTCAGCATTGAAGTAGGGAAATACTATTGGTAATCGGAATTGAATTTAGCTCCTGCCTTTTCTCAGGAGTTCAAGTGAGTTACATTCAGGTACAGTAGGTATTTTCCTGTCCCCAGACAATCTAACAGGCCGATGCAGAAACCTTGGCTAGAACCCAAGGCTTAAAGCTGATGCGCAGGGTTTCATAGCACAAGATTGCATATTGCATTCAAGCGTAGAGTCAAATTACTCAGTGCGCAAAAAGTCAGCATTAATAGGGAGTGAAAGCCAAACACATGCACACAGAAGTCGGCGCAACTTTGGCATGCTCTCCCAGAGAAACAGGGTCATCTAAGGTGAATGATACTTCACTTCAGATGATCTGGGCATCAGGGAAGCCTCTGCTGCTGTCAGTACACTGTGGGGGAGCCAATGTCCCCTCCCCAGACACCAATCCCCTGACAGAAACAAAAATCCAGGTGGCCCAGCAGCCCCAAACCCCTGCCACCCACTTAAAAAAAGTCCTCTGTGGTCCCAATCCCCCAACCTACCCCATCACAAATATCTCTGGTGGCCCAGTGGCGCCGATCCCCCCACCTACCCAATCACAAACATCCTTGGTGGTCTGTGATCCCCAATCCTCCACTCCCCTCCCAGTGCCTGTAAGTATGGGGTGGGACCATTGCTCACATGCTCCCGCCCTTGAGTCACCATCTTAAATGTCTGCTCCTGACCCCGAGCGGTGCATCCTGTCCCAGGATGCAATGGCAGCATCACTCTGCTACATAAGGCATCTTTATGCCTTATATGGCATTCTGACCCCACATGCTGCATCCCAGGATGCACTGCATGAGCTCAGGTGCCACCATTTTTCAAGATGGTGGTGGAGAGGCAGGAGCATGTGATCAACGGTCCCACCCCATACTTACAGGTACTGGGAGAAGGATGGAGGATTGGGGGCCACTGGACCACCAGGGATGTTTGTAATTGGGTGGATGGGAGATTGGGGCCAGCGGGCATTTCGTTTCTATCAAGGGATCAGTGTCTGGGGGACAGGGGGGGGAATGACCCCTGACAGTGTGTTGATGGCATCGGGGGGCTTTCCTTGATGTCATGATCACCAGAGGTGAAAAGTCAAACTTCACCTGAGATGATATTTTTGCTCCCAGCTGGATTATGCCAGTCCCAAGTTGGCATGAAGATCCAGCATCAAAAAACTACACTAAATTTCAGCACAGTTTTTTTACATCGAGCACAATTAATTATGCAGCGATTTGCATGCCTGGTGCACTGCAATTTAGCACAGCAGATATAGTACCAATAACAACGCCTCCTTTATCTTCCATTAGCCAGATCTGATGTCCTCCAGTGTAATGTAATCATGGGTAATAACCGGCTTATTCTGCAAGATCTGGCACTCTACAGACGCTGTATTACAGACCTTCCTGTTACTTTGCCATCACTTTGGGGATATTACTACTGGAACATCAACCAGTTGTTTGAACTGTTGCAATAAAAGCATTTTATTTTAGTCCAGTTGTATCAGCACCTCCCTTGAACACTCACAATGAGCTGACCCACCTCAAATATTGAAATTTCCAAACACAGATCTAACCTCAGCAGACTTGATTATCCAGGCCTTCAAGGAGACACATTCCAGATGCCCTAGAGCGCTTCCCAGAATCCTTCTCAAGTGCAGATCCTCGTGAGCTTGCCCTTAATCAGGGGACCCCACACTATTGTGAACCCCTCTGAATGTTTACAAAAGGCAGTATAACAAGCTGAATAAGCAATAAATTCTATCCGCCCGAGATTCAAAGTGACAACTATTGAAACACTGTAGAGGACAGCCACAGTGCTTAAATACCTGCTGGATATTCACTGACAGTATCCAAACAGTGGCTCCCAGAAAATATCCGGATTGTGTGACCACTGTCTGGATAAGTGCCGAGTTATCTGAATAGTAGCACTTTTCAGCTGATATCATCTGGAAAGCAATTTAGGCCTGCTTTTCAGGTGGCCAGAGCTATCCAGATAAGATCGGTTGGAAATCGCAGCTATCTGGATAAGATTGGCACTTATTCGGATAGTGGCTGCACTATTCTAGTTCCACCATGGACCACCCCTGCCTTAGCTGAATACGGTATCCGGAGCTTGCCACCGAATCTCTCAGCGCTCCACGGGCTCTCCAGATAATGTCTTTGAACATTGGCTCCTATGCTTCTTGATTTGTTTTTTAATAAATGTTTTGGAAATTAATTGAAGTGAGGCGGATTTTGTATAAGCAGCTGGATTTGGGGTCAGCTATCCGCCTAGCTGCACAGTGCCCACATGCTGTACGGGCAAAATAGACAGAGCTTGTGGTGGATTATTTGCATGAACCAATCTTTTGTCAGAATTTGCACCAATAACTGGTTCCCGGTGTTCCATCATATGTAGATTGCAGAACCATCCAAAGAGGGAACCAAAAATTATCAAACAATGTTCAAAATAAATTGGACCCTTAAAAACAGCATCTGCTATGAGGCCCAAGTCAAACAATTTGCAGTTTTCTATGAAATTATTCCAAATTTTTAGCGATACAGGAGCTCAACATATGGACTTACTGACACTCAATGCGTGCCGGCTGCTAAGTTACCATCATCGTCGCTCCTTCCGTCACAGCCAAAAGTTTATAAATTCCATAAACTATGGGAATAATGGTGCACAGTGGAATCCACATAAACAGATTTGAAACACATATAACTAGGAGAAATAACTGTACTTAGCTTTCAAAATGTTTAACAGACTCTCCCATCAATAACACGTTTGCACGGTGGCGCTCAATCCCAACATTCAGATTCAGGCAACCTGTCACCAGAGCTCGCTGACCACGGCCGTTGGTTTCGCCGCCTTCTGCGGACTTCTCAAAGCTGTATTTTCAAACTTCCAAGTGCCTTATGGTAATCTTTAACAGCGCCTTGCGCTGGAATAATGTTATAGAAAATTGAAAATTGGTGACTTGGGCTTCACAGTAGAGGCTGTTTTGAAGGGCCCTATTTATTGTGAACACTGAGCCTGACCCAGCTTTCACAGGATAAATTATGAGCTTTCCACAGCTTCCAATGCATTAGAATAGGATAGAATACAGCGAAGGAAAAATCTATGTCGCTTTCTGGCTCATGACCTATGCTGCCTCTAGGGATATGGAAGTAGATCCAAGGGATTGGGTGGATCATGGCCCCCTCCATGGCAGCAGAACATTCGAACAAGAGGAGAGCTGAAAGCAGAGTCAAAATTCACACTGCCTCGTGCCCACTCTTATTAATCCCAGATCCTACCAAAACATCAGTTCTGGCTACGCTGCTGATTAGATCTTGTGAGGGAGGAGAAGCAGAAAGGTCTGTATTCTGAAAAGGAAGCACCTTTGGAAACTAAAAATAAACATTTGAGAGGCAACAATGGAGAATAAAGCATTGGCGGAATTGACTGTACTGAAGAAACCTGTAAGCGCGACTCAGAGATGTTTATTACTGCTACTGATCATTTGTATAGCGCTAAAAGGTGTACGCAGCGCTGTACAGGCACATGTAAAAGACGGTCCCTGCTCATCAGAGCTTATAATCTAGTTAAGACAGACAATACAACAGCTAAGGACAAGGATACATCTAGGGCTATGGTAAGGAAACACATAGGAGACTATGCGGCTCAGGATCCAAATGCAGCCTCAAAGAGGTGGGTTTTCAGTCTGAATTTGAAACGGATGAGAGATGAAGCCTGGCATATAGCCTCAGGTAGTTAGTTCCAGGCATAAAGAGCAGCACGGTGAAAGGACTGAAGTCTGGAGTTGGCAGTAGAAGAGACGGGCACTGCCAGAAGAGCGGAGTTCCTGAGGAGGGGTGTAAGGAGAGAGGAAAGGTAGTGAGGAGCAGCAGAACGAGTGCATTTTATAGGTCAGCAGGAGAAGTTTGAAGTGGATGTGGAAATGGATAGGGAGCCAATGAAGCGACTTGAGAAGAGGAGTAATATGAGCGTGACGAGGCTGGCGGAAGATGAGCCGCACAGCCGAGTTTTGAACAGATTAAAGGAGAGAGATGATTCAGGGGGAGACCAGCAAGGAGGAGGTTGCAATAGTCTAGATGGGCAGTGACTAAAGAGTGGATAAATGTCTTAGTAGTATGTTCAGAAAGAAAAGGATGAATTTTGCTGATTCTATAGAGAAAGAAACGACAGGTTTTAGCTATCAGTTGGATGTGTGTGGAGAAGGAGAGAGAGGAGTCAAAGACAACCCCAAGGTTGTGAGCCGAGGAAACAGGGAGTAGTAAAAGAAGTAAAGCATTATTCACAGAGATTGAGAAAGAAGGAAAGGGGGAGATGGGTTTTGGGGGAAAAATAAAAAGATTGGTTTTGGCCATGTTCAATTTCAAATGGTGGTGAGACATCCAGGCAGCAGTATCAGATGGATAGGCAGAGATTTAGGCCTGGATTGCCAGAGAGATTTCAGGTGTAGAGAGGTAGATCTGAGAGTCATCAGCATAAAATTGATACTGAAAACCATGGGAGGAGATGAGTACACCAAGGGACTAGATATATAGAGAGAAAAGGAGTGGACCCAAGACAGACTCTTGGGGTACACCATCTGAAAGTGGGATAGCAGTAGAGGAGGCTCCACCAGAGCAAACCGTGAAAGTGCGATGGGAGAGGTAAGAAGAGAACCAGGATAGCACAGAGCCCTTGAAACCAAGTTGAGGGCAAGGTGTCAAGGAGAAAGTGGTGATCAACAGTGTCAAAAGCAGCAGAGAGGTCAAGTAGGATGAGGATTGAGTAAAGGCCCTTGGATTTTGCCAGGAACAAAGAGATTAAAACTGGCCAGAAACCTTCTTGGGAAGGGACAGAGAGGAGATAGATGGACCATGTGTAATAGTGACTAAAATGTAAGTGCAAATAAATAGAGGGGGTAAAGGTATTCAGTGTCTTCTTGGCAGCCCCTTGAAGAGGAGATCTGGGGCCCAGGAGTGATGGATGGGGTTTTTCTTTGGGGGGGCCCAAACCCCACCCCAAGCTCTACCCTAACTCTATCCAAGCACCGCCTCTAACTATGCCCCACCTAAGCACCGCCCCTAACTCCCCCTAAGCACCGCCCCTAATTCCACCCTCGCAGGCAGAGACCCTCTTCGCAGACAAGGAGGGTCATTGCCACAGTTGTGGCTTTTCTTCTGCCCGTGGGGGATGGGAACCCCACGGGCAGACTGCTGCCTGAGGACTGCAGTCATTGTAAAGACGCTTCCTGTCTGCCCATGATCCTTGCGGGCAGACAGGAATAGTATTTTCAATGATCACTGCCGGCAGGCAGTAGGCTTCCTGCGGGGATCCCATCCCTCGCGGGCAGAAGAAGAGAAGCTGCGATCACAGCAAAGACCTTCCTGTCTGCCTACAGGGATGTGATCTCCTGCGGGCAGACAGGAGGGATCTGTGCTGCGATCGCGGTGTTCTTCTGCCCGCGGTGGATGGGATCACTGTGGGCAGCCTGATATCGTATCCCCACAGGCTAAAATAGAGGAAGCCCCGATCTCAGAGCAGAGTTGTCCCTGTGGCCCCCCTCTTTCTGACACCTATGCTGGAGTGTTTCTATGTAGGAGAGAGAGCACAGAAACTATACCAACAAAGGCAGGGTTTGTAACTGTGGAAAGAAAGTAATTTAGGGTCCTTTTACTAAAGTGTGTTACGCAGTTAGCCCGGGTTTTGGCATGTGGTCACTGCGCTCGAGCCCGCAGGAACTGTTAGCGCAGGGGTATGACAGTTACCGCGTGATGCATTGGGGTGGAGAATGGGTGGGTTAGGAGCAGAGTGTAGACATGATGAGCACATTGCAGTTAGCTCAGGGTACATATTATGCCCTAAGTGTCAATGTTGCAATTTATGTGGGTGGTAATAGCACCATCCATTATTGTATACATCTGCACGTTAACATGCTGCTCACGCCTCTGGTGGTTAGTGCTGAGGCTTTGCACTTAGCAAACATTGAGTTTTGCACTAAACATGCTTGAAGTGCAAAATCACAGACGCACTTTAGTAAAAGGGACCTTTAAAGTCGGTGTAACTTTATAGACTATTTTTTTCAATTTACTATGGAGGTCTGTCATATCTTTGCTTGCAATTTGTTGGAAATTCTGCAATCAGAACACCAGAACAGAGTTTTGTAGGCGTTCACCCTCTGATGTTTAAATCACTGAAAATATCTGTAGGTTGCTCGTGTACATCTGCTTTGGGGTTTCCAGCTTACATTCAGTCAGATTTCTGGATAAAGTCCATTTTTGACACACTAATGTGCTAAACAGTGTCTATGGACTAGATTTACTAAAAGGCAGTACTGCATTACTATGTGCAAACACACATTATCATGCATCAATAAAATGGGACCTATCTACTAGTAACAGCACATGCTAGCTGCTAACCAAGTAACACACTTTGGTAAATCTAACCCTGTGATTCTTCACCAGCCGATATTATCATAGGATTGTAAGTATCCAGAGATGTTTGATCATTGTCTGATAACTTTCTGTTTTATCTTCACCATGCAAAGTAAAAAAGGACTAAATCTGTACTCAAATGAGCTGACATCACAGGCCACAGAGACAACTAAAGATGTAATTTTCCAGTTGCTTTAGCGCTCCAGTGCCACAAAACATTTTTTGAGCTGTAGTCTTATGCTTTATATTGATCACCCTTTCTCTTTTCCAAAAACAATAGGTACATCATAAAGTGTTCCTGATAACTAACAGCCAGCATGTCCACCACTATGAAGGAAGTAGCCATTGCATGCAATCAGGATGGCAAGGGATGGAAACAAATCTGATATTTTAGTGACATCTAGTGGACAAAAGATGAATTTCTAGCTGAGCTATTTTATCAATTTATGAGACTAACAAATTAATATGCTATGGGTTCCTGCTACTAAAGTGCATTAGGTCTTGCAGTTAACGTACATTTAGCACTAAATAGATTGGTTTGCAGCTTGTCATGCTGTGAGGGCTTTTGTTCATCAGTGATACTGAGGGCTAAGCTATAGGCAGCTTAACTACTGGCAGGGTCTCCCAAGATGGACAAGTCTCAGCTGAGGTGCCAGATCAAGACAAATCACCCATCTGGGCAGCAGCAGAATGGTATGGTGTTGTTGTCAGAGGATCACATTTCTGTGACAATGGCAACAACATTAAATTAAACTGTATGGAAGAAAGGCCTAGCAATCTACTTCCATATCCTGCCACGAAAACCCAATGGATAGTCAAAACAAATTGCACTTTAGTGCTGGAAGATGAGACCTCCAGGTTGGAAGATACTCCACTGGCTACTGGGAAGGAGCTGAAGACTTTTCAGAGTAAAGCCAGCATTTACGATGTGGTTGGATCAAAGCCCTCGGGATGTCTGACTGCTGATGTAACTGCACATGAAATGAGAGTCAGAAGCTGCAAAGATGTCTTAAATATTGGGACATGGAATGTATGAAGCATGAACCAAGGGAATTTGGAAGTGGTCAAGAATGAATGGAACGTGTACTACTCGATCTGTTGGGTGTCAGTGAGCTGAAATGGACTGGCATCCGGCACCTTGCATCAGATGATCACATGATCTACTATTGCATTTATAATTAAGAAGAAACTTGCAATAACTGTAATGAAATACGATGCAATCAATGAGCATTTCATTTCTATTCATCTACGTGGAATGCCCATTAACACATCTATAATTCAGGTATATGCCCCAACAACAGCTATAGAAGAGGATGAAGTTGATGAGCTCTATGAACAAGTGCAAGCTGAAATTGACAGAACATGCAAACAGAATATCCTGATAGTCATGGGTGACTGGAATGCAAAAGCTGGCAACAAAGGAAAAGGCAAAGTGGTTGGAAAATATTGACTTGGCAACAGAAATGAAGCTGGAGAAAGACTGATAGAATTCTGAAAGACCACCGATCTATTCATCTCAAACACCTTCTTCCAGCAACACAAGCGCCGACTGTACATGTGGACTTCACCCAATGGATTGTCAAAAATCAAATTGACTACATCTGTGGAAGACAATGATGGAAAAGCTCTATAACATCAACAAGGGCAAAATCTAGAGATGACTGTGGTACAGATCACCAACTACCAGTATACAAATTCAAGCTAAAAGAGCAAACTACTCATGAATGTAGAAATATATGACCTTGAGAATATACCACCAGAATTAAAAGACTGCCTGCAAAATCGATTTGCTGTTTTAGATACAAATAACAGAGCTCCAGAAGAGTTATGGGATGACATCAAGAATGTTGTGTGTTGGAAGATAGTAAGAAATCTCTACAAAAGGTGAAAAAGCAAAAATGGCCAAAATGGATGACAGAAGAAACTCTGAAAATTGTCCAGAAACGCAGAGAAGCTAAAGCCAGAGGAGAAAGAGAGGCAATTGCAGAACTCAGAGATTTCCAATGTGCAGCAAGACAAGACAAGGAGAAATATTACAGTGACACATGCAAGGAAATAGAAGCAGAAATTAAGGAAGAACAAGATCGGCTTTCTTAAAGCTATGAGAAGTAAAGAAAAAATTCCAGCCTCGAATTGGAATGATACAAGATGCTCAAGGATCCATGTTGAATGATGCTGAGAAGATCAAGAAAAGATGGAAAAAATATACAGAGTTAATATATGATAAAGATCAAGTGGACCAACAGCCATTTCAACCTGTACCTTATGATCTGGAACCATTGGTGATGAAAGAAGAAGTCAAATCAGCATTGAAAGCTGCTACCCGGCTAGCTCCTGCGGCTCCTGCGGCTCCTGCGGCTTCCAGGTTGTGTGGTACAAACTGGATTTTCAATGCCAGGGCCACATATGACCCGGCATTGAAAATCTAGGTTAGACGTCAGCGCATAGCACCGCCCAAATGAACATCGGGCCCATAGTCTTAAAATGGGCCTGCACCTTAATGTAAAGAAGACAAAGATCCTGACAACTGGCAAAATCAATAAGTTCATCGTTGATGGAGAAGAAATTGAAATAGTGGACCACTTTAACCTACTTGGATCAACTATCAATAAAGAAACAACAAGCAGTCAAGAAATCAGACAACGCATTGCTCTTGGCAGAATGGCTATGAAGGACCTAGACAAGATTCTCAAGAGTAGAGATGTCTCTCTACATCCAAAGATTTGACTCATTCATGTCATGGTATTTTCAATAACGTCATATGGATGCGAAAGTTGGACAGTGAAAAAGATAGGAAGAAAATTGATGCCTTTGAATTACGGTGCTGGTGACGAATGCAGTGTATACCATGGACTGCCCAAAGAACAAACCAGTCATTACTAGAGGAGATCAAACCTAAGCTTTCCTTAGAAGCTCAGATGATAAGACTTCGGCTTTCATACTTTGGACACATCATGCGAAGAGAGAGCTCATTAGAGAAAGATATCATGCTTGGCAAGGTAGAAGGTCAACACAAAAGAGGAAGTCCAGCAATGAGATGGATCAATACAATAACAGCTATGGGTGCCAGTATGTCAACAATGACTGAAGACTGAACGCAGTTTGGGATAACTATCCAAAGGGTCGCCATGAGTTGACAGAGACTCTACAGCACTTAACAACAACAACAGATTGACTTTGAACATCTCCAAAACTGAGATTCTTTATATGAGTCAGACGTTGCCATCTTCTTTACTGTTGGAGCTGAAAAGAGATTATTAAGCTCTGCTGATTCATCTTCAGGTTTGAAATCTAGGGGTGATTTTAGATTTGCAATTGGATATGCAGCCTCAAGTTCAAGCTGTTGTGAAACTGGCCTTTTATAAGTTGAGTATGATTAGACAGCTGGGACTTTACATACAGTATCAGAAGACAATTTAAGGGCAGTAGTTCACTCATTGGTTCTTAATTCAGTTGATTATTGAACAGTTTATAGTGTGGATTGCCTGATTATGTCATTTGGATATTACAAACTATTCAAAAAGAGGCTGCTAGGGTGAATAACGAGGGGCAGATATCAACACATAATGCCAATTTTGCAGGAGCTACACTGACTTCCAGTTAAATGGCATGTTGTTTATAAAATGATTATGCTGGTGTATAAAGTTTATGTTATTTGATACCAGTGGCATCTATGCTGAAGTCTTATAGACTGTCTCTCATCTTATGGTCCTGGTCAGCATGTTTATTGGAGGTTCTGTCTCATCATAGGACATATCTTCTAATGCTCTATACCTGTATGTTTTCTGAAGTGCTCCAGAATGCTGAAACTCTTTACCTGGTGAGTTTTTATTTATTTATTTTTATTCTCTTATATACTGTGCTATTCTGCATCAGTGTGGTTTACATTGAACAAACTGAAATTATATTGAACAAGGCATTATAACTTGGAGATAGCTATTTTACAGAGAACATGGGCTATGGAGGATTAAGTGGCTTGCCCAAGACCACAAGGAGCACCTGTGGGACTAGAAACCCCTGTCCTTCTGTCCCAAGGCTGCTGTCCTTTAGTGGGATTTGAACCCCTAACCTTCTGGCCTGAAGTACCTTGCCCCAACCACTAGGCCACTCCTCCATGAGTTGCTCATGATCTCTGATTTGGCAACTTTTAGGAAGAGATTAAAGACCTTTCTCTTTAAATAGGTATACTTAGTGGGCAAATGGTCTCTTTTTTTAATGAATTCTAACATTTAGCAAGCGTTTACAACTTGTACAGAAATAAGGGCAGAAAGTAATAATAAACAAAGTAAAATACAATAGGCAAAAGCATTAAATCGTCCCTTGCTATAGCCCACAAAACAAAACCATCATAAAGAACAAAATTGCTGAACATGTAGATAGATAGTCATGGCCTAATGGGAGACAGCCAACATGGCTTTAGACAAGGAAGATCTTGTCTTACTAATCTGTTATGTTTTTTTTGAAGGTGTGAATAAACAGGTGGACAAAGGTGAGTCGGTTGATATAGTGTATCTGGACTTTCAGAAAGCCTTTGACAAGGTAGAGACTTTTGGCAAAACTAAAGAGTCATGGGATAGGAGGCAGTGTACTATTGTGGATCAGGAACTGGTTAAAAGATAGAAAGCAGAGGGTAAGGCTAAATGGCCAATTTTCCCAATGGAGAAAACTGAATAGTGGTGTACCCCAGGGATCTGTGCTGGGTCCGCTGCTTTTTGACATATTCATAAATGACCTGGAAAAGGGAATAACCAGTGAGGTTATCAAATTTGCAGATGACACAAAACTATTTAAATTTGTTAAAACCCAAGAGGATTGTGGAAAATTGCAAGAGGATCTTGATAAATTGGAAGACTGGGCATCAAAATGGCAGATGAAATTTAATGTGGACAAGTGCAAAGTTATGCACCTAGGGAAGAACAACCCAAACTATGGTTACACGATGCAAGGTTCCACATTAGGAACCACCACCCAGGAAAAAGATTTAGGCGTCATTGTGGATAACATGTTAAAACCATCTGCCCAGTGTGCAGTGGCAGCCAAGAGAGCAAATAGAATGCCCACATAAACAACACCGTCAAGGCAGTATACCACAAAATATGGACAATCTGGCATCTACGACCCCTCCTGGAGCCAGATAACTTCCAAACAATCTACCAAGCCTTGGTGATCCCCCACTTTGACTACGCCAACTCAATCCTGCAGGGGCTCCCAAAAAACACGCTGAACCCACTTCAGCTTGCAATGAATGCAGCCGCCAGAATACTACATGGAGCTGCCAGGAGGGACCATATAGCCCATGTTCCCTGTAAAATAGTTATTTCCAAGTTATAATGCCCTGTTCAATGTAATTTCAGTTTGTTCAATGTAAACCGCACTGATGCAGAATAGCACGGTATATAAGAGAATATAAATAAATAAAAAATATAACCCGATCCTGAAACACCTCCACTGGTTGCCGGTCCACTGCAGACTCTCCTTCAAAATCCTACTGTTGACTTTTAAGGCCATCAATGGCCTCACTCCTCCTCCATCACGGACCTCGTCCTCCCCACTCCCCCAAACAGACTCAGAAGGTCAGTCGCTGCCAACACACTGAGTATCCCTAGTGGGATCACGAAGTGCTCTCAAGCAACAAGAAGCAGAGCCTTCGTATACTACGCACACACATATTGGAATACCCTCCCGCCCGACATCCGCGCCATTACTGACCTTACCCAATTCAGGAAGACTCTGAAACATCACCTTTTCCTGCAGCACTACTCTCACAACGGGGACACACAACATCCAGCCATACGCAACCACCAAGACAGCCACCCCAAAACACTCATAACTCACAGTCTCAGTCCAGCAGACTAGCACCACCAGACACCCTGGTATGCACATGTATACAGGCACTTAATCTTGTAAATAGTCGCCAAGCAGCCCTGTCGCCACGCCACATCTGTTGACTCGACTGCTTAGCCTGTATATAGTTACTTCATTGAGTAGCCAAGCTACTGTGTAGCCAGTACAGTTACCCCAGTTAGCCCAATTTGCAAAAACCTGTTCTTTGTAAGTACAGTGCGGGCGCCGCCTGCACTGTACAAATTTGCTGTTAACTGTAAACCGAGCTGATTTTAAAGAGTGCAGTATATAAAAGACCTTAAATAAATAAATAAATAAATAAACAGATATACACCTGGTTGATATTTAAAAAGCACTTTGATATTTCACCTGTCCTGGACATCTACAAGCTTTGTTTAAATATTCTTTGACATATGAATATTCCACTATATGTAGAGCAAGGAGAGTGGGGATGCAGCATTGTGGGGGTGGAGCAGAAAATCTCTATAAATTATTGTATAGATGCCAATATTCAGCCCTTATAAGTGTAACTCAAAATTACCCAAATAAGGTAGAACTTGGGCTATGAAAGCCAATCATATAGTATAAGCTATTATATGTACACATTCTACTAGAAACTTCAATATTCAGTTCTTCTAAACATAAATGCACATATACATATCATCCAGTGGTTCTCAACCCTGTCCTCGGGACCCCACTAGCCAGTCGGGTTTTCAGGCTATCCACAATGAATATGAATGAGATATATATGCATTAGAAATAGCCTGCCAAACTGACTGGCTTGTGGCCCTCCAATGCTGGATTTGGGGACCCCGGCCTTACACCTCTGTCATTTAAGATTGTGAGTGGGCAAGGTACAGATGTCCAAGACATCAAAAAGATTAGATGGAATATGTCACATACCTCCTCGCCTCTCACCACCACCAAAATATTGTCTATTAGACAACTTTTTGGTGGTGGTGAGAAACTAGGAGGGATGTGACACATTCTATCTACCCTTTTGATGTCGAGGACATCTGTACCTTGCCCACTCACAATCGTACTTGACAGAGGTGTACGGCAGGGGTCCCCAAATCCAGCACTGGAGGGCCACAAACCAGTCAGTTTGGCAGGCTATTTCTAATGCATATATATCTCATTCATATTCATTGTGGATAGCCTGAAAACCCGACTGGCTAGTGGGGTCCCGAGGACAGGGCTGATATATTCAGTGGAACTAGCTGGTTAAAAGATAGAAAGTAGAGGGTAGGGCTAAATGGCCAATTTTCCCAATGGAGAAAGGTGAATAGTGGAATCCACCAGGGATCTGTGCTGAGTTCGCTGCTTTTTAACATATTCATAAATGACCTGGAAATGGGAATAACGAGTGAGGTAATCAAATTTACAGATGACACAAAATTATTCAAAGTTGTTAAAACACAAGAGGATTGTGAAAAATTGCAAGAGGACCTTGATAAATTGGAAGACTGAGCATCCAAATGGCAGATGAAATTTAATGTGGACAAGTGAAAAGTTATGCACCTAAGAAAGAACAACCCAAACTATGGCTACACGATGCAAGGTTCCACATTAGGAACCACCACCCTGGAAAAAGATTTAGGTGTCATTGTGGATAACATATTGAAACCCTCCGCCAAGTGTGCAGTGGCGGCCAAGAAAGCAAATAGAATGCTAGGTATGATAAGGAAAGGAATGGAGGATAAAACAAAGGATATTATAATGCCTCTGTATCGTTCCATGGGGTGACCGCACCTTGAATTTTGTGTGCAATTCTGGTTGCCGTATCTTAAAAAGGATATAGTGTTATTAGAAAAGGTACAGAGAAGAGCCACCAAAATGGTAAAGGGAATGGAAGGATACCCCTATGAAGAGAGGCTAAAAAGGTTAGGGCTCTTCAATCTGAAAAAGAGATGGCTGAGGGGAGATGTGATAGAGGTCTACAAATTAATGAATGGAGTGGAACGGGTAAACGTAGTTCAATTCTTTATGCCATCAAAATATAGAAAGACTAGGGGACATGCAATGAAGCTACAGGGTAACCTATTTAAGACTAATAAGAGAAAATATTTTTTCACTCCACACATAATCAAACTCTGGAATTTGTTACCGGAGGATGTAGTAAAAGCTGTTAGTGTATCTGGCTTTAAAAAAGATTTGCACAAGTTCCTGGAGGAAAGGTCCATAAACCATTATTAAAAGGGACCCAGGATATCACTGCTTGACCCAATACAAGCATTGAGGAACCTGTGTCCTTTGAGAAACTGCCAGGTACTTGTGACCTAGACTGACCACTATTGGAAACAGAATACTGGACTTGATGGACGTTGGTGTGACCCAGTATGGCATATCTTATGTTCTTATGAGTATCTAAATTAGATATTTCAAATTATTCGCCATACATCCTGCTGAAATTTGACCTTATATACTGTGGAGAGGGCATAAGGTTGAAGGTTTGCTAGGAAGCGCTGGTCCTGATCCCAGACTGGTTTTGGAAGACGGGAAGGAAGTACCCTGGGAAAAAAATCCTTTTTTTACTCTTGTTCTGGGCGTAATCTAGCAACTTGGACCCCCTGTTTTCACTGATGTTTCATCTCTATCTACCTTTTTTAATGAAAGGGAAATTGTTGGGAAATAGTGAGAGGGAATGGATTAGTAATACTAGCTCCCTATTGTGGAGTATTAACTCCTGATTTCTCTTATTTTTGGGTTTCTTTTATATTGTATGGGCTGGCTTCTCTCTCTTGATGTGTTACTTGTTATGAGATTTCAATTATTATATGGATCATTTTGATGTATTTTTCATTTTCTTAATGATTGTGTTGTATTCAAGAAAATATCATAAATAAAAGTTATAAAAAAAAACAACTTGGACCCCCTGACTAGAGAGTTCAGCACCCTATCCATTCAGCTGGGCAGAAAGTAGACAAAGAAAGGCAAATTTCCCTCCAGAGCACTCCTACTTATAATCTCTGTGACATCACAACTCCTCCCTTGGCTGTCCACATAGGGGGCCAGACAGGGCCAGCCCAATCATTAGGCAAACTAGGAAATTGCCTAGGGTGGCAGTTTCTGCTGGGTGACAAACAGCAGGACATTCAAAGCTAAACAATAGATTCTGACAGCTGGGGGGGGGGGGGGATATAAGGCTTATGGTTTGTTCAGGGTGCCAACACCTTGAACTGCTCTTTTTAAACTGCATCTGCTTCGAAAACTTAAACCATATTTGTCTGCTGATAATCTCCACATTGTTGTCCAAACTTTGGTACTGTCGCTGTTAGACTAATGTAATAGCTTATTGCTAGGTCTTCCTTCGTATCTTATTCAACCTTTGCAGTCTGTTCAGAACGCTACTGCGTGTCTCTTAACTGATAGTAAACGCTCTGATCACATGTCCTGTGACTTATACAATCTGGATTGGCTACCAATTAAGTTTTGGATACTATGTAAAACAGTTCTGTTGGTATTTAAAGGTCTTCACCATCAGGGACCACTCAGTTTAGCTGCTCTCTTGCGAATTTATTCTCCTTGTGCTTTACGCTCACAGGACACATTGTTATTAGATAGCCCATTATTCCAGAAGAGGCACTTTCAAACATTTCGTAACAGAATTTTTTCCATGACTGCTCCTTGTATTTGGAATGCGTTACCGGCAGAATTGCATTTCTGAGATTTAGAAAAAAAATTGAAAGTGCACTTGTCTCAATTTTGCAGCATTACTTTCTGCTACATGAGCAGTTTCTGAAGTAATTAGGCACTAGGCTGAGGGGGTTTTATTTCTGCGTTTTGTTTTTTGTTGTAACTTTTATGTATGTTTTTATGTTACCCAGCTAGGATGTTGTGCGGACTATAAATCTTTTTTAAATAAATAAACCACCTCTGAGCCCAGGGAATATATCATGCAGCAGGGCTCTACCAAGCCATAATTACACGTCTGACATGCCCCCCTCTCATCTCCCCATCTCCCCCACACCTTCATGTCCAGCCGGCTGCCTGCCACCGCCACGTTTTGTGATCTCTTGTTAACAGTGGTGCTGGCAGCAGCGGAGCACACCTGACTTCAAATTTTCAAAAAAAAAACCTTGAGTTTTTCAACTCCATGCTTGCATGCAGATTTGATCCCTCCCTTCTCTGACGTAGGTTTGCATCAAAGGAGGGAGGGACCAAACAGAGAGCCTGCTGAAGCCTTACCTCTGGAATGCTAGGGCATCTTGTGACCCTGGGGATCATAGGTGTGTATCTGCACAAATTTAGGTAGACCATTTAAATTTAGTTCAGAGCAAATGTAGATATACTGTATGTGCCTATTTTCTGGGGGTGCAGAGAACTCTGTTTTAGGCATATGTTGTTCATCCACCCTCGGGTATATGGTATATTGCTGCAATACACCTCTGGCCTTTTACTTGTCTAAAAGGCAGCAGAAACATTGACATAAATAGCAGGCATCCTTAAGATGGTCTCATCTTCCAGGTAGGACTACAATTCCCAAGATGCAAAGGCAGCCACTGAGCTGATTGAGCTCCACCTCTGATCACATGTTGCAGAGAAGGCTCCTTGCTGGGAGAAAGTGTCAGTGTGTTAGCAGACAGAAAAAGGGAGAAATGAAAAATATGCAACAGAAGCGGTGTGTTCGAGTTGCCAAATGCCAGCTACTGGTCACCAGTCTCTTCGTTATGGTAAGGGAAGGTGGAAAGGGGACAAGGCACTACTCCCTCTTTCTGGCACCAAACTTTATTTCTTTCTGCCTAATTTAGGAGCACTCGGTATGACAAATGTGAAATGCAGACAGGGAACCTTATAATCAATTCTTTAAAGAAGTTTAAAAAAAGAAAGTGAAGGTTTTTTTGTTCTTTTTCAGCCAATGTCTGAGGAAGCAGGGCAGAGCTACTGAAATGTCTGTTCAGAGCTGGGAGGTCAGCTGTCCGTTAGGAACAGTAGCACTAGAGCTGACTCTTTTTCACATAGGGTTACTGTTTCTCCATTTTCTTGCTCAGCTGCAAAACTGTCTTTTAGTAATGTTCTGGGTGCACATATATATACATAAAGCATATGCACATATGAACATGGTATTAAGTTAGACCAATGCTTGGTGATCTTTATTTCTATGTAAGATGTTTCCGGATACAATAAATTCCAGCTTTTTCCAAAGTGCTACAATGAAAATAAGTCTTCCAGTACAGGACAGAACTCGATTTTTGACAGGTTGCAATACATTGCCATTAGAACATGTATTGATTTATGTTCACTATTTGATTACAAGCCACATCTATCAAGTTCAGGGCATAGAACAAAATAAAACTCTTTAATGTGGGAGAATCGCTGGAAAATGTGCTTGGAGATGGTGTTTTACACCAGGTGGGGGAGCTGCGGACCAGCCTTCCGAACGTGAGGACAGGATACCACTGTCAGAAGCGATAGGAGCGATACAGTCCTTGCCTCAGGTCATACATGGGTTCAATAGCTCTGCCCATTATTTGTGATGGGCCTGTTGCAGTAGTTATAAGAATGAACATTGGAGGCAATATTCAGACACCCAAATGCCACATAAAATTCAATAGGGGATTAAGAGAGGGCTGCGTTATAACTGGATCCGAGGTTGCCACAACACATAGGGGCATCTATTAGGCCTATTTTATAAAGGTAATTAAGAAATAGTCCAAATCCACCACACTACAGGGTAAAGTGAAAATAGTCCAAAACCACAAAATTATCCCTGTTGTAAAAGAGAACCACTCAAAAATATTTTTTGTCAGACTTATCATAAAACAGGTACCATTGTATAATAACAAAGGTCCCTTCCCCAAAATAGTCCTTTTATGTTCACTTCTTTTTATTAAGACAAACCACAGTTTACAAACATTCGTACTGAATACCAATGTTGACAACCAAAATATCAAACTATGTAACATTCTACAGTTTTTTATATCTATCTATCTGTGTGTGTGTATATATATATGTGTATATATATATATATATATATATATATATATGTATATTCCCTCCCACCTCCCCTCGAGTGACATTCCACAAATTAAAACAGTAGCCAACAAATGAACATGTGAGTCGCGGGACAAAAATTACATACTAGGCAACTGAACAGCCCTCCAGTTCCCCCTGAACAATCCCACCATACCCCTCCAACCTAGGAACCTCCCTCCCCCCATTACTCCAAGTCGCGTCCCGCAGGCCCCCCAATGCCTTACAGAACCTTACTATAACTCAAAGGTCGTTGAGGACATAGCTGCAACTCCATGTGGGTAGCGTCCAAATGTCCAGAGGACATGAAATTTTGGTATCCTCTGCCTTTCCAGCTTGGCCCATAACTTATCTAGCTGCATCTGCTGGTGCAGGACTGTTCGCCATTGCCAAAAGCTAGGGGGATCTGATCTACACCAGTTAGTTAAGAGTATTCGAGTTGCCAATGCCCCATAACAGTCCTTTTTAATATAAAATATGTTTATACACCCCGTGTAAAAAAAAAAGTCTTTATCCTCATATATAGAAAACTCCACTTTCACATTTACAAAAAATTATAAAACCTGGTATCCACTTAACTTGCCAAAATCAGACTGCCCCAACTCCAATGTAGTCCATAGCATGCTACTATGTTTCAATGAAAAGTCAAAACATCTGCGTCGGGGAAGGTCAAACTTCTTCAAACAAAATTTCAAACTTTCTAATTCCGACAAAACACCTTCAATCTTTAAGCAGCTCAAGACATAAATCACCATAGTGTATGGTTCACTTATTAAGGCGCTTCTGTCAAAACCAGATGACCCACAGCTCCCAATCGATAGTCAAGGGCAGGACTAGAGAAAATCCCAACAACCAATCATCCTGCAAAAACACTCATACCAATGTTATCCAATCGATCTCCATATTCATCCCCTTAGGAGCAATGCAATCAAGGCAAAATATTCAGGCTTGCTCTTTGTCATTTAACCAGCTATCCAAATCACCTCCGTGCCAGGTCCGCCCCACTCTTAAATACCCTCCAATGGAAATCCTCCACAGTATGATTAGCTGCAACCCAGTGATCTGCTAGAGTCTGACATGGTCTTACTTTTGTGTTCATTAAGCCACAAACGTACCCTGCACCTTGTCCTCCCTACATAAATTAGGCGGGACAGGCATATGATCATATTGATGACATACATTGACTCACAGTCCGGCTGTGTTTTTGCTCTAAAGATAGAGCTTGTCAAGGGATAATGCCATTTCACCCCTTGCACGGAGAGGTGACACCAAGTGCCTCCTCTCTTCCAGCACACTTTCATGTTGAACTGATCTAGACATATTTTCTGCAGCATTTTTCCTCTGAAGATATACAAATAAGGGGGCATCTTTCAACATTGGGTACAGAAACAAAATTTGCCAATCTGATCGTATCATTTGTGCTATAAGGCTGACAGTGGGGTATATGGGTGGGGATAAACAATGTGATCTGGTGTCTTCACTTGGTTGTAGCCTAGCAACAGGTCCCGATTTGCATACTTCACCCGTTTGAAGGCTCTATGAACAGAGTACAGTGGATAACCTCATTCCATAAACCTATGTTTGTAACACATGGGCCTGCATACTAAAGTCCGAACCGAGGAGCATATTCTGCGAAAACGCAAAAACCGACCAATAGGAAGACTTTCTTTAAGGATGACAACCACGAAACTGCAAGCAAGTATTGTGATCTGTAAGTTTCTGAAATAGGGTAGTCTGGTTCTCTTTTATAACAGAGATAATTTTTTGGTTCTGGACTATTTTATAAAAGTGAAATATGTGCCTCCCCGAAAATATATAATAATATAGTAAATGGTGGCAAATAATGATCAGCACGGCCCATCTGCTTTGGCCAACAAAGTGTTTAGGGATGTATGTGCCTCTCCATGCTGCTTACCCCCACTCTATGCTTTTCACTTGGGTTATAACTGGGTTATATTCTAAGTATGTGACTGAGGCCAGGTATTCAGTTAGCATGGAGTTTCTATGTAGGGGATAGGGTTTATATTGCTGTTACTGAGATGACATCAGAATCGGGAATTATTTTTTGTATCTTGAGTTCAATGGGGAAATGTCCTCTCTACCCATGGTTGGGAGAAGCCCTATTTGTGCTTTGATGTCTGAAAATGGGCATGGAGATGTCCCCAGATCCATTTTAGAAGCTAGCTCTTTGGGCGTTCCTGGAGCAAGGACGTCCAAGTCTGAACAGGGGCATGGAGTAGGTGTGTTTGAGGTGTTCCAAGAACTTGGATGTCCTTGCCCGATTTTAGAATTACTCTGGACGTCCTGAGCAGCATCCAAGCATATAATATATCTGCTCCAAGCAGGAATAGGAATCAGAAAAGTGCTTGTTTTGAGATACACCAACTGAGAGCTGGATAGCAGTAGAGGAGGATCCACCAGAACAAACACTGAAAGTGCGGTGAGACATAAGAAGAGAACCAGGATAGCACAGATTCATTCAAGCAAGAACAAGGTATCGAGGAGAAGGTGGTGGTCAATAGTGTCAAAAGCATAGAAAGGTCATGAGGGGTGAGGATCGAGTAAAGGCACTTGGATTTTGCCAGGAACAGGTCTCTGGAGACCTTGGCAAGAACCGTTTCAGTAGAATGTAAAGGATGAAAACCAGATTGCAAAGGATCCAGAAGGGCTTGAGAGGAGAGAAAGTCAAGGCAACAACCTTCAAGTAGTTTAGAAATTAAGAGGAAGAGGGAGATGGGTTGATAATTAGAAGGACAGATAGGGTCTAGAGAGGGTTTCTTGAGGAAAGGTGTAACCACAGCATGCTTGAAGGCTGCAGGAACAATTGCAGTGGAAAGCGATAGGTTGAGAGTATGAGAGCTGGAAGGGATGACCGCAGAGGAGATGGAGGTTAGGAGACAGGTGGGAATAGAATCAGAGGAGCAGGTAATGAGTTTGGAGGAGGAAAGAAGATGTGTGATTTCCTTCTCAGAGATCTTAGAAAAGAAAGAAAGGGTGGCAGAGGTTGAGGGGAAGAGTTGGAAGTGAAGAGGCGAAAGGGGATGGAGCAGACCTTGTGGGGAATTTGAGTGTAATCTTGTGGACTTTGTCATGGAAATAGTCAGCCACAGTTTGAGCAGAAAGAGAAGGCGAGGTCGAAGGCAGAGGCACCTTGAGCAGAGAGTTGAGATTTGCAAAGAGATGGTGAGGATCAGATGAAGAGTGAAGCTTAGCAGCTGATGGTCAGATAAGGGAAGAACTGAAGTACAGAAGTTTGAGGGTAAGCAATTAGAGAAGAAAAGGTCGAGACAGTGGCTGTGCTGGTGAGTGGGGGCAATACAGCAAAGCTGGAGGTTGAATGAGGAGGTAAGGGAAAGGAGCTTAGAATCATATGGGTCAGAGGAGTTATCAACATGAATGTTAAAATCCCCAAAAATAAGAGAGGGGGAAGATGAATCCAGAAAGGAGGAAAGCCATGAGTCTTTGTATAGCGCTACAAAACATATGCAGCACTGCACAGACATGTAAGAGACAGTCTCTACTCTTAAATCTAGTCAAGACAGACAACACAGTAGGTGTAGACAGGGATATATCTAAGGGGAATGGTAAGAAAACACAAAAGAGATCAGGTGAGTCAAGATCCGAGAGTGGCAGTGAAGAGGTGAGTTTTCAGCCTGGATTTGAAAAGGGCCAGAGAAGGTGCCTGACGTACAGACTCGGGTAGTTTATTCCAGACATAACAGGTAGCAAGGTGAAAGGAGTGAAGTCTGGAGTAAGCAATAGAAGCAATTTGCCAGAAGAGCGGAGTTTCTGGGGAGGGGTGTATGGAGGTATAAGAGAAGAAAGGTAGTGAGGAGCTGCAAAGTGAATGCACTTATAGGTCAGCAGGAAAAGTTTGAACTGGATGAGGAAATAGAGAGGGAGCTAATGAAGTGACTTGAGAAGAGGAGTAATATGAGCATGACGAGGTTGGTGGAAGATTAGCTGTGCAGCAGAGTGTCAGCGGAACAGGTTGCAATAGTCAAGACGGGAGGTGATTAAAGAGTGGATAAGTGTCTTAGTAGTGTGCTCAGAAAGGAATGGGTGGATTTTGTTGATGTTATAGAGAAAGAAATGACAGGTCTTAGCTATCATTTGGATGTGTGTGGAGAAGGAGAGAGAGGAGTCAAAGACGAACCCAAGGTTGCAAGCCAAGGAAACAGTGAGGAGTAGAGAGTTATCCACAGAGACAGAGAAAGGAGGAAGGGAAGAGGAGGGTTTAGGGGGGGAAATAAGAAGCTCAGTTTTGGCCATATTCAATTTCAAGCGGCGGTGAGACATTCAAGCAGCAATGTCAAAAAGGCAGGTAGAGATCTGGGTCTGGATTGCCAGAGAGATTTCAGGTGTAGAGAGGTAGATCTGAGAGTCATCAGCATAAAGATGATACTGAAAGTCATGGGAAGAGATGAGTGCACCAAGGGACTGGATATAGAGAGAAAAGGAGCGGACAGCTATCCGGAGAGGTAGTGGTGTGAAAAGGCAGATTGAGTGGACTTCAAAGGAGGGAAAGGAGTGAGACTGAGGCAGGTGGAGGGGTTGAAATTGACAGGAATGAGAGTGTAGGAACCCAACATCACCATCACAGCCAGTGGGACGAAGCATGTGGGAGAATTGGTAGCTGCCATGACAGAGGGCAGCAACTGAAGCCGAGTCTTCTGGGAGGAGTCAGGTCTCAGTTAGAGCAAGAAGATGGAGAGCATTAGCTCTGAGGAGACCCCCTCCATTTTGGCTGCTGGAAGGAAGGGAGCCAGCTCATCTCTCGCCTCAGCAGCAGATTGCCTTCAACCATCCCTGGCTGCAGTGCTAAACTGCCGAGTGCCAATTGCTGCTTCATTACCGCAAGTAACAGTAGGCAGCAGTCAGCACTCAACAGGCATTAAGGCAGTGACCCACCACCTACCCGGTTTCAGCCTGAACCATAGCGGGGTTAAAGGGACACAGGGACTTCCTGAACACATCTGTGCAGAAGGGATTCTGTGTCCCACCTCCTCCTGCATCAGAGGGAGCAGTTCCTGCATCACTCTTTGACACATGTTTGTTGAACACTGCTGGTTGTCGCCAGGTTACTGGTGTAGCAGGATGGATTGGGAAGGAGGGGGGATGATATGCTGGACTCGATGGGGTTGTGGGAGAGAGGAATAAGGGCACAGATGAGAGAAATCCTGGACTTGGGGAAGGAAAGGGCTGGTGGAGGGGATCTGCTGGTCTACTGGATATAATGGGGCTCAAGGGCTGTGGGGAGGGCAAATGGTGAACTTTGGGAAGGAGAGGGGATGTGCTAAACATGATGGGTATGTGGGATGGAGAATAGGGACATAGATAGGTAGAGGCTGTACTTAGGGGAGAGGGGTAGAGAAGTTGAAGGGGATGTATTGGACATGATGGATCCCTAAGATGAAGAACAGAAACACAGATGGGGGTGATGCTGGATTACAGGGGTGGAGTGAGGGAGGATATGGACAACAGTGGAATATGTTGTATCACCTGGGCAGGGGGCACTAGAGAGACAGAGAGGATACTGGATATAGGAGGGGAGATTAGGGGAACAGGGAGTGGATGCTGGATGTAAGACACTAGATAGAAGGAGGGGAGAGCAAGAAAGGATAAGATGGACCAAGAGAGGAGAAGAAAGAGGAGATGCTGGACCTGGGGAGGAGGGGAGATAGGAGATTTTGGGCATGGGGAGGGGGAAGTGGAGAGGAAGAAATGGGAGCTAGTGAGAGGTTGGAGAAGGAGTGAGCGATAGGAATGCAAGGGTTGGGGTCAGGGAAAGTTATAGGTAGATGCAGGAAAAATGAGGAAGACTGAGAGCTGGTTTGTAAGAAGGAGGAGTGAAACCTTGATAGTGAAACAGAAAAATGAATGGAAGAAAGCTGAAAGGAAGAGATCAATATCGGAGATGAATAAAGGGGAGGAAGTGAAGACAGGAGATCCTGGAAAGAGTTAAGAGATGATAGAAGAGAGCCTGAGATCAGCAGAAAGAAAACTAAAATGGTCAGACAGCAAAGGTAGAAAAATAGTTTTATTTTCTATTTAGTGATTGGGGTATGTCAGTTTTTGGAATGTGTATCTACCAGGAGCTGGGTAATCTGTTGGCTTGGAGTTTATATGTAAGAAGGTGTAGTTATCCTGGCTTGTTAAGTTTTCCTAATTGGTGATGTTCTAGAGCTCACTGAAATATTTACAGTACTACCTTTTTCTAGGTAGGTCCTTGTTGTATATGTTTTGGAAATTAGTGCTGGCATGATAGATTTTTGGTAGGTCCTGGGTCATTTCTTTGTAGGATTTTGTATTACGTTATAGTATGCTTGGTATTGAAAGAGTGTATGTTGCTATTAGTGAGATGAGAAAAGAATCAGGATATATTTTTGCATGGTAAGTTCTTTGGGGAAATGTCCTAGCTCTACACCCTTGGTTCGGGGAGGGATAAGGGGTTCTGTGGATGAAGAATATCTGTTTGGATTTAACACCACATATGGAGGAGCATATGTGCGTTTGGGAACTAAGAAAGGACTGTAGCTTAAAGGGAGCTGAAGAGGGCAACCTCTTTTACCCCATCCTACCATATGTGGCCTGCAGGAGCGAAATCTTGTATGGCTCCCGTCATAGCAAATATTGTTGGAGGTGGGGTGGATCAGGGGTGGAGCTCAGGCAGCAACAGGTGGTGGGTTTTTCTTTCAAAACGTTGGCAACCCTAGGGCCTATACTCTGGGATAAAGTTATAAAATCCTTCTGCGGATAAACCCTGTTTTACCCATGTGAAAAAACCTCCTTAAAAGTAAAGCAAATTTCTGTTTTCAAATTTATGAAGCCTTGAAAGGCAAAAACAGTTATCCTGGGAACAATCATTTTGTTTCCTAGTGATATCACGCTTTAACATCTCACATCAACGGCAGGTGTTAATGAATTGTAAATGCAGATGTTTATTTTCCAGCTGATTTGGAATTGAGAGCCCAATACAAATCAGTGCTTACTGGTGTTTTCACGCCACAGCAACAATTGTTGGTACCGTTTCCAGTGGAATTTTTTACGTACGCTTGTGACACTTAGGGATATATTCACTAAGCCAGGCTAATGGTTAACACGTGCTCATAACTAGGTCCCATGTTATTCGATGGGACCCAGTTACAAATAGCATTAGCTTGGCTTAGCGAACATATCCCTTAGTAGCTGTCAGAGCAGAAGAGGCCCAAAAACTGAATGGAGGGCAGAAGACCAGCGAGGAGAGAGGTTAAGAGTCCTAGAGGAAGTGATGTTTTCTGATGATTCTCCAAAAATAAACATATATTTTAATTTTGTTGCAGTGGGGGTGTTGTATTGGTGTTTATCTGTTAAAACCTAAAATAAGGAGCCCTAATTTAATTAGGAGCATGTTTACTGAAGGTTTTAATGTGCGTTAATTATCCGGAACCCTTTTATTTCTATGCGCAGTGACACTTAATGCACGTTTAATTTCATTAATGTGTGTTAATCTTTAGTAAACGCCCCATAGTGTGCTGTAGGCAGGTGTACTTTGGGTTCGTTTGGGCGCCTAAAAATTAAGTGGGCGCAAATTACTTATGAGCGAATATATCTGCTAATCAACAGGCACACAATCTATTCACGTGCGCGAACACTGTAATGTGCATAAAAGGCACACAAATAAGACAAATATGCACAAAAAACACACAAAATCACTAAGAGAGAAAGTTAACATGGATTAAGTGCCACTGTGCCCATAGAAATAAATGGGCTCTTAACGCATGGTAAACATGCCCCTAAAACTTCATTTTAAATGAAGACTAATCGCACTTTTTTTGGCCCTGTTCGTACCTAGTATGCTATATACTTGCAAATCAATGAAGTAACAGGAACTCAAAACAAAAGTAAAATTTTATTTTTTAATGCGCTTATGACAAGTCACTCTCCATGTTGTCATTTCTATACTGCATAGCGGATATATGGAGCGCTGTACAGAAGCATATAATGAGGCCTTTTTACTAAAGCGCACTATGCAGTTAACACGCACTCTTAGGTCCATGGTAGCAGTTACCGCGGGGACATGACAGTTAATGCATACCAATTTTCATGCTGCCAAAATCGCATGTCAGGATGAGGAATGGGCTGTTTAGGAGCGGAGAGTGGGTGTAGTGAGCACATTGTGCTCAGCGTGGTTTATTTCATGCGCTGCCATTGCTGCCTTTAGTGCGGATTCACCTAACACTATCTCAATAAGTGAAGGTAGGATCACCCACCGTAATAGCAGTCAGGGTATGCATTCACGTGTTAATGCCCCCAACATTAAAGGCTTTGTACTTAACAAACATCGGTTTTCATGCTAAACGCACGGTAAGTGCACTTTAGTAAAAGAGCCCCACTAATGTGTTGCATAAATCATGAAAACAGAAAATATTTTAGATGCATCTTATATGTTATATCTCTGCAGAATGCACAGGAGTATGGGGCCTGTTTACCATTGCTTCAGGTACACACAGATTGTGAGCCCTTTGGGGATGAGGGACAATATCCAGTACCTGTTTGTAGTATTTACATAATGTATACCACTTTGATTGAAGGATAAGGCGGTATAGAAAACTGGTTAAATAAATAAAGTGCTGTAATGGTAACTGCAAATCTTTATGTTAATTGCAAAAATTAATGCACAGTAACTGCAAAGCCTGTCTGGTAACTGTTGGGGGTGGTTCCCGGTTACTGCACAGGCAGACATTTATTGCACTTTAAGTGCATTCCTGATAGAACTGCTAAAAGGATATCCTCGGACACTCTCCCTGAAATCCATAAAATAACCCTCCAATCCCCAATAGTGTCTCGTCTTGACAGCATCCCCCAAAATTGCCTCCAGCAGGTGCCAGCAATCCCCTCGCCCCAGTACCCAGTCCTGCTTTTACTGGGTCTCCCTGGTGGCTAGTGGAGGGTACAGAGTGATCCCTGGATGATTTCCCCCTTCCCCCCCCAGTCAGTGTCCCAGGTTCAAAATGGCAGCTCTGACCCCTAGTGGTAGTCTTGCAGTACTACCGCTAGGGGTCAAGCTGCTTATCACTATTACAAGATAGTACAAGGAGATTGAAATTCAGACGTCCAAATCGGGACAGACTCAGATCTGATGGTATTTTAAAAACAGCTCTGCTAAACATGGAGCTGTTTCTAAAGTGCATAGAAGGAAGTGTGGGAATGCACGGTGATTGACATCCACATGTAGAGGAATAAGCCATTTTACAAATTTTACAGGTAGGAAAAATCAACGGAGGAAACCTGGAAACTTTGAAAAGACAAAAGAATACCAAAAGGATGCTATATGTGTTTTATTAAATACATCAAGGCTTTTGAATGTGTAAACCATGAGAAACTCTGGGCCACGTTAAGAAGCATGGGTATACCAGAACACGTGATAGTTCTCTTGCACAAGCTTTACATTGATCAAGAAGCAAAGATGTATGACAAGGCTGCATACTTTCCCCCCTACCTGTTAATTTACAGCATATGCAGAACAAATCATCAGAGAAGCAGGTCTGTATGAAGACAGTTGAGGTGTGAAGATTGGTGGAAGACTTATCAACAACTTTACTATACTGATGACACTACAATACTGGCTGAAAGCGAAGGCGATCTGAAACATTTGCTTTTTCAAGATCAAGGAACATAGTCTTAAAATAGGCCTGCACCTTAACATAAAGAAGACAAAGATCCTGACAACTGGCAAAATCAGTAAGTTTATCATTGAGAATAAGAAATTGAAACTTTAACCTGCTTGGATTAATAAAGAAACAACAAGCAATCAAGAAATCTGACGATGCATTGATCTTGGCAGAATGGCTATGAAGGACCTAGATAAGATTCTCAAGAGCAAAGATGTCTCTCTCCACACAAAGATTTGACTTGTCCAAGCCATGGAATCTTCAATAAAATTTTATGAATGCGAAAGTTGGACAGTGAAAAAGATAGACAAAAGAAAATAGATGCCTTTGAATTAAGGTGCTGGCTACGAATACTGTGTATCCCATAAACTGCCCAAAGAACAAACCAGTCAGTATTAGAGGAGATCAAATCAAAGCTTTTCTCAGATGACAAGACTTTGACTTTCATACTTTGGACACATCTTGCGAAGAGAGAGATCATTAGAGAAAGACATCATGCTTAGCAAGCTTGAAGGTTGACACACAAGGGGAAGGCCAGCAATGAGACGGATCGATACAATAACAGCTATGGATGCCACTCTATCAACAATGAGCCGCCTGACTGAAGACCGAACACAGTTTAAGATAACTATCCAGAAGGTCGCCATGAGTCGACAGCACTTAAAAACAATAACCAACCTTGACAGTGTCCTTTTAAAACTATTTTCAGCTTTTATCGTAGTCATATCATTTCTTAGCAGTTTTCACTGAATGAAAACCACTTTTTATGTCCATATCATTCATCAGTCGTCGATACACTTTTGTAATCTAAGAGTATTTTGCAATAATAGACTGTTAAACTGTAAACAGAGCAGGCATAATCCTATGATATTGAACTTCACTCCCAGTATCATTATGGGTCTTTGATTTTTCTTTGGAGCAGATTGCTGACTGCAGGAGAGCTTAGAAGGCAGCTCTCCACTGAAGACAGAGACCCATTTCATTTAACAAAGATTCAGGCCCTCTGTTTCTTACTAGATGCTTATTTTGCTGCCTCTTAATGCCACTCTTTCCCCAACCGTTGAGGTTTGAATGAGTTCCTGGAGGAGAAGTCCATAAACCATTATTAAAGAGGACAATCCACTGTTTATCCGTGGGATAAGCAGCATGGAACCTGACTATCTTTTGGGAACCTGACAGGCTATTGTGACCTGGATTGGCCACTGTTGGAAACGGGATAATGGTCTAACTGTAGGGATTATTAGTAGCATAAAAATAAGTTAGACTCTCTGTTGTCCAGGGGGAATGGCTACTAATACCCAGCCCAAAGTTTGGTGAGTTATTCTGACAATGAGCCACGAAAGAAGTCTGGTCTGCAGATATATATTAGACTTTATTATGGACAGCCAAGTAGAAAAATATAGAAACATACATATAGCTAATTAGAAACATGAGGTAGAAATTTTGTTATAGTACAGATGTACAATTGGACAACATAATAAATCACTAGTTAGTAACCAGACGTCACTGATTCGCTCTGCACTGAGGAAAGGTATAAAATATATATATTGCTAACCCCTTGCCCATCCGGGGAGGAGAGACAAGACAGTACCTTAGCTTCGTCGGGCACTCAGGAACAGCACAGTCCAAGGAGGCGGCTGCTGGCTAATGCAGGCTCCAGCCCCGTCAGAGGCGAGCTGCAGTACGTCCGAACCGGAGGTATCTGTGAAAGTCTTATCTCAGACCTTTGGAGGATGGCCTAGCCCACACGTAGTGGCCGTCTTGCGGAAGGCTCAGGTCGCAGGAATCAGGTACGCAGTGCACAGCAGGAAGGAACCGGTGCAGAAGTCTGTATGAACAGGTGGCAAAGGCCCCCCAACTCTTACTAAAGTTCCAGCGCAGATTGCATTATTCTCTGTAAGAATACTCCGTCATAGGTCCTATGATTGGTTGGCACCAGGCAGTCTGAGGTGTTCTCAGCAAATCAGGAGGTAGATGATGGGCATCTTCTTGCAGACAAAGGATCCATAGTAAGAAGTCATGCAAAAGCAACAGTATGTAACTTCTGGGCATATGTACAAGTGTCCAAGGACACCGAAGCAGCAGATGTTCTTGCATGTGGGCAGTAAATTAGCCACGGACAATAGCTTCTGTATGCACACTTAGAAACGCTGCGCAAGCAGTTGCTTGGAGGTCAGGTTTGTAGCTGAACACAGCAAAAGTGTAGTGAAGAATCCATCTTGTCTGTTCAGTTTGGTTCAGGCCTGAGTTGCTGAGCAGGCCGGAGATTTGCATGTAGACTTGCAGGGGTACCAGCCCTACATAACCCAGTATGGCTTATCTCATGTTCTTATGTCTTATCTCCTTTTTTTTCAGCTCTTGGGGCTAGCTGTAAGCATACTGACCATTGTTACCCGTTTCGCCAACCATTTTACAGTCATCAGTGGCGTGACCTCTGAATCTAATGCCTACCGAACCATTCACACCACAAGTAAGTGACCATTCATCTCTCTTTAATGGCCAGCATTGGTTTATGATGTCCAATACTCAGAACATTAGCATATCTATATCGAAGAAATGCATCATATATAGCTCATCCTGTAGAGTACATTGGGTTATAAGGATTATACATATGCCTGAAATATATCTAAAGAATTCCAAAATCTTCTAGTACTTCAATGGTATTGATTGGAGTAGCACCACCATTATAAGGACCAGAAACAGAAGAGAATGAAATGTTGTTCTATTATGGTTGAAATTGCCCTTGACATTGAAATCTGTGTCCTCTATTGTGTTGTTTAGGAAACAATTGAAAGCCTGGTTGTTCTCTCTTAATTTTTATGTATTGATCCTTACTATTTTATCTTGTGTTTTAAAACAATTTTTGTAAACCACACTGATCCGAGTTGTTTGGAAGTGTTGCAGTATGAAAACTGGTTAAATAAATAAATAAATCCCTTAGAAAACAACTGAAAAAAAAGAAGAAAAACTCTTAACTCTAAAACAACGATGATTCTTAAATTAAAAGAGAACATTTGAATACGTGAAAGTGTTCAACAAATGATAAAGCAATACAGCAATGAAGAAGAAAAAATGAATCCAAAAGATTTCTCTAGACACAAAAGATATTTAATAAAACAAACAATTGAAAAAGGTTTTCTTTAAAAAGGTGGAGACGATTGTCCAGGAGCTTGTTGCCACACTTAAACAGTGCAGGGTACTTTATAACCATTTATCCCTACATCTTTATTTCAACATAATTTCCCCCCCCCCCCCAAAAAAAAATATATCTTCTAGAATGGCATTGAAAAGCATTCATAAGGCCACAAATAAAGAAAAATGTCCAGAAGCTACCCAACAATAGCATTTGTTTCAGAACACTCTAGAGGTGAAAACTTTAAGGGGGTTATTTTGGAAGCTCTATTCGTGCTTTGGACATCTGAAAACAGGCATAGAGATGTCTCCAGTCATTTTAGAAGCTGGCTCTGGGGATGTCCCCAGCATGAGGATGTCTGGAGGTGTGGCCGGGGCATTCCTAAGAATTTCGAAATCCCCTCCTGATCTCAGAAACATCATGGACAGCCGGCATTGCATCTAAGTTTAGACCTGCTCAAGGCATGAACGGGCATCTGAAAAACATCCTGAGGGTGTACAGAAGAAGGCACTCGATCATCCCCAGTACCCAGCACAATCACAGTGATAGCAGAGTAGTCCACTACTCTAACCGTTAGGCTATCCTATATGTCTAGGTTCTGAAACATGGTTCTGGGGATGTCTATGTAGACGCCCCTGCAGACATCCATATCGGGCAAATCCATGTTTGTGAAATTCTGCCTGCACTTGGACTTGTCTGCTTTTTTTTTCCAGACACTCTGGCCTAGACGTTCCAGATTGCACTTGGATATCCCTTCTAAAATTCCCCTCCTCATTGTTACCTTTATGAAGTCTCAGAAGCAGCACAAAAGCTCCATAGTTCCGACACCTCTGGTATCCTGGTGCCAGGACTGCTGCCTCTAAATTCTCCAAAGGAAGATAGTCCAGCTTCTCTTTTGGCTGGATGTCATTCCAGCATTATCTAATGTCCAATCATTTGATTGCATTCTGTAGCTATTTGTGATGCATCAGGAGATTATGGGGTCTATTCTGAACTGTGAATAGTGAGTCTGGACATATGATTCAGATGTCCAGACCCACTAAATGCCTGGCCTGTGTCCAGGAAGCAGAGCTTCCCGCACGTAGATCTAAGCTGTGCGGGGAGCTCTGTTTGTGGGCAGGAGGGGGCGGGCCGCAGGCAGAGCGAGGGCTGGCTGTGGGTGGTGCCATGACCCTGGACATATAGGGCTGATTCTGAGGTTGGTCCTGTATGTCCAGGGTCACCCATTGGTATGGGGGACTTATTCCACCTCTGATGTGAAATAAGTCCCCATAGATGGAGGAGGACACCAGATCTGGGACCCGCCGAAGAGATGAGGGGGTGCAGGGGGTTCCCCATAGCACAACCCTGCCAAAGGTGGCCCGATCAGGGGTTGGGCTGCAGGGAAAATAACTTTTCCATCACTGCCAGGGATTGCGGCTCCTGCATGGAGCCGAGGTGGCATGGCAACAGGATGCCATGCCACCACCGCTCCATGCAGGAGCCAAGCTGGGCTAGCCAGGGAGTTACTTGGACATCTGGGCAGCCAGAATCAGGGCACAGCCTGCAAGTCCAGGCCAGTAGACCCGATTCTGATCCCATGGGCACATCTAGCTCCCGCAGGATCAGAATTGGGTGCACCAGAGCATGTTCCAATTCTGATTGGTTGGACAGGCAGGAGACGCACACAACTGTATTGGCCTGTATGCGCAAATCATAGTATGATAGTGGATGACTGCAGATAAAGACCAATATGTTCCATCCAGTCTGCCAAGTGGGGTTGCTAGAACAGTACATGCTGAGTGGTTTTAGATTTTTTTGGAGGGGGTTGTACCTGACATTGATGCAGCCAACATCTTCATTAAATGTTCTGATGTTATAGGTGCTGAAACCAGCACTGAAGTCAAAACCTCACACTGTATCCGCTACAGTACTAGCAGCTTCACCTTGTTCAACTAAAGAGTCAGTCCCTACATAAGATTGGAAACAGTATATTGAATAATTTGTGAAGAGTTTCTTTGACAACATACCCAAGCCACAGACTGCAAAACATCCAGTAAGTCCATTGCTAGAGGTGATACAAGAACAGTCATCTTTGGATTCATTACAGTTCCTCGACACTTAGAGGCAGGAGATTATAAGCCACCCGATATAATGTCCTCACCGCCTAAGCCCTTGATGAAGACGTCAGAGCAGTAAATGGAAGACACAGGGATGCAACTGACCTTACCGGGCAGTTGGCTGAAGGCTCTGTTTTGTTAGAGTCTCTACAATATTCTAGATCTGAGGAGCTAGACTTCTCTTCAGTTTGGGGAACCTAAGAATATAAGCGATACCATACTGGGTCAGACCAAGGGTCCATCAAACCCAGTATCCTGTTTCCAGCAGCAGCCAATCCAGGTCACAGGTGCCTGTCAGGTTAGCAAAAAGGTACACAGATTCCATGCTGCTTATCCCAGGGGTAAGCAGTGTATTTCTCTGGTCCTCTTTAATAATGGTTTATGTACTTTTCCTCCAGAATCTTGTCCAAACCTTTCTTAAACTCAGCTACACTAACAGCTTTTACTATATCCTCTGATAACAAATTCCAGAGTTTGATTATGCGTTGAACATTACTGCAGTGGTAGTACCTTCCAACCCATCACCACACTTGCCTAGGAATACCTTTCCACCCAAATATCTTATCTACCTGAAGTTCATTCAGAAGATAGTAGTGGTGGTGCCTCTTACTCTACAGGAAGAAAGAAAGTCCAGACTAACATCTTTAAATTATCGCAGTATTTATTAAATTGTTTATAAAAATGTAAATACTTCCCTTCTGGCAGAAGCCATTCAAAGCAGTTTATAAAACAATCAAAAAACAATCATAATATGAAACCATAATAAAACAAGGCAACCTACCAACATAAAAAAGGGTGTAAACAAAACCATTAACATGATTTTGTTTATGCCCTTATGTTGCATAATTTCAGAAGAAGACATCGTCATCAACCATTTTCTTCAGACCAATCCTACAGCTAGCGTCACAGAAAAACATGCTTTTAATTTCTTTCTAAATCTCAGTATATTTGATTCTGATCACAGTCCAAGGAATAATCTATTTCATAATACAGGAGCTGTCACTAAGTAGGCCTTTGCCAGTGAGAAACACTTTCTCATTGCTTTTACAGTGGCGATACTTAGCATGCAACCTTGGGACAACTGTAGATTTCTCAAGAGCATGTACAAGGGCAACCAGTCCCTTAGGTACTTTTGGTTTCTGATGATGGGCAATCTTGTTGTTGTTAAGTACCATTGAGTCGATGTCGACTCCTGGAAACCCTCTGGATAGTTGACCTAAACTTTGTTCGGTCTTCAGCCAAATGGCTCATTGTTGATAGAGTGGTATCCATAGTTACTGTTATGGTATTGATCCATCCAGCTGAACTTCCACCACATACTGTATGTATATATGTTCTCTGTAAATAAGTTATGCTTCAGAGCATCTCTCGCATGTCTGTCTCCCTCCCCCCCCCCCGAGCTTCATAATAAGTTCTTTGTAAATGTGAGTTTCAAAATACGTTTTTTTGTAAATGTGTGAGTTATAATGTAAACCGCTTTGATTTAATGATAAGGTGGTATATAAAAACTGTTCAATAAATAAATAAATCTCATTGCCGGCCTTTCTCTTTTATGGTGACCTTCTACCTTGCCAAGCATGATGTCTTTTTCCAATGATCTCTCTCTTCGCATGATGTGTCCAAGGTATGAAAGTCGAAGTTTTGTCATCTGAGCTTCTAAAGAAAGCTTAGGTTTGATCTCCTCTAGTACTGACTGGTTTATTCTTCGGGCAATCCATGATATACACAGTATTCATCTCTTCCTGTCTATCTTTTTCATTGTCCAACTTTTGTATCCATATGATGTTATTGAAAATACCATGGCTATCACAAGCTGCTTCTAGCTTAATAGTCCCTTTTTCTCTTTTTTTTTTTTTTTGGTCAACTTTTAATTTCTCAACTTTTTTGTTTTCTTTTTCTTTGATCAACTTTTTTATGCATCAACTTTATAATATTTCATTCTAAATGTGGTCCATAAAATTCAGTATCGTTTTCTTAAAGAACAATGTTTTTCAGGCTTCCACACTTCTACATTAGTGTGGTGCAGTTGCCCCACTGGTCAGTGGTGGCAGAGTCAACATTGAAGAAAGTCAAATTCTCTAAGGAACACTCAGTACCAAGCACACAGACAACATTTTAGATAGTGTTGGAAAGAAGGTATTCTAGACATTTACTATTGTCTGCCAAACAGGAAGCTCCTCTTGAAGAGCGAAATAAATCTCTTTAGCAAATGTCTAATGACAAAACAGTACAGTAAATACTTTATAAAATCAACATATGAAGTGTATGACACCTGGACTTGGACTTCATCAGTCGCCATTAGGGCAAAGATATTAGCATGATTCAGAACTTCAGGTCTAATAGGACATTCGTGGTAGACTGATGGAGGAACCATGCATAGGAGATGATCTCTTTAGGAATAAAGTAAGCTGTTTGAAAGTGAATTTTGAAGGTGATCTGAGAAATTCTCCACGAAGAATCACGTTATGAAGTGGACTATTTCAGATAAGTGTTTAAATTTGAACCCTGAAGCAGAACTGTACAAAAGTCTGTTTTAGTTCGAAACATGAAATTATGTCGGTTGTATATTTTTAATTATGGTTTGGCAAAGAGAATTAAATTTAAAAAGACCAATTGGGAATTGTTCTAAACTAGTTGTTGGTGCTGGTTTGGATTTGATGGTCCGACAAAAAAAAAATGTTTTTGTTACTTCATATGTTAGTGTTGGGTTATTGATGTTTTTGTGTGTATATCCCTGCACATTACCTTGCTTGGTATAATAATCTTCTATATGTTAACAAGTGCCAATGAAGGAAGTTGACAAGGGTCTCTACTCCAGGTATGGAGTGGAGGAGTGGCCTAGTGGATGGGGCAAGGTACTCCAGGCCGGAAGGTCGGGGGTTCAAATCCCAGTAGAGGACAGCAACCTTGGGCCGGAAGGACTGGGGTTTCTAGTCCCACAGGTGCTCCTTGTGGTCTTGGGCAAGCCACTTAACCCTCCATAGTCCATGTTCCCTGTAAAATAGTTATCTCCAAGTAATAATGCCCTGTTCAATGTAATTTCAGTTGTTCAATGTAAACCGCACTGATGCAAAATAGCGCGGTATATAAGAGAATGTAAAAAAAAAAAAATTTCTTAATTCCAAAGAAACTAAGAAGTTTAAGTTTAGATCTAACGGATGTCATACTCCTTCAAGAATAGCTCAAGATAAACTCTGAAGATCATTGTTCTCTGAAAGACGTATATGCCGACATAGTAATCCATCTTCTCTGAAAGACGTATATGCTGACATATTAATCCCTTGCTTCATAGTACAGGATATTGTGACGTAGGAGACTCTTATGAAGCAATGGAAACTGATAGTGATCCGGTGGAGAGAACCGGTACTGCAAGGGAATGCAGGATTTTCTCTTATGAGAGAAAAAAACACAGAGCTAATCAGGAACCACACCTCACCTCAAGGCTGGAGAGAAGCCAAGTCCCTGATTGGGCACGCCCAAGCAGGAGGCGGGCAGTGCAGTACTCAGCCAGCTTGTTAAGAACTGAGAAACAGAAACAGTTAGATGAGCACGAGCACCAGGAGCAAGACGAAGAGGAGGAGTCAGGACACAAGCACCTGGACGAGGACAGGTCAGATGACCAGGAACAGGAACTATTGGAGAGAGAACCACCAAGCAACTGTGATCCACGAAGGAGCAGACGGGAGCTGGGAGACTCAGGGGCAGAGAAAGACGTCTGTTACCAGAAGAATTCAAAGGCACTGAGAGACCCAAGGCTACAGCTCAGGAGTTTAAAGGACCAAGCAGAACCTTGGAACAGGAGGCAGAGGGAGAAAGAATTACCCTGGAAGAAGCCCCAGCACAAGGTATCTGGTGGGTTTGGAATGGCTAGCAAGCTTAACAGTGGGAAGCCAGAAAGAGTGAACTTTAATTGTGAAAGACAGAACAAAGGCAGAAAGTTTGATAGTAATTGGTTAAGCCAAGAGAAGCCTGACTGTTTTCCTTTTAACACTCTGAGAGACTCTCCAAGCACAGCTGAAGCGTTTTACCCTGCACTTTCATTTGGAGATAGGTGGGGGAAGGGAAATGCTTACACGCTGAACTCTTGTCCAAGTAAGAGCACTGATAATTGCCAAAAGATAAGAACATTAAACAAGCATTTACCTGAAGGAGGATATTCTCAGCTTAGCTCAGAAAATACACAGGCTGAATTACTTCTCACTGAATTCAGGGAGTTCCTTAAAAGTAGAGCAGTTTCTCCTCATGACGTAGCAAAGCCTATGAGCAGCTGTGAGGAAGAAATGCCTTTAATTTCTCTGCCGTCTACAGAGCAAGAAGTCCCGATGGACTGCTCTACATGTGTGATTCAAAAGGACATTTAAGTGATATGCTTGCCAATGTTTTATGAAAGAATATAACAAAGTTACCTCACTGATAGCTATGCAAAAGAAGCTTATGTGAAGAGCATAAGTGAAAGCATATTCTGTGCAATTCAGGAGCATTGCTGTTACCAGAGTTTTCTGTTACGTTAATGAAAGGAGGTCACATGACAACCGAATGTGATCAGTAATGGACATTTAGCCAAGCAGTAAAAAGCCTTGTTTAGTTAAGTTTCTCAGCCTTGTTTTGTGCTACATTATTTCATTTACGTCTGCTGCATTTGAACTCTGGAGCGGGAGAAATAAACCGCACAAAAGAAATTTTCTTTGCCTTGCCTTACTACTTGAGCACCTACACAACTACAACCTTAACCCTCAAGGGCATTCAAGGCCAGCCCCTCCCTTAACCCTCAAGGTCCAGGGAGTGGGTGGGTGGCAGTATCCACAATCATTATCAGGTTCTTCCGTTTCTTCCAGCAGTCTTCAAAAGTACTACTATAACTAATCATTTGTATAGCGCTACAAGATGTACACAGCGCTGTATAAACATGTAAAAATTGGCCCCTGCTCATCAGAGCTTACAATCAGACAACACAACAGCTGAGGACATGGATATATCTAGGGGAAAGGTAAGGCGACACATAGGAGACTAAGCGGATCAGGATCCAAAAGCGGCCTTGAAGTATTCATGAACACCTAGCAGTGCTCAATTCTGAAAAAAAGGTATCTCCATATTTCCTTATCTGAATGACTCACTAGCGAAGGGCTCCTCTAATGAAAAAGCCAGGCAAACGGTCTTTGCAGATGATAATTTGCTTGCTGCAATCACTGGTTTTGATTATAAACTTTTCCAAAATTAGCCTTACAACTGTTCCAGAAGCTCCAGTTTATTGGACAGCAGACACTTTGATCACGGTCACCAAAAGCCTCATTTGCAAATCAAGTTACTTGGCTTGATCCCTCATGGTACTCCCTCATCATATGACAGCCATTATCCATGTAACTTGTATGCACATCTTCACATGCATCAGCTTCAGTGGGCACTAAAATTCCAGTGAGATCAGCTGACCCAGCCATCGATGCACCAGGTAATAAATAATTGAGTTGTTTGCTCATTCCAGTGCTGGGAAATGTGATAAGGTGATCCATGGTCTTCCTTTACAGCAATCTCAAAGCCAAGTGATATTAACAATGGATGCTGAAAGGGGAACTCATGTACTATTCCTTCACACTTAGGGAGGTGCACTCAAAAAGAGAAAAAGTATATCAAATTTCCAAGAGCTAAGATCAATCTTGAATGTTCTCAGAGTCTTTGCTTCTGTGTTGTCAGGAAAGAGAATCTTAAGTCAGACAGCCAGCCCCGTGGTCATGTTTTACATAAAAAGAGAGACATTGGATCTTACATCCTCTGGAACTGGGCAATCTCTTGACAATGTGACTGTGGTTTCTTTCTGTATAGTAAGACCTTTTACAGCAACTAGTATAACTTCCCTATGGGGGCGGGACGCAGCAGCAGAAGTTCAACAGCAGAAACTGGAAGATCTGTAGCGGCTGCGCTCCTGTTTTGTTTTTAAATTATTACTGCTATAGTAGTCGAGGCTGGATCGGAGAAGACGGTGAGGCTTTTTTAAAATTCATGTTTCTAATGCAGCCACTGCTCTCACTACCCATTAGGGGCATCCCCTGATTACAGTTGTCTGAGGCTCTCCTTCCCACCTTGGCCCTTGCTGCTGGAGAGAACTGAGTCACGCGCCACCTAGATAAGGTCTTAGATAGTGCTGGGGAGGAGTCTGCTGTCTTGGTACATGTCGGTACCAATGACATAGGAAAATGTGGTAGGGAGGTTCTGGAGGCAAAATTTAGGCTTTTAGGTAGGAAGTTGAAATCCAGAACTTCCAGGGTAGCATTCTCCGAAATGCTTCCTATTCCACGCAGGACCCAAAAGGCAGGCAGAGCTCCGGAGTCTCAATGCGTGGATGAGACAATGGTGCAGAGATGAGGGTTTTGAATTTGTTAGGAACTGGGGAACATTCTGGGGAAAGGAGGGGCTCTTCCGAAGGGATGGGCTTCACCTTAACCGGGATGGAACCAGGCTGCTGGCATTAACCTTTAAAAAGGAGATAGAGCAGCTTTTAAACTAGATATTAGGGGAAAGCCGACAGTCGCCCAAGAGCGGATGGTTCGGAAGAATGTATCCTTGAAGGATACTATCAAAAGCAGAGAGGTTCCACAAAAGAGTAAAGTAGCCCAAATGCCCTCAAGTATGGAGCAGACAGAGCTTAAATATCCCAATTTACCCATGTCTAACAATAGCCAAATTAACATGAATAAAATACATTCTCTAAAATGCTTGTATGCAAATGCTAGAAGTATAAAGAATAAGATGGGAGAGTTAGAATATATAGCACTAAATGAAAGGTTAGATATGATTGGAATATCAGAGACATGGTGGAAGGAGGACAACCAGTGGGACACTGTGATACCTGGGTACAAACTATATCGTAATGATAGAGCTGATCAAATTGGTGGAGGGGTTGCGCTCTATGTTAGAGAGGGCATTGACTCAGAAAGGATTAAAGTTTTGCAGGAAACAAAATCTGCTGTAGAATCTATATGGATTGAAATTCCATATAAAAGGGGGAAGGCAATGGCAGTGGGGGTGTACTATCGAGCACCTGGCCAGAATGACCAAATGGATGATGAAATGCTCAAAGAAATCAAGGAAGCTAACAAAAGTTACAGCGCAGTAATAATAATGGGTGATTTCAATTACCCCGGTATCGACTGGGTCAGTGTTACGTCAGGACATGCTAGGGAGATACAGTTCCTAGATGAAATAAATGACTGCTTCTTGGAGCAGCTGGTTCATGAACCGACCAGAGGGGAAGCCATATTAGACCTAGTCCTTAGTGGAACACCAGATCTAGTGCAAGAGATAAGGGTGTTGGGGCCACTTGGCAATAGCTTGATCGCCTTTGATTTAATTAGTGGAGGAGGGATAGTAAGGAAATCCACAGTACTACCTTTTAACTTTCGAAAGGGAGACTATGATAAAATGAGGAAAACAGTTAAGAAAACACTAAAAGGAGCAATTGCAAAGGTTAAAGACGTACATCAAGCTTGGGTGTTGTTGAAAAATACTATCTTGGAAGCCCAGACCAGCTGTATTCCACGCTTTAAGAAAAGTGGAAGGAAGTCCAAAAAACTGCCAGCATAGTTTAAAGGTGAGGTCAGAGAGGCTGTTGTTGCCAAAAAACAACTTTCAGGAAATGGAAAAAAGAGCCAAACGACGAAACCTGGAAACAGCACAAGCACAAATGCAAGGCATTGATAAGGCAGGCAAAGAGAAAATTTGAGAAGAAGCTTGCTGCGGAAGCAAAAATGCGAAATAAAGACCTTTTCAAGTACATTCGTAGCAAAAAACCTGTGAGAGAGTCAGTTGGTCCATTAGATGATAAAGGGGTTAAAGGAGCACTAAGAGGCGACAAGGCGATAGCGGAGAGACTGAATGAATTCTTTGCTTCGGTCTTTACTGAGGAAGATGTAGGGATGTTACCCATGACTGAAGTGGTATTTAAAGGTGCGGAAGAATTGAAGGAAATATCGATACATCAGGAAGATGTCTTACAACTATTAGATAAACTGAAGAGTAGCAAATCACCTGTGCCGGATGGTATACATCCAAGAGTGTTGAAAGAACTGAAATATGAGATTGCAGACCTGCTATCAGTAATCTGTGAACTATCATTAAAATCATCTCTAATACCTGAAGATTGGAGGATCGCCAATGTAACACCAATTTTTAAAAAGGGTTCCAGGGGTGATCCGGGAAACTACAGACCGGTGAGCCTGACGTCAGTACCGGGAAAATGGTAGAAACCATCATAAAGAATAAAATTACTCAGCATGTAGATAGTCATGACCTAATGGGAGACAGCCAACATGGCTTTAGACAAGGAAGATCTTGTCTTACTAATCTGTTATGTTTTTTTGAAGGAGTGAATAAACAGGTGGACAAAGGTGAGTCGGTTGATATTGTGTATCTGTACTTTCAGAAAGCCTTTGACAAGGTCCCTCATCAGAGACTTTTGGCAAAACTAAAGAGTCATGGGATAGGAGGCAGTGTACTATTGTGGATCAGGAACTGGTTGAAAGATAGAAAGCAGAGGGTAGGGCTAAATGGCCAATTTTCCCAATGGAGAAAGGTGAATAGTGGTGTACCCCAGGGATCTGTGCTGGGTCCGCTGCTTTTTGACATATTCATAAATGACCTGGAAAGTGGAATAACGAGTGAGGTTATCAAATTTTCAGATGACACAAAACTATTTAAAGTTGTTAAAACCCAAGAGGATTGTGAAAAATTGCAAGAGGATCTTGATAAATTGGAAGACTGGGCATCAAAATGGCAGATGGAATTTAATGTGGACAAGTGCAAGGTTATGCACCTAGGGAAGAACAACTCAAACTATGGTTACATGATGCAAGGTTCCACATTAGGAACCACCACCCAGGAAAAAGATTTAGGCGTCATTGTAGATACCATGTTAAAACCCTCGGCCCAGTGTGCAGCAGCGGCCAAGAGAGCAAATAGAATGCTAGGTATGATAAGGAAAGGAATGGAAAATAAAACAAAAGATAATATAATGCCTCTGTATCGTTCCCTGGTGAGACTGCACCTTGAATATTGTATGCAATTCTGGTCGCCGTATCTTAAAAAGGATATAGCGATTTTAGAAAAGGTTCAGAGAAGAGCCACCAAAATGGTAAAGGGGATGGAAGTATACTCCTATGAAGAAAGGCTAAAAAGGTTAGGGCTCTTTAACCTGGAAAAGAGATGGCTGAGGGGAGATATGATAGAAGTCTATAAATTAATGAACGGAGTGGAACGGGTAAACGTAGATCGATTGTTTACGTTATCAGAATATAGAAAGACTAGGGGACATGCAATGAAGCTACAAGGTAAACTATTTAAGACTAATAAAAGAAAAAATATTTTTTCACTCAACGTGTAATCAAACTCTGGAATTTGTTACCGGAGGATGTAGTAAAGGCTGTTAGTGTAGCTGGGTTTAAAAAAGGTTTGGACAAGTTCCTGGAGGAAAGGTCCATAAACCATTATTAAGAAGTGACCGAAGATATCAATGCTTGACCCAGTACAAGCATTGTGGAACTTGTGTCTCTTGGGGAAACTGCTAGGTACATATGACCTAGATTGGCCACTGTTGGAAACAGAATACTGGGCTTGATGGACCTTGGTTTGACCCAGTATGGCATATCTTATGTTCTTATGAGTCAGGAAATAAACCCCCTGCAATGCTCTGCTCTCTGATGACACAATTTCCAGGCTGACCTCTGTGAAAGGTCAACCTGGTGCTGAGTGGTGGGGAATATTCCTTAGCGTGCCCCTTTGCATAGAACTTTTCATGGGTGCTAGATAAGTTGTTTTTTTTGTGTTTTTTTTTCTGTGGTAAGATTTTATTGTGATTGTGTGAGTGGTGTTTGGCGAGCTTATGGTTTTGTGCAGTGTTAGTGATATGTATATTGGCTGAGTTGTTGGAGGGGTAGCTGATGAAGTATTGTGTGCAGAGTGGAGCAAGATGTATATTTCAACTCATCCAATTCTTGTACTTTGAGAGCATTGGAATTTTAAATGAAGATTGTGTGTTTTCATTAGAAATAAGATTCCCTCGCTTACAGCAAAATTTCATTTGCTTAGGAAGGACTTTTCATTGTTGTCAGTGGCTTTATTGAATGTTTGCTTGGTAAAGAATTTATTTATTTACATTCTCTTATATACCGTGCTATTCTGCATCAGTGCAGTTTACATTGAACAAACTGAAATTACATTGAACAGGGCATTATAACTTGGAGATAACTATTTTACAGGGAACAAGAATAAGAATAAGAATGCTTTGATTCATGATTTGATATTTATCCATCAGCTCCATTGTTTCTGTGTAATGGAGACTTGGTTGTCTGATGGGGTTATAAGGGGTTTCTAGGGGACAGAAATAGTAAGAGAGAGGGAGTGGCTATTATTTTCCATCAAGATTTGCATTAGAGGAGTAGCCTAATGGTTATAAAACTGGCATAACCAAAAGATCAGGATTTGATTCCCACTTGTGTGCCTGGTTTCCCACAAAAGTTCCCCAAATATTACTAATTACCAATGAATAGTTCAGACAACAGTTGCTCAGCTACACAGAAACTTTTATTTGGCACAGCAAACAAATGGTTATAGATTGAGATAGCAAGTGCCTGTCTGAGGGATAGTGGGGCAGCGTTCTCTCTGCAAGGGGAGAAAAAACTGCCCAGGGGTGCTCAAACAGTTGTTCTCTTACATACCTCTCTGTGGCAAATTCCAGTATTTTTCCATAAATTCTTAGGTCATTTGCAGGCTTCCTGCAAAGCTCTTTCCCAGGACCTCCCATGTTTATGCAGTTGGATCTGCTTATCAAGGTTTGCTTATCTATGCGATCGATCATAGCCCTCTGCCTCTTCCTGTGTTTTTTCATCTCCTGGCACTAATTGAAACCTTCAGGGCAAGAGTATTTGTTGAATTCCTGGCTTGACCTGTTTGTCTGGGCCTAGGCTTATATCCTTGGACACTTCTGTCCAAAGTATGGCTTTTTAGGCTTTATAACAGTAGTAGGCCACATGTACTCTTTTCTTGTAGCCCACGTGCTTTGTCTCTTCTTGTGCCATTCATATGTTGCTGTGTATATTTCAAACAGGCAAGAGTGCAGTTATAAGGCAAACATATATGCAGTCATAAGGCAAACATATAAAGCAGACCTGAGCCGACCATCCTTTCACTCCAATTATCCCTTCACACTGGCACTCCTTGTAGCCATGGGCAAGTCACTTAATTCTCCATTGCCTCAGAAGAAAGGCCTGGCAATCTACTTCTGGTCACACTGCCAAGAAAAACCAAGAACTGCTGGGTTGCTTGGGGTTGGCATTGATTCAAAGGCACACATTGCATTGCTTAAAGCCCACTAGCAGGCTGTGCCTTTTTCAGACTCGAACAGATCTGAGGCCCTCTCTAGCTGTGGGTCCAGGGCAATTGCTAGGTTGCATCCCTCCTAATGCCAATCCTGACATCTGCTTTCATTTATTCTGTACAGGACAGGGGGAAATGCATTTCCATTTCTCTTGTGTTGTACTACATGCAGCGTCTGGCTTTCTGAGGTTTTAGTGCAGTTTTTCTCTTCCAAAATGTTGGCAACCCAAGGCATATGTAATCCTCATAGTACCATCCTGGCCTTGTCAGCTTTATTTCCTTGAATACATCAGCTATCAATCAGGACGTCATCAATAGCCTGGAGCTGAGTACACCATCTAAACTTCGGATATCCTCTTTCAGTACAGTAGGTGTCGCACTCAGCAGCAAAAGAGGTTCTCTGTTTTGACGATTTCTTTCACAAGCAATAAATTTGAGTTTGCCAGGTTGAGTCCCAGTTTTATTATCTATTTCTTTCTTGGCTACATAGGATCAAGGCAAGATTCTCCATCAAAGCATCCATTCACTAGTACTCATGGCGTAGATGTTGAGAAATCTCTCTGAGCATTTCTCCACATTTCTCAGGCAATGGAAAATATCTTGATAGCCCCTAGGAAGTAATCCACAAGAACATCTTGTGGCTTTAAATGAAGAAGATTCTCTGTCCGATATGCACAGACCCCCTTTTTTATTTATAATTTTTATTATTATTTTTCAAACATTTACACATGTTACAGGCCATTACTTTTCCTTTAACAAATATATACAGGTATATCCATTTCTACCTCCACTCCTACATAAATATACAAGCATTATAATAAATAACATCAACCTAAACCTTGACTCCTATCTTACTTTATAATTACAATTAGTTAACCCTCCCATCTCCCCACTCCCTCACCTTTACCCCCCTTCAGCTCCTACCCCTTTAACTCATCAACTTCTCCACATATTTGTTCCACTCTCTTCCTTCTTCACTTTTCATACCATTGCCACACTTTTTTATATTTACTAATTCTATGCCTTTGATGTTCTTCAATCACACAAAACCCCCACAGCTATTCCACCTTACACAACACTTCCTTTAGTGCAGGTACATGAACATTTTTCCACCTTCGTAAGAGACTCATATGTGCTGCCAGAATAACATACCCAATAAACCTCCCTTGATCTCCTTCCCCTTCTACCTCCCCCTCATTGAGCAATACCATTGCTGGCGTTAATTCTATTAATATTCCCGTAATTTCTTCACACAAACATCCTATCTTCCCCCAATAATCCTTCACTTTTGGACATTGCCACATCATATGCATCAGATCCCCTCTCCCACCACACTTCTTCCAGCATTCGCTCGGATTTTCAGGAAATATTGCCTGTATTTTTGTTGGTGTCCAATACATCCTAAACCTCACCTTTAAACGATTTTCAAGCATAGGGGTACCTCTGGCCAACTGGCGTGTTTGTACATATATGTGCACCCAACGCTCATCATTCCAAACTCCCGAAATATCCTCTTCCCACCTCTGTTGCCATTTCATTTTTTCTCTCCCCTTTAGTAAGAGCATTTTATAAAGCTTTGAAATTACCCCTTTCTGTGTCCACTGTTTCCCCATCATCTCTTCAAATTTTGTAGGTTCACTTTCCATATCCGCTTTTTCTCTAGTTTATATTCATGTTGTAACTCTTCAAATTTTTTAATTCCCCCTTCTTTCCACATCCATTGTCTTAATCGATCTAGCCCTTTTTCTCGCCAACTTTGTATCCTTATTTCCTATTGCACCAATAAGTGTACATCTTGAATTCTTTTTCTCCCCCAAAAGAAACCCTTTCCACTTTCTCCAAACTTGGAACATAAGCTCCCAAAATGGATTTTCATGCCCTATACACTCTCTCCATCCCCCTGGATCCCAAATTCTCCTCTCCTTTTGCTCTTCTCCCCCTGCTTCCATTTGTACCCAGCTTAAAACCTCTACCCCTTCCCACCTGGCAAACAAGGCTCTCAATTCTGCTGCTTCGAAATATTTCATCAAACATGGTACTCCCAACCCTCCTTCCTCTCTTACTTGATATAGCGTCTCCCTTGCTACCTTGGGACGCTTTCCTTCCCAAATACAGAACATGATTATGCAATTTATCTTCCCTATCTCCTTTCTGGATGCTCTACATGGTAAGGATATGAACATAAACAGTCTCGGCAATATATTCATCTTCACAGCCACTATTCGACCTAACCAGGACAACCTTATCCCCCCACCTCCCTAAATCAACTCTAATGGATTCTATCAACATCTTATAATTCCATTGCTTGATCTGATTTAGCGGTTTTCCCAATTGTATCCCCAAGTATCGAAATTGCTGTCTTGCCCATTTAAAATTAAAATGTGTCTTCAATCTTTCCTCTAGGTCTCCTTTCAAATTATACCCCAAAACTTCGGTTTTATTAGAAATAATTTTATATCCCGCTACTCCACTAAATTCTTTTATAAGTCTCCTCAAGACTGGCATAGTAGTTAGAGGTTGTGTCAATGAAAATATAACATCATTTGCAAACAGCGTTATTTTCTCTTCCTTCTCTCCTACAACTACTCCTTTAACATCCCCATTCTTTCTAATCACTTCCGCCAACGGTTCAATTGACAGGAGAGGTGATGAGGGACATCCCTGTCTCGCCCCATTCTCTAATTTTAACTGCTCAGAATATCCCCCATTTATTCTAATACGTGCCTTCGGTTGCACATATAACGCCTTTATCCACTTTATATAATTATCCCCAAAACCAATTTCTTCCAAAACATAAAGCATATATGGCCATTCATCTCTGTCAAATGCCTTTTCTGCATTTCCATTACTAATATCGCTTGCTCCCCAGTATTCTGGAGATGCCATGTGATATTCATCACCTTCTTGATATTGTCACGTCCTTGTCTCCCCTTTACAAAGCCCGTCTGATCTTTATGAATGATCTTTGGTAGGATCTCTTGAATCCGATTAGCCAACACCTTCGCTAGTATTTTAGCATCCAAATTTATCAAAGAGATAGGTCGATATGAGCCACACACACCTTTATCTTTACCTGGTTTGGGCAATAATGTAATGCCCGCTTTCCTCATCGTCAGCGGAATCCCTTCCCCCTCTAATACCTTATTAAATACCTTCATCAAAATTGGTATAATCAGTTTTGTCATGTTTTTATAGAACTGTGCTGTGTACCCATCTAATCCCGGGGCCGGACTATCATTCAATATGAAAGGGAAAATATGGAGAGCGCATACAGTAGAAGAGGCGAAAGCAGCAATGCAAGAAGTGGAGATGGAGACTGAGAAAAAGAAAGGTAGAATGGAACTTGTACAAACTGAAAGAGTAGTGGAACAATGAATAAATGGGGAAAAACAACAAGAAGTGTGGAAAGGTCAAAGTAAAGATAGTAAATAAAGAATGAGGAGATGATTGGTGAAAGAGATTATGCAAAAGGCCAAGGGAGAAAGTTTTACATATTATATTGCTGAAAGTTGAATGTATACTAATAATAATATTTGTAAATTATTTAATGAAATTAGAGGATATGTTTAAAAAGAACTTACTACCTGGGAGCTGCCGCGGGTGCTTGTACCGCGGCGCGGTGTAGCAGGTGGGAGCCGGGTCCCTGCTTTGTCATCTGCAGGCGTTGGTTGGTCGCCCTTGGCGCTGAGGACCCCCCCCCCCCCCCGAGCCCTTTAAAAGTCAGCTGGATTTAACAACGCGCTGGGAAAGAACTTACTACCTGGGAGCTGCCGCGGGTGCTTGTACCATGGCGCGGTGTAGCAGGTGGGAGCCGGGTCCCTGCTTGGTCATCTGCAGGCATTGGTTGGTCGCCCTTGGTGCTGAGGACCCCCCCGAGCCCTTTAAAAGTCAGCTGGATTTAACAACGCGCTGGGAAAGAACTTACTACCTGGGAGCTGCCGCGGGTGCTTGTACCGCGGCGCGGTGTAGCAGGTGGGAGCCGGGTCCCTGCTTGGTCATCTGCAGGCGTTGGTTGGTCGCCCTTGGCGCTGAGGACCCCCCCGAGCCCTTTAAAAGTCAGCTGGATTTAACAACGCGCTGGGAAAGAACTTACTACCTGGGAGCTGCCGCGGGTGCTTGTACCGCGGCGCGGTGTAGCAGGTGGGAGCCGGGTCCCTGCTTGGTCATCTGCAGGCGTTGGTTGGTCGCCCTTGGCGCTGAGGACCCCCCCGAGCCCTTTAAAAGTCAGCTGGATTTAACAACGCGCTGGGAAAGAACTTACTACCTGGGAGCTGCCGCGGGTGCTTGTACCGCGGCGCGGTGTAGCAGGTGGGAGCCGGGTCCCTGCTTGGTCATCTGCAGGCGTTGGTTGGTCGCCCTTGGCGCTGAGGACCCCACCGAGCCCCATAAGATTCGCTTGTATCACACGCGGCTGCGTGTGCGCGGCCTGCGGGGGCGTGTCGCAAGGGGCTTGACACGCTCCTTATGTGCTCCTTCGGTGCTCCCGAGGTTTCGTTGAGCACCGTTGTTTTGAAGTTGACTGTATCGATGGGGAAGCGTAAAGCGAAAGTGGAGAACAAGGCCGTCGCTAAGGAGAGCCAGCGAGGTAAGCTGAGCGGCCCCATGGACAGGCACCTTCTACCCCTGCCGCCCGCTAATCTGTCTTCGGAAGGGGTCTCTCTTAGCCCTGAACTCCGGACGCCACCCCCCTTCCCTCAGCCTCTGCAGTCTTCTACATTATTGGACTCTCCCCCTCCAGTGGTTGTCTCGACTCTCCTCCCTGTGGACCCAGCTGATACTGGGGAGTGTTCATCTCCCTTAACTCGGGAAGTGACTCTCTCTGACATTTGGGTAGCCCTGCAGCAGATTGACTCCCGATTATCAAAGACAGTCTCTTCTCTTTGCACATTCACTCACTCTGTTGTAGATAAAGTTCAAGTTATTGATTCTCAGTTGGCTACTTTTTCTCAGTCTCTTGCCCGAGTTGATACAATGCTCCAGTCTGGTAGGGACGTCAATGTCTCTCTTATTAAAGATGTTGCTTCATTATCATGTCGACTGGAGACACTTGAAAATCAGCAACGGGCAAGAAACTTACGTTTCCTAAATTTTCCTCACACTCACCTGCTTTCCTTTGATATTTTATTAAAGAAATATTTTACTGAAGTTTTGCATTTGAGTGAGACAGTGGATGTGGCTCAGATCTATTGCATTCCTGTACATGTTCCTGCTCTGCCGGCACAGGAAGGGGTTTCCTCCTCTGACCGATGTCTCAGCAGAGCAGGACCTTACTGCTTTTTTGGAGGATTCATTGGATCTCATCACCAAACGTTGCACTTTGGTGGTGACCTTTGCCACTGAATCTCTCAAATTACGTATTCTTCGTGCTTATTTTAAAAGCAAAGATGTTTTGTTCTGTGGTTTCAAAATGCAGGTTTTCCCAGATGTGGGCCGGACCACTCAGGCCCGGCGTAAGCAGTTTTTGGAGTTAAGATCACGGGTGGTTGCGTTGGGAGCCTCTTTTTTTCTTAAATTCCCATGTCGTTGCTTAATTACACTTGAGGGTCAGAGTTATGTTTATACTGAAGTGGCTCAGCTATGTCAGTTGCTGACTGAGAAGGAGGCTAGAGGGGAGGAGACAGGGGTGGTTTGATTTAAAGAGCCAAATGATGAAACCTGGAAACAGCACAAGCACTGGCAAGTCAAATGCAAGGCATTGATAAGGCAGGCAAAGAGAGAATTTGAGAAGAAGCTTGCTGCGGAAGCAAAAACGCGAAATAAAGACCTTTTCAAGTACATTCGTAGCAAAAAACCCGTGAGAGAGTCAGTTGGTCCATTAGATGATAAAGGGGTTAAAGGAGCACTAAGAGGCGACAAGGCGATAGCGGAGAGACTGAATGAATTCTTTGCTTCGGTCTTTACTGAGGAAGATGTAGGGATGTTACCCACGACTGAAGTGGTATTTAAAGGTGTGGAAGAATTGAAGGAAATATCGATACATCGGGAAGATGTCCTACAACTATTAGATAAACTGAAGAGTAGCAAATCACCTGGGCCGGATGGTATACATCCAAGGGTGTTGAAAGAACTGAAATTTGAGATTGCAGACCTGCTATCAGTAATCTGTGAACTATCATTAAAATCATCTCTAATACCTGAGGATTGGAGGATCGCCAATGTAACACCAATTTTTAAAAAGGGTTCGAGGGGTGATCCGGGAAACTACAGACCGGTGAGCCTGACATCAGTACCGGGAAAAATGGTAGAAACCATCATAAAGAATAAAATTACTCAGCATATAGATAGTCATGACCTAATGGGAGACAGCCAACATGGCTTTAGACAAGGAAGATCTTGTCTTACTAATCTGTTATGTTTTTTTGAAGGAGTGAATAAACAGGTGGACAAAGGTGAGTCGGTTGATATTGTGTATCTGGACTTTCAGAAAGCCTTTGACAAGGTCCCTCATGAGAGACTTTTGGCAAAACTAAAGAGTCATGGGATAGGAGGCAGTGTACTACTGTGGATCAGGAACTGGTTAAAAGATAGAAAGCAGAGGGTAGGGCTAAATGGCCAATTTTCCCAATGGAGAAAGGTGAATAGTGGTGTACCCCAGGGATCTGTGCTGGGTCCGCTGCTTTTTGACATATTCATAAATGACCTGGAAAGTGGAATAACGAGTGAGGTTATCAAATTTGCTGATGACACAAAACTATTTAAAGTTGTTAAAACCCAGGAGGATTGTGGAAAATTGCAAGAGGATCTTGATAAATTGGAAGACTGGGCATCAAAATGGCAGATGAAATTTAATGTGGAGAAGTGCAAGGTTATGCACCTAGGGAAGAACAACCCAAACTATGGTTACACGATGCAAGGTTCCACATTAGGAACCACCACCCAAGAAAAAGATTTAGGCGTCCTTGTGGATACCATGTTAAAACCCTCGGCCCAGTGTGCAGCGGCGGCCAAGAGAGCAAATAGAATGCTAGGTATGATAAGGAAAGGAATGGAAAATAAAACAAAAGATATTATAATGCCTCTATATCATTCCATGGTGAGACCGCACCTTGAATATTGTGTGCAATTCTGGTCGCCATATCTTAAAAAGGATATAGCAATTTTAGAAAAGGTTCAGAGAAGAGCCACCAAAATGGTAAAGGGGATGGAAGGCTACTCCTATGAAGAAAGGCTAAAAAGGTTGGGGCTCTTTAACCTGGAAAAGAGACGGCTGAGGGGAGATATGATAGAAGTCTATAAATTAATGAACGGAGTGGAACGGGTAAACGTAGATCGATTGTTTACCTTATCAGAATATAGAAAGACTAGGGGACATGCAATGAAGCTACAGGGTAAACTATTTAAGACTAATAAAAGAAAATATTTTTTCACTCAACGTGTAATCAAACTCTGGAATTTGTTACCGGAGGATGTAGTAAAGGCTGTTAGTGTAGCTGGGTTTAAAAAAGGTTTGGACAAGTTCCTGGAGGAAAGGTCCATAAACCATTATTAAGAAGGGACCCAGGATATCAATGCTTGAACCAATACAAGCATTGTGGAACCTGTGTCCCTTGGGGAAACTGCTAGGTACGTATGACCTAGATTGGCCACTGTTGGAAACAGAATACTGGGCTTGATGGACCTTGGTCTGACCCAGTATGGCATATCTTATGTTCTTATGTTATGTTCTTATGTAATTGTAAAGCTCTCTTATATGGAGTGGTCTCACTCCTTATTTGCTTTGTTTTGTTTATTGCTGAAGTCTCTTTCCCCATGATGGGTTTCTTTATGATGAGTGGTATATTGTTTTCTTGAATATTAATTGTTTGATGAAGTATATTTCTTATTTTATTTGTATGCTCAAGAAAAGCTTAAATAAAAGTTTAAAAAAAAAAAATTTTGTTATGTAAATATGCAATTTTAGGATTAGAGGGGGAGATGGAAAGAAGGAAAAAATGGGAAGGTTCTGAAGGGCTTGGGGTAAAATTATGGAAGTGGTTGAAGGAAGACGATGTGGAGGGAGGTTAAGCAGGTGGGGGGAGCAGGAGACGCACTCATCTATTTACTTCTGATTAAGGAAGGAAAGGAAAGGGATGGGGGAGGGAGGGGAGGGTAGAAGAGGGGGAAGGGAGGGATCAAAGATGGGAAGATAGAAGTAGAAAAGATATAGGACAAGAAATTGGAGGGGGTTGTGGAAAGATTGAAAAATTGGGAATGACTACTATTAATGCCAAAGGATTGCGGACATGGCAGAAAAGAAGGCTGTTAGAAAGGGAGTGTAGAAGATTAAATGCTGACATTTTGTGCATACAAGAAACTCACAAGTAGGACACAGCCCCCTTTTTACCACAAATCTGCTTCAACGTCTGTTCCACTCATGCAGGTGGAAACCTGGTATCGCTGCATTAGTGGGTGCCAAGTTCACAAAAAAGCATATGAAACACAAAGAAGGTTGTTTTATAACAGGACACTTATGTTTGAAGACAAAGTAGGCAGCCTTTTGAGCCATGTTTTATAAATATGCACAGAAATTATGAGCCCATCGGCTCTCCGCCTGTCCCAAAACATGCCCTCATATGGATTGCATAAAGGTACCTGCCTTCTTTTCACAGTACGTAACCTCTGTGGTAATTTTATAAAAGCCCTTTTACATGTGTAAAAAAGGCCTTGTCAGACGGCTGCCTGGGTGAGAATGTTCACAGTCTTGGCAAGTGCATATATCAATATGATTTGCAAGGGATTTATTTATTTTATTTATTTATTTATTTAACAGTTCTTCTATACCGCTCTATTTTAGATCAGAGCGGTTTACATTCAACATTAACCATACAACACAGGAACCCTGAGTTGTATTTACAATAAACAGGAGATCAACTTGGAAGTAACTGGGGGGAACTATGTACATTGTATAACATATCTACATCTTATTTACACTGGGGGTCCTGATTCCATTTCAGTGGGTATCTTCTGAGCGATCAGTTGATTATCCTTTTTCATGCTGAGTCTGATTGTTTAATTGCAATGAGTGATTGTCTGAGGGGGCATATGTATGATTACTAGTGCTGGATTCAGGGTAGTATGTGGTGAATAGGTGCTGCTTTAATGCCTTCCTGAAGTCAATTAGGTAAGTGATGTTTCGAATAGAGGTGGGGAGAGCGTTCCATGCTCTGGGTGCGTAAATCGTAAAGGCCCTATTTGTCGTTGCTTTTGTGCATTTTGTTATTACTTTTGGGACCTCTAGTGTGTTTTGCATCATGGGTCTTCTGTTTCTGTTCTGTGGTACTTTATGTATCATCTTGCTGAGGGCTGTGGGGGTCAGGGTGTTTGCGGCTTTGAAAGTTAAGGTTAGAACTTTGTGGCGGATTCTTGCTTGAACTGGTAGCCAATGGAGGTTCATCAGTACTGGCGTTATGTGCTCTCTCCGTGAAGCCCCTGTTAGTACTCTTGCCGCAGTGTTCATTGCAAGCTGGAGAGGAGCCAGTGTTGTTTGAGGGAGACCGTGTAGAATTACGTTGGCATAGTCGAAATGTGGTAATATTAATGCCTGATAGATCGAACGGTAGTCGCTGAAGTCAAGCAGCGGTCGGAGATGTTTTAGGGTCCTTATTTTCATGTATACTGTTTTTACTGTGTTTCTTATGTGGGTTTTCAGATCCAGTTGTTGATCCAGTGTAACGCCAAGGTAGCGGATTGTGGGTTTGGTTTTCAGCTCTGTGTTGCCGACCTTTAAAGAGAGTGGAGGGGTGAAGTCCTGGTTTCTTGAGATGAAAAGGACATCTGTTTTACTGTAGTTGATTCTCATGTTTTGTGTGCTGAACCATTCTGCTGTTGCCTCAAAACATCTTGTTAGAGGGGAGAGGTCTGGTTGGTTGGTCCTGAATGGGATGTATAGTAGGATGTCATCTGCGTAGGCTAGACAGTTGACCTTGAATGAACGTGCTAAGGCACATATGGGCTGCATGTAGATGTTAAACATCAATGCAGATAGTGACGAGCCCTGTGGTACACCCTGGTTCTGTAAAAATGGTTCAGAGGTTGTGGAGCCTGACCTTACATGTTGCCATCTATTAGTCAGGTATGACTTGCACCACTTTAGGGCTGTTCCCTGAATTCCTTTCTCGCTGAGGCAGGGCCTTTCTCGCTGAGGCAGGGATTGTGGGAAATGCAGTTCATTCCCACCAGACACAGCTGCTCACAATAATTAGTTGTGCTTGAGTGTAAAGCCAATAAGATATTTATTTATGGGGTTATTTCTCCCAACACAGATATGCTTGGTAGCACATAAAACAGGATACTTGCTTTCAGTGTTAAACTTAGAAAAAAACAAAATCAGGAAAACAACAGCTGAACTTGTCAGGCAATCAAAGCAAAAGAATAAAGACCTGGTTGGTAACAAACTGGTCTTTTCTGTAGGCTTTAGCTAATATTTTCTTAGCAGTGTATCAAACAACAAACAAAATCCACAAAGAAGGGAAAAACTGTTCTTTTCAGGTTAACTTCTTATATCTTCCCACATAGACTCAGAAGTGATTCCCTCAGAGCTCACAAGCAATTAGGTAAGGCTCAATTGCAAGCAGTTACCCAGCAGAAACCCCTTAGCTGGCTTGCTTTCTACTGCGTGGCTCAAATCCTACTTCAGGAGCTTTTCTGAGTAGATTAAAGAACAAGTTTGTATTTCTTTGTGATGGTTGCTGTACTTTGTAACAGAAAATTACCAAAGGAGTTTAGACAGAGAACAATCCATATATTCACAGCCTGTATCTAAGACCGCTCCCCCTTCTTCAACAATCATGGGTTCAATATCATGGATTGGCACAGAGGAATTTCTCAATGTAGGACTCTCAGGAGAATACTTGTTTCCCTGCTGTCTTTCAAGGTTATAGCTAGGGCATAGATCAGTGTTCATACCTGAGCTTCCATTGCTGTTAGAGTTCCTCTCTAAATAGCCTGGCCAGTATGTAGTCCAGTTCTTATGTCCATCCTTCCAATCCAAATCCCTGGACACTGGATCTCTCTTCACATACCTTCTGGCACGGGTCCTAGGGTCCCTTCCACGTGCAGCCGTCTCCCTCACAGGTACCGTCTGGAGATTCCTAGCTCTGCAGCACCATTCCTCTGGCTTTCCCCAGTCCAATGGTGTATGCTGGCCTTTTGAATGTCTCCCAGTATACGTACTGCTCTGGACTCCTTTAGGCCTCCCAAAGGCTTTTCTCTTCTTTCTTCCAAAGGGTTTCTTGCCCTCTCTGTTCGTCTGCTCTGGCTTCTGCTTCTGATGATCCTCCAGATGAAACTGAGGATTCTGAGGATAATTCTCTGTAGAATAAACTCTACCTTTATTCTGCCTAGATGAGTGCTCCACCCTCGCACAGCGCAGCTGTGCTGAATCAGGCCCTGCCCTTTGAGATGAGTGCTTGGGGATTACCTCATAGCCGTCCTGATTGAACACACGTTTTCCCCCTTCAGCTCCTCTAATGGCTGTTGGAAACCTGGTGCATTCTGGGACTGGTAGTCTTTTATGGGAAAATTCTGTTTTCTTATTTCTACCAGAACTGACAGGTTGCTTGTTCAGAGTCACTTCACCTTTTCTATAGCTCCTTCCTGAGCTATGATAAGCTTCCTTATCACATACCCCCCTGCTTAAGTTATTACAGACTGGTTTAACTGGTGAAACTTCTTCCACAGTCCGTAATACGGGAAAGGGCATCCGCATTCTTGTGTAACTTCCCAGCACGATGTTCCACTTGAAAATCAAATGCCTGTAAGGCCATGTACCAGCGTGTCAACCTGGCATTGTGGTTCTTCATTTGCTGCAACCACTTAAGTGGGGCATGGTCTGTGACCCACTGGAACTTTCTCCCTGTAAGGTAAAACCTTAACGCCTCCACTGACCACTTAATAGCTAAACATTCTTTTTCTATTGTGGAATACTTTTGTTCAGCCGTTGAAAACTTCCTGCTCAGGTACATCACAGGATGCTCCTCCCCATCATGACACTGGGATAGAACCGCTCCTAGCCCTACATCCGATGCATCTGTTTGAACCAGAAAGGGTTTCCTGAAGTCCACCCCTTTCAGTACCGGTCCTGTACACAATTTTCCTTTTAGGACTGAAAACGCTTTTTCAGCTTCAGGTGTCCACTTTAGCTGGTTTGGACAATTCTTCCGCAGCATATCTGTGAAAATTGCACTTTTCTCTGCAAATTACGGTATAAATCTGCGGTAGTATCCAATAAGTCCCAAGAAACTTCTTAGTTGTTTCTTTGTTGTTGGAGGGGGAAAATTCCTGATGTTATCTACCTTACTCATTAGAGGTTTAATTTTTCCTCTTCCCACTAGGTGGCCCAGGTATTTTACCTCCCTATTTGCAAAGGCACACTTCTTCGGGTTTAAAGTGATTCCCGCTTGCTTCATGGAGCACAAGACTGCACTGATCCTCTTTAGATGCTCCGCCCAGGTGTTACTATGGATTATGACATCATCCATATATGCAAAAGCATAATTTTGGTGGGGTCGAAGTACCTGATCCACTAACCTTTGGCAGGTAGCCGCTGCTCCATGCAGTCCGAAAGGCATCCTCTTGAACTGGAAAAGGCCAACGAGGGTGCTGAACGCAGTCTTCGGCTTCGACTCCCTGGTTAGAGGGATTTGCCAATATCCTTTTGTCATATCAAGGGTGGTTAAGTATTGAGCCTGTCCCAGCTGGTCCAACAACTCTTCAATTCTTGGCATTGGATATGCATCAAAAACTGATATTGCGTTTACCTGCCAGAAATCAATACAAAATCTTAAAGATCCATCAGGCTTCGGCACCAGGACTATGGGGCTATTCCAGGTACTCTTTGACTCCTCTATTACTCCCATGTCCAACATCTCCTGGACTTGTGCCCCTACTTCCTGTCTCTTGGCTTCAGGCAAGCGGTATGGCCTTTGACAAACTAATTTCCCAGGTGGAGTTATTATTTATTTATTTATGCTTTTCTTCTATACCGCTTTTTCCCAAGATCAAAGGCGGTTTACAGTTAACATATAATGAACATGGTTTTACATGGAACAGCGTTTTTTCATAACTATGTACAATTAACTTTTCATGAACAATAACATGGAACATATACTTATACAATTTTACAATTCACATTAGCTAGTAATGCTGTAACTATTTACATTAATCATTCATTATTAATCGTAGTTTGTAAGAGTTGCTTTTTCTTAAGTGAGTTGAGGTTTATTTCATGGGCAACCAAATGTGTCTCCCCAGGTATGGGTGTCAACACATCTGGGAATTCTTTAAGCAATTTCCTAATTTCTTCCTGTTGTACCACTGTCAGGTCCTCACCTATTTGGGGCTCTGATTTTTCTTTACAATCAGATACCTGGGGTCCCAAATCTTCCTCTTCATTCACCTCCCTCTCTCGGGCACAGGTGGCAGCTAGGCTTTTAACCCCTTTGACGTCAGTAGAACCAAAGCCTTTGGTTCCACGCTCAGAATTTTCCAGGGCTGTGACCTCCTCCACAGGTGGAAAACCCAGCCTCTCACAGATCAGTTGGGCAATTCTGTCTCCTGTCTTCACGTGATAATCATTCTGTCCAAAATTAAATAACAGAACTTTAATATTGCCCCTGTAATCGGGATCAATTACTCCCGCACCCACATCGATGAAATATTTAAGGGCTAATCCGGACCTTGGGGCTACTCTCCCATAGCATCCAATAGGTATTTCCACTTGGAGACCAGTGTCCACCAGGGCTCTCCCTTGGCTAGGTACAGTCACATTTTCTATGCTGCACAGGTCAAACCCAGCAGCTTGAGGGGTTGCCCGCTTAGGAGCTTGGGCCTTCTCTGTGACCCTATGGTACTTTAAGACGAATGTCTGCTTAGGGATAGTTTGGTCTTCTGGACGCTTAACCATCTTTTTAGCTGGGGTCTGAGGACTTCCAAATAAAGGCCCGGGAGCTATTACCATTAAACCTTCTCCCTCCTTCTTTCCTAGTCCTTCCACTAGACCCTGTTTAAATCTTGGCCAGTCTCTTCCTAGAACCAAATCAAAGGGTAGCCTAGGCACCACTGCTAACAGGACTTCCTCTTGTTCCCCCAGGCACTTAACCTTTAGCCTATAGGTGGGATATGATGTTGCAGCACCATGAATGCATCTGATGTGAACTTGGCTTTCAGGGGTTCTAGGCACAAATCCTTCTTGGGCCTTTATCCTCTTCCAAAGCCTTTTTGACATCATACTCTGGTCTGCCCCAGAGTCTAACAAAGCATTTGTGGTAATTCCTTGCACATCAACCATCAAAAGAAATCCTTCTTTGGGCTGTTTTAAATCCACACCCATTAAGCTAGTGTGTGTCTGGCATCCCTTTTCTAAATGTCCCCATTTTCCACACTTGAAACATTTCTTTCCACTCCACTGTGTCATCTGCTTTGGCACAGTACATTTATTTTCAGAAACATTTTTAATTATTTTCTTTTCTGATACAGCACAGCTTGCCTCAGCACCCATCTTCAGAGGGCCACCCATTCTATGGCAAGCCTGCGTGGCTTCCAAGAATCTCTCTGCTAGCATGGTTGCCTCTCCAAGATTTTGGCAATTTTGCTGTATAAGGAAAGTGTGCAAATCTTTAGGCACCGCAGACATAAATTGTTCAAGCATAATAATGTCTAATAACATTTCTACCGTCTTTTGCTCAGGCTCCAACCATTTTACAGCTAATCCTCTGATTCTCTGACTCAGAGCCCTGGGTGTTTCACCCACTCTCAATGTAGTAGCTCTAAACATTCGCCTATACTCTGAAATAGACAACCCTAGGTGATCTCTAATAGCAGCCTTTACATCCTTATAATTCAAAGCCTGGGCTGCTGGCATTGCTCTATAAGCTGCAAGCGCCTCTCCAGTTAATGAGGCTGCCAGCCTTACTGCCCACTGGGTCTCTGGCCATGCTAATGCTTGTGCCACTCTTTCAAAAGACTCTAGAAAATCATCAACATTATCATCTGGAGTTAGCTTCCCAAAACTAAATGCCCCAATTCCTTGATTGAGTCCCACACTGTCCACATGTGGTGTACCAGTATTTACTGCTGGTCTTGCATCTGGTCCACTTTGGTTCTGCAGCTTAACTAGGGCTTGCACCAGATCAAGCACTGGCCTCTGCTGGTCCATTAAGGCTTTCATAGCAGTGTCCTGAGCTTGCTGCGATAGCTCCTGTTGCCTGCTAAACTGGGCTGCCATCCATTGAGCTAGTTCCTTTGGATCCATTTGATCCCTGCAAGAAAACACTAAAAAAAAAACCCACAGTGCACCACCTTCCAAACAGGTGTTTTTTTTCTACTTTTTTTTTTTCAATTACCCCTGTGCCTTACTCCCATCCACCACTAGACATGCCCAGGTACTTGTTATCTTATGCCAGTGATGAATCCAGCTCTGCACAGGGTCTTTTCTTCCTCGAACAGCTACCTCTCCTCCAAAGTGCAGTTGAGGGAAAATCTTTTCTTTCAGCTTTTAAGCTTGAACTGTCTTTTCCTTCAGACTTGAGTTGTAATCCTTAACAAGTAAATCCTTTTGCGCAAAAGCAATCTGAAAAACTACGCCATTTGTCAGACGGCTGCCTGGGTGAGAATGTTCACAGTCTTGGCAAGTGCATATATCAATATGATTTGCAAGGGATTGTGGGAAATGCAGTTCATTCCCACCAGACACAGCTGCTCACAGTAATTAGTTGTGCTTGAGTGTAAAGCCAATAAGATATTTATTTATGGGGTTATTTCTCCCAACACAGATATGCTTGGTAGCACATAAAACAGGATACTTGCTTTCAGTGTTAAACTTAGAAAAAAAACAAAATCAGGAAAACAACAGCTGAACTTGTCAGGCAATCAAAGCAAAAGAATAAAGACCTGGTTGGTAACAAACTGGTCTTTTCTGTAGGCTTTAGCTAATATTTTCTTAGCAGTGTATCAAACAACAAACAAAATCCACAAAGAAGGGAAAAACTGTTCTTTTCAGGTTAACTTCTTATATCTTCCCACATAGACTCAGAAGTGATTCCCTCAGAGCTCACAAGCAATTAGGTAAGGCTCAATTGCTAGCAGTTACCCAGCTGAAACCCCTTAGCTGGCTTGCTTTCTACTGCGTGGCTCAAATCCTACTTCAGGAGCTTTTCTGAGTAGATTAAAGAACAAGTTTGTATTTCTTTGTGATGGTTGCTGTACTTTGTAACAGAAAATTACCAAAGGAGTTTAGACAGAGAACAATCCATATATTCACAGCCTGTATCTAAGACCGCTCCCCCTTCTTCAACAATCATGGGTTCAATATCATGGATTGGCACAGAGGAATTTCTCAATGTAGGACTCTCAGGAGAATACTTGTTTCCCTGCTGTCTTTCAAGGTTATAGCTAGGGCATAGATCAGTGTTCATACCTGAGCTTCCATTGCTGTTAGAGTTCCTCTCTAAATAGCCTGGCCAGTATGTAGTCCAGTTCTTATGTCCAGCCTTCCAATCCAGATCCCTGGACACTGGATCTCTCTTCACATACCTTCTGGCACAGGTCCTAGGGTCCCTTCCACGTGCAGCCGTCTCCCTCACAGGTACCGTCTGGAGATTCCTAGCTCTGCAGCACCATTCCTCTGGCTTTCCCCAGTCCAATGGTGTATGCTGGCCTTTTGAATGTCTCCCAGTATACGTACTGCTCTGGACTCCTTTAGGCCTCCCAAAGGCTTTTCTCTTCTTTCTTCCAAAGGGTTTCTTGCCCTCTCTGTTCGTCTGCTCTGGCTTCTGCTTCTGATGATCCTCCAGATGAAACTGAGGATTCTGTGGATAATTCTCTGTAGAATAAACTCTACCTTTATTCTGCCTAGATGAGTGCTCCACCCTAGCACAGCACAGCTGTGCTGAATCAGGCCCTGCTCTTTGAGATGAGTGCTTGGGGATTACCTCATAGCCCTCCTGATTGAACACACGTTTCCCCACTTCAGCTCCTCTAATGGCTGCTGGAAACCTGGTGCATTTTGTGACTGGTAGTCTTTTATGGGAAAATTCTGTTTTCTTATTTCTACCAGAACTGACAGGTTGCTTGTTCAGAGTCACTTCACCTTTTCTATAGCTCCTTCCTGAGCTATGATAAGCTTCCTTATCACAGCCTTTATGCTTGAAAAATCCTTTCTATAATTACCCCCAAAAAGGGGAATTTTGTTACAGGACATCATGGCACATAAAAGTTGAATAGCCCAATCAAAGAATGAAACGAATACCCGTATAGGTCCAGAAAACGTACATTCACCCAATTATTACCCTTGGGAGGATATATATCTTGCTCCATGTACATATGTGTAAACTTCAGGAGGAAAAAGATCTCAGTTCCACACGAGCGATACATATTATTGGCCAACATAATACTCTCAGCCCAAACTATTGCTCCTTACATCACTGGTCTGAAAAACCCTCCTTTGTTAATCATACTTAGTTAACTATCACCACTACTACTATATCCCATATAGAGAAAACTGTAGTGTCACAATACACGTATCTTCTTCTTTGAAAACTGTAGTGCTGCATATGATCTCTATCTGCGGTCTGCTGCTGCGTACAGCCCAATGCTATCAGCATGCCACAGTGTTTCGCCAGAGGCTACGTCAGGGAGTGACCCAGAATCCCTTAACTTAGGCCTTATACACTATGGGGTCTATTCTGTAACGCGAATTATGGGGATGAATGTCCCTTTGGGACATCCATTCCCTCTATTCGCCCCCCTTCCGTCCCCGGCAGAAGCCTTCCTGTATGAACAAGGAGTTCATATGGGGAGGCTTAGTCAAGGGTGGGAGGGTGTGTTCCAGGGTCGGGGCATGGGCGGGCCGCGACCCGGATGTACAGGGCCGATTCTGAGGTCGGCCGTATATGTCTGGTGTCAGCAGACTGAGGTGGAATAAGTCCCCCTGGATGTTGGGCGATGGCAGGCACGGGCAGAGCCAGTGAGGTTAGGGGGTAATGGGGGTTTCCCGAAGCCCGACCCTGGCCATGGAAGGTCACATCAGGGGTCGGGCTGTGGGGAAAGGAAAGTGTGGTTGGCAGCCAGGGATCGCAGCTCCTGAATGGAGCCATGGTGCCATGGCAATGAGTCACCATGGCACCGGGTCACCATGGCACCAACTACATTCAGGAGCCTGACTGAGTTAGCCAGGCATGGGTCTGTTCGTGCAGGCCTATCGGAATCGGGTCCCGGCCTACACGCACAGACCCTAGACCCAATTCTGATCCTGCAGGGCGCACGTATTAGAATGTGCCTCCACATAAAAGAAATCAGAGAAGCATAAACTAGTGAGCTAAACCCCTCAACCACTTTACATAATTATTTTCAAATCTTGGCCAGGAGACACTTTAAGCTTTTTAGAAGCAATGTAAATTACTAATCCCCCCCCCCCCCCCCAACAGTGACCAAAAGCCACAGAAGATTACACAAAGAAAAATACAAATAAAGAACCATTACATCAAGGGAAAAACTCCCAATGTACTCCATTATAATGTTAAAAACTAACCTTTGGTGGTATAGAGCCCTCTGTTTTATCAAAACAAACTAGTGCCGACCGATATTCCTCTCATATGCTGATCTACACAGCAAACCGGCATTCAACTGTATCTTTCTCAACTGCTCAAAAACACCATGCCAGCGCAGATTAAATAGCCTGGCTAAGCATGCATCCTAGAGGATTAAAGAGACCCTCCAGTCTCAATGGCAAGCCCCAACTGCCTAATCCTACATTTAAATATATTGGATAGACAAACCCGGAATTCCCAATCAAAAGAGATTCTTCATAATTTTTTAAAGATTGTAAAGAAACAGCCTCTTATGCCAATTATGATTTGCAATGTAAAGTTTAAAACATAGAGGACCGCTTGAATCTGCATCTCCCAAATCTAAACACCGATCTTAGGAAAAAAGAACAGACCCTTGCCTCAATGTCAGTTTGTAAGGTGGAATTTATGGCCCATCCCCAAAGTCAAAACACTGATCTTAAAAAAAGAAACGCACATAGGCATATATGTTGTGCATAATTTATAAAGGCACCGACATCCAGTAGTCATTCTCAAATGACTACTAGATAAGTCATATATTTATAAAATGGAGTATTTAAAAATTACAAGCAAATTCACTCTTTCATGTGCCTTTCTGCTTAGACGCTTTCCCACAGTTTTAATCACAGGTCCAATTTCTTATTATGTATATTTTTATCTTCTTGTTCCACCATGATTTCATCTAAATCTTCATATCAAAAATTTCATGTAAAAAATATTTCATTTGGTCTTCATATCAAAGATTCCTATCTAAAGGTCATATTAAAAATTCATACTTATCTTCATAAATGCAGCAAATTCAAAGTCCAGCAGCACTTCTGCATAGCACTATGGGGGTCTTTTGCTAAAGGGAACTAGCTGGAAGCACGCTGAGAGACAAGTTGCCAGCTCGCATGGTGCAATGAGGGCACAGGGCAGTTCCCACACTAACTGTGCAACCTGCGTTAGGATCGCGAGTGGGCAAGTTAGGGGCGGCGAGTGGGCATAGTGGGCTCAACGCAGTTAGCCCTGGATTAACAGCGCACTAACTAACTGCATCCCATGTGATTAGCATGGGATTGCCTAATACTACCTCAATAGGTGAAGTTAAGTGCATTAGAGGGGATGTGTTTGATGTTAACTAATGCTTCCCACACCCCTGACTGTTAACGCGGTAGTGTTGCACCTAACGCACCATAGTTTGAGTGCTTTCGGCACTTTAGGTGCAACATCGTCTAGTAAAAAGGCCCCTATGTTTTCAATACATCTGCGCCAGAGAACCGTACCAACAATAATTCATTTTTTTGGTCCATTCTCTGATCTTAGATCCAGCACAACACTTCCCTTCTCTCCAAAAAATGGAAGCAGTGTTATTTCAAGGTCAGCACAGCCAATCGTATTCCTTCAGCTGACATCACATTAGATCCAAAAATAATAACCAAAGTTCAGATCTGTATAATAAATCCAACAAAAAATCAGATCAAAAAATTAGGACTAACAAAATGACAATAACAACACAAAACATATATATTTAAATGTAGGAATGTCCGTCAAATCGGGGGACAAGCAACCCCGTCATAAAAACGAACGTCTCCCTTTAATCTTTTTTATTTAATACGAATTCTAACAACAGTCTAAATGAAAACAAAGCAGACCCATAAAGCCACTTAGCCAAGCTTAGAAATGCATAATTGGCCAAAAAGGCCAAAAGGAAACTTAGCTGGCAATGGGGTCCTGCAGTAAGAGAATCCTCCAAACACTTCAGTGGGGCAATCTTCCAAACACTTCAGTGGGGTAACCTCCCAAAGATAATACAGAGAGCCGTCAAGAAGGCATGTCTTCAAAAATCCATTATCTTCAAAATTCCATCAGTGCCTTTCAAAATTCCATAACCCAGCGCTGCGTTTCGGGTCAATTGACCCTGCATCAGATGGCATAAGCAGTAATCATCTCCAAATTTTAGGACATTTCTCAAAAAGCCATTGTATCCTCAAAGAACGTCCTTCCCCAAAAAATGGCGTCTGACGTCAGTGTTCGTGATCAGCTGTTATATCCTGAACCAATATAAAAGAAAGCATCCGATCAGGTGGGTAAAATACTCCACCAATCGTGCTCCAAATTAAGTCCATTGGGGGTTACTGATTTGAGAAAAAAGATCCACCGCTGTTCCAAAACTTGTAAATACTGTTCCCGATCCCCCCTCCGAGGGTTAGCAGGAGCATGATCCAAAATACACCAAGAAAAATCTGTAAATACATGGTTCAACTGAAGGCAGTGGGCTACTAGAGGAGCTGTAAGTGTCTTTGTATGTATTCGCGATTTATGCTCCGATAACCGCCTCTTTACAGGGCGCGTCGTGCGACCGACATAATGCAATCCACAAGGGCATGTGAGAACATAAATTACAAAGGAAGAGGAGCAGTCAGTATGCCATTTTAGATGGAAAATCCGCCCCGTAGCATTATGTGTCCATGTAGTACCAATCTGAGATCGTAGACAATGTTGACAGCGAGAGGACGCACAAGAAAAATGTCCCACATCCAACTGTGATTGCTCAGAGTATTTATAATCCACCATAGAATGTACCACAAAATCCCGAATATTTGCACCTCGTTGATAAGCAATCATGAAATCTTGCTGAAAAACAGGGTCAAGTTGTAAAATATGCCAATATTTGCGCAAAAGAGCTACTGTTTGAGGTTACCCTATCATATACGGCAAAACCCCAATAATTTTCTTATTAGTCTCACCAACGTGGGTACCAGATGCTTGAGTCCCCCCAGTAGAGAAACTTCCTCCCGAGCAGCAGAATGTAGTAACCAATCGCGATGTGCATATTTTGCTGTTTTATAAGCTTTATTTATTACTTGTTCTGGATAACCTCAAAATAATAAACGATGACACAAATCTTTTGCATGTAGCGTAAATTCTTCTCTAGTAGTACAATTTCGTTTAATACGGAAGAATTGGCCAAGGGGAAGGGCTCTTCGAAGAGTGCCCGGATGGAAACTTTGATACTGTAGCAAAGTGTTGCGTTGCACCGCTTTTCGGTATAGCGTGGAACAAATAGTGTGACCAGTTTTATACAAACGAACATCCAAAAAATCTATAGTAGTGTAATCATAATTCGCTGTAAAAGTAAGATTCGACTTTCTAGTATTCAGCCAGTCTATAAACAGTAACAATGAAGATTCATCTGCTGTCCAGACGAAAAAGACATCGTCTAGGAAACGGACCCAAAAGGGTATGTTCTTAAACCAGTCAGAGGTATATTGTTTCCTGCCGAGGCTCGATTTTGGAACCCATATCTAAGTTTTGTGACCGGATTCTACAGAAATCTGCTTGCTTAGTACGGTCTTATTTAAGAGATACTTCACATTTTTTGACTTTATTGTCCCAATGTGCGTTTTCGTTCTCTTCAGTGTGGCTGGTCACAATTGATGTGACGGCCCTATATACTAATATAGATCAGAGTGAAGCTTTGCATGTTGTACAGTCAATTTCACTAGAATTGCCTGATCGGATTCCTAAATCATTATTTTTGGAGCTTCTTTCTTTGGTGCTGACTCAGAATTATTTTCTGTATGACAAAAGTTTTTATCAACAGACTTATGGAATAGCAATGGGTGCTACTGTCGCCCCTTCTATTGCTACGATATATCTTGCGCCATTTGAGGAAGATTTTTTATATACCTCTGACTGGTTTAAGAACATACCCTTTTGGGTCCGTTTCCTAGACGATGTCTTTTTCGTCTGGACAGCAGATGAATCTTCATTGTTACTGTTTATAGACTGGCTGAATACTAGAAAGTCGAATCTTACTTTTACAGCGAATTATGATTACACTACTATAGATTTTTTTGGATGTTCGTTTGTATAAAACTGGTCACACTATTTGTTCCACGTTATACCGAAAAGCGGTGCAACGCAACACTTTGCTACAGTATCAAAGTTTCCATCCGGGCCCTCTTCGAAGAGCCCTTCCCCTTGGCCAATTCTTCCGTATTAAACGAAATTGTACTACTAGAGAAGAATTTACGCTACATGCAAAAGATTTGTATCATCGTTTATTATTTCGAGGTTATCCAGAACAAGTAATAAATAAAGCTTATAAAACAGCAAAATATGCACATCGCGATTGGTTACTACATTCTGCTGCTCGGGAGGAAGTTTTCTCTACTGGGGGGACTCAAGCATCTGGTACCCACGTTGGTGAGACTAATAAGAAAATTATTGGGGTTTTGCCGTATATGATAGGGTCACCTCAAACAGTAGCTCTTTTGCGCAAATATTGGCATATTTTACAACTTAACCCTGTTTTTCAGCAAGATTTCATGATTGCTTATCAACGAGGTGCAAATATTCGGGATTTTGTGGTACATTCTATGGTGGATTATAAATACTCTGAGCAATCACAGTTGGATGTGGGACATTTTTCTTGTGCGTCCTCTCGCTGTCAACATTGTCTACGATCTCAGATTGGTACTACATGGACACATAATGCTACGGGGCGGATTTTCCATCTAAAATGGCATACTGACTGCTCCTCTTCCTTTGTAGTTTATGTTCTCACATGCCCTTGTGGATTGCATTATGTCGGTCGCACGACGTGCCCTGTAAAGAGGCGGTTATCGGAGCATAAATCGCGAATACATACAAAGACACTTACAGCTCCTCTAGTAGCCCACTGCCTTCAGTTGAACCATGTATTTACTGATTTTTCTTGGTGTATTTTGGATCATGCTCCTGCTAACCCTTGGAGGGGGGATCGGGAACAGTATTTACAAGTTTTGGAACAGCGGTGGATCTTTTTTCTCAAATCCGTAACCCCAATGGACTTAATTTGGAGCTCGGTTGGTGGAGTATTTTACCCACCTGATCGGATGCTTTCTTTTATATTGGTTCAGGATATAACAGCTGATCACGAACACTGACGTCAGACGCCATTTTTTTGGGAAGGACGTTCTTTGAGGATACAACGGCTTTTTGAGAAATGTCCTAAAATTTGGAGATGATTACTGCTTATGCCATCTGATGCAGGGTCAATTGACCCGAAACGCAGCGCTGGGTTATGGAATTTTGAAAGGCACTGATGGAATTTTGAAGATAATGGATTTTTGAAGACATGCCTTCTTGATGGCTCTCTGTATTATCTTTGGGCGGTTACCCCACTGAAGTGTTTGGAAGATTGCCCCGCTGAAGTGTTTGGAGGATTCTCTTACTGCAGGACCCCATTGCCAGCTAAGTTTCCTTTTGGCCTTTTTGGCCAATTATGCATTTCTAAGCTTGGCTAAGTGGCTTTATGGGTCTGCTTTGTTTTCATTTAGACTGTTGTTAGAATTCGTATTAAATAAAAAAGATTAAAGGGAGACGTTCGTTTTTATGACGGGGTTGCTTGTCCCCCGATTTGACGGACATTCCTACATTTAAATATATATGTTTTGTGTTGTTATTGTCATTTTGTTAGTCCTAATTTTTTGATCTGATTTTTTGTTGGACATCACATTAGAGGCATGCTTAAATTAAAGACAGCTGCTCGATTCGTTATTTGACCTATGATATGACACCATCCATAAGTGAAATGTCTACCATTGTTCATGATATTTCAGGAGGCTTTCCAATTTACCCCCCTTCTGCATCTTCACAACCTGATCTGATTCACCATCTCAGATCTTGAAATTTATACTTCTTCTGAAAATAGTGCAGTCATGGTCTGAGTATTAGTCTGACTCCAATAAGAGTTAGTGCCTATGCATGGATTTCATAAAATATGTGCATATATGATTTTCCTAAAATTTGCGCATTTGTATGATTTGATTTTGAGTGTACATCACTTTGTTGTTGATTTACTTTCAAAAGTGGTTAAGCAAATGAAGAGGAGAAAATAGGATGCAGGTCTCAGAAGTTCTACCTGTTCATGATAAGGAGGAAGAGAGGCTGCATCACATAACCAGCTTTAATATGTGGCTCCGAACCTGGTGTAAATGAGAAGGATTTAGATATATAGGCAACTGAGGCAAAAGATGGAACAAGAGGCTATGCTGTGCTGATGTACTACAGCTCTCTGTGGCAGGAAAAGAGATCCTAAGTGAAAAACTCAGGCAATTTGTGGACAAGCATCTAAACTAGGGAAAGGGAGTGATGGATGGGGGAAAAAAAACAAGTTCAGGATGTCACTCCCAGCAAAAACATAATAATATTGGCAGTAGTAACCATATTAATCCACACATCAGTGACAAGAGGGAAGAGGAGTCTGGAATAAAATCAATGCAAAATACAAGCAAACCAACTAACAATTGCTGGAAAGTAATGAGCACAAATGCTCGAAGTCTAGCCAACAAAGTTCCTGATCTGGAAGCCCTAATGGTGGAAATGGACTTGGGCATTGTGGCCATTACAGAAACATGGTTTAACAAATCACATGAATGGGATATAGTCATAGCTGGCTATAATTTATTTAGAAGAAATAAAGAAGACAGAAAAGGAGGAGGAGTAGCCCTGTGTGTCAAAAGTAATATTAAAGCCCCGAAATGCAGGGGACGTGGGGAAAAGAAGAAGTGTTGTGGATTTTGTTAGAAAGAGGAGATGGCACTGTCATCCAATACTGGTGTGGTCTACAGGCCTCCAACTCAAACTGAGGAAATGGATAGAGACTTGATCATTGATATTACAAAGGCAGCAATGAAGAGAGAAGTGATCATATTGGGTGACTTTGTTGATTGGAGTATTCCTTCTGCAAATCTGGAAAGAAGTAAAAAGATTTTGGATGCCTTCCAAGAAGCATTTCTCAGACAATTGCTGATGGAGCCAACCAGGGAAAGTTTGATGCTGGATTTAGTACTTGCCAATGGAGATAACATGTTGAATGTCCGGGTGGATGCCAATGTGAGCAGCAGTGATTATCACCCCTTGGTGTGGTTTGAAGTACAAGCCAAGGCAGAGTCCAATCACAGCAAGCTCAAAGTCCTAGACTTCAAAAACACTAACTTCAGTAAAATGGGAAAGTACCTGAAGGAAAAGTTGTCAGAGTGGGAGGAGATATGTGAGGTGAAATTGTGGTGGGTTAAATTTAAAACGGGCAACAGATATATATGTAAAGAAAGTAAAGAAGAGGAAAAGAAACCCATATGGTTCACCAAAGAAGTGGCTATACAAATAAAGGCAAAAAAACACAGCTTTCACAAAATTCAGAAGATCACAAAAAGAGGAACACAGAAAAAAATACAGGATAAAGCTAAAAGAGACAAAGAGAGAAATAAGGATAGCTAGCACAAGCAAAGGCAGAAGGAAAGATGGTTAAAGATGTGGAGCATGGAGACGTAACTTTTTTCAGGTATATTTAGGAGAAGATGAAGATCAGAGGTGGAATTGCAAGATTCAAAAGTGCCAAGGACAGATTTATGGAAGGTGACGTTGCTATTACAAATACTTCTGTTCTGTACTCACTAAAGAAAATCCAGGGAGAAGGACCATGTATGAGTAACAAATATACAAATGGGAATGGAGTCGATACCACACCATTCAAAGAAGATGATGTTTTTGAACAGTTTGTAAAACCGAAAGTGGACAAGGCCATGGGACCAGATGGGATACATCCCAGGATACTGAAAGAGCACAGAGAGATTCTGGCAGGGCCTTTGGAGACAGGAGAGGTTCTGCAGGACTGGAGAAGGGCTGATGTGGTACCTCTTCACAAAAGTGGTAATAGAGAAGAGGTAAGAAACTATAGGCCAGTAAGTCTTACCTCTATGGTGGGAAAAGTAATGGAGGCGATTTAGAAAGACTTTCTGGAGACCAATGGATTGCATGATCTGAGGCAACATGGTTTTACCAGGGGAAGACCATGCCAAACAAATTTGATTGAGGGCTTTGACTGCATGACCCAAGAAGTAGATCAAGGGCATGCAAAGCCTTTGATACTGTTCCTCATAGGAGGCTTATCAATAAGCTTAGCAACTTGGGGATAGGTCTGAAGGTGGTGAACTGGATCAGAAATTGGTTGACTGACAGAAAACAAAAGTTGGTGGTAAATGGAACTCGCTCAAAAGAAAAGAAGGAGAGTAGTGGCGTGCCTCAGGGATCGGTCCTGGGACTGATACTGTTAAATGTATTTGTGAGTGATATTGTAGAAGGACTAAATGGGAAAAGTGTGCCTTTTTGCATATGACATGAAAATTTGCAACGGAACGGAGACCCCTGAGGGAATGGGCAACATGAGGAAAGATCTAAAAACACTGGAAAAATGGTCTAATCCCAGCAGTTAAGATTTAATGTGAAGAAGTGCAGAGTTTATGCATTTGGAATGCAGCAATCAAATAAATTGTTTGCAATAAGGGACAAGAGGTTGGTGTGCATGGACCAGGAGAGGGACCTCAAAGTGATAGTGTCAGGATCTCAAGGTGGCGAAACAATGCGACACTGCAGTAGCCAAAGCCAGAAGCGTGCTGGGCTGCGTACCAGCAGAAAGGAGAAAGTATTAATGCTCCTATACAAGTCGTTGGTGAGCTCTTACTTGGGGTATTGTGTTCAGTTTTGCAGACCATATCTCACAAGGGACATAAAATGACTTGAAACTGTTCAGAGAAAGGCAACCAAAATGATTTGGATCCTGTGCCAGAAGACGTATGAGAAGATACTTGAAGACCTAAATACGTATGCCCTAGAGGAGAGGAGGGACAGGAGAAATATGATACAGACTTTTAAATACGTAACGGGTATTAATGAACAAAACAAAACCTTTTTCAACGATGGGGAAGCTGTATAACTAGAAGGCATACAATGAAGCTGCAAGGAATTAAACTTAAAAGCAACATCAGGAAATATTTTTTCACCGAGAGGGTGGTGGATGCTTGGAATGCCCTCCCGATGGAGGTGGTGGGGGCAAATACAGTGACAGAATTCAAAATGGCATGGGACAGACACAGTGGATCGCTTTACAGCAAGATGAAATCAAGGCAAACTTAAATATCTTTTATATTTCAATAAATAGAGGGGAGTGACCTGCATGGAGTGGCGAGTACAACGTTATTGGGCAGACTAGATGAACCATACTGGTCTTTATCTGCTGTCATACACGATGTTACTATGTAAGTTTGAATGGAGCCGAGGTTGATAGATTATCACACTTGTTTCATTTATTCTTTATCAAAGCTGTAGTGGTCACTGTCAACAGATATGGAAGAATGAATTTTACGGTTTAACCTAAAGGTGCCACAGCAGCAGGTATTATTTGGCAGTACACATAAGCAATCATTATTTTTTATTAAAATGCGTTAAGTTCTTGCACTTACTACATGTTACATGCATTAATTAATTTGCGGTAAGTGTAAAACCTGCCTGGTAACTTTGGGGGCGAGTCTGTCATTGGCCCTAAAAGCTATTGTGCAAGGTAGACATTTATTGAACTTTAAAACTACATTGCCAGTAACTCAGTTGCATCTATGCTCTCTCACAAATAAATAGCCCCCCGAACTCAGCAGGTGAACAGACAATACTGATCACAGTCCCACACTTTCCCTGACTTCCATTAATGCCCCTACCCAGGGCCAGTGCAAGATGATGAAGCACACTAGGTGAACCTCATCCCTTCCACTCCCCCCGATCCCCCTGTTGTCCCCTTCCCGGTCCCCATTACCACTGCTACCACCCCTCTCTGGGACCTGAGGCAATGGCAATGACCTCAAACTGCCCCATAGTGGTTACCTTAAAACTCTAGCGCTGTGGGGCTGTTTGGATTCTGCCCCCTCCAAGTCCCGATGCTGACTTCCTTTTGTTTGGGGCAGAAGCTGCTTCTGTCCTCATACAAAAACAGTAAGTTGGCATCAAGTGTTGGACGAGGCAGAAGCCAAACAGCCCAGCAGCACTGGGGTCTTAAGGTAACCACTATGGGGCAGTTTGAGGGGCAGTCCCAGAGAGGGGCAGCAATGGGCCACCCCAGGACCATTGGCACTGTAGGCGGCCGTCTATTCACCTAATGTCACACCAGCCCTGCCCCTACCCATCAGATCCAACATCACTCAATAAGGAGCTTTTGTTCTCAATTGGTAGCTTGAACCCTAGTGGTGGTATCATAAGACTAGTACTAAAGGTTAGAGCTTCCATTCTGAACCAAAAATACAGACAGGACAGGAGTTACTGGGGATCACTTCTGCTCCCCACTAGACACCACAAATTGGTAGTAGAAGCCAAGGAGGGATGTTGGGGCTTGAAAGAGGGACTCAGGGGAGGAGACCATTTGGTTTAGATGATGGTATATTAGGGATTGAGGAGTTGGGGATCATTAAGTAATGTTGGGCCTGTTAATAGTGAGGGTTGAGTGGTGAGGAGTCTTCGAATGATATCAGACTTGTCAGGTGGATGGAACAGGGGTGATGTTGATGCACCTACCATGCAATAGGAACATTGGGATCTGGCAGTAAGTGTAGCCCCAACTAACTGCACAAACAGTGAATGGTACATGCCCATTCTCCACCCAGTAACCAACTCCTAGCAGTGCATGCAATACCAAGTGAGCTAGTGCATGTTAATGTGGTAACAGTTACTGCGTTTGAGCACCGACACTAATTTTAGCACTGACTGCTTTGAATGCATTATTAAAAGGGCCCCTAGGAAAGCCGTATGATTCAGTCAGTAGGTTTCATAGTACAATTTACAACAAAGTAAATTAAATACACATCTGAAACACTAAGGGGCATGTTTGCTGAGCAGCATTAGGATTTTGCAGCTAATGTGGCATGTTAGTGCACAGCATGTCCCCAGTAGATACCGTAGGGAGATACCTAACAGCAACGTGGATGCACATTGAGGTGGTGTTATGAGTGCCCGTGCTGTCTGCAACTTGAACAATTATCACATGCAGTTGACACATGCAGTAATCGTGTATTGCAGACAAGCCCAATCTCTGCCCACATCCCACCCATATTTGAACATAGTGCACATTCTGTAGATAATGCAGTGATTTTTTGCACTATCAGCATTTGCCCTGAGTTAGCTGTTAACACGGCATGCTTGGCAAGCACTATCTGCTGCATTAACAGCTAATGGGACATGGGTTGCCAGCTAGCATGGGGTCCACCATGACAGTTAGTGCAGGCCGATTCCCAGGCTAACTGTGCAACCCGTGTTAGGGTCACAAGTGGGCAGGTTGGGGGGGGGGGGAGAGTGGGTACTGTATGCACAGCGCAGATAGTGCTGGGTTCACATACACATGCTAACCGCATTGGCGCAGATTCACCTAACGCTATCTCAATAGGTTGAGCTAAATGCACCCACGCTAATGCATTCCACGTAACTGCCGGAGAAATGCTTTCCACACCCCTGGCAGTTAACACAGTAGTGTTTCACCGAAAGTGCCCTAATTTTGACATGTTAGGTGCAACACCCTAGCCCCCATTAGGAAAAGGGTCCCCAAAGTTTCTTATCTCTAACAAAGATTCTTTGCAGACTGCAAGATGAATAAGAGACCCTTGTTCATCGACCATGGATGATTGGTAATTATGTCTTATGTTTTGTCATCTTTTTCGGTATATTAATTTGTTCCCAGAGATTGAGTGATACGTGTCAGTTTCTCTGGATGTATTTTCATATTTATATTTTATTTCATGCTCCTCTTGGATGTATTTTTTGTGTGTATTATATTATACTTTTTATTTTAGTTTTGAATTTGTAAACCACTTTGTTTAAACTCTAGGGAAGGACAGTATATGAAATAATAAGGCTGAATGAATTTGTTTCTGCCGGCCTGCTGTCCTTTTTATAAGGTGATCCATTATCAGCGTGGCCGAGACGACACAGAGTTCAACTGGAACTTTGGCTGTAGCAGTTGCACGTTTCTTAGCCTAAATCAGGACCATGGGGTGAATGAAACTCTGGTTTTCTTTTGTAGAAGGGATGTGGCGGCCCTTCCCTTCTGTCCAGAGCTTCGTTTCCAAACAAAAAGGAAATGGAACTGTAGAGCCAGGGGCGGGGGTGAGAAGGCCGGAGGCAGAAGCTACAGGAGAAGAGAGGCTAGATTAGGAAGCAGGGTGACTGTTCTCTGCTCTACTCCGAGCTTTACCCTCCTCATCCCTGCAAGCTTCCTAAAAGGAAGGGGCTGGAGTATAACACCTTTGCTGCTGTGGAATCTGAGAAGTGATGGAACTACATTCCAGGCCGTTCCTCCAGAAATTAAGCCCTGCTTCAGTCTACTTTTGTCACACCAGAGTAGGGGACAGGCTAATGGACATATAAAGGGGCATTTTAGAAAGAACGTCCGTCCGGCTACTATCAGGGACGTCCAGGCCAAAGGGTTCCCAAAAACTGCAGGCATGTTTATTTATTTCATTTATTTAACAGGTTTATACTGCATTTCCAAAGATCAAGGCGGTTTACATGAAACATAACATTAACATTACAAAGAAGAAGGAAACTTAAATGTAATTTTAGCTTAAAATTGCTGAGAGAAGGAGGGGTGGGATGAGTTCAACAGTGCTATGGGGTCTGACAGAGAGGAGAGGGTAAGGCGATGCTATTTAAGATGGCAAGGATTAGGAAGTCTCATGTCTGGAGGAGAAATGTGAGGGACTTGATGTTTGTGGAAAGTAATGAGGTCAGAGGATGTTCTGATTTCTTGCAGGAGAGCATCCCAGAGGCATGGTGCATATCATGAGAATGCACATGCAGTTTGGTTTCTTGAGGTGAACTCATGAGGGGGTGCCAGCATGTTTTTTGAAGAGCTTCTTCTGAGCCTGTTTCCAGTAGGCTTTTGCAGTAGATCCTGTGCGTAGTGGGAGCTTGTTGTCTGGTAAAGCTTAAAGGTGGTTAAAATAGATTTGTATTTAATGCGGGAATGAAAAGGTAGCCAGTGAAGCTTCTTTAGTATTGGAGTGATGTGGCTGTATCTGGGAGTATCCGGGCAGCGGCATGTTGGGCAAGCTGTAGAGAGTGCAGAGAACCTTTGAGCACACCTTGAAGGATGGGCGTTCATGTCTTGCATCTCTTGCCTGCATAGCATGTGATACTGCCCTTTGTCTGATCTCTCTCCTTCTTTTGTTCCCATATACAGGGTGGCCCAAAAATAGTGTGAACATCTCGTAGCATATAAGTTATTTAAAAAGTCAAAAAGACAGATGTAAACGATTGACACATTTTTAAAAAAAAGATGGCGACCGGAAATTGTCGAAATAAAGACGTTATATAGCTAAAAAAGGTAAATAAGTAAACTATTTAAGCTTTTAATTTACAAGATGTTCTCACTTTTTTTGGGCCTGTATATGTCTTTATGTTTGATCTGTCCTTCCTCTTTCCTGTCTCAATTATGGAGATCTTTTCTTTTTACAATTTTAATTTTGGAATCTATCCTCCTATAGTTTTTATTATAAACAGCTCTGCTGACTCTAAAGGGCAGTATAGTAAATTTTAATAAACTATTAACTATCCTGGAAACGTGGATGTTTCCAATATGGACGTCATTGAGGGCGTCTCCATAGATGTCCCCACAACAGTATCACAGACCGGAGACATTTCCAGCCGGTCATATAAGTAGTGGAGACGTTTTGCAGCTCAACAAGTACACAAAAGATATCCCTAAATGCGATCAATTCCTTTTACTGTGTAGACTGTCTCCTCTACACCCTCCAACTACTTTCCTGAGAAAGTGAGCACTTTTCACATGCCTCTTCATGCCCTGCTGCAGGTGTAGACTTGGACAGGGCCGGGGACGTGCTGACCATTTCTGAAATTGGGCGAGCATGTCTACAGACACATCCCTGTTCAGCATAGACATCCCCAGCGCATCAATATCTCTGAGCCATTTTGTACAATGTCTCCAGAGGCGTCTCCATGATTCGGACATCTGTATAGTCATTTTAAGACGTCCAAATTATGATTAGAGCTTCTAAAATAACCCTCTTCGGTTGTGTTTTAATATATAATGCAACTAAAATACAGATACATTACACTGAAATTATAGTAAATATGAATGTTATTTATATTGATCAAGTGTTTTTTAGAAATCTTATTTTTTTAAAGCCTACTTTACATGCTGATTCTTTAAAGCAATATATATTTATTTATTTATTTATTTTGTCCTCTGGAGAGGGCGCAGCTAAAGAACTGTGCTCCAACAGTCCTACTGTCACTAAATAACTCTGAGCCTAGTAAGCCACCCAGAAGATTTCAGTTAGTGGTTTGAGTTAGTCAGGAAATGAGAGGGTAAATGGTGCTCAAGATTAGCAGGGCCTTTTGCTTATTATGCACAAACAGATGGCCGAGGTCACAGGGGCACAGGGATGTTATCCTACACACAGTTATTAATAAGGTGTGCCCATTTTATGAGCCCAGAAGGACTTCTGAGAACAATGTTAAGTTGGCCTGTGGATTTTTGCTTACACAATGTTGCTAAATCGGTGATATAATTATATTTTCTGAACTCAACATCCAGTAAGAAGCACTATCCCCATATAACTAAACCAACTTAAAAAGAGTGGAATAAAATTAATTTTCCAGTGTCGAATTATCAAACAAAAGTCCTGTGAAGCAGTTTTTCTCATAGATATAGCACTTCTTGTTATCAATAAATCAATTGAGGCAGTGCATCGGGCTCCATCTGTGCCCCTATTCAAATCCAAGCTAAAAACCCATCTCAACAAGGCTGCTATTGGATCCTGACTCCCTTGTTCTCCTGTTTACTACCTATATGTGTCTTTACCTTCCCTCTGTTTGTCTATCTTGATTAGACTGTAGGCTCTATTTAGTAGGGACTGTCTCTTACATGTAGATGTACAACGCTGTGTATGTATGCCTTGTAGCACTATATAAATTTATTTATTTTATTTAGTTACTTATTTGTAAAGTTTTTATATACCGCCCCTCCCAAAGATCAGGGGCGGTTTACATGGAACAGAACCTTTTACATTGAACATTTGAGGGGATATAACAAAGGGGAATGGTTGGCAGGACTAGGGGGCATTATATACATATAACAACTACTATGTACAGCATGAAATATATATACAGAATATCAAGATAAGTAATAGTAGTATATAAAAATGATTCTTAAACTATAGAGTTCCACAGTCCTTGAGTATTACTACGCCGCGCTATACAGACACATGTAAAAGACGGTCCCTGCTCATCGGAGCTTACATTCTAGTTAAGACAGACCACACAACAGCTGTGGACAAGGATATATCTAGGGGACCGGGAGTCAGGACTGACTCGAAGGCACGCATTGCATTGGTAAGGAAACACAAAGGAGATTAAATGGATCAGGATCCAAAAGCGGCCTCGAAGAGGTGCGTTTTCAGCCTGGATTTGAAAAAGGCCAGAGATAAATTTCAAATTTCAAAATAAAGCATTTTGAATGTGCACTTCTTTTTCTCTGTGTGCATGTGGAGCAGGCAGGCAGCGATCTGGCGTGAAAAAGCTGCCTGTCTGCTTAGAAGGGAGATAGCTGAGATACTAGGAGCATAGAGGGGATAGAGAAAGGATAGCGGGGTCTATTACCAAACCTATTAGTGAGAGGAGCTGGGGAGATAATGAAAAGGAAAATTGCTCAAATACTGGGTGAGGAAAAAGAAGGATAGGGGGAGCCCTACCGCAGCCTGCCCACAGCCCACCAGCCTGCCCTGGCCAAGTGTCCCAGATCTGTAAGCCAAAAATCTGGTAACCTTAAATTCTTGAATTGTTCTGTTGGAGAGATCCACATTTCAAGTCCTATTTACAAGGACTTACGCTCCTGATTTCAAAATACTTTTGTCCACAGCAGATCATGCCAGATACATGTATAAGTGTAAGTTTCTTTACCTGTTGAATGAGGAGGTATCCCTGAGGGCAGAATTGGGGGGGGAGGGGGTTTGTACTTACTTATAGACTTTTAAAAATGTAATCACATACTTTAAGCAAGAACAATTATAGGTGCAAATCACATACGTGGTGATGTTTGAATTCCAGGGCCTACAAAACATATAAATTTGGGTCATATAAATCTCTATAGGGCCAAACTTTCCACATTTTAAATTGGACAGGATTCTGAGTGGGCAGATATATGGATAGCATTTGAATATCACCACTAAGTTACACATAGAAGTGCCACCGTGTAAATAGAAGATATGGATAAGATGGTTTATGGTTAATTAACTTCTTCATATAGTGCTTCTTGAGCAGAGCAGCGAGGCGGTTTACAATGAAATAATCAAGTCAAAAAGAAGGAACTACAAATCACTATAGGAAAGAGGAAGTGAAAGAAACAGAAAGCAGGTGCTATCGGGGGTCACTGCTTCACACACAATTTCATACAGAACTTCAGAAGAGCCTTAACAGAGCCTTGAGCTCAGTTTCAAACCCCCTCAGCTCGTCCACAAACTTCAAAAAAATGGGTTTTAAGATCTGACCTGAAGGACTTAAATGAGGGTGGGGACACACAGAAAAAAAGCAGAGCGTCTTGTACTTTCCAACCTTGCTCTGGTGACCAGCGGGATGTTTAAGCGAAGAGACTGAAGGACTCTGGCAAGGGATGTGCAGTGAAACAGCTGATAGCCTTAGAAGGACTAAGGGTTCCCTTAGAAAGTTATATGTGTAAGCATCTTATCTAAATGAGAAAGATCCTTAATTCTATTTGAAGGTAAGGGCATGCAGTAAACTAACTTCAAATGCCTTTCTCCTAGACTGGAGAGAGGGACTTCTAAATGCATATTCCATGATTCTTCTACTAATAAAGATTCTTCTTAAAATGCCGAGGAAGCTAGGGACAGTGATACTCATAGCTCCTTATTGCCCAAAAAAATCGTATTTCCACTCCTGCAGGAGCTAACCATTAGGGAAGCAACCCAATTGGGATCTTCTCTAACTCTAATCATGCATCTCAACATCAGGTCCTTGGCCCTTGCAGCCCAGGTGTTGAGAAGCTAACTTTCAGTTCATTAAATCTGCCTGAAAACATCTCTCAAATCTCTCTGGCTTCTAGTAAAGACTCCACTAGAAATTCTTATGGTTTTACAGTTGTGGTCAACATTATTGGCACCCTTGCATTTTAGATATGTTTTGTACAATATCTCAAGAAATAATTAGAAATAAGGACATAAGATATGCCATACTGGGTCAGACCAAGGTCCATCAAGCCCAGTATCCTGCTTCCAACAGTGGCCAATCTAGGTCGAAGGTACCTAGCAATTTCCCCAAAAGACAAAGGTTCCATAATGCTTGTATTGGGGCAAGCAGTGGATATCCAGGGTCCCCCTTTAATAATGGTTTATGGACCTTTCCTCCAGGAAATTGTCCAAACCTTTTTTTAAGCCCAGCTATACTAACAACGTCTACTAAATCCTCCATTAACGAATTCCAGAGTTGAGTGAAAAATATTTATTCTTATTAGTCTTAAATAGATTACCCTGTAGCTTCATTGCATGTCCTCTAGTCTTTCTATGCTTTGATGGCGTAAACAATTGATCTACGTTAACCTGTTCTACTCCATTCATTAATTTTATAGACCTCTGTCATATCTCCCCTCAGCCGACTCTTTTCCAGGTTGAAGAGCCCTAACCTTTTTAGCCTCTCTTCATAGGGGTATCCTTTCATCTATTTTACCATTTTGGTGCCTCTTTTCTGTACCTTTTCTAATAACGCTATATCCTTTTTTAAGTTCCAGTAACCAGAACAATATTCAAGGTGCAGTCGCACCATGGAACCATACAGAGGCATTATAATATCCTTTGTTTTATTTTCCATTCCTTTCCTTATGATACCTAGCATTCTATTTGCTCTCGGCCACCACTGCACACTGGGTGGAGGGTTTTAACATGTTATCCACAATGACACCTAAATCTTTTTCCTGGGTGGTGGTTCCTAATGTGAAACCTTGCACTGTGTAGCCATAGTTTTGAGTTGTTCTTTCCTAGGTGCATAACTTTGCACTTGTCCACATTAAAGGCCATCTGCCATTTGGATGCCCTGTCTTCCAATTTATCAAGGTCCTCTTGCAATTTTTCACAATCCTCAAGGGTTTTAACAATTTTGAATAATTTTGTGTCATCTGCAAATTTGATCACCTCACTCATTCCCATTTCCAGGTCATTTACCATATCTACATGTTCAGTCATTTTGTCCTTTATAATGCTTTCTACCATTTTCCCAGTACTGACGTCGGGCTGATCGGTCTATAGCAGTGATGGCTAACCTTTTTGAGCCCGAGTGCCCAAACTGCCGCACAAAACCAAAGAATTTCCTCAAAGTGCCAGCACGTCAATTAAAGCTCCATTTGCATAAGGTGCTTCATTTGCATAAATATTTGCATAATGTTACCATACACTAACTTTTAGTAAACATGCCTCTTAATGAGTATATGGATAAAGAAAGACTAAAAGGTTTCTACATTACTATAATCCAGTACCAACCGCCAGGCACATTAGGAACTACTACAAACGCTGCCCATTTAGAACCCATAGCAAACCCGCCGTATCCTAACAGCACTACCAGGACTCACAAAGCACCATACTCTACCTATCAAAAGGCAACACTGCAAATATTAAACCAATACATCTCAGAGAACAACAATACATGACCTACTGGGGAAAGAACAAGTGGCAATGTCAAATAGGAATTATATGAACAGAATACCTCAGCTCAGTTACACATGCAGAACAGACCATTACCAAACAAGGAATCACAATTTAGAAACAGGAAGACAATAATTAAACTGGGAACCCCAAAAGCCAAACTTGGAATATACAACAACACTGTAGAAATAAAACTATATATTAATTTCCTCTTGTACTAAACAAAGCGCAAAAATTAATGATGCACATTTCCCAGAGCTGACATATTCCAATTAATAAATTCAAAATAAAGAGATATTTTTCTACCTTTTGTGCATTTTTTTTCAGTTGCAATTGTTCCAGCCACTTTCTTCTGGTTTCTTCGTGTCTTCTGCTAACTCTCCATCTGCTGTCCATTTGTCCTTTCTTCTGTCTTCTTGGGTTTTTTTTCCATTCTCTCTCTACATCTGCTTTAACATACTAATCTTTCTCCTTTTGCTCTTTCCTCATTCCTATTTCATCTACTCAAAATTTACCCCTCCATCCTCAATCCCCACTTACTCTCCCAATACCCGGCCAATTGTAGATTTTTTTATCCCTCCCACACAAAATATTTTTCCCCTCTCCATTTTACTCTCCCAGCCCCATCCCATTCTAATCCTCCCCCAACACCAGCTCCCTTCTAGTTCCAGCCTCACCCAGCATCCATTCCCTTCTAGTCCCTGCATCAGCCCATTTCCAGTCCTAGCAGCCCCCAACCCATTTCCAGTCCTAGCAACCCCCCAACCCAATACCAGTCCTATCCCCCCCTCATCAACCCACTTCCAGTCCTAACCCCCCATCACCCCATTTTCAGTTTAAGCCCCCCCTATAACCCATTACCAGTCCTAACCCCCCATCAGCCCACTTCCAGTCCTAACCCTCCATCAGCCCACTTCCAGTCAGCCCCCCATAGCCCATTGCCAGTCCTAACCCCCCCCCCATCAGCCCACAGTCCATTACCAGTCCTAACCCCATCAGCCCACCTCAAGTCCTAACCCCTCCCCATCAGCCCATTTCTTGTCCCAGCCCCCCATAGCCCATTATCAGTCCTAAACCCCCCCATAGCCCATTACCAGTCCTAACCCCATCAGACCACCTCCAGTGTTAACCCCCCATCAGCCCATTTCCAGTACTAACCCCATCAGCCCACCTCAAGTCCTAACCCCTCCCCATCAGCAGTCCTAACCCCCCCTAGCCCATTAGCAGTCCTAACCCCCCCCTCTCTAGCCCATTAGCAGTCCTAACCACCCCATAGCCCATTACCGGTCCTAACCCCCCATCAACCCATTTCCTGACAGCCCCCATCAGCCCACAGCCCATTAGCAGTCCTACCCCCCCAGCCCATTATCAGTCCTAACCCCCCCTAGCCCATTAGCAGTCCTAACCCCCCCCCTAGCCCATTAGCAGTCCTAACCCCCCCCTAGCCCATTAGCAGTCCTAACCCACCCCCCCTGGCAAATTTAAAAAAAAAAAAAAAAGCAGCTGGCTCTGGCTTCTGCCGCGGCAGCGGCAGAATGCAATGTCCCTTGGGGCCCCCTCCGCCCGCTAAGCCCCTCTGCAAGGGCTTTCAGATTCGCGAGGGAGAGCGTCTCCCTCGCGTCTCTGTTAAGCCCGCAGGGGCTAATGGGAAATTTCCCATCAGTCCCTCGCGTCTAAAGGGGCTGATGGGAAATTTCCCATTAGCCCCTGCGGGCTTAACAGAGACGCGGGGGAGACGCTGTATCCCTCGGGGATCTGAAAGCCGTTTCAGAGGGGCTTTGCGGGCGGAGGGGGCCCGCGGGACACTGCATGCTGCCGCGTCCGCGTCCACGGCAGCAGCCAGAGCCCGCTTTTTCTTTTTCTGCGGACCTTCACGCGTGCCAGCTGCAAGGCCTTCGCGTGCCACAGCTGGCACGCGTGCCATAGGTTCGCCATCGCTGGTCTATAGTTTCCTGGATCACCCCTGGAACCCTTTTTAAAAATTAGCGTTACACTGGCCATCCTCCAATCTTCAGGTATTACAGATGATTTTAATGATAATTCAGATTACTAATAGATCTGCAATCTCATATTTCAGTTCTTTCAACACCCTTGGATGTATATCATCCGGTCCAGGTGATTTGCTACTCTTCAGTTTATCAAATAGTGTAATAAATCTTCCTGATGTATCGATATGTCTTTCAATTCTTCTGCGGCATCACCTTTAAGTACCATTTCAGTCATGGGTAACATCCCTACATCTTCCTCAGTAAAGACCAAAGCAAAGAATTCATTCAGTCTCTCTGCTATGGCCTTGTCCCCTCTTAGTGCCCCTTTTACCCCTCTATCATCTAATGGTCCAACTGACTCCTCTACAGGTATTTTGCTATGAATGTACTTGAAAAAGTCTTTATTACGCGTTTTTGCTTCCACAGCAAGCTTCTTCTCAAATTCTCTTTTTGCCTGCCTTATCAATGCCTTGCATCTAACTTGCCAGTGCTTATTTTGTTTCCAGTTTATCATGTGGCTCCTTTTTCCATTTCCTGAAAGATGCTTTTTTGGAAACAGCCTCTCTGACCTCACCTTTAAACCATGCTGGCAGTTTTTTGGACTTCCTTCCACTTTTCTCGGAATACAGATGGTCTGGGCTTCCAAGACAGAATTTTTAAACACCACCAATGCTTGATGTAAATCTTTAACCTTTGCAACTGTTCCTTTTAGTTTTTTTTCTTAACTATTTTCCTCATTTTATTATAGTCTCCCTTTTGAAAGTTAAAAGGTAGTACTGTGGATTTCCTTACTGTCCTTCCTCCATTTAATAAATCAAACGTGATCACTATTGCCAAGAGGCCCAATACCCTTATCGCTTGCACCAGATCTTGTGTTCCACTAAGGACTATGTCCAAAATGGCTTCCCCTTTGGTCAGTTCATGAACCTGCTGCTCCAAGAAGCAGTCATTTATTTCATCTAGCATCTTTATCTCCCTAGCATGTCCTGCCGTGACACTGACCCAGACGATACTGGGGTAATTGAAATCACCCATTATTATTACTGTTCTGTAACTTTTGTTAGCTTCCCTGATTTCTTTAAGCATTTCATCATCCACTTGTTCGTTCTGGCCAGGTGTCCGATAGTACACCCCCACTGCCATCGCCTTCCCCTTCCTTTCCCCTTCCCCTTTTTACATAGAATTTCAATCCATAGAGATTCTACAGTGAATTTTGTTTCCTGCAAAATTTTAATCCTTTGTGACTCAATGCTCTCTCTAACATAGAGTGCATCCCCTACACCAATTTGATCTGCTCTATCATTTCCAATATAGTTTGTATCCAGGTATTACAGTGTCCCACTGGTTGTCCTCCTTCCACCATGTTTCTGAAATACCAATCATATCTAACCTCTCATTTAGTGTTATATATTCTTACACGCTCATCTTATTTTTTTAGACTTCTAGCATTTACATACAAGCATTTTAGAGGCTGTATTTTATTCATCTTAATCTGGCTATCGGTAGGCATGGGTAATTTGGAATCTTTAAGCTGTGTCTGCTCTGTACTCGAGGGCATTTGGGTTACTTTTGTCTTTATTGGAACCTCTCTGTTGATATGCCCGAACTTCAGTCTTTTGCTTATATCCTTCAAGGATACATTGTTCTGAACCATGCACTCTTGGGCGATTGTCGGCTTTCCCCTGTTACCTAGTTTTAAAGCTGTTCTATCTCTCCTTTTTAAAGGCTAATGTCAGCAGCCTGGTTCCATCCCAGTTAAGATAGAGCCCATCCCTTTGGAAAATCCCCTCCTTTCCCCAGAATGTTCTCCAGTTCTTAACAAATCCAAAATCCTCTTCCTTGCATCATCGTCTCATCCACACATTGAGACTCCGGAGCTCTGCCTGCCTTTGCCTCCTGCATGGAACGGGAAGCATTTCGGAGAATGCTACCCTGGAAGTTCTGGATTTCAACTTCCTACTTAAATGCTTAAATTTAGCCTCCAGAATCTCCCTACTACACTTTCCTATGTCATTGGTAGCAACATGGTGCAAAACAGCAGACTCCTCCCCAGTACTATCTAAAATCTTGTCTAGGTGGTACGTGAGGTCTGCTACCTTCATACCAGGCACGCATGTTACCAGGTGATCCTCACGTCCACCAGCCACCCAGCTATCTACATGCCTAATGATTGAATCACAAACTATAACGGCTGTCCTAACTCTCCCCTCGTGGGCACATGGCCCTGCAGAAACCACCTCAGTGCGAGAATGTTTTACATAACTTGGAGGACAGGTCCTAGCTACAGGATCACATCCTACCACACCAGAGTGATGCTCTCCTGTCACATGACCTCTCTCTCCTCCATGGCAACAGGGATGCTGCCAGACTGGAGGTGGGACCTTTAGGTCTTGTCTACGTACCTCTCTGTATTCCTTATGTCCTCCAAGTCTGCTACTCTAGCCTCCAGAGATCGGACTCATTCCCTGAGAGCAAAGAGCTCCTTTGACCAAGTGCACACGTAAGACCCCTCACTAACTTAAATCATACACATGGCACTTAATGCAAAAGACTAGAAAGACCCCATCTTGCTGCTGGACTGCTGTCTGCATCTTAATTTTTTTGTTGTATTTAGGTGTTTAAGTTGTTTACTTACTGAGGTTTGATGGGGATACTTATACAAATAAAACTATGCCTAGTACATTTAATGGTCTTTGTTCACCTCAAGCTTAATTAATTTCAGGTCCTTAATGTATGCTTGATGAAGATAAACAGCTGCGCCTGAGAGTGAATATGACACCTCCTTTCCTTTAAGAGGTTTAAACACCTATAAAGCTACAATTATTCCTGGGGTAGGTGGGAGTTGAGGTGGGAGGAAGGGAAAGAAGATTTATTAAAAGCTGGTTGCTACACAGTACCCAGTCCTGTGCTTCTAAGGTAATCTGTGACCAATTTCCTTGGTGATTCACACAGCCCTTGCTTGAATAGAGGGAGTCATTCAAAATGCCCCTTTGATCTGTCACTTGGCTTTAATATATTTTTCTTCGCATGGTAAATGTATCACTGGTCTGTATTGCAAAAGAGCTCAAGTTTGGTTTCATCTGTCCACAGAGCATTTTCTCAGAAGGAATGTGGTCTCTCAAGGTGGGTTTGGCAAAGATCAGGCAATCCTTTTTATGTCTGTCTTTGAGCAGTGGGCTCCTCCTTGACCTTCGTCTATGACAGCGATGGCGAACCTATGGCACGCGTGCCAGCTGTGGCACGCGAAGGCCTTGCAGCTGGCACGCGGGAAGGTCCGCCATCGAAAAAAAAACAACAACCCTGTCTGCTGCCGTTGTCGGCCGCCCGCGGCAGAATCGAGCGTGCCGCGGGGCCCCCTGTACCCACCGAGAGGCCTGTCCTCCCCGTAGCAGCTCTCTCTTCGGAGCTGCAGTCAGACTCGCCGGCTTGCAGAGCGCGAAGGGAAGAGTTTCCCTTTCGCGACTCTGTTAAGCCCGCGGGGGCTGATGGGAACTTCCCATCAGCCCCCGCGGGCTTAACAGAGCAGCGAGGGAACTCTTCCCTCGCGCTCTGCAAGCCGGCGCGTCTGACTGCAGCTCCAAGAGAGAGCTGCTACGGGGAGGACAGGCTCTTGCCGGTGGGTACAGGGGGGCCCCGCGGCACGCTCGATTCTGCCGCGGCGGCCCCGACTAGCGGCAGCAGACAGGTTTTCTTTTTTTTTAAATTTTCCCTGGGCTGGGGGGGGTTAGGAGTGGTGATGGGCTGTGCTGGGCTGGGTCTTAGGAGTGGTGATGGGCTGGGCTGGGCTGGGCTGGGGGGGGTTAGGAGTGGTGATTGGCTGGGCTGGGCTGGGGGGGTTAGGAGTAGTGATGGGCTGGGCTGGGCTGGGGGGTGTTAGGAGTAGTGATGGCTGGGGTGGGGGGGTTAGGAGTGGTGATGGGCACTGGGCTGGGGGGTTAGGAGGGTGATGGACACTGGGCTGGCTGGGGGGGGTTAGAGTGGTGATGGGCACTGGGCTGGCTGGGGGGGTTAGGAGTGGTGATGGGCGCTGGGCTGGGGGGGGGGTAGGAGTGGTGATGGGCGCTGGGGGGGTTAGGAGTGGTGATAGGCGCTGGGGGGCTTAAACTAAAAATTGAGTGATGGGGGATTAGGACTGGGAGTGGGCTGATGGGAGGTTAGGACTGGAAATGGGCTGGTGGGATTAGGACTGGGAGTGGGCTATGGGGGGCTAGGACTGGTAATGGGTTGGGGGGGGTTGCTAGGAACTGGAAATGGGCTGAGTGGAAGGGGGCTTGAACTGCAAATAGCTGTTGGGGATGGGGCTTGGAATGGAAATGGGCTGAGGGGAAGTGGGGGGCTTGAACTGCAAATAGCTGATGGGGACGGGGCTTGGAATGGAAATGGGCTGAGGGGAAGTGGGGGGCTTGAAGAAGGGAATGGATGCTGGGTGAGACTGGAACTAGAAGGGGGAGCTGATGTTGGGGGAGGATTAGAATGGGATGGGGCTGGGAGAGTAAAATGGAGAGGGGAAAAATATTTTGTGTAGGAGGGATGAAAAATCTACAATTGGCCAGGTATTGGGAGAGTAATTGGGGATTGAGGATGGAGGGGTAAAATTTGTGTGGATGAAATAGGAATGAGTAAAGAGCAAAAGGAGAAAGATTAGTATGTTAAAGCAGATGTAGAGAGAGAGAGAATGGAAAAAAAAAATAGAAGAGAGAAGAAAGGGACAATGGACAGCAGACGATGGAGAGTTAGCAGAAAACCTGAAGAAACCAGAAGAAAATGGCTGGACCAATTGGCAACTGAAAAAAAATGCACAAAAGGTAGAACGATATCTCTTTATTTGAATTTATTAACTGGAATATGTCAGCTCTGGGAAATGTGCATCATTAACATCTGCGCTTTGTTTGGTACAAGAGGAAATTCCTATTTGACGTTGCCACTTGTTCTCTCTTTCCCCAGTATTCACTGAAATGTATTGGTTTAATATTTGCAGTGTTGCCTTTTGATAGGTAGGGTATGGTGCTTTGTGAGTCCTGGTAATGCTGTCAGATACAGCGGTTTGCTATGGGTTCTAAATGGGCAGCGTTTGTAGTAGTTCCTAATGTGCCTGGCGGTTGGCACTGGATTATAGTAATGTAGAAATCTTTTAGTCTTTCTTTATCCATACACTCATTAAGAGACATGTTTACTAAAAGTTAGTGTATGGTAACATTATGCAAATATTTATGCAAATAAGACCACTTATGCAAATGACGTGCTGGCACTTTGAGGAAATTCTTTGGTTTTGTGCGGCAGTTTGGGCACTCGGGCTCAAAAAGGTTAGCCATCACTGGTCTATGAAGTCCTTCTTTGTTTAGTGTATGGTACTGTATATGGTGCAGGTTGAAACCACCACTCCAGATAGCTTCAGGTCAAACTTAAGCTGTTTGGATGTTGTACCTAGTGTTTTTCCAACAGTTTGCACTAGTCTTTGAAAATCTCTTGGATTATTTTTCCACTTCCCACCACGTCCTGAGAAGTTCTTGACAGTTCCATGAGCAGAAAACTTCTTAACAACATTACGAACTATAGACACAGGAATCCCAAGGTCTTTGAAGATGGCCTTGTACTCTTTTGAAGTTTAATGTTTAGTGATAATTTATTTATCATTGTTAGCGTGCTCTGTTACCTCATTGCACCTTTTTTGCACTTTTCTTCAGCTTTTCTTAGTTATGGAGAGGAGCAAGAGACAGCTTACTGGAACTTTCCTTCTACTATCTGGCCTGTCTGTGGAGGCCAGGTTAACATTTAATTCAATACCTATCCTTACTCTGTCTCCATTGCTGCAGTTTAAAACCTTTTTGTATCTCTCCTCTAATCTACCTGAGTGATTAGCCCCTTCCCCCTTCTGAGGTATTATATAGCTCCTTGTCCTGTCTTCCATGTGCGTTTAGCTGTTTGCCTGCCTCTCCTCTGGGAAGAGAAGTCTCCATTGCAAACTCTGCTGGAAAGGTTAATTCTGTTTGCTTTCTGTGAGTCCTGTCTGTCTGTCTCTCTATATATTTATTTATCATTGTTAATGAGTTCTCTTACCTCATTGCACCATTTTTGCACTTTTGTTCAGCTTTTCTCAGCTGAATATTTTTTTTTTAATTGAAATTTTTAAACATACTTACAAAGGAAGTATACAGGTAATCACGATGCCAATGTCAACCATAAACAAAAAAGCAGGAAAACATCCATATATAAAATAAAAGAAGACACATCAGCAATCATATCTCTTAGCCCACTAAAAGGGGGAGAATTACAAAGCAATTAAGACAAAAGAAACTTCAAGAACATAAGTTCAACTTATACGACAGCTCAACCTAATATCCCCTCTTCTCCTTACATAAGTGTGCCCACTTATTTACTATCCAAAAATAACTGCAATTGAGAAGAATCAGCAAAGATATATTTAGAACCCTGAAATGTAACTAAACATTTACAAGGGTATCGGAGAAAAAGGGTATCGCATGAAAAAGGAAACACACTGGACCTCATATTTCTGAACTCCCAAACAGCCTCCTCATGCAGCAGTCCAACAATCTCTCCAGTACCATGGTCAGACCACTACATCATCAACATATCCCACGCATACCAACCAAACACTAACAGAGGAAACATACAACACACACGGAGATTCAAAGCATTCAGCAAAGAAGACTTCCTAACCCTAACCCTACCTAACCTACTTACGAACTCCATCAACCTGGATGAACTGATAAACAACTGGAACACCACAATCTCCTCAGCATCCAGCGCAACTATAAACAAAACCAGTACTAAACCCATCTCCTCAAGGGCCCGCTGGTTCACCCCTGGCCTACGGAAACTAAAAACCAAACTTAGAAGAGCAGAAAGGAAATGGAGGAAAACCAAAAATGAAATGGACAAAACGCAATACCTCTACGAACTCACTACATACCACTCAGAGACCGACAACGCGAAGAGAAACTACCACACCAAAATCATCATGACAGCCGTAAAAAAACCTCGAGAACTCTTCCAAATTGCCAAAAAACTGACAAAAGCACCGAGCAATTCTGATCAACTCCCAGATATCCCCCCGGATCTCCTGGCCCGACAATACAAACAACTTCAACAACCTCAACAAACACACCACTGTGCTGAAACCACAAAGACAAATCCATGCACCATCATTGACACAGACTGGAATACATTTGATACAACCTCAAAAGAAGAGAGATCTTCCACCATCTCTTGTCTGAACACCACTACCTCCCTGCTAGACCCCTGCCCTACGGACTGGATAAAGAAAACCAAGGAAGACCTGAGTGCTCCATTAACCCACATCATAAATGAATCCTTTAAACAAGGATACATGCCGGACGCCCTCAAGACAACAATCATTCGACCAACCATGAAAAAGAACAACTTGGACCCCCTGGACCCCACCTCCTACAGACCAGTTGCAAGCCTCCCCCTCACCACCAAGATAATAGAGAAGGTAGTCCAACGCCAGCTTCAAGATCATCTGGACATCAACGACATACTAGACCCCCAGCAACACGGTTTCCGGCCACTACATGGAGTTGAGACCCTCATAACCATTCTAATGAACACCCTCACCATAGGAACCCAAGAGAAACAAACTGGATACATCTTGATCTTCCTAGATATATCAGCGGCCTTTGACACAATCTCACACGAAATCCTCATACGCAGACTCCAATCAATTGGAATCAAAGGCACTGTACTCCAATGGTTCAGATTCTATTTAACCAACAGACAGCAACGGATCCGCACCTTCACCGCAACCTCGCCCCCCTACCAGCAACATCAAGGAGTACCCCAAGGATCCACCCTGTCAGCCATGCTGTTCAATATATATCTCCGCCCACTCTGCTCAGTCATACGCACCCACAACATCAACTTCCACATATACGCTGACGACATAATGCTCTACGCACCGATTACAACCACCAACCCAACAAATGATCAGCTATCAGCCTGCTTCACCGATGTGACCAACTGGCTACAGGAAAACAACCTATCCATCAACATAAAGAAAACTGAAGCCCTTATAGTGACAAAAGAACCAGACTTCAAACCACCTACCCATCTCAACATGGGAACCACGAAAATTCAAATCCAGCCTCAAATAAGATATCTAGGCGTAATCATTGATCAAGCTCTCACCTTTAAACCTCAAATCAACAAGACCGCCGGGACGATATTCCACAAAGCTAAAACTGTACAACGCCTCCGACCCCTCCTAGAACCTCACGACTTCAGGACAGTAATGCAAGCTGTGACACTCCCTCATCTGGACTTCTGCAACATAATCTACCATGGACTTCCCGCCTCACAAACCAACCCCCTCCGAACTGCCTTAAATACTACAGCAAGGATTATTCAGAATGCGAAAAAATGGGATCACATCACCCCAATCCTAAGAGACCTCCACATCCTCCCACTTGAAGCAAGAATCAAGTACAAAGCTATACTACTCACCCACAAGACTATCCACCAAACACGGAACACCTCACTCCACCCCCTACTGCCTCGCCCATCCCACAACAGACCAACCAGACAATCCTTCAATAACTCCATCGTCGTCCCCCACAAAAGAACCAAATCCACACAACGGACCTGCAACAGAGCTTTCGAACTTTATGCTCCATCCCTCTGGAACTCTCTGCCAAACCACATCAGAAACAACGCTGACATCACATCATTTAAGAAACAGCTCAAAACAATCCTGTTCCGCGAACATCTCTGAACAGAAAAACCACCCTATCCGCATGAACTAATACTTAGATACAGCAGAAGCGTACATGTCTATGTCCACCCCAAATCTATAAATGTTGCCCCCTGGTGACGGCCCTACCCTATAAAATATTGACACCCCCCCCCCCCCTTTTTGTTATATGTTACACCGCTTTGACCCGGTGAAAAGCGGTATATAAATGCAGTTAAATAAATAAATAAAAACTTGCCGATAAGGCCAAAACCCTAGGTTTCATAGCTAAAAAAGCCTGTCTCCTAAGTTGTGTGGTCTTAGACATCAGGGAACATCTGTACCTTAGCACCACAAAATAGGTTAGATGACCTTTTAAAGTACAATTTAAACACAGCTGATTTATCATACTCAGATACAAACGTGACTACGAGAGTAGCCCTAGTAAGGATAGTATCCTGAGAATCTTCTAAGAATTTGGTACGGTCCAAGTCAGCTCCTTCTCGGAGAGTATCAAACTCACCAGGACCGCCGGCAGTTACCTTCCTCCCAGTCAAATAATATAACTTAGAAACCAAAACAGAGTCTGCAGAAACCAGACCCAAAGATTCTTTTAAATACTTCCGAAATAAAATCTCTGCTGATAATAAATGACAAATAGGAAAATTTAACAACCTAATATTTTTAGCTCTAAACAAATTGTCATACATTTCCATCTTGTGGTGAACAAGTAAACTCTCCTTAATACTTGACGTGCTAGTAGCTTTAAGAGTAGCACACTGATTTTCACACTTAATAATCTGAGAAGACATATTCCGTAAACGCTCTTCTACGTCGGACAGCTGATTAGTAACCTCCGAAGAGAAACTACAGAGCTGTGAGACAGTGGGGGCTAAGATGTTTTCTATACAAGATACACTTTTCCATATATCAACCAGGGTAACCTGATCATCAGGTACCTCCTTTATGACACCCGGAACAGAGACCCAAGCAACTGGTGTCAACTTCCCCCGAGAAAACACTGGGGTACTTTGCTTCGCATGATCCCCCACAGTCACTGAAGAGGGTGGAGAAATATACACTGGAGGAGAAGGTGGAGGCCTATCCGGAGAACTTAGAGACGCCACTGATGAGCGAAAAGCCAGAAAATCCAGATCCAGGGACACATCCGCCCCTACCTTTACCTGAAGGTGTTTGTCCATGGGGCCCACCACCGTTTCCACTTTTGCCTCTGGAATCACTTTCTTCTTCCTTTTCCCCATCACAGTCTCTACGGCCGCTAGATCTTACGGTCCCCTGCTCCTGCGGTGCTCCAAGGGGCTCCCAAGGGGCCTAACACGCCCCTTGTATCGTGCCCCTTCGATCGCTGCCCCCGGCACGTGCCTCCGGCTGCGCCCAACCGCGGAGCTTTTAAAGGAAGGCCCCCGATGATGTCGGGGCCGCAGGACCAGGAGCCTGCCGCCTCCAGGCAAAATGCTGTCTCTCCGGCTCTCCCCCAGCTGAATATTTTATACCCGATCCTCCCTCCTCACTACCCACCCACCCCCGGGCACTCAGTCTCTTATAACTGTCATTTGCTCATTACCTCTCTTATTCACAGGTGCACCTAATCCCTTGTGGGCTCTCTCCCACCTATCTTTTTCTTCTGGCCTCTGTTCTCCTCTCCATCCCTCTTCTATGGCTCCTCATCGCTTTGTCTTCCAATTCTTCATATTCCCTAATTGTCTCCCCTCCTGCCAACACCTTCACTCCTCCCCTCCTTATCTCCCCTTTCAATCCTCCCTTCTGATTTCTACCTTGTCATCAGCTCTTGAGCTTCACCACTTTCTCCCTCTCATTCAGCCATCTCCTCTCTCTCTAAGACAACCTCACCCTCATTTCCGCCGTACTGCTTCCTCTCTGTCCTGCACTCTTCTTCTCCTCCTCCTTCTCTCATCCAGAGATATCAAACCCAACTCTGTCCCTCCTAGACTTCTGTCACACTCTGAGAAGAGATTTTCATGCAACACCTCTAATCTTATTCATATCTCTCTCCTTTCTCCTTCCTCTTTCCCTTTCTCATGTGCCTTGTGGAATGCACACTCCATCTCAAATAAACTTGCTTTTACTCACGATCTCTTTATCTCTAATACTCTCCATCTTCTTGCTCTAACTGAGACCTGGCTCCTCCTAGAACACACAGCATCTGTCACTGCTCTCAGTCATGGTAGTTATCAGTTCTCCCACACGCCTCGTCCCATTAGCTGTGATTATGGTGTTGGGCTTCTACTTTCTCCTTCCTGCCAATTCCAACCCCTCCTGCTGCCTCGGTCTCACTGCTTTCCCTCTTTTGAAGTCCACTCCATCCGCCTTTTCACATCACTACCTCTCCGGGAAGCTGTTATTTATTGACTTTCTGACAAGTCTACTTCTACCTTTCTCAGTGACTTTGACTCGTGGCTTTCCTTCTTTCTGGATTCCTCTCTCCCCACTCTTATTCTCTGGAATTTTAACATTCATGCTGATAATCCCTCTGATCCTTATGCTTTAAAGCTCCCTTTCCCTTACCTCCTCATTCGACCTCCAGCTTTGTTGTACTGCCCCCACTAACCAGCATGGCCTCTGCCTTGACTTTGTATTTTTCTCTAATTGCTTACCCTCAAACGTCTGAACCTCAGTTCTTCCCTTATCTGACCATCACTTGCTAAGCTTCACTGTTCATCACCCACCACCTCAACCTTGTCTTGTCCCCTCCAACATATTTAGAAATCTTCATGCTTTTGATCCTTTGGTTCTTTCCTCCACTCCTTCATCATCTCTTTCCTCCACTATGTCATCCGAGTCTGTTGATGAGGCAGTAGCTTCCTATAATTCTGCACTCTCCTTTGCTCTGGATGCTCTCGCTCTGCCCATTCCACATCCTGTGAGGTGTACTGCACCCCAGCCCTGGCTTTCATCCACTACCCACTATGTATGTTCCTGTGCCCATTCAGCTGAGGGTGCTTGCCTCAAATCCCGCTCCCTTGCAGACTTTCTATACTTCAAATTCATGCTTGGCTCTTTCCAGTTAGCGATAGCACTTGGTTGGTCATGTCCATCTGACCAACTCTCTTCCCTCTGACCCTTGCCGTCTCTTTACTCTTCTGAGCTCTCTCCTCAAGGTGCCACCGCCTCCAACCCCTCCCTCCCTTTCTGCCCAAACCCTGGCTGACTATTTCCATGACAAAATCCACAAGATCACTCTCCAGTTCCCTACAGTCAGCTACTTCCCCTCCTCACTCCCATCTTTCCCCCTCTACCTCTGTTAGTCTCTCTTCCTTTTCTGTGATCTCTGAAGAGGAAACTGCACGCCTTCTTTCTTCCTTCCTCCAAGCTCACTACCTGCTCCTCTGCTCCGTCTCCTAAGCCCCACATCCTCCACTGTCATCCCTTCCATCTCTCATATTCTCAACCTATCGCTTTCCACTGCAACTGTCCCTGCAGCCTTCAAACATGCTGTAGTTACACCTCTCCTAAAGAAACCCTCAGTTGATCCTACCTGTCCTTCTAATTATCGATCCATCTCCCTCTTCCCTTTCGTTTCTAAACTGCTTGAACATGTGATTCACCGACATTGCCTTGACTTTCTCTCCTCTCAAGCTCTCCTCAATCATTTACAATCTGGCTTTTGTCCTTTACACTCTACTGAAATGGCCCTTGCCAAATTCTCCAGTGACTTGTTCCTGGCAGAATCCAAGGACCTTTACTCTGTCCTCATCTTTCTTGACCTTCCTGCTGCTTTTGACACTGTTGACCACAACCTTCTCCTTGATACCCTGTCCTCACTTGGTTTTAAGGGCTCTGTACTATCCTGGTTCTCCTGTTATTTCTCCCATCACTCTTTCAGTGTTTGTTCTGGTGTATCCTCCTCTGCTGCTATCCCACTCTCAGTTGGTGTACGCCAAGAACCTGTCTTGGGCAACTCCTTTTCTCTCTCTATACCCAGTCCCTTAGTTGTCTGGCTTTCAGTACCATTTTTATGCTGATGACTCCCAGATCTACCTCTGTACATTTGAAATCTCTCTGGCAATCCAGACCCGGATCTCTGCCTGTCTTTCTGAGATTGCTATTTGGATGTCTCACCGCTGCTTGAAATTGAGCATGGCTAAAACCGAGCTTCTTATTTTTCCCCCTAAAACCTCCTCTCCTCTTCCTCCTTTCTCAGTCTCTGTGGATAACTCTCTAGTCCTCCCTGTTTTCTCAGCTCACAACCTTGGGGTTGTCTTTGACTCCTCTCTCTCCTCCTCCACACACATCCATCTGATAGCTAGGAACATTTTTTTCTCTATAACATCAATAAAATCTGCCCATTCCTTTCTGAACACACTACTAAGACACTTATCCACTCCTTAATCACCTCCCGTCTTGACTATTGTAACCTACTCCTTACTCTTCTCCCTTTGAATCATCTCTATCTCCTTCAATTGGTTCAGCATTCTGCTGCATGGCTAATCTTCCACCAGCCTCGTCATGCTCATATTACCCCTCTTCTCAAGTCACTTCATTGGCTCCCTATCCATTTCTGCATCCAGTTCAAACTTCTTCTGGCATATAAGTGCATTCACTCTGCAGCTCCTCACTACCTTTCCTCTCTTATCTCTCCCTACACCCGTTCTTCTGACAAATTGCTTTTATCTGTGCCCTTCTCATCTATTGCTAACTCCAGACTTCACTCCTTTCACCTTGCTGCATCTTACATCTGGAACAAACTACCCGAGTCTATACATCAGGTGCCTTCTCTGGCCCTTTTCAAATCCAGACTGAAAACTCGCCTCTTCGCTGCCGCTTTCGGACCTTGACTCACTTGATCTCCTTGTTTCCCTTGTGTTGTATGTCTTGACTAGATTGTAAGCTCTGATGAGCAGGGACTGTCTCTTACATGTCTGTGCAGCACTGTGTATGTCTTATAGCGCTATACAAATGCTCAGTAATAGTAGTCGATAAAGACCCTGCCACGAATTAACGCGGCCGGACACAGGCGCGCGGTGACTGGCCGAAGGTTTTGGGGGAGGGGGCGGGAGGGGTGGGGGGACGGTGAAGGCGGGCAGCGAGCCAATTATAAGAAGATTATAATGACTTTTCTGATGGTCTCAGACTGCTCTGTTGTCTTCACCATTGTGATAATGGAACAGGGAGTAAATTTGACCATTTTAAACATCAGAGCCATCATTCATTGGTTGATTCAAGTCATGTGAGTACTGACAATTGATCACTGGTACATCTAATTTTACTGCAATGGGAATGTGGTTCTTCTGTTCAAACTGATTTGAATTGTTTCGAAGGGTGCAATTAATCATGTCCTGGCAATTCCCAGTTGTTATACTATTTCCTACTATTTCCTTTTTTAATTGGCTTTGTTTTATTTGATTCTTTTATGTGTCATATATGTGTGAATATATAGTCCAAAGCCTTTTCACCAGCCACTTCTTTTTTTTTTAGGAGATATTGGACATTAAGAGGTTGAACTGCAAAGGTGCCAATAATGTTGACCACAGCTGTAACTGGAAGTGGTTTGAGGTCTTTTGTGATATCAAAGCCCTAGGTCCTTTAGGATTCACCTAAGTGCACTTAATGCTTATCCTTACCAGATAAAAGTAGACTCATTCCTCTACAGCCTTTTTGTTGTTGTTAAGTGCCGTTGAGTCAGCCTTTAGTTGTTCAGTTTATATGGAGCTTGCTTCTACTGAAGACCTCTGCTGTGCCTTGGGACCTCAATGTGGTTCTAACCCAGCTGATGAAAGCTTCATCTGAGCTATTAGTTTCATGTCAGCGGAAGTACTTGATCTGTAAGGTCTTATCTTTGATGGTCACTTTGGCACACAGAACCAGGGCCAGATTGCCCTATCAGGCATTTGGCATGCCCAGGTGGCTGAGTATTGCCTGGAGTTGGGACCTGCTGCACTGCTACTAAAGAAGAAGAAAAAAAAGTGCAGAGCCTCTGAGCTGCTGCAGGGCTCAGGGTCCTACTACATTCCTGCCCCCCACCTTAGGCACGTTATTTATTTAATTTGCTGCAGGCCAGGCCGTGGAATCCTTCTCCCAGGCCAAAAGTTTAATAATGTGCCTCTGCACAGAACAAGTGAATGGATCCATCCTACACAAAATGTTTCAATAATAGGATGCTTTAATTAATCATTCTTCCAACATTTTTCCTCAAGTCACATGGTGAATGTACCTTGCACAGCTTGCATTGCTAGAGAGCCTTGGCATTCTACTTGAAGCAGACTAAAACCCTTCGAAAGTCCAGCCAGCTTTATATTTCCTTTGGCCTCAATAAACCTGGGACTGCATCTCTTTTGGTTTTGACCCTGGAAGGGCATGTCAAGCTCATGATGTCAGAGCTATGGTAATATCAGTGCCCCAGTTGAAATTGGCCTCCATGGAAGAGTTTTGTAAGGCAATGACGTTGACCTCTGCACAGATATTCACATCCCATAGGGATTTCGGTCATGACAGTAAGTTTGGTCAATCTGTCCGGCAGAATCTCTTCAAGGTTTAGAATCCAACTGAATATGCTTCACCCAGGGCCAGCGCAACCATCACACAAACTAGGCAGCTGTCTAGAGTGCTAATGGTTTGGGGCAGTCCATTGCTGCCGCTGCCACTCCTTTCTGGAACCTGCAATGGCTTCAAACAGCCCCACAGCACTTACCTTAAAACGATGGCGCCACAGGACTGTTTGACTTCTGCTCCCTTCAATGCCTGATGCTGATTTCCTGTTTGCATAGAGGTTGAAGCTGCTTTCATTCCCCATACAAAAGGAAGTCGACGTTGGACGTCAGAGGGGACAGAAGCAAATGGCCCTGCGGCACCACAGTTCACTATGTTAGACTGCTCTACCAGCTTCCAGTTTTATTTTTATTTTTTCTAGCCTGGGCTCCATCAGATGGCATCACCCATTCATGTAGACTAACATCCTGCTGTCCTTGAAGGACATATGTTACAAGTAAGTACCACAGCTATCACTCAGCAGAGATACCACAGAACGCAGGTGCCAGACTTTAAACAGCTTTCCTTTCAAGCCTGGTCCTTAGGCTTCGATATATGGGCTATGGGCTTCGATATAATCTGTAAATAATTTCTCTCCATGTGACTCCACTGTCAGAGTCCTCGTTAGTGTTGTGATGCATTTAACTTTTTTTTTTATTTATTTATATACAATCTCTTATATACCGCACTATTCTGCATCATTGAACAAACTGAAATTACATTGAACAGGGCATTACAACTTGGAGATAACTATTTTACAGGGAACATGGGCTATGGAGGGTTAAGTGGCTTGTCCAAGACCACAAGGAGCACCTGTGGGACTAGAAACCCCAGTCCTTCCGGCCCAAGGTTGCTGTCCTCTAGTGGGATTTGAACCTTCCGGCCTGAAGTACCTTGCCCCAACCACTAGGCCACTCCTCCACTCCACTTGGCTGTCTAGGAGTCTGTAAACGCCCAGTCTCCAAAATACTATACAGAATTTTCTAGATGGGACTTAGAAATTATTGGGTCAGTAATTTAAAAATGGTTAGTAGTGGATTACTAACTGCCAGAATTACTAACATGTGCTAATGTTGTTATTACATGGGTTTTTTAGTCACTAGCAACCTATTGCATAAAATGTGTCCTACAGTAAAATAACATGTGTTAACCATATTAGCACACACCAGCATGGTAACTCTAGCTGTAAACTGGGCATGATTTGGGACAGGTCAGAGTTGGTGTTCCAGGCACTGAATAGATATTGTATCCGTTTAAAGTTTTACCTGCTCTCTATGCATTTGTGCTAAAATGGACAAGGCATACTTTTAAAATTACACATGCAATTCCAGCGACAGTATCTGTATATTTATCGCTATTGAAGATCCGTGTTACTTTTGAAGAGATTTTTTTATCCATTTCAAGTCATGCGATCATTGAATATTTACCTCTATTTTCTTTGTGTAGTCAGCCTCTAATGTAGTCTAGATTTTCTTCTGAGTGATGATTGAGCTATCTTGGACATCCCATTGTGTCTAGCCTCTTGTAAGTCCCTTGTTATGTCTCCACAGTGTTCTTCAGTGGAATATGTTTGAGTGCCGTCCTGGTCCTTTCAGCTCTACTGAGCACAGCTGCTCTGGTTCGGGAATCTGAGTGCCTCATGGCAATGGTAGGTGATATCATCTTGGGCACAGGCAGCCTAATGTGAATCTGTTTGACTGTTTTACTACACTACTGGGATGGCAAGAGGAATTCCAGTGGTACAAAATATGACTGCTCTTCTGATAAGTGGAAAATGAAGCTCGAGACCTGATTGAAAAGGTGATTTGAGGCCAATGCAGAAACCGTGCACTACAGCCCAGTGCAAAGCTCTAGCAAAGGCTTTCCTAACACAAGTTTAACTCAAGAAATTTTGCTCAGTGATGCTGTAAGTCAACGGCATGCAAATGAGCTGTGTGCAAAAAGTCTGCACTAAACAAAGAGCAAGCCAGGCACATGCACGCAGGGGTCTGCGTTAGCAGCACCTTTATATCCTGCGCCACACATCACAGCAATATTATTCTGCACCAAAGTCCTGATCAGAATAATATCAGTGTTCATAAAGTGATATTATTCTACACAGAATAATATTGTCGCTTATGCACCAGAGAGTATTCCAGCACATGTGCATACCTTTGTTCCAGCACCCCTTCTCTGCCATTTTTATTTACCATTCCCTTCAGCAAAGCCAGAAATAGTTGCGGGAGCTGTACACTCCAAATAGAGAAGACATGAGCATAAATTCCTCACCAGCGCTGACCGCAGACCTATGAGCTAAACCTTTATGCCTCTTAAGACATTGCATTAAATCCTAGCATTCGGCTCAGCCTTCTGCATCCTTCTCTGCATCTGTGCTGCACAGGTAATTGCTTCATTGCCGTCCATCTAAGAGACTTAAATGCACTGTGCTCTGCTGTCTGCTCGAGGCTTTGCGTAGGGTTGTGTGCAAGACTTTCCTTGTACTGATCATGCACAAAATTTTTGCAGTAAAGCCAAATTAACCAGTGAACAAAGCCTAGCATATTTTTCTGCATCATCCCATTGTTTTGTTTTGTTTTTTTTACCAGTTATCCCAGATCATTTGGTGACCTGCAGTTCTCTTTTTAATAAAAAAAAAAATCTGCATTTCCAATTCAAAAAATGATCGGATGCAGGAAGAAAAATTACTTTTCATTAAAGAGCCATAGTCCTGAGTTGAAAAAGGAATTTAAGAAAGCATAGAAAAAAGCGCTGAAACTATGGCATGTTAGGTGCAACACCATCACATTCCCCCCTTTCGAGCCATATGGCATTAGGTGAATCCGCGCTAATGCAATTAGTGCAAGGTGTTGACCTGGTGCTAATTGCTCTGAGCTCACCACACCCACTTTCCTTCCCTAACCCACCCCATCGCGACCCTAGCATGGGTTGCACAGTGTGGGAATTGTCCCGTGTTTACTGTCATGGCCCCATACTAGCTGGCAATACGTGTTCCAGCGCACCTTCAGCATATACCAGAACATTATGCCCTATCTAATCCATCCAGATCAAACAGGCTTTATTAAAAGTCAAACAATTGCAGATAACCTTTGGAGGGCAGTGGACATGATACACCTTCTGAAATGCTGACAAGAACCAACATTATGCGTAGCACTAGATGCCAAGAAGGCATTTGACAGGGTGGAATGGGGTTTTCCATTTGCCATGCTGGAGCAGTCTAACCTAGGACAGGGGTTTATAAGAGGGCTCAGAGTCCTGTTTACCGCCTTGAGAGCTAGGGTGCTGGCTAATGGCACATACACCGAGGACTTCCAGCTATTTTGGGGTACAAGGCAGGGATGCCCATTGTCACCATTCCTCTTCGCAATCACCATTGACGCCTTTGTGGCCCGGGTTAGGCTAAACCCCAATATAGGGTCCATCAAGGAAGACGTGGAACAGCATAAAATTCTACTATATGCGGATGATACCTTGGTCTTTATGGCCACCTCGGAGACATCCGTGCACATTTATTGGAGAAAATAGACATCTTCTTGGGTATCTCGGGTTTTCGGGTTAACCTTGGGAAAACGGAAGCCCTGAATCTGGGTGGATTTCCTAGGACTGCCATCCAAACTTCCTGTTCCAATGGGCCAAAAGGAAGATAAAATACTTGGGTGTATACCTATCTGCAGACCCAAAGGAGCTGTAGCGACTAAATTAAGCTCCCTTGATGCAGATGGTTGAGGTCCATCTAAGTTGGATAGGGCATATAACGGAGATAAAAATGAATATTATCCTGAAACTTATATTCTTATTTGAGCATCTCCCTATAGCCCTCCCTGGTACTTTCTTACATTGCTGGGAAAAGCAATTAATAAAATTCATTTGGGGAGGAAGGAGGGGTAAGATAGGAGTGCAGAGGCTCATTCAGAGGCAGGAACAGGGAGGGGTTAATTTCCCTGAACGAAGACGGTATTACAAAGCAGCAGTATTGAAGGCTCTAAGGTACTATTATAATCGCCTGCAAGAGACTCAATGGATGGGCTTGAAGACAGCGGAATTAACCCCCAGGTCGATTTTTGAAAAGATTGGGAGACGGAGGGGACTAGTGGAGGATGATAGACCCCTAAGATACCTGTTTTTAAAACCCCTAATACGACATGGGAGGGTATGTTTACAGAGCAGGCTAATTTCCACCATTTTCGCAGGGTGGTCATGGCTTCAGGATTATTAGCCCATTTCCTCGGTGCCTTTTAAAACCTTTCAGAGGTTGCTGGAAACAAAGAGGATGGGTAGGTTTGAGGAATGGAAAGGCCCAGGGGATTGTATCTTGATGGGAGATCTTGAAAAAAAGTTAGGATCCTGGATCCCAGGATAGATATTTTCTGATGAGGCCTGACCAATGGCAGGCACCGCAAAGAAACCCAACTAGGGTGGAGGAGGTTTTGTTCAAGGGGAAGGGTCCACGGGGTATCTTTCAAGATTATATAAGGGGTTGGAGGGAAAGGTGGCGGTACCCCTCATGCAAAGAGATGGCAAGGATGGAGCAGGTGGTGATTGGATGGGAGGGAGTGGTCTGGAATTCTTGAAAGGGTGATTAGTGGTCCTTGGTAATGTCATTGTGGAAAACATAACTGCAGATCCTACATAGAGCATATATCACACCGTAGCAACTGGAGAAGGTGGGGAAAAGAAGGGGAGGATTATGCTGGCAAGAATGTGAGGGGAGTGGGCCCCTTCTATCATATGTGATGGGAAATGTGCAGTAATTGTGAGATCCTGGGAGGTGGATGAGATCTTGGGGGGAACGGTGCCCCGAGAACCACTACAGGTGCTCTTCGGAACAAATGGGCAAGCTACCACAAAAAAGAGGATACATACGAGGGTTCAAGACAAATTGTTGTCAGCAGCATGGGTGGCATCAGCCTGGAAGTGGTAATCCCCGACTGGTCCCTCACGGGACGATTGGCATCGTAAAGTGGAGGAGTCATTTTGATTTGACAAAATCACATACAGTCTTCAAGGGAAAGAATGGAAGTAGCAAAAGGTATGGGCTCCATATCTGCAGTGGAGGAAGGGAATGCTGGGCACCAGAGAAGAGGGTGAGACTGTGAAGAAAGTTTGGGCGGGCATCAGAAGTTAATGAAGATGCACTCTACGGTCCAGGACAAAGGAAGCATGGGGATACAGAGCAGCAGGCACAGGGAAAGGGGAGGGGGCAGGGGGGAGAGCATCCTCCAAGTTCTGTTGTTCTTACAGTTTATGTAGGGTTTCAAGGGTTATTATTATTGTTACAGTAAGTTGTATAATGTGGGTGGGTATGAATCTGGTGGAGTGGATTGTCGGAATACCTAGTGATTCTGTAATACGCGTGGAAGTTTAATGCTGTACCATTATCACTTAATAAAATATATTATGCAAAAACAAAATCATCATGGGTCATAAAAAACTTCAATAATAAGCCAAAACATAAATTACAATAAATAGAGTTTTATTTTCTTTATTTTTAAAGGCTTTATTTATCTTTTTAAGAACAACAAAATACAATAACAAAAATCCTAACCCACCCCATCCCACCCAGTTATGTAGTGCAATGACAAAGAGCAGATTACAATAAAAAACAAAGTTCATCCGAATCATAAAGGAGGTGTAGCAACATAAGCATCAAGAAGTTTCCATTTCACCTTATTAAAATTATTACCAGCATCAAACACTTCAAACTTATGATGCAGACCTATCAAATTCTACCAGTGTTGCATTACAAATCTGTGTGTTATCTTTCCAATTATAAATTATAAATTTTAGTGATATCTCCAACATAAAATCTAACAGAAATCGTTTCCCCTTGGTTAAACCTGGGATACTCATGAAAGATCTCAAGATCACAATTTGGAAGGTCAAGTCTACATCTAATTTCAAAACTGCTTTGATCTGTCCCCAAGTTTGAGTCCAAAATAATTGAAGATTTGGACAAGCAAATAAAATATGAAGAAAGGTGCCATCATGGGCCTTGCAAGAGCAACAGCAATTACTCTGGCCCACTTTCCACTTTGCCAAGAAGCAGGAGTGAGAAAAGCCCTATGGGCCAGAAAAAATAAAGTTTGCATAATAGACGCAGACCTCGAGGTACGAATTTAAAGAATCCCAAAAAGTGCCCCATTGTTTACATGTTAAGGACTCATCAACTTTCCTCTCCCAGACCTTCTCAGTACCAACACAAAACTGATTTACCCTATCTTGACATACACCATAAAACTTAGAAGCAGCATTAGAAGATATTGGCATGGCGATCTCCAGGAACAAGCAGGAATGTAGTCTTCACATATGGGTATCGTCGGTACCAACGGAGCCTGCGCAGGAACTCTCCCCAGCGTCCAATTAGAAAGCCTTTGGGAGCATCCCACAGCGCCTGCATGCTGCCTTCCCGCCTTTCCCAACTGCCTCTCTCCAGTTCTTCATTTTCCGCGGAGCCAGCAGGTCGTTGTTCTTGTCACCGCAGAAAATCTTTCTTATTCTCCTTCTTTTTTGTGGTCGAGTCTGCCTTCCTCAACGCTATACTGGTACCGCCGGTTCTTCTTTCTTTCTTTTCAAAAAAAAAAAAAAATTTAGAATTTTTTTCCAAACTTTTCTTCCTCAGGTGCATGCGCCATTTTGGGCCTTAGGCCCAACATTTCCTCCATTATGGAAAAACCCGCTTCGGGTTTCAAGAAGTGCACCAAGTGTGGAGGTACCATCTCCGTCACCGACACACATGAGTGGTGTCTTAAATGTTTAGGTCCTGACCACTCCATCTCGGAGTGCATGGCCTGTGCCATAATGTCCAAGAGGGGTCGACAAAACCGAGCTGCTAAGCTCAGCACCCTTTTTCCCTCCAATGCAGCCTCTGTGGCATCGATGTCTTCCAGGGCTTCGTCTTCCTCCCATGGATCTCAGGTAACTAAACATAAGTCTGTCCGGTCCTCAAAGGGTAGATCTCCTTCCAAGCATCGAGATGCCTCTGGCGTTGCCCTTGAGGGTTCTGTACAAGCAAAATTGCCCCGGTGGGAGGCTTCGGCTTCCAAAGCATTATCAGGGCTCCAGGATGTTCTCGAGGCCTCAACCTTGGCAGAACTGCTGGTGCCATGTTCTGGGGTACCGGCTGCTTTTTCCGGTACTGATACCCAGGCATTGGCAGCGTCGATAGACCAGAGGTTCCTGGCTATTGAACGCAGTCTGGCGGCTCTCCTTGCGGCATCGACACCCTCGGAACCGCATCAGACAGTTGTACCGGCACCGGTATTGGTACCAGTACCGACGGCATTGACATTGGGGTCTGCTTTGCTGGCACCCAGTCATGCTATGCCTTCCGGTACCAATACATTGGTACCAATTCCCCCCGGCACCGACTTCAGTCGGTACGGGTATCGTGCTCTACAAGAGCATCCAGACAGAAGGTATTTTGAATCCTCGGAGGACTCTGAGGATTCTGACAGCTCTGTCGGTACCGGAATACTTCTCACGGAGGAGCCTTCTTCTCCTAAACGTAGGATGTCTCCTCCAGAAGATATCTCCTTTCAGGATTTTACCAGGGAGGTGGCTTGAGGTCTTTCCATTACTGTGGCTCCCGAAACAGAGCCCAGGGCAAAGGAGTTGGAGATTCTACAATATCCCAAGGCTCCTAAGGAGGCAGCTACTTTGCCTATCCATGAGATCTTACATGATCTCATGCTAAGAATGTGGGAAACACCTCTTACCACCTCTCCTCATCTCGTAGACTGGATACCATGTATCGAGTCCCTCCTTGTCCTGGTTTCCAGAAGACTCAGCTTCCTCACCACTCTATTGTGGTGGAATCAGCTAGTAGAAGGATCAGAAGTGCAAAGAGGCATGCCTCTAATCCTCCAAGACGTGAGTGTCGAGCTTTGGATGCCTTTGGACGTCGTACTTTCCAGGCTTCCATGCTTTCTGCCAGGATCAGTTCCTATAATTTATATGTGGGAATGTTCCTTAAGGAAGTCACAGGAGATTTAGAGATTTTGAGCCCTCTTCTTCCTGATGCTAAGAGGCAGGATTTTCTCACACTGGTTAAACATGCCCAGGATGTTTCTAAGTTTGTCAATCGTGCAGCTTTTGACTGTTTTGAGTGCATAAGCAGAACCTCTGCCATTGCCATAGGTGCACGTAGAATTGCCTGGCTCCAGGCATCCGATTTGGAGCTCTGGGTGCAGGACAAACTGGGCAATATCCCTTGTACAGGTGAGAATCTATTCGGCAAAAATTGGCAAGAGAAAGCCAATGAGTTAGATGCTGACAACTCCACTTTGGATAGATTATCCAAAGCCACAGCTGATCCTGCAAGGAAGAAATCTTTCAAGAAACCATTCTTCTCCAAAAAAAAGAGGTTTTATCCCTCTTATTCCCAGCAGGGACATTCTGCAGGTCAGCCTGCCCAAAAAAGTCAGCAGCCACCTAAACAAAGGAAAGCAAAGACTGCTAAGCCTCAACCGTCTCAGCAGTCTCAGCCTCCACAAGGCTTTTGACTTCCGTCTAGAGAACTTAGCCTTCCTGGCCCTCAATGGACCAGAACCTTCCACCATTCCAGGAAGGTTGTCTCACTTTGCCCCCAGATGGGGGCAGATAACAGCAGAACATTGTACTCTCTCCATTATAAAAGAGGGGTACAAGCTTCACTTTCTCTGCATGCCCCCTCCCACAATGGTAAGACAGTTCAATTCTCAGACCTCTCTCATCAACCTGTTAGATCAAGAGCTCACTATGCTTCTTGCCCAAGGGGCAATAGAAGAGGTACCCATTCCTCAACAGGGTACATGGTTTTACTCCCCCTATTTCCTTATCCCAAAGAAAACAGGGGGACACAGACCTATTTTAGACCTCGGAGAATTGAACAAATTCCTGTTCAAAGAGAAATTCAAGATGATTTCTCTGGGAACTCTGCTGCCATACCTTCAGAGTCAGGATTGGCTTTGTTCTCTAAATCTCAAGGATGCGTACACTCATGTTCTCATCCATCCAACTCACAGAAAGTACCTTCGGTTCCTTTTTCAAGGAAAGCACTACCAATACAGGGTGCTTCCTTTTGGCCTGGCCTCAGCACCAAGAGAGTTTATGAAGTGCATGGCTGTGGTAGCAGCATTTTTTCGCACTCTAGGAATATTCGTCTTCCCCTACTTAGACGACTGGCTCATTCGAGCCCCATCAGAGTCAGAGGCCAGGATTTCTCTATCTTGCATAATGTGTATCCTTCAGTATTTGGGTCTGGTCATAAACATCCCAAAATCCAGCTTAACTCCCACTCAGTCTCTAGAGTTCATAGGAGCTTTGCTGGATACCAGAAAAGCAAGGGCCTTCGCATGGTGCAGTTAGCTTCTCAAGCAGTGCTAAAGCCTCTTCTCACTGCTCGAGAAATGTTACAACTAATAGGCCACATAGCATCTACCGTGCATGTGGTTCCTTATGCTCGCCTCCATATGAGAGCAGCCCAGTGGACTTTATCCACTCAATGGACCCAGGTATCAGGGTGCCTGTCAGACAAAATAGCAAACACAAATCACCTTATTTTGTCCCTCCAATGGTGGCGGTCCACTCAGAACCTGTTGGTGGGGTCCCCTTTTCAACAACCTTTACCCCAAGCAACTCTCACAACAGATGCTTCATCAGTAGGTTGGGGAGCTCATCTGCAGGACCTCTCCACCCAAGGCACTTGGACTCCACAGGAGACTCACCTACACATCAGTCTCTTAGAGCAATCTTCCTTGCTCTTCTAGTGTTCCACACCCTGCTCAGCTACAAGACAGTACTCATTCATACGGACAATCAAGTAGCCATGTTCTACGTGAACAAACAGGAAGGAACAGGCTCTCTGTCGCTTTGCAACGAAGCTTTGCGACTATGGGCCCTCACCAGAGAGCATCAGATTCATCTCCTGGCAGTGTATCTTCCAGGCAGCCAAAGCTCTTGGGCAGACAGACTCAGTCGAGTTCTGCTTCCAGACGAATGGTCTCTACATGCAGACCAGGTGGCCAAGATTTTTCAAATTTGGGGAACCCCGGACATAGACCTTTTTGCAAGTCCGTCGAATGCCAAACTTCCCCGGTTCTGTTCCAGAATTCCGGCTCAGGGCTCTCGGGCCAGGGATGCTTTCCTCCTTCATTGGGGTCAAGGCTTCCTTTATGCCTTTCCACCCATTCCCCTAATTCCCAAAACCCTGTTCAAGCTTCAGAGAGACAGAGGTCGTATGATTCTCATAGCTCTACATTGGCTACGGCAAGTGTGGTACCCTCTGCTTCTACATCTCTCTCAAGCTCCCTCTCTGGAGTTAGGGTCTGCTCCAGATCTCCTGTTTCAGGAGGACGGAATGTTATGGCATCCCAATCCCCAGTCTCTGCATCTCAGGGCTTGGTTGCTGAAGGCCTAGATCTTCATGATCTTAACCTTTCTCAGCAAGTAAAGGATATCCTTTATGCTTCCAGAAAACCTTCCACAAGACGCTCTTATGTTTTCAAGTGGAAAAGGTTTACCATATGGTGCTCGCAGAAGGGTCTTAGCCTCCTTGCGATACCTCTGGAATCATTACTGGAATATCTCCTTCATTTATCCAATGCAGGGCTTAAAACTAAGAGTCCATTTGAGTGCTATTGCAGCTTCTTTCAAGCCTTTAAATGGACAACCTATTTCCTCCCATCCTCTTATAGCAAGATTTATGAGAGGCCTTCTTCTAACTAAGCCTCCCATTAAGTCACCACCGGTGGCATGGGACTTAAACCTGGTTCTTGGCCAGCTCATGAAGCCACCTTTCGAACCCTTAGCTACTACTTCATTGAAATTCCTTTCCTGGAAGATTATCTTTCTCATTGCAATCACATCAGCACGTCGCATCAGTGAGTTGCAGGCACTAGTGGCTGATCCACCTTATACAAGGTTCCATCATGACAAGGTAGTGCCACACTTTATGCCAAAGGTGGTCTCACCTTTTCATCTTAACCAAGCGGTCTACCTGCCTGTGTTTTTTCCAAGGCCTCATGCATCAAATGCAGAAAGGAATCTTCGTACTTTGGACTGTAAAAGAGCTTTATCCTTTTACTTGCAAAGAACACAACAACATAGAAAGTCCTCTCAACTCTTTGTTGCTTTTGATCCTTCTCATTTGGGACTTCTAGTCTCCAAGAGAACACTGTCCAACTGGATTGCACAGTGTATTTCGTTTGCCTATCAGAGTAAGAATCTTCCTCTGGAGGGCCATGTCACAGCTCACAATGTGAGAGCCATGGCAGCTTCAATGGCTCATCTGCACATCTGTCGAGCAGCCACTTGGGCCTCGGTTCATTCCTTCACAGCCCATTACTGCTTGGACAAGGACTCCCGCCGGGATGCCTTGTTTGGTCAGGCTGTTCTCCAACACCTGTTCCATACCTAATCAACTCCTACCCGCCATCCCTGTTTGGATGCCAGAGATCCATGGGGGGAAGTGGAGCCCTTTCACAGGGGCACACAACTTCTGGGGTCTCTCCCTGGCATCTAAAGCTAGGGAGTCCCCATATGTGAAGACTACATTCCTGCTTGTTCCTGGAGATAGCATAGTTACTCACCTGTAACAGGTGATCTCCGGGAACAGCAGGAATTTAGTCTTCACAACCCACCCACCTCCCCTAGGAGTTGTATCTCTCTATCTCTTTCTCTTTCCCTCTCTCTCTCTGTCTATTTGTCTCAGCTTTAAACTCAACTGGAGAGAGGCAGTTGGAAAAGGCGGGAAGGCAGCATGCAGGCGCTGTGGGATGCTCCCAAAGGCTTTCTAATTGGACGCTGGGGAGCGTTCCCACGCAGGCTCCATCGGTACCGACGATACCCATGTGTGAAGACTAAATTCCTGCTGTTCCCGGAGATCACCTGTTACAGGTGAGTAACTATGCTATCTCCAGGAACAAGCAGGAATAAGTCCTCACATATGGGTACGTCGGAACCGACGGAGCCTGCGCGGGAAAGCTCCCCAGCTTCCTAGAATGGAAGCTTTTGGGACCTCCCACTGCACATGCGCGCTGCCTTCCCGCCTTCCTGAACAGCTCTCCTCAGTTTCTCTTTTTCCGCGGAGCCAGCAGGTCGTGTATCCTGTCACCGCTGAAGAAATTGTAGTTTTTTGTTTTGTTTCTTTAGACCGCGTACCTGCCTTCCCATACCGATACCGGTATCGCCGGTCTTCCTTTTTCTTTCTTGAAAAATTATTTTCTTTTTCTTTTATTATTTTTCAGCACTTGGTCACTTCAGTTAGGCCTTCAGGCCTACTTGAATTCTCCACATGGAGAAGCCAGCCCCTGGATTTAAGAAGTGTACCAAGTGTACTGCTGTAATATCAGTCACAGACACCCATGAATGGTGTCTTAAATGTTTGGGGCCTGACCACTCCATTCCGGACTGCCCTTCCTGCTCCCAAATGTCTAAGCGTGGGCTGCAGAACCGGGCCAACAAATTCCATGTGCTGTTTGCTTCAGAGAATCCAACATCACAGTCATCCAGGTCATCATCTCCGGATGGATCTCAGGTAACCAAACCTTCTGTGGGCAAGTCCTCAAAGGGCAAATCTCCTTCAAAGCATCGAGAGGCTCTTAGTTTTGAGGACCCTGCCCCAGCCAAACAGCCCCGGCGGGAAGCTCTGCCTTCCAAAACGCCAATTCAGGGGCTACAGGTTGACATCGATGGCACGGCCTCGACAGATCACCTGTTGGACTGCTCTGGGGTACCGGCCCATACCGGTACCGACATCCAGGCAGCCGTGGCGTCTATGGGCAATACTGTCCAATCCATGCAGCAGGCCGTCATGGCTTTCATTAAAGCTGCAACGCTATCGGTACTGCTTCCAGCGGTTCCGGGCCCGGTTCCGGTATCGTCCGCCATGCCGGAACCCAGGCCTTCCTCTTCTAAACGCAAATCGGTACCGTATGGGCTTTCGCTCCATACCGCTTCCATACCCGGTACGCCCGATGTCGATACCGATCGGTATGCGTATCGTGCGTTGGAGGAAACTAGAGAATACACCGATTCCTCTGAGGATTTTGGCTCCTCTGATGAGTCTGCAGAGCTCTCCCTTGACCTTCCTGAGGAACCTTCTTCTCCAAAAAGGAGAATGTCTCCTCCAGAGGATTTGTCCTTTCAGGACTTTATTTTAGAAATGGCTAAAGGCCTTTCTATCACTACCTCCTCTGAAAGGGAACCAAGGTCAAAAAGATTGGATATTTTAGGATACTCTAAGTCTCCTAAAGAAGCAGTTACCCTGCCTATCCATGAAATCCTTCAGGAACAATTGATGGATTTCTGGGAGAACCCTTTAACTCTGTCTCCTTATTCCCGTAGGTTGGACACCATGTATCGGGTCCCTCCTTCTCCTGGTTTTCAGAAAACTCAATTGCCTCACCACTCCATTGTGGTAAAGTCTGCAATGAAAAAGATCAAGAGTACTAAAAGGCACTCTTCTACACCTCCAGGAAGGGAATGTAAGACACTGGACTCTTTTGGTAGGAAAATCTTCCAGGCTAGTATGCTTATAGCCAGGATTAATTCCTACAGCCTCTATATGGGCATGTTCCTAGGGGAACTTGCCAAGAAAGTGCGGCATTTTGCCCCCTTTATCCCTGAGGATAAACAGGAGGACTTCCTTTCTGTAGTGAAACAACTTTCAGATGTTTCTAAGTTCTCCAACAGAGCTGCCTTTGATTCCTTCGAGGGAGCCAGCAGAGCTTCTGGCATTGCTATTGCAGCCAGACGTCTGGCTTGGCTCCAGGCTTCTGATCTGGAACCCTGGGTTCTAGATGGCTTACGGAATCTGCCCTGTACAGGTGAGAACTTATTCGGTGCAGAGTGGCAAGTTAAAGCCACTCAAATGGACGCTGAAAATGCCACCTTAGAGAGACTTTCTAAGTCCACTTCTACTCCCACTAAGAAGAAGTCTTTCAAGAGGCCTTATTATAAGAAGGCCAGATATGCTTCCAATACTGGCCAGCAATCTTCTCAACCTCGTTTTGCGGCTAAACGTCAGCAAACGAAACAAGCAAGAGCAAAGCCTGCAGCAGCTACTACAGCTCAACAGGCTCCACCCCCTCAGGGGTTTTGACTTGCCCCTAGAGAACTTGCCATTCCTGGTTCTGGACCAACCAGAACCTCTCACCATACCTGGAAGGTTAGCTCACTTTGCTCCCAGATGGGAACAAATCACAACAGAGCAATGGACCCTCTCTATCATCCGAGAGGGTTACAAACTTCATTTCTCCAACCTTCCTCCTCATCACATGGTGAGACCCTTCAATTCTCCATCTCCTCTCCTAGCCCTGTTGGGTCGGGAGATCTCTTCTCTGCTTGCCCAAGGGGCCATAGAAGAGGTTCCTCTTCATCAACAAGGGTCAGGTTTCTACTCCCCCTATTTTCTCATTCCAAAGAAGACAGGGGGATTCAGACCAATCCTAGATCTGAGAGAATTGAACAAATTTCTGTACAAGGAGAAATTCAAAATGCTCTCTTTGGGCATTCTCCTTCCATACCTTCAGAGTCAGGACTGGCTTTGTTCTCTAGACCTGCAGGATGCGTATACACATCTACTCATCCATCCATCCCACAGAAAATATCTTCGCTTTCTGTTCAGGGGAAGTCATTACCAATACAGAGTACTTCCCTTCGGTCTCGCCTCTGCCCCAAGAGTCTTTACCAAATGCATGGCAGTCGTAGCCGCATTTCTCAGAAGCATGGGGATTTTCGTATTCCCATATCTGGACGACTGGCTCATTCGAGCTCCAACTCAGTCGCAGGCCCAGATTTCCCTAGACCGCACAAGGAGCCTTCTGCAGTATCTGGGACTGGTGGTAAACCTTCCCAAGTCTCAACTCAGCCCTACTCAGTCTCTAGAATTCATAGGGGCCCAGTTGGACACCACCACTGCAAGAGCCTACCTTCCACTGGTTCGGGGTCAGCGTCTGCTGAGCTTGGCCTCCCAAGCCCAGTCCAGTACTCACTTGACAGCCAGGGAAATGCTACGCCTCCTGGGCCATATGGCCTCCACAGTACATGTGGTGCCCTATGCTCGTCTTCATATGAGAGCAGCTCAATGGACCCTGGCCACCCAGTGGACTCAGGCGTCGGGAGCACTCTCAGACCAAATACAAACCTCAAACCGTCTGTCTTGGTCCCTCCATTGGTGGATATCCACCAAGAATCTGTTGTTGGGGGCTCCCTTTCAGCCCTTGCTACCCCAAGCAACCCTCACAACAGATGCCTCCCACTTCGGGTGGGGAGCCCATCTGCTAACTCTCTCCACTCAGGGCACTTGGTCTCCACAGGAGGCCACCCTTCATATCAACCTCCTGGAACTGCGAGCAATTTACCTTGCCCTCAAGGTCTTCTATACCCTCCTTGCCAACCTGACTGTCCTGGTTCAGACAGACAATCAGGTGGCCATGTTTTACATAAACAAACAAGGAGGGACGGGCTCTCTGTCGCTTTGCAACGAAGCTCTCAGATTATGGGCCTTCGCCAGAGAGCACCAAATTCATCTGCTAGCAGTGTATCTTCCAGGAGTTCAAAACTCTCGAGCAGACAGGCTCAGTCGAGTTCTGCTGCCACACGAGTGGTCCCTACACGTGGACCAGATAAGCAGAATCTTTCAGGAATGGGGGACCCCGGACATAGACCTCTTTGCAAGTCCGTGGAATGCCAAACTTCCCCGGTTCTGTTCCAGGACTCCGTGTCAGGAAGCTCAGGCCACGGACGCCTTTCTCCTCCATTGGGGTCAGGCATTCCTATATGCCTTTCCACCCATTCCGCTGATTCCCAAGACTCTGTTCAAACTCCAGAGAGATCACGGCTCTATGATCCTCATAGCTCCACGCTGGCCACGCCAAGTGTGGTTCCCTCTGCTTCTACAGCTCTCCCAGGGATCCTCCCTGGACTTAGGAGCTGCACCAGACCTTCTGTCTCAGGAGGAGGGGACTTTGTGGCACCCAAACCCCAAATCCCTACATCTCCGAGCTTGGTTACTGAAGGCTTAAGTCTTCAAGACTTTAATCTTTCTCAACCTGTGAAAGATATCCTTCATGCCTCTAGGAAACCTTCCACGAGGCGGTCTTATGCTTTCAAATGGAAACGTTTTTCCATTTGGTGTGCTCAGCAGGGCCTTGACCCTCTGGCACTTCCTTTGAATTCCCTCTTAGACTATCTCCTGCATCTTTCCAATGCAGGCCTTAAGACGAATTCTGTAAGAGTCCATTTAAGTGCTATTTCAGCATCCCTGAAACCTATAAATGGACAACCTATCTCCTCTCATCCTCTTGTTGCAAGATTCATGAGAGGCCTGACTCTCACTAAACCTCCCATCAGACCCCCCCCGGTCGCATGGGATTTGAATCTAGTGCTTGGTCAGCTTATGAAGCCACCTTTTGAGCCGTTATTTTCTACCTCCTTGAAATTTGTTTCCTGGAAGGTACTATTCCTAATTGCAGTCACTTCCGCTCGCCGCATCAGCGAACTGCAGGCTCTAGTGGCTAATCCACCTTATACAAGATTTCATCATGACAAGGTGGTCCTTAGGACGAATCCCCACTTTATGCCCAAAGTGGTCTCGCCTTTTCATCTTAATCAAGAGGTATATCTACCGGTCTTTTTTCCGGCTCCTCATGCATCCAGTGCAGAGAGGAACCTTCATACTCTGGATTGTAAAAGAGCTCTAGCCTTTTACCTTAATAGGACTCAGCCACATCGAAAGTCTTCGCAACTTTTCGTGGCTTTTGATCCTTCACATTTGGGACTTCCAGTCTCCAAGCGTACACTTTCCAATTGGATTGCTCAGTGTATTTCCTTTGCTTACCAGAGTAAAAACATTTCTCTGGAAGGCCATGTCACAGCTCACAATGTGAGAGCCATGGCAACTTCTATGGCTCATCTGCACTCTGTTTCCATTGATCAGATCTGTCGAGCCGCTACCTGGGCCTCGGTTCATACCTTTACAGCCCATTACTGTTTGGACAAGGACTCCCGCCGGGATGCCTTGTTTGGCCAGGCTGTCCTCAAACACCTGTTCCATTCTTAGACAACTCCTGCCCACCTTCCCAGGATGGATGCCTGAGATCCATACGAAGATGGCGAACCCTTGGAGGGGGATCTCCCAGGCATCTCAGCTAGGGAGTCCCCATATGTGAGGACTTATTCCTGCTTGTTCCTGGAGATAGCACAGTTACTTACCTGTAACAGGTGATCTCTGGGAACAGCAGGAATTAGTCCTCACAACCCACCCACCTCCCCTAGGAGTTGTATCTTCTATCTATCTGTCTTCCTGTCCTCTCTCTATTGTCTCAGCTATAAACTCGAAACTGAGGAGAGCTGTTCAGGAAGGCGGGAAGGCAGCGCGCATGTGCAGTGGGAGGTCCCAAAAGCTTCCATTCTAGGAAGCTGGGGAGCTTTCCCGCGCAGGCTCCGTCGGTTCCGACGTACCCATATGTGAGGACTAATTCCTGCTGTTCCCAGAGATCACCTGTTACAGGTAAGTAACTGTGCTTTACCCATTGTTACTAATAGCTACTCTTCGCTAAGATCTTGCAACCTTACTTCCGATTTTAGAATGGTGCAATTGAAAATAATGCTTGGAAACCAAGCCAAATTCTTGTTGCAGATCCGCAAAAGGCTGCATAGCATTAACATACCACAGCTGACTTAATGTCCAAATATAGTACCTTTACTTTGCCAAACATGCCAATTAACTGTTTCTTTCCAAATCTTGAAGAGAGGATAATGCCATAGGGATAAACCTTGTGAAGGAGGATTACCATGCTGGAGCAAACGAGACAATTTATGAAAAGCCAACTGCACTGAGTATCATCATAAATATAAGATTCTGATTGAAAAGGTACCCGTTAGTAAAATTTCTTTTTCTGTATTCCTCTTATACTTCGGCGCCTGACGTCACTAGACCTGAATAAGGGTTATAATTTCTACATGATTAACCCGAAACGTGTAACACGTCGTCAACCTGGTGGATATCTGGCATCTTGTCTGCTTCTTTGAAATTTCACATGAGCTAAGTACAACCAAACTCCTATTGTTTGAATAATAATAAAAAAAGGAGCAGTCATGGTGGTCAGCGGTAGTTAATTTCCCGCTTACTTTGTCGACTATCTCCGACAAAAAAAGAAATTTTACTAACGGGTACCTTTTCAATCAGAATCTTATATTTATGATGATTATTTTTTGATTCTGTTCGGTTTTAATAATTGGTTTAACTGCACTGAGTAAGCTACAAGTAATTTATTCCATAACATGCACGTCCAACCCGCGGACACATCTGAATCAAAAGCGGGTCCGATTTCATCCTAATTACACTGCTTCAGGTATAGAGGTGCCCATGGTTCTGGAATCAGGGACATAAGCAGCATGAGCAAACTGCTATGTAAAAACTTGGACCCCACTATTATAATGAGGCATGGTATATGCAGCAAACAGTTTGGATGTCCCCATGTTCACCGTATTCTGAAAAGAAGGGCATTTCCGATCCTGCCTGTCTCTGCTATATACCCATGGATGTCTTGGACAGCCATGCCTCCTCTCTTAAAACGTGCATTTCCTAAGCTGCTCCTCTCACTGACAGTGTTGTGCTGATGCAAATTACACATAAATACTGATGATACATAAATGTTGATGCAAACTAGACTAGATATACTAGTCTGTTGCATGCCCAGAACAATGCAAGGTAAGCTCAGTGTGCTCAAAGATATAATAACAGCAAGTAGAAAGTGATATGTTTATCATGACATACCTTGCATCAAAACATACATGGCAGTAGAAGAAATCCGTAGTTATTCTTTCATTGCTCACCTTTAAAAACAGTTTTTATAATGCTAAGTATGGACCCTTACCAACCTCACACAAAAATCTCATTCAACTTTGCAGTTCCCCAAAGGATGCATTGTATTGCTGAGTGACATAACAATGCTCTTCAAATGACTATGGCTGTCTGGCTATGACATCTGTTTCCCACATATCTGGATACTGGCATTTCACACAGCAGCTCCTTACAGGTGGTACACCTGTCCCATAGAATGTCCACTCTCTGTCCTGGCTTATGTTTGTCTGTAGGAACACAGAGGGAGCAGGCTCCTCGCACCAATAAGCAGGAGAACACAACAAGCGAGGGTCACAGGTGCTTATATATATATATATATATATATATGGGAGGCTTGTATGGCTGTAAGGTAGGTAGTGTAGTAATAAGCATTTGGCATTTGTAGGGTGAGAGCATAGGATAAGAATTAGTAAAATAGCATATATCTGTTGGAGAAATGTCCGTTTGTACATTTGTTGTTTGCCTTGGAGTTTGTAGGGCTTGTTTGGAGGATGAGTCTGATGATGGAGTTGATGTTCCATAGTGGTATCTGCCATGTGGATTGAGCTGCTCACCAGACCTTGTGCGCTATTTGAGGCAGTAGTGTTGGTTGGTGGTGTGGGATATTTAGTATGGGTCTTTCGTCTCGCTATGCAGTTGTAGAAGTCAACAGACTATCTTATCGGTATTAGCGTGGGGGTTGGAATTGTCCTGCTGCGTGTGTGAGTTCAAGCCGTAGGACTCCCACCTAAGGGCCACATCAAAGGACCCTCTGGTGAGGCCCTCAGACACGGGTGTGCCTCGGCGCTCCCGAGTTTTCCTGGGCCGTTCACTGGCCTGATTGGTCCTAGGGGGGCCGATCGGGGTGAAGCACTTCTTCTTGCTTGACTCCCCGATGGCGATCAGGCCAGTGATGGTCTTTTGGAGGGTGCGGCTCCTGTGGTGGCTGCCTGAAGTTTCTATGTAGGGCTGTGTAGTAAATTTTAATCTGTCTTGTCCAGTTTTGCTAGAAGGCATATTGATGTTCTAGAGTCCATGGCAATATTTACAATGCTCACCTTTCCTGGGAAGGCTCCTTGCTCTACGAGTTCTTGTCCTGAATTAGACAAGTGGTATTAGAGAGGGTTTAGTCCTGAGGCAATTGTCTAGCCAGTATTCTGATAGATTCCTCCATCTCCCTTCCCTAACCAGAACTCTGAGAAGGCCCTCAGGTGCCTTGGAGGGGAGGATATCTATCCATCCATTGCCTCCAGCAGCAGATGGTCTTGATCCACCCTGAGGAGAGGGGGGAGGGCACAACTAAAGGTTCATCTAGGGCATCAGATGTCTATGGGCCTGCCTTGACAGGGATGGCCCTAGGCTGCTGCCGTTGCATTTACTCAGTTGCAACATCAGCGCTGCAGTGGCAATGTCATCGGCATACAGTGCAGGGCCTCTCTCCCAGCTCTGAGACAGCATCTCCTCCTACTGTCCACCACCAGAAGAAGGGCAGCGTTGCAGAAGCCTGAAAGTGGCAGCTCTCTGGCGGCCTTAGCATTCATGGTCAAGGCCCAGCAGCCCCCGTAAAGGAAGACAAAGAGCTGGCAGTGGATAGGGAGAGGCTGAGTGGGCCAGACCAGAGACCCCCTGCAGTGGCTTCAGTGGCAACCAAGCCCCAGAAGCATGTCTGCTCTAGACTGAGCAACATCATGAATGAGGTGAAAGCTATGCTGCCAGTAGGGGGTTGTGTTACAGGGGACACACAGGGCCATATGGCTGGGGAAGGGAAAAGATACTGGTGCTACAGGACACAGGGGAGGGGGAATATGGAGAAGGAGGGGAGATATTGGGCATGGGAGAGGTCATAGGGAGAGGGAGGGATATGCTGGACACAGGGGAAGGAGAATAGGGAGATGGAGAAAGAGATGTTGGGCATAAGGAGACTTATAGAGAGATGGACATGAGGGGAATTTGGCAGATGGAGAAGACAATGATGCTGGATATGGGGGAGCTGGGAATAGGGAGAAGGAGGGGAGAAGCTGGACATCACACATATAAAGATGGAGGGGGTGCTAGACAGAGGGGAGAGTCAAAATCAACACAAAGATACCGTGTAGACCCTCCTTAGACACTTATCTTATTTCTTTTTTTTTTTTTTGTCGGACATAAATTGTAAGGGAAAGGCACTTCAAACCCTCCCCAATCCACAATACATGGTCCTTTTATTCAACTAATAGTCTTATAAAAACATAGTCCCGTTCATAAATAAGTAGGCTTCATTATCTTTGTCACTTATCGTGTGGTTGTGTGCGCGACGTGCACGTTTCGGGGGAACAACCCCCTGTATCAAGCGCCCCCAACTCGAACAAAAGTCCAATCCAACAAAGTTCTTCCTGCAGCCGCACAAAAACGCCAAACTCCAAGATGAAAAAAGAGAGGATGCTGATTCCAGATTGGCTAACTATCAGCTGCCCATCATCTCAAAGCACCAATCATCTAGAGGGAATCCCCACTCATCAAGGGAATCCCTAACGTGAAAGGTTGATCCTCAACTCAAACCCCACCAATCAATGTCACGATTCATTCCAGTAGGAGAAACTGTCCGTAGAAGGAAAATTCAACGTTGTTCTAATCTTCGCAATTTAGATACACGGTCACCTCCTCTAGGGTCCAGCGGGACAGAGGGGAGAGGGCATACAGTGGGTAGAAAAGGGACTTAATAGGATAGAGGGAGATGAAGATGCTAGAAATGGGAGGAAATAGGGAGAAAGGTGGAAATGCTGGACACGCGGAGATATTTTGGATACAATGGGGGAATATGGAGTGAAAGAGGTGGAGATGCTAGATGGGGATATGGGGAGAGAGAAAGAGGCAAATTATTGTATAGGGAGGAGAAAGATGCTGGAAATACGGAAGAGAGAAAGAGGAGACTTAGTGATAGACTGGGAAATAAGAGACTGGGGAAAGAGAGAGAGAGAGATGGGGAATGGGAGGGTTGTAGTTAAAGTTAAAAAGCAGCAGATTGAGGGGGCAAGATGGCGGCAGGGTGTTGCTGCCATTGATATGCTCTGCACTCACCGCTCTAGTCAGGTCCTTTCGACTGCTTCTGGAATGGGGCGTCGGAAGAGAAAACAGGCCTCCCTTCCCTCGGGGTTGGCTCCATTAAATACTGACGGACAGAGGACGTTGGCCGCGTGCGGATTTTTGGCGGCAACTGGTGGAGCGGTGTCTTCAGCGGAGCCTTCGGTGATTGAACCGTCGGCTCTGGGTGCATCCGGGGTATGGCTGTCTCCAGAGCAGTGTGCCCCCCCCCCCCGCCTCGACCTGGGTGTGCTGTCCCGGATGTTGGAGTGCCTCCCACCGGTATGCCGATGTGCTCTCTGGTTAGAGGAGGTGAAGAGGGCTCCGGCGGGACTGTAACAGTTTCTTCACCCCTGGTGGAAACTACAGTAGAAGGAGTAGGGAGATCCAGCCCCCTCTTTGGGAAACCTTCAGCAGAGGCCCGGGGGGTTTGATGTAATCCCAGGTCTGAGAGGCTTGATAAAACCAACAGTTATAAATTTGGAAACACTGTGGGATGCGGTGGCTACCATGAACACTTCGCTACTGGCAGTTGTAGGAGTTGTGAAAGTGGATTCTCTTTCATTGAGGAGTGATATGCTGAGGCGAAAAGAATGCAGGAAGACCAGGCTCTGCGTTTGACTGGTGTGGAAACTGAGTTGGAACATCTTTTAGGACTCTGCGCTGCTCAAGTTAAGGACAAAATCTTGCTATCTAAAAAAGCTGAATATCTGGAGAACTATGTGCGTAGAAATAATTTGAGATTGTTAAATTTTTCTAAATCTCCTATTATGTCTGCTTTGGAGATGGTTCGCAAATATTTCCAGGAAGTGCTTAAACTTCCTGGAGAAAATTTGTCTCCTACTGTGCGTGCACACTACCTAACCATAGGCCTTGTGTCTCAGGGCTCCGCTTCGGAGAATCTGCTCCAGGGAGCCGGAGATATTACGGCGTTCTTGGAGGACTCGTTAGAAGGGGTGACCGGTCGAACTACCCTGCATGTGACTCTAGCTTTGGAGCCTGATAAATCTTTGATTCTTCGAGCATATTTTAGAAATTTCAATGCTACTTTCTTAGGTTCTAAGGTATATATGTTTCCTGATATTGCTCGTGTCAGTTGAGGAGAAAAGAATTTGTCATTTCCCTCGGGGGTAGTTTTGTGTTAAGATTTCCCTCTCAATGTATAATTACCTTTCATGCTAAGTTTTTTCTTTTCTTTGAGCCTAGTCAGCTATTGGAATTTCTTGTAGCTAGGGAAGGTTTTGTGGTGCACACTACAACTAACATGGCTGATGCTTAAGTCTCCACCTTGCTATAATGTTATTTTTTTCCTTTATAAGATAAGTTATTTTACCTGTAGCCCCCCTGTGATTGCCTAAAAATTGTGGGCTAAATTTAGGATGGATCATTATTCTATTTGTTACTTTTTATTTTATATTTCCTTATGATGTTTATAGTATTATATGTATCATCCTGTTACTTTCATTCTTGTTTTTGCTTGAATGTTTTGGAAAATTAATAAAAAAAATGTAAAATTTAAAAAAAAAGTAGCAGATTGCAGACAAGATGGTAAGAAGAATTTGAGCCCATAGAGAGATAAAAATATACTTGGAAGAAAGTTGAAAAGAAAAAGATCAGTGTTAGAGATGGATGTAGAGGAAAGAGGAGAGAAATAGCAGATGATCTTGAGACCCTGGAAAGAGTTAAGAGAAGATACAGAAAAGTAGAAACCAAAGACTGGAACCAACATGATTAGAAAATAAAATGGACAGACCACAAAGGTAGTTTAATTTTGTTTAGAAGCCTGATAACTTCACCACTGCTGATTTTTCTGGGCTTTTCCAGCCTGGGCACTATGATCTTGAATTCATAGCTATTGGGATTAGTTTTTATCATTTTATCTCTTCCGTCCTCATCAAAAAGCTGGTCATAGCAAAATAAATCCAGTGTGCAGGTATTTATAATGGTTTGTTTGTTTTGTGGGTGTGTGCGTGAAAGTCGTTTTAAGGTTGTTTCCATATTGTCCGCTTAGACCAATCCAAACAAGTGGGTTGCGTTCCCCTATCAGCAGATTGGTGGAGACAAAGAACCAATGAAAATCCCAGGTATCAATTACATCACTTCTACACCTCTATTCCCCTCTGCCACTAGAAGTCCCTTTAATATTTCTTTGTCTCCAGCAGATGGTGGGTAGATTTTCTCCTCTCTGAAGAAAATCTAAAGATTGAGAGTAAAAGAATGATTAAATGCTTGTGAACAACCAGTTTGAGAAACAAAGGTGACTCTCCCAAATGGCTACCCCCTTTTTTATGCTATGGATCACATTTTTATAATATATATCAATGTTTTTTCAATATCACTACACATGCATGCCATCTTTAAGTTTTTGTCTTGTATAAATTAGGTTTGCATGATTTCAATATGGTTTTCCTTTTTATCAATGAGTTTTACTTTTATTTATCTTAATTTAATCCTTTTTAATCATTAACAAAATTAATGTATTGATTTGGTCGATGTTTTAATTTGTAATGTTGTTACACCCCTGACGAAGGCAATAGCCAAAATATGGCCGTGTCAGGTGTGGCTTTGTTGACCCCCTAATAAAGAATTGCCATAATTGGTTGACTCCTATCCTGGTTTGTACCTAACTTCAGACTGGTCTGGTGCTTTCTATCTGCCAAGGTCCTCGTACTTTCCTGTTGGACTACTGGTTGTGTGAGGTTTGCCATGTTTCTCCCATATGCTTTGGGATGAATACTGAAGGGGCTTCTAGTGGCTGAGACGAATAGACATGAGAGTGATGTCATCGAATCCTGTACTTTTCATTTGTTCTTTGTCTCCACCAATCTGCTGGTAGGGGAACACAACCCACTTGTCCGGCTGGGCAAGTCTAGCAGGACTCAAGGAAAGTACATTAACTGGTAAGTAAACTGTCACCTTAATGATTGTTATGTTTATTTTATTGTGTATGTATGTTTGGGAGCCACTTAGTATTTTAGATGGGTAGCATATACATTTTAAGATAAATACAATTTATGCAAATGAGGCCCAATTGATATGTAAAATTTATGCAAACGAGGCACCACATTGAGTCTCCACACATGGCCCCGCATCATCCTCAGGCCGCCCCTGTCTACATGCCAGGGAACATAGGGGAGCACTCATGTGAGTAAGATATCTGACAATTTTCTCTCCTACTCTGCAGGGGTTTTTCTGCTTTGCTGTGGTTTTCTGTTCTTTGATCCAAGCCATGTTCTGGAGGCAGGAAAACAGCAGTTTGGTGAGTAACAAAAGCATGTAAATGTTCTACCTGCAGCGTCAGCAGTACTATATAAACTAACTAGTGCACAGGCATGTCAGAATGACTAGGGAAAAAGGTATTTACAACTGTCCAAAGAACCACCAGGAATCAACATCGATCTGATGGTACTTAACAACCACAATAACACATGCAGTCACTTCCCTGACTTTATTTCCATCAGAAGTGCACAAAGGCTAACCCAAGGGTTTCTTCTGCCCCAGGCAGAAACACTAGGTGAGCCATACCACCCCCACCAAGCCGCGCTGTCGGTGCTGTCTTGGGGGGGTGCGGCAGGCACTGGTGGCGGCAGCAGTATTTTAAAAGCGGTGGCTTTGTGCCGCCGCTTTTTGGCCTGCTTTTCTGACACCCCTTCGACAGCAAGTTGTGTTGGAGGGGGATCAGATATGGCAGGTCATGTTGTGCCGCAGGCAACAAAGCGGCAGTATGAAGCTGCCCACCCAGGTCGGCTGCCCTAGGCGGCCACCTAGCTCACCTAGTGGATGGGCTGGCCCACCAAACTGCCATTGGCATCCTGACTTCCCTCCCATCCCATGATCGGCATCTGACTGCCCTCCTATCTCCCCTCCCCGATAGATACCCAACCCCCCTCTAACTCTCCCTCCCCCTCAATAAGGCAGCAGATCAATCTCCCAACACCCCTATCCTTTGGCACTGACCAGGGATATTCCTAGTGGGTTAGTGGGGGGACAGGAGCAACCTCTGGATGTTCCTGCCCTGTTACCTGCCTGGGTTCAAAATGGTGGCTCTGACCCTTATCAGTAGTACCTCAAGACTACATACCTCCAGAGGTCTTCTGATTTTTATAGATCACTTCTCATGTGCCTACTCCCACTGGGGTGTCCATTCGGTTGCAGATCTTTGTGCATTCCACAGGGTGTGTATGGCGGGTTCCAGGGAGGGGTATTTATTTTAAACACCAGCCCCTTCAACACAAGCTGTGCTATCCATTTTGTATAATAATGAGCATCTCTGCATCCAGCACATCTCATTAAATTTTAATGTGTATTGGATCAGATTTTATTTCTAAATAAAAAGAAAATGGCATGGTATAGCTCTCCGGAGCTTCACTACCTTTCCTGTACCTGCTAACGCAGGAACCAGAGGAGCCGCAGCTCCAACTCAACCTCCCACAGTCTTGCCCTTGAACTTCTTATAGACAGAGTGTAGCAGGCTATCTTCAGCATCTTGCCAACATCTTACCAGAAGCACAACAGTCTTACGGCATGAGAGCAGACGGGCTTGGGAAATTGACAGCAAACACTTGCTAATCAGGGTCAGAAATCTGGAGGCCAGCCAGGAGCTGGTGCAGTGGGAACTTCACAAACTCTATTTACTACTGAACATTTTTATAGCGCTACCAGTCTTACGCAGCACTACACACACATATGAGGCTGTTATCCACAAGTATTCCAACCAGCACGCAACGATGCAGTGAATGCAACGTACAGGGAGAACGGTAACTAAGAGTGTCTTCCCAACCAATAAAGAAAAGTAGTGAAGATTTATTATTGATTTATTTATGGCTTTTTATATTCCGCACTATAATACCTAGGCAGATTACAAGATAACATACACAATATGCAGGCTATTCCTAATAAAACTATGTAACAACGAGATCGGTTTAGGTGTCTTCTTTCCTGACCACATTTCCATAACAGAAATTAAACGCCAGATTATAACCAGAGAGAAGAATATTGATAGGTTTTGCCGAGTAGGAGTGCCTGGCTGAAGCTGCTGATCTGATAAAGCTTTTCATTCTTTCTTTTTACATCTGCTTTTTCTACGATCATTTCTTTCTTCACTACTTGCACAATTCTTCCTTTTTCTTGTGATCTCGCCCTCGTCTTCCTTTGTTCTCCTGCATTCACCTTTGCATCTTTCTGCTCAAAAGTTTTGTTTCTTCTCCTTTGTCCCCTTTTTTGGTTCCAGTCTTCCCCCACTCTATTCCACCACTCTCCATTCTAGACACTCAACTTCATCAGCATCCATAATGCTGGAGAGAGTACCATGATATCCCATTGTGCGGATATCAGTCCGCATGCATCAGGGCCAGATTTCTTGCCCAAGTGCTCATAGGCATTCGGAGGGGGGGGGGGGTGATTGATGGCAAGGGGAGGGATCTTGTTCTCTGGTAATGGTAGCGGGGAAAAGGGAGAAGAGCTGCTCTGTGCCACCCCCTCAGAATCTGACATCCTCTCTTAACTTCCCCAGAGCGGCAGCAACACTCTTGGCAGCCCTACGGATAATGCTTTGCCCCTGGAAAGGAGGGGTAAAGTAGCGTCGGCATCTGTGAGGTTGTCAAGTGAATGAACAGGCGCTTTCCTGGCACTGTTCACTGTTGCTGCTTCATCTCTGAGAGCAGCCTGGCATGAGGCACTGGAGATGCCGGCAGCGCTCCTGCACCTATCAGACTGGAATAAAAGATGAACTTTTTAACACAATGGCATGAAATAGAATAACACTTTACATTCATCTTATTTTTGTCTTATATGCTGTCCATTTGTGCTAACTTGGCTTCCTGCCTTCAATGTTATTTCAAGGAGCTCTGCAAATGTCTGCCCTATGGATTTGCTTTCCCGGAGTATCTAATTTGTTTTTGGTTCGGAAATAACTTTTCCATCAGCTATTTTCATTCTGGACAGAAATCCAGAGCCAAGTAGGATCCCGGAAAGAAGAACCTGAAACCTTTGAGGGTTTGCTGCTCCCTAAAACACTAAAAATTTTGGTTGGAAATTGTAATTTATCTCACACAATCAATAGCTCATCAAAGAGATAAATATGTCTTATCTATATCAGCCCTAGAGATGGCAAACGATCTGACAAAAAAATAGTTATTCTTTCTATCTCTAGTGATCCCTAAAACACAGCATGGCATGGAGACCGCCTTCCAGAGACCACTACTTTATTTCTCTGGCTCCCCTTTCTTTTCCCTTTCGTACCATCTCTCTGGGCACTGCTGTGTTGCTTATGCAGGGCAATAGGAGCTTTATCAATCTTGGCACTTCTGTGCCCTAATATATGATCAAGTAACTTCTCAGATGAAGTAATAGAAACATAGAAACATGACAACAGAAAAAGACCACATGGCCTATCTAGTCTGTCCTTCCATATCAACCACTACAACAATCCCCTTTTTCCTTTAGAGATCCTCTGTGTTTGTCCCATGCTTTTTTGAATTCTGAGACCGTCCTCATCTCTACCATCTCCACTGTGAGACTATTCCATGCATCTACCACTCTTTCCGTAAAGAAATATTTCCGCATATCACTCCTGAATCTATCCCCCTTTCACCCTCATCCTATGTCTCCTCGTAGCAGAGCTTGCATTCAATCAAAAGAGGCTCTCCTTCTGTGCATTTATGCCATGGAGGTATTTAAATGTTTCAATCATATCACCTCTATCCCACCTTTCCTCTAAAGTGTACATATTAAGATCCTTAAGTCTGTCCTCATATGCTTTATAATGAAGACCACTAACCATTTTAGTAGCCACCCTCTGCACCGACTCCAACCTGTTTATATGCTTTTGAAGGTGCGGTCTCCAGAATTGCACACAATACTCCAAATGAAGTCACACCAATGACTTATACAGAGGCACTATCACCTCCTTTCTTCTGCTGGCCATTCCTCTCCATGTGCACCCAGGCATCCTTTTAGCTTTCGCTGTTTGCTTTTCAACCTGTTTAGCTACTTTAAGATCATCAGACACAATCATGCCTGGGTGTCTACTCTATTGCAGATTTTAGTATCATCCGTAAAGAGGCAAACCTTACCGGACAGCCCTTCCGCAATATCACTAACAAAGATCTTAAAAAGAATCGAACCAAGGACAGATCCCTGGGGCACAACACTGGTAACCTCCTTCTCCTCAGAGTGAGCTCCATTTACCTGTACCCTTTGTTGCCTCTCACTCAACCAATTTCTAACCCAATCAGTAACTTTAGGGTCTATCCCTAGGGTGCTTAGTTTGTTTATAAGTCATCTGTGCGGAGCAATGTCAAAGGCTTTACTGAAATCTAAATACACCACATCAAGAGCTCTCCCTCAGTCCAGCTCCCTGGTCACCCAGTCAAAGAAATCAATCAGATTTGTCTGACAAGACCTACCACTGGTGAAGCCATGCTGCCTCGGATCTGGTAATCCATTGGATTCCAGAAACCTCACTATTTTCTTTTTCAGCAGCGCTTTCAATAATTTACTCACCACAGAGGTTAAACTAACTAGCCTGTAGTTTTCTTTTTTTTTGGTTTAAATAAATATTTATTATAAAATAAAGTAAGAATACAAAGTCAAGTCCACGTCAAGAGGACAATCACCTGAACCCAAGACAAAAAAACTAAAGAAAGGGATCCAAAACTACATTTAGCCCAATTATACATGGAAAGGAAAGGAAAGAAAAACCACTTCACAAAGATTTCTTACTAATCAAAAACGCCTCACATTACCCGACATCAAGGAAAACATACTTAATATCCTCTAACACCACTATACATTTACATGGATATTTCAAAAAGAAGGAAGCCCCAATGGCCAAAATCCGATCCTTCAAAGCCAGAAAAGCCTTATGACGAGTCTGGGTGGTCCTACTTACATCCGGAAAAATTTGTATAGAATCTCCACAAAAAACCTGATCCTTTTTTGAGAACTATGTTCGCAAAATCATACTTTTATCCTGAAGTGAAAAAATGAAACTACCAAAGTAGCACGCTGAGAGATCATATCAGTAGAGGACTCCAAAAATTGTGAAAAATCTAAGGACTCAACGCCATTGGGGTTCCCTTTCAACACTTGATCTGGAGAAGAGGTCATAACAGAGGAACGCAAAGGAACATAATATAATGAAGAAACCTTAATAGAATCCACATCCTTAATTAACAACACTTCCTTAAAATATTTTTGTAACAATATCAAGGGAGCCAAATAATGAGTACGGGGAAAATTTAAAAAACGCAAATGTTTAGAGCGATTAACATTTTCAAGAGCTTCCAACTGATAATGCACAGAAGCGCTGTCCTTAGTAAATGAAGAAACTGCAGCTTCCACTACAGAGAAACGATCCTCCAATTTAGACAGGAATTTATTATTTTTAAAATGCAATGCCTCATGTTCTGAGAGCTTATGTACCACCTGTGAAGAAAACTGCTCAACTTGGGAGAAGGAAGCAATAAAGGAACCTTCCATACGCGCGACCAACTCCCAAATATCCCGTAAAGAAACCTCAGCAGGTACAGACACTTCCGATACACCAGAGGAAAAAACCACTGGGGAAGGCATTTTAACTGTCTGTTCTCCCAATGCCGTTAAAGATGAGGCACCTTGAACACCTAAGGGACTTCCACCAGGAGCTCTCACCCTGGCAGAAGCTTCCTCAGCAACTACCACTTCCTTTCCGGGGTGGACAACCCCCAGCGTATGTAAGGACGCATCAGACACAGTACTCACGGACTCCTCAGAGAGTTCTTTTTCTGAAGACGATTTTCCAGCTCCTAAAAGATGATGATCCATAGGGCCAACTGTTTTCCCAACTTTGGCAGGAACAGCTGGAAACACCTTTTTCCTCCGTCTGCCCATAAGACTATGTAGAAGGCTCTTCAAGGCTCCGAAGGGGCTCCAAAGGGGCATTACCTGCCCCTTAGGTTACGCCCCTTCGGGCACGCACCCACGGGTACGCGCCCGCGGGTCGCGTTCCGCGGCGGGCGACGCTGAAATAGTGGCCAGAAGAGGGTGGGGACTCCGAGCTCCTCCTCCACCTAAAGTGCCGCAACCAGGATCCAATTGAAGCAAAAAATGCAGGTAAAGTGTCCCACTAGATCAGCGGCGGGCCGACGCTGAAATAGCGGCCAGAAGAGGGTGGGGACTCCGGGCTCCTCCTCCACCTAAAGCACCGCAACCGGGATCCAATTGAAGCAAAAAATGCAGGTAAAGTGTCCCACCAGATCAGCGGCGGGCCGACGCTAAAATAGCGGCCAGAAGAGGGTGGGGACTCAGGGCTCCTCCTCCACCTAAAGCACCGCAACCGGGATCCAATTGAAGCAAAAAATGCAGGTAAAGTGTCCCCAACTAGCCTGTAGTTTTCAACCATATCCTTCCTTCCACTTTTGTGTAAAGGGACCACATGTGCCTCTCTCCAGTCCTCTGGCACCACTCCCGACTCCAATGAGGCATTGAAAAGGCAGTCAAAGGAGCCACTAGAACATCCCCAAGTTCCCTCAGTATTCTTGTGTGTATCCCATCTGGTCCCATCACGTTGTCTACTTTAAGTTTAACTAGTTTCTCACAAACACAGTTTTCTGAAAATTGTTCAAAATGCCTCTCGCTTCTGTTCCTTTTTGTGGGTGTTTTCTGAGGTCCTGCTCTTGGTTTTTCATCTGTGAACACAGAACAGAAATATTTGTTAAGCAATTCCACTTTATCCTCATCAGCTTCTACATCTTCCTCCCCTTCACCCTTGAGTCTGACAATGCCACTTTTGCCCTTCCTCTTCTCACTAACATATCTGAAAAAATGTCTTATCCCCCCATTTTATTGCTTTGCCTTTTTCCTCCTCTTTTTGAATCTTTGCTTTCCTGACTACTTTGCCAGCTTCCCTAAGTTTTTCCAAATATAGATGCCTGTCTTCCTATCTCTGTGATCTCATGTGTTTCATGAAGGCCTCCTTCTTTTTCTTCACCTTTTCTGCTACTTCTTTTGAAAACCATAGCGGTCTCCTTTTCATTTAACCTTTATTTACCATTTTAACAAAAAGGTTGGTTGCCCTTAAAATATCCCCTTTCAGTTTTTGTCCACTGTTTTTCTACATCCCCCAGCTGTTCCCATCCTGTTAATGACTCCCTGAGGTATTGACCCATCTTGGCAAAGTTAGCTTTCCTAAAGTCTAAGACCCACGCTTTTGAATGGATTCTAACAGCCCTAATCCTAATACTGAACCACACCATCTGGTGATCACTGGATGCAAAATAATATCCCACTATAACATCAGAAACACTTTCACCATTGGTAAGCATCAAGTCCAGTATGGCCCCTTCACCAGTTCTGTTACCAGTTGCCTGAATAGTTCTCCCTGTAGAGAATCCAAGATCTCCTTACTTCTAGATGATACTGCAGCAGGGGTGTGCCAGTCAACATCTGGCATATTGAAATCTCCTATCAGTAGCACTTTCCCTGTCCTGGCAATGCTGTGTATGTCTTCAATTAACTCTTCGTCCACCTCTTCTCCCTGCGAGGGAGGTCTGTATATCATGCCAATGTGAACATATTTCTCTTTCTCTCTTTCTAGTTTAACCCACATTGCGTCCTCTCTCCCTTTTAAGCCCTGTATTTCTATAGCTTTAATATTACTTTTTTACATATAGTGTCACTCCTCTCCCCTTCTTCCTACCCTGTACTTTCTGAATAAAGTATAGTCTGGTATAGTTACATCCCAGTCATGGTTGTCCGTGAACCATGTTTCTGTTACTGCCACTAATCCAAGTCAGCCTCTCACATTAAAAACCTCAACATCTGGGATCTTATTGCCCATGCAACAGGCATTTATACACACTGTTTTCGATATGTTGCCCCTTTTACCCATTTCCATAAAGGTATTTAATGTTTCACCTATCTGGGTTTTTTCACTTAACTGGGGGCTTTCTTCACCCATCCCAAATGAATCTAGTTTAAAGTTCTCTTCTGTAAGTTAGCCAATCTGCTACTGAAGACACATCTACCCTCATTGGACAGATGGACACCATCTCTGCTTTGCAACCCTTGGAACAGCATCCCATGGTCCAGGAAACCAAAATGCTCTCGATGATACCATCCACGCAGCCATGCATTCTTCTCCAGGATGTGAGTTTCTCTGCCTTGACTTTTACCCTCAACAGGGAGAATTGAAGAGAATACCACCTGCGCCCCTATCTGCTCCATCCTCTGTCCCAGAGCCATGAAGTCACTTTTGATATGCTCAGAGGGATACCTGGCAGTATCATTTGTGCTGACATGGATGAGCAACATCGAGTAATAGTCAGTGGGCTTGATGAATCTCGGTAAACTCTGCATAACATCTCAGATTTTGGCACCTGGCAGACAGCATAACTGGATATCAAGTCTGGTTGGCAGATGGATACCTCAGTACCCCTCAGAAGTGAGCCACCAACCACCACTACCCTTCGCTTCCTTGTGATCACTGATTCTACAAATTTGCGGTGCTCAAACTCTGGTTCTTCCCTTTTTCAGGGATGCTTTCACCTCTTCCACTTCCAGGGCTACATAATGGTTCTTCAATTCAATGACTGGAGGAGTTGGATTGGTGATTCTGCATGCCCTGGTGCCTCGTGTCCAACCTTCGTCATTCTGTAGGCTCCCATCTTCTCCTCTGCTGGAGAGCTTGAATGTTTCAAGAAGCATCTCATCAATGTACTTCTCACAGCTTTGCCACCTCTTCTCTGAGCTTCTCCACTTGTTTCCTGAGATTTTCAGCATGCAGGCATCCTGCTTATGGAACCGGTCCTTCAACTGGCACTGGGATCTCTGTCTGGACAGAGGCAGAAGCTGTAATGGGGCAACAGCTTTGGCGATATGATTTTTCCCAGCCATTGTTCAGTTGGTGGAGCTTAGATACCTGTTGAAGCAAAAGAGAGAGAGACTTACCAAAGTACCAGCCAGTTTCCCAGTTGTCCTTTCAGAGAAAAAGCAGTTAACTTCTTTTAAGTGTGTTCTAAATTAGCTGTTCCGAGTCACTGTGTGTAGCTAATTGAGGAGGTGCCCTATAAAGCACGACTGCTCATTAGGGGTAGGTAAGAGTTGGGGAAGAAGGGAGGGAACTAACACCTGATGAGATGTCAGTAGCTTCAGAGAGCTTAGAAAGATACTAAAAAGAAGAGTTTTAAACCTACACCACTAAAGAAAATATTTCCCCTTTTCAACTAAAGCACCAAAAAGAATGTAACTTTATTTTAAAAATGTATCAAAACCTTTTTAAGAGCTCTCAAGCAGATAACTAGTAATTAAAAGCCACACACTCTTACCTTTGCTTGAAATGTATAGCCCCTGTTAGGAATGCCTCAACAGTGCAGGGCTCTGAAGCCTTTTATGCAGGTCTCAGCTGCTCTCAGTTTTTTCACAGGCTAATCAGGCCCACTAACTCCTGATGAGGGTCAGTAGCTTCAAAGAGCTGAGAAAGATACTAAAAGCAGAGCTTTAAACCTATACCACTAAAGAAAATATTTCCCCTTTTGAACTAAAGCACCAAAAAGAATGTAACTTTATTTTAAAAATGTATTGAAACCTTTTTAAGAGCTCTCAAGCAGAGATCTAGTAATTAAAAAACACACACTCTTACCTTTGCTTGAAATAATTTAGAAAGAATTGATCACTATAGGAAGGAACTTGAAGGATGGTGGGAAACAAAGGATGAGACATGCAGAACTTATAATACACAAAAGTTCCCTTTTGCATTAGGACATCAAGAAGGGAATTGAAATATCCAGGTCAGGATGATAGCAATTAAGCCGGTATTTTACAAAAGGCGCTGCTGAATGCATAAACTTTTGTAAAATATGTGCAGCAACTTCTGTCACAGAAACAAGACACCTTGTTTCATTTGACCATTCGCTCCTTAGCTCTGTCATGGTTGTTGAAGAGAAATCATTTTTTCAGTTGCCTGTTGAGACACGTTTTCTAAGGAGCTACTTGAATCAAAGAAACCAGAAGCTCAAGTGGAAGAGATCTATTATGTGCTGCATAGACCAATGAATGAAGGAATGTTTCCCACTAAAATGATGAGACTATCTTTACTTATCCGAATCTTGAAAATGTATCTAGTTATACCTTGCCAGTTCTAGGTGAGTCAATCACTGAGAACCAAAGCTGAGAAAGGGTTAGTAGAGGAAAGAATTCTTTCCCATGTAAAGAAGTTTGCCTGCTTTACTGTGGTGGAGAAACTGAGAATGACTCTCCCCTTCACCCTCCGTCCTTCCGACTACTGTCACACAGTGTATGTGAGCTGTCCCAGCGAGAATAAAAGAGGAAGAAATGATGAGGCAACCTTTGGATACCCTTCCCTACAGGTTTCCCCCCAGTCCAGTTCCTAAGATATCTAGAACGTTCCTCCCTGCTTCAGTGTCCTATAACAGAGCTGAGCCTGCCCATGGAAACCAGCATGTGGAAATGGGAGGATTTCCAGAGAATGCTACTCTGGAGGTTTGCGATTTCAGTTTTCTTTCTACAATATAGCAGGGGTGCACAAGTTCAGTCCTCGAGGGCAGCAAACAGGTCAGGTTTTCATATCCCTCATAAATACGCGTGTAGTAGATTTGCATACAACAGAGGTAGAGTGCATGATAATCTGATCTAGAAGAAATGTGGCCTCTAGAACCTCTACTCTGTCAGTCTCCCTACTTCACACACACACTTCCCATTCAGCAATACATAGTCCATGTGATACCATGTGTACACCAATACATACAGATAATTTCCTCTCTCCGTTCATAAACACTTATTTACCACCCACACACTTCAGTCCCATATATGTAAATGTGTGTGTGTTAGTTGTAGCACAATTATACACAGGTACATTTCCAGTTGACTTTCTGCCCTCTGAACCGAGCAGTCAGGTAACCATATCTGTTTCTTTTTTGCAGGTGGAAGATACAATAATAGACGTCTATGATTTTGTGTATGATGAAGTTCTAAGGAACCTCTCTGGGACCAAGAGGCAGGAGCTTATGGCCATTCACAACACGGTAAGTCTATAAGCAGCCAGGTTAGGCTCCATTTTTCCAACTTGCACTGTGAACTCTTCCAGTAATCTGGTAGCCATCGCACTATTAGGGGAATGCTTATTAAGCTGAGCAAATATTCAGCAGATATGCTTTGAATGCAAAAGTCAACGTGCAATATATGCAACTGTTGTGCACGCTTAGGGATGTGTACAACAGCAGATATCGCGCTGATTCATACCCTAATACCCACCAGCAGTAGTCGCACTTATCGCAGATGCACTTAACGTCACCCATTGAGACAATCCCCTTGCTAACTGCAGTGTGCAGTATCCCACCCATTTACCTCCCCATAATGCACTAAGCAGATACAGTAGCACAGAATTGACCCTGCACTGTCTGTTTCGGTGTGTGCTAGCTGTTTGCGCAGCCCCCCAAAAGCTGATTAGCACATGCTGAAGCGGGCGTTAACAATTAGCATAACATAGTAAACATCCCCCTTAGTTTTAATCCTTGATAATAAAGAATGTGAGTTACAAAGATAGGGAAAGCCAGTTGAATGATAACATTGGGAATGCTATTTCAAAGACTTGCCTAGGTAACTCCTTCTTTCAGAATAGAAGGGGATCCACATGAATGCTATCAGATGATGTCACCACTAGTGTGTCTGATTTATCCTGCTGTCCACAGAGAACCATCATTATAGTTAAGCAACTTTGCTTTATTGAAGGAAATCCATAATAAAACCAGTCCTTGGAAGTCTAGAGACTTGTCAGTGTCTTGATATGTATGAGAAACTTTGAATTTCAGTGTAGCCAGCCACAGGGTCTATGAGCCATGGATTGTTCCAATGGAAAAAAAATCCTTACAGAGCCTCTTTTTTACCGTGGTAGCTGGTAGAGGTGTGCAGGCAAACAAATTCATTTTGTTAAATTTATTTTGTCCTTTTCAGATTTGTTTTTTTGTTTTTTAATACAATTTCATTTTTGGGGTCATTCTGAGCTGCTATAGCGGGGATGGACATCCTGTTGGGGCATCCATCCCCGCTATTTGGCCCCTTTGCATCCCCAGCTAGCCTCCCCATATGAACAAGGGAGGTGGGAAGGGGTGGAGTTAGGGCGGGCAGTGGGCAGTCTGTGGCCCTGGATGTACAGGGCCGATTCTGATGTTGGCCCTGTACATCTGGGACTGGCAGACTGAATGGGGAACTTATTCCACTTCTGAGGTGGAAAAGTTCCTCTGAACGTCAGGGGACAGCTGACCTGGGCAGTAGAAAGAATCGGAAGGGGTGCAGGTGATTCCCTGCAGCCTGACCCTGGCCTTGGGAGGCCAGATCAGGGTACAGGCTGAGGTGAATTGAAGAACAGGTTGACTGAGTTAGCCGGGTAAAGGCCTGTATTGTCAGGCCGGCCGGAATCAGATCCCAGCCTGCACGTACAGGCCTAGTTGCAATTATGATCCCACGGGGCTAGATGTACTCCACGGGATCAGAATCGCGTCTGCCTCTGTGCGTCCAATTCTGATCAGGGGCCTGGGGACATCCTGATCAGAATGAGGCCCTTTGTGATTTGTTTTATAAATTTAGATTTCAGAGCAATTTTGTTAACTATAGAGGCGACTGTGGCTGCTGCCCAAACAAAGCACATAGATAAAATGTTACTGGAGGTTTCAGGCAAACAACAAAAACACAATGGCTTTTTTCTTACAACAGAGGCTGACCTTGAATCCGAAACCTTTGAGTTAGAAAGTGGGAATTGTGCAGAAACAGCTATCATATCTACATAGAGGCTGACTCAAATCAGCCTGCCCTTAACTGTGTCTTGTATTGCTAGTGATCTTTATTCCTGTTTACTGATTGGCCCAAAGCTTGTCTAGTTTGGAGCTCTGTGCAAAACCCTTCCTGGAGTTTTTTCCTTGTGGATCTATTGATTCTTGCTGTGGAGACTTACTCCAAAGACTTTTCTTTTTCTGTGTTCTTGTGCCAGAAATTCTGTGAAACCATGTCATAGGCATATACCAAGTTTAATCCAGATCCTAGATGTTCAATTAGTGAACCAGGATTTTCTTAATTCCAAAGAAATAATGAGATTTAAGGACAACATTGGATTTGTGGGGCCTGAAATGTATATGGTTAGAGAGTTCAAAAATGAACTGCCTATAGGCCAGGCTGCCGATGGCTGGACTCTATGAAGATCAAGGATGGATATAAACACATCCTAATCCATCTCTTGTACTGCATATTCCTCTGCTTTATACTGCATACTATAAAAATCGCAAAAGCAAACTCCCTCATAGATTAATAAGGAATTAATTACCCGTATGTATCTAATAATTATCACCTTCGGAAAAATAAATAATTATCATACCACAACCTGTGAGATAAAGCAGTCACTCAATGGCTGCATAGTTGTCTTTCACAATTTATTGAACTGCAAATAGAAAGCCCCTGAAGCAGAGCATGAAACCTGTGGGCAAGTCGGGCTAGAGTTGGTGTTTTTTGGCAGTTGAAAGGCGTACAACAATGGTAGATGGTCAGCAAGTTAAAGTAGAGGTGTGCGCAAGTGGACATTTAAACAGCTAAGTAAAAGCTACATTTTATTTATTTATTTTATTTAACAGTTCTTATATACCGCCTTTCATGATATCAAGGCGGTTTACATTGAAGAAACTGAAATTACATTGAACAGGGCATTATAACTTGGAGATAACTATTTTACAGGGAACATGGGCTATGGAGGGTTAAGTGGCTTGCCCAAGACCACAAGGAGCACCTGTGGGACTAGAAACCCCAGTCCTTCTGGCCCAAGGTTGATGTCCTCTAGTGGGATTTGAACCCCGACCTTTTCTTGTGAAGGAAACGTTTGAATGCAATGCGGTGTGAATTGAGAGTATACGCACACACTATTTTGGACATTTCTATTCACCAGAGGCAGATATTGTCAGACAAATCTGATTGGTTTCTTTGACTGAGTAACCAGGGAGTTGGACAGTGGGAGAGCCCTAGATTTGGTGTATTTAGATTTCAGTAAAGCCTTTGACACTGTTCCTCACAGGCAACTTATAAACTAACTGAGCACCATAGGGATGGACCCTAAAGTTGGGTTAGAAATTGGTTGAGTGGGAGGCAACAAAGGGTACTGGTAAATGGAGCTCACTCTGAGAAGAAGGAGGTTATCAGTGGTGTGCCACAGGGATGTGTCCTTGGTCAGATTCTTTTCAACATCTTTGTTAGTGATATTGTGGAAGGGCTGTCGGGTAAGGTTTGCTTGTTTGCGGATGATACCAAAATCTGCAATAGAGTAGACACCCAGGAAGGTATAGATAACATGAGGAAGGATCTAGAATTTGGCAGCTGAAATTTAATTTTAAAACATGCTGGGTTATGCATTTGGGCTGCAAAAATCCAAAGGAGCGGTACAGTGTAGGAGGTGAGGTACTTCTGTCCACAAAAGAAGAGCGTGACCCGGGCATGTCTGACAATCTTCAAGTAGCTAAACAGGTAGAAAAGGCGACGGCAAAAGCCAGAAGGATGCTTGGGTGCATAGGGAGAGGAATGGCCAGCAGAAAAAAGGAGGTGATAGTGCTTCTGTATAAGTCTCTGGTGCGACTTCATTTGGGACATTGTGTGCAGTTCTGGAGACCGCACTTTCAAAAGGACATAAGCAGGTTGGAGTAGGTGCAGAGAATGGCTACTAAAATGGTTAATGGTCTTCGTTATGAAGCATGTGAGGACAGACTTATAGATCTTAATATGTATGCTATAGAGGAAAGATGACATGGGGCGATATGATAAAGACATTTAAATACCTTTGTGGCATACATGCACAGGAGGGTCTCTTTCAATTGAAGGCAAGTTCTGCTACAAGGGGACATAGGATGAGAGTGAAAGGGGATAGACTCAGGAGTAATATGCAGAAATATTTTTTTATGGAAAAAGTGGTAGATGCGTGGAATAGTCTCCCAGTAGAGGTGGTAGACACGAAGACAGTATCTGAATTCAAAAAAGCATGGGACAAACACAGAGGATCTCTAAAGGAAAACATGGGACTATTGTAGTTGATATGGAAGGGCAGACTAGAAAGGCCACGTGGTCTTTTTCTGCCGTCATGTTTCTATATTTCTATTTTACAGTTGAAAGGAAACACCTGTAAATAAGTCCTTTATAGAACCATGTCATAGTCTCAATTGAGGGTTTTTTAAACTAATTTTATATACAATTAAAAAGAAAAACGAATTAACTGACTATTGAGAGTTGCAGAACTGATGACTGAAAGGGGGAGCATTTCCCAACAGTTTTTCCCACGGTTCCATTCTGATGGTTCTCTACACATATAAATATTTATTTTTCTGAAGGTGATTATTATAGGACACATATGGGTAATTAATTTCTTATTAATCTATGAGGGAAGTTTGCTTTGCGATTTTTATGTTATGACTTCTTGCTCCATCACAAGTGTTTGTTTTTTTCATGGTTTGAAGTCATACTGCGTACTGCCATTTGGTCTCTTGGGGGCACCAAGAGCATTCCCAAAATGTCTGGTGGTCGTAGCTGCTCATTTACAGAAAGAGAGATTTTGCACACATCAGTTTATACACATTTACCTTGTGCATATTCATTGTGAATATCCTGAAAACCCAACTAGCTATGGGATCCCCAAAATACGTTTGTGAAGCCCTGGGCTAAACCAACACCAATTCCCCTTCCTAAGTCTCCCACCTTACCTCTTACTACTAATACTATTACTGAGCATTTGTATAGTGCTACAAGATGTATGCAGCACTGCACAGACATGTAAGAGACAATCCCTGCTCATCAGAGCTTACAATCTAGTTAAGAAAGACAATACAATAGGTGTAGACAGGGCTAAAACAATGGGGAATGGTAAAGAACAAGGAGATCAGGTGATTCAAGATCCAAAAGCAGCAGCGAAGAGGTGAGTTTTCAGCCTGGATTTAAAAGGGTCAGAGAAGGCGCCTGGCGTACAGATACAGGTGGTTTGTTCCAGGCGTAAGGTGCAGCAAGATGAAAGGAGCAAAGTCTGGAGTTAGCAATAGAAGAGAAGGGCACAGATAGAAGCAATTTGCCAGAAGATCAGAGTTCGTGAGGCATTCAAGTAGTTTAGAAATGAAGGGAAGGAGGGAGATGGGTCGATAATTAGAAGGACAGGTAGGATCAAGTGAGGGTTTCTTGAGGAGAGGTGTAACTACAGCATGCTTGAAGGCTCAGGGACAGTTGCAGTGGAGAGTGATAGGTTGAGAATATGAGAGATGGAAGGAACAACAGTGAAGGAGATGGGGCTTAGGAGACGGGTGGGGATAGGATCAGAGGAGCAGGTAGTGAATTTGGAGGAAGAAAGAAGGTGTGCAGTTTTCGAGCTCGCAGAAAAGGAAGAGAGGGTAACAGCAGTAGAAGGGGAAAGTTGGGTGACGACGGGGAGGAGGGGAAGAAGGGGAAATAGCTTACTTTGTGGAGAATTGGAGGGTGATCTTGTGGATTTTGTCATGAAAATAGCCAGGGTTTGGATAGGGAGGGAGGGAGGGAGGGGTCAGAGGTGGAGGCACCTTGAGGAGAGAGCTGAGGGTAGTAAAAAGACGGCAAGGGTCAGAGGCAAGAGAGTTAGTCAGATGGACATAATAGTCTTGTTTGGCAAGTGCTATGGCTGACTGGAAAGAGAAGCATGAATTTTGTCTGCAAGGGTGCGAGATTTGAGCCAAGCATGCTCAACTGAATGGGCACAGGGTAGTGGATGAAAGCCCGGGCTGGGGTGTAGTACGCCTCACAGGATGTGACATGGACGAAGCGAGAGCATCCAGAGCAGAGGAGAGTGCAACATTATAGGAAGTTACTGCCTCGTCAACAGACTTAGATGACATAGTGGAGGAAAGAGATGAGGAAAGCGTGGAGGAGAGAGATGAAGAAACTGTGGAGGAGAGAATCAAAGGATCAATAGCATGAAGATTTCTAAATAGGTTGGAGGAGATAGGATGAGGTCAAGGCAGCGGGAGATGAAGAGTGAAGCTTAGCAGGTGATGGTCAGATAAGGGAAGAACTGAAGTACAGAAATTTGAGGGTAAGCAACTAGAGAAAAATACAAGGTCAAGGCAGTGGCCATGCTGGTGAGTGGGGGCAGTAGAGCAAAGCTGGAGATCAAACGAGGAGGTAAGGGAAAGGAGCTTTAAAGCATAAGGATCAGAGGAGTTATAAGCATGAATGTTGAAATCCCCAAGAATAAGAGTGAGGGAAGAAGAATCCAGAAATAAGGAGAGCCATGAGTCGGTCAGTGAGAAAGGTAGAAGTAGATTTGTCAGGAGGTCGATAAATAACAGCTACTCAGCAAGGTAGTGGAGTGAAAAGATGGATAAAGTGTTCAAAAGAGGGAAAGGAGTGAGACTGAGGCAGCGGGAGGGATTGGAATTGACAGGAAGGAGAAAGTAGAAGCCCACCACCACCACCACAGCCAGTGGGACGAGGTGTGTGGGAGAACTGATAAACCACCATGACTGAGAGCAGTGACAGATGCCACGTATTCTGGGAGGAGCCAGGTCTCAGTTAGAGCAAGAACATGGAGAGCATTAGAGATAAAGAGAGCGTGAGTAAAAGCAAGTTTATTTGAGATGAAGTGTGCGTTCCACAAGTCACAGGAGAAAGGGAGAGAGGAAGGGGAAAGGAGAGAAATATATGAATAAGATTAGAGATGTTGCAGAAGATCTCTTCTCAGAGTGTGAGAAAAAGTCTAGGGGAGCCAGGGTTGGGGTTGATATCTCCAGATGAGAGGAGAAGGAGTAGCAGAGTATGGGGCAGAGAGGAGACAGTACGGTGGAAATGAGGGTGAAGTTGTCTCAGAGAGAGAGGAGATGACTGAATGAGAGAGAGAAAGCGATGAAGCTCAAGAGCTGATGAGAGGATAGATGACAGAATGGAGGGGGAAGTGAGGATGGTGGAGGGGAGAAGTGAAGGTGCTGATAGGAGGAGTGATTAGGGAGTATGAAGAAAAGGAAGACAATCTGATGAGGAGCCATAGAAGAGGTCTTAACCCTGCTCCTAGCACTATGGATTACTCCGTACATTTTCAGAATATAATTTTTCTCATTCAATTATCTGAACTATTCTGCTGTTATTATTCCCTTTCAACATTTTGCCTGTATTTTTTAATGCTTCTCTATACTCTATCCTCCTCCCCTCCCCCTCCATGGTATATTATGAATGTTGGCTTCTCATAAGATAGCCTGGTCTGATCATTGTGTTACTAACTTATTAATCTTCATACCTCATGTTTAGTAAGCTTTCTAAGAGGATTAGAAAGCATTCTGACATTAATTTAAGGAGACATGGTTGCCGCAGCTTTCTAATTTGTCCTCGATGAGTTTAGAGACATTGATGTCTGGCATTCTACCTTAAGTAGTCCATTGGAGGATATTGCCCCTCTGCATGAGTTTCTGAATAAGAGGTAAGGCCGCACCTTGGTTTACTAAGGAATTACGGGAGATCTGCAGAAAGTTGAATGACCATGGCGGAAACATCCTGATGCTTTTTCAGTGGCCACATAAGGAAAGTTTAGCAATCGTGACTGCTAAGAAGGAATTTTTTAATAGTAAGATTCAACTAGCTTCTTCAAATTCTACGGCTCTTTTTGCTCTTTTAAAGAAATTAACTATACCAAAATCTTCAGGATTGAACACTATTCCCTTTGCACCTCAAATTCTGGCAGATGTTTTAATCAAGAAAATTAGCAGTTTAATTACTGGCTTCTCATCAGTTACATCGAATAATACACGAACAATCTTTATCTACTGCTTTGTGGGAAATGTTCAGAACTATCTCCGTAGACCAAGCTGCTAGTGTAATGGCATCTTTGAGCGATTCCTCGTGTGCATTAAACCCTACGTTACACCTGTGTTAAAATCTATGAGCCCTGAGTCAGCCAGATCAGTTGCTAACAAATCATTGACTGATCACGTTTTCCACAGGTGTAGTTTGGGGGAGATATGGGGGGGGGGGGCAGTAGCCCTCTCAAGTGTTCCAGACACTAATGGTGATCTGGTACCCTGCCCCCACTCTCAGTATGACTTCCTTATCCCTTGCCCCCCCTCCCCCCAAAGTAAGAAGGAAAGCTACACCGATGGACCAGCCCTGCCTTCAACACTGAAGAAGGCTGGTAGAGTCATTTTGAAAATTCTGTCTTCAGATATTGCAGATCCTAAAAATTATCATCATATTTAATTTTTGACATTCCTGGCTAAGGTTATTGAAAATGTAATGTTGGGGTGGGTCCAGGCGTGGCAAGATGGTAGCAGCAAGTTGGCATGCTGGAGAAGTCTCTCCCTGAATATGGGAAAGAGGCAAAAACCCGAATTGTCCCAGCCAAAGCTTAAGGCTCAGACGCAGGGGGAGCAAAGATGCCATTACAACCCTTAATTATCTCTTTTTCATAAAGGAGACTTCCACACTGGTTTCCTCCGGACCTGCCTTGCTGGGGTCTGCAGCTACACTGGAGATGTCCTCAGACTCCCTTGAGGCAGGGAGGGAGGTTCTTGGCCAGGATGTTGGCAGCGAGTTCTCCGCTGGCATCAGTGCCCCACCCCAAGAACACCAATGCTGAGCCCGTGACCCCGGAAGGTGTTTGGGTTGCGGTGGGAGATGCATATGGAAGAGCAGAAGCAGGAGCCATGGAAGGTCCCTCAGAACCTCAGTGTGGAGGGAATATGGATCTACAGGCCAGTACTTTTGGGACTGTGAGTGCAATTATCGTCTCTGGGTCCCTCAGCTTTATCGGGGTTGGTATCTGAGCGACCATCAGAAATTAATAACGTTATGGGAAGCCATTCAAGCTTATATAAATTTAATATCTCAAGCATTAACCAGCACACTACTCAGTTTGCTGTGGACTTACAGCATTGCCATTCAGACCTCAATTCTTTGGAGGAGAGGGTTGGGGGCCAGGAGACTTAAGGTTTTGGGGGCACATAATAGTGCCCTTATGAAAGAAAATACTGCAATGCATTTAAAAGCGGAAAATTTGGAAAATGCCAATCGTCGTCATAACTTTTGACTACTTAACTTTCCAAAAGCTGCTTCAACCTCTCCCTCTGAGATGTTTAGAAGATACCTGTTTGAGGTTTTGAAAGTTCCAGAGAATTCTGTACCTCCTGTTATTTATATAGCGTAGTTACTCACCTGTAACAGGTGTTCTCCAGGAGCAGCAGGAATCAGTCCTCACTTATGGGTGACGTCGGCGCCGACGGAGCCCTCGCGGAGCAATTTTCCCCAGCTTTCAAAGAAAGCCTTTGGGAATTGCAGCGCGCATGCGCGGTCGGCTTCCCGCCCGAAGGTGCCATCTTAGCCCGTCAGATGACATAGCTAAAAAGACAGCATAAAAAATTTGCAAAAAGAACATAAGCAGAACGATTGCAACTCCAAGCGTAGGAGGGACGGGTAGTGAGGATGATTCCTGCTGCTCCTGGAGAACACCCTGTTACAGGTGAGTAACTACGCTTTCTCCAGGACCAAGCAGGAAGTCAGTCCTCACTTATGGGACTCCCCAAGCTCAAGGCTACCGAGACCCTAAGCACAAAATGAGCTCCCTCTAGCTCAGCAGCACAGAAGGATAGAATCTTCGCTGAATTATCACCCACCGGTAGCCCACATCCGGGATGGAGGGTAGGAGTTGCTCAGACCTCAAAGAGATTACGGAGGACTGCCTGTCCGAAAGCACTGTCCCTACGGGACTCCTCTCGCGAGACAGTAATGGACCGCAAAAGTCTGGCTCGAAGACCAAGTAGCGGCCCGGCAGATGTCTGCCAGCGGAACAGAGCGGAGGTAAGCCACTGACGTGGCCTTTGCCCGAACGTAATGAGCCGTGACTCGACTTTCTAAGGCGGAGTCCGGCTGCCCCATAAGCCCAAGAGATACAGTCCGCCACCCAGATGGACAGAGTACGCTTGGAGAGACCGGGAGCCCCAATTTTATTGGGGTCAAAAGACAAAAAAGCTGAGCAGCTTTACGGTGCCCCGCGTACGGTCAAGGTAGAAGTTCAATGCACCCTTCTACAGTCCAGGGTGTATGGAGGACCGTCTCAGCTCGGCTGAGTGTGGTCTGGGAAAGAAGGTTGGAAGTCACCCCCTCCTGATTCATGTGAAAAGGGGAGACCATCTTTAGGCAAAAAACTTTGGGTGAGTCCGTAGGGACTACCCTATTCTTGTAGAATCGAGTGTAGGGGGGAGATCAGACACGAGGGCCTGCAATTCACTTACACGCGCCTAGCGGAAGTGAGGGCTATCAAGAACAGTGTTTTCCAGACAGAAAACGTAGAGAACAGGTAGCCATAGGTTCAAAAGGCGGACAGGTGATCCGCTGCAAAACCACATTCAGGTCCCAGTCAGGCGCTGGCCGGGCGCAGAGGTGGTTTAAGTAGAAGGAGACCTCGGAGAAACCTCGCTACGAGAGGGTTCATTGGAGAGAGGTCTGCGTCCAATGGCACATGAATTGCTGAAAGAGCACTTAGGTGAACAATGACGGATTTGTACTTAAGTCCCAGATTAGAGAGGTGCAGCAAGTACTGCAAGATCACCGACACCGGGCAGGAGAAGGGATCCTGAGACTGTTGGGTACACCAGACTGCAAAGCGACGCCATTTAAGGGCGTAGCATTTGCCGGTAGAAGGCCGTCGCGAAGCTAAAGACGACCTCCTCCACCTCCGCCGGCAGGGAGAAGGGGAGCAAGGACTACCCTCTCAGCAGCCAGGGCCATAAGGTTGAGAGACCTGAGGTTGGGGTGCAGAAGGGACCCCTGATCCTGAGTGAGGAGATCCGGTTGTATCCCAGAGGGAATGGGCCCACCACCGCCAGTTGCAGCAGGAGAGGAAACCACGGCTGCCTGGGCCAGCGACGGGCCACCAGGATCATGAAGGCATAGTCTCGGAGACCCGTGACAACAGTCCGACAGACCAGCGGGATGGGCGGGACAGCGTACAGAAGGCTCCCCACCACGAGATCAGAAAGGCGTCCGCCGCAACCCGAAGGGGTGTGGCTGACGAGAGCAGAAGCGAGGAAGCTGCCGGTTGTGAGGGACTGGCAAAGAGATCCACCGTGGGGAGACCCCACTTGAGGAAGAGCTTCTGAACTACCAAGGGATCCAGACGCCACTCGTGCGGCTGGAGGACCCTGCTGAGTTTTGTCTGCAAGGCAATTTCTTTCTTGGCCCGGGAGATAAAAACTGCCCTGAGGAGAATGGCCGTGACTGACGGCCCAAGAGCAGAGCTTCTGTGCCTCCCGGCAGAGGAGAAGGAGCCCGTGCCCCCCCTGGTTGGGTCACGTAGAACATGGCAACTTGATTGTCCGTCTGGACAAGGACGGACTGTTGGGAAGTCAGGTGGGAGAAGGCCTTGAGAGCGAGGCGGATCGCCCTGAGCTCCAGGAAGTTGATCTGCTGAGCAGACTCCCACGTGGTCCAGAGGCCCTGAGTCCGTGCCTCTTGGCAATGTGCTCCCCAGCCCAGGAGGGATGCATCGGTGGTCAGCACCCGGGTCGGCTGAGGTGACTGGAAAGGCATTCCGAATATCAGGTTCGGCTGCCGGAGCCACCACCGGAGAGACGAGAGCAGCGGCTCGGAGACGCGCACTAGGTCTGCCAGGCCGCCTGTGGCTTGTCGCCACTGCTTGGCGGAGACACCATTGAGCAGACCGCATGTTCAGGTGGGCATGGGGGTCACATGGACGGTGGAAGCCATATGGCCAAGCAGTCTCAGGAAGCGCCTGGCGGAGACCAGGGGCTGGCTGCGAAAGCGGTCGCTAGGTCCATGAGCCGTTGATGCCCTGTCGAGCGGTAGGTACGCTCGTGCCCGAGGAGGTGTGCGCCTTGCGCCGAGAACTCGAGATCCTGTGAGGGGAGCAAAGTGGACTTTGCGAAGTTTATGACAAAGCCCAAGTGCTGCAGCAGAGTCACCGTGTGCGGCACGTGGCGTTGGTGACCTCGTGAGCGGACGCTGGTCTGTTGTGCCAGTCGTCGATGTATGGAAAGACATAGAGTCCGTTAAGCCGGATTTGGGAAGACACGACCGCGAGACATTTTGTGAAGACTCGCGGTGCGGAGGACAGGCCAAAGGGCAGTACCCTGTACTGGTAATGATTTCCTGCCACCACAAACCTTAGGTATTGGCGGTGGCTTGGGTGGATGAGGATGTGCGTGTAGGCATCCTTTAGATCCAAGGAGCATAGCCAATCTCCCTGCTGGAGGTAGGGCAGAAGGATTCCAAGGGTAAGCATTTTGAACTTCTCCCGCATCAGGAACTTGTTGAGGTTGCGCAAGTCCAGGATGGGTCTGAGGCCCCCTGTTCTCTTTGGTATCAGAAAATACCTTGAATAAAAACCTTGACCTCTCAGGTGGTGGGGCACCGGTTCCACCGCCTGTTCCTGCAGAAGACTTGCTAACTCCTGAAGGAGCAACTCCCTGTGCAGAGGGGGGCGCGAAGGTTCTCCCGGAAAATAGGAGGGAGGGACCTGATGGAAGTGGAGAAGGTAGCCCTCTCGCACGACCTGAAGCACCCAGGCATCTGCGGTGATGCTGGACCACCTGTGGGCGAAGTGAACCAGCCGGCCTCCGGTGCTGGGAGGGACCAGCGGGGGGGGAGAGGCTATGCTGAGCGAGTCAAAAACCCCCTCCCTGCTGAGCAGGGGCTGGTGGTGCAGGCTTGGGGGCTTGCTGCCTACGGGACCCGTTACCCCGTCCCTTGGCCTGCTGGCCCTGTTGGGGAGCTGCAGGGGCCTGATAATGGGGGTACTGTTTGTAGGCAGCCGCCTTCCTCGGGTAAAAGGACTTTTTTCCCGAGCCCTTCTTTTTCTGGGAAGGGGCGGAGGTCTTCCTAGAAAGCCTGGTCCTGGTGAGAGTCTCAGTCTCAATTTGTGCAGCCTTTTCCGCCATGGGCTTGCCAAAGAGGTTTTCGCCTCGGCAGGGGACATCGACCAACTTGTCCTGTACCCAGGGCTCAAGGTCCGACGACTGAAGCCAAGCCTGCGGCGGGCACCGATGCCGGCTGCGGCCACTCTAGCCGAGGCCTCAAGCCAACCTAGGCTGCTCGGGACATGAACTTTGAGCATTCCCGAATGCCCGTGGACAAGGCTAGGAACCTCCGCAAAGGCTCCTCGGAGAGACCAGCGGAAAATCCGGCTAGCTCTTTAGCCAGATCCCGGAGATACATGCCCATGTAGAGCTGGTAAGTCTGGACACGACATGCGAGCATAGAGCCCTGGAAGCACTTCTTGCCAAGGCCATCCAGGTTACGGGCCTCCCTTCCAGGAGGCACCGAGGAGTGCATCTTCTGGCTCTTAAGACGATGCATGGCCGATTCCACTACCATGGAATGGTTGTGGCAGCTGTGCCTTCTGAAAGCCAGGGCTCTTGCGGACCCGATAGATAGAAGCGACCCGCTTGCTCAGGACCGGCGAGGAGGCCGGACTCTCCCACATGCGGAAGAGTAGTCGTTCCAGCATAGGAGGAACCGGCACAGTAAAGTGCTCCCTCGCGGGAGAGTCATACTGGAGGGCGTCGAGCTCTTCGGCTCGAGGCTCCTAATCGGGTTCCGCAGTGAATGCCACTGACTTGGCAATATCCCTAACGATTTCCGAGATGCGGGATTCCTCCGGGGGGTGACTTATTCCGAGGCTCGGACCCCGGTGAGTCCGATGGGACACACCGAGTCCGGAAAGAATCAGGTGACTCATCCTCCTCAGACTCCCAGACCGACTCCGACGAGGACTCGGTGGGGTCGGCCCGGGCAGGTGGCGGCGCCAGCCGCCCCGACGTCGAGGGAGTCGGCGTCGGCGACCTCGGTCCCGAACGGGAGGCCGAGGGTGACCTCGACCGAGGATCGACTCGAGTTCTCATTGACTCGAGGATCGGCTCGGTCTCCGGGGTCGACTTGGACGTCGACGTCCCGGCGGTCGGGGCAGCGGCGCCAGCGAGGCCAGCGAGCAGTGCCCGCTGCTGGTCCATGAAGGCAGACAGTCTGCTCTCCAAGGCCGTCAACCTGAGTCCGAGCTCAGGTGACCCAGCAGCCCCCGACTCGGGCCCCGACGGCGTTGGGCCCGACGTCGGCTGTCGCGGAGGCGAGTCCAGAAGGACTACAGGACTTACCCGGGCAGGCATCTCCGACTCCAGGCGAGGTCGCTTTCGGGAGATGTTCCTTTCTCCAAGGACCCGGGGCGGCTGTCGGGGCTATGCGACCTGGCCCTCGCGGAGCCAGGAGCGTCCACCGACGCCGCCCTCGGGGTTTTTCCTTCCGACGATGGTCCCCGGAGGAGAACCCCGGTCGGAGGAGCTCCGGCGACGGTCCGAGCTGGAGCCCTTTGACACGGAGGCCTCGACGAGGTCGGGTACGGCTGGGGTCAGCGAAGATTCTCTCGCGCTGATGCCGCCGACTTCTCAACGCCTTCGAGGACAGTTTGCTGCAGGGCCCACAGATCAGTTCCTCATGATCCGGGCCCAAGCAGCGGAGGCAAAAGTCGTGTGTGTCGGTTAGTGACATTTTTCGGTCACACCGACCACACCGCTTAAAGCCACTGGCAGCCATCGGGGGAAAAAGGGCCCCTGCGAGGTCAAAGGACCGGGCTGCCAGGGAAAACGAAAATGAAAGCTGACTAAGTCAGAAAAACCGAAAAAACGCTAGAGGACTCGAGACCGGCGTCGCGAGTCCGGGCGGGAAAACGATCGGCCGAAAGAAAAAAGTATAAAAGAAAGAGGAAAATCAACTTTTTCGCGGGGACAAGACGGGGACGTCTGCAGGGCTCCGCGGAAAAAAGAAGACTGGCTAAGATGGCACCTTCGGGCGGGAAGACCGCGCATGCGCGCTGCAATTCCCAAAGGCTTTCTTTGAAAGCTGGGGAAAATTGCTCCGCGAGGGCTCCGTCGGCGCCGACGTCACCCATAAGTGAGGACTGACTTCCTGCTTGGTCCTGGAGAAATATTATATTCCCTCTGGAAAAAATTCCTCAGAAGGTGTGCAGAACTCTGGGATGGATCTCTTCAAATTACTGAATTCCTCAAGCAACCAGCAGAGGGAGCAGTTCAGTATGCTGCTTTGGTGGTTCAGCTGACATTGGGATCTGACCAGGACTGGTTTTTGAAAATGTTCTTCAAACATAAAGATGTATTATTTATGAATTCTAAGATACGTATCTTTCCTGATGTAGCCAGAAACACTCAAAAGTGAAGAAAGAAGTTTCTATTGCTCCGGCTCCAAGTTTTGTAACTTGAAGCTAGTTTTCGTCTGCGTTATCCCTGTAAATGTTTGGTAATTTATCAGGGCAAGAGATTTCTGTTCTTTGACCCAGTGCACTTAACAGCTTTTAGTTTAGCTAGGAGAGTGAGTGTCCCTACTCCTCCACAGGATTTGGGATCTTAATCCTCATTAAGGAATGGTGGGAATGGGCTTACTTGTAACCGCTTGTTTTAACTTTTGTCTTTTTCTTAGAGTATCTCCGATTATAACCCACGTTCCCCTCTTTATAGTGGACTAATGAACTTTTGTTTCTTTTGATTATATTGGTGCTTATTGAAAGTATATTTCCTTGACTCACATCTGTAAGCATGTATTTCTTGCTGTTCATTTGTAAACGAAAAAAGAAAATTAAAAAAAAAAAAAGAAAATATAATGTTAACCCAATTGGTAAGCTTTATTGATACTAATGACATCTTAAGCAATTATCAGTTTGGCTTTCATTTTAAACATAGTGCAGATTTTGCCGATCTCCATCTTTGATGTCGTCCTTAGAGGTTTTGATCAGAATATGACTTACATTCTAAATCCTCTTGGACATACAGTGAATCATAAAAATTTGTTGGACTGCCTTTGTTCCTTGGGGATTTCAGGTCAAATTCTTAATTGGTTTTGTTCATTTCTGTCTAGACATTTTACACACATCTGAATAAGAAATCAGCAATCAACTTGGTTTACTTTATCACTTGCAATTATTCCCAAGGATCTGCTTTATCTGCAATTTTGTTTAGTATTTATATGTAACCTTTTTGCAAACTATTCAATTCCCTAGGCGTTACATAGCACCTGTACACTGACGATATTCAGTTTTTGGTTCTGATTCATGACATTTCAGAGGCAGTTGAACATGTAAAAGTGTATATATGGATAGTGAAATCCTGGATGTCTGCTAACAGATGTAAGTAAAACTGATATTATGCTTCTTGCTTCGGTTGTGCCTTCTCCTAGCCAAATTTTGATTGATACTTGGTCAATTCCAATAGTCTCCCAGTTAAGAAACTTATGAGTTATGGCTGATTCTTCACTGTCTATGGAAGTGCAGTTAAAAGAAGTAGCAAAACAGGCTATGTCTAAATTACAAACAGTATGACGTCTTAGGTCATATCTGATTGATAACAACTTTTGTTCGGTAGTTCATGTACTGGTAATCTTATACTTGGGTTATTGTAATAGACTTTATTTTGGTTTGCCTAAGGGATCTATTTGTGTACTTCAAACTGTACAGAAAAACCTCTGCCCAAATAGTTGTAGGAGTGAATAGGTTTGCTCATATTTCCCCAATGTGGTTGTCTTTGCATTTGTTGGAGGATTCAATTAAGATTATTACATTGATACACGAAGCACTGAATAATGATATGTCTGTCTGTATTGTTTCTTCCTTAAAGTCGTACCATCCTCCACCAGTATTGTGATGCAAGAGCTAGAGGTGCTATCGTTCCACCCAGTATGACTGGAGGAGGACCAATCATGGTTTTTTTCTGTAGCCGGTCCAATTCTATGGAATACTTTACCACCCTTGGGGGGGGATCTTGAGAGAGGGAATAGAAGAAGCCTGGAGGAGGAGTCATGATAGAGAAAGACGTGGGATGAAGCCTGGGTGGTCATGAGAAAGAGAGAGTCGGAGAGACTTGAAACCTCAATCAGCCCATACTTCCTCCACCAAGCGGCTCAACATACACACAGCTGATCACAGTGGGGGGGAGTGTGATTGGCGCGTTTCAGGAACTGCAGCCAAATCAGCGGCTACCATATGCATGTTTGTTTGTGCATGCGTGCAGACAGGCAACATCTGCCCAGCTACCTGAACCCTCAATGATAAGCAAAATGTGGCTAAAAAGGGTTCCAGAGAATAACATATCAGTGAGCCAGACATCAGTGTCAGGCAAAATGGTAAAAATCATTATAAAGAACAGGATTACTGAAAATGTAGATAGTCGAGGTTTAACGAGACAAAGCCAACCTGGATTTAGCCACGGGAAGTCTTGCCTCATCAATCTGCTATATTGTTTCTGAAGGTGTGACTAAACAGGTAGATCAAAGTGATCAGGTGGATATAATGTATCTGAATTTTCTGAAAGCCTTTAAGAACAAGAACATAAAAAATTAACTGGCAGGATCCCAAGAAGTAGACCATTTCCATGCTACTTATCCCCAGATCTACCATAATAACAGTTTATTGGCCTTCCTCCAGGAACTTGTCCAAACCTTTTTTAAACCCAGCTACACAAACTGCTTTTACCACACAACACCCACAGCACTACATATGCACCTCCACAAACACACACACACAGACGGACAGCAGGAAACCACACAGAGGCTGCAGGGAACACCGGGGCATACACAGACAGTAGGTAGCAGGGAAATAAACAACAAGGAGACAGATGCACCAAGGGCCAGGGATTAGGTCACTGGGGGTTTGGGATTGGCAAATCTGGAGGGAGGAGGGATCAGGGAGTGGAATTCTACAGGCGTCTTGGAAAGAGGGAGGAGGATAGGTTTGAGAGAGGCACAGGATATACTGCAGAGAAAAAAAATCTTTAGCTCAAAAGACACCTCCATGGACACAGACAACTCTCAAGTCAAGGGCCTGCAGTCATCAATGCGACAAGCAGTCCCAACAAAATCCATAGCAGGGACACTTCCAAAACATGAACACTAAACAAAAACCTTTTCGTGAAGCATCCTATAGAATTGCTTACTGGATTTATTTTATTTATTTAGCCAGTTTTGTATACCGCCTTATCCTTCAATCAAGGTGGTTACGGACATAACAGGGGTCTACATTTAACAGAGGGGTGCCAAGATGTACATATATTTCTGGGGGTTGAGTCCCAGGACTGAGTCTTTGGTGTTAGGTGGTTGTATCGGCAAGGCTGTGTATATTGGGGTTATGGTACTTGTTCAAATGAGTCCATGAACAGGTGGGTCTTGAGGGATTTGCGGAAGTCCTTGAGGTCTTTTTGTGCTCTTAGTTCCTCAGGGAGAGAGTTCCATAGGTCCGGTGCCGAGAGTGATATCGCTCTTCTGGACTTTGCTTGCTTCGTTTTTTGGTATCAAGCTGGGCTGTGTAGTCTATTGCTGCCTTGGGTTTGCCTGGGTCTGCTGTCTGTGTCTCTGGTTATTGTGGTCTTTAGAATTTCTGCTGAGCAGTGGTGTAAGGTTTTGAAAATGATTAGTGTTGCCTTGAATTTTGCCCTTGCCATACTATTGGAGAGACTTTAGTGAAGCCATGTGCACTGGAAGAGGTTGAGCTAGTTTGTGAAATGGAACAGAAAGCGTTTCACTTGTCAAACGATGTGATATTTTCTAGAATAGCTGATATTTCTTTTAACATTTTGAAGCAGGTCATTGAGGACTTGGCAGCCTCTTCATTCCGCTTCAGTATGCAACTGGATGAAACTACAGACATCTCTCAAAATAGCCAGCTCCTTGGTTTTGTTCTATAGGGCACATTTCACAATGGGACTTCCAAGGGCAATCTGGGATGTCAATGCCAGAACATCTGGAAAAAAAAAGCAGGCATGTGTAAGTTCAGGCACAATTTTGAAAACGACAATGTGCCTGATAAACAGGTGTATCAAACATCTATATAAATATCTCCAGGATAGTATTTCAGAATCAAGAGGTCTAATAGCATAATGGTGGTTCAAATCCTAGTGTAGGCCTTGTAATCTAAAGCTAGTCACTTAATTCTACACTCTGGATGTTTTAAGGTGAAAACAAGCATTTTCTTGATGCCTATTCATGCCTGGAGCAGTATAAACATGGGCGTGCCTTTAGACATCTCTGGAATCGAACAGGGATGTGAAAGTACATTACCCCTCCCTGGACACGCCTTGACCACACCCCCATTTCTATTTGGATGTCCCTGCACTAGAGACATTGTGGAATGGCTACGGAAATGCATTGTGATTTTAACATCCACATGCACAAGCACGTCTTCAGACGTCCAAATCACAACTAAAACTTTTAAATTGACCCCCTATGTGCATGCTTATGCTATCAAAGAAGAATTCTTATTTTGTGAGTCCCTTTCGGAAACTACAAAGGTAGTCAACATTTTGGAAATAGTAAGAAGTATTTTTGCCAAAAAAAAAACCTATGACTGGAAAGAAAATCTTCATACTCTGCACAGATGGGGCTCCTACATCTGTTTTTGCTACTTTAATGAAAAAGGAAGCTCCTCAATGTCATCATCACTCATTGACTTTTACACAGACATGCACTAGCAAAAAAGACTCTTTCAGCAACCCTGAAAGAGGTTTGTCAACATCCATAAAAGTCATCAACTTTTATCAGAAGCAGGTCTCTAAAATCATTGCATTTTTAAAAGATTTTTTCAAGAAATGGGAGCAGAATATGGTGCTTCTCTACCACAGACAAGGACTACGAAAGGGGACTGCTACTTCTGGAGAGAGATCTGCAATTGTGAGTATATACTTCTGAGAGTTTTTCTGAATCTTGGGGAGCAGGGAATTCTTTGGATTAAAGCTGATTAATCTGTGAACCCAGTGCATTAGTTAAATCAGTCAGGGCCTAGTAGCAGCAAAGAGTTTTCAGTTTAAATTTAAAACACAGAAGATAGCTTTCTGGTTAACTTTATATCCCAGCAGAGAGCTTCTAGTTTAACTTTCATACTCAGTCAGGGTCTAGTAGCAGCGAAGAGCTTTAATTTAAATCAACTCAGATTATAACTTAGCATAAAAGGCAAAACGGGGTCAGTATTCTTTGAGCAATAACTTATTCTAGAGACCTTTACAAAGAGGCTTTCTACCTAGGGGGCAAGAGACCTGTGAAACTTTTTAAGTAGGTGTTAAAGCCAGGTGGCGGATCAAAGGACCATTTTGAAAGACTCCTAGCCAAACAAGGACTATTAATCACCCAGGAAATTGGTCACAGCTTACCTCAGAAGCACAGGCATAAATAGTTCAACCAGAGTTCTGTGATCCTCAGTCTTGAAGGACTACAAAAGGGGACTGCTACTTCTGGAGCAAGATCTGTAATTGTGAGTATATACTTCTGGGAGTTTTTCTGAATCTTGGGGAGCAGGGAATTCTTTGGATTAAAGCTGATTAATCTGTGAACTCGGTGTATTTAGATATCTCAGCCAGTCGCCAAGCGACCACGGCCTCAAACAAAAAAAAAATACAAAAAAAAAATACAAATAGATAAATAAACAGCCCGTAGGCTGACCACGAATTGATCTACTCGCCACGTAGTGAGCACGAAGTGCAGCTGTTGCGAGGGACACTACCTGCCCTCCCTCAGGCACCAGCGTGCTTCACTCCCTGGGGCCAACATGGCCTCCTCCTGCCTATGCAAACCTAACGCAGGCGTAAGGGGCGATTTCTCACAGATCTTGTAGCGCAGAGATTGCTAATTGCTGCTATTATAACAATATAGGATATGCCGTGGGGTTCTTCTAAGTGGCAAATCTAGGTCATCACCTAAGAGTTACCACATAGGAGCATGATATAGTCGTCATCACCTGACAGTTACCACATAAGCGCCATAGGTTGGCACAAATCCCATCTCTTGGTAGGAGGACCCATGCGACGACCTGCTCGGAGCTAAGATCTCATCTTCTCAGCGCTTTGGCATCAACGAGGACAGCGCAGAAAATCAGCTGTTTTTTCTCCTTCGCTACTCGGCACAGACAGCGCAGAGAACCGGCTGCAATAAGGCCTGCATCTATCGGACAGAGCAGAACCTCAGCACTAGGGTTAAAACACTGGCCATCAGTGCAGGGATCAGGGGTTTAATCCCCCTCAGTGCTCAATGAAGATGGCCGGCTGAGATGTTATTGACATGAGGCTCATTGTGGACCTCGCATCTTCTACTCATCTGCAGATGCCACCTAAGGGTCAGAGCTTGGTACATTTTTTGCCCGCACAGACCTGCCTCTGCTCCCTCAGGGCTGAGGTTGTCCTGCTGACACCTGCCTCCGCTCCCAAATAAATAAAGCTGAGGAGCTCAAAACCCGAGGCCTCTGACAAAACGCTGCCCACCAACATGGGGGGTAACAACATAAAGTCACAGAAAGCCCAGCTGGGGCTACCGTCAATCCAGTCCACATACTTAATGGACTCTGCTAAGCATACAAGCCCTGTCTTTGGAGGGGAACCTTCCCCTCAGCCCCGTGGGGCGGCAGCAACATTGCAGTGTCAAAGGCAATCCTTCCGCAGTGTCAAAGGCAATCCTCCCATTGCTTGGAGCTCATGTCGAGAGACCCCCACATCGAGCGGCCTCCCCAGCAACCTCTGCGTCACTTAGCCGACGAGCCTAAGGACAAGGGGTGTGTAAAGGCAGGAAGGCAGACTCAAGGCCTAGTAGCAGCAAAGGGTTTTCAGTTTAAATTTAAAACACAGAAGAGAGCTTTCTGGTTAAATTTATAACCCAGCAGAGAGCTTCTAGTTTAACTTTCATATTCAAGGGCCTAGTAGCAGCAAAGAGCTTTAATTTAAATCAACTCAGATTATAATTTAGCATAAAAGGCAAAACAGGGTCAGTTTTCTTTGAGCAATAAATTATTCTAGAGACCTTTACAAAGAGGCCTTCTACCTAGGGCGCAAGAGACCTGTGAAACTTTTTAAGTAGCTGTTAAAGCCAGGTGGCAGATCAAATTGCCATTTTGAAAGACTCCTAGCCAAGCAAGGACTATTAATCACCCAGGAAATTGGTCACATATTACCTTAGAAGCACAAGACAGGGTACTGTGTAGCAGTCCACTTTTAATAAGTCTTCTTTCCTTCTCTCCCTCCCCAACACCACCTACCCCTGGGATAATCGTAGCCTTATTGGTACTTAAACATCTTAAAGGAAAGGAGCTGCTCTCAGGTGCAGCTGTTTATCCAAATCAGGCATACATTAAGGACCTGAGATTAATTAAGATTTAGGTGAACAAGGTATATTAAACATATTAGGTATAGTTTTATTAATATATCCCCAGCAAACCTTAGTAAGTAAAGAACTTAAATATCTAAACACAACCTTAAAACTAAGATGCAGACAGCAGTCCAGCAGCGAGATGGGGGCTTTCCAGTCTTTTGCATTGAGTGTCACATGTATGATTTTCTCCCAGTTGGTGAGAGGTCTTACATGTGCACTAGGTCAGACGCCGAAGATTAAAAGGCAGGCTACATCCCTGTTTGGTTGCTTGCTGAAGACTTGTCAACTGCCGACTACGGTTGGACCTGAAGCAGGGTTTTTTTGAGAATTGGATATAAACCCGAAACGTGAGCCACATCGTCTATTTGGCGTTTTTGGCAGTACTTTGGCGATGCTTGGACATAAAACATAAAGCTAAGTTGGAATTTTTAACTATATGATGTTATTTAATAAAAGAAGTCACGGTAGTGCTGTGAACGTTTTCCATGCACTGAGCTGACTAACTCCGACAAAAAGTTAATTTAAACTTCACGGGGATTCTTGGTAATCAGAATTTTTGAATTTCTCTGTATTTCCAAACTCCAGCACGTGGGGCTGTTTGCTTCCACCCCTCTCCAACTCTCAATGTCGACTTCCTGTTTATACAGCAAGTCGGCATCAGAGCACAGTGGAAATAAATATCCCCATGGCACCAAAGCTTGAAGGTAAGCTCCGTGGTGCTGTTTGCAGCTGTTGCCAAAGCTGTTGATCCCGGAGAGGGATGGCAGCAGTAGCAATGGGTGCCACAGGGGGAGGGGGTACGCAAGGGATGAGGTTTGCCTAGGCCACCTCATCTTCTTGCATCAGCCCTGGGTAGAAGTTTCACTTTTCTGAAAGAAAGAGAAAACCCATTCTTGGAAAAGTTTGAAAGCGAGGATTTTATCCATGGGTTGGCTTATCTGGCAGATAGTTTTAACCATATAAATGAGATAAATCCTTCAGTTCAAGGCCCTGAAGTCATCATTATGGACACTGCTGAAACATTACTAGCTTTCTTGGCTAAGCTGCCAACATGGAAGTAGAGAGTAGATGCCAAACATCCTTGCAAACTTTCAAATGCTGGAGAAAGTGCTTTACCAAGATGGACCTGGGATACAAAATTCTGTCAATTTCTTTGAAGAGAGAAATTTGCGAACACCTGGAAACCCTTCAGAATTCTTTCAAAAGTTATTTCTATCTCGATAGCATTAAAGTTGAACCATGGATCTGCAGTCCTTTTCTTTCTGATATAAACTGAATCAAAGATGTTGAAGATGTTGACCTAGCGAAAGATGAACTCATTGATCTTTTAGGACAAAAAACATAGTATAGTTTGGAGTTTAACTCAAAAAGCCTTGGAGAATTCTGGTGTTCCTTGAGATTCCATTTGTAACAACATGTCTTTACAAATCAGGATTTTCAACAGTTGTAACCATCAAAACAAAATCGATTGGATGTCCAACATGACATGCATATTACCTTGTCAAAGAAAACCCCACAATTTAATGTTCTTATTCATGCTAAGCAACAACTGCCTTCACCCTATGGGTCCGATTCAGAGACATGGGTTGTGGGGCTGGCCCGATTCCCTTCCAGCTTTCCCTGCACATCCAGAGCAGCAGGATGAGGAGAGCTGGCGGGGGGCGGGCTAGCCTGGCAGGATGTACAGAGCCGATTCAGGTCACAGTCCTGTACATCCTGCCAGGTCAGAGGGGAAGTGCTGATTATTCCACCTCAAAGATGGAATAATCAGCACTGACCCGGCGATCGGGCCCAATTAACCCCCGCCGGGGACAGGTGCAGTGGGGTCCCTGCCACCCAATCCAGGCCCTGGCTGGCCAGCCATGGGTCATGTGGCGGGGAAGAGGGAGGTCTAAACTACGGGAGTCAGGGGCGCCTGCGGAGAGGTCGTCCCAGCAGGCAGGCAGGCAGGGACATGCCAGGCAAGTAAAAGTTGAATTTTATTCTTTAAAGACAAGGAGCCTGATTCTGAAAGGGGCACGTCTGGGCTGTCCAGACGTCCCCGTGCAGGACAGGCCTGGTAGGACCCGATTCTGGACCGTGGGAACAAAACATTCCAGCGGTACACAGAATCGGGTCCTACCAGGCCTGTCCTGCACAGGGACGTCTGAACAGTCCAGACGTAACCCTTTCAGAATCAGGCTCCTTATCTTTAAAGAATAAAATTCAACTTTAACTTGCCTATATTTTAAGTGTATTGTCTTGTTATTTAATGCATTAATAAAGAAGCATGTATATTACTATATCACAAATTCGTTTTTATTATTTTGATAACTGTATTTCAATATAATTAGCTTCCTTTGTAATCTTATGTATTTTATTTTATGCTTTTAACAAATTATTCTGAGACGGGTCCATAGGCTTCACCAGATTGCCAAAGGAGTTATTTCCCATTGTGTTGGGTGCCACAGGTTTAATTAAGAGGAATTTCCAAGCACACCCTGACAAATTACCCATAAATGTTAGATCTTATGAACTCCAGAGGGAGGCGCTCTTTGGCACGATGCATTTACTATGCTGAGCAGTGGCAGTAAATTTGAGAGACTGAGATCCTACTCCACATACCCTGGCTTAGGAGTGAGGTTCATGACTGTCATGATATACGCAAAACTAACCCATTTGGAGAAACTGCCCTGAGATTCATAAGCTTAACAGTGACCACTGAACACATAAGCCCTTTTGAATATGGACCCATTCATTTTTTCTCTTTCTCCTTACTCCACTCCTGTAGCCATTTGCTTTTTAAGTGCCTAAATTGAAGTACGTGGTGAAACTGACATCCTAAATTAGGTGCTGAAACTTACTCAGTTTTCAAAAGGGCCAATTTAGGGTTCCAGCTCCCTAAGTGAGGCACCTAAATTCTTTGAAAGTTGTCGTCAGTCTTTCTGTATCCCAAGATTGTAGCTGTAACGCTACAAAAGAAAGGCGCCAGTACTCCTAAAAGTCCCTCAAATGCCTCACTTCCTCCTTTGACTCTAGTCCCCTCTGTTTCTACTGAGAGGAAGCTAATGTATTTTTCCACTAATGTTATTAAAATATTATCTAAATATGCACCTCTCACGAGATGATAACTTGGTAAGTTTTGCTTTCTTATTTTAGTTTCAGTGCTGTGGGAAGATGTCATGGTTCAGACGTGAAACAAATTCTGAACAGTATATGTGTCCTTCAGATACATCAGATGGAAGAGAGGTAAGGGAGGGCACAGGAAATAAGGTGTAGGAGCCGAGATACATTAGCAGCGATAGGGTAGGTAAGAGACAGAGAGGAGGCACCTTCAAGAGGGAGATATAGGGGTAGTCTCTGACAAAAATCTGAGTAAAAAAAATGACATACGTAGCACCTTGCTTGGGGACACCAGTATCTGGCCGTTAGTGCCGCTGAATATCCCCTTCAGCATGATGAATGTGGTTAGCAGGTCTGCTAACCGTTTTAATCGCTTTAAATATACGGCCCCTAGAAGGTTACATTTTCAGGCTCAGCACTACACAGTACACTTTGGTAGACTATTGGCAGACTTCACACTCTTAAGCTCTTTGGTCTCATGAGTCATGTACAAGTCCACCAGTGCTTACGTTTACGGCCACAGATGGTGCAACAGTATGGTTTCAATCAATGCTGTCTTCTCCTGAACTTCTTTAGGACTGCTTGCAGGCTATGGAAGGATTTCTGAAGAAACACATCAACTTTATCTCGGGACTGCTGCTGCTCATACTGCCATTTATGGTAACTTGCTTTTGTCTCATAACTTGTTCAGGCGTGGGATATAAAAAAATTTGAGGAACTGGTATTCAGCGAGTAGCTGATTCCCCTGTAGCAAGGGAGACTATCACATAACATTTGTACCTTGCTTATCTGAATGATATAATAGCATAAGATACATAGTATGATGGCAGACAAAGACCAGCATGGTCCATCCAGTTAGTCCAGCAAGGTGGCAAGAGTAGGTGCACTTGCCACTCCATGTAGGTCACCCCTCTCCATGCCTTTGTTTAGGGGGTGTACCCACTGCTTCATGTAGGTCACCCCTATTTGTTGAGATGTAAGAGATAGTTATATTAGTTTTGATTTTATCCTGTTGCTGTAAAATACAATACATACAATAAAATAATCCAATACAATATTACAATTCAATAAAAATACAAAACAATACAATAATACCACTAATATGATCCTTATCCAACTCTTTCCCCCCATTACATGATCATTTGGCAAGGTCCTGGGGGATCAAAACGGAAGGACCTTTGGTGACCAATCATTTACAAGAGTTTGTGTCAGCCAAACCGCATTTTCTCCTTTGGCTGCCATTTATACGTGGAGTGAAGGAGTAGCCTAGTGGTTAGAGCAACTGCCTAATGCCCAGTAGATCAAGGGTTTGATTCTGGCACTCCTTTTGACCTTGGGCAAGTCGCTTTACCCGCCATTGCCTCAGAAGAAAAGACCTGGCAATCTACTTCCAGTGATACATTGTTAAGAATACCTAGAGACAGCTGGGTAGCCAGGAGTCGGCACTGAAAAAATTTTTTACCTTGCTGCCTTTCACTTTGTTCTTACATTTGCATTGCGTTGCTCACGCATGCCTGCGTTATTGTTTTTGGGACATTTTTCTGCGCCATCTTCTCAGTGGGCAAATCTTAAAATCAATTGCATCCAAGGTTTTCTGCCTGTATGTTTACAAGGTGCTAAGATCATAAATAGAATTTGCATGCTATTTGGATGAAAGTTTCCTTGAAAATTCATTACCATTATTAAAAAATTACATACAATAGCTCTCAGTTGAGTGGAGGAGTCGCCTAGTGGTTAGAGCAACTGCCTAGTACCCAGAAGATCAAGGGTTCAATTCCCACTGGCACTCCTTGTGACTTTGGGCAAGTCACTTTACCCTCCATTGCCTTGGAAGTAAAGGCTGGCAATCTACTTCCGGTGATACATTGCCAAGAAAACCCAGAGGTAGCTGGGTTGCTGTGAGTCAACACTGACTTGGTGGCACTAAAAAAAAAAAAAAAAAAAAGCTCTCAGTTGCACACATTTAGAGGGCAATTTGAAAAGTCATTTCTGCTTGTAAAGGAATACACAGAAATAGGTGCTTACAAATTGTACATAAAGTTATGTGTATGCATGCTATTGAACAGAGCAGAAGCTTGCCTGTGGGGCAGGCTTGGTGAAGCATTTGCTTTTATGTACATTCTTTGGAATATTAATTAATCTTGGCTGCATTAATTTATTTACATTTAACTCACGCCTTTCCTGTAGTGGGTCAAAGCCAATTACATTGAGGTGCAGAAAATATAGGCATATGCACATAAATTTATCCTGAAAATCTGTGCATGCCAAATCTAAGCACATAAATCCCCGGAGTAATTTTTAAAATGGAAGCATAGACATACAAGTTCCTCTGGCTATCGAAGGCCACACAACCACTGGGAAAATAGTATAAGAGGCTCAAAAGGAGGTGGGACAGGAGGGAGAAAGGCAGAGACTTTGGATGGAAGTAAGGAAAGAGCAAAGGGAAGTATTCAAAAAGACAGCTTGGGGCAAACAGGTTGGAGGCAGGATTGATGTTAGACCTGCAGGGGCCCAGAGCACAAACTGGTGAGGGGGCCGCAAAGCCCGCATGCAGGATTTGTCTCTGAACTTGAAGCAGGCTTGGGGCTCCTTGTGGTTTGGGGACCCAAGGCAATTTCCCTGTTTGCCACGTCCTAATGCCGGCCCTGGTTGGAGGGCAGACTAGGAGTTATTGAAAGAACAGACAAGAGGGTGGAAAGTATAAAAGGGGGGGAGGGGGAGGAAGAAACACAGGAGGCAAAGGGAGAAAAAGATACTTTAAGCCTCAGAACAGAATTTAATGGTGACAGATATAGGGGGAAACATGAGAGAGCAGCACTGAGGATAATGCCCCAACTGCAATAAAACATGGACAACACATTCTTCTTCAGCCAGGGCCGACCCTACCATTAGGCAAATTAAGTGGAGTTGAGGCATAGCCTAATGGTTAGAGCACTGGCTTGGGAACCAAGAGACCAGGGTTCAATTCCCACTAGCACTCCTTTTGGCCTTGGGCAAGTCACTTAACCCTCCATTGCCTCGGAAAAACCCAAGTTATCAATGTCCCTGTTTAATGTACATTACTAAGTTTAAATTATAATGTAAACTGCTTTGGTTGAAATGATAAAACAGTATAAAAAACTGTTAAACAAATAAAATGGTCACCTTGAGTACCACCATTTCAAGGGAGTCCCATTGCTGCTGCTGCTGTCCCTCTCCGGGATCTGCAGTGGCCACATTGATAATAAAACAGCAATGCAGTGCTTACCCGACCAGAGTCTCAGATACTGCATGCTATTGGTGCTCTGCTTTCACCAACCAGTTCTACTCCATGCAAGCAGGAAGTCTGTACTGGTGAGGATGGGACTGGCTGGTTAAAGTGTGGTCCCAACAGCACACTGCACCACAGGCTCTAGGTAAGCACGCCACTGATGCAGGGCCTGGAGAGGGGTGGGGGGAGGATGGCATGAATGAGGGCTCAGCTAGGGTTCCTCAGATCCTTGCACCCACTATGCATTCGACATGCAGGATGAATCAGCCACATGTGGGTGACATTGACAGAGCTGAGAAAGATCCAGAAACCTTTCTAAGCATATATAGGATTTCTTGCATAATTGATTCCACATGCTTTGTTTCAGTATATTTTCATCCTCTCTACCAGCTGGACAAGTGAATACATTCTCTTGTTTTTCATAATCGCTGTCTCGGGTTGAATATAAATATCTTTTTCTTTAGCCCTGTGTCTGCTGGCTTTTGATATTACCTCACTTATGTTTCCACACATGGCTTCAAGAGTGTCCCAAATGTAATCGGAAAATGACTGCTACTGATTACCATAAAGTCAACCTACGGTGTCTAGCTCTCAGAGGTCATATCCTGGATAATTCTGCATGCGTGAGACTGTCCCAGAGTACAAGTCAGAAATGAAAGTTAAAATCTAACAGTTTAATATTTAAAAACTGCAGTCAACAATTTTTAAACACTGGCTATGGTGTTTAAATATAATCTGTACATTCGGAGTTGCTATCTAGATTGCAGGCAGCGCTGAATATATGTAAAAAGCAATAAATGCCACTGTTAACCAGATAGCAGCAATATTAAGTACATAGGAAATGTACGGGGAGCTCTGGACAGGGGAGGGAGGAATGAAAAATACTATCCTGGAAGCCCAGACCAGCTGCATTCCACACATTAAGAAAAGTGGAAGAAAGTCCAAAATACTGCCAGCATGGTTTAAAGGTGAGGTCAGAGAGGCTGTTGCTGCCAAAAAAGCATCTTTCAGGAAATGGAAAAAAGAGCCAAACGACGAAAACTGGGAACAGCACAAGCAATGGCAAGTTAAATGCAAGCATTGATAAGACAGGCAAAGCGAGAATTTGAGAAGGAACTTGCTGCAGAAGCAAAAACACAAAATAAAGACTTTTTTTAAGTACATTCATAGCAAAAGGCCTGTGAGAGAGTCAATTGGACCATTAGATGATAGAGGGGTAAAAGGAGCAGTAAGAGGAGACAAGGCTATAGCGGAGAAACTGAATGAATTCTTTGCTTCGGTCTTTACTGAGGAAGATCTAGGGATGTTACCCAAGACTGAAGTGGTATTTAAAAGTGGTACTGCAGAGGAATTGAGAGAAATATCACTACACCGGGAAGATGTATTACAACTATTTGATAAACTGAATAGTAGCAAATCACCTGGATCGGATGGTATACATCCAAGAGTGTTGAAAGTAGTAATTTGAAATTAGTAATCTGTGAACTTTCATTAAAATAATCTGTAATACCTGAAGATTGGAGGGTCGCCAATGTAACGCCAATTTTTAAAAAGGGTTCCAGGGGTGATCCGGGAAATTACAGACCGGTGAGCCTGATGTCAGTACCGGGGAAAATGGTAGAAGCCATCATAAAGAACAAAATTGCACAGCATGTAGATAGTCATGGCCTAATGGGAGACAGACAACATGGCTTTAGACAAGGAGGATCTTCTTACTAATCTGATATGTTTTTTTGAAGGTGTGAATAAACTGGTAGACAAAGGTGAGTCGGTTGATATAGTGTATCTAGACTTTCAGAAAACCTCTGACATGGTCCCTCATCAGAGACTTTTGGCAAAACTAAAAAGTCATGGGATAGGAGGCAGTGTACTACTGTGGATCGGGAACTGGTTAAAAGATAGAAAGCAGAGGGTAGGGCTAAATGGCCAATTTTCCCAATGGAAAAAGGTGAATAGTGGAGTACCCCAGGGATCTGTACTGGGTCCGGTACTTTTTGACATATTCATAAATGACCTGGAAAAGGGAATAACTAGTGAGGTTATCAAATTTGCAGACGACACAAAACTGTTTAAAGTTGTTAAAACCCAGGAGGACTGTGGAAAACTGCAGGAGGATCTGGATAAATTGGAAGACTGGGCATCCAAATGGCAGATGAAATTTAATGTGGACAAGTGCAAAGTTATGCACCTAGGAAAGAACAACCCACACTATGGTTACACGATGCAAGGTTCCACATTGGGAACCATCACCCAGGAAAAAGATTTAGGAGTCATCGTGGATAACATGTTAAAACCCTCCGCCCAGTGTGCAGCAGCGGCCAAGAAAGCAAATAGAATGCTAGGTATCATAAGGAAATGAATGGAAAATAAAACAAAGGATATTATAATGCCTTTATATCGTTCCATGGTACGACCGCACCTTGAATATTGTGTGCAATTCTGGTCGCCGTATCTTAAAAAGGATATAGCGTTATTAGAAAAGGTACAGAGAAGAGCCACCAAAATGGTAAAGGGGATGGAAGGCTACTCCTATGAAGAAAGGCTAAAAAGGTTAGGGCTCTTCAACCTGGAAAGGGAGATGGCTGAGGGGAGATATGATAGAGGTCTATAAATTAATGAATGGAGTGGAACGGGTAAACGTAGATCGATTGTTTACACTATCAGAATATAGAAAGACTAGGGGACATGTAATGAAGCTACAGGGTAAACTATATAAGACAAATATTGCATTCCCATAGAAGTATTACAGCAATCTGATGCAGCTGTTACCGTACTTACAAGGCTCTGCCAAGAAATATGGAAGACAGCATCATGGCCAACTGACTGGAAAAGATCTGTGTTTATACCAGTACTAAAGAAAGGTGATCCAACTGACTGTGGAAATTATCGCACAATCGCTCTGATCCCACATGCCAGCAAAATTCTACTGAAGATTATTCAAAAGAGACTACAATCATACCTGGAACGAGAACTACCTGAAGTGCAAGCAGGGTTCAGAAAAGGGCGAGGAACGAGAGACATCATTGCGGATGTGAGATGGATCCTTGAAAAGACTAAAGAATACCAAAAGGATATCTATTTGTGCTTTATTGACTATAACAAAGCTTTTGACTGTGTAAACCATGAGAAACTCTGGGCCACATTAAGAAGCATGGGTATACCAGAACACCTGATCGTTCTTTTGCACAATCTGTACATTGATCAAGAAGCAACAGTTCGAACGGAACAAGGAGAAACAGAATGGTTTAAAATAAGCAAAGGTGTAAGACAAGGCTGCATACTTTCCCCCTACCTATTTAATTTATATGCAGAACAAATCATCAGAGAAGCAGGATTGTATGAAGACAACAGAGGTGTGAAGATTGGTGGAAGACTCATCAACAACCTTCGCTATGCTGATGATACCACATTACTGGCGGAAAGTGAAGATGATCTGAAACATTTGCTTCTCACAATCAAAGAACATAGTCTCAAAATGGGCCTGCACCTTAATGTAAAGAAGACAAAGATCATGACAACAGGCATAATCAAAAGGTTCATCGTCGAAGGAGAAGAAATTGAAATCGTGAATAACTTTAACCTACTTGGATCAACTATCAATAAAGAAGCAACAAGCAGTCAAGAAATCAGACGATGCATTGCTCTTGGCAGAATGGCTATGAAAGACCTAGATAAGATTCTCAAGAGCAGAGATGTCTCTCTCCATACAAAGATTCGACTTGTTCAGGCCATGGTATTTTCAATAACATCATATGGATGTGAAAGCTGGACAGTGAAAAAGATAGACAGGAAGAAAATTGATGCCTTTGAATTATGGTGCTGGCGGCGAATACTGTGTATACCATGGACTGCCCGTAGAACAAATCAGTCTGTACTAGAGGAGATCAAACCTAAGCTTTCTTTAGAAGCTCAGATGACAAGACTTCGACTTTCATACTTTGGACACATCATGCGGAGAGAGAGATCATTAGAGAAAGACATCATGCTTGGCAAGATAGAAGGTCAACGCAAAAGAGGAAGGCCAGCAATGAGATGGATCGATACAATAACAGCAGCTACGGGTACCAGTCTGTCAACAATGAGCCGCCTGACTGACGATCGAACACAATTTAGGATAGCTATCCAGAGGGTCGCCATGAGTCGACTCCGACTCGACGGCACTTAACAACAACAAGAGAAAATATTTTTTCACTCAACGTGTAATCAAACTCTGGAATTTGTTACCGGAGGATGTAGTAAGAGCTGTTAGTGTAGCTGGGTTTAAAAAAGGTTTGGACAAGTTCCTGGAGGAAAGGTCCATAAACCATTATTAAAAAGGGACCCAGGATATCAATGCTTGACCCAGTACAAGCATTGTGGAACCTGTGTCTTTTGGGGAAACTGCTAGTACGTATGACCTAGATTGGCCACTGTTGGAAACAGAATACTGGGCTTGATGGACCTTGGTCTGAAGCAGTATGGCATATCTTATGTTCTTATGAGGGTGGGCGGTGGGCGGAGATGCGACCCCGGACATACAGGGCTGATCCTGAGGTTGGCCTTGTACGTCTGGGGTCACCAATAAGGACAAGGGACTTATTCCATCTCAGAGGTGGAATAGTTCCCCCTGGACATTGGGGGACGGCAGCACAGGGCAAGGTCAGTGGCGAGGGGTGCAGGAGCTTCCCCGCAGCCCAACCCTGCCTTTGGAAGGCCGCATCGGGGGTCGGGCTGCAGGGAATGAACTTTGTAGTGGTAGCCGGGGATCATGGCTCCTTAATGGCAAATACAATACATACAATAAAATAATCCAATACAATATGTGTTTGAGGTGTTTGCAGTGTGTTTGGATTTGCTGAAGTCTTTCATTGAAATTTATGAAGTATCATTTGGAGGGTTCGATACAGGCTTTATAGTTTTGTTTGTCACAATGGCTTAATGGGAGACAGCCAACATGGCTTCAGACAAGGAAGATCTTGTCTTACTAATCTGTTATGTTTTTTTGAAGATGTAAATAAACAGGTAGACAAAGGTGAGTCGGTTGATATAATGTATTTAGACTTTCAGAAAGCCTTTGACAAAGTCCCTCATCAAAGACTTTTGGCAAAACTAAAGAGTCATGGGATAGGTAGGAGGCAGTGTACTATTGTGGATCAAGAACTGGTTAAAAGATAGAAAGCAGAGGGTAGGGCTAAATGGCCAATTTTCCCAATGGAGAAAGGTGAATAGTGGTGTACCCCAGGGATCTGTGCTGGGTCCGCTGCTTTTTGACATATTCATAAATGACCTGGAAAAGTGAATAATGAGTGAGGTTATCAAATTTGCAAATGACACAAAACTATTTAAAGTTGTTAAAACCCATCAGAATTGTGGAACATTGCAAGAGGATCTTGATAAATTGGAAGAGTGGGCATCAAAATGGCAGATGAGTTTTAATGTGGGCATGTGCAAAGTTATGCACCTAGGGAAGAACAACCCAAACTATGGTTACACGATGCAAGGTTCCACATTAGGAACCACCATCCAGGAAAAAGATTTAGGCGTCATTGTGGATAACATGCTAAAACCCTCTGTCCAGTGTGCAGCGGGAGCCTAGAGAGCAAATAGAATGCTAGGTATCATAAGGAAAGGAATGGAAAATAAAACAAAGGATATTATAATGCCTCTGTATCATTCCATGGTGCGACCGCACCTTGAATATTGTGTGCAATTCTAGTCTCCGTATCTTAAAAAGGATATAGCACAGGGGCGGCCCAAGGGGGGTGCGGGGCCATGTGCGGAGACTCGGTGCGGGGCCTCATTTGCATAAGGGGCTCATTTGCATAAATATTTGCATAATGTTACCATACACTAACTTTTAGTAAACATGCCTCTTCATGAGTGTATGGATAAAAAAGACAAAGATTTCTACATTACTATAATCCAGTGCCAACCGCCAGGCACATTAGGAACTACTACAAACACTGCCCATTTAGAACCCATAGCAAACCCACCGTATCCTCCACTCAGCCCATTTCTAAACCAAGCCCCCCATGAGCCTACTTCCCTAGCCCCTCCATGAGTCCATTTCAATCCAAGCCCCCACCAAAGCCCATTTCCAACTTAGCTCCCCCCAACACCCAATTCTCAGTTCTATCCTAGCCCATCCATCAGCCCAGTTCCTGTCCTAGCTCCCTCCCCTACTAGCCATTCCAAGCCCCCCTTCCCATCAGCTATTTGCAGTTCAAGCCCCCTTCCACTCAGCCCATTTCCATTCCAAGTCCCCCTCCCCATCAGCTATTTGCAGTTCAAGCCCCCCACTTCCCCTCAGCCCATTTCCATTCCAAGCCCCGTCCCCATCAGCTATTTGCAGTTCAAGCCCCCCACTTCCCCTCAGCCCATTTCCATTCCAAGCCCCATCCCCAACAGCTATTTGCAGTTCAAGCCCCCTGCCACTCAGCCCATTTCCAGTCCTAGCCACCCCCCCAACCCATTACCAGTCCTAGCCCCCCCATAGCCCATTTCCAGTCCTAATCCCCCATCACCCAATTTTCAGTTTAAGCCCCCCCATAGCCCATTACCAGTCCTAACCTCCCCATCAGCCCACTCCCAGTCCTAATCCCCCATCACTCAATTTTTAGTTTAAGCCCTCCCATAGCCCATTCCAGTCCTAACCCCCCATCAACCCACTTCCAGTCCTAATCCCACCAGCCCATTTCCAGTCCTAATCCCCCATCACCCAAGTTTTAGTTTAAGGCCCCCCGGCGCCCATCACCACTCCTAACCCCTCCCCAGCGCCCATCACAACTCCTAACCCCCCAGCGCCCATCACCACTCCTAACCCACCCAGCCCAGCACCCTTCACCACTCCTAACCCCCCCAGCCAGCCCAGTGCCCATCACCACTCCTACCCCCCCAGCCAGCCCAGTGCCCATCACCACTCCTAACCCCCCCCCAACCAGCCCAGTGTCCATCACCACTCCTAACCCCCCCCAACCAGCCCAGTGTCCATCACCACTCCTAACCCCCCCCAGCCAGCCCAGCCCATCCCATCACTACTCCTAACACCTCCCCCCCCAGCCCCAGCCCAGCCCCGCCCAGCCCATCACAACTCCTAACCCCCCCCAGCCCAGCCCAGCCCATCACTACTCCTAACACCCCCCCCCCGCCCAGCCCAGCCCAGCCATCACTACTCCTAACACCCCCCCCCCACCCAGCCCAGCCCAGCCCAGCCCAGCACCACTTCTAACCCCAGCCCAGCCCAGCCAGCACCACTCCTACGCCCAGCCCAGCCCAGGGAAATTTTTAAAAAAAAAGAAAACCTGTCTCCTGCCGCTGTCGGGGCCGCCGCGGCAGAATCGAGCGTGCCGCGGGGCCCCCCTGTACCCGGCACAGCCTCTCCTCCCTGTAGCAGCTCTCTCGTTGGAGCTGAAGTCAGACGCGCCGGCTTGCAGAGCGCGAGGGAAGAGTTTTTCCCTCGCTGCTCTGTTAAGCCCGCGGGGGCTGATGGGAAGTTCCCATCAGCCCCCGCGGGCCTAACAGAGTCGCGAAAGGGAAACTCTTCCCTTCGCGCTCTGCAAACCGGCGCGTCTGACTGCAGCTCCAACGAGAGAGTTGCTACAGGGAGGAGAGGCTGTGCCGGGTACAGGGGGGCCCCGCGGCACGCTCGATTCTGCCGCGGCGGCCCCGACAGCGGCAGGAGACAGGTTTTCTTTTTTTTTTCAATTTTACTTTTACAAAAGAATGTTTTTTGCGCGGGGCCCCCTGAAACGCGGGGCCCTGTGCAAAAAACATTCTCGCTCAATGGACGGGCCGGCCCTGATATAGCATTATTAGAAAAGGTTCAGAGAAGAGCCACCAAAATGGTAAAGGGGATGGCAGGCTACCCCTATGAAGAAAGGCTAAAAAGGTTAGGGCTATTTAATCTGGAAAAAAGACAGCTGAGGGGAGATATGATAGAAGTCTATAAATTAATGAACAGAGTGAAATGGGTAAACATAATTTGATTATTTAGGTTATCAGAATTTAGAAAGACTAGGGGACATGCAATGAAGCTACATGGTAAACTATTTAAGAGAAAATATTTTTTCATTCAACGTGTAACCAAACTCTGGAATTTGTTACCAGAGGATGTAGTAAAGGCTGTTAGTGTAGCTGGGTTTAAAAAATGTTTGGACAAGTTCCTGAAGGAAAGGTCCATAAACCATCATTAAAAAGGGACCCAGGATATCAATGCTTGACCCAGTACAAGCATTTTGGAACCTGTGTCTTTTGGGGAAACTGCTAGTTACTTATGACCTAGTTGGCCACTGTTGGAAACAGGATACTGGGCTTGATGGACCTTGGTCTGACCCAGTATGGCATATCTTATGTTCTTATGTTCTAATTCAATAAAAATACAAAACAATACAATAATACCACTAATATGATCCTTATCCAACTCTTTCCCCCCTGTTACATGATCATTTGGCAAGATCCTGGGGGCTCAAAAGGGAAGGACCTTTGGTGACCAATCATTTACAAGAGTTTGTGTCAGCCAAACTGCATTTTCTCCTTTGGCTGCCATTTATATGTGGAGTGAAGGAGTAGCCTAATGGTTAGAGCAACTGCCTAATGCCCAGTAGATCAAGGGTTTGATTCTGGCACTCCTTTTGACCTTGGGCAAGTCTCTTTACCCTCCGTTGCCTCAGAAGAAAAGACCTGGCAATCTACTTCCAGCGATACATTGTTAAGAATACCTAGAGACAGCTGGGTAGCCCAGGAGTCGGCACTGAAAAAAAATAAGTTACCTTGCTGCCTTTCACTTTGTTCATACATTCGCATTGCACTGCCCATCCAGGAGCCAGGGCAGGCCTGCGCCGGGAAACGATGGGATGTCCGGCAGCACAGAATCAGCCTGTCCAGGTACGGGCTGGCAATCTAGACCCAAGTCTGATCCTGCGGGAATGTCTAGTTTCAGCATGCTCAGAATTGGGGACTAGACTGGCCCGTCCAAATTCTGGACATCTGGGTGGACAGGGCGTTTCCCCCTTCGGAATCGGCCCCTATGTGTCCTTGGACATAACTCTATGCACATGTGTGTGCATTTTATAAAATAGACAAATATTTTATAGTGACTGCCCAGGCTTTCTCTAAAGTCTCCTTGTGCATGCTTGCTGTAAACGTACGCGCCATTTGCACAGATGCATATTACCCCGACCTAATTCTATAAGACACTATTTACATGTCCAAAACAGTGTCGTAGACGTGAAAATGGCTTATAAAATTACTCATAATAGAAAAATATATTCCCCTGGGTAGAGAAAATTATTTATACCACAATATCCAATGCTGCCAAATATCCATATCCAATGGTGCCAAAATCCAAGATGTTACGGAGAGTTTGCCGAGACTCATCAAGCCCACTGACTATTACCCAATGTTGCTAATCCATGTTGGAACAAATGACACTGACAGGTATACCTCGGAACATATCAAAAGTGACTTCATGGCTCTGGGACAGAGGGTGAAGCAGTTAGGTGCACAGGTGGTGTTCTCTTCAATCCTCCCTATTGAGGGTAAAGGCCAAGTCAGAGAGGCTCGCATCCTGGAGATGAATGCATGGCTGCGTGGATGGTGTCATCGAGAGCGTTTTGGTTTCCTAGACCATGGGATGCAGTTCCAAGGGTTGCAGAGCAGAGATGGCATCCATCTGTCCAAGAAAAGTCAATGCGTCTTCAGTAGTAGACTGGCTAGTCTACTGAAAAGGGCTTTAAACTAGATTCGTTGGGGATGGGTGAAGAAAGCCCCCAGGTAGGTGAAAACCCCCAGGTAGGTGATACATTAAATACCTTTATGGAAATGGGTAATAGGGGTAACATATGGAAAGCAGTGTGTATAAATACCCGTAGCATGGGAAATAAGATCCCTGATGTTGAAGCTTTGGTGGGAGTGGCTGACTTGGATTTAGTGGCAGTTACAGAAACATGGTTCACAGAAAACCATGATTGGGATGTAACTATAGCTGGCTATACTTTATTCAGAAAGGACAGGGGAGGAAGAAGGGGAGGAGGAGTGGCACTATATGTAAAAACTACTATTAAAGCTTTGGAATTACAGAGCTTAAAAGGGAGAGAAGAGGCATTGTGGGTTAAACTAGAAAGAGGGAAAGAGAAATCTATTTGCATTGGTGTGATATACAGACCTCCCTCACAAGAGGAAGAGATGGACAGAGAGTTAATTGAAGACATACGCAGCATTGCTAGGAAAGGGGAAGTGCTACTGATAGGAGATTTCAATATGCCAGATGTTGTTTGGCACATTCCTGCTGCAGTATCATCTAGAAGTAAGGAGATCCTGGATTCTCTACAGGGAGAACTATTCAGGCAACTGGTAACAGAACTGGTGAAGGGTCCATACTGGACTTGGTGCTTACCAATGGTGAAAGTGTTTCTGATGTTGTAGTGGGAGATCATTTTGCATCCAGTGATCACCAGATGGTGTGGTTCAGTATTAGGACGAGGACTGTTAGAATCCATTCAAAGGTGAGGATCTTAGACTTTAGGAAGACTAACTTTGCCAAGATGGGCCAATACCTCAGGGTCTCGTTAGTGGGATGGGAACAGCTTGGGGATGTAGAAAAACTGTGGGCAAAACTGAAAGGGGATATTTTAAGGGCAACCAACCTTTATGTTAAAATGGTAAATAAAGGTAAAAGGAAAAGGAGACCGCTATGGCTTTCGAAAGAAGTAGCTGAAAAAGAGGGAGGCCTTCATGAAATACAAGAGATCACAGAGAGAGGAAGACAGGCATCTATATTTGGAAAAACTTAGAGAGGCTAGCAAAGTAGTCAGGAAGGCAAAGTTTCAAAAGGAAAAGGAAATGGCCAATGCAATAAAATGGGGGGATATGACATTTTTCAGATATGTTAGTGAGAAGAGGAAAGGCAAAAGTGGTATTGTCAGACTCAAGGGTGCAGGGGAGGCCTAATGGGAGATCATTCCAGAGCATGGGGGCAGTGAACGTGAAGGCTCTGGCACTTGAGGATTTTTTAGTCTTCGTGAATGTTTTTGGCATATCAAGTGAGTGGGTTGCGTTTTGTCTGCGAGCTCTTGATTCGGATGGGGTCTGTAGTAGTGTGGATAGGTGTGAGGGGGCGATGTCGTTTAGGAACTTGAAAGTTGTTAGGAGAATTTTGTATCTGATTCGGCTGTTTCTCCAGGACCAAGCAGGAAGTCAGTCCTCACTTATGGGTGACGTCAGCCGACTGAGCCCTCGCGGAGCAATTTTCCCCAGCTTTCGCAGAAAGCCTTTGGGAATTGCAGCGCGCATGCGCGGTCCCCTTCCCGCCCAGGGATGCCATCTTGCTCAGTCTTCTTTTTTCCGCGGAGCCCTACAGACGTGTCTGTTAACGCCGCTGAAAAGTTGATTTCTTTGATTTCTTTTCCTTAAAAAAAAAAAAAAAAAAATTTTCTCGGTTCGTGTGTTCCTCTTCCCGCCGGGTCTCGATATCCCCTATCGGGCCCGTTTACGTTTTAATTTTTTTCCAACTGGCAGTCCCGCCACTATTCTCTTCATCCCTGGCAGCGCGGTCGTTCTACCTTGCAGGGGCCCTTTTTCCCCCGATGGCTGCCAGCGGTTTTAAAAAGTGTGATCGCTGTGTCAGGCTCATGTTTCTTACTGACACTCATGACTGCTGCCTCCGCTGCCTTGGGGCCGAGCATGACCCTATAAGCTGCGGCCCGTGCAGCAAGATGTCTTCGAAGGCGCTGAGGAGTCGGCAGTCGCAGAGGGACCGGATCTTCTCTGACTCCACGCGGACCTCGTCAGAGGCCTCTATGCCTCGCGGCTCTGGTTCGGAGCATCGTAGGAGTTCTTCTGAACGGGGCTCCCCCAGCCGGGAACGCCGGTGGGAGAAGCGGCCCGCAAGGGTGGATCCGGGCGGCGAAACTGGTCCTTCGAGGGCCAGGTCGCTTAGCCCGGTCCAGCCCCCCGGGCCCTCAAAGGAGGAGAAGCCTTCGAAGATCCCTCTTCTCGGAGTCGCCTAGGCACGTGAGTGATATAGTCCTCCTGGACTCCCCCACGGATGAGCCGACGTCGGGCCCGACGCCGTCGGGGCCCGAGTCGACGGCTGCTGGGTCTTCTGAGCTTGATCTCAGATTGACGACCTTGGAGCGCAGTATATCTGCCTTCATGGACCAGCAGCGGGCATGGATCACCTGCCTCGCCAGTGCATCTGCCCCGACCACCGGGACGTCGACGCTCAAGTCGACCCCGGAGGCCGAGCCGATCCTCGAGTCCATACGTGCTCGATTCGATCCTCGGCCTAGGTCTCCCTCGGCTTCCCGTTCGGGACCGAGGTCCTCGACGCCGGGGCAGAGGTCCCCGGGTCCCGCCCCCACGCAACCTCTCGATTCCTCCTCGGAGGAGTCGGGCTGGGACACGGAGGAGGACGAGTCACCCGGTTCTTTTCAGACTCGGTGCGTCCCCTCCGATTCGCCCGAGTCGGAGCCTCGGAGGCGGTCCCCTCCGGAGGATACCCGGTTGTCCGATTTCGTGAGGGATATGGCCAAAGCGTTGGCCTTCCCCACGGATCCGGAGGAGGAACCCCGAGCCGAAGAGCTCGAGGCCCTTCAATACAACTCCCCCCCGAGGGAGTCCTTCACTGTACCGGTTCCCCCGATGCTGGAGCGGCTTCTCCTCCGCATGTGGGAGAGCCCCGCCTCGACGCCAGTGTTGAGCAAGCGGATCGATTCCATATATCGAGTCTGCAAGAGCCCCGGGTTCCAGAAGGCGCAACTTCCGCACCACTCCATGGTGGTGGAGTCGGCCATGCATCGACTTAAGAGTCAAAAGATGCACTCCTCGGTGCCCCCGGGGAAGGAGGCCTGGAGCCTGGATGCCCTCGGTAGGAAGTGCTTCCAAGGCTCTATGCTTGCTTGTCGGGTCCAGACATATCAGCTGTACATGGGTATGTACCTCCGAGAACTGGCGAAAGAACTTCAGGGTTTCTCGGCCGGTCTCTCCGAGGAACCCTTGCAGCGGTTCCAAGCCTTGTCCTCCGGGATTCGAGAGTGTTCGAAGTTCATTTCTCGAGCGGCCTATGATGGCTTCGAGGCCTCGGCCCGAGTAGCTGGAGCCGGCATCGGGGCTCGCCGCCAGGCTTGGCTTCAGTCATCCGACCTCGAGCCCTGGGTGCAGGACAAGTTGGTCGATGTCCCTTGCAGAGGGGAAAACCTCTTCGGCAAACCCATGGCCGAAAAGGCAGCGGAGCTCGAGTCGGAGACTCTCACCAGGACTCGCCTTTCTATAAAGTCCTCTGCCCCTTCACAGAAGAAGAAGGGCTCGGGGAAAAGGCCTTTTTACCCGAGGAGAGTGTTTGCTTATACGCATCACCAAACACAATACCCAGCCACAACCCCCCTTCAAGGGCAGCGGCCTAGGGGACAGGGTAACGGATCCCAGAAGCAGAAGGCCCCCAAACCCGCCACGCAGGCCCCGGCCCAGCAGGGCGGGGTTTTTTGACTATGCCAGCATAGCCCCTCCCCCTCAGGGGCTTTCGGCCGGCACGGGGGGTCGGCTGACCCTCTTCGCTCACAGGTGGTCCGCCATAACATCCGAGGCCTGGGTATTGCAGGTAGTTCAAGAAGGCTACCGCCTCCATTTTCACCAGGTGCCTCCCCCCTACTTCCCATGGGAGCCTCCCAGACCCCCTCTGCACAGGGACTTGCTCCTTCGGGAGCTGCGAAGTCTGCTTCAAGAACGGGCGGTGGAGCCCGTGCCCCAACACTACTGGGGTCACGGTTTTTACTCGAGGTACTTCCTGGTTCCAAAGAGAACAGGAGGCCTCAGGCCCATTATAGACCTACGCAACCTCAACAAGTTCCTGCAGCGGGAAAGGTTCAAGATGCTTACCCTTGGAACCCTGCTGCCTTACCTCCAGCGGGGAGATTGGCTATGCTCCTTGGATCTAAAGGATGCTTATACCCACATCCTTATTCATCCGAACCACCGGCAATACCTAAGGTTTGTGGTGGCGGGGAAGCATTATCAGTACCGAGTACTGCCCTTTGGCCTGTCCTCCGCCCCCAGGGTGTTCACGAAGTGCCTGGCAGTGGTGGCCGCCTTCCTAAGGCTTCAAGGCCTCTTCGTCTTCCCGTACCTGGACGACTGGCTCATCCGGGCATCGTCTGCTCCGGAGGTCGCCCAGGCCACCCAACGTACGGTGGCCCTGCTTCAGCACTTGGGCTTCGTCATAAACTTCGAAAACTCTGCTTTGCTCCCCTCTCAGGACCTCGAGTTCATAGGGGCGCGGCTGGACACTCGGCAGGCGCGTGCCTTCTTGCCTCCGGAAAGGGCCAACCGGCTCACGGCTCTAGCCGGCAGGTTCAGCGGCAGGTCGCCGGCCTCGGCCAGACAGTTCCTGCAGCTACTCAGACACATGGCCTCCACGGTCCATGTCACTCCGAACGCCCGTCTACATATGCGGCCTGCGCAATGGAGCCTTCGCACTCAGTGGCGTCAGGCCACAGGGAGGCTGTCGGACCTGATACAAATTTCCGACCGCCTGGTCTCCTCCCTGCAATGGTGGCTTTACCTGCCCAACCTAGTGCTTGGCATGCCATTTCAGTCTCACCCACCGTCCCAGGTGCTCACGACAGATGCCTCTCTCCTGGGATGGGGGGCGCATTGTCGAGGGACATGCACTCAGGGCCTTTGGACGCCTTGGGAGGCTGCCCAGCAGATAAACTTCCTGGAGCTCCGGGCGATCTGCCTAGCTCTGCGGGCCTTCTCTTGCCTGACGTTCGGCCAGTCCGTACTGGTGCAGACGGACAATCAGGTTGCAATGTTCTACGTGAACAAACAGGGGGGCACGGGCTCCCTCCTTCTATGTCAGGAAGCCCGGAGGCTGTGCTCTTGGGCTGTCGATCACGACATCCTCCTCAAAGCGGTTTACCTGCCAGGGCAGGACAACTGCCTGGCGGACAAGCTGAGCCGGATGCTGCTACCGCACGAGTGGAAACTGAACCCCGAGGTGGTCCAGCAGATCTTCCGCCGGTGGGGCTCTCCCACTGTGGATCTTTTTGCCAGTCCCCTGAACAGGCAGCTCCCCAGATTCTGCTCCCGGCACCCCCATCCTTCTCGGGAGGCGCCGGATGCTTTCCTCATCCCGTGGTCCACGGGTCTGCTGTATGCATTCCCTCCTACGCCACTGGTGGCCCGGACATTGTTCAAAGTTGTCCAGGACAGGGCCTCCGTGATCCTGGTGGCGCCTCGGTGGCCGAGACAGCCGTGGTTCCCCCTACTACTACATCTAGCGGTGGACACCCCTCTTCCTCTGGGGTTCCACCCCGACCTCCTAACCCAGGATCGGGGCACTCTTCTGCACCCCAACCTCCAGGCCCTACACCTGATGGCCTGGCTGCTGAAAGGGTAATCCTAGCTCCGCTACGGCTAGCCCCGGAGGTGGAAGCCGTCGTCCTAGCTTCTCGGCGTCCTTCCACCCGGAAGTCGTACGCCCTCAAATGGTGTCGCTTCTCGGTCTGGTGTTCTCAGCGGTCTGAGGACCCCTTCGCCTGTTTAGTATCGGTGGTGCTGCAATACTTGCTTCACCTCTCCGACCTAGGTCTCAAATCCAACTCTGTCAGAGTCCACCTCAGTGCTCTCTCTGCGCATCATTCACCGGTTGAGGGCAGGCCTCTCTCCTCGCACCCTTTGGTGGCGCGCTTTCTCAGAGGCCTCCTTCTGCTTAAACCTCCGTTGCGCCCCCCAGCCCCCGACTGGGACCTCAACGTGGTTCTGCAAAGGCTTACCTGTCCGCCTTTTGAGCCCATGGCTACCTGCCCTCCCCGTTTTCTCTCCTGGAAAACTCTCTTCTTGGTGGCCCTCACTTCCGCAAGGCGCGTGAGTGAGCTATAAGCCCTAGTGTCGGAGCCTCCGTACACTAGGTTCTACAAGAATAGGGTTGTACTGCGGACCCACCCTAAGTTCCTTCCGAAGGTGGTCTCCCACTTCCACATCAACCAGGAGGTGGTTCTTCCGACCTTTTTTCCCAGGCCGCACGCCAGCCGAGCGGAAACTGTGCTGCACACCCTAGACTGTAGAAGAGCCTTATCCTTCTACCTTGACCATACGCGAGAGCATAGGAAAGCCGTCCAGCTTTTCGTATCTTTTGACCCCAATCGGTTGGGGGTACCTGTCTCTAAGCGTACTCTGTCCTCCTGGATAGCCGACTATCGCCTGGTCTTACAGGGCAGCCGGTCTCTCCTTGGAGAGTCGTGTCACGGCTCATCGGGTCAGGGCGAAGGCCGCGTCGGGGTCTCATCTCCGCTCTGTTCCATTGGCAGACATCTGCCGGGCCGCTACTTGGTCTTCAGGCCAGACCTTTGCGGCTCATTACTGCCTTGAAAGGGAGTCCCGCAGGGACAGCGCTTTCGGCCAGGCAGTTCTCCACAATCTCTTTGAGGTTTAGGCAACTCCTCCCTCCGGCCCTAGTGTTGGGCTACCGGCCGGATTCGTATTCAGAGAAGACTCTTTCCCTCTGAACTGTTGAGCTTGAGGGAGCTCTTTTAGACTTCAGGTCTCCGGTAGCCTTAAGCTTGGGAGTCCCATAAGTGAGGACTGACTTCCTGCTTGGTCCTGGAGAAAGAGTAGTTACTCACCTGTAACAGGTGTTCTCCAGGAGCAGCAGGAATCAGTCCTCACTACCCTCCCTCCTCCCCTGGAGTTGCAGTCATTCTTATTGCATATTTGCTAACTTTTGCTGTCTTTCCGCTATGTCATCAGACTGAGCAAGCTGGCATCCCTGGGCGGGAAGGGGACCGCGCATGCGCGCTGCAATTCCCAAAGGCTTTCTGCGAAAGCTGGGGAAAATTGCTCCGCGAGGGCTCCGTCGGCTGACGTCACCCATAAGTGAGGATTGATTCCTGCTGCTCCTGGAGAACACCTGTTACAGGTGAGTAACTACTCTTTATAGGGAGCCAATGTAGTTCTAGGAGTATAGGGGTCACATGGTCTGTTAGACGAGCTTTAGTAATTACTTTTGCACAGATGTTCTGGGCTCTTTGTAATAGGTATGTGTTTTTTTGTGGTAGGCCAATTAGGAGACTGTTGCAATAATCAAAATGGGGTATGATGAGTGTATTAACAACCGATCTGAAGTCATGTGTGTCAAGGAGGGGCCTTAGGTGTTGTATGGTTTTGAGTTTATGGAATATGGTTCTTACTGTCTGCTTTATGTGCGGTAGCATGGTGAGAGTATGATCTATTATTACACCCAGGTATTTTACCTCTAACAGGTATTGATGTATTGTTGATTGAGATTGTTGTTGGAAAAGTGTCCTCGGTCACGGGTGTTCTTGTAACGAACATTGCTTCAGTTTTTTTGAGGTTAATGCTGAGGTAGTTGGCTTCCATCCAAGAGGTGGTCTCAGCCATGCATTCGGATAGGGTGTCGTAAGTGGGGTTTTTGGTGGTTATGGGGATAGTGAGCATGATATCGTCAGCATAAATAAAGTGACTAATCCTGTGTTTTCTAAATATGTTTGTGATAGGTTGCAGGTATAGGTTGAAAAGGAGGGCAGAAAGGGCTGATCCCTGGGGTATTCCTTGTCCTTGGGGGAAGGTTTCTGATGCTTCTTGGTCTATTTGAACACGTATTAGTCTATGTGTGATGTAGGACTTGAACCATTTGAGAACAGTCCCACCTATTCCTAAGTTTTCTAGTCTATTGATCAGGGTAAGGTGGTTGATGTTGTCATAGGCGGCAGAGATGTCTATAAAGAGGAGTAGGAAACCTTGTTTGTTGTCATCTGTGCCTTTGATGAGGTAGTCCATCAGTGTAATTAAGAGGGTTTCCACTCCGTGGAAGGGGCGGAAACCAAACTGGTGTGAGTCAAGGGGTTTGTGCTCATCAATATGCTATTGTAATTGAATTGTTTTTTCTATTATTTTAGCAATAAATGGAATGCTGGCTATCGGTCTGTATGAATTTGGGTCTTTTGAGTCAAGTTTATTGTTTTTTATTATTGGGCGAAGCGGCGTGAGTTTTAGGGCATCGGGCATGATGCTTTGAGAAAGGGACTGGTTCACCATGTGTTGAATGTTTTCAGCGAGTTCTTCCTTTGTACATTTAATTCAAGACACAGGGTAAGGATCGAGTGGGGAGGTTGTGGTATTGATCATTGTTATGATTTTAAGGAGGTGTTTTTGGTCTACCGTGTGAAAAGTTGTCCAATTGTTATTAATTTTGATGTTTGTAGGTAGTATTGCTGTTAGAGTATTGGGTTTGGACTTTAGTTTTTCTGAAAAGTGGGTTGCTAAAGTTTGAATACTTATTGCTGGGTGTTTTGGCTCAGAGTTCTTTGCTTTAGTCAGTGTTTTTACAATTGCAAATAGTTCTCTAGGTCGGTTGATGGCCAGATTTATTACTTTAGAGTGGTAATCCCTTTTTGATTTGTTTATTGCGTTCTTGTATTCGTTAAGTGTGTTCATATATTGGGATTGCGTTCTTGTATTCGTTAAGTGTGTTCATATATTGGGATTTGGGACACAAATGGCAAGTAGCCAGAATATATATATATTTCTTTAAAACAAAAGAAGAAAAGAAAAGAGAACCGGCGGTACAGGTATATTTTTGGGGGAAACTGCTAGGTACGTATGACCTAGATTGGCCACTGTTGGAAACAGGATACTGGGCTTGATGGACCTTGGTCTGACCCAGTATGGCATATCTTATGTTCTTATGTAGAAGCTGATAAGGATAAAGCGGAATTGCTTAGCAAATATTTCTGTTCTGTGTTCACAGATGAAGAACCAGGAGCAGGACCTCAGAAGCGAGGGACATCTTGAACAATTTTCAGAAGACTGTGTTCGTGAGAAACTAGCTCAACTTAAAGTAGACAAAGCGATGGGACCAGATGGGATACACCCTAGAATACTGAGGGAACTTGGGGACGTTCTAGCAGCTCCACTGACTGACCTTTTCAATGCCTCGTTGGAGTCGGGAGTGGTGCCAAAGGACTGGAGAGAGGCTCATGTGGTGCCTTTACACAAAAGTGGAAGTAAGGATGTCGTTGAAAACTACAGGCCGGTTTGTTTAACTTCAGTGGTGAGTAAATTATTGGAAACGCTGCTGAAAGAGAAAATAGTGAGGTTTCTGGAGTCCAGTGGATTACAGGATCTGGGGCAGCATGGATTCACCAGAGGCAGATCTTGTCAGACAAATCTGATTGATTTCTTTGACTGGGTGACCAGGGAGTTGGACCAAGGGAGAGCCCTAGATGTGGTGTATTTAGATTTTAGTAAAGCCTTTGACACTGTTCCTCACAGGCGACTAATAAACAAACTGAGCACCCTAGGGATGGACCCTAAAGTTACTGCTTGGGTTAGCATTTGGTTGGGTGGGAGGAGACAAAGAGTACGGGTAAATGGAGCTCACTCTAAGGAGAAGGATGTTGCTGGTGGTGTGCCCCAGGGATCTGTCCTTGGTCTGATTCTTTTTAACATCTTTGTTAGTGATATAGTGGAAGGGCTGTCGAGTAAGGTTCGCCTCTTTGCGGATGATACCAAAATCTGCAATAGAGTAGACACCCAGGAAGGAGTAGATAACATGAGGAGGGATCTAGCTAAGCTTGAAGAATGATCTAGAATTTGGCAGCTGGAATTTAATGTTTAAAAAATGTAAGGTCATGCATTTGGGTTGCAGCAATCCAAGAGAGCAATATAGTATAGGGGGTGAAGTATAAGTATAAGTCTTTGGTGCGACCTCATTTGGAGTATAGTGTGCAATTCTGGAGACCGCACCTTCAAAAGGATGTGAACAGGATGGAGTCGGTGCAGAGGGTGGCTACTAAAATGATTAGTGGGCTTCATTATAAAGCATATGAGGACAGACTTAAGGATCTTAATATGTACACCTTAGAGGAAAGGCGGGATAGAGGTGATATGATTGAGATGTTTAAATACCTCCGTGGCATAAATGTTCAGGGAGAGAGTCTCTTTCAATTGAAAGCAAGTTCTGCTACGAGGGGACATGGGATGAGGGTGAAGGGAGATAGATTCAGGAGTGATATGCGGAAATATATCTTTACGGAAAGAGTAGTGGATCCATGGAATAGTCTACCAGTGGAGGTGGTAGAGATGAGGACAGTAACTGAATTCAAAAAAGCATGGGACCAACACAGAGGATCTCTAAAGGTAAAAAGTGGACTGTTGTAGTTGTTGATATGGAAGGACAGACTAGATAGGCCATGTGGTCTTTTTCTGTCATCATGTTTCTATGTTTCTAAGTACTTTTGTCCACTAAAGAAGAGCGGGACCTAGGCGTGGTTGTTTCTGATGATCTTAAAGTAGCTAAACAGGTAGAAAAGGCAACGGCAAAAGCTAGAAGGATGCTTGGGTGCATACGGAGAGGAATGGCTACCAGAAAAAAGGAGGTGATAATGCCTCTGTATAAGTCTTTGGTGCAACCTCATTTGGAGTATAGTGTGCAATTCTGGAGACCGCACCTTCAAAAGGATTCGAACAGGATAGAGTCGGTGTAGAGGGTGGCTACTAAAATGATTAGTGGTCTTCATTATAAAGCATATGAGGACAGACTGAAGGATTTCAATATGTACACCTTAGAGGAAAGGACGGATAGAGGTGATATGATTGAGATGTTCAAATACCTCCGTGGCATAAATGTTCAGGGAGAGAGCCTCTTTCAATTGAAAGCAAGTTCTGCTACGAGGGGACATGGGATGAGGATGAAGGGAGATAGATTCAGGAGTGATATGCGGAAATATTTCTTTACGGAAAGAGTGGTGGATCCGTGGCATAGTCTCCCAGTGGAGGTGGTAGAGATGAGGACAGCATCTGAATTCAAAAAAGCATGGGACAAACACAGAGGATCTCTAAAGGTAAAAAGGGGACTGTTGTAGTTGTTGATATGGAAGGACAGACTAGATAGGCCATGTGGTCTTTTTCTGTCATCATATTTCTATGTTTCTATGATATAATTTGCTAAAGTGCACAAAAGAAGAAACGGACCTCAGAACTTCAACAACCCCTCTTTCTTACAAAGCTACAAGTAGGGGTTTACTACTACTATTGCTACTTATCATTTGTATAGCACTAGAGACTTACAGTCATCGATCAGGAAAATATCATTTAAAAATAAGCAAACTGCCTGTTCATCAATTTTTAATCTTTTTCAGCTTTTAATAGTAACAGAGTAACATAGTAAATAATAGCCGATAAAGACCAGCATGGTCCATCTAGTCTGCCCGGAGAAGTGGAGAAAGTTGTGCCTGCCAGTTCATGCAGGTTACCCCATCTGTGCCTTTGTTTAGGTCTGTACCCACTGCTCCGTGCACATTAATTCCCTTTATGCCTATAATTAGGTATCTCCAGGAACAAGCAGGAATGAGTCCTCACATATGGGTACATCGGTACCGACGGAACCTGCGCGGGAACGCTCCCCAGCTTCCCAGAAGGAAAGCTTTTGGGAGCATCCCACAGCGCCTGCGCGCTGCCTTCCCGCCTTTCCTAACCAACTCTCCTCAGTTCTTCTTTTCCGCGGAGCCAGCAGGTCGTGTTCCTGTCACCGCTGAAGAAGTTCTTTATTTTAATTTATTTCTTTGGTCACGTGTCTGCCTTCCCCGACGCCGGACCGGTACCGCCGGTCTTTTCTTTTCTTTCTAAAAAAAAAAATATATATATTTTTTTTTCCTCACTTGGTGTATTTTTCTTCTTAGGCCTTCAGGCCCTCAAGAAAATTTTCCCTCATGGAAAAACCAGCCTCCAGGTTCAAAATATGCACTAAGTGTAGCGGTACAATTTCTGTTACAGATACCCATGAATGGTGTCTTAAATGTTTGGGTCCTGAACACTCCATTCCGGATTGCCAGTCCTGCTCTCTAATGTCTAAACGAGGGTTACAGAACTGAGCAGCCAAGCTCCATGTGCTGTTTCCCACGGATGCACCGGCGGTGGCATCGACATCTTCCAGGTCTTCCTCTCCTGATGGGTCTCAGGTAACCAAACATAAACCTAGCAGGTCCTTGAAGGGCAAATCTCCCTCTATGCATCGAGATGCCTCCGGGATTGCCCTCGAGGATCCTGCCCCAGCCAAACAACCCCGGCGGGAAGCTCCAGCTTGCAAAGCTCCTCCTATGGGGTTACAGGTTGACATCGATGGCACGGCCTCGACCGATCACCTGTTAGACTGTTCTGGGGTACCGGCACTTTCTCCCGGTACCGACATCCAGGCAGTCGTGGCGTCCATGGATCACACTGTTCAATCCATGCAGCAGGCTATAATGGCTTTTATTAAAGCTGCGATGCCGACGGTACCGCAACGAGTTCCGTTGTCGGTACCGGTACCAGCGCCGATACCGGTACTGACTGCATCGACATCGGCCAGGATACCGACTCCGGTTCCTTGTCCAGGGCTATTTCTCGGTACTGATCCGGTACCGGGGACGCCCGATGTCGGTACCGATCGATACGCGTATCGATCGTTGGAAGCAGACAGACGATACTTCGATTCCTCTGATGATTCTGACTCATCAGATGAGTCTCCTGAAGTATCCATTACCCTTCCTGAGGAGCCTACTTCTCCAAAAAGGAGAATGTCTCCTCCAGAGGATTTGTCCTTTCAAGACTTCATAATAGAAGTGGCTAAAGGACTCTCTATTTCAGTAACCTCTGAAACAGAGCCTAGAGCAAAAAAATTAGATATTTTAGGATACTCTAAGGCTCCCAGAGAGGCAGTCACCTTGCCAATTCATGAAATTCTTCATGAACATATGATTGACTTATGGGAGACTCCTCTCACCCTTTCTCCTCATTCTCGCAGATTGGACACTATGTACCATGTCCCTCCTTATCCTGGATTTCAGAAAACTCAGCTTCCTCACCACTCCATTGTGGTGCAGTCAGCTATGAAAAGGATAAAGAGTACCAAAAGATACTCTTCTGCTCCTCCAGGAAGAGAATGCAGGACCTTGGATGCTTTTGGTAGGAAAATCTTCCAAGCTAGCATGCTTATTGCCAGAATCAACTCATATAGCCTTTTATATGGGTATGTTTCTAAAGGAAGTTGCACAAAAGCTGCACAACTTTCTCCCTTTTCTTCCAGAGGATAAAAGGGATGAGTTCCTCCTTTGGCTTAAGCATACTCAAGACATTTCAAAGTTTTCCAACAGGGCAGCTTTTGACTCCTTTGAAGGTGCCAGCAGAGCCTCAGGCATTGCCATAGCTGCTCGCAGAATTGCTTGGCTCCAGGCTTCTGATCTAGAGCCCTGGGTTCAGGATGGCTTAGGAAATCTGCCCTGTACGGGTGAAAATCTCTTTGGCAAAGAGTGGCAAATAAAAGCCACTCAAATGGATGCAGAGAATTCTGCTCTGGATAGACTTTCCAAGTCAACCTCCATTCCAGCCAAGAAAAAGCCTTTCAAGGAGTCTTTTTTACAAAAGGAGCAGATTTCCTTCCACTTCTGGCCAACAATCTTCTACAGGTTGCTTTGCTACTAAGCGCCAGCAACCTAAACAGGCCAGGCCTAAACCTGCAGGGACGGCTACAACCCAGCAGTACCAACCCCCTCAGGGTTTTTGACTTGATACTAGAGAACTTAACCTTTCTGGCTCTGCAATGGGAGCAAATCACATCAGAGCAGTGGACCCTCTCCATCATAAGAGAGGGCTACAAACTTCATTTCTCAGACCTTCCTCCCTACACCATGGTGAGACACTTCAATTCTCCCACATCTCTCCTCGACCTTCTGGATCAGGAGGTGACTACCCTTCTGGCCCAGGGGACCATAGAAGAAGTTCCTCCTCTTCAACAGGGGTCAGGGTTTTACTCCCCCTATTTTCTCATTCCAAAGAAAACAGGGGGATACAGACCCATTCTAGATCTCAGAGAATTGAACAAATTCCTATGCAAGGAGAAGTTCAAGATGCTTTCTCTAGGCACTCTCCTTCCATACCTGCAGAGTCAGGATTGGCTTTGTTCTCTAGATCTCAAGGATGCGTACATGAGATTCCTACGTTTTCTGTTCCCGGGAAAACATTACCAATACAGAGTGCTTCCTGTCTAGCCTCTGCTCCAAGAGTGTTCACCAAATGCATGGCAATAGTTGCTGCATTTCTACGCACTGGGAATATTTGTCTTCCCATATCTGGACGACTGGCTCATCCGAGTTCCAACCCAGTCGGAGGCTCAGATCTCCCTGAACCGCACCAGGCGCATTCTGCACTACTTGGGACTTGTGGTAAACCTCCCATAGTCCCAGCTCACCCCTACTCAGTCCCTGGAATTCATAGGGGCCTGGTTGGACACCACTTCTGCAAGGGCCTACCTTCCTCAGGCCCGTTGTCAACGTCTAGTGCAGTTAGCCTCCCAGATTCAGTCAAAGAGCCACTTGACTGTCAGGGAGATGCTACAACTGCTAGATCATATGGCTTCCACAGTACATGTGGTACCCTATGCTCGCCTACACATGAGAGCAGCTCAATGGACTTTGTCCACCCAGTGGACTCAAGCTTCAGGAGCGCTCTCAGACCAAATAGCAACCTCCAAACGTCTCTTTTGGTCTCTCCAATGGTGGATGTCCACTCAAAATCTGTTGCTGGGGTCCCCCTTCCAACCTTTGTTACCCCAAGCAACCCTCACAACAGATGCCTCCCAAACAGGTTGGGGAGCTCATCTACAAGACCTCTCCACCCAAGGCACTTGGTTCCCACAGGAGACCTCTCTTCATATCAACCACTTGGAACTTCGAGCAGTGTTCCTAGCTCTCAAAGTCTTTCATACCCTCCTCAGCTACAAGACAGTCCTCATTCATACGGACAATCAAGTAGCCATGTTTTACATAAACAAGCAAGGAGGAACTGGCTCTCTGTCGCTTTGCAACGAAGCTCTAAGATTATGGGCCTTCGCCAGAGAGCATCAAATCCATCTCCTGGCAGTATACCTCCCAGGAATCCAAAACTCTTGGGCAGACAGACTCAGTCGAGTTCTGCTTCCACACGAATGGTCCCTGCACATGGATCAGGTACTCAGAATCTTCCAAGAATGGGGAACCCCGGACATAGACCTCTTTGCAAGTCCGTGGAATGCCATACTTCCCCGGTTCTGTTCCAGAATTCCGTGTCAGGGAGTTCAGGCCAAGGATGCCTTCCTCCTTCATTGGGGTCAGGGCTTCCTGTATGCCTTTCCACCCATTCCTTTGATTCCCAAGACTCTGTTCAAACTCCAGAGGGATCAAGGATCTATGATCCTCATAGCTCCATGCTGGCCACGCCAAGTGTGGTACCCTCTACTTCTGCATCTCTCCCAAGCCCCCTCCCTGGACTTGGGAGCTGCGCCAGATCTTCTGTCCCAGGAGGAAGGGACTTTGTGGCATCCAAACCCAAGTCCCTTCACCTCAGAGCTTGGTTACTGAAGGCGTAGACCTTCAAGATTTCAATCTTTCTCAGCAAGTGAAGGATATCCTCCATGCTTCCAGAAAACCTTCCACTAGGCATTCCTATGCTTTTAAGTGGAAAAGATTTTCCATTTGGTGTGCTCAAAAGGGTCTTGACCCTCTGGCACTTCCTGTGAATTCTCTATTGGGATATCTCCTGCATCTCTCCAATGCAGGCCTTAAAATGAATTCAGTAAGGGTCCATTTGAGTGCTATTGCAGCATCCCTTAAGCCTCTCAATGGACAACCTATTTCCTCTCATCCTCTTATTGCAAGATTCATGAGAGGCCTAACTTTAACAAAACTTAAACTTGGTTCTTGGTCAGCTTATGAATCCACCTTTTGAACCCTTAGCTACTACCTCCTTGAAATTTCTTTCCTGGAAGGTTATTTTCCTTATTGCAATCACTTCTGCTCGCCGCATCAGTGAACTGCAGGCCTTAGTGGCTAATCCACCTTATACAAGGTTTCATCATGATAAGGTAGTCCTTAGGACAAATCCTCACTTTATGCCTAAAGTGTTCTCACCTTTTCATCTTAATCAAGAGGTATATTTACCTGTCTTTTTTTCCAGCTCCTCATGCATCCAGTGCAGAGAGGAACCTTCATACTCTAGATTGTAGGGAAGTTCTGGAGGCTAAATTTAAGCTTTTAGGTAGGAAGTTGAAACCCAGAACTTCCAGGATAGCGTTCTCCGAAATGCTTCCCGTTCCACGTGCAGGACCCAAAAGACAGGCAGAGCTCCGGAGTCTCAATGCGTGGATGAGACAGTGGTGCAGGGATGAGGGTTTTGGATTTGTTAGGAACTGGGGAACATTCTGGGGAAAGGAGGGGCTCTTCCGAAGGGATGGGCTTCACCTTAATCAGGATGGAACCAGACTGCTGGCCTTAACCTTTAAAAAGGAGATAGAGAAGCTTTTAAACTAGAAAATAGGGGAAAGCCGACAGTCGCCCAGGAGTGCATGGTTCGGACGAAGGTATCCTTGAAGGATACTACCAAAAGCAGTGAGGTTCCAAAAAAGAGTAAAGTAGCCCAAATGCCCTTGAGTAAGGTGCAGACAGAGTGTAAAGATTCCAAATTACCCATGCCTACCAATAGCCAGATTAATATTAATAAAATACAGTCTCTAAAATGCTTGTATGCAAATACTAGAAATCTAAACAATAAGATGGGAGAGTTAGAATATATAGCACTAAATGAGAGGTTAGATATGATTGCAATCTCAGAGACATGGTGGAAGGAGGATAACCAGTGGGACACTGTGATACCTGGATACAAACTATATCGTAATGATAGAACTGATCAAATTGGTGGAGGGGTTGCACTCTGTGTTAGAGAGGGCATTGAGTCAGAAAGGATTAAAGTTTTGCAGGAAACAAAATTTGCTGTAGAATCTCTATGGATTGAAATTCCATGTAAAAAGGGGAAGGCGATGGCAGTGGGGGTGTACTATCGACCGCCTGGCCAGAATGAACAAATGAATGATGAAATGCTCAGAGAAATCAAGGACGCTAACAAAAGTCACAGCAGAGTAGTAATAATGGGTGATTTCAATTACCCTGGTATCGACTGGGTCAGTGTTACGGCAGGACAAGCTAGGGAGATAAAGTTTCTAGATAAAATAAATGACTGCTTCTTGGAGCAGCTGGTTCATGAACCGACCAGAGGGAAAGCCATACTGGACCTAGTCCTTAGTGGAACGCCAGATCTGGTGCAAGAAATAAGGGTGTTGGGACCACTTGGCAATAGTGATCATAGCATGATCATGTTTGATTTAATTAGTGGAGGAGGGATAGTAAAGAAATCCACAGTACTACCTTTTAACTTTCAAAAGGAAGACTATGATAAAATGAGGAATATAGTTAAGAAAAAACTAAAAGGAGCGGTTGCAAAGGTTAAAGACTTACAGCAAGCTTGGGTGTTGTTTAAAAATACTATCCTCGAAGCCCAGACCAGCTGTATTCCACGCATTAAGAAAAGTGGAAGAAAGTCCAAAAAACTGCCAGCATGGTTTAAAGGTAAGGTCAGAGAGGCTGTTGCTGCCAAAAAAGCATCCTTCAGGAAATGGAAAAAAGAGTCAAATGAAGAAAACTGGAAACAGCACAAGCACTGGCAAGTTAAATGCAAAGCATTGATAAGGCACGCAAAGCGAGAATTTGAGAAGGAACTTGCTACGGAAGCAAAAACACGAAATAAAGACTTTTTCAAGTACATTCGTAGCAAAAGGCCTGTGAGAGAGTCCGTTGGGCCATTAGATGATAGAGGGGTAAAAGGGGCAGTAAGAGGAGACAAGGCTATAGTAGAGAGACTGAATGAATTCTTTGCTTCGGTCTTTACTGAGGAAGATGTAGGGATGTTACCCAAGACTGAAGTGGTATTTAAAGGTGATACTGCAGAGGAATTGAGAGAAATATCGCTACACCAGGAAGATATATTACAACTATTTGATAAACTGAATAGTAGCAAATCACCTGGACCAGATAGTATACATCCAAGAGTGTTGAAAGAACTGAAATATGAGATTGCGGACCTGCTATTGGTAATCTGTGAACTTTCATTAAAATCATCTGTAATACCTGAAGATTGGAGGGTCGCCAATGTAACACCAATCTTTAAAAAGGGTTCCAGGGGTGACCCGGGAAATTACAGACCGGTGAGTCTGACGTCAGTACCGGGGAAAATGGTAGAAACCATCATAAAGAACAAAATTACACAGCATGTAGATAGTCATGGCCTAATGGGAGACAGCCAACATGGCTTTAGACAAGGAAGATCTTGTCTTACTAATCTGATATGTTTTTTTGAAGTGTGCATAAACAGGTAGACAAAGGTGAGTCGGTTGATATAGTGTATCTGGACTTTCAGAAAGCTTTTGATAAGGTCCCTCATCAGAGACTTTTGGCGAAACTAAAAAGTCATGGGATAGGAGGCAGTGTACTATTGTGGATCGGGAACTGGTTAAAAGATAGAAAGCAGAGGGTAGGGCTAAATGGCCAATATACCCAATGGAAAAAGGTGAATAGTGGATTACCCCAGGGATCTGTACTGGGTCCGCTACTTTTTGACATATTCATAAATGACCTGGAAAAGGGAATAACGAGTGAGGTTATCAAATTTGCAGATGATACAAAACTGTTTAAAGTTGTTAATACCCAAGAGGATTGTGGAAAACTGCAGGAGGATCTGGATAAATTGGAAGACTGGGCATCCAAATGGCAGATGAAATTTAATGTGGACAAGTGCAAAGTTATGCACCTAGGAAAGAACAACCCACACTATAGTTACACAATGCAAGGTTCCACATTGGGAACCACCACCCAGGAAAAAGATTTAGGAGTCATCGTGGATAACATGTTAAAACCCTCTGCCCAGTGTGCAGCGGCAGCCAAGAAAGCAAATAGAATGCTAGGTATCATAAAGAAAGGGATGGAAAATAAAACAAAGGATATTATAATGCCTCTGTATCGTTCCATGGTACGACCGCACCTTGAATATTGTGTGCAGTTCTGGTCATCGTATCTTAAAAAGGACATAGCATTATTAGAAAAAGTACAGAGAAGAGCCACCAAAATGGTGAAGGGGATGGAAGCTACTCCTATGAAGAGAGGCTACAAAGGTTGGGGCTTTTCAACCTGGAAAAGAGACGGCTGAGGGGAGATATGATAGAGGTCTATAAATTAATGAATGGAGTGGAGCATGAAAACGTGGATCAATTGTTTACGCTATCAGAATATAGAAAGACTAGGGGACATGCAATGAAGCTACAGGGTAAACTATTTAAGACAAATAAGAGAAAATATTTTTTCACTCAACGTGTAATCAAACTCTGGAATTTGTTACCGGAGGATGTGGTAAGGGCTGTTAGTGTAGCTGGGTTTAAAAAAGGTTTGGACAAGTTCCTGGAGGAAAAGTCCATAAACCACTATTAAAAAGGGACCCAGGATAATCAGTGCTTGACCCAGTACAAGCATTGTGGAACCTGTGTCTTTTGGGGATACTGCTAGGTACGTATGACCTAGATTGGCCACTGTTGGAAACAGGATACTGGGCTTGATGGACCTCGGTCTGACCCAGTATGGCATATCTTATGTTCTTATGTTCTTAGCTCTTGCTTTTTACTTACACAGGACACAGCAACATAGAAAGTCTTCCCAGCTTTTTGTTGCTTTTGATCCTTCTCATTTAGGGCTTCCAGTCTCTAAGAGAACACTGTCCAATTGGATTGCTCAGTGTATTTCTTTTGCTTACCAGAGTAAGAACCTTTCTCTGGAGGGCCATGTCAAAGCTCACAATGTGAAGGCCATGGCCACCTCTATGGCTCATCTTTATTCTGTGTCCATCGACCAGATCTGTCGAGCAGCCACCTGGGCCTTGGTTCATACCTTCACAGCCCATTACTGTTTGGACAAGGACTCCCGCCGGGATGCCTTGTTTGGTCAGGCTGTCCTCAGACACCTGTTCCATTCTTGAACAACTCCTGCCCTCCTTCCCTGAATGGATGCCTGAGATCCATAGGAAGACGAGGAACCCTTCAGGGTCTCATACCCTTGGGGATCTCCCAGGCATCTTAGCTAGGGAGTCCCCATATGTGAGGACTCATTCCTGCTTGTTCCTGGAGATAGCACAGTTACTTACCTGTAACAGGTGATCTCTGGGAACAGCAGGAATTAGTCCTCACAACCCTCCCACCTCCCCTAGGAGTTGTATCTCTCTCTGTCTTTCCTTTCCTCTCTCTCTCTATTGTCTCAGCTTTAAACTTGAACTGAGGAGAGTTGGTTAGGAAAGGCGGGAAGGCAGCGCGCAGGCGCTGTGGGATGCTCCCAAAAGCTTTCCTTCTGGGAAGCTGGGGAGCATTCCCGCGCAGGCTCCGTCGGTACTGACGTACCCATATGTGAGGACTAATTCCTGCTGTTCCCAGAGATCACCTGTTACAGGTAAGTAACTGTGCTTTTTGCTGCCACTCCATGCAGTCTACATCCTCTCTGCCTTTGTTTAGGGTTGTACCTGCTGCTTCATGCAGCTTGACACCCTCCCCCCCTCTGCCTGTGTTTATGGTTGTACCCACCCGTCTGCGAAGGTTAGCACCTCCCCCCCCCCCCCCTCCTGAAGTTTAAAAGTGTTTGTTTTGGTTCCATCCTCATGCTATAAAGGGATTCTATGTGTCTGTCTCGTGCCTTTTTTGAATTCCAGCACTGTTTTTGGCTTCGCCACTTCCACTGGGCATCCACCACTCTTTCCATGAAAAAGTATTTCCTGATGTTGCTTTTGAGTTTTACTTCCTTGCAGCTTCATTTCATGCCCTCTAGTTCTAAAGCTTCCCCATCTTTAAAAACGTTTTCTGTGTTCATTAATGCCCTTTAAGTATTTAAACGTCTATATCATATCTCTCCTGCATCTCTTTTTCTCCAGGATCTAAATATTTAGGTCTCTCCTCACGGGTGCTCATGAGAAGCTAAACGGAACAGACATGTACCTGCAAGGCTCCCACCATTGTCTTGACGTTATCCTGTTTTTTAATTACCTTTTTTTTTCCTAAGTTGCTCGATCTGGAGGGTGATGCAGGGGTGCATTAAAATGGGTGCATCAGGCCCTCGCTCCCACCCCGGCTGCACAAGGGAGGTCGCGAACTGTGATTGTGAGAGTTCATCACTTTACTGACAAGCAAAGGATACCGGAAGCTGCTCATAAAGCAGGAGGCCTTCATTTACAGAATCAGGGGATTTATATTTTCCAGGACCTTTCTGCAGATTTATAGTGGAAGCATCAGGGATTCCAATGAAGAAGACTCTGCAAGAACGCAGTATTTCTATACAATGCTTTACTCGGCCTGGCTTCAGGTTGTTAGAAATGGCAAGGTGCAGATCTTTTCTTCAGTTTCAGAAGCAGAGCAATTTGTTCGGGCCCTTCAAGAGGCTCCCTCTTGACTGTGACTATGGCTGTGGCAGGTACTGTCTTTGTAGGGATGTCCTCCTTGTCTTGTAGATTATGTGAGTCACTGGACTGGACTGTGGGGACGAGTCACTGGACTGGCTATGGCAGGTACTGTCTTTGTGGGGATACCCTCCTTGTCTTGCAGACTTGCTCAAGGACTGGACTGTGGGGGCAAGGGGTCTGGTCCTCCCTTTGCCTATTTTTGGTTGTTGGGGATTTTCTGGCTATGGGGATGCAAAGGACCTTAAGTATCAGAGCTATATGTTCTGCCTTTGTTTGTTTATTGATTATGTTGTTTGTGTATCCAGGGCTGTGGTTGGAGGGCAGGGGATGGAGGGTTGGTCAGTATTTGGGTGGATAATTTGTACTGGTTGGGGTTAATACTGGGTGAGAGTGTCGGATGGCTGTATGAAGTGGGAAGGGGTTGGGGAGGAGGTATGGAGTGGAGTAAAGGGGTATGGTTGGGAGAGATTGGAAGTTATGAGGTGCTAGAATGATTGTCTGAAGGTGTGGTGGTTAGTAGGAGGAGTGTTGATGTAGGTTGTTTTTAGGAAAGGGGAGGATGGGGAGAGAGATTTCTTGTGTGTAGTTGTGGAATTAGAGAAGGTGTGGGGTTGGCACCACTCATGGTCCAAGAGTCCCAATTTGGTACCCACCTGCGACTCGGTGGGGGGAATGTGGAGGGATTTCTAGACTGTCTCTTCATGGGTTTGCAATGTCTGAAGGGTTGGCTAGGGTGAGGTTGGGGGAGAGGATGGGTTTGGGCGATTGTGGGTTTAGTTAAAAGTTTGTGTATGGTCAGTGATGCACTTCACACCGTGATTTATTTTTTTAACTTGTGCAACGACTGGTGCTTCTGCTCTTATTTTCTTTGGATCCCGGTCTTTGTGGGGCCTTTTGGTTATTATTTTATGGGAGGGGATTGCTCTACACTGTATACACTATGGACAGATGGACATTTGAATAGTTGGTTATGATGGGTATGCCTCTGCATGTGGTATCAATGAATATTCAGAGGATTACAAGCCCTATTAAGTGCATGTGAATCTTGCAATATTAAAAAAAAAGAGAAAGTGCAGATTGCTCTTTTACAAGAGACTCATCTGACTAAAGATGAGCATGATAACTTGTGTAGGAATCTGGTGGGGCAGTCTTTTTTCCACCACATCTGGGTCTGGATGTGGGGATGTTGATGTGTTGCGGTCGGAGATTGATGTAGATGGGAGATATGTTATTTTGCATTGCAAGTTAGCAGATGTAAAGTTTGGACTGGTTAATGTATATGGTCCTAATACGGACTTTGTTCACCTCACTTGGAGACAGGATGTCTGGACCACTTTGCCCCTGATATTGGGTGGGGATTGGCGTGTGTGTATGGATAATGCGTTTGATAGATCAGGTAGTCATTCAGGCAGTAAGGGGGAGTCTCGGACATTTCAGTCAATGGAGGAACACCTGGGGTTGCAAGACATGTGGTGGGTGGATAACCCTGGCTGCAAGGATTACATCTTTTTTTCACCTCGGCACCAGTCCTACAGTCGATGGGAATTCTTTCTTTGTTCGAGAGAATCTGTGAGTTTTCGATTTAGAAGCGATATTCTCACTTGTCAGCTTTCGGATCATCCAGTGCCGCTTCAGATTTTTCTGGCAGGGTCATCTGCCCAAAGTGGCTCTTGGCACCTGAATACTTCGCTTTTGGGCTGAAAGGTCTTTGTAGACTTGGTGCGAGGAGTTTTGCAGGATTTTCAAGTTATCCATGCCACTTGGGTATGAGACCCAGTTCTGCGCTGGAAGACATTCAAGGCCGTTCTTCACGATCATATTATCAGCTATGTGAGTTTTTTTGGCTCGCCTATCATGGGAGGGGCGGGTCCACCTTGAGCAGCAGATTGTTGTGCTGGAGCAGCAGCATAAACATACATGCTCTTCTCATATTTATCGCAAGTTGTGTTTGCTTCAAGAGTGCGGATCTTGGATACAGATAAGATTGCGTTATCATTTCGCTAAGTTGCAGTATTATGAGCATGGAAATAAAATGGGGGCTTTTTTGACGCAGGCTGTTCAATGTCAGGGAGCGGCAGCCATGATTGGTAGGTTACAGGATGGGATGGGAAGGGGAGGGTTTGTATGGCTGCTGCAGATATGGCTAGCTTAGTGATGTCTCGATTTCAGACCCTATATGCAGTGGATCAGAATCCCTCTATTACTGATTGTTTAGACCAGGTCTGTATGCCTAAGCTGTCTGCAGGGCTTTTGGAGATGGAGGTGTAATGGGCCATAGGTGGTTTTCTGGCACCTGTTTTGCCATATTGAGTTTTATAAGGTATTTAATGAAGAATTGTCTCCCTTTCTAGGAGAGGTATTTGCACCGAAAGGGACGGGGTCAGGTGGATTGCGTGATCTCCATGCTGCTACGATAGTTCTTATTCCAAAGAAGGGGCGTGATCGGGAGGACCCTGAAGCATACCAGCTGATCTCATCGTTGAATGTTGACATGAAGATTCTTGAAAAGGTTTTGCAGACCCAGTTGGAATCAGTGCTGCCAGTTTTGGTGCACCCTAATCAGACGGGTTTTGTGCTGGGGCATACCTCTACAGATAATACCCGCCGGCTCTTTCACTTGTTGCAACTGGCTGAGTGTGGGTGTGTGTTAAGGGTAGTGTTGTCCCTGGACGCTAATAAGGCCCTTTTTATTTACAGTATTACATCATTATAGGTTTCCTGAACCATTTTTGGGGTGGGTAGAGGCCTTTTATTCAGAGTTGAGTTAGTTAGTGAGTAGGGTGCTGCCCAACCCGTTTTTGATCCGCAGTGGTACTCATCAGAGCTGCCCTCTGTCATTCATGCTTTTTGACATTGTCATGGAGCCCTTGGCCTGTTTTATACATGCTTTCCATGAGATTGTGGGGTTGAGAGTGAAAGGGGTACAGCATAAGCTATCTCTCTATGCTGACGATGTGCTGCTGTTTTTAGGTGGACTTGACTCTTTGGGGTCGGCATTGAGGCAGTTGCTTTTGGACTTTGGTGCAGTGGCTGGGTTCCTCAATTACTGGAGGAAGTTTGAGTTGTCTGTTTTGAGCTCATGACAGCTTCTTCCTCTGGCACTATGACGTTTTTGAAGAGTCTCTACTTTTAGTACTTGGGGCTTGAGATACCGTCCCAGTTGCAGAATCTTTATACAGCAAATTACAGCCTTTTGCTTGCTCATAAAGAGCGGGATTTGTTTTTTCGGATGGATCTGCCAGTGTCATGGGGTGGGTTGATTAACTTAGTGAAGATGAATATTTGCCCTGCTTGTTTTAACTTTTTCAACATCTCCCATGCATGCTTTTGGGAGCTATATTTCTTAAACTGAATGGAATGCTTTCTAGTTTTATATGGCATAACTGGAGTCCTTGTATTGCCTTTCTCACATTATGTAGGTACAAAGGTGAAAGGAGGTATGGGCTTGCCTAATTTGGAGGTTTACTACTGGGCTTCAAGGCTGGTCTCTCTTTGCCCCTTTTGTTGGTGATGAATAGAACTAGTTTGGTGGCGTGTCACTTTCTCCAACAGAATGCTATCCTAGCTCATAAAATGTGTATTTGGCATTGAGTATGTTGGTACTTAAATATTCCAGAGGAGGAGATGTCCCCTATTGCTTTGCTTAGTAAGAATCCTAAATTGGCATATTTCCTGTTTTATCTGGATATGAGTCATTGGGAAGTTCAAGGTCTGCGATTTCTTTGGCAATTGAGGGTTGGTGAGGTATGCTAGGAATCTGAGGACTTTGCCAAGAAATATTCTTTGGAATTGCAGACTCGGTCTCTATTTTCAGATAAGGAGTTCAGTGGACCATCGGCTGTGAGACTGGGGATAACAGTGCCTTACTTTGACTCCCCTAGAAACTTTTCTGTGTAAGTTGATGGAGATTGCAAAATGGATATCTGTGTTGTATTATGTGATCACTGACCCAGATTCTCCTTCTCTGCAGCTGCAGCGGGTTTATGAGTGTTGGAATGAAGATTTGCAAGAGGAGTTGGAGGAATTTGATCAGCAGGTGATCTGGGCGAATGTTCATTCGGTGTCTATGTGTGGTAGGCAGATGGGGTTTATGGTGCGGTTGTTATATCGGGTTTATCACTCCCCTGCATTTTATTTAAGTTGGGGCAGAGCTGAGTTGAGATGATGCTGGCAAAGATGTGGGCTTTCTACAGACTTTTTTCACATGTGGTATACTTCTATTTGTGGTGTCCTTTTAGCGAAGGGTACAAGGGGCTGGTGAGATGATGTTGAGGCAGTGGGCAACGTTGATGCCTTTGCTGTACCTGGTGTACTAGTGGGATGCGACTTTGTCAAGGGAGGAGCAGGCTTTGGTAAGCCAGCTGTTGTTGGCAGCCCAATTCACAATTGCAGCCCATTGGAAAGATGTTTCTCCATATGTGCGATGGCTTCAGCAAGTGTCCGAGATTGCCCAGTTGGAGAGGTTGTCCTATGTGCTGCAGGGAAAATTAGATTTATATAATATTGTTTGGAAAAAATATTGGGTAGATAAGGCCTTGTACATGGACGACTACACTCCGGGTTGCCTTTTGGATCTTGTGTACGGGGCTGTTTGTTTGATGAGAGGAGGGGGGCTCTTTGCATCATTTCTTGGAATTTTTGTACCAGAGGATCCATGTTTCTGATGTATGGAGTGTATTGCCTTACCTGTTAAAATAAAAAGTTTAAAAAGAATAAAAAGTCTCCTTCTACATCTTCTGGTGCAGGCCCCATATCATTTTTGTCACCTTCCTCTGAATCGTTTCACGTTTTTTATATCCTTTGCAAGGTATGATCTCCAAAATTGAACATAATACTCCAAGTGAGACCTCAGCAATGACTTTTATAGGGCCATTAATACCGCATTCCTAGCAAGAAGACCATGAAAAATTGGGAGACTGGACGTCCAAATGGCAAACAAAATTTAACATAGACAAGTGCAAATTTATGCACTTTAGGGAAGAACAACTCAAACTACAATTACCCTATGCAAGTTCCACATTAGGGATCACCACCTAAGAGAAGGATTTAGGTGTCATTGTAAATAATATGTTGAAACCCTCTGCCCAGTATGCAGCTGCGGTCATGAAAGCAAATAGAAATCATAAGGAAAGGAATGGAGAATAAACCAAGGATATTATAATGCCTCTGTATCGCTCCATGGTGTGACAGCACCTTGAATATTGTGTGCGGTTCTGGTTGCCATATCTAAAATAGGATATAGTGGAATTAGGAAAGATACAGAGAAGAGAGACCAAAATGATAAAGGGGATGGAAGGATATCTCCGTGAGAAAAGGCTTAAAAGGTCAGGAATCTTCAGCTTGGAAAAGAGATAGAAATCTATAAAATAATGAATGGAATGGAATGGATAAATGTAGATTGGTTGTTTTACTCCTTCATAAAGTAGAAAAACTAGGGAACATGCAATGAAGTTACAATTTAGCACATTTTAGACTAACTGGAGAAAATATTTTTTCATGCAATACATAATCAAATAAAATCAACACATTGCCAGATGATTTAGTAAAAGCTGTTTAGCTGGGTAGAAAAGAGGACTGGACAAATTCTTGGAGAAAAAGTCCATAAACGATTATGAAAGTGCACTGTAGAAATCCATTGCTTACCCCTGGGTTAAGCAGCATGGAAACTGTCTACCTTTTGGGAACCTGACAGGTACATGTGGCCTGGATTGGCCACTGTTGGAAATAGGATACTGGACTTGATGGACCTTTGGTCTGACCCGGTATGGCATATCTTATTTTCTTCTACTGGCTATACCCCTCTGTAAGAAGCTTAGCATCTTCTGGCTTGGGCCACTGCCTTGTCATATTGTTTCGCCATCTCGAGATCCTCAGTCACTATCACCCTGAGGTCCATGCACATCAGCTTTTCACCCCCTATTGCATATTTGCCCCTTTAGGTCTCTGCATTCTAAGTGCATCACTCCGCGCTTCTTCCCTTAATTGCTAAATATTAGACCATTATTTTAATTTCTGTAGATCTTTTGTCATGTTGTCTACTCCCTCCAAGGTGTGCACTCTGTTGCAAATCTTTGTGTCATCCACAAAGAAGCAAACTTTTCCTTTAAATGCTACAGCAATATCACTCACAAAGACATTGAACAGTATGGGCCCTATATTTGAAGGGCATTTACACAGTTTACAGTCCAGTAAACCGTGTAAATGCCGTAAATCGGGATATTCAATGGCACTTACACAGTTAGTGCCACTGAATATCCACTTCAAAGCCCCCTACATGCCCCAATGCTCTGCGGTTAGCACTGAGGCGTGTTGGGGGTGTTCCGGGGCAGGGTGGAGCGTAGCGGAGGCAGAGACTGCCACTAACCGGGTAGCGGCAGTATTGCACTACTAACCAGTTAGCAATCCACAGCTAAAACTAGGCCAGCTGTTGACTCGCCTAGTTTTAGCCACAGATGCTAACCAGGTAGCAATGCAATATCGCCGCTACCCGGTTAGCCTCAGCAGCTCTGGGGCATGTGCGGCGATGCTGGATATTCAATGCAGTCTCCACAGCATTGAAAATCCAGTGTTAAGGGTTGCTGGGAAGGGCTATGTGCTGTAGGGACTCATAGCCTGCCCATTACAATACCGGGCCCTACCAGTCCAAGGACCAATCCCTGAGACACTCCACTATTCATTTGCCTTTCTTCTGAATAAATTCCACTTGCCATCAACCTCTGTTGTCTATTGGTGAATTAATTCTGATCCAATATCTTAAAACCTTATCTTGCTCTCACTATGGTGGTACTCCTTACACCCAACACTCTCCTTTATTGCAGCATATATTTCCAATCCATATCCCGATAAAAGACTTTGTTTTGCATATTGCTGTGTCAGGGGCAAAAAGCACTCACTGTCACTATTCCAGGAAATTGTAAATCCAGTTCACTATTGTTTATCTGCATCTTCACTTCACAACTGAAAGGCGGTATATAAAAAAACCTAATAAGGATAAAGACAAAGCCATTTTGAGGCCTAGAACAACCAGGTATATACCAGCCTCCATCCTTTTGTCAGCAGTCACATGACTGAAAACAACCAATCATCTTATGGTATCTCTTTACACTTCCACATATCATTCAAAAAATGTTTTTTTATAAAATTATCCTCCGCACAGATAGTGCTGAGGCAGTCTCAAACAATTTTTAGCAGCACTTTCAGTATGCTGCTGTTGAAAATCCACAAATAGCTTTAGCAAGTTCAAATATGCAGATAACGCCTGCCACTAGCTGGATAAGAACATAAAAACATAAGATATACCATACTGGGTCAGAGCAAGGTCCATCAAGCCCAATATCCTGTTTCCAACAGTGGCCAATCTAGGTCATACGTACCTAGCAGTTTCCCCAAAAGACACAGGTTCCGCAATGCTTGTACTGGGTCAAGCATTGATATCCTGGGTCCCTTAATAATGGTTTATGGACCTTTCCTCCAGGAACTTGTCCAAACCTTTTTTAAACCCAGCTACACTAACAGCCTTTACTACATCCTCCGGTAACAAATTCCAGAGTTTGATTACACGTTGAGTGAAAAAATATTTTCTTTTATTAGTCTTAAATAGTTTACCCTGTAGCTTCGTTGCATGTCCCCTAGTCTTTCTATATTCTGATAATGTAAACAATCGATCTATGTTTACCCGTTCCACTCCATTCATTAATTTATAGACTTCTATCATATCTCCCCTCAGCCATCTCTTTTCCAGGTTAAAGAGGCCTAACCTTTTTAGCAGTATCTTTCCATCCCCTTTACCATTTTGGTGGCTCTTCTCTGAACCCTTTCTAATAACGCTATATCCTTTTTAAGATACGGCGACCAGAATTGCACATAATATTCAAGGTGCGGTCTCACCATGGAACGATATAGAGGCATTATAATATCTTTTGTTTTATTTTCCATTCCTTTCCTTATGATACCTAGCATTCTATTTGCTCTCTTGGCTGCCGCTGCACACTGGATAGTTGCTTTTGAATATCACCCCATAATTTCTAAATTCTCAGAGATAGCTGCTGAAGTTGCAGAAGTTGTAGTATTGGCTCTGATCTTTATCGTTTCTTGATATACCGCCCTAGGCAGCTAAGGCATCAGAGCGGTGTACAAATGTTTAAAAACCCCCAGCAAAACGAAGGAGAAGGAAAAGAAAAGGAACACCATTAATAGGCAGGAAAGGTAGCATACAGAAGAAAGCAGAAGGAGAGGAAGGCAGGTCATAAGCGAGTTGGAAGAGGTGAGTTTTGAGGAGGGATTTAAACCGAGGTAGCGAGGGCTCTGCACGTAGGAGGGTAGGTAGGGAATTCCATAGTGCGGGGGGGGGGGGGCATGAAAGAAGAAAGCAGAGTGTCGTGTCTGTTCCAGGCATGCTCGTGAGACAGAGGGAAGAGCCAGGTATGAAGGGACTGGAGGAGACGATGAGGGGTATGAAACTGAAGAAGATCAGCTAAATATTGCGGGAGACCTGTGTGGAGTGCCTGGTGCCCTATGTTGAGTACTTTATAGTTAATGCGGTATTTTACGGGAAGGCAGTGAAGGTGGATGAGGGTGGGTGTAATGTGGTCATGATGGGGGGAGTATGTTAGGATCCTAGCTGCTGTATTTTTAACTAGCTGAAGACAGTATAGTTGGTAGATGGGGAGACCTGCAAATGCACTTTTGCAATAATCCAGACAAGAAATCACTAGTGAAAGCAGGAGGGTAGGGAGGGAGTGCGTGTCTAGGGAAGGGTGACGGGCATGGATCTGATGCAGAAAAAAGAAAGACCACTAGAGCAGAGTGGAAAAATGGTCGTGGAATGTTAGGGAGGAGTCTAGGGTGACACCCAGATAGCGCAAAGAAGAAACTAAGGGAATCGGAGAGTGGAAAAAAAGCGGAGCTAGTAAAGGCTGGGGGGCGGTGAGAGCAAACCATATGGCAGCACATTTGGAGGGGTTGAGGTGCAGATCATTGCTAAAAAGCCAATCGGAAATAGCAGACAGACAGGTGTTCATAGGATTCAGATCAGGACAATGTGGATCAGTGTGATAAAGAAGACAGATATCATTGGCGTAAAAATATGCCGAGATACCGAACTGTTGGATTAACAATACAAGGGGGGCTAGGAAAATAATGAAAAGGAGGGTGGCCAGGACTGAACCCTGGGGGAACACTACAAGCCAAAGTGAGAGAGGGGGAGGAGGCCGCACCACATAGTACAGAAAAAGAGCGAGAGGATAGAAAGGACTGAAACCAACAAAGTACAGTACCCTGTAGCCCACAGTCCGAGAGGCGAGAAAGCAACAACGTGTGATCCACTAAGTCGAAAGCTGAGGAAAGGTCTAGGGAAACTGCAAGGGAGACATTACTATGGCCATGTGCTGTGTGGTAAACTTTAATATACAAACTTATAGTCCGCTTCTTTCAATTACGAAAACAAAGCCTAAACAGGAAATGACTTACAGCAGGGAATCTTCCACTTTGAGGAAAATGGCCCTCTCTACTCCTAAACAAGATGTGCAACGTACCTCCTTTAGAGGAATTACTGCATCATGAGGTACATCCCGTCCTGCTGACTGAAATAAAGAAATCTCCAGCTTCTTGGTGAGGAGGGGAGATATAAAATAAGAAAAACAAATCCTGATAACCAGGAATTCAAGTTCATAGTGCTCAGGCTTGACTGGACCATATTCGTGGAAAAGCCCAGAAATCAGCAGCAGTGAAGCTATCAGGCTACTCAGCAAAATTAAACTGACATGTTTCCTTAAAAATTTCAGATTTCCTTGAATTTCAACTAACAAAATATTTTAAATATCAGATTGCACTACCAACTACAGTTGACTACACACCGAGAACAGGACCCATAGTACAAATCTACCATTCCATAACAGCATTAACTTCCAAAACTCTCACAACAAGGAGCATGCCCAGAAAGGACGGCACCATAAATATTGTAGTGGAACCCAGAACATCCACACACCTACTGGGAAAACCGAGCAAGCCAGATTCCTACATAGAAACTCTATACTAACAGAATACCTGGCTTCAGTCACACACATAGAGCATAGATAGACCCTCATCAAGTACAAAATAAGGGACCACAAACTAAAAATAGAAATATGTTAACAAAAATTAAACTGAAATCCCAAGAAGCCATACTCTGCATGTAGAGCAACACCAAAGAAATTAAGACATATACGTAAGCAAAACACGTAAGCCACACGTAAGCAAAACAATCAAAAATGCATACCACAGGATGAGAATCATCTGAAGACTTAAACCCCTCCTCGCTACTGAACACTTCCGTACCGTATGCCAAGCTCTAATAACTCCCTTACTGGACTTCTGCAACCCCATCTACCTTGGGCTAACAAAACAAACACTCAAACCACTACAACTAGCACAAAACACGGCAGCCCGCATGATATCTGGATCAACAAGACATGAACACATTACTCCTGTTCTGAAAGACCTACACTGGCTCCCAATCAGCTCACGCATCAAATACAAAACAAGCATAAACATATTTAAGATCAAACACCACACTTCAGCCAACAGCCTGCACACCCTCATACGACCAGACACCAGCACACGCCCAAGAAGAAAAGGAACCTCCAACTGAGTTAACACCCCTAGAGACTTCAGAAAAACACGCAAAGACACCACAGGAAGAGCACTCTCCCTAGCTGCCCCAACAATCTGGAACACCCTCCCAGATGAGCTGAGATCAACGACGGACCTCAAAGACTTTCGCAAACAGCTGAAGACAACGCTGTTCATAGAACACTATGGACACGTCACTTGATCTAACTACCAGGAACTACCAACATACCCCCTTCCAACCCCCGTATAACAGCACTCGATGTATCTTAAACCCTCATTGTATAGAAGAATGTATTATAGCACATGCTGTATCATAGCGCACAATGTACATAGTTCAAGCTAATCTAACACACTATAACATCTTACACACAACTCATGACATATCTTTCACTGCATGAAATACACGTTCACTACTTTTGATTGTCTTGCTGTGATACCGCCTTGATTGTAGGATAAGACGATATAGAAATACTGTTAAATAAATAAATAAAGCACATGTAAATTACAAAAAACAATGGGGGAATATTCAGTGGCGCTGGCTAGTGCTTGTAATTCGCATCGCCTCTACCGCTGAATTCTAACCCCAGATGTTCAATGCTGGGCCATATCCGGCCGCTGGACTTGAATATCCAGGTCATCGCAGACCCCAGAAGCTAACTGGGCAGCAGCAATATTGAGCCGCTGCCCAGGTAGCTTCCGTGGTTAAAGCTAGCCCAGCATTTGCCATGCTTTACTTTATCCGCTTGTTGCTAACCGAGCAGCCACTCAATATCCCCGCGGCCCAGTTAGCGATGGGTCTATCTGGAACACAGCTACTGCTGGATATCTGCGGGTGTCGCCTCAACACATCCCGATGCTAACCATTTAGTGTCAGGGCGTGTAGCGGCAGCACCTGCGGATATCCAGCTGCACTCACATGCTGGCTATTCCATTTAGTGGCATTTACACGGTTTGCAGGTCTGAAAGTCGTGCAGATGCCTTTGAATGGCCACTCTTCCCTCCCCTCTCCCATATATTTCAGTCATTAACTATCTTAGTCATCCGGCCATTTAAGTTTTCTAATTGCACTGGTTCCAGTCTCTGGTTTTCTGCGTTTCTGCATCTTCTCTTAACTCTTTCCAGGATCTCAAGTCCATCTGCTACTTCTCTCATGTACATCCATCCAGGGCCGGCCCATCCATTGTGAGAGAATGTTGTTCACTCAGGGCCTCGCGTTTCAGGGGGCCCCACGCCAACAACATCCCGCATTCAGTACCAGCAGGCAGGACTGCTTTAGAGGAAGCCGGAGAGGCCCCGGCTCACCTCTAACAGCCGCCAAAGTGAGGAGCGTTTTTTTTTTCTTCAATTCGACAGCTGTACTGTAGTTTAGAATGCTGCTGCACTGAGTGCTGTGAAACAGGAAGTCCCCTTTGACCTCAGCGCGGTAGCGTCGTAAACTACAGTACAGCTGCCGAAGTGAAGAAAAAAGGCACTCTTTACTTTGGCAGCTGTTAGAGGTGAGCTGGGGCCTCTCCGGCTCCCTCTAAAGCTTTTTAGATAGCTACAGGGCTCTTTGGGAAGGCGAGGGGGCTTAGACTGGAGATAGCTGATGGAGCGGGGGGCTTGGACTGGAAATGGGCTGAGTGGCGGGAGCTAGGACTGGAAATTGGCTGATGGAGAGAGGGGTTTGGACTGGAAATAGCTGATGGGGAGGGGGGCATGGATTGGAAATGGGCTGAATTGGGGGGAGCTAGGACTGGAAAATGGCTGATGGGGAAGGGGGGCTTGGACTGGAAATAGGCTGAGTAGGGGGGCTAGGACTGGAAATGGGCTGAGTGGGGGGGATTTGGACTGGAAATAGCTGATGGGGAGGGGGCTCAAATTGGAAATGGGCTGAGTGGGGGGGGAGCTAGGACTGGACATGGGCTGATTGAGGGGCTAGGGTATGACTGGAAATGGGCTGATGGAGGGGCTAGGGTATGACTGGAAATGGGCTGATGGAGGGGCTAGGGTATGACTGGAAATGGGCTTATGGGGTCTAGGACTGGAAATGGGCTGATGCGGGGACTAGAAAGGAGAAGATGCCGAATGGGGCTGGAACTAGAAGGGAGCTGATGTTTGGGGAAGATTAGAATGGGATGGGGCTGGGAGAGTGAAATGGAAAGGGGAAAAATATTTTGTGTGGGAGGGAAGAAAAATCTACGATTCCCTAGGTATTGGGAGAATAAGTGTGGATTGAGGATGGAGGGATAAAATTTGAGTGGATGAAAAAGGAATAAAGAAAGAGATGGAGGAAAGAGCAAAAGGAGAAAGATTAGTATGTTAAAACAGATGTAGAGAGAGAATGGAAAAAAACTAGAAGAGAAAAGAAAGGACAGATGGACAGCAGACAATGGAAAGTTAGCAGAAGACAAGAAGAAACCAGAAGAAAGTGACTGGAGCAATTGCAACTGAAAAATAAAATGCACAAACAACAAAAGGTAGAAAAATACTTTTTTAAAAATAGAAATAATGCATTTATACAGTAAATTTACAGTATAAGGAAATTAAGAAAATTGAACCAAAAGAATATTGTAAGGCAAACATAGTACATTCAGCCCACATCTCGGGGACAACGTAGATTTAAATATAAACAATATACAATTTGAAGGAAAACAAAGCAAGAGAATTACACCACTAAGGGAACATCCCTAGCCTACTAAGCAGTCTGGTGAGACCCCTCCCTAACCTCAGCTAAGAGTAGAAAACAGAAAAGAAAAATTAGGAAGTCAATGTGCCTTTTCCGTTTCAAGGATCCATTTCTCTAAATCTGAAGATGACAAAAATACAAATTTATCATATCCTAAAGTGACACAACATTTACAGAGATATCTTAGAAAGAAAGTCGCCCCGAGAGCAAGAATTCGAGTTTTAAACACCAGGAAAGCTTTCCTACATAGCTGTGTAGCACGCGATACATCCGGAAAAATAGAAATTCGATCCCCACAGAATTTCATTTCTTTATGTTTATGTTTATTGGCTTGATTGACCGCCCTTCAGGGATAAACAGAGCGGTTTACAATAAAATAAATCTTCATTACAGTAGGCACATGGCCGGAAAAGGAAAAGAAAGTTACAACTTAATAGAGGATAGAAAGATAAAGAACGAAAGAGGAAGGTCAATATAGGGAAAAGGTAGAGGCTAGAGGAGAGGGGGATTGAAGGCAAGGGAGAAGAGGTGGGTTTTTAGGGCGTGTTTAAAGGTAGGGTGATGGGACTCCAGTCGGAGGGTAGAGGGAAGGGAGTTCCAAAGAGCCGGACCTAAGAAGAAGAAGGCTGAGGAGCGGGTGGATTGAAGGTGAGCAAGTGAGGGGGGGGGTAAGAGTGAGGCGGTTGAGGTGGAAGGAGCGGGGGGGTGCCGGGGGGTGTGGAAGTGAATGAGATCGGCCAGGTATTGTGGTGTGGAGGTATGAAGAGCCTTGTGAACGAGAGTGAGAAGTTTGAACTGGATTCGAAAGGAAATGGGAAGCCAATGGAGACGGTAGAGGAGGGGTGTGACATGGTCTCTAGGGGAGGAGGAGGACACGAGACGGGCAGCGGTGTTTTGGATTCATTGAAGATGTGAGAGTTGGAGCTTAGAGAGGCCAGAGAGAATGGAGTTAGCGAAGTCAATACGGGAGATAACAAGAGCCAACAGCAAGGTAGCAAGAGCAGAGGGAGAGAGGAATGGGCGGACGGCATGGATTTGCCTGAGATAGAAGAAGGAGGTTCTTTCTTCTTAAAGTATGCTTTAAGAATTGCAATCTTATCCTCCTCAGAGGACAAGGTTACCAACAAAGTAGCCCAAGATGAAATATCATCCTGTGTGTCCTCTAAAAAAAAAAAAAAGTGGTCAAATTAAATTTCTCGGGAGCCAGAGGGACATCCCCTTCCTCATCTACAACGGCAAATCGCGATTTTAGAGGAGAGATAATAACATTTACTAACAACAATAAAATCAGCCAGTGGTAGAAGAAGGGTGCCCTTAAGATACTTCCGAAATAGAATCAAAGGGGACAACATAGAACAAACAGGAAAATTAAGTACCCGTAAATTTTTAGAACGCGACATATTTTCTAGATTTTCAAGTTTCTGGTGCAACATAAGACTATCTTTCACAGCAACTGACTGAAATTCCTTAAAGGATTTAACTTGAACATCTATGTTCATGACCACGGAACTCAAGGTTCCGACCTGAGAATCTAACATCTGAAGCTTAACAACAGTATCCTTAGTAAACTGACAAAGCAAAGGAACAGCCTCGGTTAATATATGTTCCGTTCGAGATACAATTTGCCACACATCCAGCAGAAAAATCGTGGATACCTTTGAGTCTTCAATGGGGCAGCAGGCTCCTTCCAGGATACTACTCTGGGGAGCTCTCTATCCCGTTGGAGACTCACAGTGGTTTGAGGCTCATTAAACAGTTCTAAAAACCCTGGGGGAAGCGGAGGTGTTCGCTCCACTAAGCTCAAACTCGGTCCCTCAGACATAGGCAGAGGAAACACAGTACTTGACTCCGTTGACCGCGGCGTGGAGATCACATGTTTATCAATGGCTCCTGCTAGAACATCTATCGACATTTTCTTCTTTCGTTTCCTACCAGGCATTACTGTTCTCCAAACAGGCCCGCTCCTGCCATGCTCCTAAGAGGCTCACAAGGGGCGTGTAATGCCCCTTTGGACACGCCCTTTAGGAAGCGCCCACACAGAGCGCCGATGGCAGAGCGCCGTAGAAATGCAGTGGAACTTTTATCCGGTCCGGAAGATGACGTCAGCTGGGCTGCCCCACACCCGTCGAAAGATCTCACAGCCGGCACTCTCTGCCTCCGCGGGAACCAGACAACAGAATGGACGCTCACATACTTTTTTATTTTGAATTTATTAACTGGAATGTGTCAGCTCTGTGAAATGTGCATCATTAAAGTCTGCATTTTGTTTAGTAAAAGAGGAAATTAATTTATAGTTTTATTTCTGCAGTGTTGTTGTACATTCCAAGTTTGGCTTTTGGGGTTCCCAGTTTAATTATTGTCTTCTTATTTCTAAACTGTGATCCCTTGTTCTTTGTGTGGTGATCAGGGCCGGATTTGCCTATACGCCACGTACGCCGTGGCGTAGGGCCCACAGCTGGCAAGGGCCCACCGGGAATGTTTTTTGCACAGGGCCCCGCGTTTCAGGGGGCCCCGCGCAAAAAACATTCATTTCATCATTAAAATTAAAACAAACAAAAAAAAAGCTGTCGCTGCCTCTGCCGGGGCCGCCGCGGCAGAATCGAGTGTGCCGCGGGGCCCCCCCTGCCCAGCAGAGCCTGGCCTGCCCTCCCGGTATCACCTCTCGAGTCTCAGCTGCCGGCTTTCAGAGCGCGAGGGAAGAGTTTTTCCCTCGCTGCTCTGTTTAAGCCCGCGGGGGCTGATGGGACTTCCCATCAGCCCCCGCGGGCTTAACAGAGCAGCGAGGGAGAAACTCACCTCGCGCTCTGAAAGCCGACGCGTGTGACTGGAGGGAGGCAGCTGAGACTCGAGAGGTGATACCGGGGAGGGCAGGCCAGGCTCTGCTGGGCAGGGGGGGCCCGCGGCACAATCGATTCTGCCGCGGCGGCCCCGGCAGAGGCAGCGACAGCTTTTTTGTAAAAAAAAATTCGCTGGGCTGGGGTGGGCTGGGGGGGTTAGGACTGGTGATGGGCTGGGGGGGTTAGGAGTGGTAATGGCTGTGGGCTGTTGGGGGTGTTAGGACTGGTGATGGGCTGGGGGGGGGTAGGAGTGGTAATGGCTGTGGGCTGTTGGGGGGGTTAGGACTGTTGATGGGATGGGGGGGTGAGGAGTTGAAATCGCTGTGGGCTGCTGGGGTAAGGCCTGGTGATGGGCTGGGGGGGGTTAGGAGTGGTAATGGCTGTGGGCTGTTGGGGGGGTTAGGACTGGTGATGGGCTGGGGGGGGTTAGGAGTGGTAATGGCTGTGGGCTGTTGGGGGGGTTAGGACTGGTAATGGGCTATGGGGGGGTTAGGAGTGGTGATGGGCTATGGGGGGGGGCTATGGGGGGGCTATGGGCTATGGGGGAGCTAAGTCTATATGGGCTGATGGGATTAGGACTGGAAGTGGGTTGATGGGGGCTTAGGACTGGTAATGGGCTATGGGGGGGGCTTAAACTAAAAATTGGGTGATGGGGATTAGGACTGGAAATGGGCTGGTGGGATTAGGACTGGGAGTGGGCTATGGGGGGCTAGGAATGGTAATGGGTTGGGGGATTAAGACTGAAGGTGGGCTGATGAGTTAGGACTGGTAATGGGTTGTGGGCTGTTGGGGGGGGGGTTAGGACTGGTAATGGGCTATGGGGGGCTAGGACAGGAAATGGGCTGATGGGAAGGGGTTAGGACTTGAGGTGGGCTGATGGGGTTAGGACTGGTAATGGACTGTGGGCTGATGGGGGGGTTTAGGACTGGCAATGGGCTATGGGGGGGTTAAGACTGGTAATGGGCTGTTGGCTGATGGGGCTGTCTGATAATGGGCTATGGGGGGTTAGGACTGATAATGGACTATGGGGGGGGGCTAGGACAGGAAATGGGCTGATGGGGAGGGGTTAGGACTTCAGGTGGGCTGATGGGGTTAGGACTGGTAATGGACTGTGGGCTGATGGGGGGGTTAGGACTGGCAATGGGCTATGGGGGGCTGACTGGAAATGGGTTGATGGGGGTTAGGACTGGAAGTGGGCTGATGGGGGGTTAGGACTGGTAATGGGTTATAGGGGGGGCTTAAACTGAAAATGGGGTGATGGGGGGTTAGGACTGGAAGTGGGTTGATGGGGGGGCTAGGACTGGTATTGGGTTGATGGGAGGGGCTAGGACTGGAAATGGGCTAATGGGGGGCTAGGACTGGAAATGGGCTGATGCAGGGACTAGAAGGGAATGGATGCTGGGTGAGGCTGGAACTAGAAGGGAGCTGGTGTTGGGGGAGGATTAGAATGGGATGGTGCTGGGAGAGTAAAATGGAGAGGGGAAAAATATTTTGTGTGGGAGGGATAAAAAATCTACAATTGGCCGGGTATTGGGAGAGTAAGTGGGGATTGAGGATGGAGGGGTAAATTTTGAGTAGATGAAATAGGAATGAGGAAAGAGCAAAAGGAGAAAGATTAGTATGTTAAAGCAGATGTAGAGAGAGAATGGAAAAAAAAAAACCAAGAAGACAGAAGAAAGGACAAATGGACAGCAGATGGAGAGTTAGCAGAAGACACAAAGAAACCAGAAGAAAGTGGCTGGAACAATTGCAACTGAAAAAAAAATGCACAAAAGGTAGAAAAATATCTCTTTATTTTGAATTTATTAACTGGAATATGTCAGCTCTGGGAAATGTGCATCATTAATTTTTGCGCTTTGTTTAGTACAAGAGGAAATTAATTTATAGTTTTATTTCTACAGTGTTGTTGTATATTCCAAGTTTGGCTTTTGGGGTTCCCAGTTTAATTATTGTCTTCCTGTTTCTAAATTGTGATTCCTTGTTTGGTGATGGTCTATGTTGTGCATGTGTAACTGAGCTGAGGTATTCTGTTTATATAATTCCTATTTGACATTGCCACTTGTTCTTTCCCCAGTAGGTCATGTATTGTTGTTCTCTGAAATGTATTGGTTTAATATTTGCAGTGTTGCCTTTTGATAGTTAGGGTATGGTGCTTTGTGAGTCCTGGTAGTGCTGTTAGGATATGGCGGGTTTGCTATGGGTTCTAAATGGGCAGTGTTTGTAGTAGTTCCTAATGTGCCTGGCGGTTGGTACTGGATTATAGTAATGTAGAAACCTTTTAGTCTTTCTTTATCCATATACTCATTAAGAGGCATGTTTACTAAAAGTTAGTGTATGGCAGAGCTACTCAATTCCAGTCCTGGTGGTCCACAATCCTGCAGGTTTTCAGGATATCCCTAATAAATATGCATGAGATATATATGCATTGGAGATATCCTGCTTTAACCTTTCCCAGCATTCCCGGCTTCACAGAAACAGCCGCCAGCGTGAAGGAAAAGGCTCTTCACGCTGGCGGCTGTACAGAGGGAGCCGGGGCCTCGCGCGGGCTTCCCCGGCCCCCTCTGAAGCCCCTCAGACAGCCGCGATGCTGTCCGGGGGGCCAGGACTGCATGGGGGGGCCCAGGACTGCACGGGGCGGGCCAGGACTGCACGGGGGCACGGGGGGGGGCCCAGGACTGCACCGGGGCGGGCCCAGGACTGCACGGAGGCACGGGGGGGGAACACGGGGCCCAGGACTGCACAGGGGGGGCACAGGACTGCACGGGGACATGGGGGGGGGGCCCACAATTTTTCTTGGCGTAGGGCCTCACTCTAGCTAAATCCAGCCCTGGTGGTGATGGTGTACGTTCTGCATGCGTAAGCAAGCTGAGGTATTCCGTTCATGTAGTTTCTGTTTGACAGTGCCACTTGTTCTCTTTCTCCAGTAGAAGATGTTTTGGTATTCTCTGAGATGTATTGGTTTAATATTTGCAGTGTTGCCTTTTGATGGGTAGGGTCTGGTGCTTTGTGAGTCCTGGTAGTGCTGTTAGGATATGGCGGGTTTGCTATGAGTTCTAAATGGGCAGGGTTTGTAGTACTTCCTAATGTGCCTGGTGGTTGGCACTGGAGTACAATAATGTAGAAATCTGGTAGTCTTTCTTTTTCCATACACGCATTAAGAAGCATGTTTACTAAAAGTCAGTGCATGTAAACATTATGCAAATAGTTATGCAAATGGACCTGCTATGCAAATGAGGCCCCGGAGCCCTCTTGGGCCACCCCTGCATCTATCTCTTACACTGATCTTTTACTTTTCAGCTTTCTTCCATTTATTTGTTTTTAATTTCTCTATGAACTCAAATGTCTTTCCTTCTTTTTACCATCTTGTCCTCAATCTACTATTTTTCTTTCTTAACCTCCAAACCTCCCATTCCTGATCTCTCTTTCCCCAGCCTCTTATTCCTTTGTCTATCACTAATTCTCTCTCTTCCCTGCTGTATCCAGCATCTTCCCCCTGCCCAGTACAATATCAGGCCCTACATAGAACTCTATACTAACAGAATACCTGGCCTCAGTCACACAAAGGTCGACCTTCAGTTAGTACAGAATAAATTGCCACAAACTGAAAATAGGAATATGGAAATTAAAATGAAACCAAAGGAGCCACACTCTGCCTGCGGTGAAAGTGAAACATCAGAGAAATAAAAATAGCAATGTGCTGTGCAAACTAGAAAGATAGCAGATGTCAATTCTGAAAACTGACATATTCCAATCATCACATTAAAAATAAAATTATTTTTTCTATCTTTGTTTGTCTGGCCGGTCTATTTTCTAATTGTCTTGCTCTCAGTCTCTGTTTTCTGCTTTCTTCTGCCTTCCCTTAACTCTGTTCCAAGTCTCCTATCCATTTCCACTTCTTTTCTTTCTACCTGTCTTTACTTCCTCACCTACATCCATCTCGGATATTGATCTTTCGCTTTTCACTTTTTTCTATTTATTTTCTGCCACTCAGATTTATCCCTTTTGCTCACAATTCAGTCCTCAATCTCCTTCTTTATTAAAGCATCTATCTACAGCTTTCCATTCTCCCTCACCACAGCCCTCCCTTTCCTCGTCCGTCTCTCCCTCTTCCCCAGCCCCTCACTAACTCCTCTTCCCTCCTGCTGCTCCATATGCATCTCCCCTGCTCTTCCACCCATTGTCCAGCATCCCCCCTTCCCTTCCTGAGCCCCCAGGGTCCAGAGTCTCCCCTTTCCTTCCCTAGCCCCCTCTCTCAGGTGCCCAGCATCTCCCTTCCCTATCCCCACTCAGGTATCCAGTGTCTTTCTTTCCCTTCGTTACCCTGACCAAGTATCTAGCATCACCTCTTCCATTTCCTTCTGTACCACCCAGGTATCCAGTATCTCCCCTGCCAGGCCTAGCCCTGTCACCACTGCTGCCCTTCCCCAGCATAAAGAAGAATTAAGGTGTCTGGCGCAGAGCCTTGAGTACCCGTGCATGTTCAAGGTCTGCTGTGTCTCACCCCCTCTGTCTTTGTGTTTCAGTGGGAACAGGAACAGGAACAGGATGTGGCGGACCTTGAGCATGCATATGTACTCTGACTCTGCTTTAGAGCCACTGATGACTACTGCACCAGTGGCAATGACGACCCCCCTCCAAATTGTTGGCCCCTGGAAGACACCTAGTCCATCCAGTAGTAGGGCCAACCCTGAGTGGGTTAGTGAAAAAGTGGCCTTATTTACATCAAGGCTGCATATATGTATTGTTTGAGAGATTTTTCCCCCAAACACACTGAGCTTGTGAGTCCCTATTTGCGTGGATGATTTATCCTTATATATAAAGGGTTCGCCATAGAGTGCAGGATTTTCAACTGCACAGTCCCAACATCTACCCCTTAGGAATTTGGGTCCTAAACTCTTGTATTATACGGAGAAAGGAGTATGTGAAGGCAGCTGCACATGAACTCTTGCATGATCAGGAAAATTGCTGGACCTTTCTGGGCTCTGAGCAAGTTGTTCCATGTTGGTACCATCAGATGTCACCACTTGTGTGGCTGATTTATCAAACTGCCTATGGAGAACCTCTAATGGGTAAGCAGCTTTGCTTTATATTCACCATATGGACTGTATTTCTCTAGCACATAATATTCCATTCTCTGTGTCTTTCTCTGCATTAGTGAATTATGTAGCGTGAACTGGGGATGTTTTGGCTTAGTTGGGAAACAGAGGTATTGAGGAGCATTTTGTTATGGTCCAGCCCATTTCCATCATTGTTACCTTCTCTTTCTCTCTAGGTTCATGGAATGGTTTTAACATCCTTCCTCTTCTTCTCAATCCACTTTGGTATCACCTGGGACCGGAAAGGCAAATACATATTAACCCAGCAGTAGATCATTGCATGGACATGACCATCCCAGGCCTAAGCACCCAGTGTTTCAATACTTGCACCTATTGGAATAATTCATTTCTTAGTTGGGTGATAAGAAGTTAGATAAAATGTATTATATATAAAGGTTTAAGTCTGCAAGAGCACTTTTCGTAGGTTCACACAAGATCATATGATCGAACATAAAGGGGGTCATTCCAAACGGCAAATAGTGGGGTTGGACATACAACCCGTGCTCATTACCGGAATGCGATTCTGATCCCAGTGATCCCTGCACATACAGAGAGGTTGTGCGGGGAGCACTGGACGGGGTGGAAGTGGGTGGGATGGAGGCAGGGGTGGGGTGGGGCAGGGCAGCACGAAGTACAGGGCCTATTCAGATCAGGGCCTTGTACGTCCACTGGCAGTGAGCTGGATGGGTAGAATAAGTGCAGCCCCCTACTCACCGCAAAACCTGCCCCAGATGGAGCCTGCCGGCACGGCATGCCCTTGTTGGCCGGCAGACAGCATCCTACTGTTGCCTGTGTCGGCCATTCTATTCCCATCAGCCAGCTGGATGTGTCGGTGCCATGGCGACGGAACACCAGTGCACCGGCACTCCAGCTGGAGCAGGCTGTGCAGGGGATGAGTAACATTTCAGAAGTCTTGCACCACAGAATAAGGTGTATGCCGGCCTGTCTAAGTGCCCAATTCTGCAATCGCAGGTGCGTCCAGCTCCCACGGTTGTGGAATAGGGTATATCTTGGCCCCATCCAGATTTTGGCCATTCAGACGGCCCAGGTGTGCACCATTCTGAATCGGCCTCAAAGTGAACAGGTGGTCCCTAAAGAAGTCAATGGCCCATAAAACAGCAGTATTTGACTAGATGACATCATTAAATCTCTTTCTGCAAAAGTTTCACAAAGCAAGTAGGAAATATAGACTATACTTGCAAAATAGGGAGTAAGGAAGGGGTAATGACTTCCAGAGCCTTTGGATTTCAGGCAATAAAGTTCCATTGGTTTCTATGTCTCTTTGATTGTAATATTTTTCATTACTAATTTTGTTGACAGTATTTAACAGCCCATCAATAGATAAATATATGTCATTAGTGTTATCAACCATGCAGAGCGATAATGGTGACTGCATGGATTTGACAGTCTATATTTGCTCTGCAAGGATACAAAATGCCCATGCCTAGCGATAACATCACATGTCCTTTGCCTGCATTTTTGCAACAGTCTTGTGATATTTTGCACTTGCTTTGTGAAACTATTGAAAGCAAACGCTCAAACAAGTTTCAAGACTTTTTATTGTAGTCATTCTACACAAAATTGTACATCTCATTTTTTTAATTTTCCAGAGTAGCTGAGACTTGTTGCTTGAATAAAAATAATTTTTCTAGAACTGTGATGTACTGTTTTATTCAAATAATGCTTGTGGGCAGTGAGGCTAGAAAACCTGGGAGTTTGATTTTACAATATTGAAGGCTAACAAAGATTGGCACAAAAGTTAGAAGGGTGGAGCACCTCATGGAAGCACTCTGTCTGAACCAATGGAAGATGGGCAGTGTATCTCATGATCTTCAAGTCGGCCTTTCTATCAATGCAGATGCACTCTTGTGAGTCCTTAAAACTAGCAACTTCAGTCTGGAGATTATCACATACCAACCTATGCAAGACACGGCTTAAGTGAAAAGCGAACTTAGCCATGCCAGTCAACAACAGTAGAGTCTTCTGCAATCAATCAAAGGTTAGACATTTCATGAACAATATTAATTGGTCAATATTCAAATGCTGGAGTCAACCTTTTTATTTTAAACACTCAGGGGGCTATTCTGAGACACAAATGCGACGTCCCAATGCGACGGCCATCTCCACTATTCGTGCCAGCTGAATGCCCCGACTAACTTCCCTACCAGTTGTGCGAGGAAGTTAGTCGGGGTGGGGAAGAGGCAGCCGGGGGGTGGAGAGTGGGCGGTCACCAGCCCTGAATGTATAGGGCCGATTCTAATGTCGGCCCTGTACATCCAGGGCCGGCGAAATGGCCAGGGAAGTTATTCCACACACCTTCGGGGTGGAATAACTTCCCTGGATGTTTCTTTTTGGTAGACTCGGGGCACGGAAGGGAATGGGGGGGCAAAGTTAGTACCCCGCAGCCCGACCCTGGCCTTAGGAGGCCGGATCGGGGGTCAGGCTGCGGGGAATTAACTTTTTTAGCAGCGGCTGGCATTGTGGCTTTTAAATGGAGCCGTGGTGCCATGGCAACTGGGTGCCATGGTGCCGTGGCTCCATTTAAAAGCCCTGGCTGAGTTAGCCAGGCTATGGCTGTATGTGCAGGCCGGGGCTGAATCGCAGTCCTGGCCTGTACATTCGGGCCTGTTCGCAATTCTGATCCCATGGGATCAGAATCGCAATCTCCTTTATACGTCCAACTCAGCCCAGATGTACAAAGGAGATGGACATGGGGATCAAAATCGGGCCCTCAGTGGATAGAAGGTATCTTCAGATGCTATCCATTTTAGTTTAGGGGAAGATTCTGACCAGCGAATAGCGGGATTTTACGTCCGAGTTGGACATACAACCACTGCTATTCGCTGGGACCATATACACACAGAGCCGTTATGCAGGGAGCGCTGGAGGCGGAGAGCGGGCGGAGTGGGGGCAGGCTGCAGCACCCGGACGTACATGGCCTATTCTGGTCAGGGCTCTGTACGTCCACTGGAGGCAGGATGTGTATCTGACTTACTCCACTTCGGAAGTGGAATAGGTCTCAGGAGGAGCAGCAGCAATCAGGCCAGGCAGCCCCCATATACACACTGAGCAGATGCAGGTGAGTCCCCACTGCCAAATCCCAGCCCTGGCCGATCCTGCCAAAGGTCAGGTGAAGGGGAAACGAACGTTGAAGCGGTGTTGGGCCTTGTGTGCACCTGCTGAGCATCCTGCTGCCATGGCGATGGGATGCCACAGTGCCAGCACACAAGCAGGAGCACTGAGTGATGGAGACGGGCAGCACGCTGTACATCTCCCCACTCAACATCCTGTGCACTCCAGCCCATCCAGGCGACCTGATTCTGTAGCCACAGGAACGTATAGTTCCCGCGGTTGCAGAATCAGATGCAACTGTGCCCCATTCATTTTTTGGACGTCCAGATGGGCCGGAAGTGCACAGTATGGAATCCAGCCTCTAAGTGATTTAATTTCAGACAGACTTTTCACTGGGCTAAATTAGACTGCATAACTATATGGATAGCAGCTGAATATTGACCACAGATTTAGGTGGAATGCCCATGTACTGCAATCACACGGACCCAGGATTATCCAGATCATGCTGGGGTGATGTGTGGTGATTTTGAGCAGCTTTATATAAATAGTGCCACTGAAAATTCACAGGAAGAGCACGTATCTGTATAACAGTCGTTGCTATACAATAAGTGCTTTTGAATATGAGGCCATAAGTGTTTATAAATGTTAATGAAATGTAATAGTAAAACATTGGCTGGATGGAAGTAGCAAATTCATGATAGAACTATTTTCCTCTCCCATCTAGGGAAGCAGCAAGCTCTGATCATAGAGCCATCTCACTCTCCTGTAGGAAGGAAGTCCCGGCTGCGAATTAACGCGGCCGGGCACAGGCAGGCGTCGGCAGGCCAAGGGCTAACCTTGGCGGGGGGAGGCGGGGCGGGGAGGGTGGGCAGCACGGCGGCTATAGAAAGACCGGTCACGCCTTCGCTTGCCCTCTTTCCCCTCCCCCTCACGGTGCCACACGAGAGGGCGATCACCCACCCGACCCACCCTAAGGTTCAGGTAGCGTCACAGCAGAACAGGAGGAGGAGAGGGCAGGAAAGATAGGGACCCCCTCCTCTCGAGAGAGCGCACAGCCTAGACATGATAAGGGGGAGTTGAACATATGGGATATGTCCGTAAACAGGACACAGAGTGGAAGCAGGAACAGTGTCTAGAGGGCCTCCCGATGCTTTCACGGCGGGAGAGACGGGTATAGAGATTCCCAACGCAGCCCTGCTCACGCTTTTGACGGGACTTGGGCAGAGGCAGAACGGGACACTGTTGCAAGAGGAACAGAGCCCAGAAGAGGCAAAGTATCCCCTTTGATGATCTTATGCTAATTAGAAACGACGGCAGTGGGGAAAAGGCTTGAACGGCGGCTTTTCCAGATATCCCTGCCGAGCGACAACGACCTAATTAGAGTGGGCTTTGCCTCTGGAGAAGGGTTGAAGAGAAAACGTAATTTAATTGTATTTATTGTTTAAATGATTGTTAGGTTATTTAAAGGATTCTGTAAATGGTTAATGTAGTAGGCTTATGCTGTGGCCAACAGTTTTGATACTGTAATTTCCAAGAAATGTTGATGACCAAATAAAAATATGTGTTTTCTTGTTGCAAATCCGGATCGAGCGTAGTTATTGGGGGGGGGTAAGAGGGGGGTTAGCGACCCGAGGCCATCTTGCCGGTCGCCTTGCTGAGCTGGTATCCATTTCACACAGAACTCTAGGTCCATTCCCGAGATGTTTCCATTCAGTTGATATGGACCTCCTGTTACAGAAGGTCAGTGCTTAAGCAGCAGGGAGAATCATGAAGCTTCATTGTTCTAGACCAGTACAGAGCTCCACAGCCCTGGATGTGGCTACAGAAATTACAAAAATTTTCAGGCAATGTTTACGGTTTGTCCACAAAAAGCAAGATTTTGCCATAAGTTCCACAGCACTCTGCAGTGTGCAGAAACAGATTTAAATGCCGGCAGTGGGCAGGGCTTGCCAGGAAGAAAAAGTATTCTGAAAGTGAAACAGAAAAAAAAAATTGTACAGAGGAAATTTGGAGAAGAACCTCTGAGGTGGCAAGAATTTTCAGGCTGTGAGAAAATGTCTTTGTGCATCATGGCTGCTTTGGACTAATACAAGGGAACCACGTGACTAATATTTATTTTATTTAATGAATTTATTAAACTTTTTAAACTGCCCTTTCAAAACTTCCACCCAGGATGGTGTACAATCATCACACAGAAATACATACAATACCCCACATTCAGATCAACCCCAAAACCACTCAATCCCACCTTCCAATATGGAGCCATTTCTAATCATCAGCTCTTCAAACCTCTCCCGTCTCCTAAAAGCTTTCAAAAACAAAAATGTTTTTAAGGCCTTTCTAAATAACAGAAGATTGTCCTGAATACGCAACTTATGCAGCAGCTTATTCACAGAACCAGCAACTGGACAGATAATACCCGGTTCCAATGGGCCATACATCTCACTTCCTTATAAGATGGCACCACCGAGTTTCTCTGCCTGTGACCGCAAAGATCAGTTAGGAGCATACCGGACCAATTTTTCTGAAAGAAAAGAGGGAGCCATACCATGCAAAATTTTAAATACAAATAGCAAAACTTTAAACTCAACCCTGAACTTCACTGGTAACCAAAATCAGAGTGACATGGTTGTACTTCTGAAGTCCCATTATCAACTTAGCAGCTGTATTCTGCATCAGTTGAATACATGCTAAATCCTTCCAGGCAAGACCCAATAGCAATTCATTACAATAGTCCAATTTGGGCATTATTGGTGCACAAGTCACTGCTCTCAAACTGACTTTGGACAAATATGGGCGTAGTTGTCAAATTCGCCAAAGCAACACAAACAATGACTGGCCTAGAGTGGGCACCTGCACAACTGGGAATCCAACCATACACCTAAATCCTAGCATTCTGAATGCACTGCTCCTATACCAATTGTACCTAAGGAAACCTGCAATCCCTCCACCTCGCCCTCTGAGAAAAGTAACAGCTCTGTTTTAGAAACATTCAACTTCAGTCCAAGAAACCAAAACCATCCCATCAATAAGGACAAATGTTCTCACCCAGATGCATCCATGTCCTGCATCTCAAACGACAGAGGGATCACGACTTAGATATCATTGGCATAAACACAGAAGAGCATCCCCACATTCCCATATAGCGCCACATAAAGGAACTCAGTAAATATTAAACAAGTATGGTGAAAGTATGGAGCCCTACGGGACCCCCACGAATAAAGATGATGAGAGTCAAAAGGCTCAGTTAGAGGCAGTTTGGCTGCTCATCACCTTTAGAGTGGGGATGGTGAATGTGTTTTATACATACTGTTGTTAACTGTCATTCAGTGCCGACTCGTGGTGGCCCTCTGGATAGTTGCCTTAACTGTGTTCGGTCTTCAGTCAGGCAGCTAATTGTTGATAGCCTGGCTTCCATGGTTGCTGTTATTGTATCGATCCTTCTCATTGCTGGCCTCTCTCTTCTGCATTGATCTTCAGTCTTGCCAAGCATGATGCCCTTCTCTAATGATCTTTCTCTTTGCATGCTGTATCCAAAGTATGAAAGTCTGAGTCTTGTCAACTCAGCTTCTAAAGAAAGTTTGGGTTTGATCTTCTCTAGTACTGACTGGTTTGTTCTTCGGGCAGTCCACAGTATACAAAGCATTCTTTGCCAGCACCATAATTTGAAGGCATCAATTTTCTTCCTGTCTGTCATTTTTACCACCCAACTTTTATATCCATTTGACGTTATTGAAAATACCATGGCTTGGATAAGTTGAATCCTTGTATGGGGAGCTACATATCTGCTCTTGAGAATCTTCTCTAGGTTTTTCATAGCCATTCTTTTTTGACAGCTTGTAGTTTCAGGTTAAAATTGTCCCCTATTTCTATTTATTCTCCATCAATGATGAACTTATTGATCTTGCCAGTTGTCAGGATCTTTGTCTTGTCTATGTTAAGGTGCAGGCCCATTTTAAGATTATGTTCCTTGATCTTGAGAAGCAAATGTTTCAAATTGTCTTCACTTTTAGCTAGTAATGTGGTATCATCAGCATAGTGAAGGTTGTTGATGAGTCTTCCACCAGTCTTCACAACTTGTTTGTCTTCATACAGTTCTGTTTCTCTGATCTGTTCTGCTTATAAATTAAATAAACCATTCTGTTTCTCCTTATTCAATTCAAAATATTGCTTCTTCATCAAGAAGAAACAGAATGGAACAGTTTGGAAACTATGGGCTTAATGTTTGAAGGCATTTACATGGGTAACTGCCCTAGTTACCCATGTAGATGCCATATCCGGGATTTTTGAAGGGCACTTATACGGGTAGTACCCTTTGAAAATCCTGGATATGTCCCTAACGCATCCAGTTGCTATGCAGTTAGGTTTTTCCTTGCCTATTTTCAGGTGCAGGGGCTAAGTGGGTAGCTGCTTCTGCAGCTTCTGAGTTGTATGGTGAGACCCGGATTTTCAATGCCAGGGCTGTATATGACCCCGGCATTAAAAATCCGGGTTAGGCAGAAGGGGGCGGGCTATGCGCTGACGCAGCACATAGCACTACCCACTTGAAAATCAGGCCCTATGTGCATTCATGTGGAGGCCTATTCCCTTCTGGAAATCCTGCCCCTTGTGCAGCTGGGCAGAATTGGGGCGTACAGCAGTAGACCCGATTCTGATCCCACGGGAGCATTTAGCCCAGAGATCAGAATCGGGTCTACCGGCCTGGATGTGCAGGCCAACCCCGATTCTGATCAGCCATACGCCTAACCACATACCCGGCTATCTCAGCCTGGCTCCGTAATGGAGCCGCAGAGCCATGCCGGCTGCTGCCGCGATTGTTCTTTCCCCATAGTCAGACCCCTAATCTGGCCGCCCATGGCCAGGGTCCACCTGTGGGGAACCTTCTGCATGCCTCACAGTCTTGTCCCCAGTTTGTGCCGCTGCTACCCCACATCCAGGGGGACTTATTCTACCTCCTGAGGTGGAATAAGTCCCCCATCTAACTGGCCTAACCCGGATGTATAGGGCCAACCTCAGAATCGGCCCTGTACATCCAGGGTGACAACTCGCCCATGCACTGCCCTCGCTCTGCCTTCCGCCTGCCCCCTCACGCCATCGTCTAAGGCTCTCTGTACAACTTCACTGTTTGTACAGAGAGACTTGCATAGGGATGGGAAGGGGGACAAATAGCGGAAATGTATGTCCAGGCAGGGCAAAAAAAGAAAAACAGAGAGCGAGACATAAACTGAAAGGGTCTTTTTATTGGCATCCAGCGACCCTGACACTACCACGTTTCGGCATAAGCCTTCATCAGGAAGCAAACCTCAAAACATAAATAAAACATTAACATCACTTTTATGTAAAACATACATACTAATTAAAATATGTATAGGACATTGCATCAAAATATAAAATAAAGATCATAATAGATAAATGAAACAATGAATAAAAACATTGATCCTGAACACACAAATTTATATATAAAAAAATGTGTATAAACAAGGGGGGATTACAAAAGAGAAAAGAAGACATGTAAAACATATAGATAAATAATAATATCCAGGCAGGGCGTACATTCCTGCTATTCATGGCTTGGAATAGACCCCTTAATGTTTTAGCAAGTATGCATGTGGCAGATATGCTTATAACTCATTAAACTTATACCATCGTTTTACAAGTCATAAGAATACATATATGCTTTTAGCCGCATGCAACTCGATATTCAAGCACAATGCTCATGAGTATCGTTTAGGCTTAAAAGTACTTACATACATTTGCAGTTAGACACCCTAGTGAAAATTTATCCATTTGTTATTATAGCTGAATATTAGCACTTTGAGTACCAACATTTCAACTGCAAGATAAATCGTCCATAGAAAGCGGGATAATGTCTGCTTTCGGGCAGCATTTGCATAGTGATGTCACAGGCTTGACACCGCTCCTTGCTCCTCTGCAAGCTCCTCTGTGTGCCAAGACATGAGTTATTAGCTCTTGAATGGTTCTCTCTGTTTAATTTCCCCAGGTTCCCGAGCCAGAGATTGTAGCTAGAGCACACTGTGTTGTCTAGCTAGGGCTGTTTATCATGGACGTGAAAAACCGTAAGGTGAAATGAAAAACAGACTGCTCTGATGAGTAACCGGTCAGCTTATCCTAATTTTTTCACTACAGCTGTTGCCATTATCAGAGGATCTGCTTTACAGTTTTAGATAAATTTAGCTAATGTATGTTGACGCTTCAACCATCATAAAAATTTTGATCAGGGAAAGCCCCACAAGTCTTCAATCAGGAAGGTTTCTAGATGTCCTCTCTGTTTTTCTGTCTGCATCCTATCCAGGTCGCAAATGAACATTGTGTCTTGCTAATGTATTATCACAGATGGGGGGCTGTTACCTTATTGAAAAATAAGGCAAGAACAGAGAAGAACCATGGTAAGTACAAAACAGTAAAGCAGGAACTACAACTCAAAGCCTTCTACTTTACCTACCGAAAGAGTTCTTTTGAAATTACTATCCTACATGCGCTTAACGTTACATGCATGCAAGCTGTATAAGTGCACTTTTACTCACAGCAAGCACAGCAGGTCCCAGGCATGGGATTGGAGAAGAGCGTGCACTCAAGAGCAAACTTTTCAGTTTTCACAAGATGTGTGCTTTTTTCTTAGAAAAATTATGGGGGATATTTTGGAAGCCCTATTTGTTCTTTGGGCGTCTGGAATTGGGCATAGAGACATCCAAAGCATGGAGACATCTTCAAAGCCATTTCAGAAGTTGGATCTGTGGCATTTTAGAAAGGACGTTTCTGAGATCCTGCGGGGCGGGGGGGGGGGGGGGCATTCTTGAGAACTTGGACATCCCCGCTGGATCTCAGAAACGTACTTTCTAAAATGCCACTTTACGTATACCAGATAGCAGTGTAAAGGGTCAGATTCTGTTGCGTGAATACTATCCACCGACACCATATTCCGCCTCATGTCCCCCCTGCATGCACAGAGCGGCTGTGCATGCTGGCTGGACAAGGGCGGCACGGGAACGGAGTGGGGGTGGGACAAGCACCCAGATGTACAGGGCCGATTCAGGTCATGGCCCTATACATCCGGTAGTCTCCAGGAGGATGCCCCCAGAAGGCGCCCGTGCAAGCAGCCCTAGCAGCCACCTGATGGACATGGAGCCATGGGAGATGAGGCCCCGCCACCCAATCCCGGCCTGGCAGACCCCGCTGAGGGTTAGGCAGCAGGGAAATGAGGTCTGGGTGTGGGTGGGACCTTCAGCGCTCCTGCTAGGTATTTTGGTGCCATGGCGATGGGATACCATGACACCAGCAGGGACATCGGGTAGGCTGGCCCTGCTGCGGGGTGGATGTCTCCCATGACGAATACAGGGACACATCAAGCCGTCTCAGTGCCCGATCCTGCTACCGTGGGAACGTCTAGCTCCCGCTGTGCAGAATCCAATACAATCTGGCCTGTCCTATTCTCAGACGGCTGGATGGCCCGGACATGCCCCTTACTGAATCAGGCTCCACGTGTGCAGGATCCACATAACGAAATGCATGCATGTACTTTTTATTAATATGGCAGTTATAAATTCACCTCCCACAAGAGCAATTTTCAAAATCCTTTAACTGTGTAAATGATTAATAATGCTTGTGGGCTGCTGAGCTTTGTTTATTAAAATCAATCAATATCAAGTTTTTGTAATAAGTAAATAAAATGTGATAATCTGCTTTTCCCTTAATAGAAGCAAAGTGCAATAAGAACAGGATGAAAACATCAAATACAATAAACTAAGCACAAGAAAACTAAAAATAATAAACAATAAATAAAAATATAATAATTAGTCAATACCTATGTGACTCCTCTTTTCTGTCTAATTTTCAAATCTCAGTCACGGTCTGGAGAAGGCAGAATGAGAGAGAGAGAGAGAGAGAGAGACTGGATAAAACCATGTCGTAATCTTTTTCTGAAATAACCCATAGCACCAGAAAAATTCTTAGTCTACAGTAAGGGTAAATGAGCCATACGGGTGTCTGACATTATTTAATGACTCCAGCATGGGCTCCATGCTTGGTGAGTCTCCTCAGTCCATCTTTGTCCTTGTTATTGCCCATATGTGTTTTTTCCTCTCATTATTTATTATCATTTTTCACTAAAGAGAGTGTTTCTCGCTCTCATTTTCCCTCACGTTTTCCTGTGTTCTCCTCAATCTCCCCATCCTTTAAAACAAAGAACAAATAATTGTGTGTGGGGAGAGGGGTTGTTTTCTATTCAATATTGAGTCATCCTTGCAAGCATCCTTTTCATGCCTGCGCGTAGAAGATTCCATCTCAAAGACCCACTTAGAAGGCTACTGCTCCCTGGGGCCCAGATCACAATGTTCTGAATTGTCCTCACTACAGCAGGATAGTCTCAAGAACAAGGAATTATAAAAGCTTCAAGATGAAGAACCTGTGGCCCTTTCCTTCTCACATTCTCTTGCACTTTCAACAGAGGGCAAAAAAGGTGAGAAACTGAAGGCCCGAGCCCTTTCTAAGCAGTGAAAATGCATTTTAGATGGTACATAGAGACTGGAATTGAGGTGTTGAGGTTGCGATGCACACAATTCCATCAATATTTTAGAAAATGCTCTGTTAAATGTACAGCCTTTTCTAAACTAGTGCAGGATATGGAGCCTGAGGACTCATTTTACAAATCGGAAAAATCAACAAGACAAACTTGGCATCTTCCACGTGTAGGTGCCAGTACGTACACGTGGAAGTTAGTATTCATAATTTCCATGTGTAAGTGCTAGAACTTACATGTGTTTGAAGGCCATTTTGCAAACCTACACATATAAATGCCACCAATTAACTACAGATACCGCTATCTTTATCTAATTTCAATTTGATGGGAGAAATCAACAATCAAGGATTTAGGAGGCTAACCCCTTCAATCCCTCCTATTAAGGGCTGACCAAAACAAGCATTTTTTGAAAACCTATATATGCCAGGGAGCAGAAGTAAATCTCAGCATGGACAATTGCAGTCATACAGGCATATTCCCGATATGACATGGGGCATCCCTATGTAGATTTTTGATGTCCAGGCCATGCCCAAAATGCCACCTGGCACTTTCTGCATAGTAAGGACATTCATGTGTAGATTCAGCCCTTTCTGTAATCGCCATTTCCATGTGAAATGTCTGGTTTTATTTATTTATTTATCCATCCAATTTATATACCGCTTTATCTGGGTAATCAAGGCTGTTTACAGAGAACATCTTACAAACTCTGCACAAGGCAGTTTACAAAGAACATTTTACAAATTTACAGTGAACAGTTAATTACAAGAATTATTTTACCCAACTATATACAGGTTAAAACATTGTTTTAGAACTATTTACTTTACAGGTGGCGCTATGCCTTTGATGTATCATGTGCGAGTAAGTACTGGGAAATTACGGGTGTTGGGTACCTTGCTTCATTAATCAGATGGTACAGGTTCTCTTGAGGAAATACTGGTTGTGGAGAGGGAAAATAATGTTTCTTGGTTCACGGTGGGTTGTTCATGTTGGTAGAAGTCCATAAAAAGGAATGCCTTAAGGTGTTTTTTGAACTGTGATTAAGTCCTTGATTTCCCTCAGGTTGTTGGGTAGGCTATTCCATAATGTTGGAGCAAAGAGTGAGAATGCTCTGTTGGTTGTTGATTGAGTTGCATAGCGGAACATTCTTGGTGTGGATAGTGTATTCTTCTGGTTGTCCCTTCTTCTTCTTGTGTCTTGCTGTAACTTTATGAGTGTGCACAGGTGTGCAGGTGCAATGTTGTTTATTGTTTTGAAGATAATCATCAACGCCTTGAACTTAATTCTTTGAATTACTGGAGCCAATGGAGGCTATAAAGTATAGGTGTTATGTGATCTGACCTGGCAGATTTCATTATTGTGAGTGCAACTGTGTTCTGTGCTAGTTGGAGGGGTTTCAGTGCTTGCTTGGGTAGTCCTTATAGGTTGATGTTGCTGTAATCAAAGTGGGTCTCCCAAAAATTACTTGATTTCCACCAAACTCTAAACAGCTAATATTGTGCTCTTACATACATGAGTGTTCTATATTATTAGTTTTTGTCGGATAGCTCACCATTGAGCAGGAATCTTCCTACTCGCGAAGTGAGCCCTCCTTTTTAATTAAAGTTTTAAAATGGACCCGCTACAGGTCAGAAAACCAGGTGCTACAGCATTAACAAGCCATTGCTCCTATACCGTTAAAGTGAAATGCTACTCATCGACAAGGATCTAGCAACTATCACTGATGAGTTCAAATTGTGCTCCCCGAAAAGTGGGGGCATATCAATGCTTGTGCTATGGTGCGGACGTCTTCTGGAGAGAGGAGATGTCTTAAGTACTGTATCATGCTGGTTTTGTGGTATATCATTTGTGTCATCATATTAATGTGCTTGGTCATACTGAGGTTTTGGTCCAAGAAGATCCCTAGGTAGTTTATTTCTTTTTTAACCTCGAGCAGGGCATTATTTACTTGTAGATGGTGTACTTGTAGATGTTGAGGTGATCGAAAGTTTTGTTCCTGGTGATTATTAGGGCATAAGTCTTTTTTAAGTTCTATAAGTGGGAATTGTGAATAAGGCATCTAAAATATCATTCAGCTCCAGGTAGTAGGTCATCCTCAAGGGGCATGGACAAGGACACTTGGAGAAAATCATTCTTCAAAGGATCATAGCTCCTCTATGAAGTGTAGGCCAGATACTAAAGTGCCACAGATCTTGATGTAGGATCATCAGTACAGAATGTAGCCATGGAACAATATATAAGCCCACTTTCCCTGGACACACCTTATTTGGGGTAAGCAGCCTCTTTCAAGCACTGTGCAGTGAGGAAAAACTGAATGTAGTTCCGGTTCAGGATTTTCCAACAGGGAGTAGCATTTTCTGGGAAGCCCAAGGGGATCACATACAGTCACTCAAATTGATGTTGCAAAACAGAAAATGTTTACTTGAAGATAATAAGCAGGTTTTGGAACGCTGCAGATTATAATGAAAATCAACAAAACAGCAAGGAAACACTGAGAAACATAGAAATATGACAACAGAAAAAGACCACATGGCCTATCTAGTCTGTCCTTCCATATCAACAACTACAACAGTCCCCTTTTTTCCTTTAGAGATCCTCTGTGTTTGTCCCATGCTTTTTTGATTTCAGTTACTGTCCTCATCTCCACCACCTCCACTGGGAGACTATTCCACGGATCCACCACTCTTTCCGTAAAGAAATATTTCCGCATATCGCTCCTGAATCTATCCCCCTTCACCCTCATCCCATGTCCCCTCGTAGCAGAACTTGCTTTCAATTGAAAGAGGCTCTCCCCCTGAACATTTATGCCATGGAGGTATTTAAACATCTCAGTCATATCACCTCTATCCCACCTTTCCTCTAAGGTGTATATATTGTGACCCCGCTTCTATAGCGCCCCATCAGCAAAAGCAGGTAGGGTTTAAGCGGGTTGTTTTCTTCCTGAACAGCTACTCTACAAGTTCCTAAAGCAAAGCCTCTTGGGATATGTAGTTTCATTCACTGTCCAAGGAAGAGTAATGTGACTCCAAAAAGTGATTAAAGCAACAAGGATTTATTTCCCCTCCCGGGGTGGATTTTCAACAAGGAAATAAAGGTGACACAACCAGATACCTCTGGCAAAAAGACAAAGTAAAGTTTCCAACATAAATAGCTTGCTTCAGCACAAAACATTTGCTTCTCAGCAATCAAAATGAAACAGCTCCGTTTTCCCAGCTCTGTACTTTTTATCTCAATATCTCTGTACTTCTCTGCAAAGCCTACATTCAGCGCAGGGATAATACTTCATCAGATATTGTAATTGTACAGTCCATCATTTCTTCAGAGACACTTTCAAAACCTGGCTCTATTTCCATTAAGTCCTCCTGAGAGGCAGGAAATGTTTGTACCGTTGTTTCTTGGGCTCCGCCCTTCCTCCTTGTTTTAAGCTCTGTATTATATTCTTGAATCATATATTGCTTCAAACAGTCATTTTCATTACAGTCATTATAATCAATGCCCCAACCTTCTGGGTAAGTAGAATCACCTTGATTATAAGAACCCCAGCCTTTGGGCTTACCTCTGTGCCTGGCTGAAAATGGTTTTCTCTGGGCTTTAGACCCAGCTGTGGATTCTCCACCTACTTTATGCAAGGAGTGTTGAAACTGCCTTCCTGGCTTTCTCTCCTCTTGGTAATCCCCAGGATATTGCAGACAGCCTGGCTTGCTTCTGCCGTATCCTTTTCTTGAATAAAGCTTTGTAAACGGTTCTCCTTTTACCTTTGAAGTTGGCTCTGACCCTAGGCTTGGAACCTGGACTCTTCCCTGCAATGTTCCCTCTAATTTTCTGTAGGCTGTGTGCGCATAAAATATCAGCTGTGCAACTTTTGAAGGAAGGTTAAATTTTTGTGTGCCACATAAGGACACTCGGAGTTATATTTATTTATTTATTTTATTTATTTAACATTTTTATATACCGCACTATTTATTATCAGCGCGGTTTACATAGAACTACAAAACATCAGATAAGATAAGATACATATATCTGTTTTTACATGGAACAGGAAGAAAAACTTGGAAAACATTGACTATACATCAGAATACAGTATGTACACCACATTGATTGCACTAGAAAATATTGTAGAACTTGTGAAAACCGTAAATACACAACAACTTTTAAATTTTAAGACATCTGTGTTGTTTTCTATCAGAATCAGAACCGTAATTTTTGTGCGCTCTGTTATAAAGTATGTGCGCTGGCTCGGCGAGGTGTGTGTGCGCGCGCACACGCGCACACAGCTTAGAGGGAACAGTGCTTCCCTGGTTCTCCTCCTGGGTTGTTAGCTGGCCTCTCACCGGAACCCTCGGCTGGCCTTGTAAGTAACCTCCCAGCTGAGCCCGTGCTGGAACTTTCTCTGGAAATCCTAACAGTGAACTTCTTCCAGCCTCTAATGGAGCTTCCCTTCCAGCTTCTTCTCCAGATTCTCTTCCAAATTCAGATTCTCCTCCAGATTCTAATGGACACTCCCTTCCTGCTTCCTTATGTATCTGCCCTTTAGGGTAGTGCTTTACTCCTCCCCCTAGCAGGTGCTTTGAATCAGCTCTTGACTCCTGAGCTAACTGGCAGCAAGGGCGTGTTTTTTTCTCCTCTGTCTGGTTTCCTTGGTAACTACCAGCCATGTGCTTTTGTTTATACCCCAGCACTGCCCCTGATTCCTCCTCTTTGGCTCTTTCTACAGGGTTGGAGGAATCCACCATGTCACAATATTAAGATCCTTAAGTCTGTCCTCATATGCTTTATAATGAAGACCACTAACCATTTTAGTAGCCACCCTCTGCACCGACTCCATCCTGTTCACATCCTTTTGAAGGTGCGGTCTCCAGAATTGCACACTATACTCCAAATGAGGTCGCACCAAAGACTTATACAGAGGCACTATCACCTCCTTTTTTCTGCTAGCCATTCCTCTCCATATGCACCTAAGCATCCTTCGAGCTTTTGCCGTCACCTTTTCTACCTGTTTAGCTACTTTAAGATCATCAGACACAGCCATGCCTAGGTCCCGCTCTTCTTTAGTGGACAAAAGTACTTCACCCCCTATGCTATATTGCTCCCTTGGATTGCTGCAGCCCAAATGCATGACCTTACATTTTTTAACAATAAATCCCAGCTGCCAAATTCTAGACCATTCTTCAAGCTTAGCTAGATCCCTCCTCATGTTATCTACACCTTCCTGGGTGTCTACTCTATTGCTGATTTTGGTATCATCCGCAAAGAGGCAAACTTTACCTGACAGCCCTTCCACTATATCACTAACAAAGATGTTAAAAAGAATCAGACCAAGGACAGATCCCTGGGGCACACCACTGGTAACATCCTTCTCCTCAGAGTGAGCTCTATTTACATGTACTCTTTGTCGCCTCACACCCAACCAATTGCTAACCCAAGCAGTAACTTTAGGGTCCATCCCTAGGGTGCTCAGTTTGTTTATAAAGTCGCCTGTGAGGAACAGTGTCAAAGGCTTTACTGAAATCTAAATACACCACATCTAGGGCTCTCCCTCGGTCCAACTCCCTGGTCACCCCCAGTCAAAGAAATCATTCAGATTTGTCTGATAAGACCTGTCTCTGGTGAATCTATGCTGCCTCGGATCCTGTAATCCGCTGGACTCCAGAAACCTCACTATTTTCTCTTTCAGCAGCGTTTTCAATAATTTACTCACCACTGAAGTTAAGTTAACCGGCCAACCACATCCTTACTTCCGCTTTTGTGTAAAGGCACCACATGAGCCTCTCTCCAGTCCTTTGGCACCACTCCCGACTCCAACGAGGCATTGAAAAGATCAGTCAGTGGAGTTGCTAGAACGTCCCCAAGTTCCCTCAGTATTCTAGGGTGTATCTCATCCAGTCCCATTGCTTTGTCTACTTTAAGTTGAGCTAGTTTCTCATGAACACAGTCTTCTGAAAACTGTTCAAGATGTCCCTCACTTCTGTTCCTTTTTGTGGGTGTTTTCTGAGGTCCTGATCCTGGTTCTTCATCTGTGAACACAGAACAGAAATATTTGTTAAGCAATTCCGCTTTATCCTCATCAGCTTCTACATATTCCTCCCCTTCACCCTGGAGTCTGACAATACCACTTTTGCCCTTCCTTTTCTCACTAACATATCTGAAAAATGTCTTATCCCCCCCATTTTATTGCATTGGCTATTGCTTCCTCTTTTTATTAATTTTCTCTTTTTATTAATATTTTGTGAAGTCCACAATCTCAGTCATTAGTGGATATATAGTTCCAACACTGAAAACACCTCGATCCACTCAAAATCCCTTCCTCCGGCTTCTAGAGCACCACAGAAGAAAATCTAGGCCTGCTACAGTGGGATGAGGTTGTCTCTCGAGGTTACACAAAACATTTAGTGGGGAATCCACAAAAGTAGATCAAATGGTTCTGGTTGATAGGGGAAGCAAATTATACTTCAGACTGAATCTAAGAAGGCTTTTTACATTTTCCTCCAAAATTGCAGGAGGGGACACCCAATGCACCGAAAGGCCATCACCCTTAGACATTTTATCCAGTTTAGAAGCAAGGCTTCCAGAAGCTTACTTTTTTGTCACTTGTATTTTTATTTGATTTTATAGCAATTCCATCAAGAATTTCATAAGCATAACAATTTGCTATAAAGCATTTCTTCATCACTTTGCATGGAGAGAGCCTTAATATTTTCCAAATCCCTATATACTTATAGCATCATAATCTCTACATGGTCTCTACATGACTCTGACACAACTGTCTTAAGCTGAATCCCAACAAAACATTAGCTATCTGCTCTGCCCCGGCATCCTTAGCCTCCTCTATTGAAACAACTTGCTTCCACTCTCAAGTACTTAGGTGTAATCCTTCACACTCATCTCTTCTTTTCTCCTCATGTCTGTTCCATAGTAAAAAAAAAAAAAAAAAAAAAAGTAATTCTTCGCTCTCCGACAATATCATGCAATCTGTCCATTTCTTGAGTCCTCATCATTAACGTCTCTTCTCCTCAATACATAGTCTCCCACTTTAGATTATTACAATGCAATCAATGCTGGTATTTTCCTGTCTGAACTGAAGGGTCTACAATCTGTACAGAATGCCACCATCCATATCTTATTTCATGCCAAGAAATTAGACGACGACATGCCACTTTTAAAGCACCACCATTGGTTGCCTGTCACTTACTGTGTTCAATTTAAACTTCTAGCACGTGTACATAAGATGGCAGCCTGGTGTGGAGAACTTTATCTATTCCCTTTCCTTACTTTTCGCACCCCTCCCCAGACATTACGTTCATTATGTAATAATAAACTTCACATTCCCCCACCTTCCAACTCCAGGCTTGAATCTATTCTTTTTTCAAAGAATGGCAATATAGAAGAAGAAAGTTGAACAGTCTCTGCTCCTTCAACTTCATCCAGAACTCTCATATCAAATCTTTAAATCACAATTTCAATCTCATCTATTCCAACAGGGCTTTCACGGTCCTGGTTTCCGGTGGTTCGGGTAGCCTTTCTTTCTCTCCCGCCCTTCATTCTACCTCATACCTCTGAGAAGATTATTTTTCCTCTTTGTTCCTATACTGTCAAATTACTTGACGTTCCTTTCAATTTTAACTTTTAATTGCATTTATTGTATACTGCCTTGCCTTTATAAGAAAGGTGGCATATAAGTTTTAATAAATATAAACATTTCTATAAACAAACTTCAGACTTTCAAAGTTGTTAAAACACAAGAGGATTGTGAAAAATTGCAAGAGGACCTTGATAAATTCGAAGACTGGACATCCAAATAACAGATGAAATTTAATGTGGACAAATGCACATAGGAAAGAACAACCCAAACTATGGTTACACGATGCAAGGTTCCACATTAGGAACCACCACCCAGCAAAAAGATTTAGGTGTCATCATGGATAATACATTGAAAACCTCTGGCCAGTGTGCAGCAGCGGTGGCCAAGAGAGCAAATAGAAGCTAAGAATCATAAGGAAAGGAATGGAGAATAAAACCAAGGATATTATAATGCCTCTATACCGTTCCATGGTGCGACCGCACCTTGAATATTGTTTGCAAATCTGGTCGCCATATCTTAAAAAGGATATAGCGGAATTAGAAAAGATACAGAGAAGAGCCACCAAAATGGTAAAGAGGATGGAAAGATATCCCTATGAGGGAAGGCTTAAAAGGTTAGTGCTTTTTAACTTGGAAAAGAGACTGCTGAGGGGTGATATGATAGAGGTCTATAAATTAATGAATGTAATGGAACGGGTAAACGTAGATTGGTTGTTTATGGCATCAAAAAGTAGAAAGACTAGGGGACGCACAATGAAGTTATAGTGTAATCTATTTAAGACTAATAAGAGAAAATATTTTTTCACTGAATACGTAATCAAACTCTGGAGTTCATTATCAGAAGATGTAGTGAAGGCTGTTAGTGTAGCTGGGTTTTAAAAAGGTTTGGACAAGTTCCTGGAGGAAAGGTCCATAAACCATTATTAAAGAGGACCCAGGAAATCCACTGCTTGCCCTAGGACAAGCATTGTGGAATCCATCGATCTTTTTGGGAACCTTCCTGGTACTTGTGACCTGGATTGACCACTGTTGGAAACAGGATACTGGGCTTGATGGACCTTGGTCTGACCCAATATGGCATATCTTAAGTTCTTAAACACATACATGCACATTTGATTAGTCTATTGTTTGGGTTGGAATGTAACAGTGGCAGGTGAAAAAAGGTGTCACTGAAGGACAACTACTATCACAATCTCATCTCATGATTAATGAGTGAAGGAGTAGCCTAATGCTTAGAGCACTGGCTTGGAAACCACGACACCAATGTTTGATTCCCACTAGCACTCCTTGTGGACTTGGGCAAGTTACTTAACTTGATTTTTCTGAGGCAATAGAGGGTTATCAATGTCCCTGTTTACATTGTAACTTAAACCTGATAATGTACATTAAACTGCTTTGACTGAAATGATAAAGCAGTATTTTTAAAAAAAAACCTTTTTAATAAAAAGAAATAATTATCTTTTTGCCCTCTTCTTTCTAATATGTAATTATATTATACCAGGCAAGCACTCTCACAGATATTGACAGTCTAAGGGGGTCTTTTACTAAAGAGTGCTAAGGTGTTGCACCTAATGCTAATGCGTCTTATAACTGAAATACTAGAAAGGAATCAGAGTGCTATACTGTTTGAAATCTCATACCTGAAAAATGCGGTCAAGGCATTGATCACAGATGAGTTTAAAATGGTTTCGACAATTTCTCTGATTAAAAGTTCTTAAAAGCAAAAGGAATGGATCACTTGGAATTTATTTATTTAACCAGTTTTCTGTACCACCTTATCCTTCAATCAAAGCGGTTTAATTTTGTAATTACTACAAACAGGTACTGGATATATTCCCCTTGTCCCCAAAGGGCTCACAATCTATGTGTACCTGAGGCAATGGAGGTTAAGTGGCTTGCCCAAGGCTACAAGGAGTACCTATAGGACTAGAAACCCCCATCCCTCCGGCCTGAGATTGCTGTCCCCAGGTGGGACTTGAACCTCCGGTCTGAGGTATCATGTCCTAACCACTAGGCCACTCCTCCCTAGTGGCTAGACTGGCTACTGTCTGATTCAGGATGCTAGGTTGGATGGACTGATGATCTGATCTAACATGTTCCATTTATGCGCGTATGTTCTTACAGTTGTTATGAATTTGCTTAAGCAAGCTTATTCCCATACCGAGGATAACATTTCAAACTCAGTACAATACTGTGATTCCTTCGCAGTACTTCAGTCATAAGAAGCGTGCAACAGAGCGTTACAAGAAAGATTGTGAAGAGCTACTGCTCCGTATTATTTGTAAGTCACAGATGTGGTAGCTCTGATTCCCTTCCAGGATCCATCAGGATGCTCCTACTCCTGGGGGTTTCTGATAAGTTGGAAAGTTCAGAGACATTTTTTTGGCCACCAAAGACTGCATTGTGTAATCCAGTGTTGGTACTCTGCGTCTACAAATGAACATTTCAACTTACTTTTGGCTGACCTTCTTAAAATGCTGCATTAACAGTTGATCGAGGGGAAAGTTTCCGTGACTGGAAAATGAAAATCTATTCAGAAACCAAAGATCAGGGGAATATCAAGAGAGGCTGAAAGCCACGGTAGTAACAAAACAAGTTTTAGATAACCATGGAGGTAATTTTGAGTATTTTGCATAGCAGCAAAGTGCACAAGCACTTTAAACCTGCATGTTTTACATAGCTGACCTTCAAAAGGGCAACTTCCCTTTGAAACTGATCTCATGTTAAATGTGCTTGTGTAGGAAAGGAATGGGGGAATAAAATGGAGAATATCACAATGCCTCTGGTGTTACCCCATGGTGCAACCTCACCACATTTCAAAAAAAGATATAGTGGAACAGGAAAAGGTACAGGGAAGGGAAAACAAACTGATAAAGGGGAAGGAATGATTCCCCTGTGAGTAGAGGATAGGGCACCAGCTTGGAGAAAAAAACAGCTGAGTGGAAATATGATATACAACATAAGAAAAGCCATGCTGAACCAGACCAAGGTCAATTGAGCCCAGCATCCTGTCTCCAACAGTGGCCAGTTTAGGTCATAAAATGTAGCTTATGTTCAGGAATAAGAATGTCTCTCCCAAATCTACCTAGCTAATCATATTTTATGGACTTTTCCTATAGGAGCATGTTCAAATCTTTTTGAACCCCCCTCCCCCGTAAAGGCAAATCAGTTATTTTCTCATTCAAAAACTATAAAGATTACTGCTAGGAGTCACAAGTAGATTTTGAATCCAGGACCATGAAAAGCAGGCACGACACTGGAGAGTCTCCCATATGGCAAGGGATGGAGGATCAGGGGAGTTATGCAGGGTCATGTAGTGGATTGCTTCGTGCCATGGGACAGGGCAGGTAGGGAGGTTCTTCGCGAGGAGGAGTGGAAGGCTTGGTGAGGGTCAGATGGCTCTGGGGGATCAGAGAATTGGATATCACAGAAAGGATCGAGGGAGGGTCATAACAGGAGGAGCAATCGGGAGAATCTAAACATCAGCATTGCCAGCTGCCCCTTCTAATATGCGCTTATTCATGCCTTGGGGTATGTGTTCAACATGGTATCTCACCAAATGCTGCTGAACCAACTCCATGACATTGGAGTGTAAGGGAATCCTCTCGAATGGATTCACTCATACCTCTCATAGCGTAACCAACAAATAAAGATCAGACATCGCACCTCATCCCCTTACACCCTGCCACAAGGAGTGTCCCAAGGATCCGCACTCTCTTCACTACTTTTCAATATTTACATTTGACCACTGTGCACAACCATCCAGAATTTCAACATCAGATACAAAATCTATGCCGGTGACATAATGATATTTACCCCATTCTCCACAACTGCTCCCGACTACTCAAGTCTCACAGTGTGCTTTAAAGAAATAGTCAATTGGCTTCAGCTCCGCAACCTGGCAGTCAGCTTCAGCAAGACGGAAGTTCTTCACGTCACCAGGGATCCCACTTTTACACCACCCACATCCATCAGAATTGACAAGATGGAACAGCAGGTCAAAACCCAAATCAGATACCTTGGCATCATTCTGGATCAGCAACTGAATTTACAAGCCCACGTCCGGAACACCACTAAGACATCTATTACAAGCTCAGAACTCTATGGAACCCACGTCCTCTCCTTTCTACAGAAAACTTCCATTCAGTGTGCCAAGCTACCATCACACCCCATTTTGACTACTGCAGCTCTGTATATCAGGGACTACCTAAATGCACTATCCTACCACTACAGCTTGCTCAAAACACCATAACATGCACCATTTTCGGAGCCTCCAGACACATCCACATCACACACGTACTCAAATCCCTCCACTGGCTACCTATTGCCTCTGTGAATAAAGGTGAGGACTTTGTGTTTGTGTTTGATTCTAAAGCCCGGAACATCATCACCTCAGAACACCTCCAGACCTTAATCAGCACCCCTAGTACCGACAGACAACGGAGACAAAGCACGCAGAACCTACTTAACCTGCCATCTCAGATCTGTAAAAGCAGCCCATACGCTTGCCTAAGAGCCTTTGCACTCTATGCCTCCATCCTCTGGAAGGCATTACCCCCCTCCCCGCATTATGAAACACCCAATCACCTCAGGATTTTAGAAAAAACTTTCAAGAGCACTACGGCACAGATAAACAGAGAAGTCCATCACATGAACGCCCCGATCTAGTTCAGAGCATCTCTCCTATCCACCCACCCCCCCTCCCCGGCATTCACCTAATACTCTACCAGCTCTCTGACTTCTGTAAATTCTACTCTTTGTTGAAGAAGGTAACCTATACTATACTTTCAGCTATAGGTATCTAAACTGTTAAAGTTTAATGTAACATATGTTCACCTCCTTTTGTTATTGTGCGCACCAATGTTAATTGTAAACCATTTGGACTGGTAGAAAAAAGGTATAGCAAAACCAGTTAAATAAATAAATAGATGTAAATGCCCAAATCTACATTTTTTTTCCATAACAGAGAGATGCTGGACATGGGAGTAATAGAGAGGATAGGGTATGATATGGAGATGGGGTAGATGCTGGTTGCAGGGGAGATAGGAATGGAGAAGGCAGATATGGAAGAAAGAGACAGCGGAGGTACTGGATGGAGAGAGAGAGAAACTGGATGATGGGGTGAGAGATGTTAGACATGGAGAGAGTGAGCAAAAGACTGGGGAATAATAGTCCAGAGAAGAAGAGCTGGAGAATGGAAGGATTGGGGTGAAGATTGAAAAGGGGTAGGTAGATGGCGTAAAAAAGAGGGAGACTGAGAACTGGATAGTAAGGAGTAGTGAAATATGGGTGGGCAGAGAGAGAGAAAAAAATGGAAGAAAACGGAAAGGAAAAAAATCAACATCCAAGATGGAAGGAAGTGAAGAAAACAAAAGGAGAGACAGGAAATGGCAGATGGAATGGAGACTGTAAGAAAGAGAGCTAAGAGAAGACAGAGGAAAGCAGAAGCCTCAGATCGGGACCAGCATGATCAGAGATATAAAATGGTCAGACAACAAAAGGTAGAAAAAATAATTTTATTTTCAATTTAGTGATTGGACTCTGCACTATCTTTATGTTTTCTCTGGTGTTGCACTGCATGTGGAGTTTGGCTTCTTGAGGTTTCATTTTAATTTTTGTCTACATATTTTTATTTTTACTTATTCTGTACTTAGTGAGGGTCTGTGTTCTGAGTGTGTGACCTAGGCCTGGCGTTCTGTTAACATGGAGTTTGTACCTAGGGATCTGTACTGTAGTAATTTGACTTGTTCAGTTTTTCAAATAGTTGTATGGAAGTACTAGGGCCTGCTGCGGTATTTATACTGCTGCTTTTTTTCTGGATAAGCTCCTTGTATGAGTTTTGGAAGTTTATGCTGGTATGATACAGTAGATTTAGCCTTGTAGATCTTTTGTAGGGTTTTATATTAGTTCCCAATATGTCTGTTACTGGAGAATGTTTGTTAATGAGATGACCAGAATAAGATTTTCTTTTTAATATATTGAGTTCTGCAAGTGAATTCGTCTTACTTCTGCTCTGCACCCATTGTTCAGAGAGAGGTTTCTGTGGATGCAGAATATATATTTAAAAAGAAAAAGTGAGAACCATAATGTAGTTTATAACAAACTAAAAATGAGTTATAATTTGGTGTTATAGACTGTGCTGCGGTTCTTGCTCTTTCTTTTAGTTCCTTGGTGTGCAAGCATCTTGCATTTCCTCCACATTAACTAATTGGCTTTTCGGTTTTGTTCGGACTGGAATTTTGAGAAAGCCCTTCACCCCCCCCCCCCAGAGGGGGGCGCCATCTCATCTGAGGCAGCAGATTGCCTTGAGCCACCCCTGCCTTCACCTTGATCATGATGTTGCTCAGTCCAGAGGCGGACATTGTTCTGGGGCTTGGCTGCTGCTCAAGGCTGCTGCACGGCTGCTCTGATCCTATAGCCTGACCCACTCAGCCTCTCCCCACTTGCCGGCAGCCCATGTGAGAAAAACAAGACAAGTGACTAGGCGATCACTGAGGTCATGCCAGTCTCACATGTGGGGGGAAGGGGAGGGCTGTGTTCTGGGTAGCAGAGGCTGCTAAGCTTTGGGCCGGGCTCAGCTGAGCCGAGCTAGCAGAGGGCTATGTGCAATATCACTGCAGATGCCCTACTCTCCCCCCCTCCCCCCTCCCCCCATGCCTGCCACTGCTGCTGCTGCTGCTTTTCCTGTGGTGGGGTTGGCAGCAGCAGGCCACCGAAACTGAGACTTCGAAAAAAAACAAGTATAGATCTCTGCATCATTTTGCTCATGTGAGCAGCCCAGCCAGTCCCAGCACCTCTGATGTCGCTTTAGGGGACGGAATTGGCTGAGCCACTCACAAGAGTGGAATGATGCAAGGGCCTGAGCTTTTGTTTTTTCCGAAGTCTGAACTTCAGTGGCCTGCCTCTGCCGATCCTGATACAGGAAAAGCGGCAGTGGCAGAGCAGAGCTGCGCCAAATCGCTGATCTACCAGGGTTTAGGGGGGGTGGGGTTTGGCAGATAAGAGGTGGCTGCCGCTGGCATGATTTGGGACAATTTTTTGCTGCCCCCAAAAAATTTGCCACCTGAGGTGGCAGCCTCACCCTACCTCATAATACAGCCTCCCCTGCTGCCAAGACTGCTGGAATAAGAGCGGAAGCAATGCAGAAAATGGTCCCAACATTCAATTAGATAGCCTATGCACCAACCCCTAACCCCGGATATTCAATGCCAGGGTCACATGCAGCCCTGGCATTGAATATCCAGGATTTGCTGCACATGCCAGAAGCTGCATTAGCTATCCTGGCAGCAGCGATATTGCATGCTGCCTGGTTAGCTCCTGCACCTTAAAGACAGGCAAGGGCTTTCCTCATCTATTCTTTCGGTGCAGTTCGCTAACCGGACAGCATGCAATATCGCTGCTGCTCGGTTATTGCTTGTTGCCACCTCTGCTCATTCCCGGAACACCCCCAACACGCCCCAATGCTAAGCGGTTAGCACTGGGTCATGTAAGGAAGATAATTGTGGATATTGAATATCCCTCTCAGCGGCAGTTACACAGTGTACAGGGCCGTAAACCATGTAACTGCCCTTCGAATATCAGGCCCAATAGGTTTAAGTAAGTTTGCTGCAGCTGCCACACAATATGGGGGCCACCACAAGGGTGTGTCGCCGTGACAATGAAGAGACCATGTGGAGTGGGGGGGGGGGGCGCACCAACGTGACACTGGTGTGCCCTTATTGGAACTTACTTTATTATATCACCATATGGAGGATCAACGCCAAAGACCCGACACAGGCCGTGTTTCGTAAAAACTTCCTCAGGGGTGTATTGGTGTGCTACAGTAATAAATATAAACATGTAAATAAATCATAAACAATAAAAATATTTAAAAACAAAATTAGAAACATCTATCTAATAAAGAATATGTGTCATTAGAAAACAACATGTAAAACCTGAACAAATGTTAAAACCTTAATGCTTTAAAACTATTTGAACATATATACACATAAACAAATAAAATATTAAAACCACTTATATAATACAAAACATGTATCATTGGGAAACAACATATAAATGAATGAAATATGTAAATTTGATAATGAGATCAAAAATCCATTTATCATAATTAAAACGTAATCATTATAATATAAAAACTATATGATGGTACCTCTATGGATAATTTAGCTCATATGTGATATCCTTTGAGAGCTATAAAGACAAAAATAAAAACAAAAAAAAAAGAGATGAAGAAACAGGAGTGAGACACGAATCCTTTTTCGTCTGTGGGTCGGGGTTTTCGCAATTTTAAATGTGCATAGCGTTTTTTTCATTGGCACAGTATTTTTTTGATTCCTTATATTAATCACATTGATCAGACTGATATTTTTTACAATCTTTTTTACTTCTGTTTTTTTTTAAAAAACACCTCTGCTGTAAGAAATTAATACTGTCCATTCAGGGTTCGCCAGCCAATCAGAGACTAGCATACGTCATTTTTCCCGCGGACAGAAGTTTATATTCACGGCGCAAGTGCAGGCGTCTTTATTGAATGACTAACCAGTGCGGCGAGTCATACAAGAAGGTCTTCAAGAATTTACGATTAAGCATTAAGGTACATACTTTTTGATTAGCCAATATATATTGTAGGAAAGACAATTTCAAGACATATTTGTCAGTATATAAATAGACCTTTAGTTAATGTTATGTTCCGTTTTTAACATATGTATTCACATTATGCCGGTTTTTCAACATATCACAGCACATAGTTAATCTTCAGTTATATTTCAAGCTCACAAGTCCAATATTTAGGTCATATAATTAGTTATAAAGTATTTCTATGTACATTATTTGTACAATTAGTTCATGACTCATTTATGGTTTATACAATAATTCAGCGGTTTCAAAGCACGCCATGTTTATCCTTTATCTTAGAATAAAATCTATATAACACTCGGATTCCTGTAGCATAATTCCTTTTTTAGTAATAGTTGGATACAATATAAATTTTGATGGCTCTTTTCTTTTATCCTTTTGAAATTTAGTCAATATCGATCATACCGTTTATAATTGTACACTTCTGACCATACACTCCTGCTCCGTTTCTCAGTCCTGTTTCTTCATCTCTTTTGTTTTTGTTTTTGTCTTTATAGCTCTCAAAGGATATCACATATGAGCTAAATTATCCATAGAGCTACTATCATAATTTTTATATTATGATTACGTTTTAATTATGATAAATGGATTTTTCATCTCATTCTTATCAAATTTACATATTTCATTCATTTATATGTTGTTTCCCAATGATACATGTTCTGTATTATATAAGTGGTTTTAATATTTTTTGTTTGTGTATACAGTATATGTTCACATAGTTTTAAAACATTAAGATTTTAACATTTGTTCAGCTTTTACATGTTGTTTTCTAATGACACATATTCTTTATTAGATAGATGTTTTTAATTTTGTTTTTAAATATTTTTATTGTTTCTAATTTATTTATTTACATGTTTATATTTATTACTGTAGCACGCCAATACACCCCTGAGGAAGTTTTTAAGAAACACGGCCTGTGTCAGGTCTTTGGCGTTGATCCTCCATATGGTGATATAATAAATTTAGTTCTTATTCTTGGTTTTCCACATTTCTGCACTGAGTTTCTTTAGTTTACCTGTTTTTTTTTCTGTTTTTTGGTGGACTTTATTGAAACTTACACCATTGAATCTGATTAATTTTTTTGAATGGATCAAGGACATGCAATGGATGTGATGTACTTGGATTTCAGCAAAGCCTTTGATATTGTTCCTCATAGGAGGCACACAGTATGAATAAACTGAGTAACCTGGGGATGAATCAGAAACTGGTTAACCAGCCATACGACAGAGGATGGTGGTAAAGAGAAAATGAGTAGTGGAGCGCCTCAGGGATCAGTCCTGGGACCTATGCTGTTCAATGCATAAGTGATATTGCCAAAGGTTTAAAAGGTAAAGTTAATCTTTTGGGGGATGACATGAAGATTTGCAAAACAATGGACACCTCAGCGTGAATAGACAACTTGAGAAAAGATTTACACAAATTATAAGAGTCTAATACGTGGTTTTAAGATGTCAAGTGAAGAACTGCAGAGTGATGTACTTCTGATGCCGAAATCCAAAGAAGCTGTATGCGATTGGAGGCAAGAGGCTGAGAGGGATCTTGGGGTGACAGTGTCTGAGAATCTCAAGGTGGCAAATCAATGTGACAAGACGGTGGCAAAGTCAAAAGGATGTTAGGCTTCATACATAGAGGCAGAATCAGCAGAAGGAAGGAGGAATTAATGCGCTTGTACAAGTCGCTGGTAAGGCCTCACTTGGAGTATTACGTTCAGTTTTGGAAACTATACCTCGCAAAGGATATAAAAAGACTGGAAACAGTTCAGAGAAAGGCGACCAAAATGATATGAGGCCTGCTCCAGAAGACATATAAGGAGAGACTTTAAGAACGAAATATGTATACCCTAGAGGAGAGGGGAATAAAGGAAATAAGATACAGACAGTTAAATAAATGAAGCTGCAAGGAGGTAAACTCAAAAGCAAGGTCAGGAAATACTTTTTCATGGAAAGGGTAGTGGATGTCTGGATCGCGGGCAGAAAACACTGACAGAATTCAAAAAGGCATGAGACAGAAACAGAGGGCTCCTCTATAGCAAGAGGATGGAACCAAAGCAAATAACCTTTACACTTCGAAAAATAGAGGGGGTAACCTGCACAGAGTGGCAGTACAACGCTCACCACCTTTCTGGGCAGATGGACCATGCTGATCTTTATCTGCCATCATTTACGCTCACCATGTTACTAAATTTAGATTAGACAGTAAGGACTGTAAGGGCCATTAAGCACTGCAACACATTGGGGGGCAGTGGGGGGGCGATTACAGCAGGTTAGAAGTGCCTCTGCCTTACATGGTTAGGAGCGGATCTGTCTGAAAGCAATGGGTTAAAATAGATAGTGATCCTGTCTAAAATTCTATGAAATAATTAAGAAGAACTAGGAAGAAGATCAAAGAGGGAAATAACTGAAGCAAGAATAATAATGTGATATTTTGAAGAAACAAGTTAATGCTGATGGAGTATTTGGCCTAATTCGTTCTAAGAACTGCAAACATCTATAGTAGGGGTTCTCAAGTGAACCTAGTCATTGGAGCACACCCGGCCAGTCTGGTTTTCAGAGTATCTATAAAGAATATGCTTGAGTTGCGCTGAAGGCAGTGTATGTAGATTATCTCTGGTACTTTACACAGAAATAAGTTGAAATCACCTCCTGAGTCTGCTTTTAAACTAGCAAGAGCAACTAAAAAGGTATTCAAATTTGTAGCCCCTAATCTATGGAATTCCCTTACCTTTGGATTGCATCGTGAACATTCTTAGTTAAGATTTCAGAGGCATTTAAAGACATGGTTGTAAGGTAATTTAATAATTGGTTGATCAGTTTTAATCATTGTTAATTGTGGATTGTTGATTATTCTTGTTTTAAGGGCTGCATATTAAGATTAAGTAAACCATAAACCATTATAATTATGATTTTGTTTTGCTTTATATTTCTTTCATATTTTAAATTTGGCTGATTGTTATTTTAATTTACATTTATGTATTCTAGTATATTTCTTTGTAAACTGCTCTAAACTGTTGGTATGGGCAGGGTAAAAGAAACTGGATTAAATTAAATCTCATGTATTTTCACTGTGGGAATCCTGAAAGCCTGACTAACAGGGTGTTCCTTGAGGACTGAGTTGGGAACACCTCATCTACCAAACAAAATGCTATATGGTCCTTGCCGTGTGACCTATAAATAGCATGTCAGAGTACACTATTCTGAAGTTTGCCTGAATGAGGCCTTTAACTGCTGGGGTTGAGTTCATTGTGTGCTTCTTTCCAGCGGTATTAGAAAGTTCTGTCAGTTTCCATGGGAAAGGGAGAGAAACATAACAGCTGAGGCAGTGGAAACGAGAGGGATTAGCTACCGCACTGATTGAAACCATTCTCTAGTTTATTAGAAACAGAAACGTCAGACAACTTGGACATGATGGGAAGGGAAAGAAAATACAGGGAAATGCCTGTTGGATTTCAGGAGCATTGCAGGAGGGGGCAGGAGGATCCATCGGCTTGGGCAAAGACCAGATGGTGCTTCGGCATCTGAGGGGCCCTTTTACTAAAGTGTATTAAGAAGTTAATGTGTGTTTTCCCATGCGGTAACTGTGCACAAGGGCCCATGGTAACAGTTACAATAGGGGAATGGCAGTTACTGCGTGGTGACTGGGTGGGCTAGAGGACTAGAGTGGGTGCGGAGAGCACATTGTCGTTAGCGCAGGGGGACATATTGCGAGCTGTCAATGTTGCATAGAGGTTAGAGATGATTTCTCTCCCCCCCCCCCCCCCCGCTGCAGTAGGTTCTTTTTATTCAGAATGTAGTTTAACAAAATGGATACTTAGCTCAATAGCATGATGATGATGATCACTGTCAAAGGAGACAGCAAAGTCCTGGGACATGACGTGGTACATATCGGGGGTTTCCATCAACCCTGCATCAGGCATTACAGGACCAGATGCCAGTAGACAATCACGCTCAAAATTTGTAGATTCCACAGTCTTAAAATGGAAGGCGTCCGACATCATTAAATAAGGAAAACCAATCAACTACAAACTGCCAGGAGCCTCCCATTGAACAGAGAACCCCAGGCGTAATTGGACAAGGTCAGAGCAAACTAACCCAATCTTGTTCCAAGTTCAATCCATTTGGTGTGACAGTGTCCAATTTAAAAATCCACATCTGTTCGTGGCACTGGAGTTTATGAATCCATTCCCCACCTCTGCGGTTTGCTGGAACATGATCAATGACTCGCCTAGAGCTGATCAAAAGAATGTTGGTTAGCGATACAATGTTCCACCATTGGCGCTGCTGCCGTAGCAAGAAGGGAAGCATGCTCAGTAAGATGAGTCATGCATTGTCAAGTTGTTCTACCAATATAATATAAATTGCACAGACAAACTATTAAATACACAACAAATGTCGAATGGCAGGTAGTCCGCCAGCGAGAACGTAAATCTAAACTGCTGCAAGGATCCTGCCAGTGAGTTCCTTGTAAAGTTGCTGCTGGGCTCTATATACTCACAGAGAATGGATTTTAGGTGATTTACATACAAAATCTGCTTTGGATGATCGAATAGTGGGTGTTTTACCGTATATGCAACATTCTGGGGACATCTGCCGATTATTACACAAATATTGGCCGATATTACAGTTACACACTTGTTTTCAGCAACCTCTGATGTTGGCTTTTTCCTGAGGTGCCAACATGCGTAATAGGTTAGTTCATGCGGCCACACCAATAGATAGAGTACTGCAAGCACATTCTAACCCTGGCCACTTCCCTTGTGGCAAATGCAGACACTGCACAACAACTTTACAAGGAAATCACCTGCAAGATTCTCGCAGTGGTTTAGATTTACATTCTTGCAGGCGGACTACCTGCCATTCGACATTTGTTGTGTATTTAATAGCTTGTCTCTGCAATTTATATTATATTGGTAGAACGACTTGACAATGCAGAACTCATCTTACTGAGCATGCTTCCCTTCTTGCTACAGCAGCAGCGCCAATGGTGGAACATTGTATCACTAGCCAACATTCTTTTGATCAGCTATCTTGGCAAGACATTGATCATGTTCCGGCAAACCCCAGAGGTGGGGATTGGGTTCATAAACTCCAGCACTGCGCACGTGGATTTTTAAATTGGACACTGTCACTCCAAATGGATTGAACTTGGAACAATTGGGTTAGCTTGCTCTGACCTCGTCCAATTACACGTGGGGTTCTCTGTTCATTGGGCAGCTCTTGGCAATTTGCAGTTGATTGGCTTTCCTTAATTTAATGATGTCAGATGCCTTCCATTTTAAGACTGTGGAATCTACAAACTTTGAGCGCGATTGTCTACTGGTGTCTGGTCCTCGATTGCCTGATGCAGGTTGATGGAAACACCTGAAACGTGCCACATTGTATATACAGGACTTTGCTGTGTTCTTGTCTCCATTGAGAATGATCATCATTATGCTATTGAGCTAAGTAGCCTTTTTTTTTAAGCTACATTCTGATTAAGAAGGGCCTACGGCAGTGGTTGGGGGGAGGGGAGGGAAGGGGGAGAAATCCATCTCTGACTCCTGTGACAACATGCCTAACAAAAATTTGATTATATTTATAATTTAGTTTCGTCAAGTCTCTACATGAGGCCGTTGTTTTTTATGTGGTTATTTTGATCTTCAAGGTGTGGTGCAATTAGCGTAGATGCATTTAATGCTGCCTCAGTACGTGCAGGTAAGTGCACCAGTGGTAACTGCATCATGCAGCAGGGTGTGCCACCGCATATTAACTGCAGGGAACATCCTGGCCACACATGGGCCCTGGAATCGACTGGTCCTTTGATGTTCCGTGCCCAGAGTCCCTGCTCCTACCCTGCATTTCTCCCCTCAGCTATGCTGCAGTCTGGAAAGATTTTCCTCCCTGTGTGTGTGAGTACATGGATGTTTTTTTCACGAACACAGCGCTCTAGAGTGTAAGACTTATGGTTTATGCTTTATATACCACCTTTTCAGGTTAGACAAGGCAGTTTACACAATAACAAAAATTTAAATCAAACGTAGAAAGGAATTCCATTGTACTTGAAAGTAAGGAAAAGAGATAGGCAGGACAAAACAGATGCAAGAGTACATCACAGACAAGGGGATAGACATAGCAGAGGGCAGGGGAAACAAAAACATATCTAGGAAGGTCTATACACGGATTGCCCTGAAAATCCAATTGGAACACTTTTCTCCCTATGATTCAGGAAGATCAAAAGCCCGTCTAAATACTGTAGGTATGTCTTGAGAGCATCTGGGATTCCTGGGGGCCCTGCAGCTCACCTGCTCTCATGAGCACCTTCAGAAGTGCTGTTGCCACAGCCGTCTCATCCACTAACAGCTGCGCATCCCCTTGGCTCCACTGATAACATCAACCAGTTGCAACAGCAGCACCCGAATTACATCATTGAATTAGAAACAGAGAAAAATGATGGTAGATCAAGACCATCTGGCCTATGCAGACTGCCCTACCGTACCATCTACTAAGCTTTACATCTGGCCTATGCAGACTGCCCTACCGTACCATCTACTAAGCTTTACATCTGGCCTATGCAGACTGCCCTACCGTACCATCTACTAAGCTTTACATTCCCTTTTTCATTTGTCCCGCGCCTTCTTAAATTCAGATACAGTCCTCATCTCTGTCACATCTACTGGGAGGCTATTCCATGCATCTACCACTCTTTCCATAAAGAACTATTTCCGCAGAGTACTCTTGAGTCTCTCCCCTTCATCCTATAACGCCTCATTGTAGAGCTTTCTTTTAACTGAAAGAGGCTCTCCTCCTGAGCATTTATGCCACAGAGGTTTTAAACATCTCTATTATATCTCCCCTCTCCCACCTTTCTTGTGGTAGCAATAACGATTTTCGATGTTTTTTTGTTTATAGGCAGAAAATCAAAATCCCCCCTGGGGGCATATTTTTTTTCAGGGCCAGAACAAGGAGATCAGGCGCCCTAGGTGAACCTCATTCCATGTACCCCCACCCCACCCCCATTGCTGCCGCTGATGCCCCTCTCTGGGACATAGAGCAGCAGCAAACAGCCCCGTGGCTCTTACCTTGAAACTTCGGTGCTGGGGACTGTCTGCTTCCATCCGCTCTGATGCCCAATGCTGACTTCCTATTTGCAAACAGGAAATTGTCATCGGGTGGTCCAAGGGGGCGGACGCAAACAGCGCCATGGCACTGATGTTTCAAGGTAAGCACCATGGGGCGCTTTGCTGCCATTGCTGTCACTGCAAGTCCCAAGAAGGGTATCAGCAGTACCAATGGCACCCCTGAAGGGCCAGCGCTCTAGGCAATCATGTAGTTTACCTAATAGTAGCACTAACTCTGTTTTCCATTTCCAACTGTAGTTAAATAAAAAGAGAAACAAGAAAGGAAAATGAGGTGATACCTTTTTATTGGACCAACTTAATACCTTTTTGGACTAGCTTTCAAAGGTCAGGACAGGATGAGCAATAAATGACAATACCATAATATATAAGTGATTCACCAAAGCATTATATTCCTTTAATACATACCATCCCTGCACCAGATTTAAGACTGACTACTCCACAAAAAATTTGAACTTCATGGACACCACAGTTTTTATCAACAATGAAGGACTACAAATGGGGACTGCTACTTCTGGAGAGAGATCTGCAATTGTAAGTATTTACTTCTGGGAATTTTTCTAAATCTTGGGGAAAAAATAAATTCTTTAGATTAAAGCTGATTAATCTGTGAACCCAGTGTATTTGTTAAATCAGTCAGGGCCGAGAAGCAGCAAAGAGCTTTCAGTTTAAATTTGAAACACAAAAGAGAGTGTTTTCTAGTTAAATTTAGACCCCAAGACTCCCTTTATCCAAGCCAGGGATGTGGAACTCCCCCTCGAAATTGGTCACAGATTACCTTAGAAGCATAGGACACCTCCCCAACACCCAACCCTGGGATAATTGTAGCTTTATAGGTGCATAAACCTCTCAAAGGAAAGGGGGTGCCATATTCACTCTCAGGTGTAGCTGTTTGTCCTCATCAGGCATTCATTAAGGACCTGAGATTAATTAAGCTTCAGGTGAACAAAGCACATTAAACCTATTAGGTGTAGTTTTATTAGTATAAGTATTCCCACCACCCCTTAGTAGGTAAAGAACTTAAATACCTAAACAGAACCTTAAAACTAAGATGCAGACAGCAGTCCCAGCAGCAAGATGGCGGGTTTTCCAGTCTTTTGCGTTGAATGTCACATGTATGATATTCTCCCAGTTGGTGAGGGGTCTTATGTGTGCACTAGGTGCAAAGAGCTCTTTGCTCTCAGGGAACGAGTCCGATCTCTGGAGGCTAGAGTACCGGACTTGGAGGACATAAAGAAGACAGAGATGAGACCTACAGGGATACATAGATGAGACCTACAGGGATATAGTACTGAAGTGCCAACTCCAGTCTGGCAGCATCCCTGTTGCCATGGAGGAGAGAGGTCACATGACAGGAGAGCATCTCCCTGGTGTGGCAGGAAGTGATCCTGTAGCTAGGACCTGTCCTCCAGGTGATGTAAAACCATCTCACACCGAGGAGGTTTCTCCAGGGCCATATGCCCATGAGGGAAGGGTTAGGAGAGCCGTTATAGTTGGTGATACGATCATTAGGCATGTAGATAGCTGGGTGGCTGGTGGACATGAGGATCGCCTGATAACATGCCTGCCTGGTGCAAAAGTAGCAGACTTCACATGCCACCTAGACAAGGTCTTAGATAGTGCTGCGGAGGAGTTTGCTGTCTTGAGACATGTCAGTACCAATAACATATTAAAATGTGGTAGGGAGGTTTTTGAGGCTAAATTTAGGCTTTTAGGTAGGAAGCTGAAATCCAGAACTTCCAGGGGAGCATTCTCCGAAATGCTTCCCATTCCACGCGCAGGACTCAAAAGGCAGGCAGAGCTCCGTAGTCTCAATGTGTGGATGAGATGATGGTGTAAGGATGAGGGTTTTAGAATTGTTAGGAACAGGGGAATATTCTGGGGAAAAGAGGGGCTCTTCTGAAGGGAATGGCTTCTCCTTAACCGGGATGGAACCAGGCTGCTGGCATTAACCTTTATAAAGGAGATAGAGCAGCTTTTAAACTAGATAATAGGGGAGAGCCGACAGTCGTCCAGGAGCGCATGGTTCGGAACAATGTATCCTTGAAGGATGCTACCAAAAGAATGAAGTAAGGGCATAGCAGCAGAGAGGTTCCAACAAAGACAAAAGTAGCCCAAATGCCCTTGAGTACAGAGCAGACAGAGCTTAAAAATTCCAAATTACCCCTGCCTACCAATAGCCAGGTTAATATGAATAAAATACAGTCTCTAAAATGCTTGTATGCAAATGCTAGAAGACTAAAAAATAAGATGGGAGAGTTAGAATATGTAACACTAAATGAGAGGTTAGACATGATTGGTTTCTCAGAGACATGGTGGAAGGAGGACAACCAGTGAGACACTGTGATACCTGGGTGCAAACTATCGTAATGATAGAGCTGATCAAATTGGTGGAGGGGTTGCGCTCTACGTTAGAGGGCATTGAGTCACAAAGGATTAAAGTTTTGCAGGAAACAAAATTTGCTGTAGAATCTCTATGGATTGAAATTTCATGTAAAAAGGGGAAGGCAATGGCAGTGGGGGTGTACTATCGACTGCCTGGCCAGAATGAACAAATGGATGAGGAAATGCTCAAAGAAATCAGGGAATCTAACAAAAGTTACAGCACAGTAATAATTATGGTTGATTTCAATTCTGAATGAATTCTTTGTTTCAATCTTTACTGAGGAAGATGTAGGAATGTTACTTATAACTGAACTGGTATTTAAAGGAGATGCTGCAGAAGAACTGAAAGAAATATCAATACACCGGGAAGATGTATTACAACTATTTGATAAACTAAAGAGTAGAAAATCACTTGGACTGGATGGTAAACATCCAAGAGTGTTGAAAGAACTTAAATATGAGAATGCAGACCTACTATTAGTAATCTGTGAACTATCATTAAAATCATCTGTAATACCTGAAGATTGGAGGATTGCAAGTGTAACACCAATTTTTTAAAAGGGTTCCAGGGGTGATCTGGAAAACTACAGACTGGTGAGCCTGACATCAGCACATGAAAAATGGTGGAAACCATCATAAAGAACAAAATTACTGAACATGTAGATAGTCATGGCTTATTGGGAGACAGCCAACATGGCTTTAGACAAGGAAGATCTTGTCTTACTAATCTGTTATGGTTTTTTTTGAAGGTGTGAACAAACAGATAGACAAAGGTGAGCTGGTTGATATAGTGTATCTGGACTTTCATAAAGCCTTTGACAAGGTCCCTCATGAGATTTTTGGCAAAATTAAAAAGTCATAGGATAGGAAGCAGTGTACTATTGTGGATCAGGAACTGGCTGAAAGATAGAAAGCAGAGGGTAGGGCTAAATGGCCAATTTTCCCAATGGAGAAAGGTGAATAGTGGTGTACCCCAGGGATCTGTACTGGGTCTGCTGCTTTTTAACATATTTATAAATGACCTGGAAATGGGAACAACAAGTGAGGTTATCAAATTTGCAGATGACACAAAACTATTCAAAGTTGTTAAACCCATGAGGATTGTGGAAAATTGCAAGAGGATCTTGATAAACTGGAAGACTGGGCATTCAAATGGCAGATGAAATTTAATGTGGTCAAATTAAAGTTATGCACCTAGGGAAGAACAACCCAAACTATGGTTACACGATGCAAGGTTCCACATTAGGAACCACCACCCAGGAAAAAGATTTAGGTGTCATCGTGGATAACATGTTAAAACCCTCTGCCGAGTGTGCAGCAGTGGCCAAGAGAGCAAATAGAATGCTAGGTATCATAAGGAAAGGAATGGAGACTAAAACAAAGGATATTATAATGTCTCTATCATTCCATGGTGCGACTGCACCTTGAATATTGTATGCAATTCTGGTCACCGTATCTTAAAAAGGATATAGTATTATTAGAAAAGGTTCAGAGAAGAGCCACCAAAATGGTAAAGGGGATTGAAGGATACTGCTATGAAGTGAGGCTAAAAAGGTTAGGGCTCTTCAACCTTGAAAAGAGACGGCTGAGGGGAGATATGAGAGAGGTCTATAAATTAATGAATAGAGTGGAATGGGTAAACGCAGATCGATTCTTTACTCCAGCGGCAGCACGCTGCCGAGGAGCACGCCGGCCCAGCAGCCCCTAGGAGAAGGGCGCCATCGGGCACTTCACCAGTGGCAGCACGCCACTGAGGAGTACGCCGTCCCAGCGGCCACTAGAAGAAGGGCGCCATTAGGCACTTCACTAGCAGGAGCACGCCACCGAGGAGCACGCTGGCCCAGCGGCCCCTAGGAGAAGGGCACCATCGGGCACTTCACCAGTGGCAGCACGCCGCCGAGGAGCATGCCAGCCCAGCAGCCCCTAGGAGAAGGGCACCATCAGGCACTTCACCAATGGCAGCACGCCGCCGAGGAGCACACCAGCCCAGCGGCCCCTAGGAGAAGGGTGCCATCAGGCACTTCACCAACGGCAGCATGCCGCCAAGGAGCACACCGGCCCAGTGGCCCCTAGGAGAAGTGCCCCATCAGGCACACCCGCACCTGAGGGCCTCGCCAGAGGGCCCTTTGGCGTGGCCCTTAGGTGGGGACCAAGGCGCCCTGGTGTGAGCCGACTAACCCAACAGATCATCGGGGAACCGTCAAGGAACAATCTCTCCTCCACACCTCGTCTCCTGACCCCAACCTCCTTCCATGTGAAGTAAGCACCCACTACTGCTACCCACAGCCTAACGACTCCATTGCTACCCATCACTCCCTCACCATCACAACCCCATTACCTGCAATTAATTCTGCATCAAACTTGCTTCCCATTGCTTGCACTGAACTGGCTACCCATTACCTGCATTGTACCTCCTACTCATTGCTACCCGTTGCCTACATTGTATCTCCTACTCATTGCCTACATTGAACCTGCTTCCCACTGCTTACACGGAACCATGCTGCACAGGCTATAGTCTCCCCACTACCCATTGCCTGTACCTTGACCTATATCCCACAGCGTGTGGTCCCCACTTGTAACACAACATATACTGCATAGTGTTTAGAACCCGTAGCCTTTTCATTGCTGCAAGATAAATTACACTGCATAGCCCCCACTACTCCTCAGCCATGGCCCCACATCACATTGTCCTTCCCTTCCTCATACTCCCCAACTGCCTCCCCTCCTACCAGCACCCTCACTCCTCTCCCCCCAACTCCCCCTCTACCTTCCTCACTTCTCCCTCCATTCTGTCTTCTAACCTAACATCTACCCTTGAGCTTCATCTCTTCCCCCCCTTATTCAATCCAGCCTCACCCTCACTTCTGCCGCACTGCCTCCGCTTTACCCCCGCTCTCTACTACTCCTCCTATCAGGTAACATCAACCCCAAACCTGGTCCCCCCCTGATATCTTTCCCATTCTAAGAAGAGCTCCTCACATACCCTATCTAATCTCATCCATATCCCCCTCATTTCCCCTTCCGCCCTCCCTCACTCTAGCCCCAATCTCTCAACCACATGGACAGAACACTCACCCAGTGACACCCACCCGTACCCTAGTCCCTCTAGTTCCCTGTATTATTCTGAAAATAGATCCTCACATAATAGTCCCCTTAGACCACAGACTTACTCTAGAAAGAAATCCTCATGTAACGTATCCAACCTTATCCATATCCCTCTCCTTTCCCCCTCCGCTCTCCCGTTCGCATGTGCCCTATGGAACGCATGCTCAGTCTCTAACAAACTTGCTTTTACTCATGATCTCTTTATCACCAATGCACTACACCTTCTTGCCCTAACTGAAACCTGGCTCCCCCCAGACAATACCGCATCCGCTGCTGCTCTCTGCCACGGGGGCTACCAGCTCTCCCATACATCTTGATCCACTGGTTGTAGTGGTGGTGTTGGGCTTCTACTTTCTCCCTCTTGCCAATTCCAACCCCTCCTGCTGCCTCAATCACACTCCCCCCTCTCCTTCGAAGTCCACTCCATTTGCCTCCTCACACCACTTCCCCTCCGAGTAGCTGTTATCTATTGCCCACCCGACAAATCCAAATCAACCTTCCTTACCGACTTCCTCCTGTCTTTCTGGATCCCTCTTCCCCCACTCTTATTCTTGGTAATTTTAACATTCACGTCGATAATCCCTCCGATCCCCATGCTTTAAAGTTTCTCGCCATCACCTCCTCATTTAACCTCCAACTTTGCTCCACTGCCCCCACCCACCTGCACGGCCACTGCCTTGACCTGATACTCTTCTCTAATTCTTCTCCCTCAAACTTCCGCAATGCAATCCTTCCCTCACATGACCATCACTTTTTAACCTTTAATTTTCAGCTCCCGCTGTCCCAGCCTCATCCTGTCTCCTCCGACCTATTTAGAAACCTCCATAATATTGATCCCCCTGACCCTCTCCTCCACCATTTCTCCATCTCCCTCCTCCATTTTGTCCTCCAAGTCCATCGATGAGGCAGTATCCTCTTATAACACTGCACTATCCTCGGCTCTCGACACTCTGGCCCCACCCACCCCACGTCCTGTTAGACATTCTGCTCCCCAGCCCTGGCTCTCATCCACAATCCGCTATTTACGCACCTGTGCTCGTTCTGCTGAACGTGCTTGGACCAAATCCCGCTCCCAAGAAGACCTTCTACACTTCAAATTCATGCCTGACTCCTTCCAGTCAGCCATAACACTTGCCAAACAAAAATACTACATCCATCTGACTAACTCCGTTGCCTCAGATCCTCACCGTCTCTTTAATACCCTCAATTCTCTCAAGGTCCCCCCACCAGTCCCGCCCTCCCTCTCTGCCCAAACCCTAGCTGACTACTTCTATGACAAACTCCACAAGATTACCCTCCAATTCCCCATTCCCTCATCTACCTCCCCCCTCCATAATTCTATCCCCCCCCCCATCCACACTTCCTCTGCTACCCTCTCCTCCTTCTCTACAATCTCCAATGAGGAAACCACACTCCTCCTTTCCTCCTCCTCCAAACCCACCACCTGCTCCTCTGACCCTATCCCCACCCATCTCCTACACCCCATCTCCCCCACTGTTGTCCCCGCCGTCTCTCATATTCTCAAACTTTCATTCTCCACTGCAACCATCCCTGTAGATTTCAAACATGCTGTTGTCACACCTCTCCTCAAGAAACCCTCACTCGATCCCACCTGTCCTAACTATTGACCCATCTCCCTCCTTCCTTCCTTTCAAATCTAAACTACTAGAATGAGCTGTCCACCACCACTGCCTCGACGTCCTCACCTCCCAGGCTCTCTTGGACCCACTACAATCCGGCTTCCGTCCCCTACATTCCACTGAAACAGCCCTTACCAAGGTCTCCAATGACCTATTCCTTGCTAAATCTAAGGGCCTCTACTCTGTACTTATCCTTCTCGACCTCTCCGCTGGCTCTGGCGGCACCCCGATTGGGCTTTGGTGGTGGGAGCGGGAGGGGCGAGCAGCTCCTGCCGCCACCCCCGATGCTCGATCAGCCGCCGCATGGTGTTCAGGAGCCGAGAGGCCGATGTTCCCGCCGGCTGCGGCTTTTAAATGTCCATGGTGGGTTAGTGGCCCCAGAATCCCCCACCCCACTTAAAAAAACTAACCTGGTGATCTAGCAGCCCCAGAACCCCCCACCCCATCCCACTTCAAAAAAAAACCCTAACAAACTACTTCTATCTAAGCCTTTCACTCACACCGCTAACTCCCGACTTAGTTCCTTTCACCTGGCTTCACCCTACGTCTGGAACAGCTTACCTGTGTCTATATGCCAGGCACCCTCCCTGGCTCTCTTCAGATCCAGGTTAAAGACCCACCTCTTCACTGTCGCGTTCAGATTCCGACTCCCTTCCTTCATCTTAACCTAACCCCATCATTTTCTATCCCTCATCTTACCTAACTCCCCATCATTGCATAATCTAACTGTATGAACATACTATGCTTTGCACTAAATTGTATTATGTACTGTCTTGACTAGATTGTAAGCTCTGGCAAGCAAGACTCCGACGAGCAGGGACTGTCTCTTGTATTCATGTCTGTACAGCGCTGCATGCATGGTGCTATATAAGTGTTAAATAGTAGTAGTAGTAGCCGCCATCAAGATATAGAAAGACTAGGGGACATGCAATGAAGCTACAGGGTAACCTATTTAAGACCAATAAGAGAAAATATTATTTTTACTCAACGTGTAATCAAACTCTGGAATTTGCTACCAGAGGATGTAGTAAAAGCTGTTAGTGTAGCCGGGTTTAAAAAGGTTTGGACAAGTTCCTGGAGGAAAGGTCCATAAACCATTATTAAAAAGGGACCCAGGATATCAATGCCTGACCCATTACAACTATTGTGGAACCTGTGTCTTTTGGGGAAACTGCTAGGTACGTATGACCTAGATTGGCCACTGTTAGAAACAGGATTCTGGGCTTGATGGACCTTGGTCTGACCCAGTATGGCATATCTTATGTTCTTAATGGCAATATACAGACATCTATATACAAGAAACCAACTGACAGATGAAATGACCTTCACAATTCCTCACATACAAAAAAGGCCATTATACACAACCAAGCAACACATTATCACTGCATATGCTCTGACCCAAAAGACCGGGATAAACACCTCCAAATCCTGGCTGAATCCTACAAAGAAAAAGGCAACACTACCAAAATCATCTTCAAGAAGATTTGTTCTTCACTCAAAACACCAAGATAACCTACTATAATACTCGTATAGAGAAAATGCAACCTCGAAGAGAGTCCCCCTTGTAGTGACATACAATCCAGAGCCGGAAAAGTGAGAATAAACATAAAAGGCCTACGACCACAACTCCAGGAAGATGAATTACTGAAGGACATATTCCCTGCTACACCAATATTGGCATTCTGACAACCATCAAATCTGAAGCAAAAAATAGTGAGACGCAGGCTCCCAATATTTTTTCCATGTACTAGCAAGTCAATGGCGACCCTGGGTTTTCTTGGCAAGATATAACCAGAAGTAGATTGCCAGACCTTTTCTTCTAAGGCAATGGAGGGTAAAGCAACTTGCCCAAGGTCACAAGGAGTGCCAGTGGGAATCAAACACTGGTCTGTTGGGTATGAGGATGTTGCTCTAACCACTAGGCTACTCCTCCAATCAGACTCCTAGCAAAAGCCCAAAAATAAAAGAATGGTGCAAGTCCCTGCAATATACAAAGCTGCAAATTATGCCAACACATCACAGAAGCCCAGTTACCCATATGGGAAAACGCATTCAACATAAGGGGCTTACTTGTGCCATTTCTCTAATGCAGTACTCATATCATTCAATGCAGAAAATGTGTAAAGGAATGCTACATTGGGGAGACAAGCCAAATGTTAAAGACAAGAATGAATTCACAGACATAAGATCACTTAGTACAGAACAGATCAATAACGTCTGTCACCTCCGCTATTGCAGAGCATGTCACCAGCACCAGAACACCATATCAATGATTTTATGCTGAGGGTCCTGAAAGGAAAATTTAAATCAATCCAATAACGCAAAACTTTTGAAATGAAGATAAGTCCTGCCTGGTCCTATTAAAAGTGTCTTAAAAATATGGGCTCTCTATCACATTATAAACTATAAATATTTACAGCCATCAATCTGTCTGTCCTTCCCACACTCCTTCACCCCTGCCCAACACCCTCTTCTTGTAAGACTCAATGGAAGGATTTTGTAATTCACTTATATATTATGGTATTTGTCATCTGTTGCTTGCACTCTCCCGATCTGAAGAAAGTTCAAAAAATGTGCTGTTAGTCCAATAAAAAAGTATCACCTTATTTTCCATTTCTTTCTTAATTTAACTACAGTTAAGGTGAGTTAACACGGCAATCACAATTCTTATCCAGTTACAATTGAATATCGGAAGCCCTAATTATGATTGTATGTTATACCTTTTGGACTGGGGTGATGACGACAGCTGTTCCTGGATTTGAAAGCTCCAAATGTACTTTTTCATGATGCTAAAATGTGTTGTCATAGTGTGTCTGAAGTATAAAATCATCAGACCGCTAAACTCAACATATGCTATCCAGCTGCTAAGTAGACCCGTTTGATGTTAGTGCAAAAGACAGACATCTGTCAGGTGCTTCCTCTTCATTTCCCCAGGGGATCTACAGATTAGACCCTGTCAGAAGTGCCCTACACTTTCTGTGTCTCTCGGCATGTGTATTTACTTGTAGATGCATCAGGCGGTACTATGCTGTCTGGATAAGACACAACCTTAGAGGATGAAGAGATCCTGTTAGATTTATCACTGTGTGCATTAAATGGAAAGGAGAAGAGCCGCAACTCACCATCACACAACTAAGCAAAATCACTCATGGTGCCAAAGTAAATAGCACATAACTTCCAGGGCTTTCTTTCCAAAAGTAAAGATCTTTACTGCACGTGTGCAGAAGATAACCATGTCAAATGTTCCCTCTCATTTTTTAAGAGTATGTGCAAGTGTGTCCTGCTGTTGGGCACATCACTTTTGCAAGTGAGCAGTAGGGTGCAGCAAGATCACATTCTCTCCCCCTCCCATGAGCTGTTCCTACCATAGTGCTACTGCTCATTGCTAATGCCGGTTTACCTCAAGAAAGCAAAGCTTGCTCTTTATGTCCTTCTCCCAACTCAACAAATTTGCAAAACCCCACAACAGATGTTTATTGAAAACTTTATATACCGCCCGTCACAGGGTATCAGAGTGGTTTACAATCATAAAAGGCTGCAGAAAGGAAAGAGAACGCCAATTTAGAAGTTTCCAAGAGGGGGAAAGGAAAGAGAACAGAAAAGTAAAAAAACGACAAGACAACCAATAGTAAAGGCTGTTAGTGTAGCTGGGTTTAAAAAAGGTTTGGACAAGTTCCTGGAGGAAAGGTCCATAAACCATTATTAAGAAGGGACCCAGGATATCAATGCTTGACCCAGTACAAGTATTGCGGAACCTGTGTCTTTTGGGGAAACTGCTAGATACGTATGACCTAGATTGGCCACTGTTGGAAACAGGATACTGGGCTTGATGGACCTTGGTCTGACCCAGTATGGCATATCTTATGTTCTTATGTTCTAAAGTTAATTACAATACTCGTTAAGGGGAAAGGTAGTAGGAGGTGAGGGAGGGGGCGGAAGGTTGAAAGCTATACAAAAAAGGTGAGTTTTTAAGTGGGTTTTAAAGGATTTGAAAGAAGAATCCAATCGGAGGGCAGAGGGGAGCGAGTTCCAGAGGCGGGGCCCAAGAAAGTAAAAAGTGGAAGACCGTGTAGATTCTAAGTGGGCTTGGGATGGGGAAGGAAAGAACAAGCGGTTGGAGTGGACAGAACGGAGAGAACAGTGGGGGGTGTGAAGGTGTATCAGATCAGCAAGGTACAAAGGAACACCAGTGTGAATAGTTCTGTGGACAAAGATAAGAATTTTGAATTGTATGCGATATGAAACAGGGAGCCAATGGTGGTGCAGAAGGAGGCGGGGTGACATGATCAAAGCGGGATGCATGTGAGGATACGGACAGCTGTATTCTGGAGACGTTGGATGCGGGACAGTTGAGATCGAGGGAGACCAGCTAAGCAAACATTACAGTAGTCCAAGCGCAAGAGAACTAAGGAACAAAGAAGGGTAGCCAGAGAGGAGGAGGAGAGAAAAGGATGGACAGCATGGAGTTGCTTTAACACAAAAAAGGAACGTTGGACCAAGGATGAAATGTGACTCTTAATGGTGAGGGCAGAATCAAGAGTAACACCTAAGGGAGGAGACTAAGGGGATAGGAGAGGAAGAGAGAACCGGTACAAGAGGAGGAGGGGAGTGACCAAAGGTGAACCAGATCGCTGCAGTTTTCTTGAGATTGAGATGGAGGAAGTTGGAAGAAATCCAAGAAGCAATGGCGGAGAAACAGTTGTTGAGAGGGGTGATGTCTGGAGCCAAGGAATCAGTGTGATAGAGGAGAAAGATGTCGTCAGCATAATAATGTGCGGAAACACCATACTGTTGAACCAGGAGAGTGAGGGGGGCCAAAAAGACATTAACGAGAACAGGAGAGAGGACAGAGCCTTGAGGAACCCCACACAAAAAGGGGGGTGGAGGGGGAGGAAGCAACACCGGATAGGACAGAGAAAGAACGACAAGACAAAAAAAAAGAGTGGAACCACTTTAGGACCAGACCAGAGAGACCAGCATCTTGAAGTCGAAGTAGGAGGGTGTGATGATCAACAAGGTCAAAGGCAGCGGAAAGATCTAGTGAGACAGCAAGGGAGAGAGAACTGTGATCGTGGGCAACATGCAGTTCATTGAGGAGTGAAAGAAGAACAGATTCGGTGCTATGACCATGACGGAGGCCAGATTGCCTGGGGTGAAGGGTAAGGGAAGCCTCAAGGTGCGTGGAGAGCTGGAGGAGGTGCGTGGAGAGTGGAGGAGTAGCCTAGTGGTTGGGGCAAGGTACTTCGGGCCGGAAGGTCGGGGGTTCAAATCCCACTAGAGGACAGCAACCTTGGGCCGGAAGGACTGGGGTTTCTAGTTCCACAGGTGCTCCTTGTGGTCTTGGGCAAGCCACTTAACCCTCCATAGCCCATGTTCCCTGTAAAATAGTTCTCTGTGTGCTGTGCTTTCCTGTCTAATCAATGTGTTTATACCTCAAAAATTTCCTGTCATGATTTGACAATTTCCAATCTGTAATCAAAAAACGCTGCTGATCGCTGGAAGTAGCGGTATACAAATGTATACTAAATAAATAAATAAATAAATAAATTTCTCTAAGAGTTTGGAGAGGAAAGGAAGGTTAGAGATAGGGTGCCAATTTGAAGGGGAAGAGGGATCCAGGGAACCGTTTTTCAGGATAGAACGGACCAAGGCATGTTTCCAGGAAGAGGGGGAAGACACCAGAGGCAAGACTAGAGTTAAAGATAGAAAGGATGAAAGAGGACAAAGCAAGAGATGGTTCTAAAAGCCAATAGGAGAGGATGGGGTCAGAAAGACAGGTAGTTTTCCATGAAGAAGAGAAGACCTTAGAGAGCATAGGAGCTGTGATTGGGTCAAAAGTAGACCAACGATGAGAAAGAGGGGGGAACAAAAAGGATGGTGAGGTTGGAAATGAGAGTACTGGGGAGAGAGGGGAGGGGCATGAAGGAAAAGAAAGATGAAGAGAGAGGACTTTAGAGAAATAGGATGCTAAAGTAGCGGGGTCAGGAGAGGGGAGGGAGAGAGAGGGAGTGGGCGATGACCGCAGGACTGAGAGGGAGCGAAGAACAGAATAAAGAGTACGAGAGGAATTAGCTGATGAAGAAATAAGCTTGGAATAATAATCTTGTTTAGCGGAATGAAGAAGAGAGCGATAGAGTTTGTGACAGTAGTGAAAATGTGAGAGAGTAGAAGAACAGGGGCGCTTACGCCAAGAGCGCTCAACCCAACGGAGATATCAATGATGGAGATAGAGACCGGGGTGGTACCAAGGATGTCGAGTGGGGGCAGGAGAGGTGCGAAGAGGGTGGAGTGGGGCAAAGGTATCAAGAGCAGAGAAAAGGGTCGTATGCCAGGTATGCACCTTGGAATCAACTGAAAGAGTAAAAATCTGGGGAGAAAAGGGTATCAGAGGATGGGAACTGGAGAAGAGTGTTTGCAGTAATACGACGAGACTGGGAGGATGAAGCAGGACTAGGAGCGGAGGTGGGAGAACATGATGGGGGAGGCGATGGGGTAGCAAAGGTATAAAGGATACAGGAGTGGTCAGACCAGGGAAGAGATAAGGCTGAAAGGGAAGAAGTTAGAAAAGGAGAAGGATCATGAGAAATAAGAAGGTCTAGGGAATGGCCAGCGGCATGGGTGGGAAAGGAGACTAGTTGGTGAAGGGAGAGATCAGACAAGTGTGTTAGAAAAGCAGAGTCACGGGGGGGTGGATGGGGAGTCAGCATGAATGTTAAAATCTCCTAAAATTAGGAGGTGAGGATAAAGAAGGGAAATTTCAATAATGGTGGCTAATAAGGAGTCCCAGGATTGGGCAGACAGGGAGGGGGGGGCACGTAGATGAGTAGAAAATAGAAAGAGGAAGAAGAGGAGGGGAAGGAGGGGTCTAAACAGAAGAGCAATGATTCAGGATAGTGTAAGACTGGTGACGAAAGTTCCTGGATAGAGAGGGAGGAGTGATGGAGAACAGCAACACCCCCGCCACTCCTACCCCGACGAGTGGTAGATAAGGCAGCAAAGCCCGGGGGCAGACAGCGGTTAAGGAGGGGCTCTTCTCCATAAAACAGGACAAGCCAATAGTAACTCTCATAGCCCTCTGGGCCTCAACAGGTCTAGTCTCCTTGTCTCTATTAGGCACCAGTTCAAACACCAACCTCAGTTTCTGGTGTGGTTAACTTAGGACCCAAAGAAGGAGTCTCAACTCGAATATTCATTCCTTGGCACTGAGGACATGAATGCAGCTGAACACATAGGAATAGCTTCTCTTCAACTGTCTCAGGAAATTGAAGACATTCTCATGGCAACAGCTGAATTCTTATACTTGTTTCCCTCAAAGCCTATTTCAATATTTGTTTTGCCTTTCCAAATCTAGTCCGAGCACCTCTCAATCAAGGTGCTTCTAAGTGCTACAGCAGTATAAAATATATAGAGAGAAAAAAGCCCAGTTCCACCTTATTCCTCGGTGGCAAACTGATAAATAACCATAGCATTCAAAACCTCTGGTGAAAATCTGAATGGAAGACCGGCACTGTTTGCAGAATATGTAGCTCACCTACTGGAAAAGCTCTAGTCAGCTCCTCAGCCTCTCTGGGGACTCTTGGGTTCATCACAGTCTTTCCACAGTTTCTCTTCCGGGCCCTTGTACTTTTTAATGCTTCACAGGCGAGGGGAAAGTAGTTTAAATATTTACTTTCTTTAGTCCCAGGCTAAACCTCTCATCTTCACTCATTGTTGCAGAAGACATTGTTGTAGAAGATGCTCTTTGCTGGGGCGGTTCTCACTTTAGAGCAATAAGGGTTTCCTGAGTGCAACCAAGCCCTCAATACCTGAAGAGTAACAATATCACCACTTCCTTAGATCGCAGCAGTGATTCTGCCTTACACAAATACAGACACACACCACAGCCGGTAGAGCTCTAACCTGATATGCTATGATCCACTGATCCTAAAAGAGTGGGGCTAGACAGAGTCCTGCACTTTGGAATTTTCAAGTCTGTGCATTTTTTTTTAGAAAAGCTACCCACACAAATTAGCAATGGCAAAATGTCTGCTGAGGTTTTCCTGAAATAATTTACAAAGTGAAACTACGCAGAGCAAAGTATGTGGATATCTTCTTTGCAACAATGCAGACAGCGTGAAAATTAGCCCCAAAAAGAGCATTTGGGACAGGGGAGATGTGAAAGAGAAGCATTTCCTTGTTTCTTTGTCATTGTATGGAATAATAATCCTCACCCAAAGACGTGAAAATGGGGTCTGCTGTAAATGTGAAGATGTTGCTGTGTAAGAAACTTTCTTGTCATGGTCTTGTGATGAGGGGACATGTCGGAGAAAGGCAGATCATGAACTAAGGTTACCAGATTTCCTGCAGGCTGTGGCATAAATTACGCCCAAGTAACCCCCGCAATGCAGGGGGGCCTGGTCAGAAAGGGGGCCCACACAGCGGCGGTGGCAGTAGTGTGGCAAACTTGCTTTATCGTGTCTGCCGCGGGACCTGCAGTTGTTCCTCACCAGGCCAAAGTCTCGTGTTTACAAGAGCAGAGCAGTGCGGCAAACACAATGGCCCCGCACAATGGGGAGGTGTACCGCCACTGCGATAATGGGGGGCCCTCAGCAAACTTTTGCTTGGGGGACGCTCATTGTAACTTACGCAGGCAAATCTGGGACACTTATTCCAAAGCGTCTATGCGGGGCAAGAGGGCCTGAAGGGCGTTTTAGTGTCAGGTTTGAGCAACAAGGGTTGGAGGAGGGAAAAGGAGTCATTTCTTTGCGCCCTTATGCATCCCATGACAGCAACAATACCACTTCCATGCAGACAAGTCACTAGAGAAATAGAAACAGTGGTGCATTTCCCCCAGCCTGTGCAAAATATAAAGATAATGGATGCAAATTGTGAAAACTGACATATTCAAATCTCTAAATTTAAAATAAAATATTCTTTTTAACCCCTCTGTCTCCATTGCTGGAATCAGGGACAGGAGGCCGCTGGAGGTGGGAGTTGGGGGATACAGCTCTAAAACCGGGGACCTCTGGTATCCTTATGAACCTAAACAGCGTAAGCGTATCGTACTGCACCAACTCATTTGTTTAATAAGCAATACAAAGCGTTTTTTCAAACTGAAATTTGGTCCTAAGCCTTGGAGCCTGACCTGAGAGACAAACAAGAGAAGGGGAGAGAGGCAGAACAACAATAAAACAGAAAGATCATGGCAGAAAGAGATAGAGATGGAAGTTAAGCACTGTGCACAGAATCACTGGAACTGCAGTATACATTAGACGGAGCCTCCATTATCACTAACACTATGTTTAAATATTTGATATACAGCTTTGGCAATATTTGCAGGACTTTTGCCATGCCAATAAAGCACGTTGAATTGAATGAGGAGAAACCATAAAGACAGAAGGGGGAGAGAGGAGTAGGGCAGACAAGTAGAGACAGAGGGATGCAGGCAATCTGCCGTCGGAAGCAAGGGATGAGATAGGGACCCTCAAGATACCACACAAGGGGAGGACCTCCTCATTTAGAACACCAGCCAGGCAGTTGCACCAAGTAAAGAAGAAAGCAACTTATAGTCACAGGTTATACAATTTAAAAATATCTTTCCAATTGCTGGTTATACTTCACAAAACAAACAGCAGTTTAATTATGTAGCCTGGGATTCTAATATAAAAATTACTGCACACTGGATCACTATGATGTTAAATGCACATACACTCATAGAAAGCCCCATGGCCTCCCCCCCCCCCAACAATGGGCACAGAGCAAAGCATTTCCCCAGAGAACTCATCATACAGAAAAAACCCTGATCTTGGTATTATTTCAATAACAGGAACATAAACCCTTTCCAGTACGAGGGCTTATTGTGCAGTAATACTGTAGCAGCTGATAAACATGCCATAAATAAAACCAGGAGTCTGTTCAAAGATCCAAGCCAATTTATTGTGCACAGGCCCAGTCAGTCAAAGCTTCAAAAGGAACTGAGCAAAGTTTTTACAGAGACATACTCATTAATACCTCTTTTTCAGTTTGATACATGAGAACTTTCTATTGGTTCTAGCTTGATACATGCAAACTTCCTATTGGCTCCAACGCCCCCTGCACCTGTCCAATCAGAAATCCTTCCAGGGCCTAGCAACCAGCCCCCTCCTTTAGAACTGTTCTAACAATGGTGCAGTTTCTAAGTTTGATACGTCTCTACTGCAAGGTTGTCCCTAGCTCCAGGAATGCATGTATTGAAACATTTCTTTCTTTTGCACACAAGAGAATAATGAAAGACTTATGAATTCATGTAAAACTTCTTATTAAGCAGTTTAAAACAGTTTTCTCATTTTCAACAGATTTTTGGTTCTTTTCTAGCTATAATGAGGGTTGGAATCAGGGCCTAACTTACAGGCCTTTCATATTTGCAGACTATTATAGGCCATAGCCTGCCACATTCCCCCCTTTGATTATTCTCACCCGCAAGTGAGAAAGGGTGAGAATTAAATCACATATTATACTTGTGGAAAAGCATCATTTTGGGGTATAGGGTAATATTGCCACATAGTTAATATCTTTGTAGCTGCCTTCCTTTCTACATTGCTATCAATGGCTACTGACTTTATTCAACTGTGATGAATCCAGGGTTCGAGTTCTGCAACTTTAACTGCTGTTGGGGTTAACAAGATGACAACATAAGGTCCCTTCCAATGCGTTGCCAACGGTGTCTTTCTCCACTCTTTGATCCACACCGAGACTCCAAGCTTGAGAGGATGCAGGGGTTCTGTTAGATGGATGGGCAGCTGGTCTTGTACCCACGTATGAAGACTCTGCAAAACAGAACTTAAAACCAATAGTTCTTGTCTAGTAATTTCAGATCTAATATGTTCCATATCTCCCTTTTTTTCCTATACAATAGGCGTGGGTCGCCCATACAGAATCTCAAAAGGGGAAACTCCTAAAGACTTAGCAGAGGCTAAGTATATCCTAAGAAGGGCTATAGGAAGAACCTGGGGCCACTTCAGGTGAATTTCTTGGCAAAGTTTGGACAACTGAGATTTCAGGGTTCTATTCATACATTCTACTTTTTCCTAAATTCTGAAATCTGTAGGCGGTATGCATCTGATAATGTCAATATCGTGGGGCCATACTTAATGGACTTGCTTCCTGAGGTTATCCACCCTCATTCTTTGTACAGGGCCCCATGTGCATGCAAGGTTGTAAGGGCATACTTGGAATCTGGGTACACATTTAGACAGAGCCCTTTTCCTATTGTTAGTGCTCTAGCAAGAGCTATCAGTTCAGCTTTCTGTGCTGAAGTTCCTGGGGCCAGAGCTGAGGACTCAACTACCAGATCAAGGGTCACCACTGCATATCTGGCACAACAATGTCCATTAATGATGACAAGACTGCTTCCATCTACAAAGAAAGTCAGTTCAGGGTTCTCCAAAGGAACATCAGTCAAATCAGGGCGACTTGAAATACAGTGTCCATGGTTTCTAAACAGTCATGATCAGGGGGATCAAGACCAACTGGTAACAACGTAGCAGGATTCAGAGCTTGACTGACCATCAATTGTACAACATACTTTGATACTTCAACATTTGTGAATTTGTGAGCCAGAAACTTCCTTTGTGTTTCATATTGGTCAGAACAGAGTGTGGTACAGCAACTTGAAGATTCTGTCTCAAAGTGAGCTTGTCTGCTTTGCTCACTAGGAGGGCTGTAGCTGCAACAGCTCTCAAACAAGGGGGCCAGCCTTTTGCAATTACATCCGATTGTTTTGACAAATAGGCTACTGGTTGTTGCCAAGATCCAATGAGATTGAGTCAACACTCCTAGAACATTTCCTTGTGACTTATGAACATAGAGACTGAAAGGTTTTCTGGACATCTGGTAGACCCAGAGCTGGTGATAACATCAAAGCGGTTTTCAAAGATCAAAAGGCTGCATCCTGTTCAAGTCCCCATTCCAATGGAGACTTTTCCATTCCTTTGGTAGCTTGATACAATGGTTTTGCTAGCAGCGCAAAATTGGGGATCCATATACGACAGTACTCTGCGGCACCCAAGAAGGCTCTCACTTGCCTCCTGGTGGTTGGAGTAGGAATACTGCATACAGCTTCTTTGTGTTCTGGTCCCAGGTGTCGAATTCCGCTGGACAACTGGAATCCTAGGTATTTAACTTATTTGACATAATTGTGCCTTGGCTCTTGAGACTTTGTATCCAGCCTCATTAAAAAGGTGCAAGAGTTCACTGGTGGCTTGTAGACATTCACTTTCTGAGTTGGTGGCTATGAGCAAGTTGTCCACATATTGAAGAAGAACCCTTTCTCCTGGGTTCACATAGTAGCTTGAAAGATCCTGATTTAAAACAGCACTGGAGAGAGTAGGTGAATTCTTGAATCCTTGAGGTAATCGAGTCCAGGTGAGTTGGCCCCGCCTTCCTGTTGTGGGGTCTTGCCATTCAAAAGCAAACAAAAGTTGACTGGTGGGGGGGCTAAGCGTATGCAGAAAAAGGCATCTTTCAGGTCCAGGACAGTGAAATGAGTAGCCTCAGCGGGGATCAGTCCCAGGAGAGTATAAGGATTTGGTACCACTGGGTGTATAGTTTCAGCTGCATCATTCACTCGCCTCAGATCTTGTACTGGGCGGTAATCCCCTGTCCCAGGTTTCTTAACTGGGAGAAGGGGGGGGGGGTGTTCCAAGGTGACTGGCACTCCTTGAGAAGTCCGTACTTCAACAGTTTCATTGGATGGCAGTGGATTCCTTCAATGGCTGGTCGGGGAAGAGGATACTGCTTCACATGCACTGGTTCCGCTCCTGGCTTGAGGGTGACAATGAAGAGAAAGAAATGAAGAAACAGAGAAACACAGAACCATCATGGTAGAAAAAGACCACGACCTATCTAATCTGCCCTTCCATATCAACAGCAATAGCCCCCTTTTTTCTTTTAGAGATCTTCTGTGTTTGTCCCATGCTTTTTTGAATTCAGATACTATCTTTGTCTCTACTACCTCCACTGGGAGACTATTCCATACATTTACCACTCTTTCCATAAAGAAATATTTCCACGTTACTCCTGAGTGTATCCCCTTTCACCCTCATCCTAATTCCTCTTGTAGCAGAGCTTGCTTTCAATTGGACCAAGGACAGATCCCTGTGGCATACCACTGGTAACCTCCCTTCTCCTCAGAGTGCGCTCCATTTATCTGTTCCCTTTGTCACCTCCCACTCAACCAATTTCTAACCCAGTCAGTCACTTAGGGCCCATCCCTAGGGTGCTCAGTTTGTTTATAAGTCGCCTATACAGAACGATGTGAAAAGCTTTACTGAAATCTAAGTACACCACATCTAGAACTCTCCTTCGGTTCAAATCCCTGATCACCCAGTAAAAAAAATCAATCAGATTTGTCTGACAAGACCTGCTTCAGGGGCAAGAATAAAATTCTGAGGAACACCACAGATGAGGGAGTTGAAGGTAACCTGAAAGGAGCAGCCAGACAGGAAAGAACGAAACCAATTAAGAACGGACCCATGAAAACTGATTTCAGAAAGATGAAAAAGAAGGATAACGTGATCAACAGCAGAGGAAAGATCCAAAGACACCAAAAGAGAAACATCACCTCAATCAAAGGACTGGTAAACTTCACTTAAGAGTGAGGCAAGAACAGTCTCAGTAAAGTGTAGAGAATGAAAGCCCGACTGGAGAGGGTGCAAAGCAGAAGCCTTGTCGAGGTGATCAAAGAGCTGGAACGGAACCAGAACCAGAACCAGTCACTCAAGGACTTTAGAGAGGAAAGTGAGGTTGGAAACAGGCCTGTAGTTTAAGAGGACAGCAGGGTCGAGAGAAGGCTTTTTTAAGAAGGAGGTGAATCAAAGCAGACTTCCAGAGGGAGGGTATGACACCAGCCAAGAAGCAATTAAGAAAGATAGAGTGAATCCTAGGCAGGAAAACAAAAGAATCAAAAGGAATCCAGGAAGAGGGAATAGGGTTAGAAGCACAGGTGGTTTTATGCACTGAGCTTATTAACTGCGAGAGAGAAGAAATGGAAGGTAGGATAAAGGCTAAAGGATTGGATAGGTGGGGGGAGCCAGGAAATTGAAGGAATATGAGGGTGTAGAAGGAAACTAGGGGCAAAGGTCTAAGATCTTGTAGACAAAAATTAAACTGAAACCTCAAGAAGCCACATTTTCCATGTAGCACAACACCAGAGAAAGAAAAAACTGTGAAGCATTTCCACCTGCAAAATAAAGATGGCAGAAGTAAATTCCAAAAACTGACATGTTCCAGTCACTAAATTAAAGATAAAAGGGGGGCAGATAATTTTCAAAGACATTTCTCTGGTTTGTAGACCAGTCTCCTTATACACTTTGGGCCCAATTCTGTCCTGGACGTCCCGGCCCTCAGTGCACTCTATCGGAACCAGAATGGCCCCATTTGGGCCTGATATCTGAAAGGCATTTACACAGTTTACGGCCCAATAAACCATGTAAATATCTTTAATCAGGATATTCAACGACACTTACAGAGTTAGTACCATTGAATATCCCCTTCTAACACTGCTACATGCCCTGCTGCTATTGCATGCTGCCCAATTAGTGGTCTGCGCCTAAAAAATAGATGAGAAACCCCCTCACCTATCTTTAAGCCGCAGGAGCTAAGCAGGAAGCACGCATTATCACTGTTGCCTGGTTAGCTACTGCGGCTTCCAGCATGTGCGGCAATCCCTGCAGATTCAATGTCGGGGATGCATATGACCCCAGCATTGAATATCCGGGGTTAAGGGTCGGTGGGCAGGGTTATTCGGGCCCTTTGAGTTCAGCATACTCCTTCTGTGTCTCTATCCCCTATGGCCAACATTTCACCTCTCTACTCCCGCCCACTGCGCACCCCCCCCCCCACACAAAGTGAAGGAGTAGCCTAGTGGTTTGAGCAACAGTCTAGTACCTAAGATATCAGGGTTTAATTCCCAGTAGCATTCCTTGTGACGTTGGGCAAGTCACTTTACCCTCCATTGCTTTGGAGGAAAAGGCCAAACTATCTATTTCTTCCTGTCATACCTTGCCAAGAAAACTCAGGGGCTCCTGGGTTAACAGCAGTCAGCACTGATAGCACTTTAAAAAAAAAAACACCCAAAAACCTCCCCCCAATGTTCAGCATCTTCCCCATATGTGTAGCATTCCCTTTCTCTATCCCTATCCTCTCCTATATGGAGTGTCTTCTTAACCCCCTCCCACCACCAATGTTCCCTCTAATTTTCTGTAGGCTGTGTGCGCATAAAATATCAGCTGTGCAGCTTTTGAAGGAAGGTTAAATTTTTGTGCTGCACATAACGACACTCGGAGTTCTATACTTTAAAATGTGACTACACGTCAGAATACAGTAAGTACACCACATTGATTGCACTAGATAATATTGTAGAACTTGTGAAAACCGTAAATACACAACAACTTTTAAATTTTAAGATGTCTGTGTTGTTTTCTATCAGAATCAGAACCGTAATTTTTGTGCGCTCTGTTATAAAGTATGTGCGCTCGCTCGGCGAGGTGTGTGCACGCGCACACGCGCACAGCTTAGAGGGAACAGTGCCCACCACCATGTCTAGCATCTCCCCTGTCATCCTACCCTGAATCCTCTTTCCCTGCCAGTATTCCTCTGGGTCTCTATTTCCTCCCATGTTCCCATCCTCAATGTGACCCCATTCCGAACATCCTCCCATTTTCCTTTGAGCAAACAATATCCCCTCCCCCAGTCCATCATCTCCTTCCCTGCTGCTCTGTGCTCACTGTTGCCTTGAATGTCGCTGTCGTGCCCAGATGTGCGACAGAGGCAATAAATCAGAGAGAAGGTGCAGGGCCATAGAACTTGCGCATGCGTGCATCTTGGAGGGGGTGGGACTGGCAGGGCCTTTAGCAGTGCACGCAAGCTCTGTGGCCCCTGTCTTCTGTCCCCATTATCCGGGCGAGGAGCAATGCTGGATCGGGCAGGAGGCAAGGAAGAGGAGATAGTGGCTCCAGAGAGGGGATATGAAACGGCAACGGCGGCAGATGTTAGCTTGACCAAGAGCCAAATAAGGCTGCTACTGCAGGGGCATGCTGAGAGCACTTTCTGCTACTCCCAAACGTTTTCCGCATGAAATGGCCGCCTCAATTGGCCTAATTGTAGAGCTGCCCCTGGAGGAATGATGATGGAAAAGAAATAGGCTTAGAGTGAGAGGCAGATAGAGAAGGAGCTGCTGCAGCCTTTAATTGTGCCTTGAGCAGTCAGACTGCACTTACTGTGCACAGAAGTATGCAAAGACCTTACATATTCATAGTGTGTCCCTACTATTAGAAATGTTTGCACTCAGATCTCACCAATAAAACAAATTGAAGTGAATTAAGAGAGAGATAGGCAGGGCAAGCAGCCAGCCAGGCAAAGAGTTAAATTAGAGTCACAGAGCAAGGAGGAGGCACCAACACGGAAGATAGATACGGAGGGGCGTATTGTCACAGGAGATGTTACCATCTTTCTCAGCAGTGGCTCATCAGGGCCGTCCTCCAGGAGTGATCCGATACTATGAGGAAGTCACGACTTCAGGGGCTTTCCAGTGCTCACACTAGCCCACTTCTGATATAGAAACATAGAAACATGATGACAGAAAAAGACCACAAGGCCTATCTAGTCTGTCCTTCCATAACAACAACTACAACAGTCCACTTTTTACCTTTAGAGATCCTCTGTGTTGGTCCCATGCTTTTTTGAATTCAGTTACTGTCCTCATCTCTACCACCTCCACTGGGAGACTATTCCACGGATCCACTACTCTTTCCGTAAAGAAATATTTCCGCATATCACTCCTGAATCTATCTCCCTTCACCCTCATCCCATGTCCCCTCGTCGCAGAACTTACTTTCAATTGAAAGAGGCTCTCTCCCTGAACATTTATGCCACGGAGGTATTTAAACATCTCAATCATATCACCTCTATCCCGCCTTTCCTCTAACGTGTACATATTAAGATCCTTAAGTCTGTCCTCATATGCTTTATAATGAAGACTACTAATCATCTTAGTAGCAACCCTCTGCACCGACTCCATCCTGTTCACATCCTTTTGAAGGTGCGGTCTCCAGAATTGCACACCATACTCCAAATGAGGTCGCACCAAAGACTTATACAGAGGCATTATCACCTCCTTTTTTCTGCTAGCCATTCCTCTCCGTATGCACCCAAGCATCCTTCTAGCTTTTGCCGTCGCCTTTTCTACCTGTTTAGCTACTTTAAGATCATCGGACACAACTACGCCTAGGTCCCGCTCTTCTTTAGTGGACAAAAGTACTTCACCTCCTATGCTGTATTGCTCCCTTGGATTGCTGCAGCCAAAATGCATGACCTTACATTTTTTAACATTAAATCCCAGCTGCCAAATTCTAGACCATTCTTCAAGCTTAGCTAGATCCCTCCTCATGTTATCTACACCTTCCTGGGTGTCTACTTTATTGCAGATTTTGGTATCATCCGCAAAGAGGCAAACCTTACCCGACAGCCCTTCCGCTATATCACTAACAAAGATGTTAAAAAGAATCAGACCAAGGACAGATCCCTGGGGCACACCACGGATAACTTCCTTTTCCTCAGAGTGAGCTCCATTTACTTGTACTCTTTGTCGCCTCCCACCCAACCAATTTCTAACCCAAGCAGTAACTTTAGGGTCCATCCCTAGGGTGCTCAGTTTGTTTATAAGTCGCCTGTGAGGAACAGTGTCAAAGGCTTTACTGAAATCTAAATACACCACATCTAGAGCTCTCCCTCGGTCCAACTCCCTGGTCACCCAGTCAAAGAAATCAGATTTGTCTGACAAGACCTGCCTCTGGTGAATCCATGCTGCCTCGGATCCTGTAATCCGCTGGACTCCAGAAACCTCACTATTTTCTCTTTCAACAACGTTTCCATTAATTTACTCACCACCGAAGTTAAACTAACCGACCTGTAGTTTTCAACCACATCCTTACTTCCGCTTTTGTGTAAAGGCACCACATGAGCCTCTCTCCAGTCCTTTGGCACCACTCCCGACTCCAACGAGGCATTGAAAAGGTCAGTCAGTGGAGCTGCTAGAACGTCCCCAAGTTCCCTTAGTATTCTAGGGTGTATCCCATCCGGTTCCATCACTTTGTCTACTTTAAGTTGAGCTAGTTTCTCACAAACACAGTCTTCTGAAAGTTGTTCAAGATGCCCCTCGCTTCTGTTCCTGTTTGTGGGTGTTTTCTGAGGTCCTGTTCCTGGTTCTTCATCTGTGAACACAGAACAGAAATATTTGTTAAGCAATTCCGCTTTATCCTCGTCGGCTTCTACATCTTCCTCCCCTTCACCCTTGAGTCTGACAATACCACTTTTGCCCTTCCTCTTCTCACTAACATATCTGAAAAATGTCTTATCCCCCCATTTTATTGCATTGGCTATTTCCTCCCCCTTTTGAATCTTTGCCTTCCTGACTACTTTGCTAGCTTCTCTAAGTTTTTCAAAATATAGATGCCTGTCTTCCTCTCTCTTGTATTTCATGAAGGCCTCCCTCTTTTACTTCACTTTTTCAGCTACTTCTTTCGAAAGCCATAGCGGTCTCCTTTTCCTTTTACCTTTATTTACCATTTTAACAAAAAGGTTGGTTGCCCTTAAAATATCCCCTTTCAGTTTTGCCCACTGTTTTTCTACACCCCCCAGCTGTTCCCATCCCACTAACGACTCCCTGAGGTATTGGCCCATCTTGGCAAAGTTAGTCTTCCTGAAGTCTAAGATCCTCACCTTTGAATGGATTCTAACAGCCCTAGTCCTAATACTGAACCACACCATCTGGTGATCACTGGATGCAAAATGATCTCCCACTATAACATCAGAAACACTTTCACCATTGGTAAGCACCAAGTCCAGTATGGCCCCTTCACGTGTGGGGTCTGTTACCAATTGCCTGAATAGTTCTCAAAATGCAAAGTCTATTTGTAAGTCCTTTCTTTAAATTACTGTTCAACAGTGGAAAACAACAACAACTCTGGCCAGAGTGTGTAAAATTTGCATGTGTACTCTTAACTTTGCTCTTGAAGTCTTTCAGTGGATTCCTTCGTAGCCCCCTCTGAGAATCTGAAGATCAGGTCCCTTCTCTTCACCTTCTCAGGCATCCTACTGTTCTTTAAAACTCAAAGCATAACCCTATCTAAACTAGTTAATAGAACAAGAAATACAATGCAAAATTATGTTCTATGTTTACTTTACTAATAGCTCTCCTATTCCTAGCACAGTTCCTATCTAGTTCAAAAGAAAACAAATTGATTTGCCCTAACAGGCCAATGCAGAAAACTAATGCGGCCTTACGTGAAGATAATGTAACTTTTAGAAAAGAGATGGACGCACACATAAATAGGAAAGGAAAAGCTAGCACACACAACGCTGAGTATTTATAGGCAAATGGATGCACATATTAAAATAGCATGCTAATATTGTCTGGGCCCGATGCAGAGAAAAGTGTAGAGGATTTTGTAACCAGCCTTAGCGCCAATATCTCTATGCCTGGTCTTGAGGTGGCTTAAACATCTAGCGTGTGCCCCCGACAGTATTTTGATGGCATCGGGTACATTCCCAAGCATCAGGGAAAGCCCCCCGATGCCATCAAAATACTGTCAGGGGGTCAGTGCCCCCAACAGAAAGCAAATCCCTGGTGGCCCAGCGGCCCTAAACCCTTCACACTCCCCCTCCTGGTACCTTTACAAAGGAGCAGGAGCTCTGCCATCTTGAAAAATGGTGACACCTGGCCCCACACAGTACATCACAGGATGCACCACATGGGGTCAAGCACCGCCACTTTTCAAGATGGCGGCATAGGAGCGAGAGTGAATGGGCAGTGCTTCTGCTCCTTTGTAAAAATACCAGGAGGGTGTGTGGGTTCAGGACCGCTGGGCCACCAGGGTTTTTATTGATTCGGCGAGTGGGGGGGGGGGGGGAAATCGGGGCTGCTGGGCCACCAGGATTATTTTTGGTTGGGTAGGTGGGGGGGGATCGTGGCTGCTGGGCCACCAGGATTATTTTTAATTGGGTGGGTTGGGGGATCAGGGCCACTGGGTCACCAAAGGATTCGTTTTCTGTCAGGGGTACTACCCCCTGAACAGTATTTTGATGGCATCGGGGGCTTTCCTCGATGATTGGATCATCTGAGAGGAAGTTTGACACTTCCCCCTCGGATGATCCAGGCATCAGGGAAAGCCCCTGATGCCATCAAAATACTGACGGGGCTCATATGCAAATTAGCAATGTGGTGCCACTGTTTCTCTGGGAGAGCATACCAAACTTGCACTGACTTCTGTGTGCATGTGTTTGGTTTGCTCTCCCAGTTTAACGCTGCCATTTGTGCCTCAGTTTAACGCGTGGCTAATTTACATTTGAGGCCCTTTCTGCATGAATTCCATTACCAGTCCTAGCACCCGCCACCATCATCAGCTCTCTCCAGTAGGGGGATCGAGCCTCCAGCGGCGGGAGGAGCAGCGGCACCATCTTTGCCCAATCGGGGCGCTCCCCAGGATCTTTAAAAGTTCGCGCCATCGGGCGCGTATTCCCTGTGCACCCGCCACCATCATCAGCTCTCCCCAGTCGTGGGATCGAGCCGCCAGCGGCGGGAGGCTAGAGGTTACAGTAGCAGACTTGGAAAACATAAGACAGACAGAGAGGTACATAGACGAGACCTACAGGGATATAGTCCTGAAGTCCCACCTCCAGTCTGGCAGCATCCCTGTTGCCATGGAGGAGAGAGGTCACGTGACAGGAGAGCATCACCCTGGTGTGGCAGGAAGTGATCCTGTAACTAGGACCTGTCCTCCAGGTGATGTAAACCCCTCTCGCACCGAGAAGGTTTCTCCAGGGCCAAGTGCCCATGAGGGAAGGGTTAGGACAGCAGTTATAGTTGGTGATTCGATCATTAGGCATGTAGATAGCTGGGTTGCTGGTGGACGTGAGGATCGCCTGGTAACATGCCTGCCTGGTGCGAAGGTAGCGGACCTCACACGCCACCTAGATAAGGTCTTAGATAGTGCTGGGGAGGAGTCTGCTGTCTTGGTACATGTCGGTACCAATGACATAGGAAAATGTGGTAGGGAGGTTCTGGAAGCTAAATTTAGGCTTTTAGGTAGGAAGTTGAAATCCAGAACTTCCAGGGTAGCGTTCTCCGAAATGCTTCCCGTTCCACGTGCAGGACCCAAAAGGCAGGCAGAGCTCCGGAGTCTCAATGCGTGGATGAGACAATGGTGCAGAGATGAGGGGTTCGGATTTGTTAGGAACTGGGGAACATTCTGGGGAAAGGAGGGGCTCTTCCGAAGGGATGGGCTTCACCTTAACCGGGATGGAACCAGGCTGCTGGCATTAACCTTTAAAAAGGAGATAGAGCAGCTTTTAAACTAGATAATAGGGGAAAGCCGACAGTTGCCCAAGAGCGCATGGTTCGGAAGAATGTATCCTTGAAGGATACTACAAAAAGCAGAGAGGTTCCAAAAAAGAGTAAAGTAGCCCAAATGCCCTCGAGTATGGAGCAGACAGAGCTTAAAGATCCCAAATTACCCATGTCTACCAATAGCCAAATTAATATGAATAAAAAACAAACAGTCTCTAAAATGCTTGTATGCAAATGCTAGAAGTCTACAAAACAAGATGGGAGAGTTAGAATATATAGCACTAAACGAGAGGTTAGATATGATTGGAATATCAGAGACATGGTGGAAGGAGGACAACCAGTGGGACACTGTGATACCTGGGTACAAACTATATCGTAATGATAGAGCTGATCAAATTGGTGGAGGGGTTGCGCTCTATGTTAGAGAGGGCATTGAGTCAGAAAGGATTAAAGTTTTGCAAGAAACAAAATTTGCTGTAGAATCTCTATGGATTGAAATTCCATGTAAAAAGGGGAAGGCGATGGCAGTGGGGGTGTACTATCGTCCGCCTGGCCAGAATGAACAAATGGATGATGAAATGCTCAAAGAAATCAAGGAAGCTAGCAAAAGTTACAGTGCAGTAATAATAATGGGTGATTTCAATTACCCCGGCATCGACTGGGTCAGTGTCACAACAGGACATGCTAGGGAGATAAAGTTCCTAGATGAAATAAATGACTGCTTCTTGGAGCAGCTGGTTCATGAACCGACCAGAGGGGAAGCAATATTAGACCTAGTCCTTAGTGGAACACCAGATGTAGTGCAAGAGATAAGGGTGTTGGGGCCACTTGGCAATAGTGATCATAGCATGATCACCTTTGATTTAATTAGTGGAGGAGGGATAGTAAGGAAATCCACAGTACTACCCTTTAACTTTCGAGAGGGAGACTATGATAAAATGAGGAAAACAGTTAAGAAAATACTAAAAAGAAGCAGTTGCAAAGGTTAAAGACGTACATCAAGCTTGGGTGTTGTTGAAAAATACTATCTTGGAAGCCCAGACCAGCTGTATTCCACGCTTTAAGAAAAGTGGAAGGAAGTCCAAAAAACTGCCAGCATGGTTTAAAGGTGAGGTCAGAGAGGCTGTTGTTGCCAAAAAACCATCTTTCAGGAAATGGAAAAAAGAGCCAAACGATGAAACCTGGAAACAGCACAAGCACTGGCAAGTCAAATGCAAGGCATTGATAAGGCAGGCAAAGAGAGAATTTGAGAAGAAGCTTGCTGCGGAAGCAAAAACGCGAAATAAAGACCTTTTCAAGTACATTTGTAGCAAAAAACCTGTGAGAGAGTCAGTTGGTCCATTAGATGATAAAGGGGTTAAAGGAGCACTAAGAGGCGACAAGGCGATAGCGGAGAGACTGAATGAATTCTTTGCTTCGGTCTTTACTGAGGAAGATGTAGGGATGTTACCCATGACTGAAGTGGTATTTAAAGGTGTGGAAGAATTGAAGGAAATATCGATACATCGGGAAGATGTCTTACAACTATTAGATAAACTGAAGAGTAGCAAATCACCTGGGCCGGATGGTATACATCCAAGGGTGTTGAAAGAACTGAAATTTGAGATTGCAGACCTGCTATCAGTAATCTGTGAACTAATCATTAAAATCATCTCTAATACCTGAGGATTGGAGGATCGCCAATGTAACACCAATTTTTAAAAAGGGTTTGAGGGGTGATCCGGGAAACTACAGACCGGTGAGCCTGACATCAGTACCGGGAAAAATGGTAGAAACCATCATAAAGAATAAAATTACTCAGCATGTAGATAGTCACGACCTAATGGGAGACAGCCAACATGGCTTTAGACAAGGAAGATCTTGTCTTACTAATCTGTTATGTTTTTTTGAAGGAGTGAATAAACAGGTGGACAAAGGTGAGTCGGTTGATATTGTGTATCTGGACTTTCAGAAAGCCTTTGACAAGGTCCCTCATGAGAGACTTTTGGCAAAACTAGAGTCATGGGATAGGAGGCAGTGTACTATTGTGGATCAGGAACTGGTTAAAAGATAGAAAGCAGAGGGTAGGGCTAAATGGCCAATTTTCCCAATGGAGAAAGGTGAATAGTGGTGTACCCCAGGGATCTGTGCTGGGTCCGCTGCTTTTTGACATATTCATAAATGACCTGGAAAGTGGAATAACGAGTGAGGTTATCAAATTTGCAGATGACACAAAACTATTTAAAGTTGTTAAAACCCAGGAGGATTGTGGAAAATTGCAAGAGGATCTTGATAAATTGGAAGACTGGGCATCAAAATGGCAGATTAAATTTAATGTGGAGAAGTGCAAGGTTATGCACCTAGGGAAGAACAACCCAAACTATGGTTACACGATGCAAGGTTCCACATTAGGAACCACCACCCATTAAAAAGGTTTAGGCGTCATTGTGGATACCATGTTAAAACCCTCGGCCCAGTGTGCAGCGGCGGCCAAGAGAGCAAATAGAATGCTAGGTATGATAAGGAAAGGAATGGAAAATAAAACAAAAGATATTATAATGCCTCTATATCGTTCCATGGTGAGACCGCACCTTGAATATTGTGTGCAATTCTGGTTGCCGTATCTTAAAAAGGATATAGCGATTTTAGAAAAGGTTCAGAGAAGAGCCACCAAAATGGTAAAGGGGATGGAAGGCTACTCCTATGAAGAAAGGCTAAAAAGGTTGGGGCTCTTTAACCTGGAAAAGAGACGGCTGAGGGGAGATATGATAGAAGTCTATAAATTAATGAACGGAGTGGAACGGGTAAACGTAGATCGATTGTTTACCTTATCAGAATATAGAAAGACTAGGGGACATGCAATGAAGCTACAGGGTAAACTATTTAAGACTAATAAAAGAAAATATTTTTTCACTCAACGTGTAATCAAACTCTGGAATTTGTTAACGGAGGATGTAGTAAAGGCTGTTAGTGTAGCTGGGTTTAAAAAAGGTTTGGACAAGTTCCTGGAGGAAAGGTCCATAAACCATTATTAAGAAGGGACCCAGGATATCAATGCTTGAACCAATACAAGCATTGTGGAACCTGTGTCCCTTGGGGAAACTGCTAGGTACGTGTGACCTAGATTGGCCACTGTTGGAAACAGAATACTGGGCTTGATGGACCTTGGTCTGACCCAGTATGGCATATCTTATGTTCTTATGAGGAGCAGCGGTACCATCTTTGCCCAATCGGGGCGCTCCCCAGGATCTTTAAAAGTTCGCGCCATCGGGCACGCCCACGCCTGAGGGCCTCGCCAGAGGGCCCTTTGGCGTGGCCCTTAGGCGTGGACCAAGAGGAAGGACACCCTAAAACTGCTGCCAACCACCCAGATACAGAAGACGTCCACCAACACAAGCTCACCCCAGCCACATATAACAATGGAAGTTTGTAAATTTGAACCCCGCACTGCATAAGAAGATCAATCCAACATAGGGGACTGATTACATACTGGAAAGGTACTAAACAGCATAGCCTATATGATCCATTATTATGTTGCTCGTTCAAGGTATCATATAACCTGTTAGAGTATTATCTCTCCATTGCATCATCTCATTTTTATCTTCTCGTCATGGTATCAGTGTATTTAATGTGTCAGAATATTTAATCTGTACCCTTGAGTACCCGCACTATTACAAATCTCCCTACTGTACCATCTCAGTTTTGTATTTTCTCATTATAACTCCTCATTACTGTAGTGTCTCATTACTGCACCACTCCATTACTGCATTATTGCTTTATTACTTTATCTCTTTAGTGCAAAATCGCTTTAGCGCACGATTCCTCACTGAATTGTCATCAAAATGGCCCTTCAGTTCACTGCCCTTGTTAGCTTTTACCTCCTTACACACTGGCTTGGAACCTCCCACGCCCTTTATCCATCCCACAGTAATATTCCCATCTTGAATAGCCATGGAAAAAAGATGGTCTGGACCCACACACTCCAACCCAGAAAGTGATGCCTATACACGCCGCTCCAACTTGATTCACATAGCGCTCCAGCTATCCAAAACACCCAACCAGGATAAACCTCTGAACTGCCAACCCCTAAAGTGTGCCATCATAAATGCGCATTCTATACGCAAAAAATGGCCTGTTGTTCTAGACATAATCTCCCTTTATGACCTGGATCTACTTATGATCATGGAAACCTGGCTATCAGCGGAGGACAACGTTCTCCTCAACCAACTCCTACCCCCCAACTTCTCTATACACACAAGACATAGAGAAAACAAAAGAGGAGGAGGAGTGCTCATACTCACCAAATCAGACCTGAACTTCCACATAACTGACGCCTCTAGCACAAACAACCTAGACATTCTCTCCATCGCAAACCAGCAATGCTCCATCAACCTGTTGTACAGAACACCGTCTGCTTCTCCAGATGACCTCCCTACCATTATTGACCTAGCGGCCAACACCCTCAATCCCAATAGACCAAATTTGATAATGGGTGATTTCAATCTCCCATCATTACACCAAAACCACGCTACTGCCTTCCTTGATGCCATTGAGGACCTGGGATTCAAGCAAATCATCAACAAACCCACACATATAAAGGGGAATATTCTTGATATGGTGTTTGCTCCCCAGTCGGTCATTGAACAAAACCACGGCCTAGCAATATCAGTCGTTGATGTACCCTGGTCGGACCACAAATTGATTAATCTCCAGATACCCATCAGCAATAAGCAGCTGCATAGCAGCCAAAATATGAACAGCACATCACGAACGTCCATAAGAAGCTTTCGCCCATTTAACAGGGAACACATCCTGTCTGAGACCCACTCACTCCTCAACAAAACCACGCCTGACCTTGAAGAACTAATCTCCTCCTGGAACTTCAACCTTAATGCCATCTCTCAACGCCCGAACTCCAATAACACAGCAAGGATAAAAAGAAGCTCTGCCCCCTGGTTCTCTCCTGAGCTGCGATCTTCTCTTACTCAGCTACGCAGACTTGAGCGCCGATGGCGCCGATCGCTCTTTACAGAAGATCAGTCCGCTTACCGACTCCACCTATCAATGCACCGAGAAGCAATCACAATTAAAATGAAACAATATCACACCGACACTCTAAAGAGATCACTGAACAAGCCACGTGATCTTTTCAACTTGGTCAAATCTCTTTCGAAGGAACCATCTCCCGAACAACACAGTGAGATTCACCCACAAAAATTCGCGGACTACTTGCAATCCAAGATCGTACAGACTGACAAAGTTTCAGCAGACTCGTATCAAGAACCAACCGGCCTAACCCCTCTAAACAAATTTTCCACTCCATCCACTAAATGTATTGAGGATACAATAGCGTCTCTCAATACCTCCACAGCGCAGACTGACCCTTGCCCAGCTTTTTGAATTAAGGAGCTACGCAGTGAGTTCAGCCCTTTCATCGCGAATCTGATGAACCTCTCCTTCACAACGGGTTCCTTCCCCACAGCACTCAAACAGACTTCCATTAGGCCGCTATTAAAGAACCCCAAACTAGACCCCCAACGGGTCGATTCTTATAGGCCAATAGCTAGTATTCCCCTCCTAGCTAAGATAATTGAGAAAGAGGTACAAAGGCAAATTCAAGATCATATAGATTCTGCAGCTCCCCTAGATCACTGCCAACATGGGTTCAGAGAATATCATGGAGTCGAGACCCTCCTCACTAGCCTTTTCAACAATATCATCACAGGCATTGACAACGTCCGACAAGGCTTTGTGCTCATCTTCTTAGACATCGCCGCGGCGTTCGACTCGGTGAGTCACGAACTCCTCCTCGGTCGGTTGAAAGAAGGGCGTCTGCAACACTGCGCTTGAATGGTGCAAGTCTTATCTGGATGGAAGATGGCAATATGTGAAATCCGGATCAGAAGAATCAAAACGCTTCCATCAAAAACAAGGTGTGCCTCAAGGGTCCTCGTTGTCTTCTCTACTATTCAATATATACATGCAACCCATCTGCAATATCATTAGGTCATTTAACGTGAACTGTTTGATATATGCTGATGACATACTCTTATACATGCCGTTCTCTACAGTTCAATTGGACCTGACACCACTGATAGATTGGAGCCATTCTGAGACTGCATTGAAACAATCTCAAAACCTCCGCATTCAACACAAGAAAACGGAGGTGCTTTTCATCGCCAGAGACCCCAACTTTATTCCTCCGTCCCATGTAAGGGTCAAGGAAGCTGACTTACAAACTAAAGAAACAATAAAATACCTTGGAGTCACCTTGGACCAACGTCTAGATATGAAACATCACATAAGCAATATAGTCAAAGCTGTATATTTCAAAATCCGTTCACTCAGGCATCTGCGCTCTCTATTGGACCCAGACGATTTCCGGACTATATATCAAGCGTTAATCCTACCACACTTCGACTTTGCAAATGCCATCTTACAAGGTCTCCCTCAATCTACACTGAGCCCATTACAGCTGGCCATGAATGCTGCAGCAAGGGTCCTCTACGGAGCCTCCAGAAGTGACCACATGACTCCTATTCTCAAGCAGCTGCACTGGCTCCCTATCCATGGAAGGATCATCTTTAAAACCCTACTACTCTCATTCAAGGCAATCAAGGGGATTTCATCTTCCTCACTCACAGAACTTATCCACACAGTGCCCCCCAACAGATCCAGAAGAGCAACAGCTGTAAACCTACTAATAACCCCAAAGGCATTGACAAAATGCAACATGACAACGGCAAACAGAGCTTTCAGTTTCTACGTCCCCAAATGCTGGAATGCGCTACCATCCGACATTCGGGCCATTGTAGACCTAACTCAGTTCAGGAAGGCACTCAAATACCACCTTTTCCTCCAATACTATTCAGTCAGCAACGAAATCTAGGTATCCCCACCTAAGAAATAACCACATATTTTCCTTATGTTAGTGTTACTCCAATCTTGTTCCGTGTAATTATTTCATGTATATAGTTCACCCCTGTTATCCAAGTTTGTACTCCTGTTCTATGTAAAACCAAACAGCTTGTTGTTATGGTCATTGTGTTATAATGTAAACCGCGCTGATACCGAATAGTGCGGTATATAAGAAATTGTAATAAATAAAATAAATAAATGAATTCACATGCTATTAATGTGCTGCAAAGAGGCATATAGAGCTGATAGTGCATGACTTCAGCGCCGTCTTTCTACGTTGGCTTGTAAGGCAGAGACCAAGAATATTGTATGAACCAGGCAGATATTACCTTTCCCTTTCTTTCTCCTTGCATTCTACTCAGGTCATTTCACCCAAAATTAGCTTCCCTATGAATGGTGGCAAATCCCAGCAGCCATTTTATCTGCAGTGCTCTTCCCATCAAAGTCAGGCCTGGTGTTGCATAAAGCCTGTGCCTTCCCCAGGCACTTGTCACCAGCTAATAGGGTTGCCCATCGACCGGTTTTAGGCCAGCCCGGCCAGCAGGATGGTAAAAATCGGTCAATGAAGGGATGGTTTTCTGTTGACTGCCATGCTGCTCCCCCCCCTCATGCTGCCAGAGCCGATGTGACCCATTGTGCAAGCCAGGACCGTACCTAGCCCTGTGCTAGCAGTGAGGCCGCGAGAAGGCTTAAGGGACGCATTTCAACTGTCTGCTGTTGCCTGCTGCTGCTACTTTTTCTTCTCTGAGTGGCGGCAGGCAACGGCAGACAGCTGAAATGCGCCCCTTAAGCCTTCTCGCAGCACTCTAAGCAGGTCTGGTCCCTCCTTCCTCTGACAGGTGGGGGGGGGGGCGCGTGCGCGCCTGATGTGCAAGTCGCACAGGGTGCGATTCACACTCGGTACGGCCCTGGTGCAAGCAGTGTGCTTTCAGAAGGTGGCAGCAAGGGCTTAGAGTGCTGAGGCAGGCAGAGAAGAACATGCAGCACCAGCACTATCTCTGGCCCCAGCTGCTGCAAGACGGCCTGGCAGCGGCAGCGGTAAGATGCACAGCCCGGGCCTGGCAGTGGCAGATATTGGATATGGCTCCAGCAGCCACAAATATTGCACAGCCCCGGCCCTGCATAATTACTCATTTTCAGGGGCGGATTGTCCTATCACTGAACAGATGAAAGCTGGAGATACATCTTGGGATAGTTGACCACGAACCCCAGCCACTTGAGCACCTGAATGGTCAAGCGAGCCAACTGCCAGGCTCCATCTGGGGTGGAACTCTTGATGAACCAGTCATCTAAGTAGGGGAAGATGAAGACCCCCAGGTCTGGAGATAAGCGGCAACCACCGCAAGGCACATTGTGAAGACCCTGGGAGCCGATGCAAGACCAAATGGAAGTACTTGCTCCAGAATGAACTGGAGGTACTTTATTTGAATAGGGTGGATCGGGATGTGTGTATACACATCCTTGAGATCCAGGGAGCATGACCAATCATCCTTGGAGGAGATAAGGGAGTAGTGTCCCTAGCGAGACCATCTTGAACTTTTCCCACACTAAGAAGTGGTTGAGGTTCCGAAGGTACAGAATAGTCCAGAACCCGCTTGGGAACAAAGAAGCACTTGGAGTAGAAGCCCTGTCTGACCTGAGCCAGAGCTCAGTCTGAAGGGCAGAGACCTCCTACTATAGGAGATTGTGAAGCAGCCCACTCCCGGGAAGAAGTGGAGCAGCTACTGGGCATCCAAGGTGATGAGAGGCCACCTGTGCAAAAAGGATGTATTGCCTCCCTACTTTAAGGGGTACCCCATTAGGACCAAGTGAGGTGGAATGCTCCACTGCCCACAGCCACAATCCTGTCGGCTGACTCAAAGGCATCGTAGGTTGCATGAACCATATATTTGAGCAATCTTTGCCATGGCCCTTCAGGGCACAGAAGGAGTCAAAGTGCTCCAAGGGAATGAGTGAGCCAAACATGGTCAGGTCCATCATAATGTCCTTCATGAATATGCTCATATAAAGTTGGAAGGAGAGGATCCCAGCTACCAGCATAGAGTCCTGGAAGCATCTCCTCCCAAAGGAATCGAGGGTCCTGGCTTCCCTGCCCAGTGGCACCGAGGAATGGACTTGGCACTCTTAATCTGCTTCATGGCAGAGTCCACATGAGGCAGCTGAGGCTTGAAGCCTGAAGCCTTTTGGATCAAATACATAGAGTCAAGTCACCTGCTGATGGCTGGCACTGTGAGGGGTTTTCCCACATCCTCAACAGCAGTCGCTGCAAGATCTGGTGCACAGGCACCATGACAACCTCCTTGGGGGCCAAAGGGTATTGGAGAATCTCCAATTCCTTCACCCTCGGCTCGTCCTCAGCCTCAAACAAGAAGGGGATGGCCTTGGCCAGGTCCCAGTCCCAGATAAAGTCCTGGAAGGACATGTCCTTCCATCACTTGTATGGAGGGGGAAGGGTCTGAGGCCAGGTCCGGGGACCACCACTCAGACACTACCAACTCTTCCTCGGTTTCCCATCCCTTGAAGTCCAACTCTGAGACAAAGTCAAAATAGCACCAGATCTCCTCTTGACACCATCTCTGATTGGGTGGAGAACTTGGGGTCGGTGGGATCGATGGTGCACTGGTGTACTGAGGCATCAGAACCTGAGATGCTAGACAAGGAGATAGCTGTGGGAACCAGCGTTGATTCTGCCCACCAACCTGATACACCTGCCTCAGCAGGGAGTGAAATGGGTCTCAAGGATGGGCTGGACGGAGTGCGGTGACAATGCCAGAGGCATTGGAGGCACAGCTTGCTGTGTGGCCAGGACCAACACCATGTGGGCCTCGAGGACTTGAAGGCATTCTTCCAGCACAGCCATCTCTGGAGGCATCGGGACCGGGATGACAACTTTAGCCACCGACTCTGGTACCCGCAACGGGGACTCCATGATAGTAGGTTCGAGAGACTGCTGGCAGCCCTCCAGGACCCTGAGAGTTGATTCCTCCCACCGGGGCAGTTTAGCAGGCCGCTCTTAGCCATCCTCTCAATGTTGCTTCTGGAATGTTGCATGACTCTTGGCCCTGTGCTCAGACACCCCCTGTGACATCGATGGAGTCAATGATAGATCCTTCCTTGGATCTGATTGGAGGTGGATAGAAAATCTCCACTCCATTCCACCATAGCCCCTTGGCTCCGAGTGCACATGGGCACCTCGTAATGATGACACCTTGGCAGACTCCCCCTCCAAGGGCGTTGACACCAATGTCAGGGCCAAGGATGCTGAATCCGACGGCTTACAGAGGGACTCCCTCTGCTTCTCCCAACCCTTTAGACTCTTCCTCATCATCTGCAAGCACGAGGCGGGCTGGTGGTCAGGCCCAAGGCACTGCAAGCACCAATTATGCCTGTTGGTGACCAAGATGTTGCGTGCACACTCAGTGCACTTTTTTTTTTATTTATGAAAGTTTTGCAAATTTATACAAAACAATAACAAAAGGAAATGCCCAAGTACAACAAGAACAACAACAACAAAATAAGGAAAACTTTCATAAAAGCAAAAGGATACAAGTACTAAGGGCAGCAGTCCGCATCGTGAGAAAAAAATAAGGAGAAATTTAAGAAATCAATAAAATGGAAAAAAAAAAAAAAAAAAAAGATACTTCTTCCATATATTTGAGGTTATACTTAACTCCAAAAAATTATACAACCTTTTTATCTATCAAAAACGTCTCTAATTGGAGAGGATACAAGAATGAGTAAGTGTTACCCTGTCAGGTTATCATGCACTTGCAGCGGAACTGCAAGAAGAAGGTGACTCACCCCCAACACCTCGGGCTTCAAAATCAGAAACTGCTTACGGCAAAGCTGTGTGTTCCATGAGACATCAGAGAACCCAGTGAGCTTCTGTTCACAGAATAAAGTTCTTATACTTAAAGAAAAGTTTCAGAATTTTGATCTTCTCAGTCTCGGAACGAAAAGTAGCCAGCAAAGTGGCCCTCTGAGAATCTTCCAAAACTTTAGTCAAATTTTGACTTTCATTAAACATCCATTTCCCCCGTCCACTGACTTAGAAGCATGACGCCTCACAGGCAAATAGTAGCATGATCGAACAAAGACATTATCTGACAGCATTAGAACTTCAAAGAAGTATTTTTTTTAAAGAATTTCTGAAGAGAGAAGATGGGTCATTGGGAAATTTAAATACAAGTTTTGAGCTCTGGAGAAATTCTCCAGAGCTTCTAACCTGTAATGAATTGCCAATGAGTCTTTAACAGCAGAGGTACTATCCCCTGTAAATTCAACAAATGAGCATCTAAACACTGATTGGCCTTAGCAACACCCTGTAACCCATTCACAATCTCCTGTGGTTTCGTTACAGTCTCTTGAGAGAAGAGACATAAGGAAGAAACAGTGTTTGAGAGATTTGAGTAAATCCCAACAATAGATTGCCATAAATCTTTTAAAGTTACATCTTGTGTTTGTGAAGCACCAGACTGAGCTTTGTCCAGAGTAGGCAAAAACACCAGCTTCGGCATCAGGCCAAGGGGCTGAGTAGAAATCTCCAAGCCACTCTCAAGAGAAACAGGCAATAACGTAGAGGAGAGAAACGGGTTGGGAGATGGGGGAGGAATACGACCAGCGAGGGAGGAATACGACCGCAAGGAGAGGCTGAGGGGACGCCCTCAACAACCACATGTTTACCAAGCGGTCCAACAACCTTACCAGGCTGCTGAACCTCAGAAATGGGCTGGGGAGGGTTTTTATCCTTCCTTTAACCCACTGAAAACCATAACACAAGGCATGCCACAAAACAATGCCTTATTGCAATCAGCAAAGGAAAACACCATCCATCAATGCAACTCCTCGGCACTCTGAAGGAGCTCCAAAGGGGCATATCCTGCCCTTTTGGATACGCCCCTTAGAATCATGTCCCAAGGTCTCAATAAGATTTAAAGCATCCTTGTGTAGGTGATGTCAGGAGGGAAGTGTCCAACGCAGTGCCTGTGCTTACTCTCCTGAACTATAGACACAGTCCCCCAGCCGCGCCCCCCCACTTTTCATAATACCCTCCCCTCATGCTCTCATTTGCTCCTCTGCCCCTTTCCCTTGTCACCATGCTCTTTCTCTGGACCTGTCTGTTCTCTACCTTTTTCGGCTTTGTCTATCCCTGTCCTGTCTATTGATGGCGTTCCTTTCTGACTTTATTTTCAGTAGCCTCTATCCATTTTGTATTGTATACCACCCTGACGTCCCAGCATGGGCAGTTTATCAAACTCTGCTAATAAAGATAAAGTCCTGATCTTCTGGAGGGCCCAGGTAGCTTCTGCATGCCTTGCCTCACTCAGCCTTCAGTTCTCCCTCTGGGTAAACACTCTCATTAACCTTTTAAGCGTCCTTGTATAGGTGACATCAGGATGGGGGTAATGCACTTTTTAAAGCCGCTGGCTGGCTTAGCCATGTCCAGGAACACAGCCGTAGCAAGGTCAAATGGCTCAATGTTGTCAGCCACAGAAAAACCAGAGAGAAAAACAAGAAAAAAGGTGAAAAAACACTGAAAAAAAGAGATGTTGGCCCTAAAGCCCGCACAACTGATGTTAGGTGGTAGGTACTAGGAAAGAGGAACCCACGAGAGAGTCAAAAATCAAGCTTTCTCCGTTGTTAGTAGGAACACATCATAGGGGCTCTATGGAAAAAGAAGACTGAAAGAAGATGGCACCGTGGCAGGTGGGAAGGTAGGTGTGCATGCAGAGTGGAGCCTCCCAAAAGCTTCCAATGGAAACTAGAGAGCGTTCCTATGTGGGGCTCCATCAGAGACATCACCCATACATGAAGACTTACTTCCTGCTCGTCCACAGAGAACTAAATCTGTCATCATATGCCCAGTCTATTAACCACCTTCTGCCCCGATTCCATCCTGTTTATATCCTTTTGAAGGTGTGGTCTACAGAGTTGCACACAATACTCCAAATGAGGTCTCACCAAAGACTTATACCAAGGTATTATCACCTTCTTCCTGTTGGCCATTCCTCTTCCTATGCACCCAAGCATCCTTCTGGCTTTTACTATCATTTCTACCTGTTTAGCCACCTTTCGATCATCAAAAAACAAATCACCCCCAGGTCCCACTTTTCTTTCCTGGACAAAGCACTTCACCCCCTATATTGTACCGCTTCCTTGGATTTCTGTATGATGCTGCATTTTTTAACATTAAATTTCAGCTGCCAAATTCTCGACCATTCTTCAAGCTTCCCTAGATCCCTCCTCATATTATCTTCTCCTTCCTGGGTGTCTACTTTATTGCAGAAAGGTATCATCCACAAAGAGGCAAACCTTACCTGACAGCCTTTCTGCAATATCACTAACAAAAATGTTAAGAATTGGACCAAGGACAGATCACTGCAGCACACCACTGCTTACATCCTTCTCCTCACCCTTTGTCACCTCCCTCTCAACTAATTTCTAACCCAGTTGGTCACTTTAGGGTCCCTTCCTAGGGCACTCATTTTATTAATAAGTAGTCTGTATAAAGCAGTGTCAAATACTTTATTGAAGTCTAAGTCCATCACATCTAGCACTCTCCCTTGGTCCAATTCTTTAGTCACTTAGTTAACAAAATTAATTAGATTTGTTTGACAAGGCCTGCTTCTAGTAAAACCATGTCACCTTGAATCCTGCAATCTATCCTCTCTTCTTGCAGCGTTTTCAATAATTTACTTACCACAGAGGTCAGACTAACCAGTTTGTAGTTCCCAACCTCATCCTTACTTCAACTTTTAGGTAGAGGGACGACATGCGCCCTTTTCCAGTCCTCTGGGACCACTGCTTATTTGAAGCATTAAATACAATAAAAAAAGAGAAAAGGTAACACAGTGGAGCCACTAGAACTTCTGGGATGCTGGGCTATTGGAGGGGGGGAAGATGCTGGACTATTAGAGAGTGGAAAAAGAGAGGGTGGGAGATGCAGAACTAGTTAGAGGTACAGAAAGAAAGGAAATGCTGGACTAAGGGAGGGGGCAGGGGCAGCTCTATAATGAGGCAGAGTGAGGCAGCTGCCTCAGGTAGCAAAGTCTTGGGGGAAGCAAAAAATGCCCCCAAAAGAGCCGCCTTATTCCACCTTCAAAAGGTTAAATAAAAAGGTTAGTCACGCTGCTGTCACTGCCACTGCTGCCCCAGATCCGAGAACACTGGGGCAGCAGCAGGGAGCTCTTACAGTCACCGTTGGCCAAAAATAAAAGCAATCAAAAAGTGCGAAGTTTGCAAGCCTCCATCAGCTTGTATGTCCCTGCTGGTTCCCTCCCCCTTCTGATGCGAAAAGCATCATCAGAGGGGGGCAGGACCCATTAGATGCTGGACATGGGAGGGGGCTGGAGGACAAATAGTGGACAACAGGGGAAGGGGCAGGATAACAAATGCTGGACAACAGGGGAGGGGGCAGGAGGACAGATGATGTACAACTGGGGGGAGGTGGCAGAGGACAAATGCTGGACAATACCTGAAGACTGGAAGATGGCCAATGTAAAGCCAATTTTTAAAAGAGGTTCCAGGGGTGATCTGGGAAACTACAGACCGGTAAGCCTGATGTCAGTACTGGGAAAAATGGTAGAAACCATCATAAAGAACAAAATTACTGAATATGTAGATAGTCATGGCTTAATGGGAGACAGCCAACATGGCTTTAGACAAGGAAGGTCTTGTCTTACGAATCTGTTATGTTTTTTTGAAGGTGTGAATAAACAGGTAGACAAAAGTGAGTCGGTTGATATAGTGTATCTGGGCTTTCAGAAAGCCTTTGACAAGGTCCCTCATAAGAGACTTTTGGCAAAACTAAAAAGTCATGGGATAGGAGGCAATGTACTATTGTGGATCAGAAACTGGTTAAAGATAGTAAGCAGAGGGTAGGGCTAAATGGCCAATTTTCCCAATGGAAAAAGGTGAATAGTGGAGTACCTCAGGGATCTGTGCTGGGTCCGCTGCTTTTTGACATATTCATAAATAACCTAGAAATTGAAAGGAAGCTTTGGAACGAAGGGGGCATAGGTTGAAGGTGAAATGGGATGGACAGAAGGAATCTAAGAAATATTTATTTCTTTACAGAAAGGGTGGTAGATGTGTGGAATACCCTCCCAGCTGAGGTGGCACAGACGAGGACTCTATCTGAATTCAAGAAAGCATAGGAAAAGTAAAGGGGATCTCTAAGAAAGAAGAAGGAATTGTAGAGCTTAGTAGTTGGTATGGATGGGCAGAATGGATGACCCATATAATCCTTATGTGCCATCATTTTCTATGGTATATGTTTACTAAGCAGCGGTAGCGGCTTCCATACGAGATCGGCGCCGTGGCCTCACTGAATTCAATGGGGCTGTGGTTCTGATATCGCATGGAAGCCACTACCGCTGTTTATTAAACATACCCCTATGTTAATCTAGGTTCTGCTGCATTTCAATCCATGATCTGATTAAAGCAATTGAGCAAATCATTTTAGTGAATTTAGGTTATACAGGAAGAGGGCATTCTAGAATCTCACATGCCAGCAAAGTGTGTTGCTGTGCATGTATTTGGGGCCTATTCTATAAAATAAAGCAGGCATGGAGCGTATTGATGCAATGGAGTCTAATCGTGGCAGTTACGCCTGCACCTAGATCAATGCAGTGACATGTATAAGTCATAGTATTCTATAATTTACGTGCATAGATATAGGCCCTGCCTAGACTCCACTTAGGCTCAACCACTGTGCACACCCCAACTGAATATATGCACGATGGGTCTTACACGCATGCTTACAGAATAGCGACTGGCCAAAATGTGCATGTAAGTGTCCATTCACATGCATATGTCCTTCAGAATAGGGACTTACTATAACACACATTTGAAGTGTGTAACTCTCTGCGCGCCCTATATAGAATCAGGGTCTCAATGATGTTCTCTGTCAACAAGCAGGATGAAAATCAGCCAGAGTAATAGGTAGAAATGGACCAACTCTCTGAGAACTCAAAAATGTTCTAGATTTTTCTGAGCATGTGTGGTGGTTCTTGTACAGCTGCTCCCGCTTATGTACAGAAATATGAAGAACAAACTGACAATCAAAAAACAAACTTGTCTGAAACACAGGTGATGTAAAACCCTCTCGCACTGAGGAAGTTTCTCCAGGGCCATGTGCCCATGAGGGAAGGCTTAGGACAGCCGTTATAGTTGGTGATTCGATCATTAGGCATGTAGATAGCTGGGTGGCTGGTGGACGTGAGGATCGCCTGGTAACATGCCTGCCTGGTGCGAAGGTAGTGGACCTCACGCGCCGCCTAGATAAGGTCTTAGATAGTGCTGGGGAGGAGTCTGCTGTCTTGGTACAGGTTGGTACCAATGACATAGGAGGCCAGGTCGGTACCAATGTGGTAGGGAGGTTCTGGAGGATAAATTTAGGCTTTTAGGTAGGAAGTTGAAATCCAGAACTTCCAGGGTAGCATTCTCCGAAATCCTTCCTGTTCCACGTGCAGGACCCAAAAGGCAGGCAGAGCTCCGGAGTCTCAATGCGTGGATGAGACAATGGTGCAGAGATGAGGGTTTTGGATTTGTTAGAAACTGGGGAACATTCTGGGGAAAGGAGGGGCTCTTCCGAATGGATGGGCTTCACCTTAATCGGGATGGAACCAGGCTGCTGGCATTAACCTTTAAAAAGGAGATAGAGCAGCTTTTAAACTAGATATTAGGGGAAAGCCGACAGTCGCCCAAGAGCGGATGGTTCGGAAGAATGTATCTTTGAAGGATACTACCAAAAGCAGAGAGCTTCCACAAAAGAGTAAAGTAGCCCAAATGCCCTCAAGTATGGAGCAGACAGAGCTTAAAGATCCCAAATAACCCATGTCTAACAATAGCCAAATTAATATGAATAAAATACATTCTCTAAAATGCTTGTATGCAAATGCTAGAAGTCTAAAAAATAAGATGGGAGAGTTAGAATATATAGCACTAAATGAAAGGTTAGATATGATTGGAATATCAGAGACATGGTGGAAGGAGGACAACCAGTGGGACACTGTGATACCTGGGTACAAACTATATCGTAATGAGAGCTGATCAAATTGGTGGAGGGGTTGCGCTCTATGTTAGAGAGGGCATTGAGTCAGAAAGGATTAAAGTTTTGCAGGAAACAAAATCTGCTGTAGAATCTATATGGATTGAAATTCCATGTAAAAGGGGAAAGGCAATGGCAGTGGGGGTATACTATCGAGCGCCTGGCCAGAATGACCAAATGGATGATGAAATGCTCAAAGAAATCAAGGAAGCTAACAAAAGTTACAGCGCAGTAATAATAATGGATGATTTCAACTACCCCGGTATCGACTGGGTCAGTGTCACGTCAGGACATGCTAGGGAGATAAAGTTCCTAGATGAAATAAATGACTGCTTCTTGGAGCAGCTGGTTCATGAACTGACCAGAGGGGAAGCCATATTAGACCTAGTCCTTAGTGGAACACCAGATCTAGTGCAAGAGATAAGGTTGTTGGGGCCACTTGGCAATAGTGATAATAGCATGATCGCCTTTGATTTAATTAGTGGAGGAGGGATAGTAAGGAAATCCACAGTACTACCTTTTAACTTTCGAAAGGGAGACTATGATAAAATGAGGAAAACAGTTAAGAAAAAACTAAAAGGAGCAGTTGCAAAGGTTAAAGACTTACATCAAGCTTGGGTGTTGTTGAAAAATATTATCTTGGAAGCCCAGACCAGCTGTATTCCACGCTTTAAGAAAAGTGGAAGGAAGTCCAAAAAACTGCCAGCATGGTTTAAAGGTGAGGTCAGAGAGGCTGTTGCCAAAAAAGCATCTTTCAGGAAATGGAAAAAAGAGCCAAACGACGAAACCTGGAAACAGCACAAGCACAGGCAAGTCAAATGCAAGGCATTGACAAGGCAGGCAAAGGGAGAATTTGAGAAGCAGCTTGCTGCGGAAGCAAAAACGCGAAGTAAAGACCTTTTCAAGTACATTCGTAGCAAAAAGCCTGTGAGTCAGTCAGTTGGTCCATTAGATGATAAAGGGGTTAAAGGAGCACTAAGAGGCGACAAGGTATATATACACACACACACACACACACACACACAGGGTGGCCCAAAAACAAAGTGAGAACATCTCGTAAATTAAAAAAAAGTTTAAATAGTTTACTTATTTACCTTTTTTAGCTATATAACGTCTTTATTTTGACAATTTCCGGTCGCCATCTTTGGTTTTTTAATTTGTCAATCCTTTACATCTGTCTTTTTGAAATTTTAAATAACTTATATGCTACGACATGTTCTCACTTTTTTTGGACCACCCTGTATGTATGTGTATATACACACACACACACACATGCAACATATGTACAGAAGGGCGAGGTTCCCGCTCTAGTCACCTGATCCAGTATGCATCATGGCCTCTTCCCTAGCTGTCAAATCAGCCCACTGTGGGGTATAGGGACCCGCCTTGCCAAAGTGAGCTGGGCCCACCCCTGCACAGGGGCTTTGCTGTGCTGCCTGGAGGCTGGGAGCTGCCTGCACCGAGCAGCCATTGTGTATGGGGACCCTCCAGGGCGCCTCACCTTGGGCCTGGCTCAGGTAACCACCGGTAGCTTATTCAGCTGTGACAGCACAAACACTGGCAAGTCAAATGCAAGGCATTGATAAGGCAGGCAAAGGGAGCATTTGAGAAGCAGCTTGCTGCAGAAGCAAAAACGCAAAATAAAGACTTGTGATAAGGAAGCTTATCATAGCTCAGGTAGGAGCTATAGAAAAGATGATGTGACTCTGAACAAGCAACCTGTCAGTTCTGGTAGAAGTAAGAAAACAGAGTTTTCACATAAAAGACTACCAGTCCCAGAATGCACCAGGTTTCCAGCAGCCATGAGAGGGGCTGAAGTGAGAAAATGTGTGTGCAATCAAGAGAGCTATGAGGTAATCCCTAAGCACTCATCTCAAAGGGCAGGGCCTGATTCAACACAGCTGCGCTGTGTTAGGGAGGAGCACACATTAGAACAGAATAAGAATAGAGCTTATTCTACAGACAACAGTTTCAGACAAAGACACAGCAATGGCTACAAGCTCAAGCACCAGTATCACCTGGGGAAACAGAAGACAAGCCAAGCGGATAGAGAAAGAAGGAAACTCTCTGGAAGGAAGAGAAGAAAGCCCATTGGATGGTCTGGGAGAGTCCAAGGCAGTACCCATACTGGGAGGTATTCCAAATGCCAGCAGAGTCCATTGGACTGGAGTCAGCCAGAGGAATGGAATGGCAGAGATAGGAATCACCAGTGGCTACCTGGAAGAGAGAAGACTGCACGTGGAAAGGACTTTCAGACCTATGCCAGAAGGTATGTGAGGAAAGATCCAGTGTCCAGGGATCAAGATTGGAAGGCTGGACATCAGAACTGGATTACATACTGGCCAGGCAATACAGAGAGGAATTATGATAGCAGGAGAGGCTCAGGTATGAACACTGATCCAGACCCTATCTATAATAGTGAATGGCAGCAAGGGAATAAGCATTCTCATGATAGTGCCTTAATGAAAGACTCGTCTGTGCCGATGTATGATAGTGACCCTATGCCAGTGATGGCTAACCTTTTTGAGCCCGAGTGCCCAAACTGCCGCACAAAACCAAAGAATTTCCTCAAAGTGCCAGCACGTCAATTAAAGCCCCATTTGCATAAGGTGCTTCATTTGCATAAATATTTGCATAATGTTACCATACACTAACTTTTAGTAAACATGCCTCTTAATGAGTATATGGATAAAGAAAGACTAAAAGGTTTCTACATTACTATAATCCAGTACCAACCGCCAGGCACATTAGGAACTACTACAAACGCTGCCCATTTAGAACCCATAGCAAACCCGCCGTATCCTAACAGCACTACCAGGACTCACAAAGCACCATACTCTACCTATCAAAAGGCAACACTGCAAATATTAAACCAATACATCTCAGAGAACAACAATACATGACCTACTGGGGAAAGAACAAGTGGCAATGTCAAATAGGAATTATATAAACAGAATACCTCAGCTCAGTTACACATGCAGAACAGACCATCACCAAACAAGGAATCACAATTTAGAAACAGGAAGACAATAATTAAACTGGGAACCCCAAAAGCCAAACTTGGAATATACAACACCACTGTAGAAATAAAACTATATATTAATTTCCTCTTGTACTAAACAAAGCGCAAAAATTAATGATGCACATTTCCCAGAGCTGACATATTCCAGTTAATAAATTCAAAATAAAGAGATATTTTTCTACCTTTTGTGCATTTTTTTTCAGTTGCAATTGTTCCAGCCACTTTCTTCTGGTTTCTTCGTGTCTTCTGCTAACTCTCCATCTGCTGTCCATTTGTCCTTTCTTCTGTCTTCTTGTTTTTTTTTTCCATTCTCTCTCTACATCTGCTTTAACATACTAATCTTTCTCCTTTGGCTCTTTCCTCATTCCTATTTCATCTACTCAAAATTTACCCCTCCATCCTCAATCCCCACTTACTCTCCCAATACCCGGCCAATTGTAGATTTTTTATCCCTCCCACACAAAATATTTTTCCCCTCTCCATTTTACTCTCCCAGCCCCATCCCATTCTAATCCTCCCCCAACACCAGCTCCCTTCTAGTTCCAGCCTCACCCAGCATCCATTCCCTTCTAGTCCCTGCATCAGCCCATTTCCAGTCCTAGCAGCCCCCCAACCCAATACCAGTCCTATCCCCCCCTCATCAACCCACTTCCAGTCCTAACCCCCCATCACCCCATTTTCAGTTTAAGCCCCCCCCTATAACCCATTACCAGTCCTAACCCCCACATCCAGTCAGCCCACCATTGCCCATTTCCAGTCCTAACCCCCCCATCATCCCACAGTCCATTACCAGTCCTAACCCCATCAGCCCACCTCAAGTCCTAACCCCTCCCCATCAGCCCATTTCTTGTCCCAGACCCCCCATAGCCCATTATCAGTCCTAAACCCCCCCATAGCCCATTACCAGTCCTAACCCCATCAGACCACCTCCAGTGTTAACCCCCCATCAGCCCAGTTCCAGTCCTAACCCCACCCAACAGCCCACCGCAAGTCCTAACCCCTCCCCGTCAGCCCATTAGCAGTCCTAACCCCCCCCCTAGCCCATTAGCAGTCCTAACCCCCCCTCTCTAGCCCATTAGCAGTCCTAACCCCCCCCCCATAGCCCATTACCAGTCCTAACCCCCATCACCCCATTTCCAGACAGCCCCCATCAGCCCACAGCCCATTAGCAGTCCTAACCCCCCCTAGCCCATTAGCAGTCCTAACCCCCCCTCCTATCCAATTAGCAGTCCTACCCCCCCCCAGCCCATCAGCAGTCCTAACCCCCCCTCCTACCCCATTAGCAGTACTAACCCCCCCCAGCCCATTAGCAGTCCAACCCCCCCCCAGCCCATTAGCAGTCCTAACCCCCCCCCTCCTAGCCCATTAGCAGTCCTAACCCCCCCTCCTAGCCCATTAGCAGTCCTAACCCCCCAGCCCATTAGCAGTCCTAACCCCCCCCTAGCCCATTAGCAGTCCTAACCCCCCCTAGCCCATTAGCAGTCCTAACCCCTCCCTCTCTAGCCCATTAGCAGTCCTAACCCCCCCCCCGCCTAGCCCATTAGCAGTCCTAACCCCCCCCAGCCCATTAGCAGTCCTACCCCCCCCGGCAAATTTAAAAACAGAAAAAGCGGGCTCTGGCTGCTGCCGCGGGGCCCCCTCCGCCCGCTAAGCCCCTCTGCAAGGGCTTTCAGATTCGCGAGGGAGACAGCGTCTCCCTCGCGTCTCTGTTAAGCCCGCAGGGGCTAATGGGAAATTTCCCATCAGTCCCTCGCGTCTAAAGGGGCTGATGGGAAATTTCCCATTAACCCCTGCGGGCTTAACAGAGACGCGAGGGAGACGCTGTCTCCCTCGCGAATCTGAAAGCCCTTGCAGAGGGGCTTAGCGGGCGGAGGGGGCCCCGCGGGACACTGCATGCTGCCGCGTCCGCGGCAGCAGCCAGAGCCCGCTTTTTCTTTTTTTGCGGACCTTCACGCGTGCCAGCTGCAAGGCCTTCGCGTGCCACAGCTGGCACGCGTGCCATAGGTTCGCCATCGCTGCCCTATGCTGATTGATGAAGGGGGAGATACAGCAGATGAAACTATTCATTACATGGACTGTTCTCTATCTAAATGCTATTGCTAGCTTTCTGTGAGCAAACACATCAGCCATCACAAAGAAACCTAACTTTGTTCTTTATTTCCACTGCAAACAGCTCTTAAAGCAGGATTTGGGTTCACACAGTAGCAGCCAGCCAGCTAAAGGGTTACAGCTGGTCAATTGATAGTAATTAAAGCTGCACCTGATTGTGTGTGTGAGCAAGGGAGAATCACTGCTGGGATCTGCGTGGAAAATAAGCAGAAGTTAACCTAACAAGCAAAGTTCATTTATTTCTTTGTGCCTTTTTATTTGGTAATTATTTGCTAAGAAAACATTAGCTAATTGCCTGACAAGCTGAAGGTTGTTTTCTGATTTGCTTTGTGACTTTATGTTATCCATTTAAACACTGCAAGCAAGTAACCTCATTTATATTGCTACCAAGCATATTTGTGCTGGGTGAATTAAACCCCATCAATAAAAGTAGTATTTTATTGGCCTTACCACTGGTATCACAACTCAATTATTGTCTTCAGCTGTGTTTGGGAGTGAAAGAACTACATTACCCACAATACCTTGCAAGAATCATATGAATATATGCATTGTCAAGATTGTGTAAGTTCTCACCCTAGGCAGCCGTCTGACAGACTTTAAGTACATTTGTAGCAAAAAACCTGAGGGAGTCAGTTGGTCCATTAGAAGATAGAGGGGTTAAAGGGGCACTAAGAGGCGACAGCGGAGAGACTGAATGAATTATTTGCTTCAGTCTTTACTGAGGAAGATGTAGGGATGTTACCCAGGACTGAAGTGGTATTTAAAGGTGCGGAAGAATTGAAGGAAATATCGATACATCGGGAAGATGTATTACAACTATTAGATAAACTGAAGAGTAGCAAATCACCTGGGCTGGATGGTATACATCTGAGGGTGTTGAAAGAACTGAAATATGAGATTGTAGGCCTGCTATTAGTAATCTGTGAATTTTCATTAAAATCTTCTGTAATATCTGAAGATTGGTGTTACATTGACGACCCTCCAATTTTTAAAAAGGGTTCCAGGGGTGATCCAGGAAACTACAGACCAGTGAGCCTGACGTCAGTACCAGGAAAAATGGTAGAAACCATCATAAAGAATAGAATTACTCAGCATATAGATAGTCATGGCCTAATGGGAGACAGCCAACATGGCTTTAGACAAGGAAGATCTCGTCTTACTAATCTGCTATTTTTTTTGAAGGTGTGAATAAACAGGTGGACAAAGGTGAGTTGGTTGATATAGTGTATCTGGACTTTCAGAAAGCCTTTGACAAGGTCCCTCATCAGAGACTTTTGGCAAAACTAAAGAGTCATGGGATAGGAGGCAGTGTACTACTGTGGATCAGGAACTGGTTAAAAGATAGAAAGCCGAGGGTAGGGCTAAATGGCCAATTTTCCCAATAGAGAAAGGTGAATAGTGGTGTACCACAGGGATCTGTGCTGGGTCCGCTGCTTTTTGACATTTTCATAAATGACCTGGAAAGGGGAACAACAAAGAGTGAGGTTATCAAATTTGCAGATGACACAAAACTATTTAAAGTTGTTAAAACCCAAGAGGATTGTGGAAAATTGCAAGAGGATCTTGATAAATTGGAAGACTGGGCATCAAAATGGCAGATGAAATTTAATATGGACAAGTGCAAAGTTATGCACCTTGGGAAGAACAACCCAAAACTATGGTTATACGATGCAAGGTTCCATATTAGGAACCACCACCCAGGAAAAAGATTTAGGCATCATTGTGGATAACATGTTAAAACCCTCGGCCCAGTGTGCAGCGGCGGCTAAGAGAGCAAATAGAATGCTAGGTATCATAAGGAAAGGAATGGAAAATAAAACAAAAGATATTATAATGTCTCTATATCGTTCCATGGTGAGACTGCACCTTGAATATTGTGTGCAATTCTGGTCGCCGTATCTTAAAAAGGATATAGCGTTATTAGAAAAGGTTCAGAGAAGAGCCACCAAAATGGTAAAGGGGATGGAAGGATACTCCTATGAAGAAAGGCTAAAAAGGTTAGGGCTTTTTAATCTGGAAAAGAGACGGCTGAGGGGAGATATGATAGAAGTCTATAAATTAATGAACGGAGTGGAACGGGTAAACGTAGATCGATTGTTTACCTTATCAGAATATAGAAAGACTAGGGGACATGCAATGAAGCTACAGGGTAAACTATTTAAGACTAATAAAAGAAAATATTTTTTCACTCAACATGTAATCAAACTCTGGAATTTGTTACCGGAGGATGTAGTAAAGGCTGTTAGTGTAGCTAGGTTTAAAAAAGGTTTGGACAAGTTCCTGAAGGAAAGGTCCATAAACCATTATTAAGAAGGGATCCAGGATAGCAATGCTTGACCCAGTACAAGCATTGTGGAACCTGTGTCTTTTGGCGAAATTGCTAGGTACGTATGACCTAGATTGGCCACTGTTGGAAACAGGATACTGGGCTTGATGGACCTTGGTCTGACCCATTATGGCATATCTTATGTTCTTATGCAGTGCGGAGTTATGCAGGCCCCGTCCACGACGTCCATGCAGGGTGGCAAAGGAGATGATCAGAGGCTGAGATCTCACCCGGACATGCGGGCAGGAGACAATTATTGCAATGTTTTCCCTGAGGCAGGAGATTTCCCTGCCTTGTCCCAGCGAGATCCCAGTCCCTTCTGAGAAGCAGGGGAGGGGGCAGACAGGCTCGCCGTTATGTTAAGCAGCGGGCCCGTCACACTTGCGCTCAGCCCCTTCTATATATTGAAAGTATGTGTGGGCAAGAGAAAGCTGTAACGGTATTTTACTCATTGTATGCGTTAACACCATAAAAAATCCTCAAAACACCAAAGGCATAAATAAAAAAATATATATACACAAATATATAAAACATATTAATACAATGAGTTAACCAGGCACTATAAAAACGTAGCAGGTAGCCGTAAGAAACAAAGGAAACGAAAAAAACTGGGTGACTTAAAAGTTATAAATAATGTAATAAACATGATGAATATAAGACTATCAAGCCCTGCTACTAAAAAATACTTTCGAGAGCATATCGAAGGTTCATAGAATAAAAATGGGAAAACTATCAAAACAAACAAGTACTTTAAAACGTGGAGCACCAAAAGAGTTTTGTCATGGTGTGTCAATGTATAGCGATTCTCGGAACTATAGCATAAAAATACTAAGTACAATGGTAAACAACTCCATAAGCGTATACATAAAATACATACTATACCACATAGTGAAAAGAAAAGGGGGAAGAGGAAGAGAAGAAAAGAGGGAATGGGGAGGGAAGGAAAAAGAGGGGGTGGAAGGGGAAAGAGGAGAGAAGAGATAGGAAAGAGGGAAGGGGGAAGAGGGATAGTGATGCCGCTGTTTGGTGAACCTGGATATTCAGTACCAGCTTTATTTAAACCGGCGGTGGCTTTAAAAACATCTAGTCACTTCCACTAAATATCGGTCCTGTAATCAATACATAAATATTCATTAGACTGCCCTCATACCCTTCATGAAGTGTGTTGATACCAGAACACGTTTCATATCCTTAGTTCATCCAATAGATTGCCAAAGAAATAACATTTAATCTTTTGGAGGAGGTAGAACCCTGCACAGATAATTGGTCTGCTAACATTCATTGATCCAGCAAGAGAAATAGTAGCCTGTGCCAATTCATTTTCATTTCATTTAATAAATAATTTATAAACCAGTAATCATTTTATTTCTAAGCAGTTTACTGCAGGAATTGCAGATGAAGATGTGGCAAACCCCAATATCCATTCCTCCAATCTCATAAAAGTTAAAAATAAAATAAGGAGTTTAGCAGGTCCCAGGTCACAATAAGGTCCAGCTACCCCATCAATGAGTAGTGATCAAGTATTCATTAAAGACAGTGAATAAGACCAAGGTTTATTCCAGTCGCTGAGAGAAGACTGAATAACTTTAGACTTCTGAAGAAAGGTATTTTAGAACAATATGGTCAGTTCAATAATCACGGCTGATCTGTTTCATAAGATAAGTGGAGGTATTTAAGCAGCTTTATTTGTGAGTTGCATGTCTGAAAATGGGCACTTAAACCTTCAAAACACAGACATCCCCGGGGCCATTTTAGAAGCCTGGTATATAAATGTCCTCAGCGTGAGAACGTCCATCTAACAACGAGGCGTGGAGGAGGTGTGGCCTGGGCAGAACAAGGGAGTTGCACGTTATGATGAGATTTCAGAATAGCAGAAGCATGTCTGGCCCTGTTGGGGAGATGTCCATACCTATACCTGCTCCTGACCATGAATCAAGTGAAAAACAGTGTTTGTTTCATGGATGTAATGCTTCCTGCCTAAAGAAACCCGAGCATACATACTCCAAACATTTTACTGGTCTGCCGTCTGCTCTGTTTTTACTAAAAAAAATCCTGGAGAAGGACCACCTGTGACTCCCAAATATAAAAATGGGAATGAAGTAGATACCACACCATTCACAGAAGACGAGGTGTTGGAACAACTTGCTAAACTGAAAAAGCCATGAGACTGAATGGGATACATCCCAAGATACTGAAAGAGCTCAGAAAGGTTCTTGCTGGGCCGTTAAAGGATGTTTTCAACAGATCCTTGGAAACAGGAGAAGTTCCTCAGGACTTGAGAAGGGCAGATGTGGTACCTCTTCACAAAAGTGGTGACAGGGAAGAAGTGACAAACTACAGGCCCGTGAGCCTTACTTCGGTGGCAGGAAAAGTAATGGAGGCGCTGCTGAAAGAGTGAATAGTGGACTTTCTCAAAACCAACAGGTTGCATGATCCGAGGCAACATAGTTTTACCAAAGGACGATCTTGCCAAACAAATCTGATTGAGTTCTTTGACTGGGTGACCAGAGAAATAGATCAGGGGCATGCGATGGATATCATCTACCTGCAATTCAGCAAAGCCTTTGATACTGTTCCTCATAGGAGGCTTATCAATAAACTCAGTAGTTTGGGGATGGGTCCCAAGGTGGTGAACTGGATCAGAAATTGATTGACTGACAGACGACAGAAGGTGATGGCAAATGGGGCTCACTCGGATGAAAGGAGAGTGATTAGCGGGGTGCCCCAGGGTTCGTTCCTGGGCCCGGCACTGTTCAATGTATTTGTGAGTGATATTGCTGAAGGACTGAATGGAAAAGTCTGTCTTTTTGCAGATGACACAAAAATTTGCAGGAGTGGATAACATGAGGAAAGATCTACAAAAGCTGAAAAGAATGGTCTAATGCTTGGCAGTTAAGATTTAATGTGAAGAAGTGCAGTGTCATGCACTTGGGAAGCAGAAATCCAAGGGAAATGTACACGATAGGTGGCGAGAGGTTGGTGTGCACGGACCAGGAGAAGGACTTTGGTGTGTTTATTTCTGAGGATCTCAAGGTAGCAAAACAGTGCGACAAGGCAGTGGCAAGTGCCAGGAGGATGTTGGGTTGCATACAAAGAGGAATTACCAGCAGAAAGTAAGAGGTACTAATGCCACTGTATAAGTCACTGGTGAGGCCTCACTTGGAATCCTGTGTTCAGTTTTGGAGACCATATCTTCCAAAGGATGTAAAAAGACTGGAAACTACTACTACTACTATTGAGCATTTATATAGCGCTACCAGACACACGCAGCGGTGTACAGATATACATGCAAGAGACAGTCCCTGCTCGTCAGAGCTTACAATCTAGTCAAGACAAAACATGGAACAAGTCAATTCAGGGCAAACAAACATGGAGCCAAAATCTATTCATGGCAACACAAATAACGGACAAACACACTTGGGGCAAAGGTCTATTCATGGCAAAACAATTAAGGCACTTATAATTTCGTCAAGACAAAAGTCGGGGCAAGACAAAGGACAGGAGTCAGGATCTGAAAGCTACAGTGAAGAGGTGGGTCTTCAACCTGGATTTGAAGAGGGCCAGGGAGGGGGCCTGGTGTACAGAGACAGGTAGGTTGTTCCAGGCGTAAGGTGCAGCAAGGTGAAAGGAGCGAAGTCTGCAGTTAGGGGTGCGAGTGAAGGGCCTAGATAGGAGTAGTTTGTCAGAAGAGCGAAGTTTCCGAGAGGGGTTGTAAGGAGAGATAAGAGATGAAAGGTAATGAGGGGCCGTGGAGTGAATGCATTTATAGGTCAGGAGGAGAAGTTTGAAATGAATGCGGAAACGGATAGGGAGCCAGTGAAGCAATCTGAGGAGAGGAGAAATATGGGCATGATGAGGCTGGCGGAAGATTAGTCGAGCAGCAGAATTTTGAATAGATTGAAGGGGAAGGAGATGGCTCACAGGGAGACCAGCGAGGAGTAGGTTGCAGTAGTCAAGGCGAGAAGAGATCAAGGAGTGCACAAGCGTTTTAGTAGTGTGTTCAGAAAGGAAGGGGAGGATTTTGTTAATGTTGTAGAGAAAGAAATGACAGGTCTTAGCTACTGTGAGGGTGCTACGAGCTGGATATTGTGGCGCGCGCGCCCCTACTAGGCGGTTGCCTAGTGAGGACGGGCATCCATCTTGTATCCCTTTTATCTCAAAGGTGTAGTTGTGTATATAAAGTAGACCAAGTGGAAGTTAAAGCACACAGGAATTTTATTTGGTTTCTATAGGTCAGCTTAGTAACAGTCCTTGAAGAAGCTTTCACACTCAACAAAAGAAACAAGGATATTTTCTCCCAAAATAAAGTAAATGCAAACAGTATGTTTCAGTGGGGTTATTTACAACAAACTTCCTTTCCTTTTCCTTTTAGAGATTTCTTACTTCAGGATTAACAGTGGTACTTGCTGCTCAAGCATACAACTGATATCAGTGATTCTGCCAGCTCTCTTGTAGCTGCTTCCACTTAAACAGTCTTCAGCTGATTAGCACAGAGCCTGATTGCACTATCCACTTTCCTTTAGCAGAGAACCTTAATAATTCAACGTAAGATTCCTTCTCTCCTTTCCTTCAAGCTTCCAGCTATGACAAACTGGTAACCGCTTCCTGAATTCTTCCTACTACTTTGCTTCCTTCAATTAGCAGCAACGCATACAGCACATTCCATCTCAGAACAGGTGGAACCCTGGTCATCCTCCCTACAATCCACCTCCATGCTTTCTTCTGAGCTGCCTGCTGGGGAAACTTGGAAACGTTCAGGTACTTTAAGGTTTGTGTCGTTTAAAAGCTTAAACAGCCTATCCCATTGCATTGCCTTCCCTTCCTTTGGAAAAACACTAGCAGGCTTTTCTTGTTTAGCTTTCCTTATAAAATCCTTCTTCCTGTTCTAGTTTCTACCAGGTATAATTCCCTCCTCATTATCTGAGCAAGAGTTATAAGCATCAGCTTTCTCTATTTTCTTTCTCCTACCTTGGAGCTTTACTGTGGGAGTTTCACAGCTGTGGCTTCTGTTGGCTGCAGCTATCTCTACCTCAGAGCTACTCAGGGAATCACTGAAGGATTTTCTCTCAGCTTCCCTGGGTTTTCTCTGCCTGAAGATTTGCTTTTCTTCAGAGGGATCTGAGCCTTCCTGTCTTGGCTTCTCCACAGCCAGCCTTCAGTCCCTTCTCTCTCTTGGAAGGAAAGTACTTAGTCTGTACTTCGGCCTTTCCCCAGCTGCTGCTTTCCAAGCTGTTCCCTTGGTGTCCACCCCCTCCAAGGCTGCTAAGTCTGCGTCCTCTCCTGCCACTGTGTTTGGTCCTCTCCCGGGAACAGCGTCCGCTGCTCTCCTGGCTGCTGCTCTGGCTGCCCTTGTTCTTGCTCTTGCTGCTGTTCCTGCCTCTACCCTTCTCTGTTTGCTCAGACTTAAATGTTGGGGAGTGTACCTCCCCCTCTGACTCCACCCCCAGGTATCTCCTATCCTTACCTAGGGTTGCCATGGAGTCTGGGCGGGGCTTTGGCCTAGCTCTACAAACGTGGTTTCTTTCACTGCCTTTACTTTGGTATGTGTTTTCAGGTGCGCCCATCCCCCACAAAGAGGAAAAAGTCTCTTTTCCCTTTATTTCCCCAGGCTGGGCTACGCTCTCCTTACCACAATATGTGTGGAGAAAGAGAGAGAGAGGAGTCAAAAATAACCCCCAGATTGAGGGCCAAGGTAACAGGAAGGATTGTAGAGCCATCCACGAAGACAGAAAAAGGAGGGAGAGGAGGGGAGGTATTGGGGGGAAAGACAAGAAGTTCAGTCTTGGACATGTTCAATTTCAAGCGGCGGTGAGACATCCAGGCAGCGATGTCAGAGGCAGGCAGAGATTTTGGTCTGGATTGCTGGAGAGATATTAGGCATTCAGGGGAAGGCGACCAAAATGATTTGGAGCCTGCGTCAAAAGCCTTATGAGAAGAGACTTGAAGACCTAAATATGTACACTCTGGAGGAGAGGAGGGATAGGAGAGATATGATTCAGATCTTTAAATACTTAAAAAGAAATAATGAACAAACAAACCTCTTCCAAAGATGGGGAAGCTGAAAAACTAGAGGGCATAACATGAAGCTGCAAGGGGTTAAACTGAGGCAATGTCAGGAAATACTTTATTGAAAGGGTGGTGGATGCTTGGAATGCCCTCCTGATGGAAGTGGTGGGGGCAAACACAGTGACAGAATTAAAATTGGCATGGGACAGACACAGTGGATCCTTTTACAGCAACAGGATAAAATCAAAATAAACTGATCTAATTTCTCAACAAACAGGGGTGTCCTACACAGAGCGGTGGGTTCACCCCTAAACAAAGACATGGGGAGGGGTGGCCTGCACGGAGCGGCAGGTGCACCTTCTCTTGCCATCTTACTGAGCAGACTAGATGGACCATACTGGTCTTTATCTGTCGTCATTTACTATGTTACTATATTACATGTCTGATGACATAAATGACTGCTTCTTGGAGCAGCTGGTTCATGAACCAAACAGAGGGGAAGCCATTTAAGACCTAGTCCTTAGTGGAACACCAGATCTAGTGCAAGAGATAAGGGTGTTGGGGCCACTTGGCAATAGTAATCATAGCATGATCGCCTTTGATTTAATTAGTGGAGGATGGATAGTAAGGAAATCCACAGTACTACCTTTTAACTTTCGAAAGAGAGACTATGATAAAATGAGGAAAATAGTTAAGAAAAAACTAAAAGGAGCAGTTGCAAAGGTTAAAGACTTACATCAAGCTTGGGTGTTGTTGAAAAATACTATCTTGGAAGCCCAGACCAGCTGTATTCCACGCTTTAAGAAAAGTGGAAGTCAGTCCAAAAAACTGCCAGCATGGTTTAAAGGTGATGTCAGAGGCTGTTGTTGCCAAAAAAGCATCTTTCAGGAAATGGAAAAAAGAACCAAATGACGAAACCTGGAAACAGCACAAGCACTGGCAAGTCAAATGCAAGGAATTGATAAAGCAGGCAAAGGGAGAATTTGAGAAGAAGCTTGCTGCGGAAGCAAAAACATGAAATAAAGATTTTTTCAAGTACATTCGTAGCAAAAAACCTGTGAGAGAGTCAGTTGGTCCATTAGATGATAGAGGAGTTAAAGGGGCACTAAGAGGCGACAAGGCGATAGCGGAGAGACTGAATGAATTCTTTGCTTCGGTCTTTACTGAGGAAGATGTAGGGATGTTACCCATGACTGAAGTGGTATTTAAAGGTGCGGAAGAATTTAAGGAAATATCGATACATTGGGAAGATGTATTGCAACTATTAGATAAACTGAAGAGTAGCAAATCACCTGGGCCAGATGGTATACATCCAAGGGTGTTGAAAGAACTTAAATATGAGATTGCAGACCTGCTTTAGTAAATCTGTGAACTATCATTAAAATCATCTCTAATACCTGAAGATTGGAGGATCGCCACGAAACACCAATTTTTAAATAGGGTTCCAGGGGTGATCCGGGAAACTACAGACCGGTGAACCTCACATCAATACCGGAAAAAATGGTAGAAACCATCATAAAGAATAAAATTACTCAGCATGTAGATAGTAATGGCCTAATGGGAGACAGCCAACATGGCTTTAGACAAGATCTTGTCTTACTAATCTGTTATGTTGTTCTGAAAGTGTGAATAAACAGGTGGACAAAGGTGAGTCGGTTGATATAGTGTATCTAGACTTTCAGAAAGCCTTTGACAAGGTCCCTCAAAGACTTTTGGCAAAACTAAAGAGTCATGGGATAGGAGGCAGTGTCCTACTGTGGATCAAGAACTGGTTAAAAGATAGAAAGCAGAGGGTTGGGCTAAATGGCCAATTTTCCCAATGGAGAAAGGTGAATAGTGGTATACCCCAGGGATCTGTGCTGGGTCCGCTGCTTTTTGACATATTCATAAATGACCTGGAAAGTGGAACAACGAGTGAGGTTATCAAATTTGCAGATGACACAAAACTATTTAAAGTTGTTAAAACTCAAGAGGATTGTGGAAAATTGCAAGAGGATCTTGATAAATTGGAAGACTGGGCATCAAAATGGCAGATGAAATTTAATGTGGACGAGTGCAAAGTTATGCACCTTGGGAAGAACAACCCAAACTATGGTTACACAATGCAAGGCTCCACATTAGGAACCATCACCCAGGAAAATGATTTAGGCGTCATTGTGGATAACATGTTAAAACCCTTGGCCCAGTGTGCAGTGGCAGCCAAGAGAGCAACTAGAATGCTAGGTATCATAAGGAAAGGAATGGAAAAAAAACACAAGAGATATTATAATGCCTCTATATCGTTCCATGGTGAGACCGCACCTTCAATATTGTGTGCAATTCTGGTCGCCGTATCTTAAAAAGGATATAGCGTTATTAGAAAAGGTTCAGAGAAGAGCCACCAAAATGGTAAAGGGGATGGAAGGATACTCCTATGAAGAAAGGCTAAAAAGGTTAGGGCTCTTTAACCTAGAAAAGAGACGGCTGAGGGGAGATATGATAGAAGTCCATAAATTAATGAACGGAGTGGAACGGGTAAACGTAGATCGATTGTTTACGTTATCATAATATTGAAAGACTAGGGGACATGCAATGAAGCTACAGGGTAAACTATTTAAGACTAATAAAAGAAAATGTTTTTCACTCAACGTGTAATCAAACTCTGGAATTTGTTACTGGAGGATGTAGTAAAGGCTGTTAGTTTAGCTGGGTTTTAAAAATGGTTTGGACAAGTTCCTGGAGGAAAAGTCTATAAACCATTATTAAGAAGGGACCCAGGATATCAATGCTTGACCCAGTACAAGCATTGCGGAACCTGTGTCTTTTTGGGAAACTGCTAGGTGCGTATGACCTAGATTGGCCACTGCTGGAAACAGGATACTGGGCTTGATGGACCCTGGTCTGACCCAATATGGCATATCTTATGTTCTTATCTAAAATGGCAGGACGGGATATGCAAATCTCATACCATAGATGCACCCTTCAAAAATACCCTAATTGGCACGTCCAAGTGCCCAATTCTGAGGCTGTGCAAGTCAGGGATGTCCATATTTCTGAAATGGCCTACACTTGTGCACATATCTGGCCTTACAATCTGTACAGGGCCTGCCTCCATAACTGGTTACGGGGACGTTCATTTTTCAGGATGGAAGTGTTGCGATTTCATAAGGCACTTATATGATTGTGCTTCCCTTCACTACTGCGACTCCCCCTAATTTTTGAACCTTTTGCTTTGGATGTCCCAGATTCAAACTAGACGTCCCTTCTAAAATCCATGTCACATGTGCCACACTGGGGAGCCCATCTAATGTACCTTCAGACACAAGGAATTTTGTAACCAGCAGAAATAAATTTGCACGTGAACCACTTAAAACTAAGAGTGATTTTTAAGACCTTAAAGACATTCCAGAAATGACTAAAGGCCAAGATAGTTATCTATCTGGATCAAGACCAAGTAACAATGTCTTAGATAAACAGAGGTACAGTCCTATGCAACGGAGCAGCAACTGAGTTAGAGCAACTTCACAAAACCTAATCCTAACAGCAGTTTGCCTCCCAATGGAGAAAACACATCTAGCAAATGCTCTTAGTCATCATCTAGAATCTCACATATAACCCTTGAGTGACCAGGTGACAAACAGCATTTTCCTAAGGTGGGCCATGCCTCAGATAGACCTATTTGCATCACCACTCAATTAGAGAAACAACTAATGCTTCAGGAAGTTTGTCAAAGGAGAGACTCACAGCAAATCCTTTACAATTCACTGGGAATATAGTACAGTATGCCTTTCCTTTGATTCTTATAATTTTAAGAACTGTTTATGAGCTGAGACAAAACAGTGGTCTTGTGATTTGTAGCTGTATTGCAAAAGGGGTATTTTTGTGTTCTTAGGCAAAGCTTTTTTTTCTGCTAGTATACTTTTTTTTCTTCTCTTCTAACCTTCAAATTCAAAGAGGTAGGCAAGCTCATTGAAGTCACTGCCCTACTTAGGGCACAAAGAAGTGGGCAAGGATTTAATTGAAGACATTTGCAGTACTGCTATAAAAGCAGATGTGTTAGTGATAAGTGATTTCAACATGCCAGATGTTGATTGGCACATCCCTGCTGTGAAGTCTAGAAGTAAGTAGATCCTGAATTCTCTACAGGGAGAACTATTCTAGCAACTGGTAACAGTCCCCACACCTGAAAGGGCCAAATGGAGAAAGCATTTATTTTTTTTCCTATTTTAAATTTGTATTAGTTTTTTCAGTATAACAGTACCCAAAAATGAACACTTCCACAAGAAGACAATAGCAACAACAACAATAACCCCAACCACCCCCCTCCCGCACCTCCTCGTTCTCCCTCTTCTTTCCAACCATTTCCAAACACACTCCCATTGTGGACCCACCACCTTCCCTCTACCTTTCCAAAGAGCTGTAAGTTTATGCATTGAATATAAGGGAGCCAGCCTTCATTCAAACCCCGAAGGGTTAAGCAGCATGGGTTTGTTCCAATGCGTTGCTATTTCACAGCACACTGCCATGGTACATTGTGTTAGCACCCCCGCCTCTTAAGGGGAACTCTATCCAGGCCGGAATGCAGCAAGTACACTGCCGATTTTCTGAGTAGGAAGAGAGTAAACATATCCTCCAACATATCAATGATAGCAGTCCAATATTTCTGTACCTCGCAACACTCCTACCACATATGTATACTCCCCTTCAATCTGTTCAACATTCTGCTCTGCGGCTAATCATCCACCAGCCTCATCATGCCCATATTACCCCTCTTCTCATGTTACTTCATTGGCTCCCTATCCGTTTCCGCATCCAGTTCAAACTTCTCCTGCTGACCTATAAGTGCATTCACTCTGCAGCTCCTCATTACCTTTCTTCTCATCTCTCCTTACACTCCCCCCCCCCTCGGGAACTCCACTCTTCTGGCAAATCGCTTCTATCTGTGCCCTTCTCTTCTACTGCTAACTCCAGACTTTGCTCCTTTCACCTTGCTGCACCATTCGTCTGGAACAAACTACCTGTGTCTGTGCACCAGGCACCTTCTCTGACCCTTTTCAAGTCCAGGCTGAAAACTCACCTCTTTGCTGCTGCTTTTGGATCTTGACTCACCTGATCTCCTTGTTTCTTTACCTTTCCCCCTTGTTTTATCCCTGTCTACACCTTCTGTGTCTGTCTTGACTAGATTGTAAGCTCTGATGAGCAGGGACTGTCTCTTACATGTTTGTGCAATGCTGTGTATGACTTGTAGTGCTATATAAATGCTCAGTAGTAGTAGTAGTTCCCCGCACTGCCTCCAGCAACTTTCTGATAGTAACATACCCGCCTTATGGAGACGCACCAGCATTAAGCACCATCACAACAGCACTTTATACCCAGTTTGTTCTACCTTTGTTGAAATTGATAACTTAGCAATTTGTTGGGTGACCACCGTCCAGTCGGCCTCCCCCCAGGTCTTTTTCCCATTTTCTCATGTAGGGTCTTTTCCCCGGCTCCCCGGCGATTAAAGTTCTATAGAGGTTTGACAAGAGCCCTTCTTGCCTGTGGTCCTCCCCTCCTATTACTTCAAACCAAGTCTTCTCTCTCTGTAGATCTACCTTTACATCCTTCTGTGAGAGGTAGTGCCTCTGCTGGAGGAACCCATAAAAATCCCTGTTCTCCAAGCCGAACAGGTCCCTCAGTCCCTCAAAAGGCCAGAGTGTCCCCTGGTGATAAATTTGTCTGAACTATCCACGTCCCTTACTCTCCCAAGTCTGAGAAGATGCGGGCCCAGCCCCTCACCAGGCCCAAAACAGGTCAACTGGGGCATCATAACAGAGGCACATTTCCTTCCCAGGAGATCCTGGTGGTATCTACACCAAAGCTCCAGCATATGCCTGAGAAAGGGGTTCTTCTCGCCTAGCACCCGTCCCCCCCACAGCATGGCTGGCAGCGATGTCCCAGATGTCGGGTTGTCCTCTAGTGCCACCTACTGCTTACTGTACTCCCAGAGCCAGGAGTAAACTCCTTTCAGCTTGGCAGTGATGTAATATTTTTTAAAGTTAGGGAGTCCCAGCCAGCCCTCCCCATCGGTTGCTGGAGCTCCATTCTTGCCACTCTCAGGGCCCAACCCTGCCAGACAAAATTACTTTCTGTTGGACTGTGTTCAATACTCTCTCAGGGATCTCTACCAGGAGGGCTTGAAAATGGTATAGGAGTCGTGGCAGCAGCATCATTTTTACAGCTGCCACTCTCCCCATCCATGAGAGATAGCCCTGTCCCATCTATGAAACAAGCTGTCTACCTAACCTATCAATTTCAGATAATTGGTTTCATATAAGTTGGCAGCATGGCTGCCCACCCAGATATCTAGATATTGAATGCTCATTGCTGCCCATTGGAACGGGAATTTAGCCTGTAGGCATTCCTTCTGCTCATCCGATACCATCAGATTGAGAATTTTGGACTTACTGCAATTCAAACAAAATCCAGACAGACAATCTCCCATATTCCCGCAATTCCCATATGATTATCAGTAAAGAGATCTGCGACCACGACACAACCAGAATAATATCATCTACAAACAGGGATATGCGGTAATCTTGGTCCCCCACTTGGATGCCCCACAAGTCCCTTGTCATCCATATTTGCGAGGCTAAAGACTCCAATGCTAGCACAAACAACAGGGGTGACAAGGGGCATCATGCCTCATGCCTCTACTAATCACGAAAAAGGGGGTGTACTCCTCCATTGACTGACACATGCCCGCAGATTGTGATATAGCACCTGAGGCCAACCTAGAAACCCCTCTCCAAATCCTATTTCTCTAGCACCCAAAACACAAAGCCCCGGGACACATGGTCATATGCCTTTTCAGCATTGAGTATGAATAAAAGGGCTGACTCCTCTCCTTGTTGCACCGCCCAGATAAGGTTAAGGTTCTTCCGAACATTATCTGGAGCTTGTTGGCCTAGGATAAATCCAGCCTGATCTTCATGGATTCGTGTGAGTATCACCCTATTTAATCTGTTAGCCAGAATCTTGGTGAGTAATTTTGTATCTAGATTCAAGAGCAAGATGGGGCGGTAAGAAGCACATGCCTGAGGATCTCTCCCCTCTTTAGGAATCAGTGAAATGCCTACCCAATCCATAATGTCTGCCAATTCCCCCCCCTGCCCCCTCCCCCGCAAATGATTAAACAAGCGAGTCATGTGCCTAAGGAGGAGCTCTCCAAACTTCCTATAGAAGCGTGCTGTGAGGCCGTCCAGACCAGGAGCTTTATCGAGCTTAAGTGCCTGGATCACTAGGGTCACTTCTTCCTCTCTGATCTCGCTGTCAAACCCCAGCCTCAACTCCTGCTCCATCTCCTAGTAACAAGGATAGAATGATTTCCATTTAAGGAAAAGTAAAAAAGGTTAGGGCGCCTTCAGTTTGGAGAAGCGACAGCTGAGTACAGATATGATAGAAGTCCATAAAATCATGGATAGAATGGAATTGGTAAATGTAAACTGGTTATTTACTCTTTCAAAAAGTACATAAAAGTTACTTAATAATACAATTAAAACAAATTGTAAAAAAAAAAAATTTCACTGAGCACATAATTCATAGGGGTGTACATTCATTTGAAACCAACATGGTAAATATCAACATTCCTATATCTTTTTAATCTGCAGTGACATACCCCCCCCCCCTTTCTTTTTGTTCTCTATCTCAGTGTCATCATAACCTTATCTGGCCTCCAAGTGGTGCCCTTTGGGTTGGAAGACACTGATCTTCCAGGAGGAGCTATTATATCTCCTGGGGAGAAAGGGGCTGGCTCTGCCAGCCTATCCTTAGCTATCTCTTGTATTTCTGGTAATATTAGTTCCTGTTTCCTGATTGGCTCAAATATTCTTGGCTGGTCATGAGCTCTGTGAAAAACCTTTCCAGGATTTCATAGCTTCTGAATCTATTCACTCCTGCTCTAGAGACTTATTCCAAAGACTTTTCTTGTGCCAGAAATTCTGTACAACCATCTCTAAGTTTCTTATATATGGTTTAACAGAATTTCTGAATGGGCTAATTAGGGAACCAGAATATGGAATAGGCTTGATAAATGTCTCTGATAGTATAATAGTAACTTTGAATTGGACACAAGGATTCAGGATTGTAAATCCAAGAATTAAACAAGGAAAAAATGTTCACAAAGGTTCCAGGATACTTTTCTCAGAACTTACAGGGCTAGGAATATGGCACAAGAAAAGTCTTTGGAATAAGTTTCTAGAGCAGGAGTCAATAGATTCACAAGGCAAAAAATCCAGGAATTGTATTTCAAGGCATTCAAGACCAGACAAACTTTAGTCCACTTAGGAAACAGGAACTATTATTACCAGAAATGCATAACAGAGCTAAGGAGAGGCTGGTTAGAGGAGGTCTTCCTCCTCCCAACTCCCCAAGGTGACATAATAGGTCCCCTTGGAGGACCAGTGCCTTCCAACCCAAGGGATACCAGTTCAAGGCCAAGGACTCCTCCTACTCATGCCTTACCAGTGCTGAAAAATTATCTATTTTAGAAACAATATCAACTCCTTGACCTAGCAGAGCCACTAGAGGTCTCTACACACATAAGTATACCTAGTCCTAACGGACAAAGTTAAACTACAGCAAATCAGAGCGATGGAAGCTTAAAGCTTCAGTAGACCATCTGCACTCAGCCTTTATAAAAGAAAGATGTAACACTGTAGCTTGGTCATCTATCTTTGCTTTCACTTCCCACTACGCTTAGACAATGCTTCAAGAAAAGACAGTACTGTAGATTTGGTCAAGCAGTTTTACTTGCAAAATGATTGAACTCCTCCATTCTACTGAAAGTATTCTTTTACACAGACTCTATACAATAGAAGAGCTGTAAAAAAAACAGTAAAGAGAAGCTAAATAAGTCACCCCGCCTCACATAATCTTTTTGCAATTCTCAGTTTGAGGGCTCCCGCTAATGTAGTTGATTTTCATCCTCTTTGTCGATGGAGAAAGCAAAGTTTCTTTCATGCAATAGGGATTCTCTACAGAAAGCATGTACCCTCTCCTCAGATTTGAATCTTACTGTAGAGAACCTCTCATGAGAGAAAAATGGGTGACTGGTGCTTTAAGCAGGAAGAAAAAAAAAACAGAGCACACAAGTAAAGAGTCCCGAGTGGACAGAGCAGACAATCCTTAAGGCCTAAGCCGAAGTAAACGAAAAGACCAAAACTGAAAAAGGCAAAAGGCAGTGTGGGTATGCTTTAAAAAAGGAAAACCAATTGGTGATAAATCCTCAGTGCAAAAGATATAGGAGCAGATGCAGTAACCTTGATTTGGAGCCTCAGCACAGTTTCCTAACACAAGAGTAAACAAAACCTTTTTCTCCTCAGTACAGTAACCAAATAGTATGCAAATAAGTTGCATGCATAAAGTTTGTGCTAACATGGAAGAGCACGCCAGAAGCATGCACACATAGGTCTGCGCTAGCAGAAACTATATCTTGTGCACAAATGATTGGTACTGGGAAAATTATAGCTGTGCACTTTGGACTGCTGACATAATGCAATTCAGTAATATGCATTCAGCCTTTGAGTCTTTTGGCTAATGCCCTCATTACCATACAATTATAAAGTGGAGCGCTCCGTCTCCTCTGCAGCTACTTGCTCACAGATTACACTTACGCTAAACCCCTTTCTGCATTGTGTGCTTATGTTCGCGCAGAATATTATGCGCGACTGTCATGCTAACCTCTGCGCTGTTACGCACTGCACTACATTGGCTCCATCGGGTCCCAAAGTTCTTCAACTTGAAGTACTTCTTAAGTATTTCTTACCCCAGGCAGCGAACATCATTCTTCTCCTTCTCTGCTGAATAGTCTGCAGTTAAGCTGCAAAGAAACCACAACTGCAAACATCTGGTATCCCAGACAGGCATCACCAGTGGATTGTGCACTTGAAGGCCAGATTACTTCAGCTTTAAATTGAATTGAGAGGACTTGCATAGGAGCAGCTGTGTGGGAATCATCTTGCATGCTCAGAAAATCCTCATGCCCAGAAAAGCCTTCTGGGTTTTTCCGAGCTCTGAGAGATATGACTTGTCTGGGTGCCATCTGATGATATCTCCCACTACTGTGGCTGATTTATTATGCTGCCTACACAGAACCCCCATTCTAGTTTCGCCTAGGTCCACTAGGGGTGCTTTATTGAGCTGCCAATCCCAGGTGTACACAAAAGAAATCTGTATAACTCAGCAATTGGGTCCTGATGGAAAGGGGGAGGCAACATGTCCAAAGGCCTTTATTGAGTAACATCAAAGAAGTACAGAAACTCCATTTCAATCAGAAAAAATGTCCATACTGATATGTGTTTTTAGATGCGAAGGGGAATTTTGGAAGGGACGTCCAAGTGCAATCTGGGACATCCAAGCCAGAATGTCTGAAAACAAAATGCAGGTACATCTAGGTGCAGGCAAGATTTCACAAACATGGATGTGCCAATGTGGGGGCGTCTACATAGACATCCCCAGAACCATATCTCAGAACCTGGATGTGTAGGATAGGTTCGAGTAGTGGGCTAGGAAAAGGGCAGCTAGGATTCAAATCCCAATGCTGCTATCGTTGACATTGTACTGAGTACTGGGGATAATGGGGTTCCTTCTTCTCAATATCCTCTAAATGTTTTTCAACCAAAATGAGCATGTTTCAGATGCCTGTTCATGCTTGGAGCAGGTCTAAACTTAGATGTAATGCCAGACGTCCATGGCATTTCTGAAATCAGACAGGGACATTCAAGTTCCTGGGAACGCCTCTACTAGGCCCTCGTTCAGACTTGGGTATCTCAACGCTGGGTATATCCCCAAAGCCAGTTTCTAAAATGACTCTGGAGACATCTCTGTGCTTTGGACATTTCTATGCACATTTTCAGACATCCAAAGCATGAACAGGGCTTCTAGAACGACCCCCAAAATGTTCACCATTGTGTGTAGAAATCCCCAGTTTAAAAAGACGCACAACAAAAAGATTCGGAAGACTTAAAAGGTTAGTGCTCTTCAGCTTGGTGAAGAGACAACTAAGGTGAGATATTATAGAGATCTATAAAATGAGCAGAGTAGAACAAGCAAATGTGAATTAGTTGTTTACTCTTTCAAAAAAATAGAAAGACTAGGGGTTACACAATGAAGCTTTACAATGTAGCACATTTAAGACTAATCAGAGAATTTTTTTTTTTCACTCAATGCTAAATTAAGTTCTGGAATCTGTTGCCAGAGGATGTAGTAAAAGCTATTAGTGTGTTAAGTGTCATTGAGTCAGTTGTTCTAAACTGTTCGGTCTTCAGTCAGGTGGTTCATTGTACTGACTGGTTTGTTCTTCATGCAGACTATGGTATAAACAGTATTTGTTGCCAGCACCATAATTCAAAGGCATCAATTTTCTTCTTATTAGTGTAGCAAAAGAGTTGGGAAAGTTCCTGGAGGAAAAGTCCATAAACCATTATTAAAGTGTACTGGGAAATCTACAGCTAATCCTTGGGATAAGAGTATGGAATATTGCCTCTGAATGCCTTGGCACTATCTGGATAGTGCTGCGGTGGTCCAGGGGTGGAAGTGGGGCATAGCCGATATTCATCCAGATAGCAGTGAGTTTTAGCATCACTAGCTGGATAAAAATCCACATAACTTAGGAGAACAAAAAAGCTGCTCTAAGTGCTATCTAGATAGTGGCTGAATCTTGCCAAGATCCAGATACTGCTGGTGCTGACTGTTGTATCCAGAGATCCAGTGGCAACCACTAACAAATAATTCCACTGAATATATGGATTTTTTTTTTTAACCTGGACCAGATAGGCAGGGGAGGGGGACGGATAACTCTTTCCCCCTGCTGTTCAACCTCTGTGGAAAGGTCACAGACAACCCACTCTTCAACGTCCAAGGGAGAGATGGAGAACGGCAGAGGAAAGGGAAAAGATAGTCTACGGGGGAGGGGGCCCCACTCAAGAAGATCATCCTTGGGCCTCATACCTCCCCCCCCCCCCTGCCTAGGGGGAGACCTAATCTCTGGGGATGGGTCTTGCAATCTAAAACTGTGACCATTTGGACTTGTTGCCTTTTTAAAGTTCATCTCCAAGCATTCTGGGACTTGTAACTTTGCATTGTGCACTGGTAAGAACAGAATTGACATCCCAGAATGCTTAAAATTAAGACCAGGCAGGCTCCAAGCATCCCTGATGACCTGCAGCTCAGATATATGGAGTTAGTGGAGCCAAAATAAGATTATTAATTTAGCCTAAGAGCCAGAAGAAAACTGCTGCATTAAGACATGATGGGAAATACTTTAGCTGGCGATTAGCATATGCAGTAGAGCTCAGAGAAAGCAAAAAAGTGAGTTGTGCTGCCATAACAGGGATTTGTAAAATGGACTTCTGGATCACATTTGACTTGAAAGACTGGTGACACCATTCCAGGGATTTAATGGTTATTGTATCATGAGATATTTATTTTATTTTTATTTATTTAAAAAGCTTCTATATTGCCTTACTGGCAATAAGTCATCCAAAGCAATTTATATAAAAACAAACAATACAAGCATCAAATACAATACATACACAAACAAAACAAAAAAAGAAGTTGACAAAACAGCAGCAAAACATTCTAATCTCTCCTAAATCCAAGAGACACTATTGCACAGTGACAAAATTTCCCAACTAGATCCAGATTGCTGTACCCTTAAATCCTCTGACTGCCTAGATTAAACAGGAAATAGCTATGTTTTCAAATTCCTCCTGAACATCACATAATCTTGTTCTAACTGCAGGTCCAGAGGCAAAGAGTTCCAAACAAAAGGCACAGCAGTCAAAAATGTCCTTTTCCTAATTTCTACTGTCTTCACCTGCTTCACTGTAGGGATAACAACCTGACTCTGCTGACTGGTTCCGAAAGCAAACCTCATCGGTCACACACAAAGTGCAGCTTTCATCTATGAGCATCCTAACGACTGGCATTAAGGTACAAGAGTTCTCCAAATGGGACAGGTGGTGCATTGCATTCATGATGCCTAAATTGACTCAAACAAGGAGTGAGGGCAGACGAAGAAACTACTCGAGGGATGTCATAGGTAGGTGAACCAGTTTATTCAGAACACCTGACATTTTACATTCTCTTATATTTACATTCTCTTATATATCGCGCTATTCTGCATCAGTGCGGTTTACATTGAACAAACTGAAATTACATTGAACAGGCCATTATAACTTGGATATAACTATTTTACAGGGAACATGGGCTATGGAGGGTTAAGTGGCTTGCCCAAGACCACAAGGAGCACCTGTGGGACTAGAAACCCCAGTCCTTCCGGCCCAAGGTTGCTGTCCTCTAGTGGGATTTGAACCCCCGACCTTCTGGCCTGAAGTACCTTGCCCCAAACACTAGGCCACTCCTCCACTCCAAAATATGACATGGCCATATTTTGGTGACCCCTTTGCGTTAGTCATCCATTCTTATTAAAATATGGTTTTAAAACTGACGTCAGGCACATAAGAAAGTAACAGTGAAAGTAAGGTCGAGTGCAATAACAGCTAAACAATGGCACACCATCAAAAAAAAACAATGCATCACAGCTTGAAGCAAAAGCCACTTTTGATACACTTTGGGCCCGATTCTGGGATGCTGGACGTGCAGCCCCACAAGACGTCCAGGCCAGATTCCCCCTCCGGCTCTCCCTGAACGTCCTGAGCATCAGGATGGGGAAAGCAGAAAGGACTGGGGCAGAGCGAGGGCGGAGCAGGACGTACAGGGCCAATTCAGGTCACAGCCCTGTACATCCTGCCAGGCCCATGGGGACCCGCTGCTTATTCCACCTCAAAGGTGAAATAAGCAGAAAAAATCCTGACGATTGGGCCCGGGGATCCCCGCCACCCGATCCAGGCCACGGCAGGGGGCGGGGAAAAGGGGGGCTGAGGATGCGGGAGTTGGGATGTCAGACCATCCTTGGGCCTGATTCTGGTTACTGTGGGAACGCTTTGTTCCCGCACTCCAGAATTGGGTCCAAATGGGCCATCTTGCTTGGGACTGTCCGGATGGCCTAGAAGTGTCCCTACCACAATCATGATCCACATCCCTGATTTACTGTGGTCCATCCAAGTGGAAGTACCCGAATGAAAATTTGTTTAAGTGGCTTTTGCCAAATAAAATCTTGAAAAACATTTTTTGGGGGGCCCGTTCAGTAAGTAGTTCAGGGGCAAGTGCAGTGCACTGTCATGGGAAAAACCTGGTTTGGATTCTGAGGCCGTATTTCTGGTCCTCAGATGGCTAGCACAGGTGATCTTACAGAGGCAGTATTGATGGGACGTTTTAGTCATTGTTCAATGGCAACAATTAGTAGCCAGACCAGAGATCCACATTAGCCAAATACTTGAGGAAGCCATGAATAATTTGTAAACCTTGTCTGAGAGCTGTAACTGTTATGGCTGGAATAAGCTGTAGGAGGAAAACCCCAGGTGGCTATGAATGAAAGCTTACAACACCAACGCCCAACCAAGACGGAGTCCAGTTGAACTGGAAGTCTAAAGGAGCAGGAAGTCAAACATCAATCATTTTTTGGTGATTGTGCAGTTTTAAGTATTGCTCTAGGAATGCAATACCAGTCATGCAATGGCCCCATTTGATCAATTAGATACAGTATGATCAGCGACACAAAGTTGAGAAAAGCAGGCACTGTGGTAACGACAGTACAATTCAAGAGAGCCCAAATCAACAGGACTCTGCTAAACAAGCTATTTTCATGAGGCATAAAACTCTACAGACTGGTTGCCCACTGGTTGTAGGTTATTCACAGTTTATTCATGCGTGAGAAAATGGATCACCTTTCACATACTGAAGCCCCTTCCCTCCAGTGGCATAACCAGAACTGATTTTTTTTAGAAGGATCCAAGGTTACCATGGGGGGGGGGGGGGAGCGAAGTAGGCACACAGGTCTGAGTCATACTAATTTTATTCTTATTGGCAAATAATGCCTTCATGTGCACCGAAAAATGGATTTCTAAATAAACAGTCTGCAAACGTTGTCATGTATCATGCATGACACTTTAAAGCACTTGCTAAACCAGATATTCATCTATGGAAACAATTCAATTCTATTTAATGATATCTCAAGAGGGAGTCTCCCCTAGCTTAATTTAAACCTGACCATAGACTGCCTGCTATAAATAAATATACAATAAGAATATTGTGTAGAAAGCAAAGAATACATTATAGAAGCATCAGAGCTAACTAATCCTGTACTAAAACAAATATCACTGAATTCTTTATAAGCCCCTTTTCCAGGCAGAGAGCCACATAACGACAATAACACAACAATAATAAGGACACAAGAGTGTAAAGGCTACAGAGAAGCACTAGGGTGTTTCACTTCACCACTCAACCAAAAAACGTTATATTAAAATTCTGAATTCCTCAATAAGAACAGCACAGTGTCAGACACTGTAAAGTAACACAAAAGCCTGTCAAAAGACACTCAGAAACTTACATACCATAAGAGCACAAACGCCCAGGACTTACGCATCAACAATCTCATCTATGAAAAGACAACACTACAAATATTACAGGGGTCCAAGGTCTCTACAAAGAAATTACACACTCATAGAATAATGCGCCTTGGTCACACATGTAAAACACAGACAGTCCCTCAGTCACACATAAAACACAGACCTTCAAAAAATATGAAACAAGGGACCACAAATTAGTAATAGAGATTGTTGTTGTGCTGTTAAGTTGGTGTTGACTCATGCGACCCTCTGGATAGTTGTCCCAAACTCTGTTCGGATATGAAGGCAAAAACTGAAGTGCAAACCTGAAGACGTCAGACTCTCTCTGAGTGCAGTGCAACACTGGAGAAACAGAAACATTTCTGCTTGTTCTAAGCTAAACATAAGCATTACAGAGAGGCCCATTTCTCTGCTGAAATATTCCAATTGATATATTCAAAAATAAAATATCCTTTTCTTATTTATTTATTTATTTACATTCTCTTATATACCGCGCTATTCTGCATCAGTGCGGTTTACATTGAACAAACTGAAATGACATTGAACAGGGCATTATAACTTGGAGATAACTATTTTACAGGGAACATGGGCTGTGGAGGGTTTTCTACCTTTCGTATCTGGATATTCTAAAATCAGATTGGTCCCAGTTTCTCGTTACTGCTCTCTTCCTTCTCTCTTCTTCTATCTCTCGATCCAGGATCCAGCATCCCCCCCTCCCCCCTCCATCTCTCCTGTTCTAGTCCAACATCTCCTCTACCTCCCTTCCCCCTCTCCTATTCCAGCATCTCCTCTCTCTTTTCCTCTCTCTCCTAGTCCACCAACTCCTCACTGTCTCTTCCCTTCTTAGTCCAGCAGCTCCTCTCCTACTCCAACATCTTTCTCCTCTCTCTCTCTCTCTCTGCCCCTTCACTCCCATGATACAGCATTTCCCTCTTCCCCTCCCCTCTCCCTGCAGCCCAGTATCTCCCTAGCCCTCTATCTTCTTCCTTCCTCCCCTCCACCATAGTTCAGCATCCCTCTTCTATTGTCGAGCATCTTTCTGCCTATCCTCCCATGGACTATCATCTTCCCCTATCTCTTCTCCTTCTTCTGCTCCTATTTTCCCCCATAACAGTATCCCCTGACCCACCCACCCAGTGGTTCAGAGGTTTTTCTGTCTTCTTATGCATTTCTTGTCACTGCAGCTTCAGTGTCAGCATGGGTGGAAGACTCGCAGCTCAGCAGACAAGAAAGCAACTAAAGCTACACATGCAGGGCCTTAGCACTAGCGTGCGCTGAGATTCTGTGGGGGCAGGAAGAGTAAGATCTGCCTTTCAGACCTCTCATGCGGTTGTATCAGTAATACATCAGTGCATGGTCAGAGCTGTTCTCAGACTCCTTCCTCCTGGGTCTACATCTGCTGTCTAAGAAATGAGCTTGTATCATCTGGTCTTGGGAGCTGAGCATTCTGTCGCTGAGAAGAGGGGTAGACTTCCTTATCCGTGGACCTGTCACTTCCAGTCAGATATCTGTCAAACTAGATGAGAGTTCAAACTCTGTTGGGCAGAAAGCGTGAATGCAATATCAAGACAAAGCTTCAGCAAGAGAGCAGTTAGATCCAAACTGAGGTCACCAACTAGAAGAGCAAGCCTGGGTACCTAGGCAAGAAAGCATGAACACACAGAGGAACTGAGCTGAAATCATGATGGCAGGAACCAGATGGCAGAGAAAGTATGAAATAGGACCCAGGTAGGCAGCGAAATGGGAAGAGAGGCGGGCAAGGATTCAGATCCTGGTTAACATGAGACTGGAGTTATTTTCTTCTACAGTTTCTGTATAGCAGGTTCTGCCTGAAAAAACAGCACCAGACTCAGGTTGGCTGGCACCATTTGATAGAGTAGCGGCACGGCAGGAGTGACAGGGACTTGCTCCTGTTCATAGAAGACTCACAGGCAACTTGAGCAAGGCATGCAGCAGAATGAGGGGAGGGACATAGGAGAGCCTGGGAAGTCATACCTAAGCCTGAGGAGGGGGAGGAATATATATACTGTACTGCCATTTTTGGGTGGAGTTATTTTTTTGTTGTTTTATGTTTTTTTCCTGTTTAATTTTAAAGATGCAAAATAAACAAATGAATAAAACACCCAAAATGAAATGAAAACATTTTGAGTGGATGCCCTAATAGTTTCACAGCCACTTCCCAATGAGACGTGTGCTCTAGGGAGAGTGGCTTATACACGCTAGAGTAGCCCAGAAGACTCCTGGTTCTTTTTTCTCTCTTTTTGCCAGGGAACATGGCTGTAGCTTGGTTTATGGTTTATAGTTTATTTAAGGCTTAATATACCACTTTTCCAAATACAAAGTGGTTTACAAGTTGAAAACTAATAAATGAGTCTAAAAGGAATGCCACCCTCAAGACAGGGCAATTAAAAAGCATGACGATAGATTAAGAGTAAAGTCAAAGAGACATACTCTGAACAACACGGTCCCCTGCTACTAGACACCCCCAAACATCACCATGAAAAGATAAGAGTTTCCAAAATTTAGGGTAAGATAATTCAGTTTGTAGAGCTGGAGGGAGATTATTTCAAAGAGAAGAAGTGGTGAAATAGAAAGTAGAGGAATGAGTAGACTCCAAACAAGTGAAAGAGGCTGAAAGATGTATAAATCTGCTGTTGTGGATAGGCCTAAGAGAATGTCCAGGGCAATGGGGAATAGTCAGAGAAGTCAGATAAGGAGTACAAGAAATGTGAAGAGCTTTGTAAGCTAAAATAATAATCTTAAATTAAATACTGGGGGGAGGGGGGGAGGGGGGGAGGCGGGAAGGAGGCTAATGGGAAGTCACTGGTATTGCATGAATAGAGGAGAAATATGGTTGAATGAGCCAGAATTCTAAGAGCGGTATTTTGGATCGTATCAAGGCACTGAGGAAGTCCTGAGTAGATAATGGGGTATGTTTACAAAACTGGGCTAAAGGCTGACCCAGGCTAACTGCAACTAGGTCTCAACAAATAGGGGTGACCTACATGGAGTGGTGGGTACACCCCTAAACAAAGGCATGGGGAGAGGTGACCGGCATGGAGTGGCAGGTGCACCTACTCTTGCCGCCTTGCTGGGCAGACTAGATGGACCATACTGGTCTTTATCTGCTGTCATATACTATGTTATTATATATGTTACTATGTTATTCAAATCAGACCTAGTTGCAGATAGCCCAGGTTAACCATTAGCCCGGTTTAATAAGCATACCACAATATTACAGTTACCCAGTCTGGAGGTAATCGTGCATCAGGGTATTTATTTATTTTTATTTAATGCTTTTATATAGTGCACTTTTTAAAATCAGTGCGGTTTACAGAAACCTCTTTGTACAGGGTAGGGAGAGCCTACCTTGCACTTACAATGAACGGGTAGTACAACTTGGATTGGTAACAGGGGAAAGCATATACAGGCTATATACAGGCTATGTACAATGGGAGGGAGTCATTAGGAAGCTATAGCGACATGGCGTGTCGTGAGGGTTATATACAAGGAATGTAGAGTAGGAGTGTCAACTAGTGAATGTAAAGCATGAATTTGTCTTAAGGGCTAAGAAAATAGAATGTAAAACTGAGGTGATTTGTTTTACAAAAGAGAGTTCAGAGTTTATTAATACATCATTTGAAAGTGGACATAAGAGCAGAATCCTCAGACCTTTAAGGAAAAGAAGCAACTTGAGGTCCAGAAGGATACTGAGTGGGACTGAACCAGATGTAATCCTTGTGAGACGGGAATAAAGTACCAAACTCCTTGTCTACATCGAAGTGGATCTGTATCTATTTCAAAAGTTGATTATCAGTTTGGAGTAGAGTAGCTTTAGGTTTAAATTAAATGGATTTAAATCAGAATTTACAGTTGTGGTCAACATTATTGGCACCCTTGCAGTTCAACCCCTTAATGTCCAATATCTCCTAAAAAAAAAAAAAAAGTGGCCAGTGAAATGGCTTTGGACTATATATGCACATCTGACACATAAAAGGATCAAATAAAACAAGACCAATTAAAAAAGGGAAAGTATAAAAACTGGAACATTGCCAGAACATGATTATTCAAAATTCAAAAAAGCTTTAACTCAACCAACTAATTCAATCACACCAAAGGGATCAGGATAATCAATCAACAGCTGTGTGACACGTTCTAGCAAACAAACAAATAATTTAATGTTGTACTCTTTGTTAAGAAGGGCAAAGCTGCTCTAGTCACAAAGTTTCCTTTTTAACCATTTGAGACGATGAAGATCGCCACAACATGCGTGCACACCATACAGTGTAACACACAAATAGAGGGAAAAAGTGACTTAACTTATTTATTTCCATCATATATACTCCTTTATTTAGAAAACAGCACCCACGGTACTGGCTGTGTTGTCTGTACAAACTGTGCTGATCCATCCAGAGGACTACCAAGGTATTTTGGAGCAAAACGTGCTACCTAGTGACAGAAAGCTAGGTCTAGGTCAAAGGTCCTCCATCAGGACAATGACCGAAAATATACATCCAAAAGTAAAAAAGAATGGTTAAAGAGGAAAAAATGGACCGTTTCAAATGGGCCCAGCAATGAGTCCTGATCTCAATCCAAACGAGAACCTCTGGAAAGAGCTGAAATCTGCCATTGATAAAAGGAATCCTGGAAACGTTCATGAGCTGGAACAAATCGCAGTTGAAGAGTGGGAGAAGCTACCAGTAGACAGATGTACGGACCTTATAGATGGCTCCAAGAAACGTTTGGAGGCTGTCATCACTGCCAAGGGTTATGCAACCAAATATTAGTGAAGGGTGCCATTAATCCTGTCCAGGTCATATTTTGTTTTTTGCTCAGAAATTACTATGTCTAAGTTGCACAGACATCTCTTTTTGTTGTATACCGTTGAACATACTATTAAAATATTATGATGGCATATAATTGGAAATATTCCAACTGTTTCTCTAGATATTGTACACAACATACCTAAAATGCAAGGGTATCATTAATGTTAACCACAACTGTAAATGAACATTAAATCATCAGAAGATTCTGCACAGATAAAAGTAAAACTGTAAAAAGGAAACTCTCTCTCTCAGTTTAGCTGCATAAAAGTGATTATATCATAATGTAACAGCTCTATTTTTGTTCAAATATGAGAATTCAAGAAAATCACCCAAAAGCATGACCAGGGAAGTTCTTAAGAAAAAAAAAGCATGACATGAAAGTATTTATTACCCTGAAGATCCTGCATTTTTAGACATGCTTCCTTCAGTATGTTCAAAGCAGGAGCCGTTCTCAGTATGCAGTTCATTTGGGCAACCAAACCTCGCATTTCTTTGATGTACTGTTTGCATTTTCTCTGCATGCCTGCCTTACACATAGGTACAGGAATCTCATTAAAATATCCACAAATGGGGTTTTTCTTATAGCCTGTTGCACTGACAATTTCCTTAACATATCTCAGAATTCAAAGGAGCTTAAATTCAGAATCTAATTGATTCTCCAGAACTGCAGGAATATCTTCTGCAGCTCAGTTTTCAATTTCCTTTCTATTTCTCTCCATGTCCTCGGCATTTAGAGCCAAACTCCTCCTTATTGCCCAGTTCTACTCTATCCCCTTGGATAACGTGACCATCTTTTCTAAGTTCAAATATGGGACACTCAATCAAGCCGGGGAGGGGGCGTTCAAAGTTAAGGAAAATAAAAAAATATGTTTAATTACAATTTTAATTTAGCCCAAAATTTTAATCAGTAGGCTAGGTTTATAACTTTATTTACAAATGTGCCAATCAGGCCTACTTGTACTTCCCTACTGAGTGAATTTTCTTCAAAACAGCAACATTTCCACTAAGATAATTTACAGATTCTGGGTAAATCAACTCAAAATTGTACTTTACATTCATTAGACATTTGAGAGTCTCTACATGCAGTTGGGTTTTCTCTGTAAAGCACCCTGTTCATGATGGAAAGACACCTTTCAGTTGGAGCATTGGAACCTGGCAAACATTAAAAAATTCAACCAGTTTTCATATATTTGTATATGATATCTCATTATTTTTGAGGTGTCCAAACACCTCCTTCCATTTTTTGTCAACTGTCGTGTCTGTTTTTTTCCATTCTTGAACTTTTTCTTCAGAAATGAATGACTTAAGAGAACTCAAACAGTTCAGTATCATTTATTACTGACTCTAGGCCGGATCTTATAGATGTGGAAGCACAATCCAATGTGTCCGTCCAGGCCCCTGTGCTTCCAATTGGTATCGGGATGCCCAGAGGTACACCCGATTCTGATCCCACGGGGGCTAGATGTGCCCTGAGGGATCAGAATCGGGTCTAGGGCTTGTATGTGCACACCAGGACCCGATTGACCTATATGCACAGCCACCTGCCCGGCTACCTCAGTGAGGCCCCTGAATGGAGCCATGGTGTTCCATTTCCATGGCACCATGGCTCCTGAATGGAGCCACAATCATCGTTCACTGACCACAATCTTCTTTCTCCATAGCCCGATTCCCAATCTGGCTTTCCATGGTCCGGGTCAGGCTGCGGGGAACCCCCTGCAACCTTTACCTTTCTGCCACTGCCTGGGACTGCTGTTCCCCAATGTTCAGGGGGACTTATTCCATCTCCAAGGTGGAATAAATCCCCCGACCAGTTTGCTGACCCCAGACATACAGAGCCGACCTCAGAATCGTCCCTGTATGTAATGGGTCATGAACCGCCCATGTCCCGCCCTTGCTCCGCCTCCGGAACGCCTCCTCCTGCCCCCATCTAAGCTTCAACATACAAACACGTTGTTTGTATGGGGAGGCTTTTGATGGGGCCAGCAGGGGGGCGAATAATGGGGATGGACGTCTCAAAGGGACATCCATCCCTGCTATTCATGGGATAGAATAGACCCCAAAATGTATTCTAAAGACAACTCTAGCTCATACCACTCTGGTCGTTTTTGAAGGAGAGTCCACTATTTTTATTTTATTTATTTAGACAGTTTTGTATACGACCTTATTCTTCAATCAAAGTGGTCACAACACAATTGGGGGATACATTTAACATGAGGGGATATGAGACACATACACTAATACTTACAGGGAACATGGGCAATAGAGGGTTAAATGGTTTGCCCAAGACCACAAGGAGCACCTTCCGGCCCAAGGTTGCTGCCCTCTAGTGGGATTTGAACCACCGAACTTCTGGCCTGTGGTACCTTGCCCCAACCACTAGGCCACTCCTTCCTTGTTACTCAATCTCCTGGAAGCGAGTGGTCCATAACAAGCACCCTAGGCTAAGAGTCTACACAGATGACAGAATCAACTAAATCAGCTGACCACTGACTGTGAAACTGATATTGGCCCCAGGTTCATAGGGGCTAGCTCTGTGGGTGCTTAAACACCCCCCCCCCCCAATATTTCCTCCTGTAGATCTGTATATCTGTAGCAAAAAAAACACCAGACTCCAGAGCTGCAGGACAAGGGAGAAAGGAAGGCTTCTGTATTCTAGCTACTGATTCCACTTTCCTCTGCTCCCTATCGGCTCGCTGTGTCTGCTGCAACCTAGTGGCCGGCTTTGTCCGACTGAAGGTTGCCTGGGCACTGGGGAGGAAGAAGAGACAGATTTGTGCTGAGGACTCAGGAGTTTAGAATTGCCAACCATCTAAATTATTTTGGGATTCTACAACTTTGTAAAGTAGCTATCTGAGGGTGGTGGGGGAGGAGTCAAGGTGGCAGCACTCAGGCTCAGTGGCTGCTTAAAAATTATGGGGAAGAAGCAGAAAGTTAAAGGTGGAGTGAAGCCCTTATCATCCTCCCTTACCTCTTCACTGTTGCTTGCTTCTCTTTCAGGCCCTTTGGACTGATGTTTGTTCAGCCTCCATGGTGTCCTCGAGTGCGGGGGAAAGTGTCCTGGCTGTGGAGCATTTGGGGCTGGAGAGCTCAACATCTGCCTCGGGTTGGTCAGCATACTCCCCCGAAGCACAGAGGTCGCCGAAGATTCCCTGCACAACTTTATTGCTCACCGCTGGTCTGCAACAGGCCTCCCCCTCGACAAGGAGTGGTTTGGCTAGTTTGGAAGGGCTAGACCTCAGTTCGGGCAATGTGGTGGCCCCGCACACCCCAGTATAGCAGCAGCAGCAACATCATGGTGAAGTGGCTTCGGCTTCTCCAGTTTGGCGGCATGAGGTCCTGCCAGGAGCAGCGACGGGACAGACGGTGTTCGGATGAAAGGAAATCCTACAGCTGTTGTTGGTCTGGTATCTTTTGCTTTAATGCACCTGACAAATTTCACTCTTGAATCTATTTGGACGGCGATTGTGTCATTGGGAGAGACATTGGTTTCTCAGTTTTCATCTATCTCTGCAACAGTCCATCAAAATTCTGGAGCAATTCAACTAAATGCTAATAAGATTTCTGCTTTACAAATTGATTGTACTAATATGCAAACAAGAATTAATGCATTGGAATCACAATTAAAAGTGTGTTTGAAGAATGTATCCACTTTGAGTATTGAGCTTGAGAAATTGGAGAACTTATCTTATGCTTGCAATCTACGATTGATTAACTTTCCTTGGGCTCATTCTGTCCTTGGCATGACATGATTAAAATGTGTTTGTTGGAAATTTTGGGTGTACCTGTGGAGTCTCGTCCTCCTGTGGTGAAATTGTTTTATCTTCTTCCCGGGAGAAAGAGCCCATCTAATGTTACTGTGGGGACTCAACAAGCTGATAGTTTGGACATTTCAGCAGTCCTGGAAAGTTCACAGGATGAGGCTGTTACGCCTTCAACACTGATAGTCAATTTTGCCCTACAGTCAGATAGAGAATGGATGCTTAGAATGTCTTTTTCGTAAAGGACACCTTATGTTTAAAGGGCTATCTGTTCATAAATATACGGATTTGTCTAGGGATACGCAGTGGAGGTGGAGGGATTTTCTTCTATTACAACTGAGGGTCCAGCAGCTGGGGGCGCTCTTTTTTCTTAAACATCCATGCAAATATTTGGTAAAATATCAGTCTGTTTCTTATATTTTTTTGAGCCCTCCCAACTGCTGGCCTTCATAAATATTTGTGGTCTTGAAGCTGCAATTGATATCTCAGCGGAAGATCTGTGTAGATAAATGTGAGGTTATCAAATTTGCAGATGACACAAAACTATTTAAAGTTGTTAAAACCCAAGAGGATTGTGAAAAATTGCAAGAGGATCTTGATAAATTGGAAGACTGGGCATCAAAATGGCAGATGAAATTTAATGTGGACAAGTGCAAGGTTATGCACCTAGGGAAGAACAACCCAAACTATGGTTACACGATGCAAGGTTCCACATTAGGAACCACCACCCAGGAAAAAGATTTAGGCGTCATTGTGGATACCATGTTAAAACCCTCGGCCCAGTGTGCAGCAGCGGCCAAGAGAGCAAATAGAATGCTAGGTATGATAAGGAAAGGAATGGAAAATAAAACAAAAGATATTATAATGCCTCTATATCGTTCCATGGTGAGACCGCACCTTGAATATTGTGTGCAATTCTGGTCGCCGTATCTTAAAAAGGATATAGCGATTTTAGAAAAGGTACAGAGAAGAGTCACCAAAATGGTAAAGGGGATGGAAGGATACTCCTATGAAGAAAGGCTAAAAAGGTTAGGGCTCTTTAACCTGGAAAAGAGACGGCTGAGGGGAGATATGATAGAAGTCTATAAATTAATGAACGGAGTGGAACGGGTAAATGTAGATCGATTGTTTACCTTATCAGAATATAGAAAGACTAGGGGACATGCAATGAAGCTACAGGGTAAACTATTTAAGACTAATAAAAGAAAATATTTTTTCACTCAACGTGTAATCAAACTCTGGAATTTGTTACCGGAGGATGTAGTAAAGGCTGTTAGTGTAGCTGGGTTTAAAAAAGGTGTGGACAAGGTCCTGGAGGAAAGGTCCATAAACCATTATTAAGAAGTGACCGAAGATATCAATGCTTGACCCAGTACAAGCATTGTGGAACTTGTGTCTCTTGGGGAAACTGCTAGGTACATGTGACCTAGATTGGCCACTGTTGGAAACAGAATACTGGGCTTGATGGACCTTGGTCTGACCCAGTATGGCATATCTTATCTTATCTAAATGTTTCGCAGGTCATTGCTTGGTCTGCAACTGTTGCTTGTATGGTGGTGTAAACTTCTTTTCTTATCTCCTTTCCCCTCTTACCTTATTGTGAGCTTGTTGAGCAATTGCTGTGCATTTAGTTATTACTGGGGAAATTTTTCTTTCTGTATTTGCTAGTGGTTGCTTATTTTCTTTTCAGGAATTGTAAAAAATACTTGATTGTAATTGTATAATTTTCATAAATATAAAATATAAAAAAGTAGCTGTCTTAGTCAGAATGATGTCTCAATTGTCTGGGTATTTTTTAGTGTTTAGCTCTACAGCTCACCAGTGCTCCTCCCTCACTGTGCAGAGTAAGTGGTCGGTTCCAGCCAATGGAAAGGCTGCACTAGTCATAGGAAGGGTGGGCTGATTTTCTGCACAGGGTCTGGGAGAAAGTCATTGGAATAAGTGGGTTTCTTGGTAGGGGTAAGTGGGGTTGCTGAGAAAGGGTATTAATGTACGAGGAATGGGATAAAGTGTGAGGAGGCTATTGCAGGCTGAGAAAAATAACCGATAGCAAAAGGAAGAACTGGGGGCATTGAAATAGAGGAGTGCAGAAGCAGCACAGCAGCAGCAGCAGACAGTCAGATTCAGAATCTGTCTGTCTGAAAAGTGCCTAGTGTGCATGTGTGTAGCTGGTTTGAGAGGTGGGGGAGATGGATGAATTAATGTGCATGTGTGTGTGACTGAAGTACGACAGAGTGCATGCATGTGTATATGTTTCTGTGTCTCTGATGGAAATAGTCTCATATAAATAGAGTTTCCCTTTGAAAATTCCAGCTGGAGTGAGAAGTCCACTGGCACAAATATGGAGGTGTGTAGGAATGAAACACGTGTTTTCAAATAGGGGACATTTAGGCATCCTGACTGAAGTAATACAATTCCAGGGACTAACCCTTAAAATACGGGACTGTCTGGTATAATATGGGACAGTTGGTCACTTTACCTCAGATTCTCTCTTCATTGATCTTCTTTGTCTGCATTTTTAGGGAGAGAGGTAAGAGCTTGAATGTGTGTATACCCCGCCAGCAAGAGCTGATCAAGCCTCTTCTCTCTCCTTTCCATTTGCAGGTGTTAATAAGCATGCTCATAGAATTTAATCAGGAAGGTCTGATTACTATTTATGATAATATTCATGAGCTAGATTCATTTGTTTACAAAACATTTTAAGAAAATTTTAAAATCTTATTTAAATGAGAAAAATCTGATTTTTTTTATTTAAATCAAGGATTTTTATCTACCCTGGTTTAAAGTTAAGACGGCTTACTGCCAGGTGTGGGGACTTATTTCAGACGTTCCTGGTCTAAAGAGAGGTTTTGGGAGCCTAATACTAGCCAAGGCTATGGAAATCAGCATAGAAATAACATAAAATAAATAATATAAATATAGGGAAAATCCCAATGGGGAGTGGCTTTGAAGGCTACCAATTTGGGGGGTGGGGGGGAGTGTGAAAGAAAACCCCAGAGTTGTAGATGTCAATAGTCTGTGAACCTTTTGAACTATCTTGGATTTTGGATTTTGTATGAATATTACTGGAAGAAACAGCATACAAAGAGCGATGTGTAAGTATTAATAAAACAAACATAAAGCATCTATAAGGCCTCAGGGCAGCTATGCATGCCCTGACACAAGGTGTATTGGACCTACGGGCCTGTATCTCTGCCCTGATGCCACCCACCCCTGGAGGGAGGGGCCTAGGTAGAGGGGAAGCAAATGTGAATGTGGTCCATTGTCCCAATGTTGTATTTCCTTACCATTCCTGTAGACATATCCCAGTCCCCTCTTGTTCAGTTGTCTGTCTTGACTAGACTGTAAGCTCTTATAAGCAGGGACTGCCTCTTACATGTCCCTGCACAGTGCTGCGTATGCCTTGTAGTGCTATACAAATAGTTTATTTATTTACATTCTCTTATATACTGCGCTATTCTGCATCAGTGCAGTTTACATTGAACAAACTGAAATTACATTGAACAGGGCATTATAACTTGGCGATAACTATTTTACAGGGAACATGGGCTATGGAGGGTTAAGTGGCTTGCCCAAGACCACAAGGAGCACCTGTGGGACTAGAAACCCCAGTCCTTCTGGCCCAAGGTGGCTGTCCTCTAGTGGGATTTGAACCCCCGACCTTCCGGCCTGAAGTACCTTGCCCCAACCACTAGGCCACTCCTCCACTCCACACCTGCCATTTGCACAGTGCACTGCGCTCCTTGTAATGTTCTAGAAACTAGTAGTAGTAATAATAGAATTTATTATGCCATCTCCCAAATTAATTACACAGTATGGAAGTAATTTTATAAGGAGCCATGCAGGTTGCACACTGTCAATCACATATTTTCCATGAATTACACAGTCGCCGTTCTATAAATACGCATGTCAGGCCAACAGCTTGTACTTTCACTGTGGGCGTGCAAAGGGGCAGAGCAGAGATGCAGCACAAATCTACATGCACAAAGTCATAATTTTATAACCTTTGTACGATTCTTAGAAATCTAGGTGCGGCCTATACATCAGCTCTAGGGTTGGCGTGACTGATTGCACCTAGATAGGAGTGGAGGAGTGGCCTAGTGGTTGGGGCACAGTACTGTACGGCACTGCAACATCTCCTGCTTACATTGACAGCTACCCTGCTACCTCTGAGCCTGAGGGGGCACTCCAGAGAACAGGCAGGCGGTGGAGAGATCGGGGCCTTCCTCTCTGTGCAATCCTTGGCTCTTGACTCTGACTCTTGCTCAGCTGACTTTCGCTTCAACACGCGATCGGTGAGTCCGGGGGGTAGTGCTGCCGGGACTGGGGAGGCACATGGAGGCTGGCAATTTGTCCACATTCCTGCCCTTGCCCATAGGAGGAGCAGCACCAGCCACTATTGGGACCATCAGCTGTTCAGTAACACAACGAAAACCGAGGCGATATCCGATAACCGAGACAACATCTCAGTCAGAAAAGACGTCGAAAACCGAAACGTACGAAAACCGGGGCCAACGAAAACCGAGGTTTGACTGTATAAGAGAATGTAAATAAATAAAATAAATAGATTTGCTGCACATATCCCATCACCTATGCCCCTATCTTTATCATGTTAATTCAGCGCACACTTGACTTTATAAAATAGGTACAACAGATGCACAACAAATTTAGCATTAACTAGGTGTTACTTTATACAATTATTCTCCACGAGGGAAATTTTAGAATAGCTCACCTAACTTGTGCAACAGAGAAGCACATAGGTTACACCAGCACCGTACCTAGCCCTGTGCGTGCAGCCGCACAGGGCGCAAAGATTTAGGGGATGCATTTCGGCTGCCTGCTGTTGCCCTGCCGCAGCCACTTTTTGTTCTCTCAGCGGCGGCGGCGGCACCAGCAACAGCTGAGCAGACCTAAAATTTAAAAAAAAAAAAAAAAAAAAAAAAATCACACCGGTCTTTCTGTAGGTCTGGTTCCTCACTCCTCCAATGCGATGTCAGAGCAGGGAAGGATCAGATCTGTTTTAAGCATGGAGTCAAAAGACCCGTGTGGTTTTTTTTAGGGGGGGGGGGGTCTTTTTATTTTAAAATTAGGTCTGCGCTGCTGCTGCTGGTGCCACTGGAGAGAACAGGAGGGGGGCAGCAGGGCAAGAGCAGGCAGCGGCTGGACAGATCCACAGAGGTATGGGGGGGAGCATGCTCGATGTGCAAGTCACACAGGGCGCAATTTTGGCTCTGTACAGCCCTGGGTTACACCAATTTTTTTAGGGATACTATGTGCATACTTTCCCTTTGAAAATTACCCCACAGAAATTGCATGCACATATTTTAAGTGCTCATTGGCACTTACACATTTCCTGTTCCATTTTACATACATATGCATGCAGTTTATAAAGTATGCACCTAAATCCAAACTTCACCCTGATCCCAGACCTCAGAATGCCTCCACTTAGGTTGAATAAACTTATGCATATAAGCAGGGCCTGTACAAGGACTGGAGGCATCCTAGGTGGGCCCTCCATCCTGCCACCCCCCACTCCCATTGTTGCCACGCCTCTCCGGGGTGCTTCAGAGGATCAGCGGTCTAGGTGACCACGTAGTTTGCCTAATGGTAGTACCAGGCCCTGCATATAAAGGTGCATATACTTGGGGAACTGTATATGTTGCAGGGTTCCAAAATGTTCCTCTATCATTGGACTGAGGTAATTTCCGGAAGCTCCCTGCTCTTAGGCTGAGCCGAGTAATAAAGTGAAGCAATGTAGGATGGGCCAAAGTGTCTGTCATAGCTAAAGGGAGTTCCCATTCTGTATTTTGGAGGGAGCTATAAAAGGCCTGTTAATCTGGGCTTGTGTCAGTATTGGTTGAGTGAGCTCTTGTAGGCAGGAAGCTCAAGTAGAGTTGCCAGCCAGAGAGTATTTGGCTAGCCAAGCTGTTTTTCAGGACAGGAAGCTAGCAGCTGGTAGAACAGGAAACCAGCAATTGTAAATGATACGTGTCTGCAAGACGCTAGACTGAGGGGTGGCTCTATCTGTGAAAACCTGGTTTGCTACCTCCCACTCCCTTCCAACTTTCAACCTCTATTCCCCACCATTGCCACTGCCAACTACTCTGGGGGACCTGTGTCAGAAAACAAAACATAAAAGGAAGTGCAGAGACTTCAAGACCATGTACATACTGAAGGCTCCACCGCATCCTGTCCCCTTCAACGCAAGGGAGGAGCATGGGCAGCAGTAAGTCTTGGGTTTTTCTCTTTCAAAATATTGTCAACCCTAGGCTCAAGGCTTCTGAGATGCAATAGGGAATTGCCTTCTTCATGGCTAGTCTTTGATTTTTAAATTAAAGACTGTTTTAGGGTTAAATGTGGAAGTTGAGTGGTTTACTCTGGCTGTCTGACCAAGAGTTCTGATTGGTGGGGAAATTGATGACGTGATCTATATATCTATATATATATCTATATATATATATATATATATATATATATATATCTATATATATATCTATATATATATAAAACGCCACTGCCATTTTCTGAAGTGAGAAGTGAAAGTGAAGTTTGGCCCACTGAAAATATGTTTGGCAGCAAAAAGTGCGACAGAGAAGTAACGTATTGATTTTCCCTCATGCCGAACTTGGCATTTTGCTAATTGTTGTATGGTTCGAAACATGGTGCTATGTCGGATGTTTTATTGACATGGAAGATGTTTAAGGATATGGACTTGCTGTAGCTTTAAAATGTTGGCTTCTAAGTTTTTGTGATAATATTTATATAATAAAATAGACCTGATATTGGATGCTGGCTCAGATTACTGATGACTGCATTGTGAGCGTCCGATAAAAACATTTTGACGACTTTTTCTGTAAGGGGGTTTAATCTCTATATTTTGTGAGTGCACTTTATAACACAACATACAAAAAAAATTATTTTCAAATTCTGTGTCACATGAGAATAGCAACACAAATTCCCTCCATTGCCAGACACTGCGCACGAGACTCTGCAAGTACTCAGAAGCTTACCATACCATACTATGCTATACCCTGCCACACCAGCACCACTCCAAGAACTCAAACTGCATCAACCTTATCTATGAAAGGTCGGCACTGCAAATATTCTCCAACACCGGTATACCTCCATTCGGGAAACGAAAATAAGTGAGCTCCTATGGATTCCTACACATAGGGGATAGAAGTATGTTTACTGAACAGCGGTAGCGGCTTCCGTGTGATATCGGAGCTGCGGCCCCATTGATTTCAATGCGGCCGCAGCTCTGATATCGCACAGAAGACGCTACCGCTGTTTAGTAAACATACTCCATAGTCTACATATTAAGACTACCCCTACCCCCAACTCTGTTACACATATAAAAAGCAGACCATCACTTAATAAAGAATTAGAAACAAACAAGTAGAAGAAAATTTAAATTGGAAACCCAAGAAAACAGACTCTGAGCAATGGAACACTGAAGAAAAAAAGAAATACATTCCCCCCCCCCCCCCCCATGGCTTCAAATACAAAAATGCACATTTTCAACTAACATATTTCATTTGAAAACGTTTAAAATAATTTTTCGTACCTTTGCCTGATCATTTTATTTTCTAACTGGGTTGGGTTGATCCTGGCCTCTCTTTACCGCTGTTTTCCAGGATCTCATTTTCAGTCTGTTCCTCCACTCTCGCTGTCTTCTTCCCACCACTCCTACACCTGGCTCTGGCATTCATCTTTTTCTGACTTTTTATCTAGCTATAGCTAGATTTTATTCCTCCTGCTCCCCCACTCCAGTCCTCAGCCACTCTTTTCACCGGTCACCTGCTTACAGCTTTTAATTCTACGCTTACCTCCCTAGTCCTCCCAGTCCAAATCTGTCACTCATTCCTCTGCCAGCAGCCTATTCTCCCTCTGCCTTTCCCATTACCCCCAGCATCCATTCTTGTACCCCTCCATCTCCCCCTTCCCCTGCATATGGCAGTCTCTCCTCCCCTCCCCTCCCGAACAGTATCGGTCTTCCACTTTCTTCTATCCAGTACGGGCCCCCTTCTCCCACTGCCAAACCTTAGTATCTGCCAGCGTCAGCCCCTTCTCCCATTTCCAGCTCTCTTCTCCCAACTCCAATATCTGCCAGCATCTCATTTACTGTGTCATCCCCAAGCATCAGACCCTTCTAACATGATTCCCCTTTCTCCCAAGCCACTATCTGCCAGTACCAACTTTGTTTCTTCCCCCCCCCAAACCAGTATCTCCCCACTTTCTTCCTATTCCCCCTCCCACTCTCTGTGTCAACACACCCCTCTGTCTTCCTCTACCCCTCCATGTTCTAGCATCTCCTCCTCTCTCTTCCCTACCCCCCACTGATCCACCATATCCCCCTTCTCTCTTTCCTACCCCCACACCCTGATCCAGCATCTCCCCTAACTCTTCCCTCCACCCTTACATGATGCCGCATCTCTCCTTCTCTCCTCCTCTCCAAGTAATCCACCATCTTCTTGCTCTCTCTTCTCACCCTATGGTTCTCTCTCTCCTCTTTCCCCCTCCAGAATCTCCCCCCTGCTCCCTGCCCCCATGTGATTCAGAATCTCCCTTAGCTCTCCCCAGTGTCCCACATTGGCCCCACTTTAACCTCCCCCCTTCCCCTCCATTCCAGTACCACGATCTCTAACATGCCATGGTTCCCGCACCTTACAGAGACAGAGCCGCAGCTGCAATAGAAATAATGAAAAAAACCCTCACCCCCTCCTCTGATCCAGCAGCATCCTGCCACGGCTGCAATAGCAAGAACAACAATACATTTAAAAAAACAGGTACACAGAAGCTGTGGAGCCTTTTGGCTTAGTGCTATTGAACTTCTGCAGTTGAGTCCCGCCTCTAAAAGGAAATTACACCAGAGGGGGTGGGACACAGCAGCAGAGGTTCAATAGCGCAGGCTGGAAGGATCCGCAGCAGCTGCACACTTTTTTTATTATTGCTATTGCAGCTGCGGCTCTATAAGGTACAGGAGGAGCTGCGGCTGGATTGGAGACGGAATGAAGAAATAAAACTATGGGTGGCAGTAGGTGGGTGGGTGGCAGTAGGTGGGTGGTGCCGCTGCTCAACTGACACCATGCCCATGTGGCCAAGTCACTGTGCTGTGCCATGCCATCCTCCCGAGGCTGCCACCCTGTGTAAATGCATGGTTTGCACAGTGGATCGCGCCAACCACGCATGTTCACATAATAAAGTCAAATAAAGAAACAGCAAGGGTCTCAGAACTATGATGGATCTGAAAATCAAACCGAAAAGGACCTTTAATCAAATATGCTTTAATCAAATATGTATCGTATCCAAATGCTTGTCCCGTGTTACGTAATCATTGACTAATCAAAATGTAAAACTGAAATCTCAATGTACCGTACAATACATTATGATTCTGTAAAGTAAACCGCTGCTGATCGTAGGAAGCAGCGGTATACAAGTGTTTACTAAATAAATAAAATAAATAAATAAAAGAGCATCACGCAGATATATGACAATCTATTGTATACTTTTTGACAAATCGATTGCATATACAATTACTTTTCGGGGCTCTTTTACTAAAGTGTGTTAGGGTTTTGCAGGGGTGGATCTACTGTGAAACTAATGAAACTTAAGCTTCAGGACCCCTAATCCTGGAGGGGCCCCAGAAGTGACTTTACTTCACTTTGCTTAAAAATGTGGAATCTACTGTATGAGAAGGGGTTTATAAAAAAATAATACTATAAATAGTGTAATTCAATACAAAATAATAGTTTAAATAAAAGTTAAAAGGTTACTAAAGTATCAGGTAGGCTAGCTGTAAACGAAAAATAATTGTGGAGCAACCCCCATTGAAGAAAGAAACAGTGGTTACCCAGACCTTGTTGCTGGTTGCAAGGAGCATCCATAACAGTTCAAGCTTTCAGGGGTATGGCCAGCACGCTCCCGATGCACGGATGAGTAGCCTCATAGACGGCGCTATTACCGTGGGTGCACTTACCTCCACCTGAAGTATCATTAGGTGAATCCATGTTAAACAACAACATTAGCAGTTAGCAGCACCTGCAATGTGCTGACTACGCCCACTTGTCACCCTAACGCGCAATTGGCAAGACGAGAAACAGCGCGTTAGCTACCACGCCCTGCGGTAACGATTGCCGCAGTCCTGAGCGTGCAGTTAACACGCACTAAATTGCGATTAAATGCATAGGGCTCCTTAGCCGTTATCCAGCCGCCTGCTCTCACCCCGGCGGCTGCTTGCTTGCGTCAGTGTCTGAGCGGTGTCTCCTTTAAGAGGCTCGGTGGGCGGGGCCGGGGGCAGGTCGTCGTTTCCCTCCTTCTCGGAGAAGAGGAATTTAATCTAGTCTGCGCTGTCTCTGAGCGCGTCTAAACCTCGGTTAACGGATCGCTTCAGCAGCAATCATGGGAGTGGAAGGCTGTACCAAGTGCATCAAATACATGCTCTTTGTCTTTAACTTCGTATTCTGGGTGAGTGTCCGTTGCCCATCGCAGGGGGGAAATGGAAGGATCGGTGTTTGTGGTGTCTGATTTCTGGGTGAGCTGGTGGGCGAGAGATAGACGTGGAGATTCCCCACCCCGGAAAGCATAGCGGAGTCTGGTGATGCGTTTGTGTGGCCGAAGGAAAGGAAATCCAGATTTATTGCATGCCTCCTCGGGGGAGAAGAGGGAGGGAAGATCCTCCGTGGGGTTATCTGGGAAGAAAATGGTTGCGGAGGAAGGAGCAGGGTTCTCGGGAAGCCGTGATCGAACCCCCCCCCCCCTTTTTTTTTTTTTTTTTTTTCTCTTTTTTTTTTTTCGGTCTCCTCCTCCTTCTTCTCTGCCTTCTTGGGAACTCCCAGCTCCTGGGCAGGCGGCGGTGCTTGGGTTCTGCTGCCTCGCCTAAAAGAGGAAGGGGCATTTTCCCAAAGTTAGGCAACCACCTGTAAGCAGAATCTCCGAGCCCGCTGCCTCTTTCCTCTCTCCTCTCTCTCTGCACGATCTCATCTTCTGGGTCTGCAAAGCGGGAGAGCTGCCCAGCATATGAAAGTAACGTGTGAAACAAATAAAAAAAAAAAAAATCCGTGCAATACAAGGGGGCCCTCCAAATCTGCAGCGCATGTAATCGGGTCACAAATGGGGGCTGCTTTTGATTTAGATTCTTTTTTTTTTGTTTTATTTTCTCATGTCCATGCTTGTTGCTCTCGTCGCTGTTCAGGAATCTATTTTTTATATAATTTTTTTGTACGGGGGAGAGGCGGATTTTTTTCAAGCATAACGGGGACTGACACAGTTGCAAACCCAGAAAGAGAAAATAGTGTTGGGTTTCTGGAAGGTGGGCTGCTCGGTGGAGCCAAGCTCTTCAGCTGTCCCCAAGCTTATAGCATGTGAAAAGGGGTTGTACAGTACAGACATGTGACTTTTCAATATTGTGTCTCGGTTGCAGAGAGCAGCTGAGGTTGGGGACTGCTTCAAGACTTCGCAAATTGCGGTGTGTTTGATACATTCACAGCTTCTTTCTCCAGCGCTCCCCTCCTGTTCGGTATTTTGCAGGGACCACGCCCCACATATAAGTCTCTTGCCCTCTTTGTAGGATGAGGTTTTCCTCCAAAAAAAAAATTAACATTAGAGCGAAAAGCTTTATTTTTTTTTAACTATTGATGAGACAGTATAGGCTCGATGGATTTGGTCCAGCATGATGCTTGGTTTTTAAAACTTGATTAGATAAAACTATGCCTCAATATAGTTATCTAGATTTATGCAAAGACTGCTCAAGTGCTTGAAAGAAGTGGGGATGATATACAAGAACTAGCCGAATATATGGAACATCCAACATGTCCTTGATAAGAAGGAAAAACACTTTATTTAAACAGGTGTGTGGTGTGTGTGTGTTTTTTTTTTTTATCACTTTGGTCAAAGCGGTTTACCTTGTAACTTAAACTTGATAATGTACCTTAGACAGTGACATAACTTGATTCTTTTCAGGCTTGTCCATGGACACAAGGAGTACTAGTGGGAATCAAACCCCGGTCTCTTGGTTTCCAAGCCAGTGCATGCTCAAACGAGTTTGTAAGCTTTTTGCAAAATTTGGGGCGTGTTTACTAAAGGTTAGAGCACGTTAATGAAAGGGAGTGCTAAGTGCTACCATAGCCCATTCATTTCTATGGACTGTGATAGTACTTAACGTGTTTTAATGTTCATGAACGTGCTTTAACTTTTAGTAAACATGTCCCTTTGTGTTGGGACACAGAGCAGTAAATTTCCAGCTATATATTGACTTGGGCTTTATTGGTGTAGATTAATATTTCCTTCCCTTATTAATAAAAGGTCTGCTTGCTAAAGCACAATAGGCTTTTGCAGCTAATGCCAGATATTAGCTGCAAAAGCGCCACAGTAGCAGCAAGTATCCTGTGGTATGTGCAAAGGGCATTCCCAGAATTTCCCTTGCAGATACCATGGAGAAAACGCAGGGATTGTGGTGCGGCAGCTTCATGGATGCAGCTTACGCCAGCCATTGAGGTACTAATAGCTGAATCTGAAGACTGCAGAACAGGTGGCTGCCACGTGATGTCAATGCCCACGGTAGCTGCTCGTTAGGGGAATGTGCACTCTCTGCCCACAGCCACCGTGCGATACGAAGCTACCTTGGAGAAAGGCCCACAGTAGTTGCATTTCTCCCATCTTAGCTCTTTGTGGTAAACATTCCCCTCCAAGCGTCAGTCTCTGTAGCCAGCTTGCCCTGGTGATAGTTTCCAACTTACCCAGTTCCAGGAGTGAGACTTTAAGCCAGTCCTGTATTTCTGACAATCTCAGCCTGATGTATTAGGGGATCTGCAGCACTAATTCCAATGGGTAAAATCGGGGATTATGTATGCCATACTGCATTGCAATACAAATTTAAAACCAGACCTGGCAAACAGTCTCACTCCTGGAACTGGGTATCTCCGCAACTCCAAGTGAGAGTTTCCTGCGCTATGGTTGTAGAAAACATCCCTTTTTTTTAATTTTTCCCTTAAAGTGCTTGGGCAATCTTACAGAAAGCTGATGCTTTTTACAAGGAAGGAAGGAGGGAGGGAGGGGGGGGGCAGGCTTGTGCACTAGTTTCCTTTCTGGTAGGTATTTCTGGTTTTCTGGGGGTCATCTACAGTTTAACCAGTATGGCTCTAGGTTTGCTTCACTGAAATCACAGTTGCAGTTTTACTTATACTGGCTTGGTTGTCAAATCTAACAAGAGATGAGTATTGTCCCCTAGCCCAAAAAGAAGAGAAATATAATATCAAAACTAATTCGCCAACACACAACTTCAAGTGAGATGCAGGAGAGCGAATGGCGGAATTGGTCCATTCCTACTGTGCTTTTCCAATTCTGTGGTATGGCAGGAATGTTGATTAATATGTTTACCTTACATTTATTTCATGAACTGAATAATTGATAAACCTATGAAGGCACCTACTCTGGTATTTAATCAATAAAACTGCTAGGAGAATTAATTTTATTTATGAAGATTATTCTTGCTTTGAATAATTACCATTCTTTAGTCTAAGAATGCTATGTAGCAATCTAATGGCTACACATTTTATATATTAGAGCCATTTAGCAGCTAAGCCAAGGGGATACCCCTAGCCAATCAGGTCTTCAGGATATCCACAATGAATATGCATGAGTGAGATTTGCATACAATGGAGGCAGTGCGTGCAAATCTTTTATGCATATTTATTGTGATTATCCTGAAGACCTGACCAGCTAGGTGTGTCCCCAAGATTGGACTGAACACCTGATCTAGGCCAAGCCCATTCCTGGAGAGTTGCACGCCACAGGCTGGCTGATCAAATGTATGTGATGAGCTTTCAGCCTGGCTGCCCAGAATATTAGTCCTGTTCGGGGCATTTCAGGGACCTGAGTTGCCAATGCCCTGACCCTGGGTAAAATGTGCAGCAGTAGGTTTCTTCGTCTCCAGATTGTGGCCTGTTGGCTGTCTGTACTCACTACAAACCCAGTTCATCCAGGCTATTTTTCAGTAGACACGGGGGTGGGGGGTGGAAAGCATTAGTGAACTGGATCCTTTGTGAACCCCTTGCTATGGAATAGACTCCTGATCTATTGACAAAAATGATGGCATGCTGTTCATGGCCTCTTGACGTGTGCGGCTTTATACCTGAAGGATCTGATGCAAACCTTCATGTGCGTCTTGTCATACTATTTGATACAAATAGATTTTCCAGTTCAGTAAATACAAGACTGATAGTAAGAGTCAAACAGTAAGTGCTTGATTCCCCCAGCTTTAGGCCTCCAGTATGAGAATGATGACAAAATTTATCAGATTTTTGGCAATAGCTGTGGTTATGAAAGACAAAGTTCAGCTGCAGCTTTCTGTTGTAAATACTCCATTTTTGGCGTGCACAGGAGGTGGAACCTGCTTGTATGATCGTTTATGGCCTTACCCTGTTACCCTGTAAAATGTAGATGTCTGTCTTTCAGATATGTGGGATTTAGTTCTCTAATGTGCCTGGCTTGGAATGAGCCTGAGCAGCCTCACTCTTCCTGTAGGAAATGCAAGAGGTGCACAGTGAAATGTTGCATCCTGTTCTGTTTTTCTTCCCATAAAAAATCACTGGAGCTGGTCCATTCATTAGAATCAAATCCTGAGAAAAGCAGCAGAGATATAGTGTGTGTGTGCAAAGGCATCAGCCCGGCCGTCCCCAGAGTTGGTTGAAAGTGTTGGCACCTTAGGCAAACCTTATGTTTTACTACTAACCCCCCCCCCCCCCCCCCCGAATCTGTTTAGCTTTGAATGGCCTGCTCTTTGCTGCCCCCTCCCCCCCCAAAAAAAAACAAACTGCTGCCCTAGTTAACTGCTTAAATGTCTTAATGGTTGGGCTGGCTCTGTGCATCAGTTATGCTCTGACATAGCACCTTCTGTGTATTTTCTGGATTAACTAAGAGAAACTTAGTACACTTCCGTGCCCCCCTTCCCCCCCAAGAAACCCATATGGAGTGAGGAGACTCGTGGGCCTTCTTGCTACTGGGAGGGCTGCTGCTGTTCCATCTCTGCAGAAGTATGTTGGTGTGTAGCTGAAAGAGAGGAAGGAGGATAGTCGGTATGTTTGTGTGTAGCTGAAAGAGAGGAAGGAGGATAGTCGGTATGTTGGTGTGTAGCTGAAAGAGAGGAAGGAGGATAGTCGGGCTCCCTTGCAGACGGCATATAAAGCAACAGATGCACTGCAGGAAGAAACTGGCACATGCGGCGACTCTGACTTTAAGAGCATGCCCCAGGAAATGAATATATATTTAGACTGCTGCTGTTCTTTAAAAAAAGAAAAAAAGAACAAATTGAGGGGGGTGGGCGCAGACACAGTGGATCCCTTTTATAGAAGAAACGGGATAAAATCAAAATAAGCCTTCTCAGATATCTCAACAAGTAGAGGTGACCTGCATAGAGTGTGGGTACACCCCTAAACAAAGGCATGGGGAGGGGTGACCCGCGCTGGGTGCGACTCCTCTGCTGGACAGACTACATGGGCCACGCTGGTCTTTATCTGCCTTCGTATATTATTTTACTCCACTTCAAGTAGGAGCAAAGAATAGACAGACCTGTTGCACCAAAGGAAGAAAAGACAGCTTTCAAGGCCTTTTATTTAGGTGCATACAGCTAGAGTTACTAATTCACATTGCGATGGTGCATGTTAACATGTGTCATTAGTAAATAGGCCCCACTGTGTAAAATGGAACTTAAGGTTAAAAAAAAAAGCACGTTAACATTAGGGTGAGCTAACACTGTAGTGCTCATTAGTAACTCTAGCTGAGTCATCTACACATTTAATTGGCTGTCTGAAAATTGCCGTCCTGCAGTACAGCTGAAAGTGTTTGGTTTTTGTTCTGCAACGTTCATGCTCCTCAAAGCTAATGAGAATCGGGGAGCTTAGGGTATTGCTGCCACTGAACATTTTTAGATCTAGTTTCCTTATCCTGCTTGACCAGTCCAGATGAGCGAGTTATGCTCTAGCAGGTGGATGCAGACTACAGCCACTTTCCGTGATGCCATCACTTGGTATAGTCTATTGCTGCAGCACTGATAGAAGTTGGTGTTTGCCTCCAGCAGGTGGCAAAGTGTGTGGACTGCTGTAGTTAAGCCTGTCTCCCCTGGCCCAGACCCATGGTCCTGTGGACCTGTGAGGCTGAGACTGTTAGGGTGCACCCTGAGCTCTGAGCAAACATGGGCCTATCTCCTTGAGCCATCAGCTGCCCTGTGTCCAGTGTTAACCATGGATTCCAGCACTGGTGGTCGGAGAACGGACAGGAGAACCCCTTGCCTTCTGTCTACTTGCTGTGATTTTTCAGCTAGTTTTTTATTCTTGCTAATGTTTTCACTTGCCTCCTTTCTGCTCTCTGCTACTTTTAGTAGAGCCAAAAAGTCCCTCAAAACAAAATTTCCTTTTCGACCCTCCAGTCTAGTCCTGAGATCTAGGGTTGAGCACCTCCTCCCGCAGCATTGGAGACTGAGCACGTCATTTTCTTGGTGACTCCACTATAAATAGGCTAGGATCCTCCTCCACGCTCCAGTAAGCTCAGTCTCCAAAGCAGCGGAGGAGTATTGACCTTGGAGGTCAGGACTCACTAGAGTATTAATTAAGGAGAGCCGGTTAGGTTAAAGGCAATAGATAAAAGGAGCAGTTCTGCTTTGCCGGACCTGAGACAGCAGCTCCATCCTGCAGGAGAGCTTTGGTCTGCGGGGCTGCCTCTGCCTCCCTCTCCCCCTCCCCCCCTCCCCCCCCATAGTGGTGTTCGGTAGGAGCATCGGAAGTGTCAGCGTTGGGGAGCGAAGGAGGAGGGTCATGGCTCCCGAACTCACCATGCGAGTGAGGAGCTGGTCTGTGAACGGCGTCAGGAGAAGAGAGAGTAAAGGTAGGTGGCGGCTGCAGGAGTGCTCTTCAGTACGGAGGCGCTGCTGTTTCACGCGGGGCTTCTCCCTTTTCTCGCTCTCTTCGGCTGGGGTGAGGGGCTCTGGTCGATGCCTTAGCAGCAGACAGTCAAGGCACGGCTCGAAGTCGGCAAAGGCCGCTGAGGCAGCGCACAAGTAAGCGCAGCGTCAGAAAGCACTCAGTCGGCCAGGAGAGGCCTGATTAGGTCGCAGCCGTGTGGGGGCAAAAGCGCAGGAAGCAAGACAGCAGTTCAGTTCAGCTGGCGGTTATGGTGTTCTCTTAGCACGGGCCTTCCAGAGCGGAGGGAGAGTCCTTAGTGGCAATTCTTGATATCTTAGTCTTTTCTTTTTTTTTTTTTTAATATAAGCAAAACTAAACTGTACTTTTGCTTGGGCCTTGATTCCACAGCTCTGGCAGGACTGACTGGCAGAATGCCGTCCAAGCAGTTCTTTGTGGTGTAAAGAAAGGATCTCTGTCGGATGCCGGAGTATGCAAGGGGTGCTTTCAGGAAGCGGCCTTGGCGGATCTGTCAGCGGGGGATGGCGGAGAAAGCCAGAAGGCGGAGACTCCAGGCTCGTCTGAACTGCTGACTTCTTCTCTACCCGCCCGGGAGCCGGTGGCAGGTCCCTCTTCGGCGCCAGACATTCCCTCTTCCCTGGCTTTGATCCAGGGTGGATTAGCAGCAATTTTTTCTCAACAATTTGTATCCCTGCTGCAGCAGGCCCTCGGAGGGGGGGGGGGGTAATGGGGTCCGCAGGGGAGGTGAAACTGGGGGGGGGAAACTTCGGTTTGTGGAGCATGGTTGGCGAGGGTGTGTTTGCGATGGTGCCAGAGGCTTAATACAGGACAGTTAGAGGACACAGCCGAGGAGGCAGCTCGTTTGGAAACTGGAGTGGCTTATCTGGCGGATGTCCAGTATGATATGATCTGAAGCCTGGCTTGGAGTATGGTGTTGGTAGTAGCGGTGCGTAGATGTTTGTGGCTCTGTAACTGGGCTGCGGATGGCTCCTCAAAGGCACAGTTAAGTAAGCTCCCCTTCGGGATAAACTCCTGTTTGGGGAGGACTTGGATAAATTAATTAAAGACCTTGGCGAGTCCAAGGGTGGTAGGCTACCGGAGGATAAGCAGAAACCCGGACGTTCACAGGGACCGACGAAAAGTCAGCAGAGGGAGTTCTGTTGTTTTTCAGTCCCCCACGGTTTGGTCAGTTTCAGAGGGGACGTTCGGCTTACAGGTCCCAGGGGTTTCAGGGGGGCGGGAAGAGGTTTCGGATCTGCCTCGGCCTTCAAGAAACCTCAATGAAGTGCAGGGGATCCCAGCAGGATTGATTCCCGTGGGGGGTCGGTTAAGGTAGTTCTATCCTGCCTGGATCCGGGTTACATCAGACCAGTGGGTGTTGGGAGGTCATTCGAGAAGGTTATGCTCTGGAGTTCGTGTCCGGTGGTCGATGCGTTTTGATGGTAGAATGCTCAAGGTGGTGGTGCCGGTGCCTGAGTACTAACTGCATCCGTATTGGTCCTCCATCTACTTTGTGGTTCCAAAGAAGGAGGGTACCTTTCGTCCAATTCTGGATGTTGCCAGTGGTGTGCCCCAGGGATCTGTCCTTGGTCCGATTTCTTTTTAACATCTTTGTTAGTGATATAGCGGAAGGGCTGTCGGGTAAGGTTTGCCTCTTTGCGGATGATACCAAAATCTGCAATAGAGTAGACACCCAGGAAGGGGTAGATAACATGAGGAGGGATCTAGCTAAGCTTGAAGAATGGTCTAGAATTTGGCAGCTGGGATTTAATGTTAAAAAATGTAAGGTCATGCATTTGGGCTGCAGCAATCCAAGGGAGCAATACAGTATAGGAGGTGAAGTACTTTTGTCCACTAAAGAAGAGCGGGACCTAGGCGTGGTTGTGTCTGATGATCTTAAAGTAGCTAAACAGGTGGAAAAGGCGACAGCAAAAGCTAGAAGGATGCTTGGGTGCATACGGAGAGGAATGGCTAGCAGAAAAAAGGAGGTGATAATGCCTCTGTATAAGTCTTTGGTGCGACCTCATTTGGAGTATGGTGTGCAATTCTGGAGACCGCACCTTCAAAAGGATGTGAACAGGATGGAGTCGGTGCAGAGGGTTGCTACCAAAATGATTAATGGGCTTCATTATAAAGCATATGAGGACAGACTTAAGGATCTTAATATGTACACCTTAGAGGAAAGGCGGGATAGAGGTGATATGATTGAGATGTTTAAATACCTCCGTGGCATAAATGTTCAGGGAGAGAGCCTCTTTCAATTGAAAGCAAGTTCTGCTACGAGGGGACATGGGATGAGGGTGAAGGGAGATAGATTCAGGAGTGATATGCGGAAATATTTCTTTACGGAAAGAGTAGTGGATCCGTGGAATAGTCTCCCAGTGGAGGTGGTAGAGATGAGGACAGTAACTGAATTCAAGAAAGCATGGGACCAACACAGAGGATCTCTAACGGCAAAAAGTGGACTGTTGTAGTTGTTATGGAAGGACAGACTAGATAGGCCATGTGGTCTTTTTCTGTCATATTTCTATGTTTCTATCTCAAAGGGGTCAATCGGTGCCTCGGATGGAGACCCTAAGATCGGTCATCGTAGCAGTACGGCAGGGAGAGTTTCTTACATCTCTAGACCTGACGGAGGCCTATCTTCACATACCGATTCGCAGGGAGCATCAGTGGTTTCTGCGCTTCATGGTTCCTCAGGGACATTTTCATTTTCAGGCATTGCCGTTTGGGTTAGCAACGTCTCCGCGAGCCTTCACCAAGGTGATGGTAGTGGTGGCGGCGGCTTTGCGAAGGCAGGGAGTGTTGGTACATCCTTATCTGGATGATTGGTTAATCCGTGCAAAGTCGAAGCGAAAGCGAAGAGGCTACCCGCCACATGGTTCACTTTTGTGCAGAGTCTAGGTTGGGTGGTCAATATGGAGAAGAGCAGGTTAGTGCCCTCTCAAGAGTTGGAGTATTTGGGGGCCCGCTTCGACACAAGGGAGGGGGGAGTGTTTTTCCACTTCTCAGGGCCCATGGGCTAAGGGAGCTGATCTCTGTATTTCTGCCGCTTCAGAGGGCTTTGCTCAGAAGGTGGTCCCACCAGACCGGTCACTTGACACAGATTGCCCTGTCCGCAGGAGACACGGGAGGCCTTGCAGTGGTGTCTCGAGCCTGGAAAACTTCAGAGGGGAATGCCCCTGGAGTCGCTGAGCTGGAGGCCTCTGACAATGGATGCCAGTCTCTTCGGCTGGGGGGGCGACTTTGAAGGACAGTTCGCCCAGGGTCAGTGGACGGTGTCGGAAAAGCAATGGCCTATCAACGGGTTGGAATTGCGAGTGGTGAAGTTAGCGCTGTGGGCATTGCAGTCCAGGTTGCAAGGAAAGGTGATAAGAGTGCTTGTCGGACAATGCTACAGCCGTGGCCTATATCATTTACCAAGGGGGCACCAGCAGTGTAGCTCTGGAGGACGAGGCAAGGTAGCTCTTAGGCTGGGCCAAGCAAAATCTAGAGGCCTTGTCGGCAGCCCATGTGGCAGGAGTGGACAATGTGACTGCTGATTTTACCTGAGTCGGGTCAAGATAGATCCCGGGGAGTGGGCTCTGCATTAAGACGTGTTCGACTCGGTGGTGCATCGTTGGGGGATGCCTGTGATGGATCTCATGGCGACGTTCAGGTCGGCAAAGGCTGTGAGGTTTTACAGCAGAAGGCGAGAGAGAATGTCGGAAGGCTTGGATGCCTTGATGCAGGTGTAGCCACAAGATCAGTTGCTGTGTGTGTTTCCGCCCTGGGTGGTGATAGGGCGGGTTCTGCAGCGGATAGAGCGGCACAAGGGGAAGGTCATCCTCATTGCTCCAGATTGGCCTCGAAGGCCATGGTATGTGGATTTGATGCGGCTCCAGGTAGGGCAGCCGTGGCGGCTTCCGGTCAGAAGGGATCTGGTGGTGCAGGGACTGTTAAACATGCCTCAGGTGGATCGATTCTCGCTTACGGCCTGGATCTTGAAAGGGCAAGGTTAAGGTCAAAAGGCTACTCGCCGCAAGTCATTTCTACCCTATTGAGGTCCAGGCGCTGGTCTACCATGCTGGCCTATGTTAGGGTGTGGCGGCTGTTTGAGTCACGGTGTGCAAAGATTGAGGTGTCAGCCTTGAAAAATTGGGGTGCCGCAAGTTCTCTCTTTTTTGCAGGATGGGTTAGACAAGAGCTTAGTGGTATCGTCTCCGAGTTCAGCTGGCGGCGCTCTCCTGTTACCACGGAAAGGTACAAGGGAAGAGTCTCGGGACTCATCCAGATGTGAAACGTGTTTTGCGGGCGGCGTCGCTGTTGCAGCCGCCTTGCAGAGCAGCAGTGCCTACGTGGGATCTTAATTTGGTGGTGGAAGCACTGGTACGAGGTCCGTTTGAACCTCTGTCGGCGGCTACTTTGAAGGATCTTACTCTCAAGGTTGCCTTTTTTTGGTGGCTATTTGTTCAGCTAGACGGATTTCGGAGTTGCAGGCTTTGTCGTGTAGGGAGCCTTTTTTTTTTGTCTTAGAGTCAGAAAGTGGTTTTGAGAACGGTGCCCTCCTTGCCTAAGGTGGTCTCGCCGTTTCACTTAAACCAGGTAGTGGTTACCAAGTTTTGACTTCCAGAATGTGCATAATGCCGAAAACAAGGTTTATCGGCTCCATCGGTTGGACGAGGGGCATGTCTTGAAGTACTTGCTGAAGATGGCGCCGTTTTGTAGGTCCGACAGATTGTCTTGTTTGGGGGGCCACGATGAGGAGAGGCGGCGTCAAAAGCCTCTATTGCCAGGTGGCTGAGTTATTGCGTCAGCTTATATCTTGAAAGGGAAGTTGGTACCAGTGGGGCTTCGAGCGCATTCGACAAGGGCTCAAGTGGCATCTTGGGCTGAGTTCAGCTTGATTCCGGCAGTGGAGATTTGTAGGGCAGCGACGTGGTCTTCGCTACATTCTTTTGTGAAACATTACCAGTTGGATGTGCAAGCGGGTTGGGATTCTTGTTTTGGGTCAGCAGTGCTCCAGGCTGGTCTAGCAGGGCCCTCCCGGTAGTTGCATTGTTTTACTGCTCTGTTACATCCCTAGATGTCAGGACTAGACTGGAGGGACGAAAAGGAAGAGTAAATTAGACTTACCTGCTAATTGTTGTTCCTTTTAAGGAACTCCAGTCTAGTCCTGTATCCCTCCCTAGTCGTGGGCCTGAAGCAAAGAAAATTAGCCTGTATAGGCACCAGACACGTCGGGTCGCGAAGGATTCAGGAAGATAACTGAGCAGTTCGTGTAGCGGGAAGGTGTAGCTCACCTGGGGTTCCTCAATCTGGGAGGTCGGCCTCAGCAGACCTTGGGAGAATTCCTATGACAAGAATGGGAAGGTTTTCTCAGGAATCTTTTTGAAAAACAGAAGCATTTCTTTAGTTGGTTCCGAATTTTGTTACTGTTGTATTTAACTACTTATTGCTCTCGTGAGTCTGCTTTGTCAATAGGTTTACTAGAGCATGGAGGAGGATCCTAGCCTATTTATAGTGGAGTCACCAAGAGAGTGATGTGTTCAGTCTCCAATGCTGCGGGAGGAGGTGCTCAACCCTAGATGTCAGGACTAGACTGGAGTTGCTTAAGGAACAACAATTAACAGGTAAGTCTAATTTACTCTTTCACTTTATTTTTGTCGGAGTGCACCGAGGGAAGAGGGAACTTACATCCATCCATTCCTGCCAGTAAACTCCATTTTATTCAGCTACAGGTTCATTCATAACTGGTATATAACTTATTAGTGAGTCCGTGACAAAGCCAAAACTCCAAACCAAGAACCACAGCCAGACAAAGCTTTGAGGCACGACGTTCACGTTTCGGGACAGATTCCCTGTATCAAGAGTGCTGCTCACTTCTGCTGCTGCCAATTCGATGCACTCCAACAAAAATAAGTGACAGTTTTGTTTTTTGAGGGACCTTTTGGTGATTTATTTGTATACTGATATTTATATCATCACTTTGGGGATTTTTTGAGTGACTTTTTCAGTAGAGCGGCTCAAAATTGAAAAAAGCCCGTCTTTACTTCCCTTACAGCTGGACTTCTCAGGCCTACAAAGGCGGCTGGGGTAGCCTTTGTAGGATTTCGTCAGTGGACTTGACAGGTGCTCGGATTTTTTCCTCCTTCGGTTCCCTCTTTGCTGTGGTAGCGAGGGATGTTTGGTTTTGTGTTATATGCATCCGTGCTTGGCACTGCCTTTTGCAGCCCCCACCAGGTCAGCTCTGTGGCTAGCGTGGGGTGGTTGGTTTTTTTTTTTTTCTTTTCTTGAGTGCAAAAAAATGCCTTGGGACCTGTATTATTGGGATCCCTCGTGTGGGGAGAAAGAGGCTGGTTTTGGGCCCACTAGCAATCTGCATGATTACTGGATCTCCCATGATTTTCCTGCCAGCAGAAACAGCAGCCTTCTTAAATAGCTGTTTATCAGCTGGCTTTAAGCATCAGCTGCTGAAACAGTTCACTGGCTAACTTTAGTCGGTGTTAACTGCATGGCAGGCCTCCCTTCGCCCTGGGGATTTGAGGCCCTGATGTCCCATATGGGGCTCTGTGGTGCCCCTCCTGCTGGTGGAATGGGGGTTAAGCACTTCTGTCCTTTCACCTGGGAGCCTTGCCTTATTCTCTGGGGGGATTGATTGTGATGGAGAAGAGGATTCCCTATCTCCAGTGTGTGTGTGTCAGCAGAGAAAGGGGAGCTTGCCCTACTAAAAAGCAAAGAGCCATCTGTGATTCACCTGTTTCACAAGGAGGACCTATCCATGGTCATTCAGGACGTGGTGGTCTTGCACAACATGGAACGCTTCTCTAAGCTGGTCTTCCAAGTGGACCCCCATTTTGGATGGTCTTGGGCATCCATCTTGTTGTTTTCTCTCTTCAGGAAGCAAGCGTGAGCTTGTTTCCTAATAGATGCTGGAAATGGCCTCATGGGCCCTAAGATCTTCACCCAGCTGTACCCTCTGCCTCGGGGCAAGCTGGAGCAGCTTTCTGGGCTTCCTCAGGTGGATATCCTGGTTATGGAAGTGACAAAGCACATGACCATCCCAGTGGAAGGAGGTGCATCCTCCTATCATGAGCTCCTTTAGGGCAGCAAGTCCTCTCTTAGAAATGACTTGTATGCTTTGGCTTTGGGCGCTTAAGTGGCTCTGTGTGCTGGCTTGGTGGTCAAAGCTCTCCTACACAGTCCAGCAGTTGCCGGACAGCTCCATGGTGGCGAGACTGGAATCTGGGGCTTCATATGTAGCTCAAGCTCTGTACAACTTGATCAGGACTTCCAAGTCTAAAGTGGCTGCTGTAGTGGTCAGGCAGTGGCTGTGGAGGCTATTGCCAAGCTGCACTTTAAGGAGGGCCTGGAGAGGTGGCTGAAAGACCTCGGTGAGAGTTGCCCACAAGCTTCTGAGGGATAGGTCCAGGAGTTTCCAAAGTGCCTCTGGGAATAATCTTAATGGTGATGTCCTGGGGTGGGGGTGGGGGGCACTATTCTTTTTATGGGTCTAGGCTCTCACACTTCACCTTAAGATGGGCAAACACTAGATTCTCATAGCTTAAGCGGTAGGGACTATACTCACACCAAATGCATTTGCCTGCAAAGGATTCACACACAAGTAACAAACCCCCTTAAACTACCCATGCTCTTACAATGTGATGATCCAAAGGAAGAGTTAAAAATAAGATAGCCAAGGTAAATACCCCCAGGTAAAAATTCCTCTCCAATTCCTAAGAGATGGATTTAAGTGACTGTCAGGATCAAGACCTAATTAGCAGCTCACTAAAATCTGAATATAATGCAAGCAAGATCAGCTTCTAGAATTTAAATAAATATTCAGTGGAATGGAGAGCCTGAAACTGCCTAGTCAGCAAACCATAGCTTCCATAAATTAATCCAGGGTAGTGTAAAGGATCCTTCCCAATGACTTAATTGCATCCTTTATGACCATCATTGATATTTCCTACACCTATAACTGTTCTCTGGGTGCACTTCAAAGTGTCTGAGGTACACGGTGGCCTCTTTCAGGCACAGTTCAAATAATGTCTTTATAGGTCTGCTTGTTCATTATAAGTGGTGAGCCTTATGTATTCCCCTCCCCCATCCATTATGCACCTTAAGGCCTACAGTGTGCCTCATTGCAGCAATTGCTCCTTCCAAAAAGGCCAACACATTTTGTCTGGTTCCCCTCAAAACATTTTTTTAAAAAAAGGGATCAAAATAGTTTTCCTCCCCCTCCCATAACCAAGAACAGCTGTCGCAGGTTGTGTTGTGCATCATTGCATATAGGGGATCTGCCATATTCTGAGCTCCATATGCAGGGAATTTGCTGATGAAAGCTCATCCTTAGCCAGGGTTGAGAAATTACAGGATTCCTAGCTGCAGAAAGGAAAAAACAAAGAGCTTCCAAAAGACAGCTCCTGGAGGAGAGAGACCAGCACTCAAGCTCAAATTTCCCCAAGTTAGGAACTCCCACCTCACCCCCAACACTGCTCAAAACAGAAAATAAAAATATCCACAAGAAAAAACTAGGAACCCCCACAGCCCAGCAATCAAAACGGACCATTAGAGGCAGCAAAATCACACAAAAGGGGAAGGGCTGTCCTCACTAGAGTGAAGATTATTTATTTATTTATTTATTTATTTATTTACAGTCTCTTATATACCGCGCTATTCAGCATCAGCGCGGTTCACATGGAACAAAATGCTCAGTACATTTAACACGTATGAGTTTACAGGTAACAGGGTATAAATAACTTGGATAACCGGGGTAACTATTTACAAAACATACTACATGGAATCATATACACAGAAGATACATAGGGAAACCAGCCCACTATGGAATGAATGGTAACGCTTGGTGAAGTTGTTGATATACCCTAGATTTATCTGGGACTGGTAATCAGTGGGTGTTATTGGGCTCTAGGTGACGCCATTGGGTTTCTATAAGGTATTTGTTGAAGAGGTGGCATTTGAGGGCTTTCCTAAACTGTGTCAGGCTCCTAATAGCTTCAAATATCAGGGGTAGTGCATTCCAGCATATTGGGGCACTGAGACTGAATGCTCTGTTGGCTGTCGATTTAGTGCAAGTAGTAAGTTCCCTCGGGATTTTGAGGGAGTTTATAGCCATGGATCTCCTTGCTCTATTTGGAGATGTGCTATGGGATAAGTGAGGATAAGGATGCCGATGTGAGATTATTGACAGCTTTAAAAGTAATTACCAAGGTCTTGAAAACTATTCTAGCTTGAATAGGAAGCCAATGCAACTGTATCAGCCAGGGGCGTAATGTGGTCGTACCTGGAGGCTCCATGGATGACTCTTGCTGCCGCGTTCATGGCTAGCTGAAGCGGATTTAATGTAGATTGGGGAAGACCTTGTAATATGACGTGGCATAGTCGAAATGGGGTATAACCAACGCCTGGAAGATTGTCCGGAATCAGTTGGATCAAGCATGGAACGTAGGTGTCTAAGTGAGCGTATCTTATAGTAAACTGATCTGACTATGTTTCCTATGTGGGCTTTCATGTCTAGGCGTTGATCTAGTGTGACTCCCAAATATCGAATTGAGGATTTAGATTGCAACTCCGCTTCTTTTACTTTAAGATATTTTGGGGGGTAAAATTGGGATTCCTTGTTATGAAGAGTACTTCAGTTTTCTTATGTTGTATTCTGAGGTTTTGAGACAGGAGCCAGTCAGATATTGCATTGAAGCAGCTCGTTAGTGGGAGAGGTCGAGATGCTCGGTAGAGAAGGGAATGTAAAGCAGGACAATCGTCTGCATATAACATGCATCAACATTGAAAGACCGGATGATATTACAAATTGGCTGCATGTAAATATTGAAGAGGAGCGCAGAAAGGGAAGGATCCTTGAGGTACTCCTTGGCTTTGGTGGAAAGGTTCAGACTTTATCCCTCCAGAACGGACATGCTGCCATCTCTCGGCCAGGTAGGATCTGCACCATTCAAGCGCTTTTTCCATTAATGCCTTTGTCATCAGACGTCCTAGTAGAAGCTCATGATTTACTGAGTCGAAAGCTGCAGCGATGTCCAGAAAGATGAGTGCAAATCCTTGACGGATGTCGTCAATGCCAGTGATTATTTTTGCAGAAGAGGGTGGTAAGGAGGGTTTCCACTCCATGGAATTCCCTAAACCCATGTTGGCAGGGGTCCTAATGGTGCCGCGGAGTCAATGTGATCCTGCAGTTGCTTTTGGGCCTCCTTTTCAATGATCTTCGCGAGTAGTGGAATGCTAGATATGGGTCTGTAGGATTCCACCTGTTGGGGGGGTCAAGCTTGCAGTTTTTTAACAGAGGTCTGATAGAGGTGTGTTTAAGGGCTGAAGGGAAGGAGCCAGTTGAGAAGGAGAGATTCGTTATTTTGGCCAGTACTGAGCTGAAGTGACTGCGAAGCTCCTTGATCCAGAAGGGCTGGCATGGATCAGTCTGAGCAGTACTGGTGTTAAGTGCTGCAATTGTTGTCTTCAATTCCTCTCTTGGAGGGGGTAGAAAACATGGTTAGGGTTGTTTGGCAGTTTTGCTCTGTGGTAGAGGCTATAGTAGAGGTTTTGTGTTGGTCTGACATATCTTTGGATTGTAAATAGGTTTGCAAAATCTTGTGGGTGTAGCTCAAATGGAGGTCCAGAGGATGGTTCCTTGGATAAAGTCTTGACAAGGTCGAAGAGGTCATGTGGTTTATTAAGTGATCTCATTAAGGTGTCAGAGTAGTACTGCTTCATTGTGTTGGTGATTGCGTTGCGGTGTGCAGCCAGATGACAGTTGTATGCTGACAGGTCAATTAGCGATCAATGGGGGCCCAAACCCTTTGTACTCTCCCCCCCCCCCCCCTCGCCCCATTTAATACAACTGTTCATTTTACAGAGAGAAATTTTGGGGATGTCCGTTGATAACTTGCTTGTGCATCTCGGCACACAGACTGTCTCTCTGCCTCATAGCTTGGGCCTAGTCAAACATTTGACACTCAAAGTTGCTCCACCAATTGAGCCAGCAGCCTGTGAGAATCTGAGGTTGAGAGAACAGCTATTATTTCAGTTCAGTCCAGACAGCTATAAAAAGACTGAAGAAGTGCCTGAAAACACTCAAAGTCAATGCATGGGACTAAAGAGTGATCTTTGCAGAAATGAATCACTTGCAACTGTTCTGCTGCTAAAACGTGTGGGGGCGGGAGGGAAGTTAAGTACATAGCTCTTCTCCAAACTGAACTGTACGATATAGATCTGACCAAGTATTTTCGGTGCAGTAGAAGAGCATGGAACAAACTGTCAGCTATTTTGCTGAAGCTTCACATGAATTCCCCCCTTACCCAAAACAGCTGTGTTTTGAAGGTCTCTGATGTGCATGATAACATTGTCCAGGACAGAAGACAAAAAAAGTGGCATGACAAACACATGAGCTATAAACAAGGAAAGGAAGTAAGAAGATTTTAAAAACCATCTGCACTTTGAGAGAGACCAGCTAGATCTCACTGGCTCCCGAGGGAGCTGCTGCAGAGTCTGGAGAATACTGGGAGTCACGAAAGGACTGACACTTTTTGGATCTAGAGTCGGTGGTCCTCTGTAGAGCAGGGTCTTGACATTTAACATGATAGAGACCTTTTGGCTTCCTAAATTCTCTATTCTCTAAGACCTGGTTCTTGTTTCCCTCCCCTTGCCTTCTGCTCCGAATACTGGCTGACCGCAAGTGTGCACGTATTCACACAACCACCCCCTTAACACTGGTAGGAGAAGAGAGTTGGTCTAATGTGGTTAGGGCCATGGCTGCAGTGCTTCCAGCAAAGATGAGACTTGCATAAGGGAGGTTTTGCCTCTTTCAATGATCTAATGTCGTCTTTTCCTCAAGTGCTTTCTCTCTCTTGTCACAGAATGTATTACATGGTGCAGTTTTCAGCTTGTGCTTAGAGGAAGGTGGGGTTCGTGTATTAAAGGCTCAGTATTGCATGGGCTTCTACAGCATGGACCTCTTCCTGCTAATTACCGTTGTCTGCATGAGAATGGATTGCCCAGCTTCTTCCCCATGCTTAGAAAATGGAAAAGCAATCTCTTAATAGAAAAGCCAGATCAAGATACGGGCCTTGGTTTTTTTCAGAAGCATCCAGAGGAATAGGGAGATAAACTGGCCTGTGGTATCTGGCATCTTAAGTGAATCTTCAGCTGTATGCATAACCCCTCCTGCTTGCCCAGGTGTGCTGTTGGGTGATAGATGACTCGCCTGATGAAACTGGTAATTCATACTCTAGTCTCAGATTCAATCGTTCATTCATTTCATGGATTTGAATTTCTCCTTGTGCTGCCTAGTTTGCATAGTGCTAATGCCAGCCCTGAATGTACTTGGCTGCAGCAGTAGGACTGCGAACAGAAATTCAGACTTGGTATCACATAGTTAACTGGGCTCCTCTATTAAACCTTTTTGTTTTGAGTTGTAAATGTAGATCTTACATCTTCTGCCTCCTTTTTTTTTTTCCTCTGACTTGACACTTCTGCTCTAGCTGTTTATCGCATTGGCAGGTCAGGCTTTTGGATACTGACCTGGTTTGTGTCAGACCCTGCGGTGCGCCCTACTTCACTGGCAGAATGCAAATAGTAGAGGAGACCCTGAAGGAACTGTGGTCATGACCAACTCGGAATTCTGCACTAATTCACCGACTGCCTGATGGTAGTGAGAACAGGGCTGCCTTGAGAGCGCTGAACTGATAGGAGGCAAGAAGGAGCATGGCATACTGTAAAGGGGAGAGATGGAAGGGGGCAAAGAGGTTTCTCTTTGCTGTGCAGGTTGACTACCCTGCTGGAAATACGTGACTTGTTGGGCCCTGGGCAACTCTTGTAGGTTATAATTCCAGTGGTGGATTTCTGCTAGTAGACATGAACCTTGATTTGTATGGGGTTTGAGGTTGGTTGTAGTGGTGGTGTGGTTTTTTTTTTTTTTTTTTTTTTTTTTTTGGGGGGGGGGGTAAACTCAAAACTACTCTAGTTCCTAAGCCAGTGTTGCAGTTGCAGCTAAACTCATAAACTGAATGCTGAAGAACTATAACTGGACGTAAAGCCCCTGATTGTCTTCCTTGCTTCCTCCCCCACCACCTCACATCCTGCAGATTGCTTCAGCTGATTCTATAATAAGTTCCCTGGATGGCGCTGCTTACAGCAAACTGTAAAAAGATCTGATCTGACTTGTGCTGTTGCCCTGCTTGTATAGCCCCCTCCTTCAAATATTCATGTGGGGCCAGATGCTAGGACTTCTAGGAGATATGAGCAGCAGGTTATAGTGAGATGTAAAACATGTTAAGCAGTGTTTTAAGCCATGGAAGACCAGCAGTGTTCCTTTCACACATTTTGAGGTGAGATCCATCGCAGGAGGAATCGACATTCACAGCAGTCGCCTGATGCTTAATAGCATTACCATTACCTCACTGCTTTATCAAGAGCATTTGCTTAGAAACAGAATCCTTGACTCTATCTATTCCTGCTTCTTACCCAGGATGACCTAAAGCAGGATATTAGGGTGATCGGTGCTCTGAGTTTCTTTGGTAAATTGGCATCTTTTAGGGGTCTATGCAGGGATGGCTCTGGGGATGAGTTGTATAGCAAGGCACTGTACACGCTGGTTCAAGAATATTAGCACCCTAAGTGAACCTTCAGCCTTAGGCACCCCCTTCAACATTTTAGATAATCAAATTGAACCTTCCTTATTGTCCTGCTAGCCCAGTCCAGACAAGAGGGTTGTGTTCCCTTACCAGCAGATATGGAAACAAATGCTGGTGGATGCAAGTTAGTTTGTTTTTGTTTGGGCCTCTGGCACTGTGGGAATCCCCTGGAGCCTATGGAGGGGCTGGTGAACCTCCTCAAGCAGCTCCAGGGGGAGCTCCCCGAGCAGGAGGATCTGACAGCTGTGCAGGTTTTCCACTGAGATGAGCTCCCAGCCTTGATCAGTCTCTTTAGTGGCCCTCTGGATTGCAGAGCTAGCTCTGGTGGCAGAGCCCGATGAGGACTCTCTTATGGAGGGCATCAAGTGTCCACCTCAGTCCTGCCTGGTCCATAGGGTGCTGCGGGCTATGATTTCCGAAGAGTGGAGTACCCCAGATGTGGGTTTGAGGGCTAGGCATAGCATGGCTATGCTGTACTCTATCCTGCTGGAGGAGAAGTGCACCTGTGCCAGGTGAATGCAGTGATGTGTAAGATCGCCATTCTGGTGGAAGGCGGTGCAGCTCTCAAGGATCCCCAGGACTGGTATATGGAGGTGCTCCTTAAACAGGTCTTCGAGGTGTGCATGCTGGGCCTCCGAGGTACCATTTGCAGGGCCTTTGTGGCCTGTACTTGCCTCTGCTGATTTGCAAGGACTGTCAGAGGAGGGGTCCTTGGGGCCTTGGGCTGGCTCCCAGATACCCAGCTGGAGTTGGGAACTGCTTTCCTGGCAGATCTGCTCTGACATCTTGAGGGTCATAGTGAAGAGTGGCTATGATGGTGGCTGCACAATTGGTCGGCGGACCTGGCCTCTAAGACCAAGTTCACCAAGCTTGCCCTTGTGGACCGGTTCCTCTTTGGGGAGGACTTGGAGAAGTTGAAGTCACTAGGTGAGTTGAAGGCCTCCCATCTGCCTAAGGATAAACCAAAGGTGGGCAGAGGTAGCCTGGTCCAGAGCCACGGTAAGGACTTTCAGGGGTCACATTTCTTGCAACATGGTTCCTCCTTTCAAGGCAGTGGTGGTTGGGAATTCTCCTCTCCCAATCCAGCCACAGCCATGCCTGTCAAATGAAGATCAGGGGGTGCAGACTATGGGCGGTTGCCTGCGGACCGTCTCCCAACTTGGGTCCTGGAGCTCATCTGTGAGGGATACATTCTTGGCATCCTTGGGACACGTTCATGGCATCTCCCTGCAGGTTGGTGCAGAAGTGCCGGGCAGTGACACTCTCTTGCACCTGTTATTGCTCAAGATGGTTGTCCCTGTACTGCAGGTCTGAGTGCAGCCTGGGCAAGTATTCAATCTACTTCATGGTCCCAAAGGAGGAGGATTCTTAGCGACCCATTCTCTATCTCAAAGGGGTCAACAAGGCCCCCCAGGTGCCTCGCTTTCCGCATGGTGACCTTGTGATTGGTGATCATGCAGTGTGCCAAGGAGAGTTTCTTACCTCCTTGGAACTCAGAGGCCTACTTGCACATTCTGGTGCAAGTGGAACATCAGCATTTTCTGCGGTTTGTGGTCCTGGATAGGCACTTTCAGTTCAGGTCACTGCCCTTTGAGCTGGCCACAGCACTCTGGGTGTTCACCGAAGTGATGATGGTCATTGCAGCCAACCTTCTGCAAACAGGAAATCCTGGTCCACCCTTATCTGGATGACTAGCTAATTTGGGGGAAGTCCCTGGAGGAGAGCCAGTGCTAGACAGTGGCAGTAGTGTGCCGCCTGCAGAACCTTGGCTGGGTGGTCAACTTTGCTAAGAGCTAGTTGTGTCTATCAGACACTGTTCATCTGGGCACCCGATTTGATACTTTCCAGGGCAAAGTGTTACTCCCTGGTAAGTCAGGTGGCAAAGTTGCAGGGACAAATCAGGTGCTTGTTTGCACACTGCAGTCCTGAGCCTGGGATTACCTGAAGATGCTATTGTCCATGACAGCCTCTCTGGAGCTCTTTCCTTGGGGCCCACCTCCATATGAAAACGCTGCCAGTGCATCTCCTGAGCCACTGGTTGCCCCTGACAGTCTATGGAGGTGTGCCTCCCAGTTGTCCCGGATAGCATGGTACAGTTTAGAGTTGGTGGCTGTTCACTGAGAACTTGGAGGCGGGCATGCCCCTGGAGACCCCAGACTGGGTAGTGGTTACCACAGATGTGAGTCTCTATGGTTGGGGTGGCCACTGCCTGGTGCATTGTCAGTGTTCAGCTGAGGAAGGGCAGTGGCCCATCAACCACCTTGATACACAGGCAGTGTGGCTGGTGCTCGAAGCATTTCTTCTGGTGCACTGCAGGGCAGTGCAGATCCTGTTGGATAATGCCACAACAGTGGTCTACATCAATCAGCTGGGCACTTGGAGCTCCCAGGTGACAGTGAAGGCCTTGCTGCTCCTGCATTGGGCGGAGAAACATCTCACGGTCCTCCAGCAGCACACATGACTGGAGTGGTGAATGTAGAAGCAGATATTTTGAGTTGCCACACATTGGACCCAGGGGAATGGTTCCTTTTGGGCAAGGTATTCCAGTTGGTGGAGCACTGGGGGCTGCCAGTGATGGACCTGATGGCATGCCTGGACAACGCCAAAGTGCCATGTTTGTTTTCAGCCATTGGAGGTCCCCGATGCCCTCGTGAAGCCATGGCCTCTGATGGGTTTTCTGTATGTGCCCACACTGGCCCTTGGTGCACCGGGGCTGGGTGCTATTGATCACCCGGGACTGGCTTTGGCAGCCATGGTGCGTGGATCTCATGTGCCTTGGGGCAGACTGGCACTGTTGCCACTGGTGCCAGATCTGCTGGCCCAAGGTCTGGTGTGCGTGCCTGCATTGGATCTGCTCTCGCTTATGGCCTAGCTCTTGAGAGGGCTAGGCTGAGGAGTAACATAGAAACATAGGCCATGTGGTCTCTTTCTGTCATCATATTTCTATCTAGTCTGTCCTTCCATATCAACAACTACTACAACAGTCCCTTTTTTTTTCCCTTTAGAGATCCTCTGTGTTTGTCCCATGCTTTTTTGAATTCAGTTACTGTCGTCCTCTCTACCACCTCCACTGGGAGACTATTCCACAGATCCACCACTCTTTCCTTAAAGAAATATTTCCGCAAATCACTCCTGAATCTATCCCCCTTCACCCTCATCCCATGTCCCCTCGTCGCAGAACTTGCTTTCAATTGAAAGAGGCTCTCTCCCTGAACATTTATGCCACGGAGGTATTTAAACATCTCAGTCATATCACCTCTATCCCGCCTTTCCTCTAAGGTGTACATATTAAGATCCTTAAGTCTGTCCTCATATGCTTTTATAATGAAGACCACTAATCATTTTAGTAGGCACCCTCTGCACCGACTCATCCTCTTCACATCCTTTTGAAAGTGTGGTCTCCAGAATTGCACACTATACTCCAAATGAGGTCGCACCAAAGACTTATACAGAGGTACTATCGCCTCCTTTGTTTCTGCTAGCCATTCCCCTCTGTATGCACCCAAGTATCCTTCTAGCTTTTGCCATCACCTTTTCTACCTGTTTAGCTTCTTTAAGGTCATCGGACACAACCACGCCTAGGTCCCGCTCTTCTTTAGTGGACAAAAGTACTTCACCCCCTATACTATATTGCTCCCTTGGGTTGCTGCAGCCCTAATGCATGACCTTACATTTTTTAACATTAAATCCCAGCTGCCAGATTCTAGACCATTCTTCAAGCTTAGCTAGATCCCTCCTCATGTTATCTACACCTTCCTGGGTGTCTACTCTATTGCAGATTTTGGTATCATCTGCAAAGAGGCAAACCTTACCCGACAGCCCTTCCGCTATATCACTAACAAAGATGTTAAAAAGAATCGGACCGAGGACAGATCCCTGGGGCACACCACTGGTAACATCCTTCTCCTCAGAGTGAGCCCCATTTACCTGTACTGTAGCCTCCCCCCCCCCACCCCCCAACCAATTTCTAACCCAAGCAGTAACCTTTTAGGGTCCATCCCTAGGGTGCTCAGTTCCACAGTTGTCAAGCATTACCACTTGGGCAGACAAGGCCTTTTGTTCAAGTCTTGAAAGATGCCATGTTTTCTTTCCACTCAGTGATGTTGTAGTGTCGCTACGTCCCACTTGTTTGGACTTGTCTAGCAGAACATTATCTGGTAAGTAAAATGTCACCTTTATCGCCCCTGGAACCTGTTTTTGCCTACTGTATTCTCTGTAGCCAACCCTGCGGTCTCATACCCTTTGGTAAGACTTCTATCTGAAGCTGATTCTGCACATAGTTATCTTCACTGAGGTTGTGTGCGGTCAGGGATTGTTGACCATGTGCTTGGATACAAATACCAAAGCATGCTCCTAACTGTACTGGTTGTTATAGCAGGATGAGGTCCTAAAGTCTCTGGAATGTTTGTCTCCACATCTGTTGGTAGGGGGTGCAACTCGCTTGTTTGGACTAATCTAGTAGGATTTGACGAAAGAACGTTATCTGGCAAGTAAACTGTCGCCTTGATCATTCCGACACCAGCTACCAGCAAATAATCCTGTAAAAATGCATAACTTAAATATTTTAAAGATGGATGTCCAAACTTTGCTTTTGTTTTGAAAGTTGCTGTGCTTTTGCCGCTCTGAAACTGCCACCAAAGGCAACTGCTAATTGAGCAGAGCCTTACACTGCACTGGCTATCTCTTGACCACTTCTGAATTCAAGTGGGACAGGCTCCTTTTTGGGAAAAAGTGGCAGCTATGTGTTAGACAATGACAAGGTTGGTGGTCCATCCCTTGCTTTGATTGTGCTTTGATATAGCCTAGCCCCCCCCTCCCCCACTATAACAAATATTTTTTTCAGATAATGTTATCCGATGTTCCCTGTGAGTTCTGAAATGTTCATTGTAAACCATTTTGAGGGTATAGGGGAAAAAGTTTGTTTTTTCTAAATGCATCACAATTGGGAATCGTCTTCCTCCTTTCAAAAACTTGCTGAAAAAGATGCCATGTCTTGAAGAATCCTGAGCATGGATATAAGGAGTTTGATCGCCTTTTGATCTTTTAAAAAGGCATCACGCCATCTGGATTGTCTATCTTTTGCAAAACCCCTATTCATCCAGCCCTTGAAACGACGCCATTAGGATTAGGAGCAGGGAAAATTTCCAAAAAGATGAAGATTTTGGGGTTTTAAACAAATATCTGGATAGAGCGTAGGAAACAAGATGTGTGTGGAGGGAGGGATTAGGATATGAGGAAACTGTTTTGGCTTCTGAGAACTGTTTTGGCTGTCCTGGTCCCTGAAATATAAGGGAAATTGTGACCAAATAGTTTTACCTATTCTGCAGCTTGGGAAGTAGCATAAGTGTGCAGGGCCGGTGTTAACTAACTGCCCTGCTTGCAGCTCCTTTTGGGCCCACATGCTACAGAAAATTAAGCCTAAGGTTTGTTGGAGATTTTTGCCCTTTTTCTAATTATTGTTGCCGCAGGGTTCACGCCAACATAAGTAAAAGGCACAGGACCCTCTTTCACTAAACGTAGTGTGCCACTGAAGTAAAGTAGAAAGTCTGTAATACAAGCTTTTGCAAGTGAAAGTAGATTCTCTAAACTCTATAGTACAAATCAGCATGAAGCAAGACAATGAATACAAAATGTCTTTATGTGCAAAGCACCTGATGTCTCCTATGGAGAGTCCTGGGAGGGGCAGAGTCTGGCGTTTGCTCTAAGGAGGGTCTGTCAGTCTGCCCACCACATGCTTTCCCGTATATAGCAGTTTTCTCTAACCCTTCACCCGGTTTTTGTTTGTGTGCTTTTCTGACATTTCTCGCTTTCTGGTCACACCTGCATTTGACCTTCTTTTAACATGTCCCCTTGTGCTCCGGTCTCTACACACCACTGAATATACTAGAGATCTTTATTTTTGGAAATGTGGTTACTGATTCTCACTTGAAGGTCTGACACTGCTCTAGTCAGTGACTTCTATTGCCGGTAATTGTCACCCCACTCCCTTCCTGCTGATATATGGTTGCCCTTTCTACTTGTTCCTACTGCATGGGTAGGTGAGAAACCTCTTCTATGTTTTCTGCACACTTCTCATGTCTGTCTTTCCGTTCCTTATAAGGGGTTCTGCTACAAGTCCACTTGCACGACTACTCCTTGGCATAGCATTTGTTTGGTCATCAGGGAGTACCCCCTAGTGGGGGAATGTGCCTAAAGTGGGGTTCACCCCTCTTTTTTTTTATTCCATTCAGGTTACCAGATTTTTTTTTTCCGGCAAATCTGGGACACTCGTCCAAAGCCTTGCAGTTTGGGAATGACTGCAATAGCAAATATACCATAACAGCACTGTCAACTCAGATGGCACAACCCTACCTATGAAAAGGCAGCACTGCAATCTGAAATAAATAAATAAAAATAAAACAATGATACATCTATTGGTAAAACAGAACAAGCAGAACTGGTACAGATTCCTCCACAGAAATTGCACACTAGCAGAATCACTCACCTCTGTCCCCCACCAAATATGCAAAAATGGAAACATTAAGCCAAGCTATGCATACAGTGAAATGGTATGAGAGGAAATGGATTCCCTTCTTTTTCTCTGAGTATAACCAGTGGTTAAAGTAGAAATATAAAATAGTTTTTTGTTATTTACCTTTGCAATCCCAGGGGCTGCAGGATGCTTGGTTTGTGGCTACATTGCTTTACAGTGTGGGAGGAGAGCAGACAGTATGACCAGATTTAAAATAAATACCTCTTATATGAGAGTGCTGGCAGCAGTTCAAAGTGAAACAGATGAAGATTGGGACCACAGCATGGCTGTGCCCAGGAGATGCAATCCTGGGGCTGCCACAGCTGGTAGAATGATGCATTTGTAAGGGGCTGAGGGCTGGCAGTGTGCTGAGGCCGCGGATTGCAGTTGAAAGACTGGTTGAAGCCAGGAGCTGCAACTGGGCCGCAGATCATGGCTGAGACTGCAGTCGGACTGTGCTGGGGGTAGAGAAGCTAGGAGCTGCGAGCTCTGGACCTGCATCAGGCCTGGGGCTGACTGACAGTATTAGAGGGAGGAAGAGACTCCTGGAGCACACCCGGAGCCCTAGGAAGTCGACCCCCCCCCCCCCATTCATCGCACCCCAGCTGCTGCCTCCACAGTAAAATACACCCATTAGATATTTTTTAAAGCTAATTTTCTAGGTTCTCTAGCCTCTGTCCAGGCACCACCCCCACCTTAAGGCCACTTACCCCACTGGCACTGATTTAGCCCTGGCTGTTCCCAGCCATAAAAAAAAACACCTTTTGGCCCCTTTTTAAAGCCAGCCCCACCTCCTCTATTAGGCCTCAGCTAGGCCTAAACACTTCTGCCTGCCCCAGAGGAGCATACTCAAATTACAGTGCTGCTAATTGGGGACATATGCTTTAATCATGAGACCCAAGTGTGGCTTTGCATATAAATTAGAAGACAATCCTTGAAAATCAGGCATGTCTGATAACCCTACTGAAGCCTGTCTGAATCTGAAGGAGATACAACTTGCTAGTATTGATGGGCTGTCTTCCAAGTTTCTTACCTGGGCCCCAGCATGTTTAAGACCAGCCCTGAGTGTTGAGGACAGACTACTTGCTTGTTTCTGGAGAAAGTGTAGATACTCGCTTGTAACGAGTGTTCTCCAGGAACAGCAGGAATCAGTACTCACAACCCTCCCTCCTCCGCTAGGAGTTGCCTTCCCTACCTTATTTTAGTTCTTACTGCTGTCTTAGTTATGTCATTGACTGAGCAAGATGGCACCCCTGGGCGGGAAGGGGACTACGCATGCATGTTAGCATTCCCAAAGGCTTGCTTTGAAAGCTGGGGAAATGCTCAACACGTGCTCCGTTGGCACTGGTCACCATGTGAGGACTGATTCCTGCTGTTCCTGGAGAACACCCGTTATGCTATATGCCATATTGGGTCAGAACAAGGTCCATCAAGCCCTGTATCCTGTTTCCAACGGTGGCCAATCCAGGTCATAAGTACCTATCAGGTTCCAAAAACGTACACAGATTTCACAGTGCTTATCACTAATCACAGTGGATTTCCTTGGTCCTCTTTAATAGTGGTTTATGGGTCTTTCCTCCAGGAACTTGTCCAAACCTCTTTAAACCCAGCTAAACTAACAGCTTTTTACTACATCCTCCAGTAACAAATTCCAGAGTTTGATTATACGAGGTGTGACAAAAAAAGAAACGAGACTGTCCCATAAATATTTTATTACAAAATCTACAGAGAAATTACGCATTGTCCCCTTCAAAGTAATTCCCCCCAGAGTTAATGCACTTCTGCATTCACTTCTGCCATGTACGGAAGCACATAGTAAAGTCTTCCTCCTTGAGGTCCCTCAACTCCCTTGTCACAGTGGCCTTTATCTCTTCTATAGAGGCGAAATGAGTTCCTTTTGAGCACAGTCTTCAGCCTGGGGAAGAGCCAGAAGTCGCACGGTGCGAGATCTGGGGAATAAGGAGGGTGCTTAAGAGCTGTGATCTGTCTGTTGGTCAGGAACTACCTTGCACTGAGTGTGGTGTGTGTGGGCACGTTGTCGTGGTGGAGCAGCCACGACTTGTCTCTCCAGAGCATGCCTGCTGTGCTGAACCCAGTCATGGAGGTGATTGGGGACCTGCTGGTAGAAGTGCTGGTTGACTGTCTGACGCTCAGACACAAACTCATGATGGACCACTCCCTTCCGGTCAAAGAATGTGCTCAGCATGACCTTGATTTGGACATGCATACCTTCTTGGGTCTGGGTGATGGTCGAGTCTTCCACTGCAGGCTCTGTCTCTTGCTTTCAGGGTCGTACTGGAAGACCCAAGTCTCGTCTCCTGTGATGATTTGGCCAACAAACTCTGGATCTTCTCTGATTTTTCTCTAGCAAGTCTCGACGAACATTGACCTGGTGCTCCTTCTGTTTGTCCAGTAAAAGCTTGGGCACCATCTTGGCACACACCTTCTGCATCCCCAGCTCCTGCATCAGGATGGTCCACACTGACTCCCTGTTCAGACTGAGCTCCTCTATCATCTGCACCGTCAATCTGCGATCACTCTGCACCAGCTGGTTCACTCTGTCAATGTTCTCAGTTGTCTTTGTTGTGGAAGGCCATCCTGACTTGAGGTCATCCTCCACCTCCTTACGGCCAGTCTTGAAGCGTTTGTGCCACTCGGAGACTCGCGGCCTTGACATTGCATCTTCTCCATAAGCCTGTTGGAGATACTCAGTTGGGCCCTTCTCCAACTTAACCAGAAATTTAAAGTTGATTCTTTGCTCCATATTTCTGCCACCTCCAGTTGCATGACAAAGCAATGGAGCAGTGTGCTACAAAAAAACCTGAAAAAGAAAAACGGAGTGAGATGAAAAAATATAGCAGAATAGTGGTGAGATGTTGCACAACAGTGACATAAGCGGTTAGCCAATTGGCAATGAGTCATGGGCGTGGCTGCCACAGTCTCATTCCTTTTTTGTCACACTTCATATGCGTTTAAATGAGAAAAATATATTTTCTTGTATTAGTCCTAAATGGGCTATATTGTAGCTTCATTGACTGACTGACTGACTGACCCCCCCCTAGTCTTTCTACTTTTTGACGGAGTAAACAACCGATCTATGTTCCACTCCATTAACTTATAGACCTATCATATCTCCCATCAGCCTTCTCTTTTTCAGGTTGAAGAGCTCTAACCTTTTTAAGTCTCTCCTCATAGGGGTATCCTTCCATGTCATTTACCATTTTGGGGTGTCTTCTCTATACCTTTTTCTAATTCTGCTATATCCTTTCCTATTCGTTCCTCCAGTCCAGTATGTGTGGGTTGTCGCCCTCCTTCAGCAGCTGAGGACTGAGCATGTCACATATCAAGACTTCTGATGTCACATTAGAAGAGCTCCCCCTTGGAGCCTAGGAGGTCGTATCTCAGCATGGTTGGGTTCCACTGAAGGGCTTCAGCCTATGTATATAGGTTGTTTTTTTGGGGGGTTTTTTTGAGGGGGAAGAGAAGAGCTTTTGGAGAGCAGACATTTCATTAATCAAGGCTGGGTAGCTTAGTACCCGTGAATCACCAATGAGCAGAGACTGCTAACTTATGCTGCAAGGCTCCTTAGTTTGTGTCTGACAGGGTCCGGGAGCTAAATTACTTGGGGTCCCAAGTTTCTTCCCCTCCCTGCCCCCTCCCCCCGCCAGATGACCCAACACTGCTGTCAGGGTTTGTGGGTTGATCTCTGTATCAGCCATATATATTAAACAAGGAGAGAAATTGAGAAATGGGCCTGCACCTTTAAATTCCAGTAGTGAACCTCTGCAGAGTCGCAAGCAGGCTTCAGCTTTGGGGACAGCGAGCGAATGCCTGCTCATCTTGGGAGTGGTGGTTACCGTGTCCATGGTGAATGTTGGCAGACTTTGTTCTGTGTTCTGATCTCCCTTCTCTCCTGTTGGTGACTAGTGTGGTCTGTGTGTACGGCCAGATTGTCCGTGCTGCACAGCACGGATAGAGTGTGGGGGGGATTCTAGCGTCTGGGGATTGACATCTTTGTGCCCGATCAGGGAAGGCAGCAGAATTAGGCTTGGACACCTGGGACGTCACAATGCAGGCTGGGGTTTTGGATGGCATTAAGGCCATGCTTTTGGCAGGAAATGCAGCCATTTCTGAATTGGCGGCCATTTCCTCTGCAGCTCAATGCAGTGGTAAAAAGGCAGGCAAAGAAAAATCAAAATGGAGGCAGCCTGATTCAGCTCTGATGGCAGCAGGGCATGTAGTGGAGGAGTCTGAAACAGTGTTGTCCCACAAATTCGTACTGTTATTGCACAAAGCCTTCTGTCTGAAGTGCAAACAAGGGGACACTGTGTGACCAGAGGGCTGCAACAGGTCTATTGGACAGCCTAACTGATACTCTGCAAGTGTCTTCATCCAAGGCAGAGGAGCAGTCTACCCTTTTTTTTTTTTTTTTTTTTTAAAAGGGTCAGAGGGGACAATGGAGTTTGGAGCCAAGGGTCCCCTCATTCCCCAGCCTCCAATGATCCGATGGACAGGCTGCTCATTCTTTGGAGGGATCAAGGTAAGCAGGACTTAGGATCCTCGCCCTGAGGCGTCTCCCCTTCTTCCAATGCATTCTGGGTTTTTCTCCAGTATGAGCTGGTGGCTCTCATTAGTAATTCTCTGGTGGCGCTAGATATTGTGCCGACTTCGGCAGTGGCAGAGGAGCCCCTGGAAGACCCATTGTTGCAAAGATTTTAAGGTTTCTCAGATGCCTTCCCAGTGCATCGGGTCATCTGGAAGATGATTGAAGAATGGGACGTGCCAGAGGCCAGTTTGCGCAGGGAAAAAGCCTTGGGCCGGTTATCTCATTCTACAGGAGGACCAGGAGCTGCTCAAGATGCCAAAGGTGGACATGCTAGTTTTGGCTGTCACTAAGAAGACCACTATTCTGGTGGAAGGAGCAGTGGCACTGAGATTTGCAAGATTGCAAATTGGAGATGTTCCTAAAGCAGGTGTTTGACACATGCACTGTCACGCTCCAAGCTTCCATCTGTGGGGCATATGTCACCGGGGCTTCCATCAGGTGGATCTAGGGTTTGCCAGGACTAGATGGGGATTTTCCGGCGGGAAGTTTGGAACCAGCAAAATTGGAATCTGCCTCAGCATACCTTGCGGATGCCTATTTTTAGGATATGATTTGTGCCTCCTTGACATCTATAGTCTCGCTTTATTGCAGCCAGACATTTCCTGTGGTTACGAAACTGGTCGTCGGATGCTTTTTCTAAATCCAGGCTAAGCAAACTTCCCTACAGGGGGAAGTTTTTCTCTTTGGGGAAATCAAAGATTTGGTGAACACCAAAAGGGGCATAGTTCCCTGAGGACCATCTCAAGACCCCAAAGCTGGGGTCTGCAGCTCTGTGCCAATGAGATTATTGGAGATTCCCTGCAGCTCAGTTTACCCCTTATCAACGGGGTTGCTATTCTCCAAGGGGGCAGCCCTTTGTGGCTATTGGGGGGCTAGTAGGGGCTAGCTATTAGGTTTTCTCGGCTCCTCCCAAGAAACCCCCATGAAGCAAGGTGGGCCCAAGTAGTGTTTCCTGTAGGAGGTTGACTGCAGCAATTTTATTCCGCCTGGGCCATGATTACTACTGACAGTGGGTCTTGGAAACCATTCAAGAAAGGTATGCATTAGAGTTTGCGCTTCCTCTGGCTGAGGCCTTCATACAGTCTCCTTTCAGGGCCCGCACAAAGCAGCAGGATATGCTTCAACTGTTGCGGGACCTTCAGGTGGTGGTGGTGCTACGTGGCCAATGCGGCACCAGTCAATACTCACTATATTTTGTAGTGCCCAAGAAAGGGGGTTCTTTTCATCCCATACTGGACCTCAAGTGGGTCAATAGAGCTCTGAAAGTATGGCCAGAATATCTCAGTACTCAAGCTTTATGGAAGTGTATCTGCATATTCCCATCTGTCCCGATCACCAACAATACCTATGCTTTGCGGTGCCAATAGGGCATTATCAATTCAGAGCCTTACCCTTCGGTCTTGCCACCATGCCAAAGATGTTCACCATGGTCGTGGTGGATCTGAGACGGGGGTTGCAACTGTATCCATACTTGGACGATTGGCAGATCAGAGCTAAGTTAAAGTCCAATAGCGTACCATCCATGAAGAAGGTGGTAGACTTGCTGCAATGTTTAGGTTGGGTAATCAACTTCTCCAAGAGCAAGACTGATCCAGTACAGAACTTGGTTTATCTGGGAGTGCAGTTCAACACAGAACAGGTCTTGTCTTCTACTGGAGGAGTGTGCACTGAAGATTCGGTCTCTGGTAAAAGCTTGCTTTGCTATGTAAGCGCCCCAAGAGCAGCATGGTAGTACCTGCAGCTCTTGGGATCCATGGCAGTGGCATTGGATCTAGTGCTGTGGTCACAGGCTTACATGAGACCTCCACATCAAGCCGATGGTCACCTCAGTGCCATCCCTTGTCCAGAAAGATGGTGTGCCCAGTAAGAATCGGCACAGTTACATTGGGGGCTCTGGCCAGAGCATCTGGCGGCAGGGATTTCGCTGGAGCTGCCAGACTGAGTTCTGTTAATGACCGATTGCCGGTCTCACAAGGTAGGGAGAACATTGCGAGTCGAACATAGTGCAGGACTGATGGTCTCTGTAGGAGAGCACATGGTCCATTAACCAGCTTGAGCCGAGAGCTGTTTGTTGTGCTTCAATTCTTTTACAATCAGGTGTGCCATCGAGTAGTGAAGATTCGTTCCAATAATGCCATGGTAGTGGCCTACATCAGTCGACAAGGGGGCATGGACAGTGCATCCATGGTACAGAAAGCAGAGCTGCTACTCCTCTGGGTGGAGGATAGCCTAGCGGTGCTCTCGGCGTCCCATGTAGGGGGCAAGGAGAACATGTAAGCAGACTTCCTCAACTGTCACAGATTGGACCTGGCAGAGTGGGAGTCAAATGTAGCAGTGTTCCAACGAGAGCATGACACTGAGGTTTCCCATCATGGATCTGATGGCTTCCTTTTCCAATGCCAAGGCAAGCAGGTTTTACAGCAGACACAGGGAACCTATGTCTGAAGGGCTTGGCGCAGAAGTGGCCTCTTATGTTTCCTCCATGGGCTCTCATAGGAAGTCTGGTACAGTGCAGAGAGACACAGTGGGCTGGTGATACTGATCGCACTGGATTGGCCCTGCAGACTCTTGTCAGGTCGGTGTACCAATCTCTTGATGTGCCAGTCTGTGGCAGTTACTGAACAACAGGATCAACTCTTGGTGTAGGGGCCGATTTCTAATGTCACAGGTCGCTCGGATCTTGCTTATGTCATGTCATGGCACTTCAAAAGGTCCGCTTTAAGGTGCATAGATGACTCTGCAGCAGTATTATCCACCCTGCTGAAGGCCTGGAAGAGAGCCACCTCCTTGGCATACATCAGAGTGGGGCACATGTTTGAAGGTAGGCACACACTACCCTCTGCACACCATTCTCATTCTCTGTCCCAGATATCCTAGTGTTCCTACAAGCAGGACTGGATAAAGGGTTGACCTTGGGTTCCTTACATGTTCAGGTAGCGTTGCTTTCCTGTTTACAGGTGGAGAGTGCAGGGATGCTTCCTGAGAGAGGTAAAGCTGGTATGACCACCGTGGCAACCAGGGATGCCGCCCTGTGATCTCAATCTGGTTCTGTATTGACTCTGGAGCCCCTTGAGCTGCTATCCCGTGCTTCTCTAAAGGATCTTACTCTGAAAAGGTGGTGTGTTTGACTATTTGTTCAGCTCGCCAGGTGTCGGAGCTTCTGGCTGTGTCCTGTAAGGAGCCATATTTGATCTTCTTTAAGAAGGTAGTGCCTTCCTTTCTTCCCAAGGTCATGTCACATTTCCATCTGAATCAGGTGATCTCTCCTGGGGTTTTCTCATCAGGACAGTTCTGAGCAGGGGCGCCAGCTCTACTTGTTATGCTTGCACAGAATTATTCTGGATATTGGACTGCCTTTTTGTGCTGGGTGGGGGGGGGGTGTCTGCGCAAAGGTGAGGCAGCCTCCAAAGCCTTGCTTGCGTGCTGGGTAAATGAGAAGTTTGCATCGGCCTACCTGCTTAAAGGAAAAGTGCTGCCTCAAGGTCTGTGGGCACATTCAATCAGGGCTGAAGCGGCATCCTGGGTGGAATACAGTTTTGGTTCCACTGGCAGATATCTGGAATGGGCAGACTTAGCGCAAGCCAAGAAGCGATAGGACCCACTAAATCGCTAAGTGACTCTGGGAGTGGCTCTGAATGGGAGTGACTGGCTGGTGTCCGATTTATTTTTAGGTGGGTCAGGTTTGGTGGCGTTTTCAGTAGAAAGGAATTGAGAGCAGATTTAGCTGGTAACCTGTATGTGAATAAGCCAAATCTGTGTGTGATCTCTGAAGCCCTTTTCTTTTGACTATTGGGAAAGTGTGAATAAGCCAGGTTCTGGTAGACCGTAGCAAGTGTCAGCTGTTGCTGTTCATTTATTTTATATACCATACTATTTCAAAATCAGTGTGGTTTACATAGAACAGGAACAATAAATGTTTAACATTGCAAAGGGACATCAACTTGGGTAATAATAGGGGGAACTAAATTACAAGTTGGTAAGTGGCTCATAAGAGGTTAGCATGGGAGAAGCTGTAGCTGTGGGATTGACGGGCTTTGTCTCTAGCATAGCTATAGTATGTAGTCATAGAATAGGTGGAACAGATGAGTCTCTATTGCTTATCTAAAGGTTGAAAGGTCGGAGATGGATTGGGGTGGGGAGAGTGTTCCACTGGGTTGGTGCATACAACGGGAATGCTCGGTTCTTGGGTACTCATCCTTTATTGCTGATGGGGTGGCGAGTGTGTTAGCCATGCTTGGTCTCATCATTCTATTGTTCAGGGTCCATTATATGATTATTACAAGGGAGTCTGCAGATATGTCATGTAGTACTTTATCAATAGAGCTTGTAACTTGGACAGCTCACTACTGGGAGCCAATGTAATTGCCTTAAGATGGGTGTGACATGTTCAAATCTGGAAGCTCCATACAGGGTTCGGGTTGCTGTGTTCAAGGCCAATTGAAGTGGTTGAACTGTGTATTTTGGCAGACCATGGAGGATGATATTGGCATAGTCAAGCTGAGGAAAGATAAGTGCCTGGAATCCGGTGCGGAAATCATCAGGAGTAGGTATAGATGACGGAGGGTCCTTTTTTATTTTATGGTATACTGCCTTGGTAACATTGTATTTCCATACTCGGTCATTGGTCCAGGATGATTCCCAGGTAATCATCAATTCTGCATCTTTTACCTACAGAGAAGTTGATGGGGTGAAGGTTTTGGTCTTTTGTTATAAATAAAACTTGTCGTCTTGCAGTTCACTTTTAAAGTTTTGTGTGTGAAGAGCCAGTCTGAGACTCCATTGAAGCATTCTGTAATCTTGGTGAAATTAGGACTGTCCGTGGAGAATGGAGTGTATAGTAGGATATCTGCTTGATTGATACAGTCATATAACATTCTATACCACATCTATGCTGATCAGCTGACTGTAAATGTTGAAGAGCAGGGCAGATAGAGATGAACCCTGTGACGACAGAAGTTTTGACATGTGACATGCTCAGTCCTTAGCTGCCAGAGGTGGGTGACAACCCACGTGGACTGGACTGGAGGGGCTCAAGGAGAGACCATGAGCAGGTAAGATCTAATTACTCCTTTTAAGATGTGATGACCACAGTTGCACACAATATTCAAGGTGCAGTCACACCATGAAATGAGGCATTTTAATGTCCTTGGTTTTATTCTCCATTCCTTTCCTTATGATTCCTAGCATTCTGTTTGTTTTCTTGGTCATGGGTGACACCTAAATCCTTTTCCTGGGTGGTGGTTCCTAATGTGGAACCTTTCATCGTGTAACCATAGTTTGGGTTGTACTTCCTTAAGTGCATAACCTTGTACTTGTCCACATTAAATTTCATCTGCCATTTCAGCTTTATCAAGCTCCTTTTGCAATTTTTCACAGTCCTCCCTTGTGATTTTAATAACTTTGAATTTTGTCATCTTCAATTTTGATCCACTTTTTATTCCCATTTCCGGGTCATTTATGAAGATGTTAAAAAGCAGCGGGCCTAACGCAGATCCCTGGGGTAGTCCGCTAGTCACTTTTTTTCTCTATTGAGAAAATTGGCCATTTAGCCTTACTCTGCTTTCTATCTTTCAATCAGTACCTGATCCACAGTAGTACACTGCCTCCTAATGCCATGATGATTTTATTTTTTGTAACATTTATAGAATTCAAGAATACCAAATATACAGCATATACCAAATTTAAACAACGGTGTTTCTTTTCACACCACTGAACCTCCTCTAACATTCCACACCCAAACATGATCCTATCCCACTACCTCCCTACCTCCCCCCCCCCCCCCGACCAAATAATGAAAATATAGTTGGAGATATGCTTGCAGGAAACCAGGTGAGGAGCTGGGCATTCACACTGTGGGAGAAGACCTTAGTGCATGGCAAGTTTCAGAAGGGGCATTGGAGAGGCCCAGATTTACCTTGTATCCCAGTGATGGCTAACCTTTTTGAGCCCGAGTGCCCAAACTGCCGCACAAAACCAAAGAATTTCCTCAAAGTGCCAGCACGTCATTTGCATAAGTGGTCTTATTTGCATAAATATTTGCATAATGTTACCATACACTAACTTTTAGTAAACATGTCTTAATGAGTGTATGGATAAAGAAAGACTAAAAGATTTCTACATTACTAAAATCCAGTGCCAACCGCCAGGCACATTAGGAACTACTACAAACGCTGCCCATTTAGAACCCATAGCAAACCCGCCGTATCCTGACAGCATTACCAGGACTCACAAAGCACCATACCCTACCTATCAAAAGGCAACACTGCAAATATTAAACCAATACATTTCAGTGAATACTGGGGAAAGAGAACAAGTGGCAACGTCAAATAGGAATTTCCTCTTGTACCAAACAAAGCGCAGATGTTAATGATGCACATTTCCCAGAGCTGACATATTCCAGTTAATAAATTCAAAATAAAGAGATATCGTTCTACCTTTTGTTCATTTTTTTTCAGTTGCAATTGGTCCAGCCATTTTCTTCTGGTTTCTTCTTCCTGTTTTCTGCTAACTCTCCATCGTCTGCTGTCCTTTGTTCCTTTCTTCTCTCTTCTAGTTTTTTTTTCCATTCTCTCTCTCTCTCTACATCTGCTTTAACATACTAATCTTTCTCCTTTTGCTCTTCCTCATTCCTATTTCATCCACACAAATTTACCCCTCCATCCTCAATCCCCAATTACTCTCCCAATACCTGGCCATTGTAGATTTTTCATCCCTCCTACACAAAATATTTTTCCCCTCTCCATTTTACTCTCCCAGCCCCATCCCATTCTAATCCTCCCCCAACATCAGCTCCCTTCTAGTTCCAGTCTCACCCAGCATCCATTCCCTTCTTCAAGCCCCCCACTTCCCCTCAGCCCATTTCCATTCCAAGCCCCGTCCCCCACAGCTATTTGCAGTTCAAGCCCCCCACGTCCCCTCCGCCCATTTCCATTCCAAGCCCCCTCCCCAACAGCGAGTAGCACTTCAAGCCCCCGTCCACTCAGCCCATTTCCAGTCCTAGCAACCCCCCCAACCCATTACCAGTCCTAGCCCCCCATAGCCCACTCCAGTCCTAATCCCACCAGCCCATTTCCAGTCCTAACCTCCCCATCAGCCCACTCCCAGTCCTAATCCCCCATCACTCCATTTTTAGTTTAAGCCCCCCCAGCGCCTATCACCACTCCTACCCCCCCCCAGCCCAGCGCCCATCAACCACTCCTAACCCCCCAGCCAGCCCAGTGCCCATCACCACTCCTAACCCCCCCCAGCGCCAATCACCACTCCTACCCCCCCCCATGCCTGCGCCCATCTCCTCTCCTAACCCCGCCAGCCAGCCCAGTGTCCATCACCACTCCTACCCCCCCAGCCCAGTGCCCATCACCACTCCTAACCCCCCACCCCAGCCCATCACTACTCCTAACACCCCCAGCCCAGCAGCCCATCACTACTCCTAACCCCCCCCAGCCAGCCCAGCCAATCACCACTCCTAAGCCCCCCAGCCCAGCCCAGCCCAGCCCTCACCACTCCTAACCCCCACCCCCCACCCCCAGCCCAGCCAGGGAAAATTAAAAAAAAAGAAAACCTGTCTGCTGCCGCTGTCGGGGCCGCCGCGGCAGAATCGAGCGTGCCGCGGGGCCCCCCTGTACCCACCCGGCAGAGCCTGTCCTCCCCGTAGCAGCTCTCTCTTTGGAGCTGCAGTCAGACGCGCCGGCTTGCAGAGCGCGAGGGAAGAGTTCCCTCGCTGCTCTGTTGAGCCCGCGGGGGCTGATGGGAAGTTCCCATCAGCCCCGCGGGCTTAACCAGAGTCGCGAAAGGGAAACTCTTCCCTTCGCGCTCTGCAAGCCGGCGAGTCTGACTGCAGCTCCAAAGAGAGAGCTGCTACGGGGAGGACAGGCTCTGCCGGGTGGGTACAGGGGGGCCCCGCGGCACGCTCGATTCTGCCGCGGCGGCCCCGACAACGGCAGCAGACAGGGTTGTTTTTTTTTCGATGGCGGACCTTCCCGCGTGCCAGCTGCAAGGCCTTCGCGTGCCACAGCTGGCACGCGTGCCATAGGTTCGCCATCGCTGTTGTATCCAGTGCCTGTATGGGGCCCAAATCTTAAGATATTCGTCATGTTGACACTTAAGTGAGTATGGAGCGGCAACCTGCCTTAAGGTAACTCTGTTGCTCAGCATGCAAGAGTGGGGCTAGTAACCCATGCTGCGCTACCAATCCTGCGCATTTCAAAGAGTCGTCATCTACTGAGAGGGGCAATCCATCTACGCTCCATATCCACCCAGTGAGCATCCGGTGGGCATATGTAGTGGTACTGGAGGCCCCTTAGAATGGCTGCCTTATAGTAGATAGACAGGTTAGGATAGTTCAATTCCCCCCCCCCCCCCCCAAAATCATGAACCTGGACCACCATCCGTCTTCAACTGATATGAGTTCTGCATTCTCTCCAAACAAACTTACTAAAGCTTTCTTCAAGCTTCTGGAAAAAAAAACATGGAAGTTGAATAGGTAACTGGAGAAAAAAGATGTAACAATTTAGGGAGGATGGTCATTTTCAAAGCAGCAATGCGGCTCATCTGATCCAAGGTAAGGTCTGCAGATCACTTTAACTCTTTGATACAGGCCACCAATGGTGACTAAGTTTAAATGGCTCTCCGGTCTAGAGGAAACTTGGATCCCAAGGTACTTTATTGAAACAGTGGCCATGCTGAGTGGACAGTCCCAGGCAGAGGTCAAATATTCGGTCCCAAGGGCAGAACCTCTGTCTTGTCTAGGTTAACCTTAAAACCTGATAGTTGTGCACAGCGGGCCAGGGAGTGAGTCATCTGGCTGCTCGAGAAATACCAACGTGTCATTAGTGTAAAGTGAGACCTGGTACGGAATGTTCCTTACTATTACCAGGTGGATGTCTGGAGCCGATCTTAATGAAGTGGCAAGTGGCTCTATTGTTAGGGCAAAAAGCAGCGGTGATGGTGGGCACACCTGCCTCATCCCCCAATACAATCTGAACAACTTTGACCTCACCCCATTACTGCTATCGATGCCAAGGGCTCGGCATATAAGGCCTGTATCCACACCGCAAAGTTACTGCCAAAACCAAATCTGTTCAGGACCACAAACAGGTAAGGCCACTCGACGTGATCAAAAGCCTTTTAGGCATCTAGTTATACACACCAGGCTTCCTCCATCTCTTGCTACATGCATGACAATATTCGGGGGCCTACAGACGTTGTTGGAGATTTGCCTTCCCTGAATAAAGCCAGTTTGATCCAGGTGCATCAGGGATGGCATCACCCCTTTCAACCAGATACAAAGATTTTGGCATCACTGAGCAGTGAAATTGGCCGGTAGCTGCTGCATTCCCAGCCCTCCTTGGGAATTGGAGTTCTCAGCATCGTACATGCTCTGTGGGAGATGCTTTCATAACAGTGCATCATTAAATACTCTCTGTAATATAGGAGCAAGTGCACTTGAGATCCCCTTGTACCATTCCATCAGGAACACGTCCAGCCCCATCACCTTACTGGTAGCCAATCTACCAATTGCTTGCTTGATCTCCACCAGAGATCTCACCTCTAGAGCTGTGCACTGTTCCTCAAGGACCAGCAAGGGAGCTCCCTCCAGGAAGGATGTGGGTGATTCGGCTGAGGGAGTGCATGCATTCAGAATACAGTGATGCATAATAAGATCTAAAAGCTTATGCGATCCTTACATGGTCTCTCTAACTGCCGGTCCTCCTTATATACCTCCCCAATCAACAGACTTCCCCTCTGTTTGTGCAGTTGCCAGGCTAACAGCTTACAGCCCTTCCACCATGCTCTAAAAAAATTGTGGCAGGTGAGCCTTAAAAGAAACTCAATGTGATCCACTTCAGTACTTTTGATTTATGCCTTCTCACTGCTGTCAGTTGTTGATATACTTGCTCCCCCCCCCACCCCCCGAGCGCTTATGTTCTTTCTGTAACACATCCAACTGCTCATGCAGCAAGCGAAGCTTAGCCTTTTTTTTTTGTTTCTTATTTTGCAACGCTAACTGTAGGCTTTCCCTGCTTCCCACAGTACTTGCACAGAAACCTCTCCTGTATGATTAAGGCAGAGATAGTCTGCCCACTAAGTCCACATTTGCTCCTGTACTTTATTATCTTGAAGGAGGCGAACGTTAGCTCTCCACGCCTTCACCTTTCCCTTCTCCATCAGCAGGCTTAAGTCCAGTGTCAACCATACCATCACGTGATCACTAACTACAGGGGTTAAATTCCAACACGCCTCCACCCTGGATATGTTGGTATTGGAGCCACAGAACGTATCCAGCCATGTGTACCCCTTGTTTTGGCTGAAGTGTGTGCAGTCTCTATCCTTTGGGTGAAGTTCTCCAGTATCTGTCCAACCCATCGTATGGAGGGCCTTCCATAAAGTTGCACCATCTGGAAGTGGTCCCACCCTAGTTAGTGGTCTGGAGCGGCCAAGCGTACCTATGGCACAGTTAAAATCACCACCAACAAGGTGGAACCTTTAGCTTTTAGTGCAAAGGTGGAGAAAACCTGCTGAAAAACATGGCCCTTGGACCCATTGGGGATGTATACGTTTTTATAAGGAGATCTCTTGTTGCTCAATCCGTCCCACCACCCAGCCTATCTTTCTCCTTGAATACAAAGGGATTCCTTTTGTTTATCAAAATGGGGGCCCCCTCTTGCTTCTTAGAAGTATACGAGGAATAATAAACCTGTTCCCACTGCCCCCTCAGTTTTTTTCCATTTCTAAGGAGGTTAAGCTCATCTCCTGAAGAAGAGTGATATCTATGCATTCTTTCTGTAGATACGCCAGCACACTTTTTCATTTTAATAGTGATTCAGCCCACCAACATTTTAGTGTAGCAATTTTAAGACATGTGGAGGTTTAAGTATCACAGGTAGGATAATCAAACATCACTGACAGTTTAAATTCATACACAGTAGACCTAACCAAGCTGCCTTCTCCCCCTCCCATACGCGGTCTGACACTTCACTCATTGCTCCACCTCCCACCCCTCATCCCACTCTCTCCTACCTTCCCCTCCCCCATATACCCCAACCCCCTGCCTCACTACCTTGCATGTGTGCTCCATCCAACTTCTCCCAGCTCCCCCGCCCCCACATTCCTCCAGTCATACTCAACCACACAGATAATCACTTTTTTATTTTTTATTTTCAGCTGGTTCTACCACCACTGCTGACTTCAGATGACCATTACAGTCCTGGGCATAGTCTCAACAGGCACTTGCAGTCTTGCCACACCTGTTGTACAATCTGAAGCCGCCTCTAACTGACTGGGTTCATCAGTTCAAGTACCTAGGGTTCCGGGGCTGCAATGCCTCAGTTGCACCTTCAGAGAGTTTCCAGCCCAGCAACTAGTGCACTCATTGGGGCAGCAAAGGTCCGTTCCTCCCCTGTAAACGTGATGCTCAGTTGTGGGGCATTAATATCAATATGGTCCTGAAGTTGCTTTTGCACTGCCTTTTCCAAGATTTTAGCAAGGAATGGCAGGCTGGAGATGGGATGGTATGATTTTGGTTCGGAGGGGCTCAGATTGCTATTTTTAAGTATTGGTTGTATCATTGTGTGCTTTAGGGGTTGTGGCATGTATCCTTGTTGGAGTGAATCTTTGACCATTTTTTGAATGTGATTAGAGAGTTGGCTTTTTGTAGCTCTTGAGCCATGTTACTGGGCATGGGTCTGACGGTGAAGTTGTAGTGTAGTCCAGATATTATGTCTTCTACTTGCTGCTTTGTTGGTATGTTGAAGCTCTCCCATGTTTGTTTATCGTGTGATAGTTTGTGGTGTAGTAGAGCATGTTTGGTGTGTTTTCTTTACTTCATATAGTCTGCATATTTTTGTGGGTCAAGATGGTGGGTGCTTTTGTTGCATGTCATCCTTGGTGAGCTTTTGGACAATGCTAAAGAATTCTCTTGGTCTATTAGTAGCTCTCATGATCAGGTTGGTATGGTGTTGCTGTCTACGCTCATTTATTAGATTTGTTATATTCCTGTTTTGTGTCTCTGTATTGGGTTAGGAGGTTGTGTGATTTGTTCAGTCTTCATTTTCTTTCCAGACTTCTGAGTCCACATTTTGCAACTCTGATTTCATGTGAGTACCATGGGGCGTTAAATCTCTTGTGTGTTTGAGGTTCTTGATAGCTGTGGCAGATGCTGCGTTGGATATTATTGTGTTCCATTCTTCTATATTTAGGTCAAGGGTGTCGTGTTCCTGTTTGAAGTTGTGGAGTGATTTCGTTTATGAATGAGTCTGTTAAATGTTTTGAACCGTCTGATTATTCTTTTATCTTTGCGTTGAGCGGGGTTATTCAGGGTCATGGTGAATTCAGTTACGTGGTGGTCTGAGCAGGGGACTGCGTGATTGTTGGTTTTCTGGTCTTGTTCTGTTCCACTAATTGCATTGGCATGAAGACCAAATCTGGAGTTGTACCATGCTGGTGCGTTGTGGCGTTAATTGTCTGGCAGTATTTTAATCACTCCATGGCTTTTAAGAACATTGCGGTTTCTCTGGTGGGAGCGGATGTTAGGTTGTAGTCTCCTAGTGCAATGAGAGGTTTGTGTCTTCTGTTATGTGCGCATATCATTTCGATTACTGTGGATAGGTGTTCAGTTGTTCCAGGTGGTCTGTATGTGAGGGATATGCTTAGGTACTTGTTAGCTATAGTGAGTGTGTTGGATTCAATTGTGTTAGTGGTGTTGCTTGTTTTGAATCTGTATTCTTTTCTGGTAAGTATTAATACTCCTCCTCCTCTCCTCTGTGCTCTGATACAGTTAAATGCCGAGTATCCTGTTGGGGTTACTTGGTTTAATATGACCTGGTCCGAGTCATCTAGCTAGGTCTCGGTAATGCATATTATATCTAGCTTCTTGTTGTGGATTAGGTCAAGGATAGTATTTGGTTTGTTCCTGATAGATCTGGCGTTTAGAAGAGCACACCTGATTTTTGTATGTTCATTATTTGTGTGGGTGTATTACGTGTGGCATTGTATGGTTTGTGGGTTGTATGCTTTGGTTGTTGGCGTTCTTTGGATAGGTGTGATACTGGTGTGCATCTGGGTTGGGTGGTATGTATGCTGAACAAGGGGATTTGCTCGTTGAGTCTGATGATACGTGTGCAGGATGCAAACATATGTAGAAGTGTGAGGTAGATCATTTTTATTTTTTATTTATTTACATTCTCTTATATACCGCGCTATTCTGCATCAGTGCGGATTACATTGAACAGGGCATTATAACTTGGAAATAACTATTTTACAGGGAATATGGGCTATGGAGGGTTAAGTGGCTTGCCCAAGACCACAAGGAGCACCTGTGGGACTAGAAACCTCAGTCCTTCCGGCCCAAGGTTGCTGTCCTCTAGTGGGATTTGAACCCCCGACCTTCCGGCCTGAAGTACCGTGCCCCAACCACTAGGCTACTCCTCCACTCATGAGGTAGTGGAGTGCATTTTGTGGTTTTTGTTTTACTGGCCTGGGATTAGATTTATGGTTTACTAACCTGGGCTCAACTTGAGTTGGGTCATGTAGGTGTAATTCTGTGGGTCCTATATGTGTAGTTCTGCATTGGTAGTGGTGTCTTTATTCTGTGTGTTATGTTACTTGTGGTTGGTTAGTAGTCTAGTGGAGTTACTAGAGTTAATAGGCTATGCTGCGTGAGGAGTTGTTTATCCTGGCTTGGCTATATTAATGTATAGACGTGTAGCATTATATAGACATGTAGCAAATATATGGCAACATATAGACATGTAGCAAGGTTGTCCTGGTGGAATTCTACTCAATATGGTATACAAATGTAGTATAGAAACTGCAATATAGTTACTTTGCTTGGGTATAGGTTAGTTCAGGTATTTTCTTGCAGTATCAGACTTACAGACTGTTCGTTACTGAAGAGCAACATTGGATGGACGGTTGTCTCTCTTGTCTTAACAATGTTATGGTATTGTTCATCTGGTGTCTCTTGCTGAGATCTTACTCTTGCTTTGGTCCCCGCCTAAGGGCCATGCCAAAGGGCCCTCTGGCGAGGCCCTCAGGCGCGCCAAGGGCGCCGAGTGTTTTAATTTCTGGCGTTGGGCCAGATTGGCCTGGGAGGGGGGGGAGCTGATCGGGGAGGAGCAATCCTCCCGCTCAACTCCCCGATGCTGGATCGGGCCCTGAGTGGTGTCCAGTGTGGTCTGGTGCTGGCGTTGGGCCCGATTGGCCTTGGGGGGGCCTGTCTCCCTGCTATGGCCTTGTCCTCCCTTAGTGCCCCTTTTTATTCTTCTATCATCTAATAGTCCAACTGGCTCCTCCATTTTGTTTTGCTTGGGTTTTTTTTTTTCTCTTCCAAATTCTCTTTTCTTGTTTCTTCAATGTCTTGCATCTAACCTGCTGGTGCTTATGTTTCCTGTTTTCATCATTTGGCTGCTTTTTAACGTTTCCTGAAAGATGCTTTTTTTGGCTATAACAGCCTTTGACCTCCATCTTTAAACCATGCTGGCAGTTTTTAGCCTTTCACCTTTTTTAAAGTGTGGAATACATATGATCTGGTCTTCCAAGATAGTATTTTTAAACATCACCCATGCTTGATATAAACTTTTAACCTTTGCTGTGCCTTTTTATTTTTTTCATAACTATTTTCCTTATTCTATCAGTCTCTCTTTTGAAAGTTAAAAGTTAGTATTGTGGATATCTCCAGGAACAAGCAGGAATGTAGTCTTCACATATGGGTATTGTCCAGTACCGACAGAGCCTGCGTGGGAACGCTCCCCAGCGTCCAATAGGAACGCTTTTGGGAGCATCCCTCAGCACATGCGTGCTGCCTTCCCACCTTTCCAACTGTCCCTCTTCAGTTCTTTGTTTTCTGTGGAGCCAGCAGGATCCATACCCTGTCACCGCAGAAAATTCCGTCTTTAAAACTGTTTTCTTGTGGTTGCGTTTGCCTCCGCACGACGCTTACCAGTACCGCCGGTTATTTTCTTTTCTTTTCCAAATAAAACCCCAAAACCTTATCCTTTGAACTGTTTCTCTTCAGAAACTTTTTCTTTTTGGTGCTAGGCACCATTTTGGGCACTAGGCCCCATATTCCTAAAACATGGAAAAACTCAACTAGTGGTTTTAAAAAAAAATGTACTAAGTGTGGCGGTACCATTTCCGTCACTGACACCCATGATTTGGTGTCTTAAATGTTTAGGGCCTGAACATTCTGCATCTGAATGTCTCTCCTGTATAGGGATGACTAAAAGAGGAAGACAGAACCGGTCTGCAAAGCTCGGTACCCTCTTTTCTTCGGATGCCAGATCCATTGCATCGACATCTTAAAGGGCCGCCTCTTCCTCCCATGGATCTCGGGTAACTAAACATAAAAGCCGGTCCTCAAAGGGTAGCTCTCCTGCTAAGCATCGAGAGGCTGTTGGCATTGCCCTTGAGGGAACCACACCGGCAAAGCAGCCCCAGCTGGAGGCTTCGGCTTCCAAAGCATCGATGGTGCTCCAGGATGTTCTCGAGGCCTAGGCCTCGACCTCACAAGAACTACCTGTGCCATGCTCAGGGGTCTTGGCCGTTTTCACTGGTACTGACACCCAGGCATCGGCAGCGTCGATAGACCAGAGGTTCCTAGCTATCGAACGCAACATTGCAGCTCTTCTCTCAGCTGCAGTACCGTTGGTCCAACAGGCACCGGTATCGATTCCGATGCCGGTACCTACACTGGTGCAGACACCAGTACCGCCAATACCAGTACCGACGGTACCGGCCCTGGTGGGAATTCTTCCCACGCCATCTTTGGCTGGAATCGACAGGTCGGTACCGGATCAACTCGGTACCGACTTCGATTGATACCGGGACCGTGCTTTGCATGAGCATCATGGTCAGGAATACTTCAAATCGTCAGATTCCGAAGACTCTGACAATTTTGCTGGTACTAGAGGGTTTCTCCCAGAAGATCCCTCCTTCTCCCCAACGCAGAATGTCACCTCCAGAGGACATGTCTTTTCAGGATTTTATTCGTGACATGGCCAAAGGCCTTTCAATCATGGTGGCTCCTGAAGAGGAACCCAGAGCAAAGGAATTGGAAACTCTCCAATACCCTAAAGCTCCAAAGGAGGCAGCCACTCTGTCCATCCATGAAATTATGCATAACTTGATGCTCAGAATATGGGAGACACCTCTGACTACATCTCCTCATTCTAGGAGACTTGATACTATGTATAGAGTTCCGCCATGTCCTGGATTTCAAAAGACTCAGCTGCCACACCATTCAATGGTGGTGGAGTCAGCCATGCGTAGGATGACAAGTGCAAAGAGGCATGCATCCAATCCTCCAGGTCGTGAATGCAGGACTCTGGACGCTTTTGGGCGCCGAACCTTTCAGGCTTCCATGCTTTCAGCTAGGATCAGTTCATATATTCTGTATATGGGAATGTTCCACAAGGAAGTTACAGGAGACTTGAAGCTTATGAGCCCATTTCTCCCAGATGAGAAGAGACAAGACTTTCTTGCTCTAGTTAAGCATGCTCAAGATGTCTCCAAATTTGTAAATCGTGCAGCCTTTGACTGACTGCTTTGAATGCATCAGCAGAACCTCTGCTATTGCCATTGGCACACAATGGGTTGCCTGGCTTCAGGCATCAGACTTGGAGACTTGGGTACAGGACAAGTTAGGCAACATTCCTTGCACGGGAGAGAATCTCTTTGGCAAGAACTGGCAGGAAAATGAAATGCATGGCAGTAGTAGCTGCACTTCTTCAAACCCTGGGGATATTCGTCTTCCCTTACTTAGACAACTGGCTCATCGAGCCCCTACAGTTGCAGAGGCCAGCACTGCACTGTCTTGCACAATGCGAATCCTCCAATACTTGGGGTTGGTAATAAACTTCCCAAAATCCCAACTTGTTCCTTCCCAATGCCTGGAATTCATAGGGGCCTGTCTAGATACCAGACAGGCAAAGGCTTTCCTTCCACAGGCCCGGTGTCTTCGCATAATGCAACTAGCTTCTCAAGCAGCAGGGAAATCCTACCTAACTGCTCGAGAGCTACTACAGTTCATGTAGTCCCATATGCTCGCCTCCCACATGCGAGCAGCTCAGTGGACCCTATCCACACAGTGGATACAGGCCACAGGTCATTTATCAGACAAAATATTAAACTCTCAACGACTAATTTTGTGTCTCCAATGGTGGCAATCATTAGAAAATCTGACAGTGGGGGTCTCCTTTTCATCAACCCCTCTTTCAGGCCATCCTAACAGATGCATCACAGGTGGGTTGGGGAGCGCACCTGAATCATCTCTACCCAGGGCACCTGGACTCCACAGGAGGCTGGTCTACACATAAACCTCCTGGAATTAAGAGCAATTATTTAGCTCTTCGAGTATTCCACGCCCAGCTCAGCTACAAGACAGTCCTAGTCCAGACGGACAATAAAGTAGCCATGTTCTATGTGAACAAGCAGGGCGGGACAGGCTCTCTGTCGTTATGCAACGAAGCTTTACGACTGTGGGCCCTCGCCAGACAGTATCAAATTCACCTTCTAGTGGTATATCTTCCAGGCATTCAAAACCTTTGGGCAGACAAACTCAGTCGAGTACTGCTGCCTCACGAGTGGTCCCTCCACCTAGACCAGGTGGCAAAGATATTTCATCTCTGGGGCACTCCAGACATAGACCTCTTTGCAAGTCCACTGAATGCCAAACTTCCCCGGTTCTGTTCCAGAATTCCGACTCACAATTGTCAAGCAAGGGATGCCTTCCTCCTTCACTGGGGTCAGGACTTCCTTTATGCCTTCCCACCCATTCTCCTCATCCCCAAAACACTCTTCAAGCTTCAGAGAGACAGGGGTTGGATGATTCTCATAGCGTCACAATGGCCACGCCAAGTGTGGTATCCCCTGCTTCTACATCTCTCTCAAGCTGCACCTCTGGAGTTGAGAAATGCTCCAGATCTCCTTTCCCAAGAGGACGGGATGCTATGGCACCCGAATCCCCAGTCCCTGCATCTCACGGCCTGGTTGCTGAAGGCTTAGACCTCCAGGATTTTAACCTGTCCCAACAGGTAAAGGATATCCTTCAGGCTTGTAGGAAACTTTCCACAAGAAGATCTTATGCCTTCAAGTGGAAACGTTTTACTATATGGTGCTCCAAGAAGGGATTAAACCCCCTTGGCATACCCTTAGAATCGATACTAGTGTCTCCTTCACTTATCGAATTCTGGACTAAAGACCAATTCGGTAAGAGTCCATCTTAGTGTAATTGCAGCTTCTTATAAGCCTCTGAATGGACAACCAATTTCCTCTCATCCACTCATATCCAGATTTATGAGAGATCTTCTATTAACCAAACCTCCCATTAAGCCACCACCAGTGGCATGGGATCTAAATCTAGTTCTCGGGCAGCTCATGAAGCTGCCTTTTGAGCCTTTAGCCACTACAACCCTTAAGTTTTTGAACTGGAAAGTCATCTTCCTAATTGCAATCACCTCTGCACGTCGCATTAGTGAACTGCAAGCTTTAGTGGCTGATCCTCCCTATACTAGATTTCATCATGATATGGTTGTTCTTAGAACTCATCCACACTTTATGCCAAAGGTGGTTTCGCCTTTTCATTTAAATCAATCAATTTATCTTCCTGTATTTTTTCCGAGGCCTCACGCCTCTAATGCAGAAAGAAACCTTCACACTTTGGATTGTAAAAGAGCCTTAGCCTTTTACCTACAGAGAACACAGCAACATAGAAAGTCCTCGCAACTTTTTATAGCTTTTGACCCTAGTCATTTGGGACTTCCAGTCTCCAAAAGAACTTTATCTAAATGGATTGCCCAATGCATATCCTTTGCTTATGAGAGTAAGGGTCTTCCTCTTCAAGGCCATGTCACAGCTCATAACGTGAGAGCCATGGCAACTTCACTCTGTGTCTATCAATAACATTTGTCGAGCAGCCACCTGGGCTTCGGTACACACCTTCACAGCCCACTACTGCCTGGATAAAGCCTCCCGTCGGGATGCCTTCTTTGGCCAAGCTGTTCAAAATCCTCTTTCAGACCTAATTTAACTCCTACCCACCAACCCTGGTGGAATACCAGAGATCCATGGGAGTAAGGATTCCCACCTTTCTAGGGTGGCACCTTCCTGGGGCTATCTCCCTGGCATCTTCAGCTAGGGAGTCCCCATATGTGAAGACTACATTCCTGCTTGTTCCTGGAGATAGCGTAGTTACTCACCTATAACAGGTGATCTTCGGGAACAGCAGGAATTTAGTCTTCACAACCCACCCACCTCCCCTAGGAGTTGCCTCTCTATCTCTCTCTTTCCTCTCTCCTAACTGAAGAGGGACAGTTGGAAAGGTGGGAAGGCAGCACACGTGCTGAGGGATGCTCCCAAAAGCATTCCTATTGGATGCTGGGGAGCGTTCCCACGCAGGCTCCGTCGGTACCGATGATACCCATTATGTGAAGACTAAATTTCTGCTGTTCCCAGAGATCACCTGTTACAGGTGAGTAACTACGTTTTCCTTGCCATCCTTCATCCATTTATTAAATCAAATACGATCAAGCTATGATCATTATTGCCAAGTGCCCCAACATCCTTATCTCTTGCACCAGATCCTGTGTTCCACTAAGGACTAGGACCAAAATAGCTTCCCCTCTTCTTGGTTTGTGAACCAGCTGCTCCAAGAAGCAGTCATTTTATTTCATCTAGAAATTTTCTCCCTAGCATGTCCTGCTGTGACAATCACATTTGATACTGGGATATTTGAAATCGCCCATTATTACTGTGTTGTAACTTTTTTTTCTTTTTCTTTTTTGTTTAGCTTCCCTGATTTCTTTTAGCATTTCATAGCCCATCTGTTCTTCCTGGCCAGAAGGTTGTAGTACACCCCCACTGGCATCACCTTCTCCCCTTTTTACATGGAATTTCAGTTCATAGAGATTCTACACAGGATTAAAATTTTGCCAGAAAAAAATCCAATGCGATTCAGTGCCCTCTATAACATAAAGTGCAACCCCTCCACCAGTTTGATTTACCCTATCATTGTGATATAGTTTGTACCCAGGTATCTAACCTTTTAATTTAGTGTACATATTCTAGCTCTCCCCCTTTATTTTTATTTTTTTTTTAAGACTTCTAGTATTTGCATACAGGCATTTTAGAGGATGTATTTTGTTCATATTAATCTAGTTATCAGTTGATAGGGGTGATTTGGAATCTTTCAGCTCTGTCTACTCTGTACTTAGGGCATCCTGATAGAGTGGTTTCAATAAAAACGGTAATCCAGATGCCCTTAACTTCCCTCTTTCGCTAGTATCCTTCAAGGATACATCCTTCCAAATCATGTGCTTTTAGATGACTGTCGGCTTTTCCCTATTTTCTAGTTAAAGGATAGAGAGAGGAGCTTTTAAAGATTCAATGCTAGCAGCCTGGTTCCATCCCGGTTTAAGGTGGAGCCCATCCTTTTGGAATAGCCCCTCCTTCACCCAGAAATTTGCCTAGTTCTAACAAATCTAAAACCACCTTCCTTGCACAGGTCACACATTGAGACTCTGGAGCTCTGCCTGCCTTGTGGGTCTGGGAAGCATTTCAGAGAATGTTATCTTGGAAGTTATGGATTTCAACTTCTACCAAAAAGCCTAAATTTTAACCTCCAGAACACACTTTTCCTGTGCCATTGGTACCAACATGTACCAAGACAGCAGGCTGCTCCCCAGCTATCTAAAACCTTGTCTAGGTGATGGCGTGAGGTCTACCTTTTCAGCAGGCAGGTATGTTATCACGCTATCTCGCATCCACCAGCCACTCAGCTGTCTACATGCCGAATGATTTGAATGCCTGACCCTTCCCTCATGGGTACATGTCCCTAAAGAAATCTCCTCCGTGCAAGGTTTTACGTCACCTGGAGGATAGGTCCCAGCTACAGGATCACTTCCTGCCACACCAGGGAGGTGCTCTCCTTTCACATGACCTCTCTCATCCATGGCAACAGAGGCTGCCAGACTGGAGGTAGGACTTCAGTACTGCGTTCCTACAGATCTCGTCTATACACTTGTCTTCCTTAGCTCCTTGAAGTCTGCTACTCTAGCCTCCAGAGATCACTCATTCCCTGAGCTAAAGAGCTCCTTGCATCTAACGCACATGTCAGACCCCCCTCACCAGTACATGTGGCACTTGATGCAAAAGGCTGGATAGCCCCCATCTCACTGCTGTACTGCTGTCTGCATCTTAGTTTTAAGGTTTTGTTAAGATATTTGTTTACTTAAAGCTGCTAGGGATAGTTATACAAACACACGTATACCAAATAGTTTTAAGGGACTTTGCTAGGCTGCCTTTAGGCAATGGAAGGTAAAGTGGCTTGCCCAGGGTCACAAGGAGTAGCAGTGGAAATCAAATCTGATCTCTTGGGTACTTGAGAGGAGTGGCCTAGTGGTTGGGGCAAGTTGCCTCGGGCCGGAAGGCCAGGGTTTCAGATCCTGCTGGAGGACATCAACCTCCGGGCCAGAGGGACTAGGGTTTTTAGTCCCACAGGTACTCCCTTGTGGCCTTGGGCAAGTCACTTAACCCTCTATTGCCTCAGGTACAAAACTTCGATTTTGAGCTCTCGGGGACAGGGATGTGGTACACCGCTTTGACCTGGTTAAAAGCGATTTATATAAGCATTGCTCTAACCATTAGGTTACTTCTCCACAACTATCTGGCTAGCGGACTCGATATCCTTGCTAACGAGAACTCTCTGCTCGGCCTATAGACTCCTAGCACTATCTGGTTAGTACTGATGTCAAATATTTTCAGTGACGCTGTTTGGATAGTGTTGCTGAAAATCGCCAGATAGTCTCGGCCAGCAGCACTTGCTGTCTGGATAGGTGCCTCTGAATATTGCCACTTGTGTGGAAAATTTCCAGCTGCTCAAAATTAAACTCCTGTTGTCATGTTAGGCCTGAGAGGACAGCCCGGAGCTAAGAGGAGGACAGCAAGACATTCAAAATGAAGGCGAAAAACATTCTCCCGCACCCCACTGCCACCTAGACGATTTTGTCTGATGGCTGTATGGAAGTGTGGGCGGTTAGTGTTAGAATAGGGTTGGGTGGAGGGGGGGGTGAGTACATCATGTGAGTTTGTAGACACACAGAAGCAGATGTTGCAACAGATACAGAAAGTGTGATTTCTAATGCTGTAACATAGATTAGTTTCTCTGGCTCACAATATGAGAGTAGCATGCTGCATGCTCCCACCCCTGTTGGTGGTGCACTTAATCTGTCGCTGTGTGTAGCTGTCGGGTTTTTGAGCCAGTCAGTGCCTGTACTATTGTGCTTTTTTTGCGATGTTAGATAGGAGCCCTAGGGATAATGTGATGGATATTGATACTGGGTAGAGGGGAGGGGTGGTGCCACCTTTCTTCCATTGAGTTATGAGTGAGTTCTGGTTCAGGTCAGTGGTTTTCAAACGTTGAAATCTAAGATGCTGGATCTGTTTCCACAGTTCTGCTGCTGTGGTATGACCTTGCGCATGTCACCCAGACTTCTATGCTCTTCTAAATTGACAGTGAAACATTGAGTTAAATGCATTGCTTATATTTCTCCTTTTTGAATGACTAAAAGTGGTGAATCTTGGCTCTACAGCTCCACCCAAGTGACTGCCGTTCATAACCTGGAAATGGTCCATTCCTTTTATACAGAGCCGTGATGGAAATGCCATCAGTGGCTACTGTCCTGTGTTCTATTCATCAGCAGTTATCAACACACTACTTTTCTGTGCATTATGACCACACAAGTCTCTTCTGTTGGCTTCACTGGTCTGCCTCCTTGAGTTGTACCAGAACCATAGCAAACAGCTGAAACATTATCCTGGTTGGAATACGTCCCATACATCCCAGTGCAGATCATCCAGACTGGTGTTTACAATATCATGGCCAAAATCATAAAGAGATGTGTAGCTGCAAAAGGATTAAAAAAAAGTCTCCAACAGCCTGGATTGGCATGACCTCAGAGTTCCTCATTCCCTTTAAGGGCTCAAAACTCTGCTTGTGCCATGCCAATCCAGGCTGTAGAAGACCTGACTTGGAAACAGAACCAGACACCACCTATATGGCAATGCACAGTACTGCGACTGAGCCAGGACCACCCAGCTGCATGGTTCTCAAGTTTTTGTAATTCTGAAGCATGCAAATGATTTCTCTCTTTAAAGCATGTGGTAACACTGTTCTGGAAGGAGCCTTAGTGCTTGGCTCCTGACTTTAGCAATGAGCAGACATGGAACAGTGGGAGTATGGGCCTATTAAATAGAGGAAAAACTCCTGGGTATTTGTGAATAAATGTTTATGGCGCTGGATCTTAGCCCTAGTTAAAACAAAAAAATAAAGAGGAAGAACTGAGCACAACAGAGATGCCACAACATCTGAGGTGGAGGTTCTGGCTACCAGTTTGTGAGCGCTATGACAAAAATTGAAATATTATGTAAAATTAATTTATGCTTTCTTTTACATATGTAATAGAACATTATACTGCAAATACATTTTGGAGGGTGAGGGGTACAATGGGTGAAATGTGCTGCAGCACGGGTAAGGGAGTTGAGCATGTGGCATGTGACTGAGCAGTGTGGGTGTATAGACCAGGGTTGCCAAGCGGCTCTGGGTTTGCCTGACTTGTAGCTTAATTTTTATTCCAATTGTATTCTCCAAGAAAAGCAAGACTACAAATCCCTGTGTGCAGTGGGGTAAACCCAGGACTAAATCCAATTCCATCTTCTAGGGGGCAGCAGTGGCAGTTTGAGCAGGGCCAGCCCTGCTCTTCAGGCGTTCTGTTCTCTTGACCTTTCTAACATTGACTCTCTCTCCTCCCTCCCCCCCCCCCCCTTCGTCCACCATGCAGGCCAGCAGCTCCTCTGCTGTGGGCCCTGGTTAGAGGCAGTCTGGCATGAACATCTCAGCAGGAAGTTGTCCAGTACATATCTTGATGCAGCTCAGCTGTTTTCCCCCTTCTCTGTAGTTGCGGTTAGTGGGGGATCTCTTCAGATAGACAAGCTCTGCTACAACCCTTCATGTGTTTTTTCACCATCTCTCCTGTCCTGTTTTTTGCCTGTTGTGTTCAGCTGTGCAGTCTATTTTGCTCGCTCTGACAAAGCTTCCCAAACCTGTCTTGGATACTTCACAGCTGTGGACTATTCCAGTGTTTGTTCTCCCTTGCCAGCACGTAGAGGCAGACTTCAGCAGCTTTCAGGGATGTCCTCACTAAGTATATATGCTGGTGCAGCACTGAAAAAAGCCAGTATTTCTCCGCTTCCAGCAGGTAGCAAGGTGTTTGGACTAGGCCAGCCGTGCAGGTAAGCCCTGGCCCACATCATGGTGATGTGACTTGCTTGGAGCTTGGTTACCTTCCTGTCTTCTTGAGCCAGCAGTTGCCCTTTTGTCAGCTAGTGCTGTTTCCCAAGGGTTCCAGCACTGCTGGGCCTGAAGAGAAGCGGAAGGACCAATGAGACCCCAAGAGGGGGGGGAGGGAGATTGGTAAGTTGGGCCCAGGCTCTCTTCTCTTATTGGTTCTTTTTTTTGTTGCTCTTGTGTGTCTTTTTTTTAGCTGTCTTTAGTTTTGACCATGCAAAGTATTGCAAGCATGTCTGGTGCTTGGCACTGTGCCTCGTGTGGCTCTTGTCGGGTCAGTTCCATGATGTGCTCTTTTTGCTCCCTGTTGTGATGGAGATACCCAGAGTCAATTTTTAATGGCTTTTCAGGACTTCATGCTGCTTCTGAGGCTTCCTCTGGGTCTTAATCATCTGCCCCATAGAAGATGCCAATTTCTGTGGTTGGTCGGGCACAGGAGATCCAGAGTTTAGGAGGCCTCCAGTTATAGTGAGCACCAGGGTTCCTTATTTGCTGTCTTTTGAGCAAGTTATTGAAGTAGTGCATGGGTTATCTTCAGTCCTCTTTTGCTGCTCAGCAACTCCCTGTCCAAGGTTCAAGCCTCTCTTTTATGCAGCAGCTCATGATCTCTTGGGAACATATACCCTGAGCTGGACCCTAGGGGCCCTGAGAGCCTGTCTTAGTTGCACTCTCAGCCCCAGGGCAAGTTGGATTAGCTTTTTGAGCTGCTTGTAGATACCCTAGTCATGGCAAGAACACAGTGCACATCTGTTCCAGTGGATGGGGATACTGCAGCCAAGGAACCTCCATGTCTGGGGGATTGAGGCCCTCCTTGAACAGCTTGGCAGATTCCACTTTATGCTCACCAGCGACACTGTGTGCAGGCCTAGTTGCTTTATGCTTGGCCCAAAATCTGCTGGATGATCCAGAAGCTAGACAGCCAAAAAGTAGCAATAGTGACCATAGCATGATCGCGTTTGATTTAATAAATGGAGGAAAGACGGCAAGGAAAGCCACAGTACTAACTTTTTAACTTTCAAAAGGGAGACTATGATAAAATGAGGAAAATAGTTAAGAAAAAACTAAAAGGAGCAGTTGCAAAGGTTTGATTTACATCAAGCATGGGTGTTTAAAAATACTGTCTTGGAAGCCCAGACCAGCTGTATTCCACGTCTTAAAAGTGGAAGGAAGTCCAAAAAACTGCCAGCATGGTTTTAAAGGTGAGGTCAGAGGCTGTTGCCAAAAAAAAGCATTTTTCAGAAAATGGAAAAAGGAGCCAAATGACAAACTGGAAACAACATAAGCACTGGCAAGTTAGATGCAAGGCATTGATAAGGCAGGCAAAGAGAATTTGAGAAAAAGCCTGCTGTGGAAGCAAAAAAAACGCATAATAAAAAAACATTTTTTTCAAGTACATTCGTAGCAAAAAAATCATGCGAGTCAGACTATTAGATGATAGAGGGGGAGGGGAAAGGAAAACTAGGCCATAGCAAATGAATTCTTTGCTTCGTTCTTTACTGAGGAAGATGTAGAGATGTTACCCATGACTGAAATGGTATTTAAAGGTGATGCCGCAGAAGAATTGAAAGAAATATCGATACACTGGGAATATGTATTACAATTATTTCATAAACTGAACAGTAGCAAATCACCTGAACTGGATGGTATACATCCAAGAGTGTTGAAAGAACTGAAATATGAGATTGCAGCCTACTATTAGTAATGTGTGAACTATAAAATCATCTGTAATAAGATTGGAGGATGGGCAATGTAATGCCAACTTTAAAAAAAAAACCAACAAAACCCCCCCCCAGGAAACTACAGACCGATGAGCCTGACGTCAGTTCTGGGAAAAATGGCAGAAACCATTATAAAGGACAAAATTACTGAGCATGTAGATGCCCATGGCTTAATGGGAGACAGCCAACATGGCTTTAGCCAAGGAAGATCTTGTTTTAATAATCTGTTATGGTGTTATGTGTTTGGGGTTTTTGTTTTGTTTTCTTTTCTTTTGAAAGTGTGAATAAACAGGTAGACAAAGGTGAGTCAGTTGCACTATATTTGGGCTTTCAGAAAGCCTTTGACAAGGTCCCTCAATTGAGATATTTGGCACAATTAAAAAGTCATGGGATAGGAGGCAGTGTACTATTGTGGATCAGGAACTGGTTAAAAGACAAAGCAGAGGGTAGGGCTAAATGGCCAATTTTTCCAGTGGAGAAAGGTGAATAGTGGACTACCCCAGGGATCTGTGCTGGGGCTGCTGCTTTTTGACATGTTCATAAATGACCTGGAAATGGGAATAACAAGTGAGGTAATCAAATTTGCAGATGAGACAAAATTATTCAAAGTTGTTAAAACCCATGAGGATTGTGAAAAATTGCAAGAGGGCCTTGATAAACTGGAAGACTGGACATCCCAATGTCATATGAATTTTAATGTATTCCATTGCAGTTGCCTTTAACCTTGTGGATCATCGCACACTCCTCACCCGTCTCTGCCAGCCTCAGCGGTTCTGCGTGTCACTGGTTCCACTCTTTTCTTTCACCAGGTCTTTCTCAGTCTCCTCTGGTCTCCTCCTCGCCCAGCATTTCTCTTCCCTGTGGTGTCCCCCAAGGCTCCATCAGTTGCCCCTCTTCTCTTCAATGTCTTTCTGGTCCCCCTCACACTTCTCATCCAGCAGCATTGCATTTCTTTATATTATGCGGATGACATCATCCTCCTCCCATCATACTGACCCTGTTGCCCCTGACATTACCCCGCCTCAATGCCTGTTTTTCCTCTTTCAGTACCTGGTTAATCTCAAACTTTCTCCACCTCCAACCTGGACAAACCTCCAAGCCATCTGGTTCACGTTTGGTAGCCCCATCTCTGCCCTTGAACTCTTTCCTCTTCTATCCCTCTAGTCCAGGGGTCTCAAACACGCGGCACGCGGGCCGCATGCGGCCCGCGAGAGACCTTTGTGCGGCCCGCGATGCATAGGGGGAAAAAAAAAACACCCCGGCTTCTGCTGCTGCTGCCGCCGCTGCCGTGGCCGGCAATAGCAGCAATATCGCAAGTCCCGCGGGCTCCGCTCCCCCCCCCCCTTCCCCTTCCCCTTCCTTCCTGCTTGCCTGCCAGTTCTCCGCTTCGGCTTCGCCTTTCAGAGCCGCGAAGGGAGAGCTTCTCCCTCGTGACTCTGTTCAGCCCGCTGGGGCAGATGGGAAATTTCCCATCTGCCCCAGCGGGCTGAACAGAGTCACGAGGGAGAAGCTCTCCCTTCGCGGCTCTGAAAGCCGAAGCCGAAGCGGAGAACTGGCAGGCAAGCAGGAAGGAAGGAAGGAAGGAAGGGGGGGGGAACGGAGCCCGCGGGACTTGCGATATTGCTGCTATTGCCGGCCACGGCAGCGGCGGCGGCAGCAGCAGCAGAAGCTGGGGTTTTTTTAAAGTTTAATTTTCCCGGGGGGGGAGGGAGGGAGGGAGCAGGAGGAGGGAGCAGGACTTGATGTGGGGGGGGGCAGGACTTGATGGGGGGGGGGGAGCAGGACTTGATGTGTGGCTGGGGGGGGGGTAGTACTGAAAATGGGGTGATGGGGGTTAGGACTGGTAATGGACAGATGGGGGTTAGGACTGGAGGTGGTCTGATTGGGGGGCTAAGACTGAAATGGGGTTATGGGGGGGCTAAGAATGAAGATAGGGCGATGGAAGGGTTAGGCCTGGAAGTGGGCTGTTGGGGGGCTTAGGACCGATAATGGGCTAGGGGGGGGGCTAGAACTGGTAATGGACTGGGGGGGGGTGCTATGACTGGAAATGGGCCGAGTAGAAGGGGGAGCTTGAACTGCAAATAGCTGATGGGGGACAGGGTCTTGGAATGGTAATGGGCTGAGTGGAAGGGGGCTTGGAATGGAAATGGGCTGATGGGGAGGGGGGCTTGGAAAGGAAATGGGCTGTGAGGGGAGGGAGCTAGGACTGGAAATGGGCTGATGATGCGGGGACTAGAAGGGAGCGGATGCTGGGTGGGGCAGGAGCTAGAAGGGAGTTGATGTTGGGGGACGATTAGAATGGGATGGGGCTGGGAGAGTGAAATGGAGAGGGGAAATATATTTTGTGTGGGAGGGAAGAAAAATCTACAATTGGCCGGGTATTGGGAGAGTAAGTGGGGATTGAGGATGGAGGGGTAAAATTTGAGTGGATGAAATAGGAATGAGGAAAGAGCAAAAGGAGAATGATTAGTATGTTAAAGCAGATGTAGAGAGAATGGAAAAAAACTAGGAAAGAAGAAAGGACAAATGGACAGCAGACGATGGAGAGTTAGCAGAAGACACAAAGAAACCAGAAGAAAGTGAATGGAACAATTGCAACTGAAAAAAAAATGCACAAAAGGTAGAAAAATATCTCTTTTTATTTTGAATTTATTAACTGAAATATGTCAGCTCTTGGAAATGTGCATCTTTAACGTCTGCACTTTATTTAATACAAGAGGAAATCAATGTATAGTTTTATTTCTACAGTGTTGTACATTCTAAGTTTGGCTTTTGGGGTTCCCAGTTTAATTGTCTTCCTGTTTCTAAATTGTGATTCCTTGTTTGGTGATGGTGTATGTTCTGCATGTGTAACTGAGCTGAGGTATTCTGTTTATGTAATTCCTATTTGACATTGCCACTTGTTCTCTTTCCCGAGTAGGTCATGTATTGTTGTTCTCTGAGATGTGTTGATTTAATATTTGCAGTGTTGCCTTTTGATAGTTAGGGTATGGTGCTTTGTGAGTCCTGGTAGTGCTGTTAGGACACGGCAGGTTTGCTATGGGTTCTAAATGAGCAGTGTTTCTAGTAGTTCCTAATGTGCCTGGCGGTTGGCACTGGTTTATAGTAATGTAGAAATCTTTTAGTCTTTCTTTATCCATACACTCATTAAGAGGCATGTTTACTAAAAGTTAGTGTATGGTAACATTATGCAAATATTTATGCAAATGATGCCCTTATGCAAATGAGGCCTGCATCTTGTGCGGCCCCCGGGTTACTCTACAAGTCCTCATTTGGCCCTCAAAGCAATTTGAGTTTGAGACCCCTGCTCTAGTCCCTTCCCTACCTTCCTTAGGTGTTTAGACTCTGTTATGACATTCCATGACCATCTATCAATAATTCGCCGTTCCTTCTGCTCTTTGCCAGATCCATGCCATCTGTCCTTTCCTCCCCACTTCCTCCTTGGTTACCCTTCTTCTTTCCCTAGTTATGAGCAGGATCGATTATTGTAACATTGCTTTGGCCGGCCTCCCCCAGTATCCATTTTGAAGACTCCAACTGTTACAAAACACAGCAGTCCGACTCATTACTCCTATCGCACACAAATTATGTCACCCCTCTTCTTATTCACCTCCATTGGCTTCCTGTCACCCACCCTATCCAATTTGAGATCTTAACTCTTGTTCATAAAGCCATACACGCTGGTTCCTGCCAATATCTCTCCAACCTGGTTCATCTCCACGTCCCACACTGCTCACTTTGCCACAGTCACATCAAAAATATGTTCCTTCCCCCTCCTTCTCTTGCTCACCTGGAATCCACCAGAAACTCAGCCTCCTTTTTTCTCGGTCCTAAACTCTGGAACTCCCTCCCTCCTGACCTTAGATTGGAACTCTTTCAACAGATTCAAATCTCTTCTTAAGACTCATATCTCTGTTCTGCTTTTGATCTCCCTGTCACCCTTACATCCAGCTGAGAATCCCATCCTTCTCTCCTTTCCTTGTCTTCCCTGTCCTTCCTGTACTCTCACCGCTCCTGTCGTAACAATGGTGTTTTCTCTCCTTTTCCGGCAGTTTGTTTTTACCGTATTGTAAACTGCTTTGTGTTTTACTGTAAAGCGGTATATCAAGAGCTGAAAAAAGGATAAAGAATGTGGACAAGTGCAAAGTTATGCACCTAGGTAAAAACAACCCAAACTATGGTTAAAGGTTCCACATTAGGAACCACCACCCAGGAAAAAGATTTAGGCGTCATTGTGGATAACACATTGAAACCCTCTGTCCAGTGTGCAGCAACAGCCAAGTTAGCAAATAGAATGCTAGGTATAAGGAAAGGAATGGCAAATAAAACAAAAGATATTATGCCTCTGTATCGTTCCATAGTGAGACTGCATCTTAAATATTGTGCCATTCTGGTCGCTGTATCTTAAAAAGGATATAGCGTTATTAGAAAAGCTTCAGAGAAGAGCCACCAAAATGGTAAAGGGGATTGAAGGATACTCCTATGAAGAGAGGCTAAAAATGTTAGGGCTCTTTAACCTGGAAAAGAGACGGCTGAGAGGAGATATGATAGAAGTCTATAAATTAATGAATGGAGTGGAACGGGTAAACGTAGATCGATTGTTTACATTATCAGAATATAGAAAGTCTAGGATATGCAATGAAGCTACAGGGTAAACTATTTAAGACTGATAAAAGAAAATATTTTTTCACTCAACGTGTAATTGAACTCTGGAATTTGTTACTGGAGGATGCAGTAAAAGCTGTTAGTGTAGCTGAGTTTAAAAAAAGGTTTGGACAAGTTCCTGGAGGAAAGGTCTTTAAACCATCATTATTAAAGGGGACCCAGGCTATCCACTGCTTAACCCAATACAAAGATTGTGGAACCTATGTCTTTTGGAGAAACTGCCAGGTACTTGTGACCTAGATTGGCTACTGTTGGAAATGGTATACTGGGCTTGATGGACCATGGTCTGACCCAGTATGGCATATCTTTTATGTTATGCTCTCCTCCTGCCCTGGGTCCTTGCTGTTTGGGTAGTGTCTGGACTGGTCAAGCAGGATAAGAAAGGATAACTGTTTCCTTGAATCCTGCTAGACCAGTCCAGGACCTGCACTGGAAGACCTCTTATAGGCTTGGAGTCTGGCTGCCATAGAGTACATTGTCCATCAGTATTATGTTTTGGCACAGGACTCATTATGCTAAGAGCTAAATACTTGTTCAGTTAACCAGCACCCAAATTTGTAAGTTTGGTGTATGTTTGGTTTTTTTTTCTAACATTCATTTCTGAGTTTTCAGCCTTGCTTACTTCCCACGCAGTGTCATACTGGCTTCTCCCTCTGCTGCACTTATCACTGAAAGTTCCTCAAGTCTGCTGCTTCCTAGCAAGGGAGCAAAACCCAGTTGTGTGGGCTAGTCTAGCAGGGTTCAAGGAAAGCAAATCGGGCATGTAAAATTTCTCCATAAAGAGTGACATGATATGGTCAAATTTTATTTTTGGCGTTGCAGAGGAGTTTTATTGTGTGTTTTTAAATGGCTTGAAGTCTGTAAATGTTGGTGTTAGGTACCTGCAAAACGGTCTATAATGGAATTAACTGAGAAATTACGAAGGCCAGAATTAATGCATGCAGAGATACTAGGTGGAAGAAACTTCGTTCTACTTTGTCAATTTTTGATAGCACAGTTTGATTACTGTCAGCCCACAGATTTCCACAGCATCAAATATGCAGCCTAAAATTTTTATTGAAGTGTGGGTTTTTGTGTTTGGGGTTGGGTTTTTTTTTGTTTTGTTTTTTTTTAGGAGGGGAGGGAACTGTGAGCTTAACTACATTCTGAGATCCCCACAGTAGTTGATTTGGAAGGGTTTAGTTTTGAGACTATTTGTGAGCCATTGACACTTCTCATTAAGGCAGATGTTATGAGGGAGTTGATTGAGGCATAAAGGGTTTGTATTGGCTGGCAGATGGTTGCCATCTGCGGAGCAATGCAATGTGCCTTTGAGTCAGTGCTGACTACTGGTGACCCAGCAGATCCTGGGTTTTCTTGGCAGTGTGTAGCCAGAAAGTCCCTGGTTCTAGACTAGTGGCCAGGGAACTGATGAAGATGATACATGGGGTTTGTGAAAGATGTAACATGAGAATAGACAGTTTTTAGGGGAATTTGAAGAGTTGAATATTACTCAATGTATGTGGTCATCTAGAAATGAGATGAAGCATTATAGTAGTGTGCCACTGATTCCAAGATAGGAGGAGTTGTAGTTTCTCCATGGACAAATAAGTAAGCTCTCGCATATGGGTGACATCACTGATGGAGCCCTGCATGGGAATGCTCCCCAGCTTCCATGAGAAGCTTTTGGGAGGTTGCACCACACATGCATGCCTGCCTTCCCTTCCTGCTGCGGCACCATCTTCTCAGTCTTTTTGTTTTCTACACTCTCACTCGCTCTCACACACTCACACACTCTCTGTTTATGGAAATTGGTAGATGCATGGAATAGTCTCCCAGTGGAGGTGGTAGAGATGAAGATAGTATCTGAATTCAAAAAAGCATGGGACAAACGCAGGATCTCTAAAGGAGTAAAGGGGACTGTTGTAGTGATATGGAAGGGCAGACTAGATAGGCTATGTGGTCTTCTTTTTCTACAGTCATGTTTGTGTCCTGCACCAGTGGGAAAAAACTTAGTTCCTTATCGTCAGTCCAGTCCAGTCCAGTCCCTTTACTTCTGGGTTACGCAACCCTTCCAGCAGCTTGGAGGCTGAGCCCAATCTTTGTGGAGATGGAGCGGTATAAATACCACTGGAACCACCCACAGACCCCAGTATTCTCAGCCTCCAAGCAGCTGGAGGGTTCCGTAAGCCTAGGGCTTACTGGAGTCTTCCTTTTTATTTAAATTTCCTTTTTAGTTTCCTTATTTTCTATTTACCTTATTTACCTTTTTGGTTTCTTTCGTTTTTCAGGTCCTGTACCTTTAATTTCTCCTGCCTGCTCTCTCCTTCCTCCCCCCCCCCCCCCCCTCTGGCCGGGCCGGGTATCGGAGGTGGTTTCTGTATGCAGCAGCAAGGAGGACCTCTCAGATCTCCTCTGCTGCTGATCCAGCCGGCTTCTGCACAATTTCCCCGCAGACCTGCCCTGCCTCGCGCCGAAGCCCTCCTGGTGGCTGAGCGCTTGAGGCAATGCCGCAGTTCAATTCTTACCGCCGGTCCCATCCCGGAGCAGAAGGACATGGAGGCGAGCTCCAGAGCCCCCGATTCCTGCGGGGGAGCTGTTTAAAACGGCGGTTTTTAATTCGGAGTGAAGCGCGGTTCCCAGCTGTGTGCTGCACACGGCGTGAAGAACGGGCCGGAGGGCAGACTCGCGGTCCCCCGTTTAGGTCTCCACGTGGTGAGGCCTACCACGTGTAGAGCCAACGGGCAGTGATCGCTGAGTCGGGCCCAGACATCTCAACAGAAGAAGCCATAAACCGCAAGTACTGGGGTTTGAAAAGGGATTGGAGTTTTATTTAATCCCTCTGCTCTCTGTTTAATATTCATTTAATTTTAGTTTAATTTTGATTTTAATTTTGATTTTAGTTTAATCCTTTGTTGTTAAAGGGTTAGTTTTTCTTTTTCTGGGGAACTGTTAATTAAACTGCTAGAGGAGAGAGCACACTCACACAGTTAATAAAAAGGCGGTCATCCTCTGTATCTGAACTGTACAGTTGTTTTTGGTTAGGCCAATTGTTGAAGCCTCGGAGTAGGAAGGGCTTCAGTAACCTTTATCAAGGACATGACGGGCAAGTCTCAGTGTCCATCCTGTGGCACCCGCAGGGGTACTTCTGCTTGCGTAAGCAGGGCTTAGGGACAGGAGATGCTGGGCCGTCGGCGGAAGACAAATCGTCCAGACCCATGAGAGCAAGCAATCCGGAATCCGGCATTCCGCCTAAGCGCCCCCGTCTGAGTTGTGAGGAGCCCCTCACGTCCCTCTCACAGGGTACCCCGGAGGAGGAGAACTCTGACAAGGACTTGGACGAGGAAGAGGAGGAGCTTGAAGAAGGGGAGATCCAAGAAGATCAATCCCGTATAATTAGAGTCTTTCATCAGGAGGAGCTCCCGGCATTAATTAATGAGTCCCTGAAGGTTCTCAATGTAGCCTCAGACACGCCAGCAGAGGAGGAGGCGTTGGAGGATCCATTAATCCAGGCCATTAGGAGATCACAAAGTTTCCTGTCCACAGGGTGGTGCGTCAGATGATCCAGGAAGAATGGGATCAACCAGAGTCAAGTTTAAGGGGGGTCCGGTCCATGACTCGCCTATATCCTCTCCCTGAGGCAGACAAAGAGCTGCTGAGGTCTCCCAGGGTGGATGCAGCAGTATCAGCAGTTACTAAGAAGTCTACTATCCCAGTCGAGGGCAGCACGGCCCTGAGAGATTCTCAAGACAGAAAAATGGATACGCTCCTGAAGCAAGCCTTTGATGTAAGCGCGCTCACCTTGCAGGCCTCCGTTTCAGGAGCTTGGGTGGCACGGGCCTGTTTAAGGTGGTCACAACAGCTTCAGTCAGCGGAGGGCTCCGCAGACGAGGCACAGGCCAACTCTGCTAGGTTGGAATCCGGAGCAGCCTACTTGGCGGATAGTCAGTATGACCTCATCAGAAGCCTAGCCAAGAACATGGCCTCGGTGGTGGCAGCTAGGCGTTATTTGTGGCTACGGAATTGGGCAGCCGATGCTTCCTCGAAGGCACGCCTGAGGTGACTTCCCTTTAAGGGGAAGCTGTTATTTGGAGAGGATTTAGAGAAACTGGTAAAGGACCTTGGCGAGTCTAAGGGAGGCAGGCTTCCGGAAGACAGACCGAAGCAAGGGCGCTCCCTACCCCCCAGTGTGTAACCAACCTAGGGACCCCCGGAGGTTTCGCTCAGCCAGGTCAAACCCTTTTCCCAGGGGCCGTTTTCCCTCTAAGGGGCAAGGTTTTAGAGGGTTTCGAGGAGCAGGTCGATGTTTTGGTGCCTCTTCCTCCTCGGGACCTAGAAAACAACAATGAGATGACGGGGTCTAGGGGGATGGGCTGCCGGTGGGCGGACGTTTAAGGCAGTTTCTTCCCGCCTGGTCCCGAGTCACGTCCGATCAATGGGTCCTAGAGGTGATCAGAGAGGGCTATGCTCTCGAATTTGCAAAACAAATACTTCCAGCCTTTGTTCAGTCTCCCTGCGGTTCGCCTACAAAGAGGGCGGCGATAGAGGCAACTCTCGCCTGACTAATAGCGCTCGGGGACGTGGTCCCAGTACCACCAGACCAGTGCGGCTCTGGTCGGTACTCGATTTACTTCGTGGTACCAAAGAAGGAAGGGTCCTTTCGTCCGATCCTGGATCTAAAGCAGGTCAATCGCTGTCTGAGTACCACACTTCCGAATGGAAACCCTACGATCAGTCATAGCAGCCGTAAGGGGCGGAGAGTTTCTAACGTCCCTCGATTTGACAGAAGCCTACTTGCATATACCGGTCAGGAAGTCCCATCAACAGTTCCTGAGATTCGCAGTGCCAAGAGGCCACTTTCAATTCCAGGCCCTGCCCTTCGGCCTAGCTACGGCTCCAAGGACTTTCACCAAGGTGATGGTGGTAGTAGCGGCTTCCCTACGGAAAGAGGGAATACTAGTGCACCCTTACCTGGACGATTGGCTGATCCAGGCAAAGTCGCAAGAGGAAAGTCGCTCGGCAACGGCCAGAGTGGTTCAGGTTCTGGAGGAGTTGGGGTGGGTCATCAATCGAGCAAAGAGCAGGATGACTCCCTCCCAGGAACTCGAGTATCTCGGAGCAAGGTTCGACACCAGCAGAGGCAGAGTGTTCCTTTCCCAAATGAGGTCAAGGGACCTAAGGCTTCTAGTCACGCAGTTTCTGGGCAGACGAAACCCCTCAGCATGGCATTATCTTCAGGTACTGGGAACAATGGCGGCGGCGATAGAGGTAGTGCCATGGGCCAGGGCTCACATGCGGCCGTTGCAGCGGGCTCTATTGCGTCGGTGGTCCCCCCAGCATCATCCTTTGTCAATGCAGTTACCCTGTGCTCCGCGGACCAAACAGGCCCTCCACTGGTGGCGGTGCCCAAGGAATCTGGATCGCTGGATGCCCCTCGAGCCTCATCAGTGGTTACTGTTGACGACGGATGCCAGTCTGGCAGGCTGGGGAGCTCACTGCGAGGACCAGTTCGTCCAGGGTTGCTGGACACCGTTGGAGTCTCAATGGCCCATCAACAGACTGGAATTGTGGGCCGTCGTCCTAGCGCTCAAGGCTCTCGAGGCCTTAGTGCAAAAAAGAGCAATTCGCATTCTCTCCGACAATGTCACCCCGGTGGCTTACATCAACCACCAGGGCGGCACCAGCAGTCCCGCCTTGGAGAAGGAGGCGGACGCTCTATTCCAGTGGGCAGAGGTTCGGTTGGAAGCACTTTTCAGCTCAGCACGTGGCCGGCACGGACAACGTCACGGCCGATTACCTCAGCAGGTACAAGATAGACCACGGAGAGTGGGAACTGGAGCAGGAAACCTTCGACCAAATAGTGGCCTGTTGGGGGCTCCCAGTCATGGATCTCATGGCACGGTTCTCGTCCGCCAAGGTGGACCGATTCTTCAGTCGGCGGAGGGAAAGAATGTCCGAAAGCCTGGATGCCCTGTCCCAGAAGTGGCCTTCGGAGGGTCTGCTCTGTGTTCCCTCCTTGGGCTCTTATCGTAAAGGTTCTCCAGCGGGTGGAGGCTCACCAGGGATTGATAATTCTCATAGCTCCGAATTGGCCTCGCCGCCCCTGGTATGCGGATCTGGTGAGGTTGATCGCCGACCAGCCTCGGAGGCTTCCCTGCAAAAGGGACCTGCTGAGGCAAGGCCTGGTTCGGTTGCCTCACGTGGATCGATTCTTGCTTACGGCCTGGCTATTGAAAGGGCGCGGCTCCTGAAGCGAGGTTATTCAGGAGCGGTAATCACGACGCTGTTGAACGCTAAGAAGTGCTCGACCTGTCTTTCCTATGTGAGAGTTTGGCGCATCTTCGAAGCGTGGTGTGCAGAACACCGAAGGAAACCCCTCTCGGCCTCGGTTCCGGAGGTTCTGGAATTCTTGCAAGCAGGATTTGACAAGGGTCTAGCGCACAGTTCCTTACGAGTCCAGCTGGCTGCCATCGCTTGCTATAGAGGTAAGGTTCGCGGCAAGCCCCTAGGGGCCCACGCGGACGTGTCCATGTTCCTAAGAGCGGTTAGATGACTGCGTCCTCAATGGAGGTCGGTCATCCCCCCTTGGGATCTCAACCTAGTGCTAAATGCCTTGATCGGGGAACCCTTTGAGCCAGTAAAGAGGGCCTCCCTAAAGGACTTAACCCTGAAGACAGTTTTTCTGGTCGCTATCTGTTCGACCAGGCGGGTCTCCAAATTACAAGCGCTGTCTTCTCAGCCCCCCTTTCTGTCCTTTCTCAAAGACAAGGTGGTCCTGCGCACGGTTCCTTCCTTCTTGCCCAAGGTTATCTCCCCCTTTTCATGTGAACCAGACAGTTACTCTCCCGGCCTTTTCGGCCGAGGGGCAAGAAGGTAGGGATAGCAAGCTTCGCCTCTTAGACGTCCAGAGGGCCTTGAAGCGTTACCTCTCCCGCACAGCACCTTTCTGGAAATCCGACCGACTATTCATTCAGTTCGGAGGCCCGCACAAAGGGGAGGTGGCGGCCAAGGCCTCAATCTCCAGGTGGATCAGAGAAGCGATTGCTTCTGCCTATATCCTGAAAGGGAAGCAGGTTCCAGTGGGACTGCGTGCGCACTCAACTCGGGCACAGGCTACCTCTTGGGCAGAATTCAGTCTAGTTCCTCCTCTGGATATTTGTAGGGCAGCGACTTGGTCCTCTCTGCATACCTTCACCAAGCACTACAGGCTGGACGTACAGAGTTCAGCAGATGCTCGGTTTGGTCTGGCGGTTCTTCAGTCCGGTATGCCAGATCCCACCCAGGATTGAACTGCTCTGTTACATCCCAGAAGTAAAGGGACTGGACTGGACTGGAGTGACGATAAGGAAAAAGTAATTAGATCTTACCTGCTAATTAGTGTTCCTGAAGGAACGACAGTCCAGTCCTTGATCCCACCCGGTTTCCGTCGGCCGTTAAGGCCTATTAGTCAGGGGCGGAGCTGCGGACCGAGTGTGGGGCCAGTTCTGGATGTAGGAGTGCAGGTGAAAGGCGGCTCGGTCAGACTCATGCAAACCACCTCCTCCCGTTGCCCTTCCTCCTTTCCTACTCCTATTCCTTACAAAAAAAAAGTTGGTGGTTAAATATTCCTTTGCGGTGTTATGTCACTGCCCTCCGTACAGAAGAATCATACTCTAAATTCCGCTCCCTCCTTAAAACTCATCTGTTTTCCCTAGCCTTTCCCCCCTGAGTTTTAATTATTTTGCTCCTATTACTCTATTTTCTTGACTCTTCTGTCCTTACTCTCTTCCTGCTCTATCATTTTATTGTAATTCCTTCTTTTCTTCTTCTATAATTGCTATTGATTTTTGTTTTTGTAAACCGCCCCGATGTTATGGGGGGCGGTATAACAAATGTGAAATAAACAATAAACAATGTTATGTAGGTTATTGATGGAAGTTCGTTAAGTCTGCTTTTTCATTCGATTACTGGGGTCTGTGGGTGGTTCCAGTGGTATTTATACCGCTCCATCCCCAAAAAGTTTGGGCTTAGCCTCCAAGCTGCTGGAAGGGTTGCGTAACCCAGAAGTAAAGGGACTGGACTGTCGTTCCTTCAGGAACACTAATTAGCAGGTAAGATCTAATTACTTTTTTTTACCCACCTTATGGGTTCTTTTCTGAATCACCGCCTGTTGGTTAAGTCAGCGTTGTTTTTGTTTTTGCCTTTTTCCTTTTTTCCTTGTTAAGTGGTGTTGAGTAAGTATCGATTCATGACGACCCTCTGGATAGTTGTCCTAAACTGTGTTCAGCCTTCAGTCGGGTGGCTCGTTGGCAGAGTGGCACCCATAGCTGCTGTTGTATCAATCCAGCTCATTGCTGGCCATCCTCTTTTGCATTGACCTTCTACCTTGCCAAGCATTATGGTTTTCTCTGACCTCTCTTCACATGATGTGTTAAAAGTATGAAAGGTAAGTCTTGTTGTCTGAGCTTCTAAGGAAAGCTTAGGTTTGATCTCCTCTAGTATTGACTTCGAGCAGTATTCGTTGCCAGCACCATAATTCAAAGGCATCAATTTTCTTCTTGTCTGTCTTTTTCACTATCCATCTTTCGCATCCATATGACGTTATTGAAAATGCCATGGCTTTAACAAGTCAAATTTTTGTATGGCGACATCTCAGCTCTTGAGAATCCTTGTCTAGGTCATCCTTAGCCATTCTGCCAAGAGCAGTGCTTGTTTCCTTGATATTTGACAAGTTGATCAAAGTAGGTTAGTTATTTCAATTTCTTCTCCATCAATAAAGAACTTATTGATTTTATGCCAGTTGCCAGGATCTTTGCTTTCTTTACCATAATGTGCAGGCCCATTTAAAGACTGCTCCTTAATCTTGAAGCAAATGTTTCACATTGTCATTAGTTTCAACCACTAATGTGATGTGATATATTAACATAGCGAAGGTTATTGAATTTTCTACCAGTCTTCGCACCTCTGTCTTCATACAGTCCTGCTTCTCTGATTTAGTGCCAAACCAAAAAATACACAATGCAAAAATTACTGTTAAATAAAATATATGAAAAAATTGCTAATACTTTCACCATATGTAAATACACATTTCAAAAAATATATTCACTAGTGTGTCAGTTTATTATATCAAAACATAAATAATTTAAATTACATATATATTAACTTTTTACATATTATCCCATCATGTAGAAATTATTAAATCTTTAAAAACCCTTTTATCAAATACATACAATTTATGAAATAGTAAGGGATTCTATTTGGGACCTTAACATATCATAATAGCTGTATATCATTCATAAATACATGTTAAACATTTCTTGTACTATTCCTTTACACTTCATAATCTCAGAATCTTATAAATTTCATAAACCTCTGTATCCCATTCACTTCATCATGAATGGGATACAGAGGTTTATGAAATTTATAAGTACAAGAAATGTTTAACATGTATTTATGAATGATATACAGTTATTATGATATAATGGTAAGGTCCCCAATACATACAATTTATGAAATAGTAAGGGATTCTATTTGATAAAAGGGTTTTTAAAGATCTAATAACTTTTAGTTATTAAATTGTATTGTGCATGTAAATTAGAGGTAGGGGGGAAAATACGCAGCCTTATCATACACCTTTGCTGATTTTAGACCATTCTGTTTCTCCTTGTTGCGTACAAACTATTGCTGCTTGATTTAAATGTAAAGGTTGTGCAAGGGAACGATCAGATGTTCTGGTACAACCATGCTTAATGTGGCCCAGGGTTTCTCATGGTTTACACAGTCAAAATCCTTGTCTTAGTCACTAAAACGCATATAGGTATTCTTTTCTTTTCAAGGATCCATCTCACATCTGCAATGTCGTCTCTTGTTCCTTGCCCTTTCCTGAGCTCAGCTTGCAGTTCAGGCAGTTCTTGTTCCAGGTATGGCTGTAGTCTCTGCTGAATGATCTTCAGTAGAAGCTTGGTGGTATGTGGGATCAGAGCGACACTGCGACAACTTCCAATTATTCGGATCACCTTTCTTCTGTATTGGTATAAACCAAGATCTTTTCCAGTCAGTTGGCCATAATGTCTTCCAAATTCCCTGGCAGAGCCTTGTAAGTATGTTAACAGCTGAATCCAATTGATTGTATTCCCAATGAAGTATTACAGCAATAGCTGGTGCTTTGATAAGGCTTTCAATACTGCTTCGACTTCTTTCACCAATGGTTCCTGATCATTAAGTACAGGTCGGTCGACTTGATCTTTATCGTATAAGGACTCTGTATGTTCTCTTCACCTTTTCTTGATCTTTCTTTTCAGCATCATTCCACATGGATCCTGTAACATTCCAATTCGAGACTGGAATTTTCTTTAACTCTCATAGCTTTAGTAAAGCTGATCTTGTTCTTCCTCTGACAGTTTCAGCTTCTATTTCCTTGCCATGCCATCCTTGTAGTACTTCTCCTGGTCTTGTCTTGCTGCATGTTGGAAATCTCAGTTCTGCGACTGCCTCTTTGGTTCTTGTATTTTTTTGTCAGTAAGCACGATTTAGTCATTGGACCTAGCCAACGCGGTCTTCCTGGGCATATCTAAGCCAGTGAGTGACATTAAGAAGTGCATAAAATGTGCCTCACTTGGTATGCAGCTTGTCGTGCTGTGAGGGCTTGTGTGCATCAGTGATGCTGAGAGCTAAACTATCGGTAGTTTAACTACTGGCAGGGTCTCCCAAGATGGACAGGTCTCAGCTGAGGTGCCAGACCAAGACAAACCACCCATCTGGGCAGCAGCAGAATGGGATAGTGTTGACGGTGGAGGATCACATTTCTGTGACAACGGCAACAACACCAAACTTAAACTGCGTGGAAGAAAGGCCCGGCAATCTACTTCTGTATCTTGTCATGAAAACCCAATGGATAGTTAACAACAAAACAAATTGTGCTATAGTGCTGGAAGATGAGACCCCCAGGTCGGAAGTCACTCAACTAGCTACTGGGGAAGAGCTGAAGACTTTTCAGAGTAAAGCCAACATTTATGATGTGGTTGGATCAAAGCCCTTGGGACGTCTGACTGCTGATGTAGCTGCGCATGAAATGAGTCAGAAGCTGTAAAGATGTCTTGCACATTGGAACATGGAACGTACGAAGCATGAACCAAGGGAAGTTGGAGGTGGTCAAGAATGAAATGGACCGTGTACAACTTGATCTGTTGGGTGTCGGTGAACTGAAATGGACTGGCATCGGGCACTTTGCATCAGATCACATGGTCTACTATGCTGGAAATGAGACAAAGAGGAAATGGTGTTGCATTTATAATAAAGAAGAAACTTGCGAGAACTGTAATGAAATACAATGCAGTCAGCGAATGCTTAGGCATTCCTTGTAGACTAGAGATTATCAACACAACTATAATTCAAGTATATGCCCCAACAGCTGCAGAGGAGAATGAAATTGAAGAGTTCTTTGAACAAGTACAAGCTGAAATTGACAGAACATGCAAACAGGATATCCTGATAGTCATGGGTGACTGGAACGCAAAAGTTGGCAACAAAGAAGAAGGCAAAGTAGTTGGAAAATATGGACCTGGTAACAGAAATGAAGCTGGAGAAAGACTGAGAGAATTTTTGCAAGACCAGCGATCTATTCATCTCAAACACCTTCCAGCAACACAAGCAGCGACTGTACACATGGACTTCACCCAGTGGATTGTATAAAAATCAAATTGACTACATCTGTGGAAGTCAACAATGGAAAAGCTCTATAACATCAACAGAGACAAAACCTGGAGCTGACTGTGGTACAGATCATCAACTACTTGTATGCAAACTCAAGCTAAAGTTTGAAAAAGAGCAAACCACTCGTGAATGCAGCAAAAGATGACCTTGAGAATATACCACTAGAATTTAAAGACTGCCTGCAAAACTGATTTGCTGCTTTAGATACAAATGACAGAGCTCCAGAAGAGTTATGGAATGACATCAAGAAGGTTGAGTTGGAAGAAAGCGAAGTCTCTACAAAAGGTGAAAAAGAAAAAATGGCCAAAATGGATGATGGAAGAAACTCTCTCTCCTCTGGCTTTAGCTTCTCTGCGTTTCTGGGCAATTTTCAATCACAGAACTTAACAGATTTCCAATGTGCAGCAAGATAGGACAAGGAAAAGTACTACGACACATGCAAGAAAATAGAAGCAGAAATTACCAAAGGAAGAATGAGATTAACTCTCGTAGCTTTAGGAAAGCCAAAGAATAAGTTCCAGCCTAGAACTGGAATGTTATAAGATGCTCAAGGTTCTACGTTGAATGATGCTGAGAAGATCAAGAAAAGGTGGAAGGAATATACAGGTTTTTTTTTTTTTTTTTATGATAAAGAACAAGTGGACCAACAGCAGTTTCAACCTGTACCTTTATGATCAGGAACCATTGGTGATAAAAAGTTGAAGCAGCATTATAAGCCTTATCAAAGAACAAAGCACCAGGCATTGATAGCATTCCCATAGAAGTATTACAGCAATCTGATGTAGCTATTACCGTACTTACAAGGCTCTGCCAAGAAATATGGAAGACAACATCATGGCCAACGACTGGAAAAGATCTGTGTTTATACCAATACTAAAGAAAGGTGATCCAACTGACTGTGGAAATTATCGCACAATCGCTCTGATCCCACATGCCAGCAAGATTCTACTGAAGATTATTCAAAAGACTACAACCATACCTGGAACAAGAACTACCTGAAGTTCAAGCAGGGTTCAGGAAAGGGCAAGGAACAAGAGACATCATTGCAGATGTGAGATGGATCCTTGAAAAGACTAAAGAATACCAAAAGGATATCTATTTGTGCTTTATCGATTTTATAGCAAGGCTTTTGACTGTGTAAACCATGAGAAACTCTGGGCCACATTTAAGAAGCATGGGTATACCAGAACACCTGATCGTACTCTTGCACAATCTGTACATTGATCAAGAAGCAACAGTTCGAACTGAACAAGGAGAAACAGAAAGAATGGTTTAAAATAAACAATGGTGTGAGAAGGCTGCATACTTTCCCCCCAGAACAAATCATCGGAGAAGCAGGATTGTATGAAGACAACAGAAGTGTGAAGATTGGTGGAAGACTCAACAACCTTCGCTATGCTGATGATACCACATTACTGGCTGAAAGTGAAGATGATCTGAAACATTTGCTTCTCACAATCAAAGAACATAGTCTCAAAATGGGCCTGCACCTTAATGTAAAGAAGACGAAGATCATGACGACTGGCATAATCAACAGGTTCATCGTTTGAAGGAGAAGAAATTGAAATCGTGAACAACTTTTAACCTACTTGGATCAACTATCAATAAAGAAGCAATGTGATGGAGCTGAAGCCGTTGAAGCGATGGATGTAGAAAAAAAAAACTTTATGAAGCAACTGAGTTACAGGGGGTGCAATTACCTAGAAGTGCAGCTAGAGGGAGCAGGCACAAGGCTGCAGAAGTTAAGCTGACACAGCCAGGTTTTAGCAATGCAGTACTTAATCAAAGGCACCTGGGTGGAAAGCCAGGAAACTCAGTTGGAGAACGCCTTTTTAAGCAGTGCTCACAAGGAAGCAGAGAGAGGCTCTAAGGGGGAACTCGAGAGAGGACCTGAGGAAGGAACCTCATACACTGCAAGGCAGAGAAGCTTGGATACATGGAAAAGCAGAGCTAAGTTCCAGGGAGAACAAACCCAGCTTAGAAAACTCCAGAAGCCAATCTTCAAGGAAGACGCTGACAAAGGGAGAGTGTCTGGAGAGAACACCAGCAGCAAACGCTACAGAGATCCAAGGTACAGTGATATTTTATTTATTAAATGGATGCCAGGTCCTAGGAAGGCTGATAACCTAAAAAGCCATTCTGAGAAGAAACAAAGCTGGAGGAAGTTTTGTAACCCTGTACAGAGAGGTATAGGGAAAAGCCCTAATAGTTAGTTATTTGCTAAAATCAAGCCAACAAGGCTGGAAAGTGGGGGAAAAATACTGAACTGCAACCTGTCTTAACCAGGGAAAGCTCAGGATTAGAAGACACCACGAGTGAGCTAGAACCCATGCAAATTGAGTTTGCAGAACCAGAACCATTGATGCTTGAACCAATGGACTGTTCTCTGTGTATTACCGAGAGCCTGGAATCTCTTACCGAGATATAACAGCAGCACATGTGTTAAAGTACCTTTTTGCTTCTGTTAACACTGAAGGAAGAAGTTTTGTCTTGTTTTTCTTGCTGTTTGAGAAACTTGCTTGGATACAGAGAACTGTGCAGCATTTGTAACAGGTGCTGACTTTTTGTAAATATTCTGAGCACTAAACCTGAAGTAAGGTAATTCTACTTTGTTTCCTGAAGAACCTTTTGCGTAACAAGGGAATAAAAACCTTTGTTCCTTATCGTCACTCCAGTCCAGTCCCTTACTTCTGGGTTGCGTAACCCTTCCAGCAGCTTGGAGGCTGAGCCCATCCTTTTTGAGGATGGTGCGGTATAAATACCACTGGCACCACCCACTGAAACCAGTATTCTCAGCCTCCAAGCAGCTGGAGGGTTCCGTAAGCCTTCCTTGCATTTTATTTTCACTTGTTTTGACTTTCATTTACATTAATTTACTTTAATTTATTTCTTCTTTATTGATTGTTTGGGGTAACCTCTGGTATTCCCTCTCGGGCTCTGCCTCTTTAAGCTTCTTCCCCCCCCCCCCCCCTGCGCCTCTCTCCGATCCCTGGCCTGAAGAGGAGGTTTGCATCGGGGCTACAACGTGCTCACCGGGACAAGAGGATTTGATCGGCAGCACAGTGAAGGACCGCGGTCTTGGCCAGCTCCCGCGGCCTTGATCGCAGACCCGCCTTACCTTGCGCCGAAGCTCTCCTGGTGGCTGAGCGCTTGAGGCAACAAAGCTCTCTTCCCCTTCTCCTCTGACTGGGCGCAGCAGCCTCGGAGCTTAGGGTTTGGGAAATGCTCGATTCTGGCGCTCTCCAGCGTGGCGACTGAAACGCCGACCGGGTGGCGCTCCACGTGGCTGAGGCCTTCTACGTGTGAGCCCCCGGAGCGCAATGGCCTGCCGCGGAGCTTCGCGCTATTAAAGGAGCTTCTAAACGCAAGTACTGGGGCTATTGAAGTTTAGTCTAGGGTCGTTTAATTTTTGTTTTAGTTTATTTCTAGTTTATTTTTGGAATAGTTTGTTTTCGATTTCTGGAAATCGTTGCCCATATCTAGTGGTAGTTTGGGGGAGGGGAGGGCATATTTCTGTTGTTTCTGTTATTTCATTTCTCTTATTTCTTTTATCTTAATCTGTTATCAAGTTACTCTACTGATAGGCTGAAATAAATTTGTCAATCTACAAAAAGGCCATGACTGGCAAAACGCGGTGCCCATCTTGTGGCACACATAGGGGTATGGCCTCCGATTCAGGGATCTGCAGGGGTTGTGCTGCAGAGGCTGCCTCGGTGGAGCAAGGTATCCAATTATTCATGTCCCAAGCTGTTCAAGGGTCAGGGGACCCCTTAGAAGAGGATAGGGTTCCCCTGTCCCCTCCTCCTCCTCCTCCTGCCTCGGACTTACCGGTCTCCCCCCCTCCCCTTCCCCCAAACGCAGTTGGGGGAGGGGAGTGCCAACGACCTCTTTTCCCCTGAGTTCGTTCTTTTGCTGCACAAGGCCTATTGTATGCGCAAGAAGGGCCTAGGGGCAGGGGAGCTGAGCTCAGCGAAAGACAACCTGGGGGGCAGGCCATTGAAAGCTAGTTCCCAGGCGTCCGAGATCCCTCACAAGCACGCACGGCTGATGAGTGAGGAGCCTCTCTCGTCCTTCTCTCCTGACACCCCGGAAGAGGAGTCCTCTGGCAAGGACCTAGGGGAAGATGAGGAGGAACTAGGAGAGATTCCAGAGGAGGACCAATCCCGCATAGTGAGGGTTTTTCGGTGGGAGGAGCTTCCGGCATTAATTAACGAGTCCCTCAGGGTGCTCAATGTGGCCTCAGATGCCCCAAGGGAGGAGGAAGCATTGGACGATCCTTTGATCCAAGCAGTGAGGAGGTCTCAGAAGGTCTTTCCCATTCAGAGTGGTGCGTCAGATGATCCAAGAGGAGTGGGACCAGCCAGAATCAAGTTTGAGAGGGGTGCGTGCTATGACGAGACTTTACCCATTACCGGAATCGGACAAAGAGCTGCTGAAGTCACCCAGGGTAGATGCGGCGATATCTGTGGTCACGAAGAAAACGACTATCCCAGTCGAGGGTAGCGCGGCCTTGAAGGATACTCAAGATAGAAAATTAGATGCTCTTCTCAAGCAAGCCTTTGATATCAGCGCTCTTGCCTTACAGGCCTCGGTTTCAGGATCTTGGGTGGCTAGGGCCTGTCTGAGGTTGTCCCAGCAACTTCAGATGGCAGAGAGCTCCTCGGGGTCGCCCAGGTTATCTCGGCTAGGTTGGAATCCAGGACTGCCTACCTAGCGGATAGTCAATATGACCTCAGAAGCCTGGCTAAGGACATGGCTTCTGTGGTAGCTGCTAGGCGTTACCTATGGCTAAGGAATTGGGCGGCCGATGCCTCTTCAAAAGCACGCCTAAGTCGGCTTCCCTTCAAGGGGAAGTTGTTGTTTGGAGAAGATTTGGATAGATTGGTAAAGGATCTTGGCGAATCTAAAGGTGGCAGGCTTCCGGAGGATAGACCAAAGCAAGTTCGCTCCCTAGCTCCTGTCCGGAGCCAGCCCAGGGACCCCCGGAGGTTTCGTCCAGCCAGATCGATTTCCTTTCCTAGGGGCTGTTTCCCTTCCAGGGGCCAAAGCTTCAGAGGATTTCGGGGGGCAGGGAGAGGTTTTGGGGCCACCTCCTCCGCAGGACCTAGAAAACCACAATGAGAAAGCGGGGGTCGAGGTGAGGGGTCTGCTGGTGGGGGGCCGTTTTAAAGCGGTTCCTTCCCGCCTGGTCCCGAGTCACGTCAGATCAATGGGTCCTAGAGGTGATCCGAGAGGGCTATGCCCTCAAATTTGCGAAGCAAATACGTCCAGCCTTCAGTCTCCCTGCGGATCTACGTTAAAGAGGGCGGCGATAGATGTCACACTCTCAAGGCTCATAGCGCTCGGAGCGGTGGCTCCTGTTCCGCCGGATCAATGCGGCTCCGGTCGATACTCTATTTTGTGGTACCAAAAAAGGAAGGCTCGTTTCGCCCGATCCTGGATCTGAAGCAAGTCAATCGCTGTCTCAGAGTGCCTCACTTCCGAATGGAAACCCTGAAGTTGGTCATAGTGTCCGTAAGGAGCGGAGAGTTCCTAACTTCCCTGGATTTGACAAAAGCCTATTTGCACATCCCGGTTCGAAGGTCCCATCAGCAGTTCCTGAGATTCGTGGTGCCGAGAGGTCACTTTCAGTTCCAGGCACTGCCCTTCGGGCTAGCTACAGCTCCTCGGACCTTCACCAAGATAATGGTAGTGGTCGCTGCGGCCCTGAGACAGGAGGGAATCATGGCTCATCCCTACCTAGACGATTGGCTAATCCGGGCGAAGTCCAGAAGAGGAGAGTCGCTCAACCACTACCAGAGTGGTAGAAGTCCTGGAGGAACTAGGCTGGGTCATCAATCGGGCAAAGAGCAAGTTGGTGCCTTCTCAGGAAATAGAGTATCTCGGAGCAAGGTTCGACACCAGAAGAGGGAAAGTGTTCCTGTCCAAGACAAGGGCAAGGGACCTAAGGACCCTGGTATCGCAATTCCTGAGCAGGCATACTCCTATGGCATGGCACTACCTTCAGTTGTTGGGAACCATGGCTGCAACAATAGAGGTAGTTCCGTGGGCCAGAGCGCACATGAGACCCCTTCAGGAGGGCCCTGTTGCGTCGGTGGTCTCCCCAACATCACCACTTATCGATGCGGCTGCCCTGTGCTCCCCGGACCAGAAAAGCCCTCCAGTGGTGGCAGGACTCAGGGAACTTGAATTGCGGGATGCCGCTCGAACCCCCGCAGTGGTTACTGCTGATGACAGACGCCAGCCTGACAGGCTGGGGAGCACATTGCGAGGATCAGTTCGTCCAGGGTCGGTGGACCTTAGCGGAGTCCCGGTGATCCATCAACAGACTAGAGTTGCGAGCGGTAGCCCTGGCTCTCCAGGCGCTCGAGCCCTTAGTTCGCCAAAGAGCAGTTCGCGTCCTTTCAGACAATGTCACCGCGGTGGCTTACATCAATCACCAGGGAGGTACAAGCAGTTCCTCCTTGGAAAAGGAGGCGGACAGCCTATTCCAGTGGGCCGAAGCCCGATTGGAGGCTCTTTCAGCCCAGCATGTGGCCGGAACGGACAACACCATGGCCGATTACCTCAGCAGGTGCAAGATCGACCAAGGAGAGTGGGAGTTGGACCAGGAGGTCTTCTATCAGATTGTAGCCCTTTGGGGCACTCCAGTCATGGATCTCATGGCGCGGTGCACCTCAGCCAAGGCATGCAGATTCTTCAGTCAAAGGAAGGAAAGGATGTCCGAAGGCTTAGATGCCTTAGCCCAGAGATGGCGCGCGGAAGGACTTCTGTATGTATTCCCACCTTGGGCTCTCATCGGAAGGGTTCTACAACAAGTGGAAGCCCACCGAGGCTTGGTGATCCTCATAGCTCCGGATTGGCCTCGCCGCCCCTGATATGTGGACCTGGTGAGGTTATCGGTAGACCAGCCTTGGCAGCTCCCCTGCAAAAAGGGCCTTCTGAGTCAGGGACCGATACTGATGCCTCACGTGGATCGATTCTCGCTTACGGCCTGGCTATTGAAAGGGCATGGCTTCGGAAGCGAGGATATTCGGGGTCAGTAATCTTTACTTTGTTGAACGCTCAAACACTCCACCTGTCTTTCCTACGTTAGGGTCTGGCACATCTTTGAGGCTTGGTGTGCAGAACACCGGAAGAAACCTCTGTCGGCCTCTGTTCCAGAGGTACTGGAATTCTTGCAGTCAGGTTTCGAGAAGGACTTAGCGCCCAGCTCCCTACGAGTCCAGCTGGCTGCTATTGCTTGTTATAGGGGCAGGGTTCGAGGCAAGTCCTTAGGAGAACACTCGGATGTAGCCAGGTTCCTAAGAGCAGTTAGGCGCCTGCGTCCTCAACAAAGATCGGTGTTATCCCCTTGGGATCTCAATCTGGTGTTAAATGCCTTGACCAGGGAGCCTTTTGAGCCTGCCAAGAGAGCCTCCCTAAAGGATCTTACTCTGAAGACGGTCTTTCTGGTTGCCATTTGCTCGGCCAGACGCGTCTCGGAACTTCAAGCGCTGTCCTCTCAGTTTCCCTTTATTTCATTCTTCAGGGAGAAGGTGGTCTTACAGACAGTTCCCTCTTTCTTACCCAAGGTCATCTCCCCTTTTCATGTAAACCAGACGGTTTCTCTTCCGTCCTTTGCGGCAGAAGAGCTAGCAGGGGATGACAAGAAGCTACGTCTTCTGGACGTCCGGAGAGCGTTAAAGCTTTATCTCTCCCGCACGGCACCCTTCCGGAAGTCCGAACGTCTATTCATTCAGTTTGGAGGACCTCATAGAGGGGAGGCGGCAGCCAAGGCCTCTATCTCTAGATGGATCAGGGAAGCTATTGCCTCTGCCTATATCCTCAAAGGGAAGCAAGTTCCAGGAGGTCTGCGCGCTCATTCAACACGGGCGCAGGTGGCTTCTTGGGCGGAGTATAGCTTAGTTCCGCCTCTGGACATTTGCATTTGGTCTTCTCTACATACCTTCACCAAGCACTATAGGCTGGATGTTCAGGGGTCAGCTGATGCTCGGTTTGGAGAAGCGGTACTTCGGTCCGGGATAGCGAAACCCTCCCAGGCCTGAACTGCTCTGTTACATCCCAGAAGTAAGGGACTGGACTGGAGTGACGATAAGGAAGAAGTAATTAGGACTTACCTGCTAATTAGTGTTCCTGAAGGAACGACAGTCCAGTCCCTGGTCCCTCCCAGTTACGCTTATGGGTGTAATGTCCCAGTGGGCAGGTGAAGGTCTGCGGACCGAAGGCAGGGCTGGAGCTAAGCAGAGGGCCATTGCAGCAGGTTCGGGGGTCCAGGGTGAAGCAAAGTTAGTTCAAGCCCAGGTGAACCTCCTCCCCCTCCCCCCTCCCCACTCCCCTCCTCTCTACCTCTTGAGATCAATGGGTCTTCGCGTTTATTTATCTTTGACTAATTTTTATTTGTTCTCTTTTTAGTGTTTTGGTTTCTGTTTAAGACTACTTTGTATAGAATACTGGTTTCAGTGGGTGGTGCCAGTGGTATTTATACCGCACCATCCTCAAAAAGGATGGGCTCAGCCTCCAAGCTGCTGGAAGGGTTACGCAACCCAGAAGTAAGGGACTGGACTGTCGTTCCTTCAGGAACACTAATTAGCAGGTAAGTCCTAATTACTTCTTTCACCCTGCTCAAGGCTCACACAGCTCTTTTCTTGTGAAGAGGGACTACAAGGACCAGAATGCACTTGGTCTAAAAGTTTTTTTTTTTTTCTTTCTTCAACAAAATTAAAATGTCCACCCTGACCCTTTGGCACACTGCCACTAGGAGGGGCTGTGACGGCAACAAGCAGTCAAGAAATCAGACGACACATTGCTCTTGGCAGAATGGCTATTAAAGAGCTAGATAAGATTCTCAAGAGCAGAGATGTCTCTCTCCAAACAAAGATTCGACTTGTTCAAGCCATAGTATTTTCAATAACATCATATGGATGTGAAAGCTGGACAGTGAAAAAGATAGACAGGAAGAAAATTGATGCCTTTGAATTATGGTGCTGACGGCAAATACTGTGTATATCATGGACTGTCTGAACAAACCAGTTGGTACTAGAGGAGCTCAAATCTAAGCTTTCTTTAGAAGCTCAGATGACAAGACTTCGACTTTCATACTTTGGACACATCACGTGAAGAGAGAGATCATTAGAGAAAGGTCAACGCAAAAGAGGAAGCCAGCAATGAGATGGATCGATACAATAACAGCAGCTACGGGTACCAGTCTGTCACCAATGAGCTGCCTGACTGAAGACCGAACACAATTTAGGATAGCTATCCAGAGGGTCACCATGAGTCGACTCCGACTCGATGGCACTTAACAACAACAAACAAAATGTGCCAGTCTGAATGAAATGGTACTGCCACAGCTGGTGCCTAAAGTTCCTTGGAACCAATCACCAGCCCACTTCTGCAACCTTTTCCCTGCAGATGAGGGGCCTGAATGACTGAGAAAAGCAGAAGGGGTCTGTCTTCTGAACATCAGATTAACATTCTCTGCTCCAGCATTGGCGATGCCCTTGAGAGATTCTGTTGAAGCCTCAACTATGAGATGCCAAGCGTACGCTGAACAGAGGTCATGGCATTGAGGGGAGGCTATCCACTGATATCCGACCAGAATTGAGGAAGGACCTGACACCGATCCTGTCAACGACATCAAAAGGAGCACTGGGACAAGCCCTGGGTACATCAGCACCGAAGCCCTTCCTGACATGACATAAAGTGGAGGCTGGGTGTGACCTGCTAAGCATACCCAGCAAGAGGAATAGACCCCCATAGCCCAGAGAGAAGCAGATGCTTCCTGCCTGCCATCGTGGAGTCCTGCCGGAGGTTTCAGAACCAGTGGCTGAAGTCGTACTTCTGGCCCCAGTCCCATTTGAGGTGGTGGTACTGGATGAATACCTTAGGGTCCTTGAGACTCGAGTTGTGGGCCATAGCAAATGTCCTTTGGGCTTTTTGGGTGAATCAGGTGATCATGCTTCAGACAAACAGGTGGCAATGCTCTGTGAACAAACAGGGAGGCACTGGCTCATACCTCCTCTGCTGGGAAGCAGTCAAGTTCTGGAAGTTTGCCCCTGCCCACGGGATGGAACTGAGGTTAACTTATCTGCCCTGTGAGCTCAGCATTCTGGTGGATCAGCTGAGCCACATCCTCCAGCTACAGGAGTGGACCCTCCACAGGCATGTGGTGGAATGGGTGTTTCAAAAGTGGGTACCCCCTCGATAGACCTAGTTGCTTCATCGCAAAATGAAAAAACAAGTTGTATTTCTCACTGTATTTTGTGCATTTACTGTTACTCCAGGAACCTTTTGTCAAAGAATGGACATGTGAATGGCTAAGCAGAGGTTAATTGAAACAGAAGGATGAGCAGGGGCAGCCCAAGGGTTTCTGTCGCCCTCGCCTGAACCATCTTATCTTGTGGCAGCAGCAATGTTGGCCCAACCTCGGTTTGAGCCACCGCTGCTTTCAAAACTGAGTTGGGCCACCATAAGATGAGAGATGGGTTCAGGGTACAGCAGCAGTGTGACTCTGCTTCTGAAAGCGGCTTTGTGCCACTGCTTTCAAAACTGAGTCGGGCCATCCATCAGGGTCTGCCACCCTAGATGGCTTCCTAGTGGATGGACCGGCCTGGAGGAAGAGAGATTGAGCTGTAGCCTAAGACAGCAAATTACAGACAAGATGGTTTACAGCGGCATTGAAAAAAACTGGCAAACAGACATGTTGATTCTGTAAGAATGAACTGAAAACAGTGACTCTCCTCCATAGCTGTCTGTGAAATTCTGATGGCAAAAACTTTTTATACAGAGAGGCATAACAAAGTAGCCCACCTCGTATATCGGAAACTCTGAACACTACTACATCATCACTGTCCCTGAAAAGCACTGGGATCATGACCCTAAGAGAATTGCAGAGAATGAGGCTATGATCACTTAGGTTTTCTCGCATCCAAGAATGAGAATGTCCCAACATAGTGATAAAGGAGCAAAACATCAGAATGGCGTTGATAGAGGTGTCTTGCATGCAAATCAGTGAATCACATGGAGAAAATATCCTGAAATATCAAGAAATGCAGTCGGAGACCAAGAAAATATGGCAGAAAGCTACAGAAATTTCCCATTGTATTGGAAGTCACAGGCTTGATAAAGAAGAACTTGAGTCCTATCTTGACAAACTACCCATTACATGTTACATCTTATGAACTCCAGAAGGAGGCTCTCTTGGCACAGTGCAAGTACTACAGTGCTTATTTGATTTCAGTCTCTCAAATGTACTTCTTACTCCATGTATCTTGGTTTGGGAGTAAGGTTTTATTACTGTTGTATGCGCAAAACTAACCCATTTGGACAAATTGCCCCTGGAGGCATCCTGAAAATTCAGGGATTTTGAGCCTTCAGAAAAAGGGAGTTGTCCTCAAAATTGAATACACAATAGCACTTTAAGTAAATTCTGATTAGCTCAAATAAGAGATCCCAATGTGCAAAATTTAATCTGATCTAGTGAGAGAGGAAGCAAGAGGGGCGTGTGGTTGGGGTGTGGTATGTGGCTTGGTTGTGGGTTTTTGGGGGGTTTTTTTTGTTTTACTGTGAATTTTATTGCTTGTAATATTGTCTTTACATTTTGTAAACTGCACTGGGCAGCCTGGATGTTGGGTCTTTCTTATTTCACATCATTTATTTCCCCAACATTCAATTCAGATATGTTTGATGCATTGAGGCCAAGCTGCTGCTGTGCCAAAGAAAAAACCAAGCCAACTATTCCAGTTACATTTTCAGTCAGAGCCAATAGCTTTTTCTGAATGGAAAACTTTCATAAAAGCTGATTTAAACCAGGTTCAAAATAGTGTGCGTTAGCTTCTTTCTTTCTTTGACTTTAACAGATCAGTTTGTAGAAGTTGGTCATATTCTGTTACTGCCCTATGTGTACGCAGCATAGGGAATTTTGAAGGACCTCGGCATATAGAACCAGTAGTTCACACGCTCAAATATCCTCTTATAAAATTGCCAGGCAATATGTGCATAGACATGGCAATTGTCTTTATGCATTCTACATTTTCAGCATAGTAGACCATGTGATCATCAGATATGAAGTGCCCGATGCCAGTCCATTTCAGTTTGCTGACATGCCAACAGATGGAATGCAGGTAAGACACTCATACCCACTCCCACACACCTCAGAGCTGGTGTAAATGTGTGGCATTATGGGCAAATGAAAAAAGCAATAAAGGAGAAGTAGCCAGTGAAGCAGAGTATTTTCAAGATGCAGGTGAACTACAAATCCCCAAAAAATGAGGACGCATGGGAGCAAGTTAGGAAAGTGGAGGTAGTGGCCTATAGGTTGGAACAATGGGCTGAGACCCAGAGTACCAGATTTCAATTCAGTCTAGGGGGAGTCCTTAATTAAAGTTACCAAATGTCCCTGCCTTATTTTTTCAGGGATTGCCCACATCTCCGTGAATTATAACCACCTCCTGTCCCCCAACTTCAGTGGAGATGGAGGCAAAGGACTTTGTCTCCTGAATATCCCTCTGATGCAGTTGTCTTGATCCTGGTAGGAGAAGATGTAAAAACCACCTCGTTCTTTCTGAAAAAGAGGAGTAATTTTAGACATATGTAGAATTTTTATCTGTATGTATAAAATAAAGTTGAAGTATGTGTGTATGTAGTAGCTCTTTGTAGAGAGCTTGTAGTTTAAATTTCATAATAGGTTAGAGCCTAGCAGCAGCAAAGAGCTATAATTTAAATCAAATCAGAATATAGCTTACCTCAGCAGCACAGGACAGGGTACTGTGTAGCAGCCCTCTTTAATAAGTGTTATATCCCTCCCTCCCTCCCCACGTCCACCCACCCCTGGGTTAATCACAGCTTTATAGGTACTTGCACATCGTAAAAGACAGGAGGTGCTCTCAGGTGAAGCTCGTTACCCAAATCAGTCATACACTAAGGACCTGAGATTAATTAAGCTTCAGGTGAACAAGGTATATTAAACTTATTAGGTACAGTTTTATTGGTATAAATATCCATAGCACCCTTTAGTACGTAAAGAACTTAAAGATCTAAACACAAACTTAAAACTAAGATGCAGACAGCAGTCCAGCAGCGGGATGTGGGATTTCCAGTCTTTTGCATTGAGTGTCACATGTGTGATTTTCTCCCAGTTGGTGAGAGGTCTTACGTGTGCACTAGGTGCAAGGAGCTCTTTGTTCTCAGGGAATGAGTCCGTTCTCTAGAGGCTAGAGTAGCAGACTTGGAAAACATAAGACAGACAGAGAGGTACATAGACGAGACCTACAGTGATGTAGTCCTGAAATCCCAACTCCAGTCTGGCAGCATCCCTGTTGCCATGGAGGAGAGAGGTTACGTGACAGGAGAGCATCATCCTGGTGTGGCAGGAAGTGATCCTGTAACTAGGACCTGTCCTCCAGGTGATGTAAACCCCTCTCGCACCGAGGAAGTTTCTCCAGGGCCATGTGCCCATGAGGGAAGGGTTAGGACAGCAGTTATAGTTGGTGATTCGATCATTAGGCATGTAGATAGCTGGGTGGCTGGTGGACGTGAGGATCGCCTGGTAACATGCCTGCCTGGTGCGAAGGTAGCGGACCTCACGCGCCACCTAGATAAGGTCTTAGATAGTGCTGGGGAGGAGTCTGCTGTCTTGGTACATGTCGGTACCATTGACATAGGAAAATGTGGTAGGGAGGTTCTGGAAGCTAAATTTAGGCTTTTAGGTAGGAAGTTGAAATCCAGAACTTCCAGGGTAGCGTTCTCCGAAATGCTTCCCGTTCCACGCGCAGGACCCAAAAGGCAGGCAGAACTCCGGAGTCTCAATGCGTGGATGAGACAATGGTGCAGAGATGAGGGGTTTGGATTTGTTAGGAACTGGGGAACCTTCTGGGGAAAGGAGGGGCTCTTCCGAAGGGATGGGCTTCACCTTAACCGGGATGGAACCAGGCTGCTGGCATTAACCTTTAAAAAGGAGAGAGAGCAGCTTTTAAACTAGATGATAGGGGAAAGCCGACAGTCGCCCAAGAGCGCATGGTTCGGAAGAATGTATCCTTGAAGGATACTACAAAAATCAGAGAGGTTCCAAAAAGAGTAAAGTAGCCCAAATGCCCTCAAGTATGGCGCAGACAGAGCTTAAAGATCCCAAATTACCCATGTCTACCAATAGCCAAATTAATATGAATAAAATACAGTCTCTAAAATGCTTATATGCAAATGCTAGAAGTCTACAAAACAAGATGGGAGAGTTAGAATATATAGCACTAAACGAGAGGTTAGATATGATTGGAATATCAGAGACATGGTGGAAGGAGGACAACCAGTGGGAGCTGATCAAATTGGTGGAGGGGTTGCGCTCTATGTTAGAGAGGGCATTGAGTCAGAAAGGATTAAAGTTTTGCAGGAAAAAAAATTTGCTGTAGAATCTCTATTGATTGAAATTCCATGTAAAAAGTGTAAGGCGATGGCAGTGGGGGTGTACTATCGTCCGCCTGGCCAGAATGAACAAATGGATGATGAAATGCTCAAAGAAATCAAGGAAGCTAGCAAAAGTTACAGTGCAGTAATAATAATGTGTGATTTCAATTACCCCGGTATCGACTGGGTCAGTGTCACAGCAGGACATGCTAGGGAGATAAAGTTCCTAGATGAAATAAATGACTGCTTCTTGGAGCAGCTGGTTCATGAACCGACCAGAGGGGAAGCAATATTAGACCTAGTCCTTAGTGGAACACCTGATGTAGTGCAAGAGATAAGGGTGTTGGGGCCACTTGGCAATAGTGATCATAGCATGATCGCCTTTGATTTAATTAGTGGAGGAGGGATAGTAAGGAAATCCACAGTACTACCTTTTAACCTTCGAAAGGGAGACTATGATAAAATGAGGAAAACAGTTAAGAAAAAACTAAAAGGAGCAGTTGCAAAGGTTAAAGATGTACATCAAGCTTGGGTGTTTAAAAATACTATCTTGGAAGCCCAAGCCAGCTTTATTCCACGCTTTAAGAAAAGTGGAAGGAAGTCAAAAAAACTGCCAGCATGGTTTAAAGGTGAGGTCAGAGAGGCTGTTGCCAAAAAAGCATCTTTCAGGAAATGGAAAAAAGAGCCAAACGATGAAACCTGGAAACAGCACAAGCACTGGCAAGTCAAATGCAAGGCATTAATAAAGCAGGCAAAGGGAGAATTTGAGAAGAAGCTTGCTGCGGAAGCAAAAACACGAAATAAAGATTTTTTTCAAGTACATTCGCAGCAAAAAACCTGTGAGAGAGTCAGTTGGTCCATTAGATGATAGAGGCATTAAAGGGGCACTAAGAGGTGACAAGGCGATAGCAGAGAGACTGAATGAATTCTTTGCTTCGGTCTTTACTGAGGAAGATATAGGGATGTTACCCATGACTGAAGTGGAATTTAAAGGTGCAGAAGAGTTGAAGGAAATATCGATACATCGGGAAGATGTATTACAACTATTAGATAAACTAAAGAGTAGCAAATCACCTGGGCCGGATGGTATACATCCAAGGGTGTTCAAAGAACTGAAATATGAGATTGCAGACCTGCTATTAGTAATCTCTGAACTATCATTAAAATCATCTCTAATTCCTGAAGACTGGAGGATAGCCAATGTAACACCAATTTTTAAAAAGGGTTCCAGGGGTGATCCGGGAAACTACAGACCGGTGAGCTTGACGTCAGTACCGGGAAAAATGGTAGAAACCATCATAAAGAATAAAATTATTCAGCATTTAGATAGTCACGGCCTAATGGGAGACAGCCAACATGGCTTTCGACAAGGAAGATCTTGCCTTACTAATCTGTTATGTTTTTTTGAAGGAGTGAATAAACAGGTGGACAAAGGTGAGTCGGTTGATATAGTGTATCTGGACTTTCAGAAAGCCTTTGACAAGGTCCCTCATCAGAGACTTTTGGCAAAACTGAAGAGTCATGGGGTAGGAGGCAGTGTACTACTGTGGATCAGGAACTGGTTAAAAGATAGAAAGCAGAGGATAGGGCTAAATGGCCAATTTTCCCAATGGAGAAAAGTGAATAGTGGTGTACCCCAGGGATCTGTGCTGGGTCCTCTGCTTTTTGACATATTCATAAATGACCGGGAAAGTGGAATAACGAGTGAGGTTATCAAATTTGCAGATGACACAAAACTATTTAAAGTTGTTAAAACCCAAGAGGATTGTGGAAAATTGCAAGAGGATCTTGATAAATTGGAAGACTGGGCATTAAAATGGCAGATGAAATTTAATGTGGACAAGTGCAAAGTTATGCACCTAGGGAAGAACAACCCAAACTATGGTTACACGATGCAAGGTTCCACTTTAGGAACCACCACACAGGAAAAAGATTTAGGCGTCATTGTGGATAACATGTTAAAACCCTCGGCCCAGTGTGCAGCGGCAGCCAAGAGAGCAAATAGAATGCTAGGTATGATAAGGAAAGGAATGGAAAATAAAACAAAAGATATTATAATGCCTCTATATCGTTCCATGGTGAGACCGCACCTTGAATATTGTGTGCAATTCTGGTCGCCGTATCTTAAAAAGGATATAGCGTTATTAGAAAAGGTTCAGAGAAGAGCCACCAAAATTGTAAAGGGGATGTAAGGATACTCCTATGAAGAAAGGCTAAAAAGGTTAGGGCTCTTTAACCTGGAAAAGAGACGGCTGAGGGGAGATATGATAGAAGTCTATAAATTATTGAACGGAGTGGAACGGGTAAGCGTAGATCGATTGTTTACGTTATCAGAATATAGACAGACTAGGGGACATGCAGTGAAGCTACAGGGTAAACTATTTAAGACTAATAAAAGAATATTTTTTCACTCAACGTGTAATCAAACTCTGGAATTTGTTACCGGAGGATGTAGTAAAGGCTGTTAGTGTAGCTGGGTTTAAAAAAGGTTTGGACAAGTTCCTGGAGGAAAAGTCCATAAACCATTATTAAGAAGGGACCCAGGATATCAATGCTTGACCCAGTACAAGCATTGTGGAACCTGTGTCTTGTGGGGAAACTGCTAGGTACGTATGACCTAGACTGGCCACTGTTGGAAACAGGATACTGGGCTTGATGGACCTTGGTCTGACCCAGTATGGCATATCTTATGTTCGTGTTATAAGCACACATAATGTCGTGTTTGTTTGTTTGGTTTTTTTGCAATTACTGACTGCTATTTAGCCTGGCCATTTTGAAATATGTAGAAAAAAGATGTCCAAGAAAGGAGGAACCCTCCCCGCTCGGGCCAGCTATCTCAGATTTGCTTTCCAAAAATTGGTAATGCTATCCTTAACCAAAGCTGAGCCGAGGAGCCGGTGATATGCAGATAAAACAGTAAGGTGAAAGGGCTGCTGAAGAAATGTGTTGGAAGTTTTTAAAATCCTGGCTATTGAATGTTTGGCAAGGGCTGACAATAGGAGAAACAGGCCAGTTGTGCATCTCCAACAAAATTCTTGAGGAGAATCTAAGAGCAGAAGAAGCCTCTGCTAGCAAGTGAACACACCTGTGCTGGAAAGTTTGACTTAAAGCTTGGGACAAAAGAGATTGTTTACTTGGAAAATTCTGTGTTCTGCTAGACCAATCCAGATGAATGGGTTATATTCCCTTGCCAGCAGGTAGAAGCAGACTTGAACACCTTTCAGTGATGTCATCACTAGGTAGATCTTCTGGTGCAGCACTGAGAGAAACAAGTAGTGTCTGCCTCTAGCAGGCAGCAAAATGTCTGGACTGGTGCAGCAGGGCAGCTAGACCTGCCTTCCCTGGCCCACACCATAATGCTGTGGCCTTTTGACTAAGATCTATATGCCCATTGTTGCTCAAAACTCAAGTACGTCCATGTTTCCTTGAGCCGGCAGCTGCCCTTTCTTCAGTGCTGGTGGACCTGAAAGGAGCAGGATGACCCCATGGGGTTCCTGAGGGGGGTTGAATGTCAGGGCCCAGGTGTTCCTTTTGCTGTTGACTGTCTTTCTTGAAATAAAATGGCTTCAAATTTAAAATGTTAACCTTTCACTCAGCATCATGGTCTTGTTTTTATCTAAAGTCATAAGATCAGTTATTAAATGTGCAGACAAATGATTTAATGGAACAAAGTCAACATGGATTTGGCCATGGGAAGTCTCGCCGTAACAGTCTGCTCCATTTCTTTAAAGGCATGAATAGATAGTTGATATAGTGCATTTAGACTTTCAGAAAACATTTGACAAAGTCCCACTTTAAAGTCTCCTGAAGACACTGAGTCATGACATAGGCAATGTCCTATTATGGACTGGAAACTGGTTGGGCTATAGAAAAGAGTAGCATAAACCGTCAATCTTCTCAGTAGAGGAAGGTGAATAGTGGAATATTGCAGGGATCTGTACTGGGACTGGTGTGTTTAACTATCTGGACTTGAACAGCAAGCAATGTGGTTTAAATTTACAGATGAGACATATCAAAATTGTTAAATCGCAGATGGATTGTGAAATTTGTGAGACTGAGCACCTAAATGGCAGATGAAATTTAGGGGCATGTTTACTAAACCATGGTAGCGATTTAGTATGAGGTTTAGCATGCACCAAGTGTGGTGTACCTTAATGCACTAACTACCATGAATGCGTTTAACACAATCCAGTGAGGTAGCAGTAATGCACCTGCTCTAAGTTCAACTCTGACAATTGCAACAAACTGTTTAGCACTGGGGGTGGTGTAGAACCCATGTTAGCTATATGGGGACATGCTGGCATGCCTCCATTTGTTAGCGTGGATCCAGAGCCATCCCTTTGTTTCATTTTGGGGATGAATATGCATGACGCTATAATATTTTAGTAAATGTACCCCTTAATGTGGACAAGTGGGATATTCTTCTCAAAGTGCATTGCTTTGCAAGCTGTAGCTACACAATGCTAGGCTTCACATGAGGAGTCACCACAAGGAAAAGGAGCTAAATGTCAATGTATTGTTCACAATAACATCTGTTCGATGCTCAACAACAGCCAAAAAAGCAAACTATGTCAGGGAATCCATTAGGAAAGGAATAGAGAATAAAACAAAGAATAACATAATATTTATTGTTATGATGCAACTGTGTACAGTTCTTCTCTCTGCATCTCAAAAAAGATAGAGGCACTAGAAAAGGTGCATAGAAGGGCAACCAGAATGATAAAGGAGATGGAATGATTTGCCTATGAGGTTAGGGCTGTTCATCTTGGAGAAAAGATGGCTAGGAAAGATATGTTGGAAGTCAATAAAATCCCTGAGTGGAATGGGTAAATGAATAGATTTGTTTTAATGTTTCAAAACGTATAAAGGCTAAGGGACGCACCATGAAGCATTGCAACTCATCAGCTGATGTGGTAAAAGCAGGTACAGCTGAGTTAACAGTTTGGACAAATTCATGGAGTCAAAGTCCATAACCATCATTAAGGTAGAACTAAAAGCATTACTTCTCCAGGAACAAGCAGGAAGACTGTCCTCGCATATATCATCTGTGCCAACGGCGCTCGTGTGGAAGCATCTCCCCAGCTTTCAAAGAGAGCCTTTGGAGATGCCGACATACTTGCATGGTTCCCTTCCAGCCCAAGGCTGCGATCTTGCTCAGTCTCTTTTTTTTTTTTTTTTTTTTTTCCCCCCCACTGAGCCCAATGGATGCACATCCAGCATTCCCGGAAAAACTTCTCAAAAACATAGAAATTCAGTTTAGCTTTCTGGTAAGTATACTGGTTCTTCCTGTCCTGAGCCAGCATCTTTGACACCCTCCTCAGGCCCATCCGTTCACCTTTTTTCCGCAAGGTTCTCTCGACCGGCGCTTTGCACCCTTTTTTGCCCGGGAGTAGTTTACCACCCTACCATGTCCCCCAGTGGGTTAAAAAAAAAACGTTATCTCTGCAGTCAGAACCATGTCAGACACCCACGACTGCTGCTTGGCTGCCTGGGACCAGACCCCAACAGTTCCACTTGCGACCTTAACCAGGCCATGTCAGCAAAAACCAACAAAGAGGTTGAAATTGCAGGAAAAGATGTTCCCAAGGTCCAACTTCGTGCCCACAGACCTGACACACAGCTCCAAGGCACGTCCTGCAGCCGTGGATCTATCAAGAGGACCCTGGAGCAGGAGTTGAAGACAAGTCCTCAAAGAATCCCAGAGGTCGGTCCGGAGAAACCCCGTAAATCTGAGTCTCTCTGGTGTGGAGTTGGAGAGACGCCCAGCCAAGCTTTCCAAAGGGGACCTTTCAATAAGCAGAGACTGGCCAAGGGCACTCAAGGCTGTGATGGTTATCAAGGACATTCTCTGGAGTGTCTGCAACAGGCCTAAAGCCATGGGTGCCTGTGATGAAAGCTGGTAGCCTTCTGGTATGGAAACTAGAATGGCAGTCTTGGAGCAGAACATCACTGCTATCCTGGCCCTGCAGCAGGTAGTGATGGCTGGTTTGCCTGGCTCATCCACCCCCAATGACCGGCCCCTCAACTACAAGTGGGTCAGCGGTCATCAAGCCGAGCATAGAGTGCTGCCAGCCTTGATTAAGTCCTTGGTGCCGGTCAAGGTCCTGGTCCTAATACTGTTCCTTGGGTATCCAGTCCTCACAGGCTAGTGTCCATGACTTGGACCTCAGGTCCCCAACAAGCCCTCAGGCACGGGCCTCTATCATCGGAGTTGCAGGGCCTCTGAATCCTAGTCACCAATAAATTCCAAGTGGGAGACAGAGGACGAGGCATCCCTGGACAACTGAAGACACCAAGATGTCCCCTTGGACCTGTTTCCATCAGTGTATCAAAGCTGGTCGTCTCCTGAGGGCGTGGCCTTCCATGACTTCGCACAGGATATGATTAAGGTGCTCTCAGTCCAGACAGAGGCCAAGAAGGACCTGTGCAGCGAGGAACTGGACATCCTCCAGTATGAGATCCCTCCCAGGGAGACCCTCATGGTGCTGGTGCAATCGGTCCTTGAGCGGCTGCTCCTATGGATGTGGGAAACACTGGCATCGCTGCCCACTTTCAGCCGCTGGCTTGACACGATGTATTGTGTCTGCAAGAGCCCAGGGTTTCAGAAAACCCAGTTACTGCATAACTCCATGGTCGTCGAGTCTATCATGCACAAACTAAAGAGCCAGAAGTCTCACTCCTCTGTTCCCCTGGGTAGGGAGGCTCAGACCCTCAACACCCTCAGGTGCAAATGTTTCCAGGGCTCGATGCTAAGATGTACAGTCCAGGCTTATGAGCTCTACATTGGCATGTACCTTAAGGCATTAGCCAAAGAGCTTGCTAGGTTCTCAGCAAGCCTTGGCAGGAAACCCCTCCAGCTGTTCAAGACCCTCGCCACGATGGTACAGGTCTGCTCAAAATTCCTCTCTCAAACAGCTTATGATGGCTTCAAGTCGTCGGCTCAAGTCGCAGCTGCTGGCATTGGGGCCCCAACGCCAAGCCTGGTTACAATCGTCCGACATCCAGTCTGAGTAGTTTGTACCTGGTACAGGGGACATAGGTTGGCTGAAAAGATTGTCCTGGATCCACTATGTCTGACAAGGCCACCAAGAGTTTGACTTGACAAAGGCTGTCCAAGAAGATCTCTGGGCTTCTCCGTAGAAAACCACTGGGAGGGGGAAAGGAGCCTTACCTCATACTCACCAATACTAAGGCTACTCGGGGCCTTTGCAGGATACCCAGCCCAAAAGGCAAGGGCATGGGACCCAGAAGGCCAAAACCCCCAAGCCCCAGACTTTCGCTCCATCCCAATCAGGGGGGGAGCTTTTGACTCACAAGGGCGTGGGACCCTCTACTCCAGGAGGACTTGCTCAACCCACAGTGGGACGCCTGGTACTCTTCACCCACAGGTGGGCCTCATTCATCACAGACCTCTGGGTATTGCAGGTGGTCATGAAGGGTTACCCACTCCACTTACAGAAGGCACTGCCATACTCTTTCCTCCCCCCCCCCCCCCCACCCGAGAGCCACGGAGGCCTCGCCTGAGGAGCCAAGGCCTGGTACCTGCAAGTCTCCAAGGACAATGTGTTAGAGCTGGTACCCAAGCACCTTCAGGGTAAGGGCTTCTATTCCAGGTACACCCTTGAACCAAAAAGGACATGAGACCTCGGACCCATCCTGGACCTGCAAAACCTGAACAAATTTCTGGTGAGGGAGAAGTTCAAGATGCTCTCCCTTAGAACATAAGAACATAAGAGATGCCATACTGGGTCAGACCAAGATCCATCAAGCCCAGTATCCTGTTTCCAACAGTGGCCAATCTAGGTCATACGTACCTAGCAGTTTCCCCAAAAGACACAGGTTCCGCAATGCTTGTACTGGGTCAAGCATCGATATCCTGGGTCCCTTCTTAATAATGGTTTATGGACCTTTCCTCCAAGAATTTGTCCAAACCTTTTTTAAACCCAGCTACACTAACAGCCTTTACTACATCCTCCAGTAACAAATTCCAGAGTTTGATTACACGTTGAGTGAAGAAATTTTCTTTTATTAGTTTTAAATAGTTTACCCTGTAGCTTCATTGCATGTCCCCTAGTCTTTCTGTATTCTGATAATGTAAACAATCGATCTACGTTTACCCGTTCCACTCCGTTCATTAATTTATAGACTTCTATAATATCTCCCCTCAGCCGTCTCTTTTCCAGGTTAGAGCCCTAACCTTTTTAGCCTTTCTTCATAGGAGTATCTTTCCATCCCCTTTACCATTTTGGAACACTGCTGACTGCTGCCTTACCTCCACCAGGGAGATTGACTTTGCTCCTTGGATCTAAAGGATGCTAAAACACACCCTAATCCATCCCTCCCACAGGCAGTATCTAAGGTTCGTGGTGGGAGGAGGGCACTACCAATACAGGGTGCTGCCCTTCAGATTGACCTCTTCACCAAGGGTGTTCACCAAATACCTACCGATGGTTGCAACCCACCTCCATCTACAAGGGGCCTTTGTCTTCCCCTATCTAGGCGACTGGGTCATAAGAGGCAGTACGGCAATAGAGGCACACCAAGCCACAGGCATGCTATCCTCTTACTGCAGCATCTGGGGTTTGTCATCAATCACCCCAAGTCTCACCTGACCCCAGTCCAAAGCCTAGATTTCATAGGGGCTCAGACATTCGGCAGGCAAAGGCCTTTCTCCCTGGAGAGAAGACAGTGCCTCAAGGAGCTAGCAGCTGAAGTGCAGCACCAGCAATTGGTCCCTGCCCGCCACCTCCTCTGCCTGCTGGGCCACATGTCGTCCATGATCCACATGACCCCACTAGTCTGCTTACACATGCAGGCAGCTCAGTGACGCCTATGCTCTGTGGACCCAAGCCACTGGCAGACTATGGGGCAGGGTCGGCGTTTCCTGACAGCTGGCAGAGTCCCTCGAATAGTGGCAGCACTCCTGCCACCTCCAGGCCAGGATGTCCTTCCAGACACCACCCCCCTCGCCCCACAAAGTCCTGACCTTGGACACCTCATTCCTCAGTTGGGGAGCCCATTGCAAGGATTTCCACATACAGGACTGCTGGTCCCAGGTGGAATCTGAGCTACAGATCTATTTCCTGACACTCAGGACAATCTTCCTGGCCCTTTGGGCTTTCTGCCATTGGTTGTGGAATCGGACAGTACTGGTCCATATGCACAACCAGGTTGCAGTGTTCTATTCTACAAGCAAGGTGGCAGGGGGTCCTAGTCCCTCTGTCACGAGGCAGTGGCCCTCTGCTCCTGTGCGACTTACAACAGCATGCTCCTCTGGGCAGTCTACCTCCCAGGCCAGGACAATGCCCTGGCAGACAGGCTGAGCAGAGTCATTCAGCCACACGAGTGGCGTGTCAACCCCAGAGGAACCTCGGTTCTTCTGTCTCTTGCAGATCTGGAGAAGTGGCATATATTAAGTTAAATCCCTGCCCTCGAGGCAGATGTTTCACTGAAATGGTAGTGTTTAGAAAGCAAAAGGGACTTGGCATACCCAAGAGTTAATGGCTGATTTAAACTGATGTGGCACCCACAAAGTAGTCATGGTCCATTCGGAAATGAGCTCCTGCAGATCTTACTGTATAGGTGCATGGTGATTGAATTGAACTGCAGGGTTTTATATTCTGAAGTAAACTTTCAGAAGCTTTCATCTCTCCAGTAGATTACAATATAGCACCGTAGATTATAATGATAACCCAGTTGGCATCAGGGGTGGCCCAAGGCAGGCTTGATGTGCCACCCCCTCCCCCCAATGTACCACCTCGCTGCCCCCCGACATCAAGCTTCTCGCTAGGGGTTGATGAGCGGCACAGTTATCACCTCTTTGAAGCTGCAGCAGGCCTTAAAGTGCATATGTGAATTCATGGCCTGCTGCTCCTGCCCACTCTGACTTCCTGTTGAAGGGGGCAGGAGCAGCAGGATGCCACCATGCACACGCATGTGCTTTTAAAGACTGCTGGAGCTTCAAAGAGGTGATGACTCTGCTGCCCATCAACCCCAGGGAGCGGCTGGATATCAAGGGGCAGTGAGGCAGTACAGTGGGGTTGGCACATGGGACTATCTAGGACTGAGCCACCCACAAGGGTCTGCTGTCCTTGGTGACCGCCTAATGTATGTTCCGGCCCTGGTTCCATCTTTACCAGCCTGGTATTTCCCTGCTTAATTTTGGATTTTAATTCTGAATCCATACATGTGGTATGGGGGGGGGGGGGGGTGGGTTGTTTTTCTTTTGGTTTTTTGTTTGGTTTTTTTTTTTAACCGGCCCATTGTAAAACAGTATCTGGACCACTAATGAGTCATGATTCAAGTCCTGGAAATCCATGAGTGGAATTTGTCAAACTGTGTAGATGTTTTGGCATGTGTTTCCTTTCTCTATTTTTTTGTTTCCAAATCCTCCTCCACCCTCCATCCTTTGCATCCACTTTGGTTGATGGCAAAAACGGCTATTTCCTGAGCAGCAGATTATGAGAGAGGATCTCTCATTTTTCTCTTTACAAGTCTGCAGCTCCTTTCACAGTTTGTTAGTGTCCTGCTCAGTAGTTGCCAGGAAAGTCACTTCCCATGTCGGAGGCCATGCCTTGCGTATACATCAAAATGTTACATTTCAGCAGAGCTGCTGTTGCTCTTTCCTTCCTGTTTCACTTACGACTTAGAGACCCTTCCTGCTATCATGTGAGACGCAAACATTTTATTTAAAGGACACAAATGTTGTTTATATATAAATACCACCATTTTCCATATTATGATGCATGTATTTGTTATGCATAGTTCTGGAATTTACATTTCTTGACCTGCTAGACCAGTCAAATGGATTATGCTCTGGTGAAGGCAGACTTGAGCAACTTTCAGTGATTATATTACAAGTATGTCGTCTGGTGCAGCACTGAGAGAAGCCAGTATTATCTGCCTCCAGCAGGTGATAAGATGTGTAGGCTGGTGTAGCAGTGCAAATAGACCTGCTTCCCCTGGCCTAGACTACGATCCTGTGGTCTTTGTACTTGAGACCAATAGGCCCAGCATTTTCTTGGAGATAGGGTACAACCCTGTTTCCAGTGCTGTTTCCTAGCACTTGGTGGGCTGGAGACAGCGGTGGCTCTATAATGAGGTGGAATAAGGTGGCTGTCTCGGGTGGTAAAAGTTTTGAAGGCAGCAGAAAATGCCCCTAAAAGTTATAAAAAATTTTTTAAAAAAAAGCGCACAAGTTGCTGCAGCTGCTGCTGCCAAGTCCGCTTCTCAGCAGCAGCTGCATTCTCACCCTCTCCTTTCACTGGCAGCCGTGCCCATGCCTCTTAGAACTGTGGCTGTTCTGTTAACATGGAGTTTGTACATAGGGATCTATACTGTACTGTAGTAATTTGGCTTGTTGAGCTTTTCAAATAGGTGTATGGATGTTCTAGAGATTACAGCAGTATTTTATACTGTTTTTTTTGTTTTTAAAGGTTTTCTTATCCTGGTATGATACTTTTGGCTTTGCAGATCTTTGACTTTTGTAGGTTTTATATTGGTTCCCAATATGCCCTTTACTGGAGAATGTTTGTTAGATGACTAGAAACAGATTGTTTGTTTTTTAAAATATATTGAGTTCTGCACCCATTGTTGAGGGAGAGGTATCTGTGGATGAATATATATTCAAAAAGAAAAAACAAGAACCATAACACAGTTTAACAAAACAAACTGAGTTATTTTATAATTTGGTACTAAAACTGCTGTGGTTCTCCCCTCTTCCTTTTTAGTTCCTTGGTGTGCGAGCATCTTGCATTTTCTTTTGGTGTTTGTGTTTTGTGTTAATGTAAATATTCGGCAAAAAATAACACCATGCTGGTCCAGTGCATAGTTTCAGGAGTTATGTTGGGTTGCCAAGTCCTTCTTGGTCACAGTCTCTCTTGTATTTCAGAGGGTGGGAGGTGCTGCATGGGTGCTGTTGAGCACCTCTTGTTTGGCATATTTAGCAGCATGTTTCCTAAGCTCTGTGCCATACTGGCTCAGACCAAGGTTCCTCAAGCCCAGTATCTGGTTTCCAACAGTGGCTTATCCAGGTCACAAGTACCTGGCAAATTCCCAAAAAGGCGCACAGGTTCTGCAATGCTTTGTTCTGGGGCAAGTGGTGGATTTCCCAGGTCCTCTTTAATAATAGTTTATGGACCTTTCCTTCAGGAACTTGTCCAACCTTTTTTTAAACCCAGCTACACTAACAGCTTTTCCTATATCCTCTGGTAACTTAATTCCAGAGTTTGATTACCTGGGGCCATAGGCTAACTGTAGGGAGGCAGTTACATCCCCCTGCAGTTACCACATTTCGGTGTGGCAAAGCAGCTGCAGGTGCAATTAAGACCACACACTGAGATGGTATTAGTTGCACTTGTGCTACTTGTGCTGAGCCATTATGTTAGTTTCTGCCAACAATGCAGATGCCTGTGTGTGAGTTCTTTCTCTCGCCTCACTCTGCAGTAAAGTGTAATTTTGGGAAAGAAATCCTGTAAACCTAAAGAGTAATGGGTAAAAGCATTTTTTGACTACATATGTGTCTTTATTCTGTATTGAGATATTCCCTACTTGGTGAAGCTCTATCTCTGTTCTGCATGTGTGACTGAGGCATGGATGTTCTGTTAGCATGGAGTTTCTTTGTAGGGAGCTGTAGTAATCCAGCCTGCTCAGTTTTCTGAATAGAAATATGGGTGTTCTAGGGCCCACTGCAATATTTGTGGTGCTGCCCTCTTCTGTGTCTGTGTGTGTGTGTGTGTGTGTGTGTGTGTGTGTGTTTTGGAAGTTAGTACTCTTATGGAATAATGGGTCCTGTACTCTGGGTTCTTGGTAAGGTTAACTTTAGGGTGGTGTTTGGGGGAGGGGGTACTGGAAAAGATTGATTAACTCCAGCTGCTTAGAACTTCTAAGCACACTCATGTACATAGTTTAAAATTTGTATTAGCTTATCTGCATATACTTCTTATAGCATTCTCTGTAATAGAATTTGTACTTGTTCCTATACAACCTACAATGTTACTTGTAAACCACGTTTGTATGGAAAACGCGATATAAAAATGCCAAATTAAAAAAATTTAAATATGTATTGTCTGAGATTTGCAGTTGTAGTCTTTATGCTGACAGACTGATTTTTTAAAAAAATTTTGTCAGGTCAGATTCAAGGAAATGTCAAATTTTAAGGGAACATCTCCTCCATTTTATTTTTGTTTAGTAGCCTGATAGCTTTACTGCTGCTGAGTTACACAGACTTTTCCAGCTCTAGCATAATCCATTCCAGCGTTTGAGTTCAAGGCTAGCAGGATTAGTTTCTCATTTTGTCTTCCCTCCTTAGCAATGTGGTCATAGCGAAATAAATCTGATGTGCAAATTAGTGATGGTCTTCAGAGGACTGCAAGGAGGAAAGGGGGTCTGTACTCAACTTACCAACCCCCCTCAGGGGCGCTTGGGGGTTCTCCTGTGTGCTTTCCGGCCAAGGGTGGCTCAAGACAATCTGCTGCTTGAGGCAAGGGATGAGATGGTGTGCCCCCCACTCTCCCAGAGCAGGGGGGAGGCTTTTTTCAGAACACCAGTCAGGGACTGAACACAACCAAAAAGCCGATTAGATAATTTAATTTTTATTTTATTTAGCTGTATTTATATCCCGCTTTTCACCGGGTCAAAGCAGTGGAAAGATAATGTGGAGGAAATGCAAGATGTTTGCACACCAAGGAACTAAGAGTGAGAACCACAGAACTGTTTTTCTCTAACACCAAATTATAACTCATTTTTATCTGATTATGAACTGTTATTCTTGCTTTTTCTTTTTGAATATATATTTTGTATCTAAAGAACCCTCTCCCTCAACAATGGGTGCAAAGCAGAATTAGGACATTCACCCACAGAACTCAATATTAAATTAAATCATTAAATCAAACATTCTCCAGTGCCACTAGCAACCTCCTGACTTTATTCCCATGCTCGTAAAATACCTGTCTGCCCCCACTGAAGCTGTTCACCTTGTGCATCACTGCTCTTAGGAGATACCATAATTCAGAGCTGTCCCTGGACCTGCCTACCCTTCATATGCCTTATAGCATTATACAAATGATTAGTAGTAGTAGCAGTACTCCAGGTGTCTGATCTCGTCCCGCAACTCCTTCACCTTGCACTCACGTTCCTGTATCTTGATGACCCTTCTACTTCACAGATCGGCCCCACACAACTGCCTTAAAGCTATCCCAAACATCTCCTGGGGCTACCTCTCCCCAGCATTCAAGTGAAAATAGTTCTTAATATAACAACTCGCCTCCTGCGCTACTCTAGGGTCGTGCAAAAGCCCCTCGTGGAGATGCCAGACTTTACATCCCCCAGTGTCCCCATTCCTCAGGAGGCTGAGGTACACTGCAGCATGATTCAACCTCCCAATACAGTCCATGATTTCAGCCATGCGCATAAGCACAGAGGCTACTAACAAAAAGGAGTGGAGAAGTAGCCTAGTGGTTAGAGCTCTGGCTTGGGAACCAAGAGACCAAGGTTCAATTCCCACTAGCATCCCTTGTGGCCTTGGGCAAGTGACTTAACGTGGATTCTTCTGAGGCAATGGAGGATTATTAGTGTTCCTGTTTAAAGTACATGACCAAGCTTAAGTTACAATGTAAACCACTTTGATTAAAATGATAGAGGTGGTCTGCTGCTGGTCTGCCGGATTGGATTCCTGTGCCGTCGCGTGGAGAAGCAGCTGACGTCATTCTTCCCCCCCCCCCCCCCGGGCTGCATAAAAGCTTTGGCCTGTCATGGAATGCGACCCGTGGGTGTGTGCTTGAAGGGGTGTGACCAAAAGGGCAGGCCCTGCCCCTTTGGAGCTAGGAGGAGCTTCTGGGGCTACCTATGGCAGAGCTACTCAAATCCTGGTCCTGGAGGTCCGCAACCTTGCAGGTTTTTGGGATATCCCTAATGAATATGCATGAGATATATATGCATTAGAGAACCTGCCATCCTGACTGGTTTGTGGCGCTTCTGGGCTGGATTTGGAGACCCCTGCCTTACACCTCTGTCATTTAAGATTGTGAGTGGGCAAGGTGCAGATGCCCTAGACATCAAAAGGGTAGATAGAATGTGTCACATTCCTCCATCTACCCTTTTGATGTCTAGGACATCTGCACCTTGCCCACTCACAATCTTAAATGACAGAGGTGTAAGGCAGGGGTCTCCAAATCCAGCCCAGGAGGGCCACAAACCAGTCAGGTTGGCAGGCTCTCTAATGCATATATATCTCATGCATATTCATTAGGGTTATCCCGAAAACCTGCAGGGTTGCGGACCTCCAGGACTGGATTTGAGTAGCTCTGACCTATGGGCGAAAGAAGGTGTTTTCAGCTTTGGGTGCTAAATCCATTAAAACAGTTGGTCCCATGGATCACCATTTGTTGAGTGCCCAGGCTGATTTGTCGGAGAAGGATATTTTGGTGGAGTCCATGAGTACTATCCCAGATTTTTCCTCGCATACCTGGGGTTTACCCTGTCCGGTCAGGAAGTGACTAAAGAGATTGATTCCTCCCCCAGGGAAGTTCAACACTCTCTCTCTCTACCTCTCTCTACCTCTCTCTACCTCTCTCTCTCTCTCTCTCTCTCTCTACCTCTCTCTACCTCTCTCTCTCTACCTCTCTACCTCTCTCTCTCTCTACAATTTTCTAAGAAAGTTGTGCAGAAGCTTTCAGATGTAATAAGGCCTTAAATACGTTGGAGGGTCAGGTTTCCGTGGCTGAAGTTGCTATTTCATCTTCAATACGAGATAGTGTTACTATACATCATCAACTAGAGTTACTGGAAAATTCTGTTCGTGGTAAGAATTTGCGTTTCTTAAATTTTCCCCGTACTCATTATCTTTCTCCCACTATATTATTGCATAAGTATTTTAAGGAGGTTTTGTTAATTGATGATGTTGATGCTATAAAAATTTCTTCTGTTTATTACGTTCCCTTGTTGCCTTCCATGGAGACCTCTTCACCCAATAGCATTAGAGGGAATCCCCTTCCTGCAGAGTCCTTGGACATCTCAGCGTTTTTGGAGTCGTCTTTAGATGTGATTTCACAGCGAGCTACCTTTTTAATAGTCTCCTTTTTGTCATTGGCTGATAAGAATTTGATAATGCAATTATATTTCTTTAAAAAAATCAGGCTTTTTGCAGTAATGCGATACAGATTTTCCTGAAGTTTGTAGACTTACTCAGAAACGCAGAAAATATTTTCTTATTTTAAAGCCAAGGATTCTAGCTATTGGGGTTTCTTTCTTAAAATATCCATGCAAATGTATTTCTTGAAGCTGAGCAGTTAGAAACTTTTTTTGATAGGCAAAGAAAATGTTTGAGGTTGTCTCCTTCCTTTCCTAGTATAATAGGGTTAAGATATTATTCCATGGGAATCTATGATAAAAGTTTTTTTGGTTATATGGTAGAGTGCTTAAATCATTTCTTTTGTTTTCTTTAATTTTATGGGTGTGTTTTTCCTATTGTATCTTCAGCTTTCATCTTGATGTGAACTTGATTGTAATGCTTATTTGACTTTCAATAAAGAATTTTGAAATGGGGGAAAAAAAAATGATAAAGTGGTATAAAAAACCTGTTAAATTAAAATTATATTCTGGAATAAGAGCCATGCAGACGTGAGAATGTGTACATCCTCCCTGTGGGATGCAGCTCAAGCCAGAGATCTGCAACTCCCACTCCCTCAGGACGGTCTGCAGCCTTTTCCCTGTCACCTGACCTACCCTGCTATTCCCCCCCGTCGTGTAAGCATGCTGGTCAAAACAAGTATTTTGTAAAACCACCCCCTGTTAACAGGGTCCCACTCCCTAGCTTTACTAGCACATCAAAAACCCCCTTGATGTCCCCCTGGGGCCCATTGGAAGCATAGAAATTTAGCAAAAAATGAAATCCTTATTCCCACTACTAAATAGCAACTCTCACCATCCCTTGCCAACCTAGCCTCCTAGCCATTTAGAAAACAAAATACCACTCCCGCTACCTCCCCCCCTCCAGCGGATGCAATAATCTGCTCCAGGTACATTTTAATATTGTATCCTAAAGGTTACTCCACTTTAACATGCAGCTTTATTTCGGGCTTGCGTGGTGCTATTACTTTCATTAAGCTCTCTTTTACCTGATTTGTAGTCTCAGACCAATGCAGCACTTATGGTCACTATATTTAGTGAACAACAAGGCGCAGCTCAGAAACATCGACTACTGGGTAAAATGTCTTCTTTTATATAAAACGTGACTACTTTTCATTGCTCTTCACACCACCTATATTGCATTCCCTTTAAAGTGGTTCAACGAATGTATATGCCAAAGACTATGTTGAACAAACTTATAATGTTAAACAGGCTTATCTTTTGTTCCACTAGGGCTTAGTGGTTCTCGCCTTCACTGAAGCTTTGTCTCAACGCCTCACTCGGCGCCTTAGCGTTTCACTCTCACAAGAGTTTCTTCGGGAGATTATTGACTGCTGCCCACGTCTCTCTGATTTTTTTCTTTTCTTTTCCTGAGAAAAACGCCGCGCATCTCAGGAAAAGAAAAGAAAAAATCAGAGAGACGTGGGCAGCAGTCAATAATCTCCCGAAGAAACTCTTGTGAGAGTGAAACGCTAAGGCGCCGAGTGAGGCGTTGAGACAAAGCTTCAGTGAAGGCGAGAACCACTAAGCCCTAGTGGAACAAAAGATAAGCCTGTTTAACATTATAAGTTTGTTCAACATAGTCTTTGGCATATACATTCGTTGAACCACTTTAAAGGGAATGCAATATAGGTGGTGTGAAGAGCAATGAAAAGTAGTCACGTTTTATATAAAAAACATTTTACCCAGTAGTCATTGATGATTCTGAGCTGCGCCAGGTACATTTTAGCCTGCAGCAGCCTCTCTGCATCCCACCGGAGATGATTTTCTGGATCATGTCCATATCAATCTCGTCCCATCTCAGCTGTTTCAGAAGCATCTTACGTTTTTATATGGTGAATTAAGACCTTTCACATTAAGAGAAGCTAGTTTATCTTCCCCACTCCCCCTCCCCACCATATCACCACCATCTGTGGCAGAGGAGGAAAATGCCCACTGGGCCACTAATTACATATATCCATCAACTCTCACATTCCTAACGCATCGTATGTCGCCTTACCCACCCATCCCCATCCCCACCACATCACATAACACACTTGCATCACACCAAAATATTCAAAGTATACCCAGCTCCTGGACCACAGAGGTTCAGCCAGTCAGGCTGGCTTTATAAAAGCTTAGAAAAATCCATGTCCATCCACAAGATTCAGTCTTAAATCACACTGGGTGCGTGTCACCTGCTCCATGAGGCTTGGCTTCCATATTCTACCACCACCCATGCTACCCTACTGCCTGCCACCCTTGTCCAGCATTGCCCTCCTACAGGATCTTTGTCAGCTTCCATGCTCCTTCTGGCAGGTTCAGGATATTGGCCTCCCCCCAAAAGCCTTCGAATTTCTACTGCGTTCTTTGCCCTACAGTTGGCTTCTTGTAGTGTAAACTGCAGGGCAAAAGGGACTTGTACTGATATTTAATGGACTCGGAGTAGAGGTGCTGTCACCTCTCGCAAGTCTAAGATTTGGAGAGTGGCAGCTGACCATTTCTGGAAGATCTCCAGTTGATGGCCCCGCCATTCAAAATGTACCCCCCCCCCCTTCTTTCAGGCTTGCAGCAGCATCCTTTCTTTAGTGAGGAAGTAATGCAAGCAGGCCACCAAGTCCCAAGGCCGATTAGAACTTAGCAGCCCCACGTTCTGGTGGGCCCACTCCAACTTTAGCTTCTCCTCTGCCATTCCCACTCAGTTTTGGGCCCCTAAAAGCAAGACTCAAATCTCCTGCACTACTACAAATATCCTCCTAAATGTTCTTTCCCTGCCTATCTGCGTTACCTGTCCTGTCGCAAATTGTAATTCCTCTTCTCTCATTTCAGTCTTTTCTACTTCTAACCTTTATTAGTTTTAATATTGTAAACTGTTTTGCATGTGCACACTAAAGGATGATACACTTTTTTTAATAAACAAACTGCATGCATGTCTGAAAACCCCTCTTTCTCCAGCAGGCCCTGCACTCTAATATTGTGGTAGTGGGACCTGTTTTTGAGATCCTTGAGTTTATCGTCATCTCTAGCTGCTGTTCCTTTAATTGTATCAGTTGCCGCTGCAAAGCTGTGATTGTCTGACCATAGGCTCTTGTCCAGCTCTGCCAGCCGAACCCAAGCTCTTGAATCTCCTGTTTAGCAGCCACTGGCACAGCTAATTTTTAAGGTGAGGATTCAATTCTTTGAACTAGCTGCACAGCTCACGTCTCCGAACAGGGCCCTCCACTATGTGGTCATCAGCACTGTCCTCTGAATCTGACGCAGAACCTCCTGCTGCCATTTTAGCTGGCCATTGCCCTTGAATTCGGGTTCACTGAAAGCTCTGATGAATCTCTGGAGAATTTAAACTTTTCTAGCTTTTTCCTCTGTCATCGCTTTGAGGGTTCTTGGGGGCAATTGAGAAAGCTGAGGGGGTGAGTTTGCACACAATTCCTGAGCTGTCTGAATTATTTTAACTGATTAATGCCTTCTGCACGTTAACCTGCTGGAGATGCATGCAGTTTACTCTGCCTGCCATGCCTTCCATCATTGGGTCCGCAACACATCGGTTCTGGTGCAGAGTGGCAATCAGGTCACTATCAAATGGACTCGCCATGTTCTACATCAAAAAAAACAGGGTGGCTCAGGTTCCCTCTGCCTCTGCTGTGAAGCCGTCCACCTATGACTTTACGCTCAATCCATCAGTCTTCCTGCAGGCAGTCTAACGTCCAGGCATTCAGAATCAGTTAGCAGACTCCCTCCATCAACTGGACCCACACGAATGGCGATTGCATCCCATGGCCCTAACTCCCTATCTTCCAAGCCTGGGGAACTCTGAAAGGTAGATCTCTTCGCCTCAGACAACAATGCCAAGTGTCCTCTCTACTGCTCCCTTTGTCCCAGTTCCAACAGTTGGGCAGCAGATGTCTTCCTCATCTTCTGGACAGGTTGTCTCTTCTATGCATTTCTGCTGTTTCTGCTAGTTCCTCGGATCCTGCTCAAGGTCTGAGCAGACAAAGCGACTCTGATCCTCATTGCTCCTCAATGGCTCAGACAGACCTGGTACCCATATCTCCTCGCCATGGCACAACACAGCCCCTGGCCTTATTTCTTCTCTTCCTTGTCACACAGCAGGAAGGTCGTCTCCTACATCCCAACTGCAGGCACTAATTCTAGCAGCTTTGAAACTAACCAGCTAAATGCTGCTGTTCCCCATCCCCCCCCCCCACCCCCATACCAGCCAATGTTCAAACTATACTTCGAGCATCTCGCCGACCTTCTACACAGTGTTCCTATCAACTTAAATGGACTCGCTTCTCCTGTTGGACTGCTTGGCAAGGCCTGGACCCAGCCTCCGGCTCCCTTAGATGAAGGAGATAGGTGAGAATATGGCTATCTGACTCTGGTCTTCAGATTTCCTCAGTTTGCTACCATCTCTCTGCTATTTCCATGCATCCACTAGTTTCTCGCTTCGTAAAAGGCACATTGAACACCAAGCCTCCGATAAACCACCACCTCCAGCGTGGGATCTCAATGTCGTTGTTTTGGAACTCATGAAGAGTCAGTTTTCCAGGTTGGGTGTTTTAATGAAGCAGATCCCAGAGGTTCAAAGTATGTTCCTTGTTGCTGTCACCTCTGCAGGACATTTTATGTATTTTGTGCTTTTTATATACTGCCTTCTCACAAGATCAAAGCAGTTTACAAACAACAAAGTATGACTAACTTTTACGAGGAACATTTTAGTAGCTTAACATAATTTGACAATCTAATTAAATATGCTGAGAATCTCATCTTAAACAATATTATGGTAATATAATTAAAATGTTTACAAAGTAGCAGCTGGCAAAACGTGGTCAGTTTGAAAATCATGGGGTGTAAGGTTATGTTGTGTAAACCTTGTGTCTATATGAGTGCCAAAATCTTTGAATACGTGAGTCTTGAGTTTCCTGAAATCTGTTAGGTCAGCTAATGCTCTGAGATTATCTGATATGGGGTTCCAGAGAATTGGTGCAAGGAATGTAAATGCTCTATTGTTTATCTATTTGTGTTCCAGCAGTGTTTAGGACAGTTAGTGTGTTCTGCGTGCATGCTTGTCTGTCTGTCTCATTTGGCGTTTTTTTGATTAGGGAGGTTAGATAGGATGGTGCATGTCGTCGTGTATTAATTTGAATGTTATGAGTATTTTGTAAATGATTCTGCTTTGAATGGGTGACCAGTGTAACTGATGAAGAATAGGGGTGATGTGTTCAGAATTGTGGAGTTGAAGGACTACACGTGCAGCCGTGTTTGGAGCCCTTTGTAGTTGCCTTATAGCTTGTTTGGATAGTCCTTGATAAATACTGTTAACATTAATCAAAATGAGGGCAGATCATTGCCTGAAGTACTGATCGGTAACCTTGACGATAGGAACGGTCTTGGCTGCTGTATCATCCTAAGTTGCTTATAAATTGACCTGGTAGTTAGGCTGAGGGTTTGATCAAGGGTAACTCTGAGGTATTTTATTTTGTCCTTTACTTCAAGGAAGGCATCTTTGACTTGTAGGTTGGATGGCAGGATAAATTGTTGGTTCTTAGTGACATACAATACTTTCGTTTTTTCTTAATTTATCTGTAGCTTGTATGAGAAGCTATTGTGAGGTCTAAATGTGGTATAATTTGGCTAAGGTCAGGTTTTGCAACATCAAAAAGGTAGGTATAGCATTGTCGTTCACATAGATGCAAAATCCTATTTTGAACTTTTGGAAACTATTGCAGATTGATTGCTGTTTGCAAAAAGATATTTAATGTTAACAAGGCTGAACCCTGGGGAATACCTTGCTCTTGATTTGATTTGTGTGTTGGATGATTATCTGATTTTGACTTGGATGTGGTCATTTAGGTAGGATTGAAACTAAAGAAGGGTTGTGCCATGGATTCAATTTGTTGAAGCCTCTGTAGTAGAATATCATGACTAATTGTGTCAAAGGCAGATGCAATATCCAAGATCATGCTTGCATAGAGTTTTCAAATCCTTTTAAGAGTGTCAAAAATATATTGTGTCTCAACCCCATTGTTATGGCCTGAAACCATATTGATGAACGTTCAATGGGGTGTATAAATCAATATGATCCTATAGGTGGAGCTGGACAATCTTTTCAATTATTTTTGCTAAAAATGGCAGGTTAGAGATTGGTCTGTACTATAGGAAAGTAGGTTAGCCTTATCAAAGGATCCAGTTCCTTCATATACTCCATTTCTTCATAAGGTACTGTTACGTACCCATCCTAAGTTCCTTCCAAAGATTGTATCCAGTTTTCATTTGAACCAATCCATTGCAATTCCTGGCCCAGGAATTGTAGGAGTCCCCCGGGGACTGGTTATTTAAGAAACAGATGAAATTCATTTTGGATAAGTGCAAAGTGATCCACAATTATATGCATCCAGTGCTCTGAACTATGTCGGTTATCACTCGGGGGCAGAGGGGGGCAATGTTCCCTCTAATTTTCTGTAGGCTGTGTGTGCATAAAATATCAGCTGTGCAGCTTTTGAAGGAAGGTTAAATTTTTGTGCGCCACATAACGACACTCTGAGTTATATACTTTAAAATTTGACTACACGTCAGAATACAGTATGTACACCACATTGATTTTAATTAAATTAAATGAAAATAGGCGATTACTAGAAATTTTCTGCTTCATTTAGTAATTACAATCACAATTTTTAAATTTTAAGACGTCTGTTTTCTATCAGAATCAGAACCGTAATTTTTGTGCGCTCTGTTGTAAAGTATGTGCTCTCGCTCGGCGAGGTGTGTGCGCGTGCACACGCACACAGCTTAGAGGAAACAGTGGAGGGCGAAGGGCATACAGATCATTTGTGGACAAGGCCTAGATTTAGGCATTGGCAATATCAGAAACTACGTCCAGTGCAAGATTTTCATAGGTGCTGGAGTGTCTCGAATTGCCGTGCCTCCATCTGGGCCGCTGCTGCTTTGTTCTGAGGAATGGCCCGACTCTGTTGCATGGTTGCAATGCTGTCAAATGTCAGTTGAGGACTTGTGTGCTGACAGACCCTATGGCACTGTGCCCAGTCACTTCCTCAGCACGGACTTGTTACTGTTGAAGCTTACTGTGCTACAAGGTCTCTCGGTGCATGAGACGGATCCCATGCTGAAAGAGTTTTTTGTGTTTGTTTTTTTGAGGGAGGGGGTTTGATTGCCATTGCTATGGCAGAACTAGGACTGACTGCTCTCTAAGACAGTCATAGATGAGAGTAAGGTCTGGGCGAAGGCAATTGAGGAGCGGAACACCCCCTGTTGCTTTTGGGTGCCAGAAATTTAAATCTGGCCCTGTTGGTGGGCAGTTTTGCTTGTCCCACAGATCAGGGGCGGCTCAAGACAATCTGCTGCCTGAGGCAAGAGATGAGCTGGTGCCCCCCCCCCCCCAGCAGCCAAAATGGAGAGGCTTCCCCAGAGCCCTAGTCAGAAACCCCTCACTCAACATCAGTCAGGTGTTTGCCCAGTGATTAAAGAAAACAATATATTCCCAGGCTATGTAAGGGGGTGTTTTTGTGTGTTTTTTTTTTTTAAACTTTGTTAGGCTGTGTTTATGTAGCAAAAAATGAAACAGTTTAATTATATAGCCTGGGAATCTAATGTAAAACATACTGTCCTGGCACACTGGATTGGCATGCTATTAAATGTGACTCTATATTCTGCAAAAACAAAGGAGATGCTAGGTGATCACAAACCAAGGAGCAAAATGAAAAAGCAAAAAAACACAGGTAATTTTATTTTGGTGTTATAAACTGTGCTGTGCTTTTCGCTTTTTATTTTTTTTAACATATATTCTGCATTCAAAGAAACCCTTCTCCCAATAATGAGTGCAGAGGGTGTTTCCCCATTGGACTCACAGAAAACTTGGCATGAGAGAGTAGTCGGGTGGGCCACGTTATAAGCTGGCTGGCAGCAGACATCATTAGTCTTTCCTGTTTCCATTCCTGCTCATTATTTTGCCATGTCGATTCATCAGATCATGTTAGACGGGTGGCGCAACCATTCAAAAGATCCATACACAAAATTTCTGATTCTGATGTCATCTCACTATCAGCAATATAAACCCTCATTAGTCATGGACATATTGTGAGGTAATATAAAACCTTAAAAGTATTCAGGACCTATAGAGAATCTACAGAACCATAACGGCATCATTCTATGGTTCTATGTAACTTCCAAAATTCACACAAGGAGCCTATCTGGAAAAGAGCAGCACTCTAAGGGGATCTGTTTACTAAAGCATGTTTAGGCTTTTGCCGCTAATATTTATTTATTTATTTACATTCTCTTATATACCGCGCTATTCTGCATCAATGCGGTTTACATTGAACAAACTGAAATTACATTGAACAGGGCATTATAACTTGGAGATAACCCTCCATAGCCCATATTCCCTGTAAAATAGTTAAGTGGCTCGCTCAAGACCACAAGGAGCACCTGTGGGACTAGAAACCCCAGTCCTTCCGGCCCAAGGTTGCTGTCCTCTAGTGGGATTTGAACCCCCGACCTTCCGGCCTGAAGTACCTTGCTGCAACCACTAGGCCACTCCTGGCAAAAAACATGGCAAAAATGTGCAGATACTGTAGCATGGCTGTAGCTGCAAAAGCTGTGATTATCTATTGGGAGCGTGCACATTTCCCTGACAGATAATGCACCAAAATTGCAGAAAGCGTGTCCTGGCAGTACCATGGATGCATACTACACCACCCATAGAGGTAGGGTTATGAGCACCCATGCTATCTGCAACTTTGACAGTTACCGCATGCTGTTGATGCCCATGGTAATTGCGTGTTGTACACACACCCACTCTCCACCCATATCTCTGCCACTCTTGCAGATAACACGGTTATTGTCACTTCAGTCCAGTCCCTTAACTTCTGGGTTGCGCAACCCTTCCAGCAGCTTGGAGGCTGAGCCCATCATCCTATTGATGATGGTGGGGTAAAAATACCCCTGGCACCACCCAATGGCACCAGTAATCTCAGCCTCCAAGCAGCTGGAGGGTTCCTGTAAGCCAGAGTGCTTACGGGGTCTTGGCTAAAGATTTAGTTAATTTATTTAATTTAATTTAATATATTTTAATTTCTTTAATTTCTTTAATTCAGACTATCCCTTTTACTTTAAGTTTTAGTCTAGGCTTGTGCCTTTAATTCTCCTGTTCCTTCCCCCCTCCCCTCTTTGCCGTCTTCAACTCGGCTCCAGTGAGGCTCCAGAGGAAGGGGTTTTCCTGTGCAGCGGTGAGGACAGGAGAGCTCTCCTCCTGCGCACAACGCGGCCCGTTTCCCAGCCATCGTCTGCCACGGCCGCGACTGCCTCGTGCCGAAGCCCCCTAGGCAGCTGAGCGCTAGAGGCAGCTCCGACTTTCTGCAGCGGCGTCCCCTGCCTCGTGCTACAGCCCCGAGGCGGCTGGGCGCTTGAGGTTCTTGCGGTGAGAAAAAGCGGGTAGAGTGTCATCCTCCCGGGCGGAGAGCCCGCAGCTTCTGCTGGCGTTCATCCTCCACCCGCAGGCCCGGCCTCCATGTGGCTGCAGCCTACCACGTGGGAGCCTGCAGAGGACGGCTGGTTCCTTCGTGGCTGCTGATACGCACCAGTGCTTCAAACCGCAAGTATTGGAATTAAATCCTCTTTTTCCAGCTGTTGATTTCAGTGTATAATCGGAAGTTTTGGAGTCCTTTTTGGTGCCGTGCCTTTTCACGGCTAGGGGGGAGGGGAGTGCTGGGAGCCTTTCGCTTCAATTCATTTACTTTGTTTTGCTTTATTTTGTTGCCTTTTTTGTTACTTTTTTTGTTACCTTTTAGCTCACTTTAAGTTTAAATTCCTTTGGGCCTGGGGGTAGCCCAGTTCAAAGGTATGACTGGCAAGCTGCGGTGTCCTTCGTGCGGCATTCGTAGAGGGATGGCCTCAGAAGCAGGAGTCTGCAGGGGGTGTGCAGCAGAGGCCGCTTCCATGGAACAAGAGATCCACCTGAGCATGTCTCAAGCTCCTCAGGGGTCAGGGGACCTTCCGGAAGGGGGAAGGGATTCCCATTCTCCCCCGCCTTCATCCTCAGTTGCTCCAGGCTCTTCCCAGTCCCTTCCTTCCCTCTCCTCGGGGGCGGAGGGAGACTGGGGTCAATTTTCACCTGAATTTGTTCTGCTTTTGCACAAAGCCTACTGCTTACGCAAGCAGGGTCCGGCAGAACCAGTAGCGCCAAGGGACAGCATTGATGCTGGGCCAGGAAACTCTAGATCCCTTGAGACGGGGCCTCCCCCCAAGCGCGCCAGACTATTGACCAATGACCGGGTTGAGTCTCCGCCTCGGGACCTCCCTGAGGAGGAGCTTTCGGAAAAAGGAGTAGATGAAGGGGAGGAGCTTGAAGAGGGTGAGATCCCAGAGGAGGAGCAATCCCGCATAGTCAGGGTTTTTAGGCGAGAGGAGCTCCCGGCGTTAATAAGTGAGTCTCTAAAGGTACTCAATATGGCTTCGGAAGCTCTAACAGACGAAGAAGCTCTGGAGGATCCGCTGATCCAGGCTGTAAGGAAATCTCAAAGTTTTTCCAGTGCACAGAGTGGTTCGCCAGATGATTCAGGAGGAATGGAACCAGCCGGAGTCTACCCTGAGGAGAGTACGTGCGATGTCTCGTCTATACCCATTGCCAGAAACGGACAAGGACCTCCTGAAATCGCCTAGGGTGGACGCGGCGGTAACGAAGAAGACGACTATACCGGTCGAGGGCGGCGCGGCTCTGAGAGACAGTCAAGATAGAAGACTGGACACCCTGCTAAAACAAGCCTTTGATGTTAGTGCCCTTGCCTTACAGGCCTCCGTTTCGGGGACTTGGGTGGCTAGAGCTTGTCTGAGATGGTCCCAACAGCTGCAACTGGCTGACAGTCCTTCAGGCGACTCCCAAGAGGTAGCGGTCAAATTAGAGTCTGGTTCGGCCTTCTTAGCTGATAGCCAGTATGATCTTATTAGAAGTCTGGCGAAGAATATGGCCTCGGTTGTGGCAGCCAGAAGGTACTAATGGTTGCGTAGCTGGGCGGCGGATGCCTCTTCTAAGGCTCGCCTGAGTCGACTTCCTTTCAAGGGGAAGCTATTGTTTGGGGAAGACCTGGATAAGTTGGTAAAGGAGCTGGGTGAGTCCAAGGGGGGTAGGCTCCCCGAAGATAGACCAAGGCTGGGTCGTCCTTCGGCGCCGGGGCGGAGTCAGCCAAAGGACTTCCGAAGATTCCGACAGCCCAGACCGAACCCTTTTCCCAGGGGCCGTTTTCCCTCCAGGGGTCAGAGCTTCCGTGGGTTTCGCGGGGCAGGTAGAGGTTTTGGAGCCGCCTCCTCCTCCTCGGCGTCTAGAAAATCACAATGAGAAATCAGGGGTCCAGGAGGGAGTGCTGTCGGTGGGAGGTCGCTTAAGGCAGTTCCTTCCCGCCTGGTCCCGAGTCACATCCGATCAGTGGGTGTTAGAGGTGATCCGAGAGGGTTGCGCTCTCGAGCTCACAAAGTAACCTCCGCATTCGTTCTGTCCCCCTGCGGCTCACCAGAAAAGAAGGCGGCGGTGGAAGCCACCCTTTCGAGGCTCATAGCGCTGGGAGCGGTGTTGCCGGTCCCACAAGACCAAAGAGGATACGGTCGATACTCCATTTATTTTGTAGTGCCAAAGAAGGAAGGTTCTTTTCGTCCTATTCTGGATCTAAAGCAAATCAACCGCTGTCTCAGAGTTCCCCACTTCCATATGGAAACCCTGAGGTCGGTGATTGCTGCTGTTCGACAGGGGGAGTTCTTGACATCCCTGGACTTGACGGAAGCATATTTACACATCCCGGTCAGAGTCTCATCAACAGTTCCTAAGATTTGCCGTACCAAGCGGCCATTTCCAGTTCCAGGCCCTTCCCTTCGGGCTAGCGACAGCTCCCAGGATGTTCACCAAGGTAATGGTGGTAGTGGCCGCGGCTCTTTGGAAAGAAGGAATTCTAGTCCATCCTTACCTGGACGATTGACTGATACGAGCAAAGTCAGAAGAGTTGAGTCACGTAGCGACCGCCAGGGTCATGCGTTTCCTCGAAGTTGGGATGGGTCATAAGTCGTGCGAAGAGCAGTTTAATTCCCAATCAGGAGATAGAGTACCTTGGAGCTCGGTTCAACACCAGAAGGGGAAGGGTGTTCCTCTCAAAGCAGAGGTTATCCGACCTGAGAAATCTCGTTTCCCGTTTTCTGTTAACAAGATGCCCCTCGGCCTGGCATTACCTTCAGCTGCTGGGCACCATGGCAGCGGCAATAGAAGTAGTTCCTTGGGCCCGTGCTCATATGCGGCCTCTCCAGCGTACCCTCTTACGACAGTGGTCCCATCAACATCACCCCTTATCCAGGTGGATTCCCTGCCCTTCCTGGATCAGGAGGTCTCTGCGGTGGTGGACAAGCTCAAGGAACCTGGGCTGTGGGATGTCACTCGAGACTCCTCAGTGGACTCAACTGACGACGGATGCAAGCCTAGCAGGCTGGGGCGCTCACTGCGAGGGGCAATTCACCCAGGGCCGCTGGACACCGGGAGAGTCGCAGTGGTCTATCAACAGGCTGGAGTTGAGGGCGGTAACCTTAGCTCTCCGGGCTCTCGAGCTCTTGGTTCGCCAGAGGGCAGTCCGCGTCCTATCGGACAACGCTACCACGGTGGCTTACATCAACCGTCAGGGCGGAACGAGCAGCCCGTTCTTGGAGAAGGAGGCAGATGTCCTCCTGCAGTGGGCCGAGAGGCATTTGCTGGCGCTGTCAGCACAGCACGTGGCTGGAACAGACAACGTAACTACCGATTTACCTCAGCAGGTTCAGAATAGACCACGGAGAGTGGGAGCTGGCGCAGGAAGTGTTCGATCGAGTGGTTGCCCGGTGGGGGACACCAATCATGGATCTCATGGCCCGGTACACGTCGGCAAAGGCGAGCCGGTTTTTCAGTCACAGAAAGGAAAGAACGTCCGAGGGCTTGGACGCCCTGGCCCAAAGCTGGCCGTCGGAGGGCCTTTATGTGTTCCCGCCTTGGGCGCTCATAGGGAGGGTTCTACGGCGAATAGAAGCCCACCAAGGATTGGTAATTCTCATAGCCCCGGATTGGCCTCGACGTCCTTGGTACGCAGATCTAGTGAGATTGACGGCAGACCAGCCGTGGCAACTTCCCTGCAAGAAGGACCTCTTGCGTCAGGGTCCGGTACTCATGCCCCACGTGCATCGGTTCTCGCTTACGGCCTGGCTATTGAAAGGGCGAGGTTCTTGAAGCGGGGTTACTCGGGCTCAGTAATCTCAACCTTGCTGAGCGCTCGCAAGCGCTCCACCTGCCTTTCTTACGTGTGAATGTGGCGTATCTTTGAGGCCTGGTGTTTAGAACGTCGAATCAGGCCCCTCTTAGCATCAGTCCCCGAGGTCCTGGAGTTCCTGCAGGCAGGTTTCGAGAAAGTTGGGATGGCCTAGCTCCTTGCGAGTCCAGCTGGCAGCTATCTCTTGCTATAGGGGGAAGGTCAGGGGCAAATGTCTTGGGGTACATTCAGATGTTGGCAGGTTTCTGAGAGCGGTTAGACGGTTACGTCCCCAGCAAAGATCTGTTATCCCCCCTTGGGACCTCATCCTAGTCTTGAATGCCTTATCTGGTGAACCGTTCGAACCGCTGGGGAAGTCCTCTCTGAAGGACTTGACGCTAAAGACGGTATTTTTAGTGGCGATTTGCTCGGCCAGACGCGTTTCAGAGCTTCAAGCCTTGTCATCCCGACCTCCCTTTCTCTCTTTCTTTAGGGATAAGGTGGTCTTGCGTACAGTTCTGTCTTTCTTACCTAAGGTCGTCTCTCCTTTTCATGTAAACCAGGCGGTATCTCTGCCCTCTTTCACGGAAAGGGATCAATCGGGAGACGGAGAAAAGCTTAGGCTCCTGGATGTACATAGAGTGCTGAAGAGGTACCTCGCCCGCACGGTGCCTTTCCAGAAGTCAGAACGCTTATTCGTTCAGTTTGGAGGGCCGCATAAGGGAGAAGCGGCGGCCAAGGCTTCCATCTCTAGGTGGATCAGGGAGGCGATTGCCTCGGCTTACCTCCTCAGAGGGAAGCAGGCTCCAGGAGTGCTTAGAGCGCATTCAACTAGAGCGCAGGCCACGTCCTGGGCGGAAAATAGTTTGTGGCCGCCACTGAACATTTGCAGAGCGGCTACCTGTTCGTCCCTCCATACCTTCACCAAGCATTACAGGTTGGATGTCCAAGGGGCGTCGGATGCCAGGTTTGGCAGCGCAGTGCTTCGGTCCAGAATAACGAACCCTTCCCAGATTTAAACTGCTCGCTCTTCCCAGAAGATAAGGGACTGGACTGAAGTGACGATAAGGAAGAAGTAATTAGTCCTTACCTGCTAATTAGTGTTCCTGAAGGAACTTCAGTCCAGTCCCTGATCCCGCCCGACTTACGTAGATTCAGGTGGCGGACCGAAGTCTAGTTACGGAGCAAATTCTCTTGCCTGGGACCCGCCTCTAAGGCAGTCCGCGAAAAGAGGTTCAGCTGGAAGGGGCAGAGGGCCGTCGCGGCCTCAAGGAAACCTCCTCCTCCTCCTCCTCCTCCCTTTTTCCTTTACCTCTGGGGGGGGGGGGGAGAGAAAAACAGTGTTTTACTAGTTTTAGGGTGCGTGTGAGTTAGGGCAAGTTATCAAATGGTTATAAGTTCTTTATTATCTATCCTTTAAGTCTGCTTTTGCAATAGATTACTGGTGCCAGGGGTATTTATACCCCACCATCATCAAAAGGATGATGGGCTCAGCCTCCAAGCTGCTGGAAGGGTTGCGCAACCCAGAAGTTAAGGGACTGGACTGAAGTTCCTTCAGGAACACTAATGAGCAGGTAAGGACTAATTACTACTTCTGCAAATAGTGCAGCAAATTTCTGCACTATCTCTAAAATTTCCCTGCGTTATTATATCTTAGTGTATGCCATCTGGGTGCCTTATCTGACACATTAACAGTTAGCCCAGTTTAGTAAACATTCTCCTAAATATTTTTATTGCAGTGGGCCCTAGAATATCCACACACCTAGCCAGAAAACCAAACAAGCTGGATTACTGTTAATACTTACTGAGAAACTCCATGCTAAGAGAATACCTGGCCTTGGCCACACAATGAGTATAGATCCTCATCAAGCATAAAATTAACAGAAATAAAATTATATAGACAAAATTTAAATTTAAATCCAAAAACCCAGACTGTGCATGCAATGCAACACCAGAGAAACAGAGCTACAAATGATCCTGTACTGCACAGCATATAAAATAAAATGTGTACCTACAGCCCAATATTCAAAGGGGTTTATCTGGTTAGCACAGGGGTCTCAAACTCAAATTGCTTTGAGGGCCAAATGAGGACTTGTAGAGTAACCCGGGGGCCGCACAAGACGCAGGCCTCATTTGCATAAGGGCCTCATTTGCATAAATATTTGCATAATGTTACCATACACTAACTTTTAGTAAACATGCCTCTTAATGAGTGTATGGATAAAGAAAGACTAAAAGATTTCTACATTACTATAAACCAGTGCCAACCGCCAGGCACATTAGGAACTACTAGAAACACTGCCCATTTAGAACCCATAGCAAACCTGCCATGTCCTAACAGCACTACCAGGACTCACAAAAGCACCATACCCTAACTATCAAAAGGCAACACTGCAAATATTAAATCAACACATTTCAGAGAATAACAATACATGACCTACTCGGGGAAAGAGAACAAGTGGCAATGTCAAATAGGAATTACATAAACAGAATACCTCAGCTCAGTTACACATGCAGAACATACACCATCACCAAACAAGGAATCACAATTTAGAAACAGGAAGACAATTAAACTGGGAACCCCAAAAGCCAAACTTAGAATGTACAACTCTGTAGAAATAAAACTATAAATTGATTTCCTCTTGTATTAAATAAAGTGCAGACGTTAAAGATGCACATTTCCAAGAGCTGACATATTTCAGTTAATAAATTCAAAATAAAGAGAGATTTTTCTACCTTTTGTGCATTTTTTTTTCAGTTGCAATTGTTCCAGCCACTTTCTTCTGGTTTCTTCGTGTCTTCTGCTAACGCTCCATTGTCTGCTGTCCATTTGTCTTTTCTTCTTTCCTAGTTTTTTTCCATTCTTTCTACATCTGCTTTAACATACTAATCATTCTCCTTTTGCTCTTTCCTCATTCCTATTTCATCCACTCAAATTTTACCCCTCCATCCTCAATCCCCACTTACTCTCCCAATACCCGGCCAATTGTAGATTTTTCTTCCCTCCCACACAAAATATATTTCCCCTCTCCATTTCACTCTCCCAGCCCCATCCCATTCTAATCGTCCCCCAACATCAACTCCCTTTTAGCTCCTGCCCCACCCAGCATCCGTTCCCTTCTAGTCCCCGCATCATCAGCCCATTTCCAGTCCTAGCTCCCTCCCCTCACAGCCCATTTCCTTTCCAAGCCCCCCTCCCCATCAGCCCATTTCCATTCCAAGCCCCCTTCCACTCAGCCCATTTCCATTCCAAGACCCTGTCCCCATCAGCTATTTGCAGTTCAAGCTCCCCCTTCTACTCGGCCCATTTCCAGTCATAGCACCCCCCCCCAGTCCATTACCAGTTCTAGCCCCCCCCAGCCCATTATCGGTCCTAAGCCCCCCAACAGCCCACTTCCAGGCCTAACCCTTCCATCGCCCTATCTTCATTCTTAGCCCCCCCATAACCCCATTTCAGTCTTAGCCCCCCAATCAGACCACCACCAGTCCTAACCCCCATCTGTCCATTACCAGTCCTAACCCCCATCACCCCATTTTCAGTACTCCCCCCCCGTCCTGCTCCCCCCCCCGTCCTGCTCCCCCCCCCCGTCCTGCTCCCCCCCCCGTCCTGCTCCCCATCAAGTCCTGCTCCCCCCCCGTCCTGCTCCCCCCCCAGGTCCTGCTCTCCCCCCCCATCAAGTCCTGCTCCCCCCCCCGTCCTGCTCTCCCCCCCCGTCCTGCTCCCCCCCCCCATCAAGTCCTGCTCCCCCCCCCCGTCCTGCTCTCCCCCCCCATCAAGTCCTGCTCCCCCCCCATCAAGTCCTGCTCCCCCCCCAGTCCTGCCCCCCCCCCCCCCCAACAAGTCCTGCTCCCTCCCTCCCTCTCCCCCCCCCCCCCGGGAAAATTAAACTTTAAAAAAAACCCAGCTTCTGCTGCTGCTGCTGCTGCCACCGCTGCCGTGGCCGGCAATAGCAGCAATATCGCAAGTCCCGCGGGCTCCGCTCCCCCCCCCTTCCTTCCTTCCTTCCTTCCTTCCTTCCTGCTTGCCTGCCAGTTCTCCGCTTCGGCTTTGGCTTTCAGAGCCGCGAAGGGAGAGCTTCTCCCTCGTGACTCTGTTCAGCCTGCTGGGGCAGATGGGAAATTTCCCATCTGCCCCAGCGGGCTGAACAGAGTCGCGAGGGAGAAGCTCTCCCTTCGCGGCTCTGAAAGGCGAAGCGGAAGCGGAGAACTGGCAGGCAAGCAGGAAGGAAGGGGGGGGGAGCGGAGCCCGCGGGACTTGCGATATTGCTGCTATTGCCGGCCACGGCAGCGGCGGCAGCAGCAGCAGCAGCAGCAGAAGCCGGGGTGTTTTTTTTTTCCCCCTATGCATCGCGGGCCGCACAAAGGTCATGCGGCCCGCGGGCCGCGTGTTTGAGACCCCTGGGTTAGCAGGACCTGCCAACTGGTTAAATCCCGCTGAGAGGGATATTCAACGGCACTAACCAGCCAGTGCTGCTAAATATCCCCCCTAAACACTGTGGCACTGTCTGGAGAGTTTCAGGGTGGTCTACGGGTGGGGCGAGGGTAGTCCCCAGTAAGTAGCTGGTTAGCAGCGATTTTTCAGTCCACTAACCAGCTAAGTGCCCATATGAAGTCACGCAATCTCAGTAACTGTCCTAACTCTGTTTCAACATTCCAGATAGTGACTGAATAGTCACGCTGTCTGGAAAGTTGTTTGAAACTGAATATTCAGTGCCAGACGATATCCAAATTCTAGCACTGAATATCTCGCGCCACTTTTTCCTGTGGCGATCAGGGGCTTTTAAAATGCTGACCATCACAGGTTGAATATCGGGCCTGTGAAGTCCAAAGACAGACATAGTCCAATCACTAAACTGAAAATAAAATAAAATGTTCTACCTTTTTGCTGTCAGGTTATTTTATTCTTTAATTATGTTGATCCAAGTCTCTGGTTTCTGCTTTCCTTGTTTTCTCTTAACTTGCCCTCTAGGGTCTCTGGTCCATCTGCCACTTCTTTCCCCTTCTGTCTTCTTGATTTCCTTCCATCTCTGATATTGACCTTTTTCCTTTTGGTTACCATCCAATTCTCAATCTTCATCTTTTAACTGCGTCTTCCTATCACCTTTTTCAACTTTTAGAGCAGCTCTCTCACTTCCAATCTCTCTATCCTTTCCCAGCCAATTATTTCCACTCTAACTCTCTCCTTTCTCTTTCTCTCTTCTGCCCTCCCTGTGGCCAGCATTTCCCATCTTCTCTCCTGCCCTGTCTTGTCTCCCCCTCTCTCACCATCTAGCACCTCGCCTTTTCTCATCTTATCCCCCCCATAGATGGGGGGAAAAGAGAGAATTTGCGGTACCAACATTTAAAGCAGTTCCAGGCTGCTTCTGAGGCTTTTGGCAGCCAGTGCTGAAGGTGGTGACCCTTTGAGTTGGTGGCGGTACTCACAAGTCACCTGGGCAGCTTGGAGAGCACAGTAGGTCATGGTGGCCATTGCTGCATATGTGGGGGAGGGGGGCATGTTAGACCAGCAAGATACTTTGCAGTGGGGAGCCAGGTGTAGTGGAGCCTTCTTCCCAGAGTTGCTGGAGGGATGTGATAGGCCCAGGGTAGGCGTCAGGTAGGTTTTGGGCACAACCAAGCAGGGATCGCTGCAGTATGCACGGCCAGCATGCCCTTTCCTGCACTCTTCCAGTATGCTTGCTGGGGGATTGGCAAGCTTGGAGAGCCCACGGGAAAGATCACAGCAGCGATTCCCTTGGTCTCCCCAACATGGCTGCAGCCACCGGATATGTGCGGCAGTTATCTCTGTTACTGGGGTGTAAGAAGAGACCCCCATCTTCCTGCTGTAGTTCTAGGGTGTGTCTGCTGGCTGCGGAGGGGGAAGAGGTGGCTCATTCCAAGAAGCAGTGAAAGGGAGCAAGTGTGCTGGTTTTTAGCCTACAGTAGCTGGGTAATGGAGTATCCACTTTTCCTCTGCTGCGAATCTGCGTGGCATGTTGGAGTTGCACAAAGATTCGCAACAGAGAAGCAAAGTGCTGAGAGACCACCTCCTATTTGTGTGGAGCCAGTGCCACTTGGAGAGGCTGGAGGGCCAGGCTGGCAGCGATAAGTTGGAAGTGGAACACAGCACCGTGCATAGTATGTATCTGCCCAGTATGAGGTTGACGTGAGGCCTGCTATTCAGTGGGGCCCTGTTCTGCTGCTGCAGATGTAGAAACATAAGATATGCCATACTGGGTCAGACCAAGGTCCATCGACCCAGTATCCTGTTTCCAACAGTGGCCAATCTAGGTCATAAGCACCTAGCAGTCTCCCCAAAGACACAGGTTCCACAATGCTTGTATTGGGTCAAGCATTGATATCCTGGGTCCCTTTTTAATAATGGCCCATGGACCTTTCCTCCAGGAACTTGTCCAAACCTTTTTTAAACCCAGCTACACTAACAGCTTTTACTACATCTTCCGGTAATAAATCCCAGAGTTTGATTACACGTTGAGAGAAAAAATATTTTCTCTTATTAGTCTTAAATAGTTTACCCTGCAGCTTCATTGCATGTCCCCTAGTCTTTCTATATTCTGATAACATAAACAATCGATCTACGTTTATCTGTTCCACTCCGTTCATTAATTTAATTTATAGACTTCTATCATATCTCCCCTCAGCCGTCTCTTTTCCAGGTTAAAGAGCCCTAACCTTTTTAGCCTTTCTTCATAGGGGTATCCTTCCATCCCCTTTACCATTTTGGTAGCACTTCTCTGTACCTTTTCTAATAACGCTATATCCTTTTTAAGATACGGCGACCAGAATTGCACACAATATTCAAGATGGGGTCTCACCATGGAACGATAGAGGCATTATAATATCCTTTTTTTTTTTTCCATTCCTTTCCTTATGATACCTAGCATTCTATTTGCTCTCTTGGCCGCCGCTGCGCACTGGGCCGGGAGTTTGAACATGGTATCCACAATAACTCCTAAATCTTTTTCCTGGGTGGTGGTTTCTAATGTGGAACCCTGCATTGTGTAACCATAGTTTGGGGGGTTCTTTCCTAGGTGCATAACTTTGCATTTGTCCACATTAAATTTCATCTGCCATTTTGATGCCCAGTCTTCCAATTTATCAAGATCCTCTTGCAATTTTCCACAATCCTCATGGGTTTTAACAACTTTAAGTAGTTTTGTTATCTGCAAAGTTGATAACCTCACTTGTTCCCTTTTCCAGGTCATTTATGAATATGTCAAAAAGCAGCGGACCCAGTACAGATCCCTGGGGTACACCACTATTCACTTTTCTCCATTGGGAAAATTGACCATTTAGCCCTACCCTCTGCTTTCTATCTTTTAACCAGTTTCTGATCCACAATAGTACACTGCCTCCTATCCCATGACTTTTTAGTTTTGCCAAAAGTCTCTGAGGGTCCTTGTCAAAGGCTTTCTGAAAGCGGTGGCGTACCTCCAGTCTTGAAACCCTTCTAAGAAAAACAAAAGGCATGGGTCTTTACTACACTGTGCTTGGGAAGCCTACAAATGCCCACCCCTTTTGACACGAATGACACGTCAAAAGGGGCGGGCATTTGCAGTCCTTCCCAGCATGGAGTCGCAGAGACCTGCGCTTTGCTTTTGTGTGGGTTTTGGTTTTTTTTTTTTTTTGAGGGTTTTAAGTCTGATGTCTGCCACTGCGGCAGACATAATCCCAACAGCAGCCTCCCGCCGCCGCTGCTGCTTTTCCTATCATTTGCATTTTTTTTTTTTTTGAGGCAGTGTGAAGCAGCTGCCACCTGCCTGTTTTGGGGGCCATTTTTGCCACGCCCAGAACTTGCTGCCTGAGGCAGCCGCCTCACCCTGCCTAATGATAGAACCGACCCTGCCACAGATGAAGAAGTACAGAGAGGCAACAAAGATCATAAAGCAGATGGAATGATTCCTCAGGTTGAACAGAGATTAGAGCTCTTCAGCTTAGAGAAGACAGCAGAGGGGATAGGATACAGGCCGACAAAATCATGGGGTGAATAGGAAATGGTTAGTTATGCCTTAGAATTGTACCATGAGTAGGGTACACTTTTTATGAACCGAACAAGTAGCAGATTTAAAGAAAGAGAAGTTTCCTTTTTTTCACCAGGTCGTCGTCTTTGGCAAACTATGCTGCTAGTTTCAAGTCTCAATTGGATCAGGTTGTGGTTCAGACAATGGAACAATCAAGTTGTGTATTTGTTGTAGGAGGATGTGGTTGAGGCATCTAACATCTCTAGAAGTTCATGGAAGCCAGCTCGGTCCATAAATACGAGTCAAGTGGATCTCAGAATGCCACTGCTTATACCTGGGAGGGAGCTGCAAGAAATGGATTTATTTTGTGAACTGCCAGGTGTTTCCTAATGAGCCACATTCGTCACTGTTAGAGACGGGATGCTGGGCTTAATGGGACTTTGGGTCTGACAGTTATGGAATTTCTCAGCTCGGTGTGCAGAAATACTCTAACATTTTATTTGCTTTTTTTTGTTAAACTATTTGGGGGGGAAAGCATAAGAGAATAAAACTGAACATCATAATTCAGGCTTCTGTTTGTCGGTGTTTATAAATTAGCTAGAAAATCAGTGCTTATGTTTATAATTCTGTTCTTTTGAGGATACAAAAAAATTGGCCTGATATTTTGGCGCAAGCATACTGTCGATGGCTATCATTACTGGTGGAATTAAATATCTCTACATTTTGTGTGTCTCAGGAATTCTCAGTGCAGAAAAGGTACAAACTGAGTGGGGGGATATAAGACAAGCCAGAGGATGCTGGGGGAAGTGGCATTTTTCTGATATTTATCCAGTAAAGGCTGGGGGGGGGGGGGGGTTGTGTTTGTGGTGTTTGTTTGTTTTGTTTTGTTTTTAAATTTTGTTGCTTCAGTATTCCTTTCATGTTTTAAGACTTCTGATATTTGGTTTCAACCTGTAATCATAATGTATCTGTATAAATCTGTGATATGACCATAGCAGAACCTAGAAAAGTGAGGACCACAGACATGATGAAGGCGATGGCATTGGCTCCCTTGTGGAGAGAGGCTGAACAGGTTAGGGCTTGGCAGCTAAGAGGAGGCCAGCACAATCATTAGGTAGGACTAGGTGGCTGCCTAGGGCAGCAAAACAATAGCCACACAAACTTTGAGCCATCAGCATGTTCTACCTGCAGGAAGAGTGGGCATGCACATATAAGACAAAGCTTAATATTTAAAAATATGATGTCCGGTTCTGCATTTATAGGCTAGTTGTGGGTGATAGTGTTTATGATTATGATTGTTTCCAAAATCTTGGAGGAGGGTTAGGGGGGTGCATAATGCACCCAGTTTGGAGGGGGAGTGGAGGATGCCACATAGGCTTTGCCTGCCTCCCTTCCCCCCCCCCCCTTCCCCTTTGTGCCCAGTCTAAGGGTACCTCGGACTCTGTCTCTGCTTATCCTTGTGTTGAGGGTAGAACCTTTCTCTCCTTCTGTCTGTTGATGGTTCATGCCGTTTCCTTTATGCGGTGCTCTGTATTTATGGAGTCACGTTTATTTCATAAAGCTGTATCTGAACCATATGAACTGTAGGAGAGAAGAGGGCACTGGCCTCAGCAGTAGGAGGAGCAACCAGAACCAGATCAGAAACATCAGTGGGCTGGAGCATGAAGGGGGGTGGGGTAGGGGAGAGCAGACATGGGCCGATCCTTAGGCACCGGTGCTACCTGCTTTCTCCTCCTGGCCTTTGGGTAGCAATGTTCGTAGGCTGTTCATAATACAATGCAAGGGATGGAAGCTTGGAGTTAGCAGGGCAGCAATTAAATGTGCACATACAAAGTACTAGCATGTAGTGCCAATAAAGCCTCAATTTTTGTCTTCATTGTATCCATGTATATTGTCTTTTTGCCAGAAAAGTCAACCTGTGTGCAAGGCAACCAAATACTTTTCAAGGAGGAGACTGTCTTTCATATTTGCCAAAAAGACTCCAAACCAGGCTACCAAAAACCAAAATGTGAGTCGGAAAAAGAAAATACCAATTAGAGCTGAAAACGCAATGCATAATAGAGGAAAAAAGACCTCAGCCACCTCTCCTTCCAATATGAACGGAGAGGATAAGCCAGCCAAAGGGCAAACCAAACAAGAACTTCAGCAAATAATGCCACAATAATCAAACTGGACTCAGACGACAGTGGTCAGAAAAAACCCTCTATTTTTCTTGTATTTTTCTTGCGTCTTTTTTTTTTTTTTTTGTGCTAAGAGATGCACATTGGCTCTTCATCGGGTTTCTTTTGTACGGCTGATACATTGCCCGTTCTTCGGAGCGAGGGGATTCCCTTGGTTTGATCTGGGGTGTCCTCTTACTATGTGTTCCCGTTGCTTGCGATCTGGTATGGTAAAAATGGTATGACAGTAACATAAAACTAACTAAACTTTGCCTATCTTTCTTCCAGTATTGACAGCTAAGGAAATAGGTGTACCCTTACAAATCTAGCATAACTAATCTCATTTGCTTTTTCTCAATCTTGACATTTTTGTCCACGAAACTTAATTTTAAAAACCTTGACTGTTTTGCTCAGCCTTTTAGTGTTCATCTTTTTTGCAAATCTGATTTTTCATTTAGATGCCGCAGGACCTTGGTGTCTTATTTAGGCCTATTTTAGTCTCCCTTACTTGCTTCCAGCTCCCCTCACTTCCCGCACTTGTTTGTAAGAAAGCGTGCTCTGCTGCTGCTCAGTTGTTCCATGATAGCAGAGCCCCAAGCAAGTATAGTGTGGCCTCGTTGGCTAGGGGACTGTTCGCTCCGCTACACAAGTGGAATTAAGGATGTGGTTGTAAACTACAGACCGGTTAGTTTAACCTCAGTAGTGAATAAATTGGAAGCGCTGCTGAAAGAGAAAATTAGTGAGGTTTCTGGAGTCCAACGGATTACCGGATCAGAGGCGGCATGGATTCTCCAGAGGCAGGTCTTGTCAGACAAATCTGATTTTCTTTGACTGGGTGACCAGGTAGTTGGACCGAGGGAGGGCCTTAGATGTGGTGTATTTAGGTTTCAGTAAAGCCTTTGACACCGTTCTGCACAGGTGACTTATAAACAAACTGAACACCCTAGGGATAGACCCCAAAGTTACTGCTTGGGTTAGAAATTGGTTGGGTGGGAGGCGACAGAGTACAGGTAAATGGAGCTCACTCTGATGAGAAGGAAGTTAGCAGTGGTGTGCCCCAGGGATCTGTCCTTGGTCCGAGTCTTTTTAACATCTTTGTTAGTGATTATAGCAGAAGGGCTGTCGGGTAAGGTTTGCCTCTTTGCGGATGATACCAAAATCTGTAATAAAGTAGACACCCAGGAAGGTGTAGATAACATGAGGGATCTAGCCAAGGTTGAAGAATGGTCTAGAATTTGGCAGTTGAGATTTAATGTTAAATGTAAGGTCATGCATTTGGGCTGCAGCAAGGGAGCGATATTGTATAGGAGGTGAAGTACTTTTGTCCACACAAGATCAGGACCTAGGTGTGATTGTGTGCTAAACAGGTAGAAAAGGTGACAGCAAAAGCTAGAAAGATGCTTGGGTGCATAGGGAGAGGAATGGCCAGCAGAAGAAAGAAGATGATATGCCTCTGTATAAGTCTTTGGTGTGACCTCATTTGGAGTATTGTGTGCAATTCTGGAGACCACACCTTAAAGGATATAAACAGATTTGAGTCTGTGCAGAGGGCGGCTACTAAAATGGTCTGTGGTCTTCGTTATAAAGCATGAGGACAGACTTAAGGATCTTAATATGTATACTTCAGAGGAAAGGCGGATAGAGGTGATATGATTGAGACGTTTAAATATCTCCATGGCATAAATGCACAGAAGAGCCTCTTTTTTTGATTGAAAGCAAGCTCTGCTACGAGGGGACATAGGAGGAAGATGAATGGGGATAGACTTGGGAGTAATTTGTGGAAATATATTTTTTTTTTAAGGAAAGAGTGGTAGATCTGTGGAATAGTCTCCCAGCGGAGGTGGTAGAGAAGAGGACAGTGTCTGAATTCAAAAAGGCATGGGACAGGATCTCTAAAGGAAAAAAGGGAACTGTTATAGTGGTTGGTATGGAAGGGCAGACTAGATAGGCCATGTGGTCTTTTTCTGCCGTTATGTTGAAATAATTTTAAAAAAAAATTAACTAAGTCTAAACCACTTTGCTTTTTGTCTCCCAGGAATCACCCAGAGTTCCATTAATTAACTTTGAAATTTTTAATGTCTTTAGCTGGTGAGTCATGACACACAGTTGGGTATAGCCCTTGAATTAAGGAGGGTTGCACTACCACCATACAAATGTAGTAGAGAAAAGTGAGAGAAGGTCCTATGTGTGTTTAGGATTAAGGTGGATCCTGGATCTGAAATAGATGAGTTTTAAAACTATAGAAAAAAGGCTGGCAAGAGGCAGCATGAGCGGCTGCATGGCTGAACGTCCTGTGTGTTGGCAGAGACTGAGACCCGAATGCCTCATAGGAGGAAAGAGAGCCCTGGTGCCTACCTCTACTCCTGAGGGCTGTAGTCCAGTCTTTGCTCCCCTTCGCGTCTGCCGCCCCAGTGAAGCAGTCCTCTTTGGCTATGCCTGCTGTCTTCTCAGCAGATACTAGTGAGAGCAGACCATCTTTGAGCCCCAAGTAATGGACCGCCTTGCCACTACCACGACCAGATACAGCACCTGTGGGGAAAGCTGTTGGAACTCAGAGAGAAGTCACTGGTATCTTTTTCATTGGTGGAGGTTCCTTCTTTGCTCGGGTCTTCTACGGAGGGCTTGATGGAGGCTCTGGATTGGGGAGTTCTTTCAGCCGTGACTGCGAGACCGGCTGTTATGCTGGATGCATTATGGGATGCTATTGAAGCAGTTGATTCTTCTTTGGCAAGCAATGCTGGCAATTTCAAGTCTGTTGATCAGGTTGTGGTTCGGACATCGGAACAAGAGCTGGCTCTGGCACAACAAGCTACAAGGTTGGAGCGAGTGGAAGCTGCTGTGGAGAGTCTCTGATCTGAGTGATGCTCAGATGAGTGGAAGAAGTTCGTAATAGGAAACTTTGGAAATGTTAAAGAAATATCTTGGAGACATTTTGAAAATTCCTGGGGAAGTGGTTCCACCAATGGTTTGAGCCCAGTACTTATCGCTCAATCCCAGTTTTAGAGGGTGGGGATGGAAGTCCAGAGTCTGTTCATATTGCCGGTACTGGGAATCTGACTGCCTATCTTGAATTATCATTGGAAGCCATCATGAATGGATTGATTGCTTGCTTTGCTTTTGAGTTGGACAGGAACGCTGTTTTTTATGGTGGTTGTTTTTTGTAATATGTCAGCGTTATTCCTAGGATATATATAGGACATATGTATCTAGGGATGCACAAAAGAAGCACCGTGAGTTTCTGGCTCTGAGATCCAGGGCTATTAAACTTGGCGTGTCTATGAAGTAAATGTTTGATTTCTTGGCAAGCTAAGCAACTTTTCTTAAATCCTGAACAATTTCTCCAATTTCTTGTGGCTAGGTAAGGTCCTTCTGTTGAGGTGGATGATCCTGTAGAAACCACTAGTTAGGCCTGCTGAAGTTGCAGCTCCTGGCCAGTAGCTGCTAGAATTAGGCTTTTTTTTTCTTTGGTGCCAATGCACCTATACTTTTATTTCCTATTCTTGCCTCACTAGTGGTAAAGTTGTGGTCTATTTAATTTTGATCACTTGTACATTAAAGCAATTCTTCAGGAACAAGCAGGAAGCCAGTCCTCACATATGGGTGACATCAGTGTTGACTGAGCCCTCGCGGATGAATCCCCCCCAGCTTTCAAAGAAAGTCTTTGGGAGATGCCACCACGCATGTGTGGTCCCCTTCCCACCCAAGGGTGCTGTCTTGCTCAGTCTCCTTTTTTCCGTGGAGCCCTTCAGACGTCTGTTCTTCTGAAAGTTAATTTTCTCGACCTGAGTTTCATACTGTCCTCCAGTAGTGCACTGGTTCTCTTCCTGCCACCTGAGCCCGCTGCCTCGGCTTGGTCTCTTGTTCATAGTTTTCTTCCTTCTTGGTACCTTTTATGCTTTTTTTTTTTCCCCTCTTCTCCCCCCCCCCTTTTTTTTTCCTCAGCTGGTGGCACTGCGGGTCTTTCACCTTGCTGGGATACTTTTTTCTCCCTTGGCTGGCTACCAGTGTGTTTGGGTTGTGTGTGTTGTGTGTTTTTTTGTTTGTGTGATCAGTGTGCCAAAATGTCCCTGACCGATGCACACGACTGTTGCCTTCTTTGCCTGGGGCCGGACCAAGGCCCTCGAGCCACCAGCAGCAGTACAATAAGTTGATTGGGTTGTTCCCCCCCCCCCCTGTCCCCTGTACCTCTGAAGGCCAAGGCCTCCTCTGAAACTGCAGAATCCCGGGACCCCGACCGACGCTGTGGTTCCTTGGAAAGGGGGTCTCCCTCAAGGGAACTCCAAGAAGGGGGCATCAAAGGTGGCATCCCGGGATGGCTCAGACGGGCCATGTAAGTCCCAAGCCAGGTCCCACAGTCCTAGACACTCATCCAAGGGTTCGAAGAAGGAGCAACCTGCAAAGGTCTCCCGAAAGGACTCTACTTCGGGCCTGCCTCGGTCACTTTACACCATTCTTCTCGGACTCCTCTTCTGGGGAACTGGCATTGGGCCCAATTCCCTTAGTGCCCGCTGATGGCTGTGGAGCCTTCTGGTCTATAGTCAGAATGGCGGCCCTGGAGCACAGCTTGTCTGATTTCATGGACCAGCAGCAGGCGCTGTTGTCCGATACCACTGGTTCCTCTGACCTGACCACCAGGCCCTCCATGTCGAGGACATCCTTAGAGGCCAAGCAAATCCTCTTTTGGCCTCGAGTCAATCATCAGCTGAAGTTTCAATCTGGCTCCTATTCCACAGGGCCACAATCTTCCCTAGCCAGTGCACACAGTGCCAGCCACAGGCCCCCATGGGCGGGGATAAGCCCCGGAGCCCGCGAGCTATCCTTCCCTCCTCGATGGACTACTCTGAGTGGGAAACGGAGGACGAGGAGTTGCCAGACACCCGCTGCCACAGACGTCCCCTCAGACTCCCTTCCCTCAGAGCCCCAGTGTTGGTCCCCACCCGAGGGCATAGTGTTCCTCAACTTCGCCAGGGACATGTCCAAGGCCTTAGCATTCCCGACTAAATCAGAGGAGGACCCTTTGATAGAGGAGCTAGAAATCCTCCAATACGAGGCCTCTCCAAAGGAATCGCTCACGGTACCCATCCTGGAACAATTAATGCTCTGTATGTGAGAGACACCAGCATCTGTGCCGGTGGTGAGCAAGCAGCTAGACTCGATGTATCGAGTCTGGAGCCCAGGCTTCCAGAAGTCACAGCTGCCACACAACTCCATGTTGGTGGAGTCAGCCATGTGTCATCTAAAGAGTCAAACACACTCCTTGGTGCCCTCTCGGCAGGGAGGAACATACTCTGGACACCCTCAGCAGAAAGTGCTACAAGGATTCTATGCTCATTGGCCGAATCCAGGCATACCAGCTGTACATGTGTGTTTTTGTTTGTTAGTTCTTGATATACAGCCCTTTTATAACATCAGGGCGGTTTACCAGAGAGACCTTGCGAAAAAATTCACCGGGTTCTCAGCTGGTCTTTCAGAGGAACCCCTGCAGCAGTTCAAGAACCTGGCCAAAGCCATCCGTGAGTGCTCCAAGTTTGTCTCAGGCAGCCTATGATGGCTTAGAGTCGGTGGCTTGAATAGTGGTGGCAGGCATCGGTGCCCAATGCTAGACTTGGCTACAGTCATCCAACCTCGAGCAATGGTTTCAGGACAAATTTGTTGACCAACAAGGCTGCTGAGCTGGAGACTTGAGTTCATGATGAGGACCAAGCTCTCTAAAGAGTAAACTACCCACCTTTTCAGGCCTCCCTGGCTCCCCAGCAGTCAGCAGGTCAAGGGGATATGGACATGGCCCTCCCATAAGTAGAAAACTCCCAAGCCCCAGGCATCTGCCCTGGCCCAGCCAGGGTAGAGCTTTTGACTCCTTGGGGTAGAGAGGCTATGCCCAAGGAGGTCAGCAGCCCACAGAGGGACGTCTCATTCACTATGCCCAAAGATGGCCAGCCATCACCACCGATTCTTGGCCATTCAAAAGTGGTCAAGGAGGGTTACCACCTCCCTCTTTCTTTCTGGGAGAGCCCCCCAGGTCTTCCCTTCACCAGGACCGTCTACTGAAGGAACGGGCAGGTCTTCTTGAGGACAGAGCAGTAGAACCAGTTCCCCCCCCCCCCCCCACCATCTCAGGGACAAAGGGATCTACTCTAAGTACTTCCTTGTACCAATAAGAACAGGGGCCCTAAGGCCTATACTCGACCTGTGCAATCTGAACAGATTCCTGGTGAGGGAGAAGTTAAAGACGCTCGCCACTGAAATATTGCTGCCTTATTTCCAGCAGGGAGATTGGCTATGTTCTTTGGATCTGAAGGATGCCTACACACACATCCTCGTTCACCCCAACCACAGGCAGTATCTGAGGTCCATGTTTATGGGGCAGCCATTACCAGTACAGGGTACTGCCCTTCGGCTTAGCTTCTGCCCCAAGGGTTTTCACCAAATGCCTGGCACTTGTGGCCACCATCCTCTGCCTCCAGGGGGGTGTTTATGAGCCAGCCATCCAGGTAGGGGAAGGCAAAGGGAGGCACAGCCTCAGAAGTGCAGCAGGCAACTGCACCTACCATCTAGGTCCTGCAAAATCTGGGTTTGTAATAAACTGTCCCAAGTTCCACCACCTCCCAACAGTGTCTGCAGTTCATAGGGGCAAGACTAGACACCCTCCAGGCAAAGGCCTTCCTTCCAGGGGACAGAGCCATTTGGCTCAGGGCTCTGGCTCTGGACATATGCCATCCCCCAGTGTCCGCTCTGCTTCTGCTGCGCCTACTCGGACACATGGCCTCCATGGTCCATGTCACCCCAGATGCCCACCTCCACATGAGGGCCACACTGTGGTACCTTCGGGACCAATGGATGCAGGCCACAGGCCGTGTCCACAACAGAGTTGTAGTGACCCGTTGATTGGCAGAATCCCCGACCTGGTGGCAAACTCCCCAGTACCTCAAGGCAGGGATGCCCTTCCAGACTCCATGCCCCTTAAGGGTTCTCACAACAGATGCCTCCCTGCTGGGATGGAACCCACTTCAAGGACCTCAGCATCCAGGGCAGCTTGTTGCAGGGTGAGAGTAACCAGCAGATCAACCTCCTGGAATTACAGGTGATACACCTAGCCCTCCAAGCTTTTTTGCCTCTGCCTATGGCACCAACCAGTGTTAGCCACCTGGTTGTTTGGACCATGTTCTATATGAACAAGCAGGGGGGCACGTGGTCCTGTGCCCTCTGCCGTGAGGCGATAGCCCTCTTCTCCTATGCAGTCCAGCAGGGCATACTCTCACGAGCAGTATACCTGCCAGGCCAGGACAACACACTGGCTGACAGATTAAGCAGGGTCCTTCAGCCACACGAGTGGCAGCTGGACCTCAGAGTGGCCAGCCGGCTCTTCCACCTCTGGGGGAAACCATGGATAGACCTGTTTGCCAGCCTGGACAACTACCAGTTGCCCCGCTTCTGCTCTCGGCAAGCCCACCCTTCCTGGGTGGCAGCAGATGAGTTTCTCATCTCATCTGAAGGTCTAATGTACATCTTCCCACCCACACCACTAATTGCCAAGAAGTTTTTCAGGAACCTCCAAGACAGGGCCTCGCTGATCCCAATAGCCCCTCGTTGGCCAAGGCAGCTGTGGTTCCCATTACTCCTCCGGCTGTCAGTGGAGACTCCCATCCTTTTGGGGAGCTCCCCCCGGGCTCCTGTCACAGGAGGGTGGCTCTCTTGCACCCCAATCTGGGGTCCCTGTCACTGACAGTGTGGCTGCTGAAAGGGTGGCCTTTCAACCTCGCAGAAGTGGAAGAGATCCTTCTGGCTTCCTGTAAGTCCTCCACCAGGAAAGCATACGCCTTCAAGTGGCACAGATTTTCAGTCTGGTGCGCAGAGCATGGGATTAGCCCGTTCTCCTGTCCAGTGCAGCTGGTGCTGTACCTTCTCCATCTCTTGCACTCTGGACTCAAATTGAACTCCATTGATTTGACAATACATCACCACCCGGTGGATTGCAAACACCTCTTGGCCCAGCCATTGGTGACCCGCTTCATGAGGGGACTCCTTTTATCAAAACCCCCAGTATGCTCTCCGGTGACAAAGTGGGACCTCAATGTCGTGCTGATGCAGCTTACTTGCCTGCCTTTTGAACCCCTGGCTACCTGCCACCTGCGATATCTTTCATGCAAGGTGGTGTTCCTGGTTGCGCTCACCTTCACTTGCAGGGTCAATGAGCTCCAAGCCTTGGTGGTGGAGGTGCCTTACACCAGGTTCTACAAGAATAGGGTTGTGCTCCACACACCTAAATTCCTTCTGAAGGTGGTATTGCCTTTTCACCTCAACCAAGAGGTGGTGCTCCCCACCTTCTTTCCAAGAGCTCATGCCAGTAGGGTGGAGACTATACAGTCCATGGTGTGGAGGAAAGAGGGCCTTGTCTGTCTACATTCAACATACCCAGGGCCACCGTAAAGCTGCTCAGCTTTGTCTCTTATGACCCCAGTAGACTGGGGGAAGCAGTGACCAAGCATACACTATCTACCTGGGTGGCAGACGGTATCATCCTTGCCTATGAGCAGGTGGGGCTTTTGCTGGGTGGTCGGTCATGGCGTACCGTGTCAGGGCCATGGCAGCCTCTGGCAAACCTGTGCTCGGTCCTGATGGCAAACACCTGCTGGGCCATCACCTGGTCTTCCGTCCATACCTTTGCAGCTCATTACTGCCTGGAGAGGGAGTCCTGACGGGACAGCGCCTTCGACCAGGCTGTGCTTCCTAATCTTTTCGGGATCTAAGTAACTTCTGCCCTTCGGCCCTTCTGTGTTTAGGCTACCAGAGTGCTGCTTCCCATCTGACACATGATTCTAACTACAGTCTGCACCTATGGACTCAATTGCTGCTGCTCACGGCTTCCCCTGAGGGTGGCTGTTTTCTTTATGGGCTTTCTGTAGCCTGCAGCTAGGGAGTCCCATATGGGAGGACTGACTTCCTGCTTGTTCCCAGAGAAAGCATAGATCTCCAGGAACAAGCAGGAATGAGTCTTCACATATGGGGTACGTCGGTACCGACGGAGTCTGCGCGGGAACGCTTCCCAGCATCCAATCAAAGAGCTTTTGGAAGCATCCCACCATGCCTGCGTGCTGCCTTCCCTCCTTTCCCAACTGCCTCTCCTCAGTTTTTGTTTTTCCGCGGAGTCGGCAGGACGTCGTCCTGTCACCGCAGAAAATTCTTATTTTTTATTTTTAGTTTTCTTGTGGTCACAGCTGTCTCCTCGACGCCACCGGTACCGCCGGTGTTTTCTTTTCTTGTAAAATTTTCCTTTTCAACTGGATATTTTTTCTCATAGTGTCTCACGGGGTCTTAGGCCTTTCAGGCCTCCCCTATTTTTCCTTCATGGAACCGCCAGACATTTTCTCCAAGAAATGTTCAGACTGTGGCGGTACAACTTTATTTTTAGACCCTCGAAGTCAGTGTCTAACCTGCTTGGGTCCTGACAACAGTTTGGTGAGAAGACATCTTCAACATCGAGAATCCCTTGATACACGGTTGCCCTCCAACTTCGGGGCACCGCCCCCTTCTTCCACTTTGAATCAGGTAACCCACAAACAGTCTGTTAAGACTAGCCAGTCCTCGAGTGGTACGTCTCATGCACAGCATGTAGACAGCTCCGGCTTTGCCCTCGATGGCCTCCTCGCTTCAAAACCCCGGCGGGAGTCTTCGGTCTCCAAAGCATATAAGGGGTTTCAGGTTGTTCCTGGGGTTCACCCCCCCCCCCACAGAACATACCTGAGCCGTGCACGGTGGTGGCATCCGCTTCGAGCAGTACCGATACCCCTGCATTGGCACTGGTGTTGGATGAAACACTCCTCACCAGGGATCGTCATCTGGCCTCCTCGGTGCCTTCGGGACCGATGGATACGCCCCAGATTGACTTTCCATTATCAGTTCCAACACCGATACTGCCACCGACGTCGGTACCCTCCAGATGTGCATCGACAGCCTCGCTTCCTTCGATGTCGAGTCTGGAATCGATCTCCAGTTTGGAGGACTGGGTACCGACTCGCCTTGGTACCGTCTCGCGGCGGTACCAAGGGCTCGGTTCCGATGGCTCGGATCCGCAACTCTCGGTTTCCCTGAGGCCGCTTGAGTTGCCACTGGTAGACCTTCATTCACCGGTATCGGACACGGTACCAAAGTCGGTACCGATGTCTTCATTACCCTTACAGTTGGTGCCTTCCATGCTTCGCTTCTCAGGCTCCTTGCCCTCGATGCCGAGTTTGGAATCCATTTCTAGTCTGGAAGACTGGGTACCAATAGGTTTTGGTACCGACACCGATCGATACCGGTGGCTCAGTACCGAGGATAGCAGCTGGAGGTTTTCGGTTCCCTCGGTACCGATTGAAGTGTCACCAATGACTACTCCGATGTCTGTCAAGCCCGACTTCGACATCGGTACCGGTATTGACTTCAGTACCGGTATCCACAGTAGCATCGTGGCAAACTCCTACCATGATTTTTTCAACAGCATCGCTCCATTCTATACCAAGCTTGGAGTCGATACCTGGCATGGTCAATGTGGTAAGGACGGTTGCTGCTCCTGACAACCAGTCCAAGCAACCATCCCTTAAGCATTCCACACTGCACCCTGCAGGATCTTCTATTCCTATATATTTGGATAACTGTGGGTGCTTAGGCTAGTTCTTTAGATCTAACCTGTCCAAGGGAGATTCCTGTTGGGATCCCTCTTTTCAGTTTCCTCCTGGATATAGCAAGATCCCTTGCCATTCCTATTCCAGGACATGATCCTGCACCAGGCTCTGTTTCTACCAAAGCAAAGGACAACATAATGCTTCCTTTGCATCATTCCTTGCAGGATCTCCTTCTAGGAATGTGGGAAACACCTTTAAGGGTACCCCCACCTCCCAGGACAGCTGATCTTTTATATCAGGTGCCCCCCTCTCCAGGGTTTCAAAAGACTCAACTTCCTCATCATTCCATGGTAGTGGAATCAGCAGTGAGGCGGATAAAGAGTAAGAAAAAGCATTCTTCTTATCCGCCAGGTCGTGAGTCTAAGACACTAGATGCCTTTGGACGTCAAACCTTCCAGACATCTATGCTTTCTGCAAGAATTCTCTCATATATTTTTTATGAGTCTTTCTCTTGAGGAGGTCACAAAGCAATTACATCTTTTGACTCCTTTCCTTCCAGTTTCAAGGAGTACAGACTATTCCTCGCTGCTTAAGCATATCCAGAATATCTCTTGGTTTTTATTCTCGTGATTCCCTAGACTCTTGAGTCTGTTAGCAGGACTTCTGCTATAGTTATAGGGGCACGACGTAGAGCCTGGCTCCAAGCTTCAGATTTGGCCAAGTGGGCACAACAACGGCTGGGACATACTCCTTGCACTGGAGAAAATCTTTTCAACAAGGAGTCTTTACGTCAGGTTACTCAGTTGTCCACTGATTTACCTGTTCCTAAGGGTTCTTCTACACCTTCTTCTGTCCCAGTAGGTAGAAAATCTCCTGTGGGAAGAAAGTTTGGTAGGACAAGAAGGTTTTATTCCTCACTTGCCCATCATACAGATGTTCCCCTACAGGGGGGAGGCATTGTCCTGGTCTGAAGAATCCAACCTCTCACCAGGCTCAGCAAACCCGGCCTCTGCAGGGTTTCTGATCAGTCATCAGATGCTTGTGACCCTTGGGGTTAGAATCTACAGTTGCTTCTTCTCAACAGAGGCGATCCATTACTCATTCTAACCCCTACACATGGATCTCTTTCCAAAAGACATCCATTTTTTCTATGAGCTGTCAGAATGTTCATGCCTATAAGTCACAGGTTTCTCCTCTTCTCCTGCCAGAGAAAGGTCTGACCACTATCAACTGATAGTTCCTGTGCCAGCATGTATTTTTCCTTTCTATAGACTTACTACTTGGTAAGTCTTCTTCAGCTCTATTCTCTTCACCCTCTTACCATGGTAAGAGCGGAATTACTTACTGGAGGTTTTTCTTCAGCCTCTCTAGGTTTGTCACTTTCCAGTGCGGAGATTTCCTCCCTGAGTTTCCTCCCCTGTCTCAAATTTACTTTAAGGTAGCTTATCGGACATGTCCAGAGTTTTCTACTCCTGTTCTGTCTGTTCTTTCTGGTTTTAAACAGTAATATTCTTCTGCTGTCTTGCTAGCAGCTGCCTATGCAGGAGCCTTAATGTTTGGTCCACTGGTTCTTGCCCACAAGCAACCAGATTTGTCCTCCTCTAACATTCTATCTGGTCTTAGTAGTGGCTCCAAGTCAGTGTTTTTCATCTATCTTGGAGATTATCCCACTACAAGCTTCCTGGGTTGATCTTCTATTTCTGCCATCTCCATTCCCCTGGATTTGGCAGCATAGTGGGCTGAGATACTGGCTCTAGCAGCCAGTCCGATCTCCTCTTTCTCCTGCATCATGCTCTCTGCAATTCTACAGAGAAGCTTTCCACTATGGGCCCTTGCTAGAGAGCATGGTTTTTTTTTCTCCAACAGCTATCTTAGATGGTTGGAAAAGGCTTTTCAGTCATGTCTCCCATGACTAGAAGGTTCTCCCTTCTTTTACTATCTCCTTTTGCCATAAAGGACATAGGCCTTCCCTTACCTAAGGGCTTAAGGAGTTGCCAATTCCCTGCTTTGGTCCATAGCATTCCCAATCGGGGATATGCTCTTTCTCCTTGCAGCTCGTCCTCATGGTAAGAACGCATGATACTTTTTGCCCTTAAGCAGGTCAACATGGTACCTCATCCTTATCTGTCTTCTGTCTACTTACCATGCTAGAGTCTTGGACGACTCAGGACTTGCTGGCTACAGATTGATATTATCCTCTGTTTTTTTTATATAACCATGCTGGTTATTTCACTAACTAGCATCCTTGCGGATCATAACCAGGGGGAATAGATTCTCTATATATCTTCTCAAGTAGGTTGCACCTCCTTGTTAGATGAATCTTTCCTCTCCACATGTCCTATGTGAATACCATGCTGTAGGCATATATCTGTCTGTCTAATTACAGACACCCATATTTAGGCCTACATATTCATATTTATCTTTTGTGTGTATTTTATGCCCTTCCATATCTCACTATAGATATATTCTTATATGTCTATTCATATATCTGTATGTATGTATATGTATCTGTCGAGATATTTCATTATAGATAGATATGTCTCCACATACTTAGCTATATGAACACAGACAGTGAGATAGATATCTGTTTCTGACAGAGGTTTTTTTTTACCCATACCTCTGCTATTCAGCAGGTTTGGGACTCTACACACACAACCACTCCTGTGGTAGTCAACAATTTTTATACCATAACCTAAGGGTTTAGGTACCTCTGAAGCTCTCCATACCTAATATCTCTCCTAGCTTACCCCAGTTAGGAGAGATATTGTGGATCTTCAGTTAATCACAGGCTTTAACGCCTCAGGCATTTGTCCACTCTCTGGGATACAAGGGGTTCCCATACCCTTTCTCCCCACAAGGACTGTGCCTGTTTGTCCAAATCGGTTAGCCTTTCTCTTTTTGCTCCCAAGAGTGAGTTACTCTGCCGCCAAAAGAGTTTGGTTTTTACCATACAGCTTTTCGCTGAAGGCCCACCGTTTTTTGTACTACCCCAGTTTTTCCTACCAGGTGTGCCTGTTACCTTTCAGGATTCTGACCTCCTCTGTTTTCCTACAGGTTTATTACCTCCACTTTTCAGTGAGGTCCTCTCACGGTTCCTCTACTGGGTTCCCAGTAGATCCATGAACCTCCATACTTGTATGAAATCCTGTTAGCAGAGGTCCATATTGCAATATTCTTTGCAATATCATTGACTATCATTATCCACACATGGACTCCTTTTCTGCAGTCCTGTGCTAGGTTAGCTGTTCCACAGCATCTTCTTTCTTCAACTCCTACCCTCCATCCTCAGGATGCCTGGTGTTGTGGGTGATAGCATGTTCCAACCTATGACATGCTCGGACTCCAGGCATCTCAGCTTGGGAGTCCCCATATGTGAAGACTCATTCCTGCTTGTTCCTGGAGATAGCACAGTTACTTACCTGTAACAGGTGATCTCTGGGAACAGCAGGAATAAGTCTTCACAACCCACCCGCCTCCCCAGGAGTTGTATCTCTATCTTTCCTTTCCTCTCTCTCTCTCTCTCTCTTTGTCTCAGCTTTAAAACTTAACTGAGGAGAGGCAGTTGAGAAAGGCGGGAAGGCAGCACGCAGGCATGGTGGGATGCTTCCAAAAGCTCTTTGATTGGACGCTGGGAAGCGTTCCCGTGCAGACTCCGTCGGTACCGACGTACCCCATATGTGAAGACTTATTCCTGCTGTTCCCAGAGATCACCTGTTACAGGTAAGTAACTGTGCTTTACTCACCTGTAACAGGTGTTTTCCGAGGACAGCTGGAATCGGTTGTCACAATCCTCCCGCCTCCCCTTGGAATTGCTTCTTTACCATCTTTAAATTCTTTTTCCTGTCTTTTAGCTATGTCATCTGAGCAAGATGGCACCCTTGGGTGGGAAGGGGACCACGGATGAGAGGTGGCATCTCCCAAAGGCTTTCTTTGAAAGCTGGAGGGATACTTCGGTGAGGGCTCAGTCAGCACAGACATCACCCATATGTGAAGACTGATTCCTGCTGTCCTTGGAGAACACCTGTTAAAGGTGAGTAACTACGCTTTACCTGATTATTGGTTCTTTAATATTGCCATCTCATTCAGTTTTGTTGTAAAATTGTTTAAATTGCATAAATTTTTTAAAAAAAGTGCCAATGCTTTCACTACATGTTTACTGCAGTGGAGCCTTTCCAGGTGCTGAATATAGATAGCATGTACATGCAATTCTTGCATGGTTAGCACACCCCTATCCATGAGATTTGTCTGCCACCTTCCTTCAGTGTCTCATCCTTTTGCTAGAAGTCCATGCATGTGGGTCTCTTTCTGATTGAAAGCACTAACTACCACTTAATTTGAAGCAATTCTTAAAGAACCTATGTAAACTTCTCAAACTGCCCACCTCAGGAAGAGACGGACACATTTGAAGGATAACTTTTATACCAGGGCTCTAACAGATACATACTTATCTGTATAAAATACTAGCATATGTGGCAGAAAATGTGCCTTGGGTGTGGGTGTAGTCACTTACACATACTTGCAGGTGTAGCTGTTCTTCTGTACTTCACGCACACATGTGCATAGATTAGATTATAAATAACTTTGTTTAGTCATGCACGTGAAAACTCTACCAGTAGCTTAGCCAAGGCACAGTCTAGGCAAAGTACGAACCTTGATGCCAAAGCTTACACTGTTATGCTAGTCTGGCTTTTATAAGCACTCATTTTCACGCTTTCCTATTTACACATTGTAGTTTCTATCTGATTTTATTATGAAATTGAAATTGTAAACCACTTTGATTACACAGGTACACTAAAAAATTTTTTTTTAAACTGCCTCTAATGTTTCGATTGATTTTTACGTTTTTTGGTGCGCTGAATCCAAATCTGGTAACCAATTTGCTCCATCACGTACAGATTTTTTGCTACATTGGGTTAGCAGTTTGAGGTGAACGTTTCAGATTGAGTGCGATTGAGAAGTTTCTTGGATGAATTCTTTATACTAATTGTTTAGTAGTTATTCAAATAAATAAAATAGATAGTACAAAGAAAAACTACTACGCAGCAACCTTATCAAAATCATTTAACAGACCTCGAGAGCTATTTTCTATTGTCAGAAACCTTACCAATAACGCTCAAACTTCTAGCAATGAAATCACTGACATTTCAGTACAAACACTAGCCAATCACTACCAAAACAAATCAAAAAAACCTCAAATGTCATTAGATACAATTAACACCTCTCAGCAGCCTATTGACGAATGGTCAGACTTTTACCCCATTTCAAGTACGTCATTAAAAACTATCATATCTGGTCTTAATACCACAACTTCATATTTAGACCCATGCCCAGTGTCATGGATAAAAAACACATTGCCAACTCTACTATCATTCATTTTCCCAATAGTCAACCTCTCATTAACCCAAGGTTACCTCCCACAATCACTCAAACACGCACAAATACGCCCAATACTAAAAAATAGCAAATTAGATAAAACATCCCCAGTATCATACAGGCCCATCTCTAGCATACCATTTTTGGCCAAAATAATAGAAAAAGTAGTACAATTACAGACACAGGAATACATAGACACATCTTACCCACTTGACGAGCAACAATATGGATTTCGGCCCCGCCACGGAGTAGAAACACTACTTACTGTATTAATTGATACTCTCCTAAGAGGAATCGACAATCATAAACAATCGACAATCCCACCTTTTCCCCCAATATTACCTGACCAGCTAACCAATCTCGATCCTTACCCTATAACTAATAACAAATCCTGTGGTGTATACTTGTAAATACTCATGTAAATAGTTGCAGTAATGACGTCCCATGTTTTATCCAAGTTCTCTGACCTTGTTCTCTGTAAAACCAAACAGTTTGTTGTTCTGGTCTGTTGTTATATTGTGAACCGCGCTGATGCTGAATAGAGCGGTATATAAGAGCCTGTAATAAAATAAATAAAATAAACAAGCATTCATCCTCCTCTTCATTGACATATCAGCGGCCTTTGATAGTGTACATCACTCAATAATGCTCAGCAACTTAAAACAGATAGGAATAAACTCTACAGTACATAAATGGTTCACCTCATATTTAAACAGAACACAAAATGTACGAATAGGTAATCAAACTTCAACTACATATAATCAAGAAATAGTGCAGATCCTTGTGGTAAACCTATCAGCCCTACTTTTTAACATTTACATAAAACCGGTCTGCAATATCTTTAAAAAATTTGGAGTACAATATCACCTCTATGCAGACGATATTATGATGTACATTCCATTTACCATCCCCAACCTACCGTTACAACTCCTCTCAGACTGTTATAACGAAATCACAATTTGGCTAAAAACTCAAAACCTCTACATAAACCATGCTAAAACCGAAGTCCTAATAGTAACAAAAAATCAATCATTTATCCCCCCAACCCATATAACACTACAAGATCAAGAAATTAAAATAAAAAATGAAATAAGATATCTAGGTGTTATAATAGATACACACCTTACAATGGAAACCCACATTAGAAACACCATAAAGAAAATCTATTTTAAACTTAAAATTCTCAAACAACTACGCCCGCTAGTATTTGTACAAGATTTCATCAATATAACACAAGCTATCATAACCCTCATTTTGATTTTGCCAACCTAATACTTATGGGCATTTCAAAACAGAACATTAAAAGAATTCAATTAGCCCAAAATGCAACGGCAAGAATTATACTAAAAATAAACTCACTCCAACACATAACACCAATACTAGCATACCTTCATTGGTTACCAATACAGAGTAGGATAACATACAAAACATTAATTACCTCATTCAAAGCATTAAACGACATGGCTCCGACTACACTATGTAATCTAATATGCAAAGAAACATCTAAGCCTACCCACAGAAAAGAACAATTAAATAAACTAAAGATTCCGAAGGACTTCATAAAAGCACATAAATTAACCAATAATAGAGCCTTCTCTCATATAGCTCCAACTATCTGGAATTCCCTACCAGAGGATCTACGATCACTAACGGAGATCATGGAATTCCGCAAAAAATTAAAAACGTATCTATTCACCAAACACTACAACACCATGGAAAACCTTGCACTCAACTTAGATAAAGGCTAACAGATAACTAACCACATAAAGCACAAACCTCCCACCTAAATGGACCACACACTTAGCGTAAACGAAAAGACTATCCAATCTCTTATGCCTTAATACCTCCCTCATGTATATAGTTGTATCTGTTATGTACTATATTATGTACGTAGACACCATATTCTGTTAGTTAATTGTTTTAACACAGTTCCAGTTTAAAATCACTGTTTTAATTTTCCTAGATTTAAGTTTGTTTAATTTATGATACTTCAAGATGTTCTATGTATATTTAAGATGTTCTATGTAAAACAAACTTCGATTTGTTAATTGTTGTTATTTGTACACCGCAACTGATCTCTGGAAGATGCGGTATAAAAATGAGTGTTAAATAAAATAAATAAGAATAAAGAAAATTGTAACAAGGCAGCACATAAGAGTAATGTCAACAAAACACACTGTGATGGTAGCAAAATTGTCTGCACTTAAAACAGCCACATACATGTGCACAAACACTGAGCATATAAGAGCGAGGTTAGACACAAAGCAAAGCAAAGAAATGTGCAAAAAATGTTGTACAGGTATGTAAGAATAGAAAACGCAAACCGCACCATTGCAATACATGAAGACAAACACCCGATGGTGTGAAAATAAAATTCTAATAAATGAGATCCGACACTGTGGTAATAACTAGCAAATTTTTATTTCAAAGTTTAGTAAAAACACGATATTTGTCAACACAGTTTAGATTTTAAAGTCATTCTTGGGTCAATCAATCTCCTGGTGGGCCCGTTTCTTCTTCCCCCGAATGCTTCTCTTGGTGCGCTGCTTGGCGTATTTTTCATCTGGGGTTTCCCGCAGCAGCAACCAACAAAAATCAGCCATCATAGTGGTGTTCCATCTTCCTTGGTACCTTCTCTCTGCGTCCTTGATGTCCTGGTGAAACCTTTCACCTTGTTCTTCACTGTACGCCCCCAAGTTTTCGGGAAAGTAGTTCACATGGGAGTGCAAGAAATGGACTTTCAGGCTCATGTTACAGCCTTGTTCTTTGAAGGCATTGAGCATCCTGGCAACAATATCCTTATAGTTCTCATCCCGCCTGTTCCCCAAGAATTTGAGAACAACATCCTTGAAGGAATCCCAGGCTTCTTTTTCCTTCTCAGACATCGTTTCAGCGAATGCTCCATCTGAAATGAGTTTCCTTATAACAGGGCCAACAAACACTCCTTCCTTTAGCTTTGCTTCAGAAAGTCGGGGGAACTTTGAGCAAAGGTACCGAAAGCACTCACCATCTTTTGGAAGGGACTTGATGAATTGCTTAATGAGACCCAACTTAATGTGGAGAGTTGGTAATAGAATTTTATCACGAGGTACCAAGCTCTCATGAAGAACATTTTTCTCACCGGGTCTCAAATACTCCCGAATTGGCAAGTCTTTTTTCCCCCAGTGTAGGTCGCGGGCCCGGCTATCCCACAAGCAAAGGAAGCAGGGATATTTGGTGAAACCGGATTGCTGCCCTAATAGCATGGATAGAATTTTAAAGTCTCCACAAATCATCCACTTATGCTCATCATAACGAATCTTCTGAAGAATCAGGGCCAAATTCTCGTATTTTTCTTGGAGAATAACAGAGTGAGCAATAGGAACTGAAGCGAATGTGTTGCCATTATGAAGAACACCTTTTATGCTGTCTTTTGACGAATCAATGAACAGCCGCCATTCAGCAGGATCATACTTGAGTTTAAACTTTTCCATCACTCCGTATATATCGTTGCAAATTACCAAATCTTCCTCTTTGCTGAAATACTTCAAAAATTGTGTCTCGCGGTTGCGGTACCAATAAAAAGTTGTTCCTGGTGACAATAGATTTTTCTGTTTAAGCCGAGAACCTAGCAGTTGGGCAGCATCTTTTGGGAGTCCTAAATCCCGGACTAAATCATTCAATTCAGCTTGAGAGAAAAGTTCAGGTTTCGGATCTGGTTCAGTTTCAAACTCGGAAGTACTGGACTCATCGGGAAAAGCCATCTGATGAGTCTCATCATGATCAGAACCGTCCACACAAATATGATCCAAAGATTTTGGTGGTTCAGGCACAGGTACTTCGTTGCTATGAGGCATAGGCCTAATTGCTGAGGGAAGGTTGGGGTAACTTATTACGTTCTTATTTTTTAAGTTGTATCCCTTCACAATGCAAGAGCAAAAATAGCAGTCACTGCTGTGGTCTCTTTGTTCACGCCACATCATAGGTATTCCGAAACGAAATGCTTGTTTTTTTCCTTTCATCCATAAGCGTAGATCTTCCTCACATGTCTTGCACACTTTGTGAGGAGCCCACGGTTTGTCTTGATCGCCTAACTTAAAACCGAAATAGGCGAAATATACTTTTTTAATAAATGCAGAAATGTTCCTCTGCCGCTTTTTCACGGTATATTCCCCACAAATAAAACAAAAACTGTCCGGAGAGTTGACGCAACCTCTGGCTCTGTGAGCCATCACAAATACACAGCACTGCAAACTACAACTGTAGTGAACAACTTCGGAATAAAGCTGGATTACGACTGAGCAAACAAAAGGTAATAATGAACTTGTAAGAAACTGAAATTTGACAGGAACGTTCATGTCGCAACCACCGTGTTTGAGCGAGCGAACGAACGAGGCGAGGCGAACAGGAAAGAACATGCGCCAGCGCGAGTACTGGATTTAGCCCCCCGCCTCCCAATTGTCCTGTTAATGTATAAAATGAATACAAAACACTCTAAAATATCATGAGGGAGTGTTTCTAGTTAGTTAACCATTACAACCTCTATTTTGGGCCAAGAAAATAAACTGCAGTCGGCTAAAAATAAATTATGTGAACATTCCTTATATGGGTAAGAAATCTAATTTTGCAAGAAAACGTGACGTGATGGAACATTTTGGCTATTTTTCCTGGATTCAGCACCCCAAAATCTATAGGAATCCGTTGCAAAACTGGAGGCAGTTTTTTGGTAGTGTACCTGTGTTATTTGTAGAAAGTCAGTAAATCAAAAACCGAATAAAACGTTAAGTGGCCACATTCTCACGGAATGACACTTTCAAGTTATTTCCTGAAAGTGTGGCACTGCTTTATGTCCAAACAAAAAATCATATTGCTAGTTCCCCTAACTGGTTCTCACACATCCTGGGCTAATTGCCTGAGAAACTAATTAGAACTTTTTGAAATTTGCCAAGCTTTCCTAAATTAACATCCATTCATTGTTGCTAATGAATTTTCTGAATCTACAGACTTTTAGAAATAGAAAACTCAGGGCTGGCCCAAGGGTTTCTGCTGCCCTTTGCAGGCCCCATGTGCCGCCCCATTCCTCCCCAGATTGTACCAGGGGAGGTCGGGGGGGGGGGGGTGCAGCACAGCAAGCCCTACATCTGTGTGTGTTGGGTTTTTTTGTTTTTTTTTCAAAATTGCAGAGCTGTACCATGACTGGCCTTACAGTGCCCACCCACATGTATGCGCTCACAAGCTGCCGGTCCTGCTGCTTCTGACACAACTTTGTCGGATGGGGCAAGACGTTGTATCGGAAGGGGCAGAAGTGGCAGGCAGTACATGTTTGTGCACAGGCAAGGGCTTTAAGGCCTGCCACTGTGTTGAAGCAGCAACAGAAAAATGCTACTTCTGAAAGGGCCAGGGGGTTGCCATGCTGGGAACAAAGGCCTGTTGCCCTAGGCAGCCGCCTAGTCCACTTAGTGGACATTCCGGCCCTGGGAAAACTTTCTGTTGCCCAACTGTGGTAATGGTGTATCAGAGGAGGTAGGGAATACGGGAAACACACTGCAGTGTTCAAAAGAAAGTTTCCTAGAGGTGAATTTAGATTCAGAAGTCGTTTTGTTTTTCTATACTTATTTTTGGTATTGGCTTGTGCTTTTTTTTTTTATTCGTTATCTGCCATTTATATTTTGTTTCTATAATAAAAATACAGCTCATCTAGTCTAGCACTAGACTTTGCCTGATGATGCCTCTCTACTCTGCTTGTCCTATGTGCTCTTGAATTTCAGTACTGTTTTTGCCGTCACTGTCTCTACTGGGAAGCAGCTGTTGAGTGTGTTTTCCCCTAACCTGATAGTGTGTGGATGGCTTCCAGCCCAGGCTCAGCAGTCGGTCAAGAATTTTACATCCCTAAGGTGGTGTCTAGCATTTAAGTCAGGATGTAATTTTGTGTTTGTGGTTTAAATCAGTTTTTGCAGTGTGTATCTACAATCTTCATATTTTGCACAGTACATGGGGAAATGCATTGCCGTTTCTAATTCTCTGGTGTTGAGTTGCATGCAAAGTCTGGCCTCTTGGGATTTCTGTTTAATTTTTGTCTACATAGTTCTATTTTAAGCTTGTCATTCATTCTGTACTTTGGTCTGTGTTCTGCATGTGTGCCCGAGGCCAGGTGTTCTGTTAGCACTGGGTCTCTGTCAAGGCCTTTAGTAATCTAGCTTGTTCAGTTGAATAGGTATATGGATGTTTTGGGGCCCATTGCAATATTTATGGTGCTGCTGTTTTTCTGGGGAGGCTCCTTGTGTGAATTTTGGAAGTTAGTGCTGAGTATAGTAGATTTGCTCTATAGGTCCTAAGTGACTTTTGTAGAGTTTTTGCTTGGCACTGGAGAGGGCAAAATCAGAAGATTTGGTTTGGTAAATTCTCTGCATAATGTCTTAATTCTGCTGTGCAACTGTTGTTGAAGGGACCATGGGCCTTTCTGTGAATGTAAAATATGTTTACGCTAGCAGTGCGGGTGGTACAGTGTCAGGGATCAATATTTTGTTATATCAGCGTCCCAGGCTACACTATCAAACTGTGTTTTGGGTTTTTTTGCTGAGCATTTTCAACAGTTGGAAAGTTTATGTAGCCTGGGAATCCATGTTGCACAGGAAATGCAGGGGAAGTGGAAGGAAGCATGGATTCAACTAAATATAAACTTCCTAGAAGCTCATGTCCTGTAGTCAGTGAAGATACTGAAGGTATAAAGAAGGTTGGATAGTTCAGCAAAATATCCAAAATGTACCTGGAAATCAACCATGACATGCTCAAGAGAATGAAAAGTTAAGGTTTTGGAATGGTCTCCACACTCTCTCCAAATTTTATTGAGAATTGTGGGGCAACTGCAAACCTGAATGCACACAGACACCTAAGGACTATGTCTGAGCTGAAAAAATGGGGGAAAATTCCAGAAGCAAGAATAGTCCACCCTTTGTGGACTATAGAAAACATTTAGAAGCTATTACCGCCAAATGAGGTGTTGCAAAATACTGGCTGAAAAGGGTGTCCATGCTTTTGGTTCCCCTCCCCCAACCTGCCATATCTATAGAGGGTGATATTCAAAAGGGTTTAGCTAATTAGTAGGACCCGCTAACCAAGTAAACTCTGATGATATGATATTCAGTAGCACTATCCAGATACCCCACAGACCGTAGGAAAAATGCCCAGTTCTACCCAGACCGCCCTGGATTCAATGTTCCCTCTAATTTTCTGTAGGCTGTGTGCGCATAAAATATCAGCTGTGTGCAGCTTTTGAAGGAAGGTTAAATTTTTGTGCGCCACATAACACTCGGAGTTATATACTTTAATATTTGACTACACATCAGAATACAGTATGTACACCACATTGATTTTAATCAAATTAAATGAAAATAGACGATTACTAAATGAAGCGGGAAATTTCTAGCAATTACAATCATAACTTTTAAATTTTAAGATGTCTGTGGTGTTTTCTATCAGAATCAGAGCTGTAATCTTTGTGCGCTTTGTTGTAAAGTATGTGCGCTCGCTCGGCGAGGGGTGTGCGCGCGCGCACACGTGCACAGCTTAGAGGGAACAGTGCCTGGATTTATCGGGGGCTGTCTGGTCAGCAGTGAGATTTAGCCGCTTACTAGATGGCTAAGCAGCAAAGTTAGAATAGGGCAGTGGCCAGATATCGCTGCTGACTGGAAATCTGTTGATCTCCAGCAAAACGGAATATTTGGTTTTAATTTCAGCGGCAGCAGCCAGGTGCATTAAAAGCACGTGGCCGCCGCTGCCGAATATCAATATCGTAGTTTTCAGAAATCATTTAAAGCCATCCAGGATTTAAATGATTTCTGAAAAAAGCTAAAACACATCTCTTCAAAGAAGCCTTCGGAAATATCACAGACTACCCACAGCAATCTGCTACCCACTTCAGGTTCCCATACATTGCGTGTTCAAATCTTCTTCCTGCCATTCTAATTACATACCCAACCCTCCCTCATAAATTCATCGCAACTTCCACTACACATTGTACATAATGCTGTACAAACTATGCATATCGTTAACAGAGAGAAGCTAATCCTAACTTCTTGTTACTTACAATGTATATAGTTACTGGCGCAATGTTCTATGTACTATACAATTGAATTCTATGTAAACAACTATAATACTATCAATAGCAGTATAAAAGAAAAGTTAAATATTTTGAATCTGTTTAAAATGCAAAACCTGCAAATGCCTTTCTGCAGTTTAAAGCCTAATTGCTGTCTATTAACCTCCATATCAGGGGTGGCCAACTCCAGCCCTAGTGCACCACAATCCAGCCTGGTTTTCAGGATGTCACAAATAAATATTCATGAGAGATATATTTGCATACAATGGGAGGTAGTGGATGCAAATACACGTCATGAATATTCATTAGGGACGTCTGAAAACCAGGCTGGATTGTGATGCACCAGGACTGGAGTTGGCTGCCCCTGCTCTATATGGTACAGTTACAGAAACCATATTTCAGATTTTAGTTCATGCCTTTTTCAGCAGTAACTTGAGGTGAGTTGTATTCATGTAGGGTAGGTATTTCCTGTCCCCAGAGGCCTTGCAATTTAAGTTTGTACCTGAAGCAGTGGAGGGTTAAGTGACTTGCCCAAAATCACAAGGTGCAGCAGTGGTTCTGATTCTCAGTCTTCGGTGCTAATCATTAGGCTGCTACTTCACTCCATTAAAACCTAATCTGACCAAGACGTGCCTGAACCTTTGCATACAACTGCATATCATTGTTCTGTCCCCATCCCATGCGTTAATTGTGTGTACGCCTTTGTTTAAAAGCTTCATATTATATTTTATATATGGATTTTGATCTGCTTTGATTAGGACACCTTTCTGCAAGACTTGAGGCCTCCTAAGGACATGGCCTGTAGATGGGATTGTAGTCCTGAAGATTTTCATAAACTTTCAGTGCAAGAGGGGACTGTAGCTATGCACTTTGGGTTTGTGCTTATGCTATTTTCTGTTGGGCTTAGTCTTGAGTGAGTTCTACAGTTATGAGTGATCCTTAAATTGCGTTTAGCGAGCATGCATCCCTGAAGGTGAGCACCTTAGTGACGACTGACTCTCTCTGTCTCCCTCAGCTGGCTGGAGGAGTGATTCTGGGTGTGGCCCTGTGGCTTCGACATGATCCTCAGACCACTGGCATTCTGTACCTGCAGATAGGAGATAAACCAGCTCCCAGTACCTTCTTTATCGGTAAGTAACACCAGCCTTATTGTGCTCTTCTGTCTGCTTGTGCTCCCTCGGACCTGCTTTTTCCCTTGTCATGCCCATCTTGGACATGGTAAGCATGAAGGCTTCTGTAATGCCTAATTTCTGATAACTTTGGGGCTTCTTTGACATGCCTGTCCATAAACATCTCCCTCCAAGAGAAGAGGGTAAGTGGGTCTCCAGAAGAGTTATTACTCTATACTAGATGAGAATACTTGTAAGAGAAATCAGAATCATTCCTTATCTTGCTAGACCAGACCAGACCAATGGGTTATGCTCCCTTGCCGACAGGTGGAGGCACACTTGAGCAACTTTTAGTGATGTGATCACCTGATATACCCTCTCCTGTGCAGCACTGAGAGAAGCCAGTAATTTCTGCCTCCAGCAGGTGGCAAGTGGTGCAGCAATGCTATAGGCCTGACTTGGCCTACACTATGGTGCATTTGCCTTAGGATTAAGTCCTGAAGGGTCCAATGTTGCTTGGAGTGAGTGTGCACCCATGGCTCCTCGAGCTGACAGCCACCCCTCAAGACCCAGCATGGTTTCCCATGGTTTACTAGCACTTAGTGGGTCGAAGAGGAGCAGGAGGACTTAAAGGTGCTCTGAGGGGGGGCTGGTAAATTGGGCCTTGGTCCCCCCTCTTCTCCCTCTTGCTGTCCTGAATTTGTATACATTTTTTCTTTGCCCTTTTCCTGATTTTTTTTTTTCTCCTCCTATTTTCAATGGGCTGTAATTTGGTTCTCTTGCTGCTTGCAAATATAGCAGCTGGGCCTCCAGCTTGGGTCTGTGTGGATGCGGGAGGGGGGGTGGGGGGGGGGTTCTCTGCTCAGGTTTCCTGTCAGCCAGACAGGTTCTGGGATTCTCTTTTCAGAACGCTTTGCTGAAGTCTTGCTGCTTTTCTTGGCATTCCTTTTGTTTTTTGTTTTGTGGAGGTTCCCCCCCCACCCTTTCAATTGAATCTTTGCTGTTGAAGTGCTTAACTGTGCAGTCTGATGCAGCCTATGACCCCAGCGGGTTTTGTTCTTGGTGGGGGGAATTTCCCCCACTGCTTCTGCTTTTCTGCCCTGATGGTGGCTGCACTGCCCAGGGTGTTTTACATCATTTTGGGATTTCACAGAGCACGCAGGGGCCCAGTGCCTTTTCTGTGGTGCCCTGCTGCTCCAATGGGCACCATGACCATTTGAGATGGCTGCTTTGGGTCTGGCAGAGGTTGAACCAGACAGGATGGCTCTAGCCTCAAGCCTGTTGGCATCTGGGGGGGCTTCCGGCACACCAGGACTCTCCCTTTTTCAACCGGCTTGCACTGCAGCTCTTAGGACAGATCATAAGCTGTCCCCAATCTCTGCTAGTGGCTTGACAGCCCCCTTGGTGGGGTCTGAGGCCCAGGCCTCCCCTAAAGGAGTCCCAGGATCCATGAGTGCCTCTGTTACAAGCAGTTAGAGAGGAGAAAACCACAATTAGCAATTGAGTTCATCCATTCTTCCGAGTCCAACCTTTTCCCTTAGATTGATTGATTGAGGGACTTGAAAATCCTTCTTACCAGAAGGTAAGTTATAAAAGAACATAATAACACAAGATATGCCATACTGGGTCAGACCAAGGTCCATCAAGCCCAGTTTCCTGTTTCCAACAGTGGCCAATCTAGGTCATACGTACTGTCATGAGGCTGGTACTAATAAAGATGCAAAGTTGAAAAGAAACCCTGTTTCTCACAGAGATCTAGATGTGCAATTACCTCAAAGCACAGCTAGAGGGGGCAGGAGTGATCATACAGAAGCTAATGAGGCTAGGAGATCTAACCAGTTGCACCTGGGAATGAGCCCGGGAGATTCAAAGGAAAGATTCCTTTATAAGCAGAAGCTGAATGCTAGCAAAGGAGGAACAGCTCCAAGGACAGGAGAAAGAGGAAAAGCTCTGAGGGAAAGAGCAACTCTAAGAGAAGGAGAAGGACTTGGAGAAGGAACAAGGAGCATGGCTAAGGAAAGAAGGAGAGACCTGAGGGAAGGAATCCTCCTTGAGCAAGCCCAAAGGAGCAGAGTTCAGAGGTGGAGTTCAGAGGGGCCAAGCTACGAGAGCAGCTGTTCAGAGGGAGTCTGCTGGGGAAAGCAGTCAGGCTGGAGAGTGTGCCACTCCCTGCTCAAGCAACGTTCCTGAGTCCAAAGCTGAGAGACGTATCCAGAGAACTAGAGAACCAGGTTTGGAGGAAGACCTGCAGTCACTGGAACCTGCTAGACAAGTTTTTACCAGGTACTCGAGGAAAAGGAGTTTTTAGCAAGGCTACTTTATCACTGAAGCATAGAGTTGAATCCATACCAGGTTTTACTAAGCTGCCAGAAAGCACAGCCCTGCCCAGAGGCTACCGGCAGAGAACCTGTTGCAAGAGAGACGTTCTTGGGAGAGAAAGCTCCAGGGATTCAAACTACAGAAACTCAAGGTATGAAAGCTTTATTCCTGATAAAGAATGCTTAACTCCTAGAAGCACTGCTAAAACAAGTATTCAGTTTGTAAGAAGGAAGAAACCAGAGTGGTTTCAGAAAATACCAAGAGAACTTAAAACACCGTCTTATTGGAGGCAAGAGCCTAGAGACAGTCCACGTAGAGCTGTAACAGCCAGGGACAGTATTTACTCAGAGGGGGAATGTAGTGGAGCAAAATCTATGAAAATTGAAGATATAAATGCTATCCCCATTCCTCAGGCAGAAGATATGGATTGTGGTTTGTGCATGACCACCAGTCTAGAATCTATAGCCACTGTATAAATAAGAAGAAACTTGTTTAATTGATGTTGCTTTGGAATGAAGTGAATTCCTCCAGTTAACCTTGGCACTAATTGTGAAGATACTAACAATTAGTTAACCTGTTTAATACTGGCACCTTTACAAACAAAGGACATTCTTTAATTTTCTAGTGTCTTAATGAACCCTTGCACAGAGGGGAAATAAAAGCCTTGTTTCCCTACACTCTTGGCTTGATTGAGTTCACACCAGGAGCTGAAATACCTAAGGCCAATCTCCATTTTTGCCTTACATAAACCCCACGCTCCTGGAAAATAAATATATTGTGGAGCATGCCCTTACCGCCCTTGGCCAGTAGGGGCTGCCACCATGACAGTACCTAGCAGTTTCCCCGAAAGACACAGGTTCCACAATGCTTGCATTGGGTCAAGCATTGATATCCTGGGTCCCTTTTTAATAATGGTTTATGGGCCTTTCCTCCAGGAACTTGTCCAAACTGTTTTTTTTAAACCCAGCTACACTAACAGCCTTTACTACATCCTCCTGTAACAAATTCCAGTGTTTGATTACACATTGAATGAAAAAATATTATCTCTTATTAGTCTTAAATAGTTAACCCTGTAGCTTCATTGCATGCCCGCTATTCTTTCTATATTCTGATAATGTAAATAATCAATCTACGTTTATCTGTTCTACGCTGTTCATTAATTTATAAACTTCTATCATATCTCCCCTCAGCTGTCTCTTTTCCAGGTTAAAGAGCCCTAACCTTTTTAGCCTTTCTTCATAGAGGTAGCTTTCCATCCCCTTTACCATTTTGGTGGCTCTTCTCTGAACCTTTTCTAATAACGCTATATCCTTTTTAAGATATGGCGACCAGAATTGCACACAATATTCAAGGTGCGGTCGCACCATGGAACAATACAGAGGCATTATAATATCCTTTGTTTTATTTTCCATTCCTTTCCTTATGATACCTAGCATTCTATTTGCTCTTTTGGCCGCCGCTGCACACTGGGTGGAGGGTTTTAACATGTTATCCACAATGACGCCTAAATCTTTTTCCTGGGTGGTGGTTTCTAATGTGGAACCTTGCATCATGTAACCATAGTTTGGGTTGTTCTTCCCTAGGTGCATAACTTTGCGCTTGTCCACATTAAATTTCATCTATCATTTGGATGCCCAGTCTTCCAATTTATCAAGATCCTCTTGCAATTTTCCACAAACCTTGTGGGTTTTAACAACTTTAAATAGTTTTTGTCATCTGCAAATTTGATAACCTTGCTCGTCGTTCATAAATGACTTGGAAAAGGGAATATGTCAAAGCAGCGGACCCAGCACAGATCCCTGGGGTACACCACTATTCACCTTTTGCTATTGGGAAAATTGGGCATTTAACCCTATCCTCTGCTTTCTATCTTTTAACCAGTTCCTGATCCACAATAGTACACTGTCTCCTATCCCATGACACTCTCGAGATTTTGCCAAAAGTCTAAGAGACCTTGTCAAAGGCTTTCTGAAAGTCCAAATACACTATATCAACCGACTCACCTTTGTCTACGTGTTTATATACACCTTCAAAAAAACATAACAGATTAGTAAGACAAGATCTTCCTTGTCTAAAGCTTTGCTGGCTGTCTCCTATTAAGCTGGACTATCTACATGTTCAGCAATTTTGTTCTTTATGATGGTTTCTACCATTTTTCCTGGTACTGATGTCAGGCTCACCGGTCTGTAGTTTCCCAGATCACCCTTGGAACCCTTTTTAAAAATTGGCGTTATGTTGGCCATCCTCCAATCTTCAGGTATTACAGATGATTTTAATGATAGTTCACAGATTACTAATAGCAGGTCTGCAATCTCATATTTCAGTTCTTTCAACACCCTTGTATGTATATCATCCAGTCCAGGTGATTTGCTACTCTTTTGTTTATCAAATAGTTGTTAATGCATCTTCCCGATGTATCGATATTTCCTTCAATTCTTCTGCACCTTTAAATACCACTTCAGTCATGTGTAACATCCCTACATCTTCCTCAGTAAAGACTGAAGCAAAGAATTCATTCAGTCTCTCCACTATCGCCTTGTCGTCTTAGTGCCCGTTTAACCCCTCTATCATCTAATGGACCAACTGACTCTCACAGGTTTTTTGCTACGAATGTACTTGAAAAAGTCTATTACGCGTTTTTGCTTCCGCAGCAAGTTTCTTCTCAAATTCTCTGTCTGCCTTATCAATGCCTTGCATTTAACTTGCCAGTGCTTGTGCTGTTTCCAGTTTTCGTCATTTGGCTCTTTTTTTTTTTTTTCATTTCCTGAAAGATGCTTTTTTGGCAACAGCCTCTGACCTCACCTTTAAACCATGCTGGCAGTTTTTTGGACTTCTTTCCACTTTTCTTAAAGCATGGAATACAGCTGGTCTGGGCTTCCAATATAGTATTTTTAAACACCAACCAAGCTTGATGTAAGTCTTTAACCTTTGCAACTGCTCTTTTTAGTTTTTTCTTAACTCTTTTCCTCATTTTATCAGTCTCCCTTTCGAAAGTTAAGAGGTAGTACTGTGGATTTCGTTACCATCCCTCCTCCACTAATTAATTTAAACATGATCATGCTATGATCACTATTGCCTAGTGGCCCCAACACCCTTCTCTTGCACCAGATCTAGTTTTCCATTAAGGACTAGGTCCAGTGTGGCTTCCCCTCTGGTCGGTTCATGAACCAGCTGCTCCAAGAAGCAGTCATTTATTTCATCTAGGAATTTTATCTCCCTAGCATGTCCTGCCGTGACACTGACCCAGTCAATACCGGGGTAATTGAAATCACCCATTATTATTGCTGTGCTTTAACTTGTTAGCTTCCTTTATTTCTTTGAGCATTTCATCATCCATTTGTTCATTCTGGCCAGGCGGTCGATAGTACACCCCCACTGCCATCACATTCCCCTTTTTTACATGGAATTTCAATCCATAGAGATTCTACAGCAAATTTTGTTTCCTGCAAATCTTTAATCCTTTCTGACTCAATGCCCTCTCTAACATAGAGCACAATTCCTCCACCAATTTGATCAGCTCTATCATTACGATATATTTTGTACCCAGGTATCAGTGTCTCACTGGTTGTCCTCCTTCCACCATGTCTCTAAGATTCCAATCATATCTAACCTCATTTAGTGCTATATATTCTAACTCTCCCATCTTATTTTTTAGACTTCTAGCATTTGCATACAAGCATTTTAGAGGCTATTTTATTCATAGTAATCTGGCTATTGGTAGGCATCAGTAATTTGGCATTTTTAAGCTCTGTCTGCTCTATACTCAAGGGCATTTGGGCTACTTTACTCTTTTTTGGAACTTCTCTGCTTTTGGTAGTATCCTTCAAGGATACATTCTTACGAACCATGCGCTCTTGTGCGACTGTCAGCTTTACCTTATTATCTAGTTTAAAAGCTGCTCTATCTCCTTTTTAAAGGTTAATGCCAGCAGTCTGGTTCCATCCTGATTAAGTGAAGCCTGTCCCTTCGGAAGAGTCCCTCCTTTCCCCAGTTAAAGGAGGTCAGGATGGTTTCTTTGGTGAAAGGCTAGGATCTCTATGATCTGCCTACATTTTATTTAACAACTTTTTCTACCACTGTATCTACTAGTCACGGCAGTTTACCAGGAACAGATTAGAGCGGAAACTTGAACGTTACATGGAACACTTTGAATAAACTAATACAAGATAAAGTTGTACCAACTGAACTGTGTAATATACAAACAATGTGGAACAGTGCTGAAAAGTTAATTTATGCAGTGTATAGGTGTGACATTCATAGGGCAAGGTGTGGCACTTGGGTGTGCCAGGGGCCAGGCTGGTTTAGTAGGTTTGTTACAGGTAATGTAAAACAGGGTGGTGAAATATCCTTGGTGTGAGCAGCTGGTGGGAGAGTGGCTAGGTGTCTGAGCAAAAGTGCTCAAGGAAAAGAACTGTTAACTTGTGTTGAAAGTCTGGGGGCAGCGAATTCCAGATGGTTGGTGCTTAATAGCAGAAGGCTCTGTTGGAGGTGGAGGCATTGGTATGGGCTTTTTTTAAAATTGAATTTCAACTTATTTCATACAATACGTAGAACAAGAAATATGAAAAAAAACAAACCTTAAAACACTTACATATACCAAGATACCATTAATTCATGGAAATCTAAGTAATTACACACATAGTACATAAGTCCACATTATGGGAGGGTGGAAAGTCATTAAATATTAAGTCAAAGAAAACAAAACATGTCATTGGTAGCGTACTAATAATCAAACACGATACTCTACTACACACTTACATGGGAACTTCAAAAAAAAAAAAAGTAGCCCCCAATACTAAGGTACGATCTTTCAACTCCAAAAAAGCTTTACGGCGATTTTGAGTTATACGAGAGACATCTGGGAATATGTTGATCTTCTGGCCACAGAAAAACACATATTTTTTTTTAGAAAAATATGTTTTCGATACAGAATTCTTGTCCATATCTGTAACAAAAGTAACAATCAAAGTCGCACGAGCTGAAATAATATCAGAAGAGGACTCAAGAAATTCTGAAATATCCAAACTGATAGGCGAGAGCAATTGAACCAGCTCCTCCCCCTCCACATTACTCTCTATTTTCTTTTTAAACCTAGGAATATAATACAAATTTGCAACCTTGATAACCTCAGGTTGCTCAAATTTTAAAACTTCTTTCAAATACTTATGAAATAGAATAAGAGGGGAAAGATAGTGTGTAACTGGAAAATTTAAACACACTGATTTTTAGACCGAGATGCATTCTCTAACAATTCAAGATGTCTATGAAGATACATACTATCCTTAACTGAGGCAGCTAACACTGCCTGAACAGAGCCTATTTTTGCCTCTACCTGACTCAAAACATTAATCCTGAACCATATACTGAGCATCATATTCAACAAATTTAGCAACAGAGTTCCAAGTAAATTCTTCAATTTGACCCAAAGTTCCTGTAAGGGCAGCTTCAGTATGAGTAACTACTGCCCAGATGTCTTTCAAAGTCACTTCCTGAAGGGGCGGAGAAGAACTAATAGCACGTCCTAGCACCGATGGGATATGTATCACTTTAGGTAATGGAAGATGTTTAACATCTAGGCAGGCCCGATCTGGAGCGCCTTCAGAAACTAGGGCGGCATCAGGACAGAGGGAAGGACCTCCTAAACCCCCCTCCCGCGCCACATCCTGTTCAGATGATGAGAGGGGTAGGGTAAAACCCCAATTGGAGATGAGGCTGAAAGTGAGGGAGTACTTACTGAGGCCGATAGCTCCAAGCTACAATTTTCCAAAACCTGACGAATCAAATGTTTCTCCAGAGGGCCCTCAGACTTGGAGGCCTTCATGGTTGATGCAGCTGGTATGCTCTTCTTCCTTCTTTTCCCCATACCGGAGAAAACCACCCACTTCTACTCCTCAAAACTCCAAAGAGCTCTAAGGGGCGTGGCCTGCCCCTTTGGTCACGCACCCAAGAGACACGCCCGCGGTACAGCTCAGATTAAATAGGGCTAGGCAGATGTCAACAATCAGCATCCAATGCCTGCAGGTGATGTACAGCTACTGGACAGGGTCAGACTCCACTCCTCCATTGGTATGGGCTTTTGATGCTGGTACTGCGAGAAGGGTGAGGTTTGCATTTCTCTGTACTCTGGCTTAGGGGCTTACTAAGTAGTGACTGAAGAGTATCTATCTGCTGATGGGTGGAGGGTGGTCCTAAAAAATTCTTTGCCACTTTGTACCTCACTCTGCTGTATATGGGGAGTGTAGGCCGGGTCCACCTACAAAAGATCTCTAATTTTCACCAAGATTACCTGGGCACATGGGAGCCTTACACCAGGAAAATAAAAGAACTTAGATCAGTCACTTGTCAGTAAAACCCTTTGTTTGGTACAAGCAAAAGCTGTAAACGCCAATACACAAGTGTCTGTCTCAGGGATCTGAGTGCAGGTGACATTCTCCCTACCCCTCAATGGTGAGAGAGAGAGTCACCCCCGAGCTATGTAGCTGCCTCCTTATATGGATTCTCTGGCCCAAAGTTCTAGTGAATTCTGCTTGAATTACTGACGTCATATGAAAAACTTGCAAAAAACCTGCAAGTTCAGAAGGTCAGAAAAACTTCTGCAAGTGCTCTTCCCTCAGGACCCTCCCATGTTTATCACCAAACAGTTGGTATTTCAAGGTCTGTATTTCAAGGTCTGCTCAGGGTCCGCTTATCAGCTGGTCATAGCCCCCCTGTCTCTGCCTGTGCTGTGTGCATGCCTTTCCATTTCCTGGAACTCCATCTCTTGGCACTGTCTATCTTCAGGGCTCAGAGTATGTGTGTTAAAGGTCTTTGCTTCCAGCTTGGCCTGTATTTTTCCTAGCCTGTATTTTCCTGGGCCCATATTCTTTGTACACTTCTGTGCAAAGTGTGGTTCCCTAGGCTGCCTTCTAGGCTGTCTTATACAAGGTCACATATTCTCCCTCTTGTAGCCCACAAACGCTGTTTCTTCTTGTGCCATTCGACTGTGTACAGTTCAAGCAGACAGGGGTGCAGTTGCAGGAAGCAAGAGGCTGACCTGAAATCTAGACCTAAACCAAATTATCCCCACAGGAGGCAGTGTAATTGCTTCAGTATGGGTGTTATGGGAGTGTGACAATTGTTACCCGTGATGATTATGGCTGCAACATTCTGTGCAAGCTGTAGAGTATGTATTGTGGAATTCAGTAGACCCTGATAGATAATGTTAGCTTAGTTAAAGATGGGAGTGATGAGGACTGGCAGAAGCTTCTAAAGTCGTCATGGTCCAGCAAGAGTTAGAGGTTCCACAGAGTCTGGATGCAGTAGTATATTGCTCTGGTAACATGCTTAATGTGAGTGTTGAAGTTTAGGTTCTGTTCCAGTGTTAAGCCTAGGTATTTAACTTGTTGCTTTACTTGCAATGTTAGGTTTACCAGATTTACCGTGGCTGATGGAGAGAAGGAGGGGTGCCTAGTTATGTGCAGGACTTCTGTTTTATTGGGGTAAATGAGTAGATTGTGGAGGCTGAGCCAGTGTGCAACTGCCTCTAGGAATCTGCTGATTATAGAATAGTCGGGGTTGCTGGTGGAGAATGGTGTGTAGATTAGGATGTCAACAACATAAAGGTGGTAAAGGAAACTGTAGCTCTGAATGCCATTGCAGAGGGGTTGGATGAGGATGTTGAAAATTAAAGGTCGTGTTGAGCCCCGTGGTGGGCCTGTAGAAGCTTGAGGTCTGTCATCCTATTCTGACCAGTTGGGAGCAGTCAGTCAGATAGGACTGGAACCACTGTAATGTCTTTTCTCTTAGGCCAATTGCGTGGAGGTGTGTTATGAGCTGAGTGTATGACAGAGTCTAAGGCAGCAGATATGTCCAGGAGAACTAGGATGAAGCCTGTGGTTTTCTCTGTACCCTTTTATAGAGAATCGGCGTGAGGTCAGCAGGATTTTGGTGCTGTGAAACTGCTTGAAGCAATGCTGGTGCTCATTGGAGAAGTGGGAGTCCACAAAGTCCTTTGTTTGTAGTTGAACTGCCTTCTCAATGATCTTGGCAAGGGATGGGATGCTTGAAATGGGCCTATAAGAGGGAATTACTGGGTTGAGTGTATGGCATTTTATTAATGGACTGACGGACACCTGTTTCAGAGTAGTAAGCGTGTATCCCAGAGCAAGTGGTGGTTGGACAATGTGTAATGTGACTGGCATGAGCTCCTGCCTGGTTATTTTAATCCATGAGAATAGGCAAAGGTGCAATGGTGAAGTGGTGCTGTTCAGGTCTGATATGATGATCTCCAATTGCTTAGCAGGTACGGGGCTAAAGGTTGACTAGGTCCCTGTATATGAGGTGTTGGTAATGTCATTTGCATAGCTGAGGCTGATGATGAAGCATATGCTTGTTTAGCTTTTAGGTATTGGGCCATTTCGGCTGGTGAAATGGATGTGGTGATCTTCATAGTGGAGGGGGCTTTGATGAGCTGTTGGGCAATATCAAATAATTCTCTAGGTTGCTTGAGAGAGGAATTGAGTAACATAGTAAATGACGGCAGATAAAGACCAGTATGGTCCATCTAGTCTGCCCACTAAGATGGCAAGAGTACCTGCCGCTCCATGCAGGCCACCCCTCCCCATGTCTTTGTTTTAGGGGTGAACCCACTGCTCTGTGTAGGACACCCCTGTATGTTGAGAAATTAGATAAGTTTATTTCGATTTTATCCTGTTGCTGTAAAGAGATCCACTGTCTGTCCCATGCCATTTTGAATTCTGTCACTATTTCCCCCCCCCCCCACCACTTCCATCGGGAGGGCATTCCAAGCATCCACCATCCTTTCAGTGAAAAAGTTTCTTCAGGAACAAGCAGGAAGTCGGTCCTCACATATGGGTGACGTTGGCACTGATGGAGCCATTGTGCGGAGCAATTCCCCCAGCTTTCAAAGAAAGCCTTTGGAATTGCATCACGCATGCGCGGTCCCCTTCCCACCCAAGGGTGCCATCTTGCTCAGTCTCCCTTTTTCCACGGAGCCCAACGGACGTTGTCCCTAATTCCTCACGGAAAAAGTGCGTCAAAACTTCAGAAGAATTTCTCTCTTCGACCGGTTCGACACCAGTTCCCCTTCCTGCCTACGGCTTGGTACACCGGTATAGAGTCCGGTCAATTTTTTGCATTTTTGTCCTTAGTGACTAGCATTCACGCTCTTGGTGTGTGTTTGGTTTTTTTTGTTTAATTTTCACTGGCAGCCCGGTCCTTCGACCTTGTAGGGGCCCTTTTTCCCCCCATGGCTGCCAGCGAGTTTAAAAAGTGTGATCGGTGTAAGAAGTTAATGTCCCTCACCGACACACATGACTGCTGTCTCCGATGCCTCGGGCCCAACCATGACCCGAAGGTCTGTGGCCCGTGTGGGAAGATGTCCTCTAAGACACTTCGAAGTAGGCAGCAGCAGCATGAGGATTTTCTGAGTCCACACCCCCCCCCCCCCCCCGATCCAGATCTCATCAGAAGCCTTGATGTCTTGGGAGCTATCTGAACCCGAGCACCGTCGGGTCTTCTGAGCAGGGGTCTCCCTCCCGGGAACACCGGAGGAAGAAGAAACCTGTGAGGGTGATGTCATTGGATGCCTCCGATCGCCCTGGGCCCTCGAAGGCCAGGTCACGGAGTCGTGACCGCCACCCCGGGTCCTCGGAGCCGGAGCAGCCTGCAAATATACCTCGCACAGAGCCGGAGATGCCGAGGAAGGTAAGCGCTATTGTCCTCGTGGATTCCCCCTCCAGGAGAGCCGGCGTCAGGCCTGAAGGTGTCGGGGCCCGAGCCGGAGGCTGCAGAGTCTTCTGAGCTTGGTCTCAGGATGACGGCCCTGGAGCGCAGCATGTCTGCCTTCATGGAGCAGCAGCAGGCGCTGATAGCTGGTCTCATCGGTCCATCCGCCCCGACCACCGGGACCCCGACGTCCAAGTCGACCCCGGAGGCCGAGCCGATCCTCAACTCTTGGGACTCGAGTCAATCCTCGGCCAAGGTCTCCCTCTACCTCCTGCTCGGGACAGAGGAGGTCGACGCCGGTGCCCTCGGCATCGGGGCGGTCGGGCCAGAGCCCCTCGATTCCTCCTCAGAAAAATCGGCATGGGAGACGGAAGATGAGTCCCCAGACACCTATCAGAAACGGAAGATGAAGAGTCCCCAGACACCTATCAGACCCAGTATGTCCCATCGGACTCGCCAGGTTCGGAGCCTCGGAGAAGGTCCCCTCTGGAGGATACCCAGTTCTCAGACTTCATCAGGGACATGGCCAAGGCTTTGGCATTCCCGGCAGATACCGAGGAGGAGCCTCAAGCTGAAGAGCTCAAGGCCCTCCAGTATGACTCCCCCCCTCCCCCCCCGAGGGAAGCTCTTACTGTGCTGGTTCCTCCGATGCAGGAATGGCTGATGCTCCGCATGTGGGAGTCGCCAGCCTCGATGCCAGCGCTCAGCAAGTGGGTCGATTCCATCTATCAAGTCCGCAAGAGCTCTGGGTTCCAAAAGGCACAGCTGCCGCACAACTCTATATGGTTGTGGAATCAGTCATGCACAGACTCAAGAGCCAAAAAACACACTCCTCAGTGCCTCCTGGCATGGAGGCCCGGAATCTGGACGCCCTCGGCAGAAAATGCTTCTAGGGCTCGATGCTGTCATGCCCTGTCCAAACCTACCATCTGTACATGGGCATGTACTTGAGGGACCTTGCAAAAGAGATTGCTGGGTTTTCAGCTGGTCTTTCCAAGACACCCTTGCAGCGCTTCAATGCCTTGTCCACCAGGATTCGGGAGTGCTCAACGTTAATATCTCAAGCAGCCTATGATGGCATTGAGGCTTCGGCCCAAGTAGCCGTGGCAAGCATCTGTGTGCACTGCCAGGCCTGGCTAATGTTGTCGGATCTGGAGCCATGGGTTCAGGACAAGTTGGTCAGTGTCCCTTGCCGAGGTGACAACCTCTTTGGCAAACCCATAACTAAAGGCTGCTGAGCTTGAGTCTGAGTACTTGACCCGGACAAGACTCTCGAAGACTTCTGCCCCTTCTAAGAAGGGCTCGGGTAAAAAGCCCTTTTTCCTGAGGAAGGGTACTGCTTACCGCAACTACCCCACTTACCAGGCCATCCCAGCTCCCCAACAGGGGCAGCAGGCCAAGGGACAGAGGCATGGCCCATGTAAGCAGAAGACCCCCAGGCCCTGGCTCCTACACAGCCAGGAGGGTTTTTTTGACTTCCAAGGCATAGTCTCTCTTCTACCAGTGGTAAGGCCATGCACAGGAGGCAGGCTAACCCTGTACGCCCACAGGTGGCCAGCCATCACCTTGGATATCTGGGTCCTGCAAATAGTCCAAAGGGGCTATTTGCTTCACTTCAGCCAGATACCACCCCCCTCCTTTCCAGAAGAGCCTCTCAGACCCTCTCTTCACAGGGACCTCCTCTTGCAGGAGTTGGCAGGTCTTCTAGAGGATCAGGCAGTGGAACCGGTGTCCCACCATCTGCAGGGCAAGGGCTTCTACTCCAGGTATTTTCTCATACCAAAGAGAACAGGAGGCCTCAGACCCATCCTCGACCTAAGAAACTTAAACAAGCTCCTGGTGAGGGAAAGTTCAAGATGCTTTCCCTTGGAATGTTGCTGCCTTACCTCCACTAGGGAGATTGGCTATGCTCCTTAGACCTGAAGGATGCCTATACACACATCCTCATACATCCCAGACCACAGAAAATATCTCTGAGATTTGTAATGGGAGGAAAACATTTCCAATACAGAATTCTACCCTTTGGCCTAGCCTCTGCTCCCAGAGTGTTTACAAAATGCCTGGCTGTAGTGGCAGCCTTCCTCAGAAGTCGAGGAATTTTTGTCTTCCCTTACCTGGACGACTGGCTCATCAGGGACCAGTCGCCTCAGGAGGCCCAACAGGCCACTTCTCGCACTATCAACCTGTTGCAACGTCTAGGCTTTGTCATAAACCATGCAAAGTCTATTTTGCTCCCCACTCAAAACAGAGTTCATAGCAGCAAGGCTGGATACCCTTCAGGCGAAGGCTTACCTGCCGGAGGACAGGGCACAGAGGCTGCTAGCAGTGACACAACAGTTCAGGCGCAGGTCTCGGGTCTCAGCGAGACACTTCTTATGCCTCCTGGGCCACATGGCCTCCACAGTGCATGTGACCCCCAAATGCCCGTCTCCACATGAGAACAGCTCAGTGATGCCTCAGATCAGTGGACACAAGCCACCGGCAGCCTCAGAGACAGGATAACAGTATCCAGGCGACTGGTGAGATCATTGTAGTGGTGGCGTCAGCCAACCAACCTGCTTGAGGGAGTGTCTTTCTTTTTTTTTTTTTTTCAGACTCCCTCGCACACGAGTGCTAACGACAGATGCCTCCTTGCTGGGCTGGGGAGCCCATTGCCAAGGATCATGCACTCAGGGGTTATGGTCTCCTCAGGAGTCTGCACACCAAATCAAACTCTTAGAGCTGTGGGTGATTCGCCTAGCTCTTCAAGCCTTTTGTCATGTCCTCTCATCAGTCTGTATTGATAGACAACCAGGTAGCAATGTTCTACCTGAACAAGCAGGGAGGTACGGGGTCTCGTATCCTATGTCAGGAGACACTGGACCTCTGCTCCTTTGCCATCAGGCAGGGTATGTCTCTCAAAGCAGTGTACTTACCTGGTCAGGAGAACTGCCTAGCAGACAAACTAAGCAGGATTCTCCAATCTCACGAATGGCAACTGGATCCGGTGGTGGCCCAGCGGATTTTCCACTGCTGGGGACATCTGTCCAGAGATCTATTTGCCAGTCCGCAAAATCACCAGCTGCCCAGATTTTGCTCAAGACAGTCACATCCCCTGAGGATGGCTGCAGATGCTTTCCTGATCTCCTGGTCAGGGGGCCTCATGTATGCATTTCCTCCCACGCCTCTGGTGGCCCGGACTCTGTTCAAAATCCTTCGGGACAAGGCCTCTGTCATTCTGGTAGCCCCCAGATGGCCAAGACAGCCTTGGTTTCTGCTTCGCCTCCAGCTGGCAGTGGAAACCCCACTCCCACTGGGGACCCAGCCTGACCACCTGCCCCAGGAGCAGGGCTCTCTTGCACCCCAACCTCAGGTCCCTCAACCTGATGGCATGGCTGCTGAAAGGGTAGTGCTGGCTCCTCTCCTCCTACCTCAGAATGTAGAAGTGTTACTGGCCTCAAGGAGGCAGTCCACTAGGAAATCCTATGCTTTCAAGTGGCATAGGTTTGAGGAGTGGTGTAACCAGCACAATGAAAACCCTTTCTCTTGCCTTGTACCAGTGGTGCTGCAGTACCTGCTTCACCTCTCAGAATTATGTCTCGAGTCTAACTTTCAGGGTCCACCTGAGTGCTTTGTCAGCAAACCACTTGCCAGTGGAGGGGCAACCTCTTTCGGCTCACCCCCTGGTGTCCAGATTCCCAGAGGTCTGCTTCTGCTGAAACCCCCAGTTCGTCCTCCGGCAACTTAGTGAGATTTAAATGTGGTCTTGCAGCAGCTTACTCGCCCACCTTTTGAGCCGATGTCCTCTTGCCATCTGCGCTTCCTCTCCTGGAAGGTGCTCTTTCTGGTGGCACTCACATCAGCCAGACGTAACTGATAAACCATACACACAGTTTTATAGGAATAGGGTGGTCCTCCACACTCACCGCGCCGACATCACCCATATGTGAGGACTGATTCCTGCTATCCCTGGAGAACACCTGTTACAGGTGAGTAACTATGCTTTCTCCAAGAACAAGCAGGAACTCAGTCCTCACATATGGGACTCCCTAGCTATAGGCTAAATTATTTTTGCTGTCTGTTTAGCTATGTCATTTGACGGAGCAAGATGGCACCCTTGGGCGGGAAGGGGACCGCACATGCATGATGCAATCCCAAAGGCTTTCTTTGAAAGCTGGGGAATTGCTCCGCACGAGGGCTCTGACAGCGCCGACATCACCCATATGTGAGGACTGATTCCTGCTGTCCCTGGAGAACACCTGTTACAGGTGAGTAACTATGCTTTACTGACATTGCCTTTCGATTTAGAAACATAGAAATATGACGACAGAAAAAGACCACATGGCCTATCTAGTCTGTCCTTCCATATCAACAATTACAACAGTCCCCTTTTTTTCCTTTAGAGATCCTTTGTCCCATGCTTTTTGAATTCAGATACTGTCCTCATCTCTACCACCTCCACTGGGAGACTATTCCACGGATCCACCACTTTCTGTAAAGAAACATTTCTGCATATCACTCCTGAATCTATCCCTCTTCACCCTCATCCCATGTCCTTTCATAGCAGAACTTGTTTTCAATTGAAAGAGGCTCTCCCCCTGTACGTTTATACCACGGAGGTATTTAAACATCTCAATCATATCGCCTCTATCCCGCCTTTCCTCTAAGATGTACATATTAAGATCCTTAAGTCTGTCCTCATATGCTTTATAATGAAGACCACTAACCATTTTAGTAGCCACCCACTGTACTGGCTCCATCCTGTTTATATCCTTTTGAAGGTGCGGTCTCCAGAATTGCACACTATACTCCAAATGAGGTCGCACCAAAGACTTATACAGAGACTCTATCGCCTCCCTTTTTTTTTCTGCTAGCCATTCCTCTCCGTATGCACCCAAGCATCCTTCTAGCTTTTGACATTGCATTTTCTACCTGTTTAGCTACTTTAAAATCATCAGACACAACCACAACTACAACTAGGTCCTGCTCTACTTTAGTGGACAAAAGTACTTCACCCCCTATACTATATTGCTCCCTTGGATTGCTGCAGCCCACATGCATGACCTTACATTTTTTTAACATTAAATCCCAGCTGCCAAATTCTAGACCATTCTTCAAGCTTAGCTAGATCCCTCCTCATGTTATGTACAACTTCCTGGGTGTCTAATCTATTGCAGATTTTGGTATCATCCGCAAAGAGGCAAACCTTACCCAACAGCCCTTCCGCTATATCGCTAACAAAGATGTTAAAAAGAATCGGACCAAGAATCAGATCCCTGGGGCACACCACTGGTAACATCCTTCTCCTCAGAGTGAGCTCCATTTACCTGTACTCTTTGTCGCCTCCCACCCAACCAATTTCTAACCCAAGCAGTAACTTTAGGGTCCATCCCTAGGGTGCTCAGTTTGTTTATAAGTCGCCTGTGAGGGACAGTGTCAAAAGCTTTACTGAAATCTAAATACACCACATCTAGGGCTCTCCCTCGGTCCAGCTCCCTGGTCACCCAGTCAAAGAAATCAATCAGATTTGTTTGACAAGACCTGCCTCTGGTGAATCCATGCTGCCTCGGATCCTGTAATCTGCTGGACTCCAGAAACCTCACTATTTTCTCTTTCAGCAGCATTTCCAATAATTTACTCACCACCGAAGTTAAACTAACCAGCCTGTAGTTTTCAACCACATCCTTTCTTCCACTTTTTGTGTCAAAAAGCCTCTCTCCAGTCCTTTGGCACCACTCCTGACTCCAAGGCGTTGAAAAGGTCAATCAGTGGAGCTGCTAGAATGTCCCAAGTTCCCTCAGTATTCTAGTGTGAATCCCATCCGGTCCCATCGCTATGTCTACTTTAAGTTGAGCTAGTTTCTCACGAATAGTCTTCTGAAAATTGTTCAAGTGTTCATTTGTTCAAGTGTTTTCTGAGGTCCTGTTCCTGGTTCTTCATCTGTGAACACAGAACAGAAATATTTGTTCAGCAAGTCCGCTTTACGCTCATCAGCTTCTACATATGCCTCCCCTTCACCCTCGAGTCTGACAATACCACGTTTGACCTCACTAACATATCTGAAAAATGTCTTATCCCCCCATTTTATTGCATTGGCTATTTCCTCCCCCTTTTGAATCTTTGCCTTTTTGACTACTTTGCTAGCTTCTCTAAGTTCTTTTTTGTTTTTTTTTTCCAAATATAGATGCCTGTCTTCCTCTCTCTGTGATCTCTTGTATTTCATGAAGGCCTCCCTCTTTTTTTTTTTCTTCACCTTTTCAGCTACTTCTTTTGAAAGCTTTAGCGGTCTCCTTTTCCTTTTACCTTTTATTTACCATTTTAACAAAAAGGTTGGTTGCCCTTAAAATATCCCCTTTCAGTTTTGCCCACTTTTTTTTTTTCCTACATCCCCCAGCTGTTCCCATCCCACTAATGACTCCCTGAGGTATTGGCCCATCTTGGCAAAGTTAGTCTTCCTAAAGTCTAAGACCCTCACCTTTGAATGGATTCTAACTGCCCTAGTCCTAATACTGAGCCACACCATCTGGTGATCACTGGATGTAAAATGATCTCCCACTATACCATTAGTAAGCACCAAGTCCAGTATGGCCCCTTCACGTGTGGGTTCTGTTACCAATTGCCTGAATAGTTCTTCCTGTAGAGAATCCAGGATCTCTACTTCTAGATGATACTGCAGCAGGAATGTGCTAATCAACATCTAGCATATTGAAATCCCCTATCAGCACAATTTACCCCCTTGCAGCTTCATGTTAAGCCATCTAGTTTTACAACATCCCTGTCTTTGGAAGAGGTTGGTTTGTTCATTATTTCTCTAAGTATTTAAAGGTCTGAATCACATCTCCCCTGTCCTTCCTCTCCTCCAGAGTGTACATATTTAGGTCTTCAAGTCTCTTCTCATAAGGCTTCTGACACAGGCTCCAAATCATTTTGGTCACCTTCCTCTGAACAGTTTCCAGTCTTTTTATATCCTTTGCAAGATATGGTCTCAAACTGAACACAGTATTCCAAGTGAGTAAGGTGGTATGATCCTTTTTCTTTAGCCGAATAAGGGTCAGGGTCTTGGAGTATGCTAGATGGGTATCTGGGCTCTTGTGACATCTCCATTTGCACTCCAGCCATTTGAGCTTATTTTCATTAATTTAAGCTCTGGTGTGAACCATGGTACTAGGTGTGATCTCCATCTTGGGTGTGCTATGAGGCTTGTAGGCATATGATGAAATGAGAGTTCGATTGTGCAATAAGGTGATCAAGGATCCACCTGTGTTAGTGGTTGTATTGCAACCATGAATAAGTTCCTGTCAAACGCCCAATGGGTTCTCCTTATGTCCTTTCAGGATGCAATGCAGCTCTGCATGTGGTGGAGCCTGCTCTCGGATGAGGTTTGCTGATTGGTCCCCCCCTCTTCCTGGAGCGTTTTCTGGCATCCTGCTGTGTTCTTTCCTCTTCGTGATCCTATGCAACACATAGGATTTTAGGGAGAAAACACCTGAGATGGGCCCTAATGTCCTGTCTCAGTCATACCCTTTGCCCCAGAGCAAGCAGGATTGGCCTTATAGGCTCTCTGGAGTGAGAGTCCTGATCTCTGCTGTGACTAAATGCACAACCATCCCTATGACGGGAGCTGTTGCTCCCGGAGTATCAGGTTCAGAGTGTCAAGGCCCTCCTTAAAGAATACCTTTGCGGCCGCTGCCTTAGGCTCTCGGGCAACCACTGTATGCAGGTGATGGCACTGCCAGACAGCTTGAAGGCTACGAGGTTGGCAGTGGACAGCCTAGGTATCTGGTGACTTTAAGGCTTTATTAGAATCTCTTCCATGGCAATGGTGGTGGTGATAATAGCCCATTGATGACTCTGACTCTGGATTTAGTTGGCAGGTGTTGCCGCCAAGCTACAGCAGAGCAAATTCCCCTTTGAATGGCAGCTGCTCTTCAGGGTGTGCTTGGTGAAATGGCAAAGTCCTTGCTGTCCACAGAAACTCTTCCGAGACAGGGCTGGAGGTGCTAGGTGTTTATCTTGCAGTGCCATGTATGGATCCTTGAGGTGTCTAACATCTAAGAGTCTGGATGGGCCTGGTGGTGTGATCTCAGCCCAGGGAGGGGCAGTCCTTTCGGAACTGAGTGCTTGGGTCTTCACCATGGCTTCATTGAAAGCCAGTCATGCCCCTTGATAAGTTTGTGGTCCCTGCTGAGGTTCAGATAGTTGGTGTAGCTCTGAGCCCTCTCTGAGAAGACCTGTACCATGTCAGACCAGCAGGTCCTTGGGTACTCTGCCAAGGTTGGAGATGCATTTGCTTCTCCTGCAAGACTTCCATCTGACCCTAAGCTCACTGGTTCTGGCTAGTCTGGGGTTTGAGGTGAAATATTTGAATTATGGTAATGCCTATGTGAGATGCCTTTTGTAGAGTCTCCCTGCAGCTTGCCACATGTGGATGATATTCAAGGAAATGCCACAATGCCTCAGGATTGCAATTGCAGGGTGTTTAATCATGCTCTCTGCTGTGGAGCCAGGGAAGTTATTCCATCTGCTTAGTGGTGTCCAGAAAGGGAGGTTTCTACCAGCATATCTTGGGCTTAAAGATGTTCGTTGTTTGAACTTTGAATTCCTCTTCCTCTGAGCACTATTGGGTCTGTCATTCAGTCAGGCAGGGTGAAGGAGGGTGGTTCTTCACCTCCCTAGAACTCGCCAAGACACATTATCATATTCACATGTGGGAGCAGCTTCAGTGGTTTCTCAGCTTCTGTGTGCTGTGCTGACCTTGCCCTTTGGCCTAGCCTGTACCTTTTTCTAATGTAATGGTGGGGATAGTGATTTTGTACAAACAGGATATCTGGGTTCACACCTTTCTACATGTTTGGCTGACCGGTCTGATTTGCTGGAGAAGCCCAGAGTCTATATAGACCTGGTGACTTACTGGCTGGAAAGGCTGGGGTTGATCAACTATCCCAAGAGCAGTCTGTTTCTGTCTCTGGACTTGGAGTACCTGGGAGCTCTGTTCTAATCTCTACTGGTTCAAGGGTTTGTTTGTGGGTTGTTTTTTTTTTAACCCAAAGAGGTCCCTCAAGTTTCAGAGCCACCTCGGGGCATTTTCTGCTCTGTCAGCTGCACTGTCCTGGGACTACTTCTGGTTCTTTGGGTCCATAGCATCAACCTTGGAGCCAGTTCCTTGCACCATGGTACTGATGCACCCACTGTAGAGACACTTGCTTAACCGTCTGTTTTCCCTGTTCAGTTCAGCCAGCCCCTTCCTCTCCTCCAAAGAGATCAAGGAGCAGTTGAGGAAGTGATGCAGTCGTGTTGGCCAGGATGCTATTGAAAGCATTGGATTAGTTGCTTGTCAGCTTGAATTCTAGCCTGAAGGGCTAGTGTCCACTGGTTCAGGCACTTTGGGCCACTCAAGAGGCCTGGGCTATTTATCCAACTGGAGGTCAGAGTGATCTATCTGGTCCTGGAGAGTTCTAGGCTTCTAGTGTGCAAAGCATCTGGGTATTCTTGGACAGTGCCCGGACTGTGGCATATGTCATCAAACGAGTGCAGACACAACTCTTGGAACTGCAGAGCTTTTGTTGGGCAGTGGCACATCTGATTAACCTGTCTAACGCCCATTACAGGCATAGACAATGTGCAGACATGCCTGAATCAGAATTCTGCAGATCAAGTGAGAGTTCAGCCATCATGTGTCCAACTCTGGATGCAGAGCTGGGGCTTTTGTTCTCCTTCATGGAAATTCAGGAGAATAACAGTGTGCAACGTTTCGCTGAGGAATGCTGTATGTCTCCCTCTCTAGACCTAGTAAGCCTGTTCCATGCAGGATTCAGGCCCATATGGGCCTGGTGACCCTAATGGCCCCAGACTGGCCTTGCAGGCCATAATATGCAGATCTCTTGAACCTGTTGGTGGGGCCCCCCTTCTCTTGCTGCTTCAGGAGAAGTGCCTCCTACAACAAGGCTCCTGATAATGGAAGATCCCAGTCTGTTCTTTCATACAGCCTGGCCCTTCAGAGGCATGGGCTATCCAAGGAGGACTACTCGGGAGTGATATTAGGTACCTTGCTTAAGGCTTGAGTGGGCCTCTACATCCTTAGCTTATGTATGAGTCTGGAGAGTGGAGGCCAGGAAGGTAGGCATTATCACTATCTTCTGTGTGTTTTTTCTTTGGTCTGAAACTCTCAAGGTTCCAAGTGGCAGCCCTGATGTGCTACAGGGGTTGCATCCAAGGAATTTCACTGGCATTGCTTGATATCGTCTGCTTCCTCAAGAGAGGGAAGCAGTTCTGTCCACCTGTAAGCCTAGCTTCATTGTGGGTTCTCTGTTTGGACCCAAAAGGGAGGTCCTTTTCTGTGACATTCATAAGACCTCCCTCAAGGATTGACCCTTTAAGGTGTTTTGGCGGTCAGCTATAGTATCCACTAGGCGGGTGTCCAAAGTGCAGCCCTGATCTTGAAGGGAGACTTTCTTTGTCTCGAAAGCTTCTCTCTCCTTTGCTGACTGCCATTCTTTCTCCCATAGGTGGTGGTGTCCTGTCATCTTAACCAGACAGTTGTTCTGCCCTCCTTTAAAGAAGGGCCTTCAGGACTCCCTCACTGTGTCTGAACTTTCAGAAGGGTGTTGATCCAGATACCTGAAAACTGCTAATTAATTCCTTCCTTCTGGTCAGCTTATCTTTTTGTCTGGCATTCTGAGGAAGGGACTGGCACTGACCAAGTCCTCTATTGCCCGTGAGATTCAGGAGGCTGTTGGGAAAGTTTCTGGCTCATAAGCTGTACTGGAGGGAGTCGAAGCTCACTGCACTAGGGCAAAAGCCTCCTCCTGGGCAAAGTGTGTCTTGGTCTCTCCAGAGGACATCTGCAAGGCAGCTACCTTGTCATCTCTGAGCAGTTCTGTAAAACACTTCAGATTGCATGTAGATGCTGAAGTGGATGGCATCTTTGGCAGGTCAGTTCAATCCAGTGTGTCGATCCCAACTATTTGGGCACATTCGGTTCATCTGGACTGGAATGGCCTAGCTGGCTATGGAAGAAGAGTTTACCTGAATCTTCTTTCTTTGAATCCTGCTAGACCAGTCCAAGGCCTGCATTGTTGGTATCAGAGCCTGATGCAGTTAATTCTGGTAAGAGCCACGTATGAGCAAATATAGTTTTAGTTGTTGCAAAGTTGAATTGTTGGATATTATGCACAAATACCTAATGATGACAATGCTGAAAGTTGTTATGCAAGGGATTATAACCCACTCATCTGGATAGGTCTAGCAGGATTTAAGGAAAGAGAAAATTTATCTGATAAATTTTTATCCATAGCCCCAGCATTGTATTAGTAACATAGTAAATGACGGCAGATAAAGACCAGTATGGTCCATCTAGTCTGCCCAGTACGATGTCAAGAGTAGGTACACCTGCCGCTCTGTGCAGTCCCCCTTCCCCATGTCTTTGTTTAAGGGTGATCCCACCACTCCTTGTAGTACACCCCTATTTGTTAAGGAATTAGATGGTTCAGATTATTTTGATATTTTCTTGTTGCTGTAAAGGGATCCACTGTGTCTGTCCCATGCCCTTTTGAACTCCGTCACCGTATTTGCCCCACCACTTCCATTGGGAGCGCATTCCAAGCATCCACCACCCTTTCAGTGAAAAAGTATTTCCTGACATTGCCTTTCAATTTACCACCTTGTAGCTTCATGTTATGCCCTCTAGTTTTACAGCTTCTCCATCTTTGGAAGAGGTTTGTTCAAATTATTTCTCTAAGTATTTAAAGGTCTGAATCATATCTCCCCTGTCCCTCCTCTGCTCCAAAGTGTACATGTTTAGGTCTTCAAGTCTCTTCTCATAAGGCTTCTGACACAGGCTCCAAATCATTTTGGTCGCCTTCCTCTGAACAGTTTCCAGTCTTTTTACATCCTTTGCAAGATATGGTCTCCAAAACTGAACACAGTATTCCAATTGAGGCCTCACCAGTGACTTGTACAGTGGCATAAGTACCTCCTTCCTTTCTGCTGGTAATTCCTCTTTGTATGCAACCCAACATCCTCCTGGCTTTTGCCACCACCTTGTCGCACTGTTTTGCCACCGTGAGATCTTCAGAAATAATCACTCCAAGGTCTTTCTCCTGATCCGTACACACCAATCTCTCGCCCCTGTCGTGTACATTTCCCTTGGATTTCTGCTACCCAAGTGCATGACTCTGCACTTCTTCGCATTAAATCTTAATTGCCAAGCATTAGACCATTCTTCCAGCTTTTGTAGATCATGCCTCATGTTAATCACTCCCTCAGGGGAGTCCACTCTGTTGCAAATTTTTGTGTCATCTGCAAATAGACAGACTTTTCCATGCAGTCCTTCAGCAATATCACTCACAAATACATTGAACAGTGCCGGGCCCAGGACCGACCCCTGGGGCACCCCGCTAATCACCTTTTCATCTGAGTGAGCTCCTTGTACCATCACCTTCTGTCGTCTTAGTCAACCAATTTCTGATCCAATTTACTATCTTGGGATCTATCCCTAACTACTGAGTTTATTGATAAGCCTCCTATGAGGAACAGTATCGAAGGCTTTGCTGAAATCAAGGTAGAGGACATCCATCGCATGCCCCTGATCTAGTTCCCTGGTCATCCAGTCAAAGAACTGATTTGTTTGGCAAGATCGTCCTTCAGTAAAACCATGTTGCCTCGGATCTTGCAACCTGTTGGCTTTGAGAAAGTTCACAATTCGCTCTTTCAGGAGCACCTCCATTACTTTTCCTGCCACTGAGGTAAGGCTCACAGGCCTGTAGTTTGACACTTCTTCCCTGTCACCACTTTTGTGTAGAGGTACGACATCAGCCATTCTCCAGTCCTGAGGAACCTCTCCTGTTTCCAAGGATCTGTTGAAAACATCCTTTTAACGGCCCTGCAAGAACCTCTCTGAGCTCTTTCAGTATCCTGGGATGTATCTCATCTGGTCCCATGGCGTTGTCCACTTTCAGTTTTGCAAGTTGTTCTAACACATCTTCTGTGAATGGTGTGGTATCAACTTCATTCCCAGTTTTATATTTGGGAGTCACAGGTGGTCCTTCTCCAGGACTTTCCTTAGTAAAAACAGAGCAGAAGTAGTCGTTTAGAAATTTCACTTTTTCAATGTCACTTTCCACAAGTGTGTTCCCAGCACTTCTGAGTCCTGCAATTCCACCTCTGATCTTCTTCCTTTCTCCAATATACCTGAAGAAAGTTTTGTCGCCACACTTCACATCTTTAGCCATCTCTTCCTCCGCCTTTGATTTTGCTATCCTTATTTCTCTCTTTGTGTCTGAGTTTGATCCTGTATTCATTTCTGTGTTCCTCTGTTTGCAAGCTTTTGAATTTTGCGAAAGCTGTGTTTTTTTGCCTTTATTTGAGCAGCCACTTCTTTGGAAAACCAAATAGGTTTTCTTCTCCTCTTGTTTTTGTTTTACTTTTCTTACATATTTACCTGTTGCCCCTTTTATTGCCACCTTTAGTTTAGCCCATTTCAATTCCACTTCCCTTATCTCCTTCCACCCTGTCAGCTCCTCCTTTAGGTACTTGGCCATTTTATTGAAGTCTGTGTTTTTGAAGTTTAGGACCTTGAGTTTGCTATGATTGGCCTGTACCATGGCTTTTATCTCAAACCACACCCTGTGATGATCGCTGCTGCTCATAGGGGCACCCACGCAGACATTCGACACGCTATCACCGTTGGTGAGCACTAAATCCAGCGTTGAGCTTTCCCTGGTTGGTTCTATCACCACTTGTCTAAGTAATGTGTCTTGCAGAGCATCCACAATTTTTTTGCTTCTTTCCAGATTTGCAGAAGGAGTAATCCAATCCACATCAGATAGATTAAAGTCACCCAATATGATCGCTTCTCCCTTTGTGGCTATCTTGGCAATATCAATTCGTTATCTATCTCTTCAATTTGTGTCGGAGGTCTGTATACTACATCATTATGGTTGACAGTGCCATCTCCTCTTTCCAACACAATCCAGAGCGCTGCTTCTTTTCCCCATGCTCCCTGCATTTCAGTAGCTTTAATCTTGCCCTTGACATACAAGGCTACTCCTCCTCCTCCTTTCATTTTCTGTCTTTTCTGAATAGATTATAGCCAGCTATGGCTATATCCCAATCATGCGATTCATTTAGCCAAGTTTCTGTAATGGCCACAATGTCCAATTCCATTTCCACCATTAGGGCTTCCAGGTCTGAAACTTTGTTGGCTAAGCTTTGAGCATTAGTGCTCATTGCTTTCCAGGATTTAACAGGCTTGTGTGTATCTTGCATTGCTTTTGTTCTGCCCACATCTTCCTGCTTGTTTTTGATGTGTGGTTTAAAAGTGTGGCTGTTTCTGATGATCTGATTTTGCAGGGGGGTGACGTCCAGAGCTTGACCTTCCATATCTGTGTTCACTTTCTGCTCTAAGTACTTCAACAACTTGGTTTGTATTCCTGCTGGCTGAAGAGTCTGGGAGGCACTTGACTATCTTCTCTCCATTGAACTGGGTTCCTGAGTTGGTGCCTCTGATGGAATCTCCAAGTATTAGTAGTTTGCTGTTTGGTGAGGTTTTCTTCATATTTGGTCCTCTAGCAGGAGATTGGGCATTGTCTGTCTCATTTAAGGGCCCTTCAGTTTCTTTGGATTGAGCATCCTCATTAGCTAAGGCAGAGCAGGCATTATGCAGGGATATTTCCTGATGCATATGATATCTTTGTGTCACAGGTCGCAATCTACCAGAACCCACTGTGATCCATTTGTCCCTGGGGTGTTTGATTCTTTGTGAGAGTGGTGGTGGATGTTGAGTTTGTATCTTAGAGGTGTGCTTCATTGCAGCCAGTTCCTCCCTCAGTAGGGTCACTTTTTTATGCATGGTAGCTAGGTCTTCCCATGGTAGTCAGTCCTTTATGCATGGCAGCTGACCTGAAGCACAGAGGACAAGCTCTCAGGTTCCAAATGATTTGTCTTGGAATGAATGTACCACAGTTATTGTACTGAATACACGACATGTTAAATAAGCAGTCTTAGAAGAATAAAGGAAGAAGGGGCGGGCCTTAACCCAAGTTAAAAGGATAGATGGCAACGTATGCGACCACTATATAGGCAATGCAGCACCTGGGGCGGGTGGGATGAGGGGTAGGGTGGACGGGAACCTAAGGGTCTCTGGCCAGTAGGCTGTTCCTAAACTGGGGAACCCACAGATATCTGCTCCAAGGCTACACAGGAAAGCAGTCAGTCAGAATATCCCCAAACGTAAGATCATAAGATATGCCATCAAGCCCAGTATTCTGTTTCCAACAGTGGCCAATCTAGGTCATATGTACCTAGCAGTTTCCCAAGAGACACAAGTTCCACAATGTTTGTACTGGGCCAAGCATTGATATCTTCGGTCACTTCTTAATAATGGTTTATTCCTCCAGGAACTTGTCCAAACCTTTTTTAAACCCAGCTACACTAACCGCCTTTACTACATCCTCCGGTAACAAATTCCAGAGTTTGATTACACGTTCAGTGAAAAAATATTTTTTTTTATTAGTCTTAAATAGTTTACCCTGTAGCTTCATTGCATGTCCCCTAGTCTTTCTATATTCTGATAACGTAAACAATCGATCTACATTTACCCATTCCATTCCACTCCGTTCATTAATTTATAGACTTCTATCATATCTCCCCTCAGCCGTCTCTTTTCCAGGTTAAAGAGCCCTAACCTTTTTAGCCTTTCTTCATAGGAGTATTCTTCTATCCCCTTTACCATTTTGGTGGCTCTTCTCTGAACCTTTTCTAAAATCGCTATATCCTTTTTAAGATACGGCGACCAGAATTGCACACAATATTCAAGGTGTGGTCTCACCATGGAACGATATAGAGGCATTATAATATCTTTTGTTTTATTTTCCATTCCTTTCCTTATCATACCTAGCATTCTATTTGCTCTCTTGGCCGCCGCTGCACACTGGGCCGAGGGTTTTAACATGGTATCCACGATGACGCCTAAATCTTTTTCCTGGGTGGTGGTTGCTAATGTGGAACCTTGCATCGTGTAACCATAGTTTGGGTTGTTCTTCCCTAGGTGCATAACCTTGCACTTGTCCACATTAAATTTCATCTGCCATTTTGATGCCCAGTCTTCCAATTTATCAAGATCCTCTTGCAATTTTTCACAATACTCTTGAGTTTTAACAACTTTAAATAGTTTTGTGTTATCTGCAAATTTGATAACCTCACTCGTTATTCCACTTTCCAGGTCATTTATGAATAAGTCAAAAAGCAGCGGACCCAGCACAGATCCCTGGGGTTTACCACTATTCACCTTTCTCCATTGGGAAAATTGGCCATTTAGCCCTACCCTTTGCTTTCTATCTTTTAACCAGTTCCTGATCCACAATAGTACACTGCCTCCTATCCCATGACTCTTTAGTTTTGCCAAAAGTCTCTGATGAGGGACCTTGTCAAAGGCTTTCTGAAAGTCCAGATACACAATATCAACCGACTCATCTTTGTCCACCTGTTTATTCACTCCTTCAAAAAAACATAACAGATTACTAAGACAAGATCTTCCTTGTCTAAAGCCATGTTGGCTGTCTCCCATTAGGTTGTGACTATCTACATGCTGAGTAATTTTATTCTTTATGATGGTTTCTACCATTTTTCCCGGTACTGACGTCAGGCTCACCGGTCTGTAGTTTCCTGGATCACCCCTGGAACTCTTTTTAAAAATTGGTGTTACATTGGCGATCCTCCAATCTTCAGGTATTAGAGATGATTTTAACGATAGTTCACAGATTACTGATAGCAGATCTGCAATCTCATATTTCAGTTCTTTCAACACCCTTGGATGTATACCATCCGGCCCAGGTGATTTGCTACTCTTTAGTTTATATAATAGTTGTAAGACATCTTCCCGATGTATCGATATTTCCTTCAATTCTTCCGCACCTTTAAATACCACTTTAGTCATGGGTAACATCCCTACATCTTCCTCAGTAAAGACCGAAGCAAAGAATTCATTCAGTCTCTCCGCTATCGCCTTGTTGCCTCTTAGTGCTCCTTTAACCCCTTTATCATCTAATGGACCAACTGACTCTCACAGGTTTTTTGCTACGAATGTACTTGAAAAGGTCTTTATTTCGTGTTTTTGCTTCCGCAGCAAGCTTCTTCTCAAATTCTCTCTTTGCCTGCCTAATCAATACCTTGCATTTGACTTGCCAGTGCTTGTGCTGTTTCCAGGTTTCGTCATTTGGCTCTTTTTTCCATTTCCTGAAAGATGCTTTTTTGGCAACAGCCTCTCTGACCTCACCTTTAAACCATGCTGGCAGTTTTTTGGACTTCCTTTCACTTTTCTTAAAGCGTGGAATACAGCTGGTCTGGCTTCCAAGATAGTATTTTTCAAAACCCAAGCTTGATGTACGTCTTTAACCTTTGCAACTGCTCCTTTTAGTTTTTTCTTAACTGTTTTCCTCATTTTATCATAGTCTCCCTTTCGAAATTTAAAAGGTAGTACTGTGGATTTCCTTACTAACCCTCCTCCACTAATTAAATCAAAGGCGATCATGCTATGATCACTATTGCCAAGTGGCCCCAACACCCTTATCTCTTGCACTAGATCTGGTGTTCCACTAAGGACTAGTCAAAAAAAAACCCCACACTGGGTAAATATAATCATACACAATAGAAATAAGCCCAGTCACCAAAATACCGTGTGTCTTTACAAAAACTTTTGAAAATATTAATTCACTATCTTTTTGTTGGAGTAACCAATCAAAAGGAGACAGGGATTCAACCCGTCCCCTCGCCGCGGTCACTCCTTTTTAATCATTTTAATTGCTCAAAAATTGCATAAAACTTATCTGTAATCCAGCCAGTATAGGAATTCAAAGTCCACAACGTGCCACGTTTCGAGCCTTCATAACATTCAGTGGCTCTGCGTCAGGTGAAAAAATTTGAATCCCATTCCATTAGCTTCAGCGTCCACCTTCCTACGAACGGTCAAATTTAAAAGAAATGGCGTGTGACGTCAAAACGCCAGATGAAGGAGGAAAATCCACAGCCAATCAAAAACCAATGCCATTTTGAGCAATCGGGATCACGGGGAAACCCACTGTCAGGGAACCCCCCAGACTCCCATTACCAGCAGTGAAGCCTCAATCACAATAAGGTGTTCCACTCCACAGAGGCATTTAAACCGCCTGGAGAAACAGTCCGTAGGCGGAATATCCAACGCTGTTCCATATATTGTAACTTCGCAAGCCGATCCCCTCCTCGGGGGTCCGGAGGCAGAAAATCCAAAACCCGCCATTGCAGCTGACAAAATTGATGACACTGTTGAAGGCAGTGATCAACCATAGGCGCTGATGCAGTCTTTGTCCTCAATCGAGATGCATGTTCCCCGAGTCGAATCTTAACCTTGCGAGTGGTACGACCAACATAGAGTAGCCCACATGGGCATTTTACCATGTAAACCACATAAGAAGAATCGCAAGTAGTATGCCAATGAGAATTATAGACTTTAGAGGTGGAGGCATCCTGCCAGGTAGGTCCAATCATCGCCATCGCACAATAACTACATTCTCCACAGGCAAAGTGGCCCGGATCCACATGTGAAGCAGGAGGGCGGTCAGAGGGCCAAGATGACTTTACTATACGATCCCGTAGATTTGACGCTCGAGAATATGCCACCCGAAAACGTTTACCCGAAAAACAGGTATGTACCGAGAGAACCGGCCAATATAAACGTATAATCTGCATCACTTTGGAAACCCCTGATAAATAAGGAAAAACTCCAGTAAAATCCTCTCCTGTAGTGTCAGCTGTATTGTCAGATGAAGAGCGTGGAAGGAATAACCATTCACGATGAATAAACCGAGCCCGCTTGTAAGCCCTCTTAATCAATGAAAGGGGGTATCCCCTATGTAGCAAACGATCTTGTAAATCTACTGCCTGCTGCTGGAAATCCTCCAACGAGGAACAATTTCGGCGAAGTCGCAGGAATTGACCAAAGGGGAGCCCCCGCTTTAGCGACAAAGGGTGGAAGCTGGAATACTGTAACAACGTGTTCCTCTGTACTGGCTTCCGGAATAAAGTCATAGTGATCCCTTCAGGAGATAAATAAAGTGTGAGATCCAAAAATTGTATAGACTGCCGATCATATGTGGCTGTAAACTGAATATCAGCAGAGTATTCATTTAAAGAACTCACAAATGACTGTAAATCAGCCAGGGACCCAGTCCAGAGGAAAAACACATCATCCAGAAAGCGGCGCCAAAAAGCCACATGTTGAAACATCGGGGAGGCATAAATATGTCGTTCCTCAAAAATAGCCATGTATATGGTAGCAATAGAGGGGGCTACCGTGGCCCCCATTGCTATACCAAAAATTTGACGGTAAAAATTATCGTACAGAAAATAATTGCTGTTTAAAACCAGGTCCAATATAGCTAATAAGAAAGACCGAGGAATCCTTGCTGGTAAATCAAGTGGGTATGTAACCAAATGTTGAAGCATCTCATTTTGATTGATGTTTGTATACAATGCTTGCACATCCAATGATACCAAAAATGTATAGGTCGAATAATCATTACATGCTGACAGCTGTGTAAGAAAATCTCCAGTATCACGTATGTATGAGGTGACTTTAGACGCTGCAGGCTGTAAAAATACGTCAACAAATTTAGACAGGGGCTCCAGAAGTGAATCCCGACAGGACACGATGGGTCGTCCTGGGGGGTGTTGTGCGTTCTTATGGATTTTGGGAACCAAATAAAAAATGGGAACCTTAGGAGTAGTGTTAATCAGGAACCGAAATTCCCGACCAGTGATCCATCCTTTTTGGAAGGCTTCCAACATAAGAGATTTTATCTCACAAAGTAATATCGACGTCGGATCCCCGGGAAGCAGTTGATAATGTACTCGGTTCTGAAGATGGTTTTGCACCTCAGCCTGATATTGATCAGGGGACAGCACAACAATCGCCCCGCCCTTATCAGCCCGTCGGATAATAAGATCAGATTCAGAAAGATCCCGCATCGCCTGAAATTGCTCCTTTGAAAGGTTAGGGTGAAATTTAGATGAGCCAACCTCCAGCTTCTCCAAATCCCGAAGTACCAAATCTTGGAATGTAGATATAACCGGATCCACCACTCCAGGAGGCAACCACTTTGAGGGCCCAAAAATGACTGAAGGGTCCCTTCCACCATCAGACTCTTGTTGAGAAAAATAAAGATAAACACGTAACTTCCGAAAGAGCCGATGTAACGCCAGTCGTACCTCAAAACCATTATAACCAGAAGTCGGGACAAAAGAAAGCCCCAGCTCCAGTACCTGCAACTGTATAGAGGTGAGAGAGCGGCCGGATAAATTAAAAACTACTGATTCTTGGTGCGGGAACGAGTCTCGGGACCTTCCCAAAAATCCTGTTGGTACTGATATTGACGCCGCGAACGGCGACCCCGTCGAGCAGACCCTTCCTCTGCATTTACCGGGCGAGACTGGTGGCCTCCACGTCGAGAGTCCGTCCCTTCCGAATCTGTCGAATCCTCCGAGCTAACCGCAAATGAAACCTGCTTTGAAGGGGCCACAAAATGGCCCGTAGGGGACATCCATTTATACACACAATGATTGTCATAATCTGTCTTATCACGTTGAAACTTCCGTATCTTAAGACCACGAACATGGTCCCGGAAGGAATCAAGCTGCTTAGTCGTCTCCTGCCATTGAGTTTGAAAAAGGGAGACGACCTGATTCTCCAAAATCTTCGCTTTCAACTCGGCTGTCTGTGTGGTCAGCCTCTCCTGCTCCTGCAATGATCGCTCTACTAATAATGCAATTAGATCAAAACTGCATTTGTTTAAAATCGCGTTCCAACGTGCCAAAAACTCTGAATCATCTGTGAATTGGCGTGGAGCTTTAAACATGCGCAAACCCCGAGGTATTATTAGGGACTTTAAATATTGCGTCATAGCTAAGCCATGAAGTTGCGCCCGTATAAAACGCTTATGAAGATCTTTAAGCTCCAGTATTGTAGATGGTATTTTATCAGTAGCAGCAGGACCATCAAACAGAGACTGACCTTGCCGCAGTTTAGCAAGATGATCCTCCGTATAAGCGAAAACCTGGAGCTTAAAGATCTTCATAAGCGTTTAATACGGGCGCAACTTCATGGCTTTAGCTATGACGCAATATTTAAAGTCCCTAATAATACCTCGGGGTTTGTGCATGTTTAAAGCTCCACGCCAATTCACAGATGATTCAGAGTTTTTGGCACGTTGGAACGCGATTTTAAACAAATGCAGTTTTGATCTAATTGCATTATTAGTAGAGCGATCATTGCAGGAGCAGGAGAGGCTGACCACACAGACAGCCGAGTTGAAAGCGAAGATTTTGGAGAATCAGGTCGTCTCCCTTTTTCAAACTCAATGGCAGGAGACGACTAAGCAGCTTGATTCCTTCCGGGACCATGTTCGTGGTCTTAAGATACGGAAGTTTCGACGTGATAAGACAGATTATGACAATCATTGTGTGTATAAATGGATGTCCCCTACGGGCCATTTTGTGGCCCCTTCAAAGCAGGTTTCATTTGCGGTTAGCTCGGAGGATTCGACAGATTCGGAAGGGACGGACTCTCGACGTGGAGGCCACCAGTCTCGCCCGTAAATGCAGAGGAAGGGTCTGCTCGACGGGGTCGCCGTTCGCGGCGTCAATATCAGTACCAACAGGATTTTTGGGAAGGTCCCGAGACTCGTTCCCGCACCAAGAATCAGTAGTTTTTAATTTATCCGGCCGCTCTCTCACCTCTATACAGTTGCAGGTACTGGAGCTGGGGCTTTCTTTTGTCCCGACTTCTGGTTATAATGGTTTTGAGGTACGACTGGCGTTACATCGGCTCTTTCGGAAGTTATGTGTTTATCTTTATTTTTCTCAACAAGAGTCTGATGGTGGAAGGGACCCTTCGGTCATTTTTGGGCCCTCAAAGTGGTTGCCTCCTGGAGTGGTGGATCCGGTTATATCTACATTCCAAGATTTGGTACTTCGGGATTTGGAGAAGCTGGAGGTTGGCTCATCTAAATTTCACCCTAACCTTTCAAAGGAGCAATTTCAGGCGATGCGGGATCTTTCTGAATCTGATCTTATTATCCGACGGGCTGATAAGGGCGGGGCGATTGTTGTGCTGTCCCCTGATCAATATCAGGCTGAGGTGCAAAACCATCTTCAGAACCGAGTACATTATCAACTGCTTCCCGGGGATCCGACGTCGATATTACTTTGTGAGATAAAATCTCTTATGTTGGAAGCCTTCCAAAAAGGATGGATCACTGGTCGGGAATTTCGGTTCCTGATTAACACTACTCCTAAGGTTCCCATTTTTTATTTGGTTCCCAAAATCCATAAGAACGCACAACACCCCCCAGGACGACCCATCGTGTCCTGTCGGGATTCACTTCTGGAGCCCCTGTCTAAATTTGTTGACGTATTTTTACAGCCTGCAGCGTCTAAAGTCACCTCATACATACGTGATACTGGAGATTTTCTTACACAGCTGTCAGCATGTAATGATTATTCGACCTATACATTTTTGGTATCATTGGATGTGCAAGCATTGTATACAAACATCAATCAAAATGAGATGCTTCAACATTTGGTTACATACCCACTTGATTTACCAGCAAGGATTCCTCGGTCTTTCTTATTAGCTATGTTGGACCTGGTTTTAAACAGCAATTATTTTCTGTACGATAATAATTTTTACCGTCAAATTTTTGGTATAGCAATGGGGGCCACGGTAGCCCCCTCTATTGCTACCATATACATGGCTATTTTTGAGGAACGACATATTTATGCCTCCCCGATGTTTCAACATGTGGCTTTTTGGCGCCGCTTTCTGGATGATGTGTTTTTCCTCTGGATTGGGTCCCTGGCTGATTTACAGTCATTTGTGAGTTCTTTAAATGAATACTCTGCTGATATTCAGTTTACAGCCACATATGATCGGCGGTCTATACAATTTTTGGATCTCACACTTTATTTATCTCCTGAAGGGATCACTACGACTTTATTCCGGAAGCCAGTACAGAGGAACACGTTGTTACAGTATTCCAGCTTCCACCCTTTGTCGCTAAAGCGGGGGCTCCCCTTTGGTCAATTCCTGCGACTTCGCCGAAATTATTCCTCGTTGGAGGATTTCCAGCAGCAGGCAGTAGATTTACAAGATCGTTTGCTACATAGGGGATACCCCCTTTCATTGATTAAGAGGGCTTACAAGCGGGCTCGGTTTATTCATCGTGAATGGTTATTCCTTCCACGCTCTTCATCTGACAATACAGCTGACACTACAGGAGAGGATTTTACTGGAGTTTTTCCTTATTTATCAGGGGTTTCCAAAGTGATGCAGATTATACGTTTATATTGGCCGGTTCTCTCGGTACATACCTGTTTTTCGGGTAAACGTTTTCGGGTGGCATATTCTCGAGCGTCAAATCTACGGGATCGTATAGTAAAGTCATCTTGGCCCTCTGACCGCCCTCCTGCTTCACATGTGGATCCGGGCCACTTTGCCTGTGGAGAATGTAGTTATTGTGCGATGGCGATGATTGGACCTACCTGGCAGGATGCCTCCACCTCTAAAGTCTATAATTCTCATTGGCATACTACTTGCGATTCTTCTTATGTGGTTTACATGGTAAAATGCCCATGTGGGCTACTCTATGTTGGTCGTACCACTCGCAAGGTTAAGATTCGACTCGGGGAACATGCATCTCGATTGAGGACAAAGACTGCATCAGCGCCTATGGTTGATCACTGCCTTCAACAGTGTCATCAATTTTGTCAGCTGCAATGGCGGGTTTTGGATTTTCTGCCTCCGGACCCCCGAGGAGGGGATCGGCTTGCGAAGTTACAATATATGGAACAGCGTTGGATATTCCGCCTACGGACTGTTTCTCCAGGCGGTTTAAATGCCTCTGTGGAGTGGAACACCTTATTGTGATTGAGGCTTCACTGCTGGTAATGGGAGTCTGGGGGGTTCCCTGACAGTGGGTTTCCCCGTGATCCCGATTGCTCAAAATGGCATTGGTTTTTGATTGGCTGTGGATTTTCCTCCTTCATCTGGCGTTTTGACGTCACACGCCATTTCTTTTAAATTTGACCGTTCGTAGGAAGGTGGACGCTGAAGCTAATGGAATGGGATTCAAATTTTTTCACCTGACGCAGAGCCACTGAATGTTATGAAGGCTCGAAACGTGGCACGTTGTGGACTTTGAATTCCTATACTGGCTGGATTACAGATAAGTTTTATGCAATTTTTGAGCAATTAAAATGATTAAAAAGGAGTGACCGCGGCGAGGGGACGGGTTGAATCCCTGTCTCCTTTTGATTGGTTACTCCAACAAAAAGATAGTGAATTAAAATTTTCAAAATTTTTTGTAAAGACACACGGTATTTTGGTGACTGGGCTTATTTCCACTAAGGACTAGGTCTAATATGGCTTCCCCTCTGGTTGGTTCATGAACCAGCTGCTCCAAGAAGCAGTCATTTATTTCATCTAGGAACTTTATCTCCCTAGCATGTCCTGACGTGACACTGACCCAGTCGATACCGGGGTAATTGAAATCACCCATTTATTATTACTGCACTGTAACTTTTGTTAGCTTCCTTGATTTCTTTGAGCATTTCATCATCCATTTGGTCATTCTGGCCAGGTGCTCGATAGTACACCCCCACTGCCATTGCCTTCCCCCTTTTATATGGAATTTCAATCCATATAGATTCTACAGCAGATTTTGTTTCCTGCAAAACTTTAATCCTTTCTGAGTCAATGCCCTCTCTAACATAGAGCGCAACTCCTCCACCAATTTGATCAGCTCTATCATTACGATATAGTTTGTACCCAGGTATCACAGTGTCCCACTGGTTGGTTGTCCTCCTTCCACCATGTCTCTGATATTCCAATCATATCTAACCTTTCATTTAGTGCTATATATTCTAACTCTCCCATCGTATTCTTTAGACTTCTAGCATTTGCATACAAGCATTTTAGAGAATGTATTTTATTCATGTTAATTTGGCTATTGTTAGACATGGGTAAATTGGGATCTTTAAGCTCTGTCTGCTCCATACTTGAGGGCATTTGGGCTACTTTACTCTTTTGTGGAACCTCTCTTCTTTTGGTAGTATCCTTCAAGGATACATTCTTCCGAACCATGCGCTCTTGGGCGACTGTCGGCTTTCCCCTAATATCTAGTTTAAAAGCTGCTCATCTCCTTTTTAAAGGTTAATGCCAGCAGCCTGGTTCCATCCCTATATACAACATACCAGTTGTATATAGTTACAACTGGTATGTTCTGCCTAATGCGGTACAGACAGTACTTCTGTTTAAATAGTTACACACTCTGTTATAGCTGAAATATCCTGATTAGTTGTTGAATCATTGAATTATGTTGAATCATTGAATTGAATTATCTATGTAATAAGTTATAATGTTCAATGTTCTATGTAAACAAACTCTGCTTTGTTAACTGTTGTTAATTGTACACCGCAACTGATCACTGGAAGATGCGGTATATAAATAAGTGTTAAATAATAAATAAATAAATAAATCCCGGTTAAGGTGAAGCCCATTCCTTTCCCCAGAATGTTCCCCAGTTCCTAACAAATCCAAAACCCTCATCTCTGCACCATTGTCTCATCCACGCATTGAGACTCCGGAGCTCTGCCTGCCTTTTGGGTTCTGCGCGTGGAACAGGAAGCATTTCGGAGAATGCTACCATGGAATTTCTGGATTTCAACTTCCTACCTAAAAGCCTAAATTTTGCCTCCAGAACCTCCCTACCACATTTTCCTATGTCATTGGTACCGACATGTACCAAGACAGCAGACTCCTCCCCAGCACTATCTAAGACCTTATCTAGGTGGCGCGTGAGGTCCGCTACCATCGCACCAGGCAGGCATGTTACCAGGCGATCCTCACGTCCACCAGCCACCCAGCTATCTACATGCCTAATGATCGAATCACCAACTATAACGGCTGTCCTAACCCTTCCCTCATGGGCACATGGCCCTGGTAAAACCCTCTCGCACCGAGGAAGTTTCTCATCACCTGGAGGACAGGTCCTAGTTACAGGATCACTTCCTGCCACACCAGGGTGATGCTCTCCTGTCACGTGACCTCTCTCCTCCATGGCAACAGGGGTGCTGCCAGACTGGGGGTGGGACTTCAGGACTATATCCCTGTAGGTCTCGTCTATGTACCTCTCTGTCTTATGTTTTCCAAGTCTGCTACTTTAGCCTCTAGAGAACGGACTTGTTCCCTGAGAGCAAAGAGCTCCTTGCACCTAGTGTACACGTAAGACCTCTCACCAACTGGGAGAAAATCATACATGTGACACTCAATGCAAAAGACTGGAAAGCCCCCATCCCGCTGTTGGACTGCTGTCTGCATCTTAGTTTTAAGTTTGTGTCTAGATCTTTAAGTTCTTACTTACTAGGGGTTGCTATGGGTATTTATAACAATAAAACTGTACCTAATATGTTTAATATACCTTGTTCACCTGAAGCTTAATTAATCTCAGGTCCTTAGTGTATGACTGATTTGGGTAATGAGCTTCACCTGAAAGCACCTCCTGTCTTTTAAGATGTGTAAGTACCTATAAAGCTATGATTATCCCAGGGGTGGGTGGGTGTGGGGAGGGAGGGAAATAACACTTATTAAAAGAGGGCTGCTACACAGTACCCTGTCTTGTACTGCTGAGGTAGGCTACATTCTGATTTGATTTAAATTATAGCTCTTAGCTGCTGCTAGGCTCTAACTTCTTATGAAATTTAAACTACAAGCTCTCTGCTGGGTTCTAAATTTAACCAGAAAGCTCTCTTCTGTGTTTTAAAACTAAAAGTACTTTTCTGATGCTAGGCCCTGAGTGACTATTATACGTAATGTATAGCCACAGTTAAACCTTATATTAACAATATCCCCAAAAAACAAACACTTGAACTCTATATTGGTAGCTAGAAACCAGCAGAGATAATAAAGAAAATTAGTCTTATCTGATGGCTTTCTGAGCACTCCAGAGCTCATGCAGTCTGCCTTAGACCGGTATTATTGCCTTGGGCAAGCCACTTAACCCTCCATTGCCTCAGGTACCACTTAGATTGTGAGCCCTTCTGGGACAAGGGAATAAAAAAGTACCTGTTAGTATACATGTAAACCGCACTGATTCTAAAGAGCATGGTATAAAAAATAAAATTAAATAAATAAAATATTGTGTGTCCAGGTGTGAGATGGTCTACAATCAGTCCCTCCCCTGGGAGCAATTATTCTCCAAGCAGTACAACAGATCTAACCCTTTATTATATGGATACTTAGGCCCCAGTAGTCTGAATATCACCAAACTTAATGTATAGCCACAGTTTAAACCTTATATTAGCGATATCCCCAAAAACCAAACACTTGAACTCTATGTTGGTAGCTAGAAACCAGTAGAGATAATAAAGAAAATTATTGATGATGATTGACTGATGATGCTCAATCAAAAACCTGCATTGACTCACGCTAATACACTCAATTTGTTCTTCATTTTGTGTCTGTTTAGTTGGCTTTGACTAGATTAGGCAGTCCTACTCATGGAGCTTACATGCTGGATCTCTGATGTGCTGTGTAGATGTGAGATGCCCTATAAAAATCCATATGTATCATAGTGGTAGAAGAGTGTGGTTGTCTGTCAGATGATGGGCACAGGCAAACACTGCCTTGGGTGTGGGCAGTGGGTGGTACGTGGATGCTGGCCATTCTGCCATGCACAAATTTTCATTAGTCCTTGGCATGAGACTCTGATGCTGACCAGTTTAATTTGGTTCCATGCTGTGAGAAGTTGCAGGCTGTCTTTTTTTTTTTTTTCCTATCTTGAACAGGAATCTACTTTTTTCTTAATTGCTTTTCCCTAGAGCTAGGCTGAGGTTGGGCTAACCACAATCTGGGTGGGGTGGAGACTAATCGGGGGCATTTTCCAATATGTTTGCAATTATGGAGCACAGTCGATGGGAATTCTGCAGCCTGGAAACTGATCCAGTGTGTGTGGTGTTTAGATTTTGATCATTTCATCTATATAAAATTCCTGCATGTGTGTATATATGCAGAAAGCTTCTATGATTTTATTTTTGCATTTGTAATAGTAATATGAATAAGCTGGGTGCTTGTGCCTCTTGGGGGTCCAAAGTAAATACTATGGTGGTCTGTTTTTCCTGCAGTGCAGTTTGGTGAAAATTTTAGGTGAGATGGAAAGAGGAAATGGCTCCCATATAACTGTAATGCCAAAAACATAATACCGTAGGATTAAATAACCCAACAAGACCCAAAAAGTCCCTTGAAAAACAATATCTTGGCTCCAATGGATCTTGTAGGAGGAAAATACTAATGAGGAGAAAGACCTCTGTGTTGGTACCTGTCCCTTAAAAGTTGTGGGCTATTACTCTAGCCACAGGGGATATGGTTTATGGTACCTATCCCTCTACAAAGTGTAATAGCCCAACCTTGTAGAGGGACAGGTATCGGCACTGAGGTCTTTTATAGGAGAAAAATACTAATGGAAGGGAAAAGATCTATTGAAACCAAGATCCTGTGTTTTTCTAGGGGCTTTTTTGGGGCTTATTCCCATGTGCCAGCACCCCTACCATATGCAGATACTGAGAGATTCCGCCCCATGTCTGTCTTGGCCTGAGACTTGCCTGCGTTTAAATGGTTTCCAGTTTCATTCTGTTTCTCCCTCTGTTGGCCAAATGACAGTCAGAACTGAATGCGATTTTGGTACCGAAGACACAGTGTGTATTCCCAAGTTTGAATGAAAACCTTCTCATTTCTATTTATCCATCTCTGAACACTCTGAACCCAGTATTCAAAGAATTTGTTTCTAGCTTTGAGAGTTATGCTCCTAACTTGGCCTTATTGAGAATTTTACTAGGGCAGAGTGCCTGAATGGTATACTCTTTCAACTAAACTCTTAAATTTTTAAGAGCATAAAAAGTGGGGGGGTGACAGGGGTGGATTTAGGGTGGAGAGAAAGTTAGTTTTGATTTTCAGCACTAGGCTCATAAATTTAGGAGTTCCCAATAGGTGTGTGTCTATGGAAGCACGAGAAACCTATGTGTACAGGCAGAGAACCATATACAGACTGTTGGAGCCTCCCCAATAGGCACCATCGCTTATGCGAAACTTCTTAATATTCTGCTCCTAAAATTTTGTCCTATTTTCAGCCAAACTTCAGAATTTAAATTTCCACTGAAAATGCATTTTAAATTTAGGCAAGTGAATGGAAGAAATATATTTTATAAGCATAACTTGGGCTCCTAAATTTATGAGAACCCAAAAATCCTAACCAGTCAGAATCAAATAAATATCCGTGTAACTAAGATCCCAACATACAAAAGAGCCCCTTAGCCTTATAAATTTTTGTCAGAGCTAATCGTCAGTGTGTGGAAACATCCACACACCACTGTGACAGCTCCTTTTACTAGAGTTTTTTAATAAGAATAAAACTTAACACTTAGCTTTGATGAAAATAGACATTTAAATGAAGAAATGCCAGAATATCGAAGTTGCTGCGACGTGCCACATGTTTCGGGTCGAACACAAATGATTTTTCAACCCTGCTTCAGGCCATCTCACACTGGCTATCATATCTTCTTTTATGCTTCAAATCCTTTTAGGAAACACCAAAGCTTCATCATACGAAGTCGTAATCAAAGGCATCACTTGCTTTTTATACTTCGGTGTCTGACGTCACTCACATCAGAAGACTATTGGCTATCAAGCAATTACATCTGTTAGTGGATTCTTACATTAAAGATACCAGTGATTTTTTGAAGCAACTGATGACATGTACCGATGTGGCTTCCTATAGATATTTAGTAACTCTTGATGTTCAGTCGTTGTATACAAATATAAATCAAGAGGAGGTAATTGTTCACCTTACTGATTACCCCCTAGATCTTCCAGATCGAATTCCTCGTTCCTTTTTACTTGATTTGCTGAATTTAGTTTTGAATAACAACTATTTTTTTATATCGACAACAATTCTATCAGCAAAAATTGGGGATAGCAATGGGGGCTACAGCGGCCCCATCAATAGCTACGATTTATATGGCTGTTTTGGAAAAGGTTTATCGATGTTTTTTTCCTCTGGACAGGTACTAAACAGGACTTGGATCTTTTTATCCAATGGCTGAATACTCACAAGATGAACATTCAGTTTACTGCACAGATGGACATTTCCAGCATACAGTTTTTGGATGTTATGGTGTATTTGACATCTTCTGGTATAGAGATGACACTTTATCGTAAACCTATTCAGCGTAACACTCTACTTCGCTATGATAGTTTTCATCCAGTCGCACTGAAGAGGGTATTGCCATTTGGTCAGTTTCTGCAACTTCGTCGTAATTGTTCAACTTTACATGAATTTTCTTTGCATGCTAAAGATCCTACATTTTAGGCTGATTCAAAGAGGGTACCCCTTATCGGTGGTGAATAAGGCGTATAAACGGGCCAAATATTGTCACTGTGAATGGCTTTTTCTTCCTGCCAGCACTAAGTCTGAAGTCGACACAATCACAGGTATTTTGCCATACACTAGAAATATGTGTCAGGTGGTGAAATTGTTACATCAGTTTTGGCCTATACTGGGTCTTCACTCTTGTTTTTGTAATAAGACTCTACGGATAGCCTATTCACGTAGAGCAAATCTTCGTGATCTGATCATGAAGACCACTCATGTGCTGGATCATCCTACATTTAAGCAAGGCACTAGGGGACATTATTCGTGTAAAAATTGTCTCTATTGTAACCTGGTCATACCTGGACAAGATTGGACTGATAGTCATACATCTAAGATCTATTCATCTTCATACTATATGGATTGTTCTTCTACTTATGTGGTTTATTTGATAGTTTGCCCTTGTCTGAAATATTATGTAGGACGCACTACACGCCCGATTAAACTTCAGCTTTCCGAGCATGCTTCGCGGTTATGAACCAAAAATCTTTCAGTCCCTATGGTGGAGCATTGTTTGCGGTATTCTCATGCTTTTGATTCATTGAGATGGCATGTTTTGGATCATGAGCCTATTGATCCAAGAGGAGGAGATCATGAGCAGAGATTGCAGTTACGTGAACAACTGTGGATTTATCGCCTTAACACTGTTACTCCTAGTGGGTTGAATACACAACTCGATTGGCATACCATCATTTAATTGTAACGAGCATTGGATGTTTGCAAGGAGTTCCAAGAAGTGGCGATTGTAAGCAGTTTAACTATTTATCTGAATGCTGCTCTCTAGGGGGTCAAATCCGTAGTCTGATTGGTCTACCATTACCCAATTGAAATAAGCATTATATGTCTGGTGTTCCCTTGTCAGTGGGTCCTCCCTAACAGATGTAATTGCTTGATAGCCAATAGTCTTCTGATGTGAGTGACGTCAGACGCCGAAGTATAAAAAGCAAGTGATGCCTTTGATTACAACTTCGTATGATGAAGCTTTGGTGTTTCCTAAAAAGATTTGAAGCATAAAATAAGATATGATAGCCAGTGTGAGATGGCCTGAAGCAGGGTTGAAAAAACATTTGTGTTCGACCCGAAACGTGTGGCACGTCGCAGCAACTTCGATATTCTGGCATTTCTTCATTTAAATGTCTGTTTTCATCAAAGCTAAGTGTTAAGTTTTATTCTTATTAAAAAACTCTAGTAAAAGGAGCTGTCACAGTGGTGTGTGGATGTTTCCACACACTTTGACGATTAGCTCCGACAAAAATTTATAAGGCTAAGGGGCTCTTTTGTATGTTGGGATCTTAGTTACACGGATATTTATTTGATTCTGACTGGTTAGGATTTTTGGGTTCTCATAAATTTAGGAGCCCAAGTTATGCTTATAAAATATATTTCTTCCATTCACTTGCCTCAATTTAAAATGCATTTTCAGTGGAAATTTAAATTCTGAAGTTTGGCTGAAAATAGGACAAAATTTTAGGAGCAGAATATTAAGAAGTTTCGCATAAGCGATGGTGCCTATTGGGGAGGCTCCAACAGTCTGTATATGGTTCTCTGCCTGTACACATAGGTTTCTCGTGCTTCCATAGACACACACCTATGGGTAAGGACAGACTGAAGGATGTGCAGAATATTGAAAGTGGTAATGAGGACATCGGCCTCACTATCTGAAGATTAGGGAAGTAAAAAATAAGTTGATGCAGCAGGGACCTCTATTCCCAAAACGTGCAGAAGTCTATGGTGCTGCTGCCACTGTGCTCCCAGGGATCCAGTTCCCCAGGAGACCACATTTACGGCATAAAGCTGCAGATCTTCCACTGCCAGGGACCCAACACCCTGCCGTGGAGACAGGAGACGCATCCATGCAATGAAGCTTGGAGGTGGGGATGCTGCCACCCTTAGATTAGAGGCCCAGATGCTGCAGAAAACTCTACTCCAGGGTGCAAAGAGTGAAAAGTGCTGCAGCCACATGGAGAAGGTACTGGAACTAGGGGGCTGACATGCAAGGGAGGATGGAAGGACAAGGCAATGAGGAGAAAATGGTGTGGGAGGGGGGTCTCAAACACACACACTCCCTTTTGGACATTCTATCCTAACACTTCCAAAGATAAACTCTCCCTGTGGCATTAGATGTGCACATGGCATTATAATATCCTTTGTTTTATTTTCCATTCCTTTCCTTATGATACCTAGCATTCTATTTGCTCTCTTGGCCACCGCTGCACACTGGGCAGAGGATTTTAACATGTTATCCACTGACGCCTGGAGCCCTTTTTAAAAATTGGTGTTAGTGGCCATCCTCCAATCTTTTTCACCTTATTTTTCCTCTGGGTTCCCTCAACCAGCGCTTTGTGCCCTTTTTCACCCAGGGGTCGTCAACCCTGTTCAGGTGCATCCCACCATGTCCCTAGTGGTTCAAAAAAATGTGATCACTGCAGTCAAACTATGTCCACCAGACACCCATGACTGCTGCTTGTGCTGCCTGAGATCGACCACAACAGTTCCAATTGTGACCTTTGCTAGGCCATGTTGGCAAAAACCAACAAAAAGAGGTTGGAATTGCAGGAAAAATGTTCCCATGCTCTGACTCCACGCCCATGTCACCGATACCTAGCTCCAAGGCAGGCACATCCTGTGACTCCCAGGCATCCTTGGAGTCCTGCGACTGCGGATCCTCAGAGGACCCTGGAGCAGAAGAGAAAGAAGTCTAAGATCCCGGAGGTCGGTCCGGAGAAAGCCCAGTAAATCGCAATGGAGAAACGCCCGGCCAAGCTTTCCAAAAGGGACCCTTACGTTGTCAAGCAAGTTGGCACTTGTGGTGACGGTCACTGATGTGGCAGAGCTGTGCCATTGGGCAGAGGATCATCTGCTTGCTCTGCTGGTGGCCTATATAGCAGGTGTCAATGTGCAAGCCAACATCTTGAGTTTGCATACCATGGATCCTGGAGTGTGGGAGTTAAGCCCTCCTGCATTTGACCTCCATAATGAAGAGTTGGGTCCTGCTAATATTTAACTTGATAGTCACCCAGGAAAATGCCAAGTAGAGAACTTTTTCAACTGCTGGAAGGATCAGCATGTGTGGATTTCATGCTTTAAGTGTGGCCCCAAGAAGGGCTCCTGTATGTCTGTCTTTTCTCACCCATGGCCCTTGATGAGCAGTCAACTGTGCAAAATTCTGTTTTACCCAGTTTGGTGATGCTAGTAGCTGTGCAGGCCATGGCACATGAATCTCTTGAGCTTGTTGGCAAGGTCCCCTCTTGCTATCTCAAGAGTAGTCTTCTGTGGCAAGGGCCCCTGGTTATGGATGATCCTGTTCCCTTGTTTATGGCCTGGCCTTTGAGATGTGTATGCTGTCCAGAATGGAGCATTAGTGGACACCCTTCCCAAGACTTGAGGCAAAGCTGACCTAACCATTGGGAAAACTAGGCAGTCATCAAGGGCGGCAGCTTTTTCATGGAGAGGGGCAGCAAAGAGCAAGCTATTAGAAGCCAAACAATGGATTTTGGCAGCTGGGGGGGGGGGAGGGTATAAAGCTTAAAGTTTGCCTAGGGCCCCAACACCTTTAACCAACTCTGAGGCTGGCCCTGCTCAGAGGGTCTCTTCTTCTCTCACTTAGGGCAGTATTTCCAAATGTGAGAATCAGAAACCTCTTTGAGAGGCGGGGCGCTTTCAGGCTCTGGATTCCAGAAAGGTGAACATAGTTTTGACCAGCGGATGGACCTGAACTCTCACGGTCAAGTAATGGCCCTATGGTGCTACCATGGGCATGTAAAGGATGTCCTTGGTGGCACACCTAATGTCTCCTGCTTCTCCAAGGGAGTGAAGCAGATCCATTTGCCAATGTGTTTAATTGTTCTTCAGGGGAGTCTTTTGGTGTCAGTCATGGAAGGCCCCCTTCGGAAGGGCTTTCTCAAGGATTTGACCCTAAAGATGTGTGTTTGGTGGCTATTGCATCTGCCAGGCAGGTGTTGGCAGCAGGCTTTGTTCTGCAGGGAGCCTTTTTTTGATCATCTGGACTGAGTTTCTTTACAGACTATATACCATTCTTTCTCCCAAAGGTGCTGTTCTCTCTTCACCTTAATCAGGCTGCCATTCTGCTCTTCTCCTTGGAAGAGAACTTTTGGGTGGAGTTCTGAGTTTGGCCTTGAGGAATGCTAGTGAGATACCTAGAAATTTACTAATTCCTTTCATCAGTCAGACCATCTTTGTTCTCTCCAGCAGCCTGAGGAAAGGACAGGCAGTGGCAAAGTCGTTCATTGCCTCCTGGATTAAGGGGGCTATTAGTCCAGCCTAGCTTCTGTGTGGAAAGCACATACCAGAAGGAGTTAGAGCTGGCTCCACTAAGGCATAAGCTGCCTCCTGGAAGTAGTCCACTTTGTCCCTGAAGGACATCTGTAAGGCAGCTGCTCGGTCGTCTCAACACTTTTTTTGAAGCACTACGGGTTGCATGTGGGAGCTGGAGCACAGGGTGCTTCTGGCAGGGTAGTTCTGTCTAGTGTCTTCCTCCCACCCTGGGTCCTTACTGCTTGGGTATATCTCACTCAGCTGGACTGGTCTAACAGGATAAGGAAGGAGAAATTTTACATACCTGATTTATTTTCTTTCCTTGAATTCTGTTAGACTAGCCAGGACCTGCTCTGGAAAACTCTCTATATATTCCTACAGGTTTGGGAGCCCTCTTGATTCTACATTAGAACTGATATTAAATATTGTAGTATATCATGGTGACAGACACACATTTTGTTCAGAGTTATGGCTGTTGATACATTTATTTCAGTCTTGCTTCCTGCTTGGGAAGGATCATACTGGGTTCTCTCAGTGCTGTACCAGTGGGAATATTAGCAATAGCATCATTGAAAGTTACTCTGGTCTGCCTCCACCTGCTGGCTGGGGAGCATAGCCCACTCATCTAGACTGTATAGCAGGATTCAAGGAAAGAAAATGATCAGGTATGCAAACTTCTTCATTTTACTCTCCTTTCACATATGCAATGGTACCGGATTTAATATCCTAGATTCTGGTAAGCCTAGCTAGCATTCTAAGAATCTCATTCTCTTCCATTGTTTCTCATCCCCTCTCCTGGAGGAATACCTAGCCAGTTGAGTCCTAGGACACCAGCAATGAACATTCATGAGACACTCCTGCACATACACTGGAATCCCACTGTATGCTGACTTCTCTCATGCACTCTCCTAGCTAACTTGGTTTGCCTCCAAGAGAGGTTTGAGAGATACTTGTCTTAAAAGGGACATGTGAGTTATTTTCAGAACTCCTATAGAAACCTGCATAGAAAGAGAAACGCAAAAGGAGTGCCCAGTTTAATAGTGCCATTTTTTTATGTGACTTCATTTCCTACTGTGGTGCAGTGCAGATGTCCTAGGAAAACTGAAGTGCATTGTGGTACAGGGGAGTGTGCAAGAGGGCATACTGGCTTGTGATAGTGTTGGTGTGCGGTCGGAAGGGATTTTCTCTACCACACAGGTCAGATAGCAGTTCAGGGACAACAAAACCAGCTTTACTGCTGTCCCAGCTTCTCCTCCACAAACTGGTTTTCCTGGCCCTTCCTCCAACCCCAGTTTAAAATTCCTACCTCAGAACTCCCCTGCACAGCTTGCCTTAGACTTCTGACTCCACGTGCCTCTCTCCTGCCTGCAGCCTGCTAGGTACTTAACTTCTCCCTGTGAGCTACACCCTCCCAGCCCTGATCTGTGGGCTGCAGACTCTTAAAGGGGACTGTTACTCATCTCTCTCCAAATAGATTAACATTCTATAGACTCCATCACATGACTGCATATTGGTAGCAGGCAGGTGCAAGTGACTGGTTTTGATTGGCATGAATGTATAGTAACTGGTATCAGGCTGCAAAAGTGCTGCTTCAGTCCACATATGTCAGACATGTTCCAATGGAAGCCTCTTTGGACATTTTGAAGTTCACACGCACCATGTACCCTCTGATATCTGACCCTCACATACCCAGATAGCCGTCCATCTTCATAGACCGACTTCAGCTGTTTATCATAGCAGTTGTTCACAAATACCCTCGGTCACCGCCCACACTATGTTCACTCGCTCAGATACAACATGCATCTCCCAGCACCCTTCTGAGACACATTTTATCATGACAATTTCAGCAGTGTTTCCCATAGAGATGTCAGCATCTATAAATGGAGGAAAGGGGAAGCTCACCATTGCGTCAGTTTCAAGTGTGCACTTTAAAACTTGTTCCTAATTTGATTATCTACCATTCATTTGGGAGTAGAATAAAATGCCTCTGAAACTGACAGACCTGCTAGCAAAGACATAAATCTACTGCGCCAGTTTAGAAGGCAGAATATCAGCGAGGGACGTTTTGAGACTGTTTTAATGTGATGGAGTCCTGGCTTCTCATATTATATTCTGCTGTGACACAATTGGTGTCTCAGCAGGGAAGGACTGCCATAGAGGTATCCTTGCTTTGGACGCTATCGCAGGCATGACCTTTACAAAATTGGATACAGTGGGATTGCGTTTTTGAAGACCATTTTGGAATTCACAGCCTTTCGTAAGTAAAACAATTTGGGCAAAATGACATTTGTACATCTGCAAATATTCATACGTTTTTAACGCTTCAGAATCTTGCTGAAAGCAAAGTGATTGATAGATAAATGTTGCCTTTAGAATCTACTGGATACTGTAGTAACCCCAAATGGCTATAACGTCCTATTGTGATTGTTCTAATTCTGACCAGAATTTGTGCTCTGAGAGTTCACTTCTAGTTTAGGGCTGCTTGCGACTACAGCCCAGGTACTGAGGATAGCAACAAGATCTTCACAGGTAACCAAGGAGTAGAATAGCTACTCCCAGGGGTAGGATACCTGATTATTTCTTTATGAACAGGACCAGGTTATTGGAGTATGCAGTCGGGATTCCCTCCATTACTTCATCTTTTTCTGCATGGGACCTTCCCCTACCCTGCCAAGCTGATTTCTAGCGGCCAAGTAAAGAACAGATGTTTGAGGGTTATTTTGGAAGCCCTATTTGTTTTGTACGTCTGAGAACAAGCACAGACTTCTCCAGAGCTATTTTAGATGCAGGGTCTGTGATGTCCCCAGAAGACGTTGCCAGAGTCTGAATGGGGGCTTGTTGGACATGTAGCTGGGTGAACAGAGGCATGGTTGAGGCATGACTGGGGTGTTCCCAGGAACCTGCACATCGTTGCCTGATCTCTGAAACGTCCTGGGATATCCAGAGTGTCATCCAAGTTTAGACCTGCTCCAGGCACGAATAAGCATCAGGAAAGTGCTTGTTTGGCTGAAAAATATCCAGAGGGTGTAGAGAAGATAGCACTCGTTCATCCCCAATACTCAGCACAAGCACAATGATAGCAACAGTGGAATTTGAACCCTTCCTGCCTTGTTCCTAATCTATTACTCTAACCATTAGAGTGTTCCTAGATGTCCAGGTTCTGAAAAAGTATTCTGGGGATGTCTATGTAGATGCCCTGCAGACACCCAAACTGGGCACATCTGTTTCTTTCCCAGATGTTCTGGCTTCTAAAGTGTCCCTTCACATACAAAAATCTGTCTCGTGCATAGCTCTTGTGAATATTCTGAAAATCAGACCTGGCTTTGTATACCTCAAGGACAGGGTTGGGAACTCTAGCCCTATATCCATAGATGCTTGCTAATGACATCCCCAAAGACCCCAAATGCCTGACTTTTTGACATGTAAGTCTTGGCATGTCATCCATGGTGTCGAGTACTTCTATTCTTGATAATACTATAACATCAATTCACTTCAAGATGTAAAATCTCTTAAATTACAGAGGAGGTCTCAGTCTAATCGGCACTAGTTTCCAGACTTCCATCTTATCAAAACTTTCAGTGCCCGCTTGCATCAATGACCAACCCAATGCAAATAACTGTTTAAAGTCCTCCTTAAACTTGTATATTTTGAAAATGTGCTTATCTTAACGATTCTTTTTCCCACCGATATTTTCTTTTTCCCAATGCCTCTTGTTGGTGCCTCGTTGCGTTTCACTCTTTCAAGTTTCTTCAGGGGTTTATCCCTCCAAAATTCAGAAGAACATTCAATAAACTTGATGCTGCAGATGCCTTCCTCTTGCAAAACGTATTGACTGTTACAGGTCTGTCCCTTGTTGGTCACTCCAGGCCAGGGAATTCCCGAACCCTCATCTGCGGTATGCTGCTCCGGCTGTCTGGAATCCAGGGGAATAAAACTCACAACCACACAGAAGGAAAAATGTGCACGTTTATTCCGTACATCAGAAGTGCAGTCTCTTTTGTACAGTAACATAAACATATATATGTCATAAACCCATCCCAGCAGCCTATCACTGCTTATCAGCAACTCTACAAACTGGTACCTGTCTCTGTGAGGATCACTCAATTTTGCCTTAGCACAACACATTCCTTTCCATCTAGGTATGCACAAAATATCCATTTTCCCTTGTGGGCCTTATGGTCCCTCTGTACAACAAGATACTTATTTTCACCTTACAATACTTATTTTCCCCTACATTGACCACCCAAGTTGAAAAAATGCCACGCATCAACTTTTCAACTTGGGTGGTCAATATGTTTTGCAAGAGGAAGGCGTCTGCAGTATCAAGTTTATTGAATGTTCTGAATTTTGTGGGATAAACCCCTGAAAAAACTCGAAAGAGTGAAACGCAAAGAGGCGCCGACGAGGCGTTGGGAAAAAATCATTAAGATAAGCACATTTTCAAAATATTCAAAATATACAAGTTTAAGAAGGACTTAAAACAGTTATTTGCATTGGGTTGGTCATTGATGCAAGCGGGCAATGAAAGTTTTGATAAGACGGAAGTCTGGAAACTAGTGTCGATTAGTCTGAGACCTCTGCAATTTAAGAGATTTTACATCTTGAAGTGAATTGATGTTATAGTATTAAGAATAGAAGTACTCATCGACACAAAATATTTCTTGTTTATTCGTAGAGTGGATTGATATTTAGTAGTGACAAAACACATCGCTCTGGGAAAAGACCATTAGAATTTGTCATCCATGGTGGACATTTTGGGCTGCCAGTGATGAAGGCCAAGGCAAATGTAGTTACAGCATCAGGGCGGAGATAATTCAAGTTTACCCATTGAAGGCAAATTTGGGAAAGCAACCCGGTGAGCAGGTCTTGGGCGTATATGCCATAACTTTCAGCTTTCTCTAAGCTAAACACTCGGCTGTTTTGCTAATAAACATGTTTACTTCAGTCCGCAGCATCAGTGAATTGGGGGCGGGGGGGAGTAGGAAGGAATGATCTGAAGTCTGACTGTGGCATTGGCAGCAATTATAATGCAGCTGAGGTAGACTAAGACACTGAGCCACTGCTGTGAGGGCAACAGCCCTTCAACAAGATGCAAGATCTGCAAGTGGAGCACCAGTATAAGGGGCCTACTGGCCCACAAAGGCCACTATCTCACCTTACATGGAGGAAGTACACGGAGGCCAATTTCTCAGCAATACTCATGAAACATTTTACAGGATATCCTTTTCTTATTGTAATTTCTTCACACACAGATTCTCTAAAGTCACTTACAGGTATAAGGTAGCTACTGTATAGGGACAGGCAGAAGAGAAAGGTTAATGGGGCAATTCAGCACACTGTCACCTCTGTAGCAGGGCTCAATAAACTCCCCAGTTTCTCCTTTGTCCCAGTCTGTTTTTATACAATTGTTCTGAAAGGTTGGCAGAACAACAATGGTTATTTCTTTCTGCAGCTGGATTTCTCTTGATACATTTTTCTGCACAGAATTTGGCACAATTTCACTTTGCCAAGGTTCGTTAGCATGAAAACATCATGTCATCTTCCCAAGGCCAGTGCCTAGTCAGATCTCACTCCCTGGTTCCACCTCATGTCTGTCTTGTTTCATTTTGTGTTATCTGGTTTCCTTAGCAAAGCACACTGGATTAGCAACATTTCATTTTACTTGGGATTTTCTCAGGCAGTCAGCAATTCATCCTTTTTCCCTGATTCTTCTATTGGCCTAACAGTGGTCAAGGGCCTCAGGCAGGCCTGGGCCTGAATCTAGGCCTGCCTCACGGGCCTAGCTACAGAAGCACGATCCTGGTTCGGGTCAGATTCCTTACACTAGCTAGGGGAGTAAAACTGATCCTTATCCTTTTTTATTCCTTAGTGCAACAGTCAGTACCGTGGTGTCTCGAGCCTCTTCTGCATCATTGAACAGTTGATTAGAACACGCTGCGCGCACTGAAATAGCTGATCAGAGGAGCAATGAAACATCACCACGGCTGCTCTGAATCTAATACTCTTGAACAGTAGGACCATACTATCATCAATGTGAGGTGTGGTGGGCTTCCCTCCCCCCCCCCACCCCCCACCAGTGCCTTCAAGTCCATATGGCAACCCAGCAGCCCCCTGGGCTTTCTTGGCAAGGTATGACAGGAAGTAGATTGCCAGGCCTCTTCTTTTGAGGTAATGGAGGGTAAAGTGACTGACTTGTTCAAGGCCACAAAGAGTGCCAGTGGGAATCAAACCCAGATTTCCTGGGTAGTAGGCTGTTGCTCAAACCACTAGGCTACTTCTCCACTCCCATCAATGAGAGTAAGTTATCCCCCCCCCTTCCAAAAAAAGCAGAGCCTATAAGAAGGGGCAGAGCTGGCAGCTGAGATGTTGGGGCTAGAATGGTTTGTGGGGGATAAGAGCTGAGAAGAGGCGGAGCCAAGAGCATTGGGAAGTGGAATGGGGAGTGTAATGTATACCTCGCATCATGCCCTCTTACACAATCACTTGCCCAATCCAGGAGCCCTGCCCACACTATAAGTGCCTGCATGTGTGTGAGTAGTAGGGGGAGGAGGAGAGAAAGCAAGTCCCCTCACTCCCACTCCTTTAATCAATGTTAATCTGTGTGTGTGTGGGGGGGGGGGGGGTGGAGGAATATTGGCATTCCCCCTCTCTAGTCTTGATTTAGATGTCTGAAAAACACCAGCACGTTACACTGGGCTCTGCTGGATGTAGCACGATGTTATATGCAGTAAGGGAGGAGGGCAGAAGAGATTTTGGTTTTTCATAACTTTAAGTTTTTCCAGAAGCTGCTAAGTTATACTGAAGCCAAGTGTCTCCTCTCCTGCACATCTGTTATGAGTTTGACTCCTTTGCGAGAGCAGCTATCAACCATTTTGATCTTTTCTGTATTGAGGGGTGGGTCACTTTTTTTTCCTTCCCCTTTGCTTATGCTAACTGGTAGGCATGCTCTTTGCTACTTGTCTTTGTACCCCATCTCCGCTTGTCCCCTCTCCTAGGCTCTCTCCTTTATGCTCTGGTTTCAGTTTGTTGTCTTTGGGTGCCAGGAATCTCTCTGGGAGCTACAAGGCATCTTTGATTTCCCCTGCTAGTTACTAGGCAACTGTGACTAGCTGCTGTGCTTTTAAATACATCTGTGTGTTGTACAGAAACTTCTTTCTTTCTCTCACCCACCAAGTATTGTCTTACTCCACAGCTTCCTTCTCCAGCTCCGTTGAAACCAGGCACCTTAAGGCTTTGTATTGTGACTGCCCACATAACATTAGCTGTGAGACTGAAGACCCGTGTTCCATTGTCCTCTGGACTTTAACCTTAAGGGAGTCACTTAACCTCCTCCTGCTCAACCTTGGACTGCAAACACTTGAAGGGGCGGGGAGGGGGGAGGTTAACTGTCCTGTCTAGTCCTTTGTAGCGTTCATAAAATTATATCTTTTCCCTCTTCTGATGGAAGATCTTCCCTTTGAAGAAAGGCTAGAACTATGAGAGTGGAAGAGTAGTGGGTCGGAAGCCAGGATCTGACTCCCACTGTGGTTCCATATGATCTTGGGCAAGTCAAATTACAGGCGGATGCTGAAAAGCTTAGCACAGCATTTTCTGATGCTTTGCTTGTTCTAGGCTTGCTATCCAATGCCAAAAAACAACTGTGCTAAACTGCAGGGCACTTAGCATGCAAATCACTGCACAAGTATAATCCTACAATCATCTTCTGTAAAATACAAATCTTTGTTATCCATATGCAAGCAAATTAGAATATTTTTATATGTAAAAGGATTGCTGTGTTAAAAGTTCAATGTAAAACCGCTACTGATTGCTGGAAGAAGCAGTATACAAATGTAACCAAATAAAAGAAATAAACAAGTAATTCTGCCTGATATTAAAAAAATGTGTTGAAACTTAGCGCAGTTTTTTACACTTTAATGCTGGATCTTCACACCAGCTTCGGGCAGGCATAAAGATCCAGCCAGGAGCGAAAGCATCAACTGGGGTGAAGTTTAACACTTCACCTCAGATGATCCAGGTATCAGGGAAAGCCTCCAATGCCATCAGAATACAGTTGGGGGACCGGTATCCCTCCCCCCCTCCCTGACCAAGACCAAATTACAGTGGCCCAGTGGTCCCAGTTTCTCCCCTCGCTCACATAATTTAAAAAAAAAAAAAAAAATTCCCTGGTGGCTCAGTGGCTTCGATCTCAGCCACCCAATAATGAAAAGCCCTGGTGGCCCCTGAAACACCCCCTCCCCCCCCCCCACTTTTCCCAGTATCTTTTATCTGGAGCAGGAGAATTGCCCATATGCTCCCCCCCCCCTTGTGCGGCCATCTCAAAAAATGGCAGTGCCTGGTCCTGCATGGGAGCATATGGGTATCGCTCCCACTCCAGATAAAAGGTATCGGGAGGGAGTAGGTGGGGGGGGGGGGGGTGTTCAGATGCCACCAAAGATTTTTGTTGGCTGGCTGGGTAAGATCAGAGCCACCGGGGAATTTTTTTTTGTTGGATGGGGGGATTGGGGCAACTGGGCCACTGGGGGACTCTGTTTCTGTCAAAGGGTCAGTGTCCGGAGGGAGCCCTGAATCCAAGAAAGTATGCTGATATCGGTGGCTTTCTCCGAAGCTTAGGTCATCTGAGGTGAAGTGTCAAGCTTCACCTCAGATGATCCTGTTTCTCCAGGACAGCATCCCAAATTTGCATAGACTTCTGTGTGGTTGTGTTTGGCATGCTCTCCCAGTTTCTCTTGCTGACTGGGTATAATTTGAATATTGCATTCCAGCGCAAAAAGTCAGCGTTAAACCCTGGGCTCTAGCGCAGGGTTTCTGTATCTGCCTGTTAGATTGTAAATCCCGTAGGGAAAAGAGTATACCTAAATGTAAGTCGCCTAGAACGTCTGAGAAAGGCACGAGTTAATAAAGCAAGATAATCACATTCACCAAAAGAGATCTAGAAGCCATGAGTGGTATGGGAACAGCTGTTCATACTTTCAGGTAGTACAACCTGGAGAGTATCTCTTCATTCGCTTCCCAAAACTGTTCTGGCAGACCTATCAGTAGTGAAAGAACTGAATGCAAAAACTTCATTTTGTTTTCCTTTTATTTAATGTTATCACTTGTCTCTTATTTTTTATTTTGCTTTTTTACTGTGTGGGTGGTCATTTTAGAAGCCTCTACATGTCGTATATAGTAGCTTTCTGAAATTGCTATTTACAGGTGTAGCCAATGTATAAATGGCATTATTTATACGTGTAGATGTCTGGGATGCAAAGATCTGAAGGGAACATGTTGTGGATATGGTTTGGACAGATTGAAAAATTGATTTGCACATTTTTTTTAAGGGGAATACATGTATAATCAAAAAGATTCCTAGTCTGCTTTTGCAACTTCTCTGAAGTGAACGCAACTCTCACAAGTGCTTGTTTTGACCAGGGCTTAACACGAGGGATTGAGGGCATTAAGGGGGTCATTTTAAAAGTCTTAATCATGATTTGGACATCCGAAGACATACACGTGGATATCCAAATCACGGAGACATCCCCGGAGCTATTTTACAATTGGCTTTTAAAGGCATCTGGTGTGGGGACCTCCAAGTGGGCAGGGGGCGTGATGGAGGCATGTCTGGGGAGATGCAATGGACTTGGATGTCCCTGCTTCTTTTCAGAAATGTCAGGGATATCTGTAACCCTATCTATGTTGAGACCTGCTTCAGGCACGAATAAGCATCAGGAAAGTGCTTGTTTTGGTCATAAAACATCCTTTCTAAAATCCTTGAGTGCTTAGTCTTCATTCAGCTCTCTGCCCACCTTGTCTCCACTAATGCACTTCACCCCTGTCAGTCCGGCTTCCGCCCAGGCATAGCACTGAGACCATTTTCCTTTCTCTACGGAACAAGTTGCATTTTGCGCACGACTGGGTTGATATTACTCTACTTGTATCACTGGATCTTTCTGCAGCGTTTTTACCTTGTTGATCACTGTACTCTCCTTTGCCGTCTTGCTGGTGTTCCTTGGCTCTGGTTTTGTCGTTTTTCTCTTGGCTTGCTCCTTTTCAGTCGTGTCCCCTTCTTCCATTTTGCCCCCATACCTCTTTCTTGTGGTGTCCCTCAGGGTTCTGTCTTGTCTCTGCTTCTTTTCAATGTATTCCTGGCCCCAATGCTCTTCTTGTACAGCAAGCTGGTATCTCCGCATACTACTGTGCAAACGATATCATTCTCCTCTAGCGTACTACTCCATCTGCTCCTGATATTATACCCCTCAATACATCTCTTACTGGATACCCACTAGCTTTCTTCAGTTCAATCCCCTCAAGTCCACTGCCACCTGGGTTACTTTTGGATCCCCTTTGCCTTCTCTGGCCCCCTCCCTTGGTGGTCTTGACTCCTCCCTTTCCGTCTCAGACCGTTTCTCGTCGTGCCGCCTTCTGCTTCAGTCAGTTGCGTGCGGTCTGCCCTTCCTTACATCATCCTCCTTAACCACTCTCATTTTTGTCTCGTTTCCCATATTTGATTATTGTAATGTTTCCCTTATTGGTCTTCCCCTTTCCCAAATCCATCGTCTACAGCTACTTCAGAATACTGCTGCCCATGTTCTCACCACCTCCTCCCATTATGAGCACGTCACTCCCCTCCTGGTTCGTTTGCATTGGTTACTAGTATGTTTCAGGGTGCAATATAAGATTCTCATCCTTATACACCGTACTATTCACTCCTCCTCCCTTCAGTATTTGGCATATCTCTTACAATGCCATGTCCCGTCCCCCCCCCCCCTCATTTACTCAGCTCTCTCCATAACTACTGGCTGGTGCTTCCCCCTCCTTCACAGGCACACCTTGAGTGCACCAGCCCCTGTTTTTTTTTCTTCCTGGCCCCCTCCCTCTGGAACTCTCCTCCCTTAAGCCTTCGTTCTGAGTCCTCTTTTCCCCCGCTTCAAGACTGCCTTGAAGACCCATCTGTCTGTGTGCTTTCAATCTCCCTCTCCTCCCTCCCAAGAGTCCCTAGCTCCTTCTCTTCTCTCGCTCTGCTGTCCCTCTTTTCTGTCCTGTCAATTATTGGCGTTCCTTCCTTCCTTCCTTTTCTCAGCAGTCTTATTTTATTTATTTATTTTTATTTATTTATTTAATTGGATTTTTATACCGCCTTATCATACAATCAAAGCGGTTTAACAAAAGAGAAAATTAGTAATAGTGAAAAATCTGTGATAATATATACATAGTTTGTAAATATATGATTAAATGTCTTGGGAAAAGGTGCACTATATATATTGTGAGCTATACTATAAAGTGAGCTATTGTACAATGTATATATAAATAATTGCTTTCTTAAAAATTAATTAGTTGATTGCATGACCGTAGTACACTGCTTTTTGTCTTCTGATATCAGCGGTATAGCAAATTTCTGAATAAAGATATAAAGATAAAAGATGAAGAGTTAAGATCACAAGGAACAGCACTGGGATTTGAACCCTGGCCACCCGGGCTCTAACCCTCAACCATTAGGCTATTGGACATCCCCATTCTGAAATGCTGTTCTGGGGAAGCCTATGTAGATGCTCCCATAGATGTCGTCATATCTGACACGTTCACGTTTGGGACGTTGTGCCTGAATGTGGACATGCCTGCCTTTTATTTATTTTTTTCCCAGACCACCTAGTTCACACATCCTTTGTAAAATGTGCCTTCAGTTCTTTAATTCCCCATTTTTATTTTTGCCTTCACAGAGGAGGAAAACACATCCTTGGTTTCGCGCCACGTATCTGTATAGTTTTCCGAAATGGGGGTTGCTATGCTTTGATTGCACGTCTTCATGGAAGCTACCATGTGAAACTGCTTTTTTTTTGTGTTGTGAAATTGCTGCTCCAGCTGTTGAGCAGCCTTCTGTAAAGTACTCGGAAAATGTGATGAACCTAGTCTGAGTGTCACATTTCCTGTGTAACCCCTGTACAAAATGGGTCTTATGATAACGTGCTAAAATCAGTGTGTGTGTTTGCAATCAGTACACAACAGAAAATACAATTTCATTCGTTCTGTCATTAGGTTTAGAAAGCAATTGCACATTCTACAGTCGGACGCCTGCAGTGGCTATGCATGAGATGTGCATAGACCGGCTCTCTAGTGTTTGAAAACCAACATAGATGTGGGATACCAAAGACGGGTTTGGAAAGCCTTAAGGGAAGGTGTTCTGGAGCAGATGAGACCTTGGACACATCAGAGAACAAAATGCTCCACCGACACACTGCAAAGTAAATGTTATATCTTTGGAAGACTCTGCATGCCAAAATACGAATTTCGGTCCACAGAGTTCAGGTACTACATTAGCAGCAACTGAAGACTATATTGCACAGGAGTTTTCCTCAGATGTGTTATGTAGCCATAGACCATTTTTTAAAAATGAGCTCTTCATTAACAGAGGCACATCATGTGACGTCAGGATCCAACCTGGCCAGATTCCTTCTTGTTGCACTATGGTAAATCTTTGCCTGACCTGCCTCTGCTTTCACTCCTAAGGGTAACTTCTGCTTATTTTAGGCTTTTTTTTTTTCCCTTCCCTTACCGTGCTGCGTTCTCATGTCCATGGAAAGCCATTTAATGTATATGCCGTCCTTTCTATTCTAACTCGATGCCTCTTTCAGCTTCTGGATAGGTGACTTCTTTCCACTGGAAAAAGCTTTCACCTGCATCTTCCACTTTATCTACAACTACATTTTATTTTATTAATGAGAAATTTCCAAAGTATCTTAAGGAATTGGTATGGAGTAGCTTGTTTGCTATAAAGTTAAGTGGCTCTCTTTTATGATGGGGGGGAGGGGCAGGCAACTGAACTTTTGGCAGTGCACGTTTAGGTGCTCTTGCTGCTGCTTTTGCTATATCTTGGGATGTCCTGGCGGGGGGAGAGGAGGATTTGCAGTGGGGCTCTGGATCATGAGAAAAGGAGGCTGTATGCCAGGCATATTCATTCTGAGCTTGGTATGTCAGGTTCCATCTCTGGACCTATTCAAATCCAGCCTAAAAATCCACCTTTGGGGCTGCTTTTAGATCTTAACACCCTTATTCTCCTATTTAATACCTAAGAAGATAAGATATGCCATACTGGGTCAGACCAAGGTCCATCAAGCCCAGTATCCAGTTTCCAACAGTGGCCAATCGAGATCATACGTACATTGCAGTCTCCCCAAAAGACACAGGTTCCATAATGCTTGTATTGGGTCAAGCATTGATATCCTGGGTCCCTTTTTTAATGATTTATGGACCTTTCCTCCAGGAACTTGTCAAAACCTTTTTTAAACCCAGCTACACTAACAGCTCTTACTACAACCTCCGGTAACAAATTCCAGAGTTTGATTACACCTTGAGTGAAAAAATATTCTCTTATTTGTCTTAAATAGTTTACCCTGTAGCTTCATTACATGTCCCCTAGTCTTTCTATATTCTGATACCTGTGTGTATGTGTTAAATCGGTTCCCTACAAAGGAGAAATTAGGCCTTACCTGCTAATTGTCTTTCATTGAGTTCTCTCTGGGCCAGTCCAGGAATGTAGGGATCTCCGCCTGGGCCAGCGTCCCTACATTCCTGGACTGGCCCAGAGAAACGAATAGGAATAGGATTTAGTCCCTTGTTTGCTCTTTGTCCTGAATAGATAATCTGTTACATGTAAGACCGTAAACTGTGTATGTGTACAGTGCTTGTATACCTAGCCCACTAAAGAAAATTAGTAGCAGTACATCTTTGTGGTTAACCTTTGCCCCATGTATTCAGCACCACTGATCCAGCTAACTTGCTGCTGAATGTGCTTGGTTTAAAGGTAATTTTAGGAGCCCGCTCTGCAGCATCTAAACTTATCCAGATAAGTTTGGCTGGCTAGCTCTGATATTTACTGCTGTTGAAATAAACTGAAGTCATGCTCGTGGACCACTTTTAAAATGGATAAGTTTCATTCGATCAACAAGCTACCTGAACAGACTTTATCTAGTCGGTGGCATGGGGGCAGGGAGGAGGAATTTTATTAAGCAAATTATTGACATTCCTAGACAAATCTTCTGCTGTTGGCTTATGCCTCAGCAGTGTTAATATTTGCAGGTTACCTGTTTACAGATTTGATTTTTTGGGGTGAAGGTCAGGGCAGGTGTAGCCACAGCAACTCTTACAAAGTGAGTTTTCATCCAAATGGGTTGATACATTTGCTTATGAAACCTAGGACCTATAACTATATATACCAGAATGTTTTTGGGATGGAAATTAAGACAATGGGATTGATCTATCATTTTGCTCAGTAAACAGGATTATCTGCAGGCTGTGGTTAGAATATTAGGGATATTTGTGGCATGCAAACCTGAGACCACGCAGGTCCCTTCGTCTGGCTCTATCTAGTAGATCATTTATTATCTTTTGTATTTATGGCTCTGGCATAAGAATGAGCATAACCTGCAAAGTTTCCAAGTCTCCCCTAGGCCAATACCAAGACGACCATGCTGGGGTGCAGGAAGGAGACAAAGCATAGGAATCTCAAGTCGGTCTTAAAAGGATTATATTTTCGACTATTGTGATGGCATCTCACCTGGCCCACATCTAAAAGCTTTTAAGCAACATATATTTAACTGTATTTCTAGACCGCTTTTTCTGATTAGTTCAAGGGCATTGGCAACACTTTTTTTCAGATAGAATAAGCTCCTACCTTGAAGATCTTAAAATCTGTATGGGTGCCTGAGGGTACAAAAGGCAGAGGGAAAACCTTCTAAACCACTTTGTTGCATACAACAGCTCTGTGCATGTAAATGGGTGCTTATAAAACTAGGTCAGGCCTAAAAACACACATGGTGCAAGCCGACATGTACATGCGTAGTAGGTGTGCACAGGAATGGAGCATGGGTGGAGTTGGAAGCACAACACGCATTTTTATGAAATACAGGTTGAAAGTATATGATGACACTTGCAATGCTTGCTTAAGACCAGGTGCATCTGCAATCTGGCACGATTAGTACTACTTTAAACTAGCCACCTTTCTGCCCTATTAACCTGAGCATTCTTCTAAAATTACCCCAGTGTGATTTGCCCAAGGTTACAGAGAGCCATTGAGAGAAGCATGATTTGAATTCTGGTTCACAGCTTATTGCTCTGGGCACGTGTGTGTATTAGAGATGAATATGAATTTGTTTTCAAACTTGGGCTGTAACAGAAGCATTTAAATTAGGTTGCAGAGTAGTGTTGCTAGGCAAAGAGCGATGTCTGTCTGTGTTTCTCCAGCATTCATTTGTACTAGATGTACTGGCTAAAAGGGCCTATCAGAAACGGGCAGTGCGCTCTGTGTCCCAGACGCGCTCCCTCTTGTACTTGCTGCCTCACACAGTACCTCGCTCTTCTGACATGTCTTTCTGCACCATAACCCGAACTGCAGAAGGCAGTGTAGCCATCCTGGTGGCATCTTATGATTTAATTTGGGTGCTCCGAGTCATTAATGCACACTTCCCACTTGATAGTCTGGTGGTTTTTTTCCCCCTATACTCTGTTAGAATCATTGTTTTTACAGATTGCGAATAGGACTCTGAACTCTGGCCTGCAATGTGCCCCCCTCCCCCCCACCCCTTTCCTGTTAGCACATACTGCCTGTTTGTGCTAATTATTATCCATTAGTATGTACTTTGCCTGCTACTGCATGCTTGTTCCGGCTCCACTCATTTAAGTAGGGATATCTCCATAACTTTTTCTCAAGATTTGTAACTGCTGCATATAAAAAAAAGTGGTGGTTTACGAGAAGGACTCCTGCAAAGGTTTATAAACTTTTTTCTTTTCTTTTTTTTTTTAAACTCCTTTGAATTGTTTTTTTGCAGCTCATATGCAGAATATTGTCAAGTTGTTTTCAAGGATATTAGGCATAGACTGAGCTGCTATTATATTGAGGCTTTTTAAGGGGAGAGGATGACGTTTGAGTGACATCTTTGTATGTGACAAGTATTTTGGCTGCTTTTGCTCACATCTTATTTATATTGTAATCAGAGTAGAATAAACAGTTATAATGAAATTGAACTGCAAAAAAGCTTTTTTTGTGGTGGATAATGCATTCTTGAATAGATTAGTGAAATATAACAGTGTTAAGGTTTTGTGGGAGGGTTTTTTCAATAAACCTTTTTGATATGGTATCTCCAACTATTCATTCCACCCCCACCTCGTCTCATGGTACAAGACCTGCTAGATAGGTGAATTCATATGATTGGCAGAGTGGCATTTGCGCAAATGCTAGGTTACTGTATATGGGGATTGCCCTGATCTAGAGGAACAGATGACACTGCTACAACAAATGTCAAAGCATTTGTTCAGTTTAATCAAAGATTGGGGCTCTTTGGATATTTTGGATGAGGGCCTCGCACTTGCTGGGAAAGATCCATAGTCCTTTTCTGTCCAGTATCGTGAATAGTCTCTTCGTACCATTACTTGTCAGTCAAATAAGGTAAAACACATAGGGCCCAATATTCATTTGGGCAGGCTATACCCACTGCCAACCCTTAACCCCAGATATTCAATGCCATGGTGCTATGCGGCCCTGGGGATTGCCGCACACACTGGAAGCCACATTAGCTAACCGGGTGGCAGCGATATTGCATGCTGCCTGATTAGCTCCTGCGCTCTAACCTATCTTTTATGTGCAGGTCGCTAACCGTACAGCATGCAAGATTGCTGCCGCCCGGTTAGGGACAGTTACCACCTCTGCTCTTCCTCAGTTTGCCTCCAACAGGCCCTGATGCTAAGCGGTTAGCATTGGTGCATGTAAGGGTGGTGATTGCAGATATTCAGGGAGTATCCCTCTGTGGCATTTACACTGTTCACAGGGCTGTACACCATGTAACTGCCCTTCGAATATCAGGCCGTAAATGTGTTAAGAACATTAAAATGAATGGGGGAAAATCCAGGCTATTTAGCTGTTGGAATTCCAAGCTGCAGCAACATTGCTACACAGCACAGTACAGAGGATGAAGGTGAGTTTGGAACACCCAGTAATACTTGGTAGAAATAACTTGTGCCTTGTGCGGTGGCAGCTCTGAACTATCGGGACAGTCTGTCCTTATTACTATATTATCTCCAGGAACAAGCAGGAATGAGTCTTCACATATGGGTACGTCGGTACCGACAGAGTCCGCGCGGGAACGCTTCCCAGCGTCCAATCAGAAAGCTTTTGGAAGCATCCCAACACGCCTGCGTGCTGCCTTCCCGCCTTCCCAACTGCCTCTCCTCAGTTTTCGTTTTTCCGTGGAGCCGGCAGGACATTCTCCTGTCACCGCAGAAAATTCTTCTTTTATTTTTTATTTTTCTTGTGGTCGCGGCTGCCTTACCTGACGCCACCGGTACCGCCGGTGTTTCTTTTTTCTTTTCTTGTAAAATATTTTCCCTTTAAGGAATATATTTTTCTTTTTTAGTGTCTCACGGTTCTCAGGCCTTCTAGGCCTCTCCATTTTTCCTCATGGAACCGCCAGTCACTTTCCCCAGGAAATGTACAAACAGTGGCGGTACAACTTTATTTTTAGACACTCACAATTGGTGTCTAACCTGCTTGGGTCCTGACCATTTTCCTCGAGCCCTCGGGCGCCAGTATGGTGAGAGGAAGTTTTCAACATCGAGTTCCCCTCGACACGCGGTTCCCCTCTAACTTCAGGGCACCGACCATATCTTCTACACAGGATCAGGTAACCCAAAAACAGTCTGTTAAGACTAGCCAGTCCTCGAGCGGCAGTTCTCATGCACAGCATAGAGATGCCTCCGGCCTTGCCCTCGAGAATCCACTGGCTTCAAAACCCCAGTGGGAGTCTTCGGCCTCCAAAGCCTGTGTGGGGTTTCAGGTTGTTCCTGAGGTTCACCCCTCACAGAACATACCTGAGCCATGTCCGGTGGTGGCATCCGCTTCGAGCGGTACCGATACCCCGGCATCGGCACTGGTGTTGGATGAAATATTCCTCACCAGGTATCATCGTCTGGCGTCCTCGGTACCTACGGGCCCGGTGGATACGCTTCAGACCGACTTTACAGTATCGGTATCGACGCCGATACTAGTACCGATGTTAGTACCCTCCAGACGTGCATCGATAGACTCGCTTCCTTCGATGCCGAGTCTGGAATCGATCTCCAGTCTGGAGGCTCGGTTCCGATACTTCGGATCCGCAACTCTCGGTTCCTCCGATACCGTTAGAGTTGCCACCGGCTGGTCTTCTTCCACCGGTATCAGATACAGTACCGAGATCGGTAACGATATCCACAGTACCATTATGGTCGGTACCTTCCATGCTTCTCTCGTCAGGCTCGCTTCCCTCGATGCCGAGTCTGGAATCGATCCCTAGCATGAACGATTTGTTACCGACTGTCGCTGGTTCTGACCTGCAGTACCAGCGACCACCATCTAAGGATCCCATACTGCACCATTCAGGATCTTCTATTCCTATATACTGGAATAGATCCCTCGGTGCCAACGCTAGTTCTTCATCAGATCTAGCCTATCCAAGGGAAGTTCCCTCTGGGGATCCTTCTTTCCAGACTTTCCTCCTGGATATGGCAAAATCACTTGCCATTCCTATTCCTGGACAAGATCCTACACAAGGGAATACAGAATACCTCTCTGTTCCTGGTGAAGCAAAGGAGAATATAATGCTTCCTTTGCATCATTCTTTGTAGGATCTCCTTCTACGAATGTGGGAAGCTCCTTTAAAGGTACCCCCACTTTCCAGAGCAACTGATCTCCTATATCAGGTGCCCCCCTCTCCAGGGTTTCAAAGGACTCAACTTCCTCATCATTCCATTGTAGTGGAATCAGCATTGAGGCGAGTGAAGAGTAATAAAAAGCACTCTTCTTGTCCGCCAGGTCGTGAGTCTCTAAGACACTAGATGTCTTTGGACGTCAAACCTTCCAGACATCCATGTTTTCAGCAAGAATTCTCTCATATATTTTGTATATGGGTCTATCTCTTGAGGAGGTCACAAGAAAATTACATCTTTTGACTCCTCCTTTTCTTCAAGAGCCCAAACAAGCAGACTATTCCTTACTGGTTAGTCATGCTCATAATATCTCTAGGTTTCTTACTTGTGCTTCCCTAGACTCCTTTGAGTCTGTTAGCAGGACTTCTGCTATAGCTATAGGGGCACGACGTAGAGCCTGGCTCCAAGCTTCAGATTTGGACAAATGGGCGCAAGAAAGACTGGGAAATACTCCTTGCACTGGAGAAAATCTCTTCAACAAGGAGTCTTTACTCCAGGTTACTCAGTTATCCACTGACATTCCTGTTTCCAGAGGCTATTCTACGCCGCCTTCTTTCCCAGTAGGTAGGAAATGTCCTACCAAACTTTCTTCCCCTAGGGGAAGAAGGTTTTGTCCATCATCTGCCCATCATACAGATGTTCCCAAACAGGGGAAACATCGCCCTGGTCTGAAGAATCTGCAAACTCCACAGGGTCAACAAACCCAGCAGTCGCAGGGTTTCAAATAGATCATTGTCCCTCTTGGTTGCTGGTTAGGGTAGCAGTCTGCTTCTTTTCACTTGCAGTATCTGCACTAATTTATCCTAACCTACCTAGATATCTCTTCATGAGACATCTTTTCTCTAAGAGTCTTTATGATGATCATGCCCATACTTAACAGATTTCCTCTTCCTCTTGGAGGAAAGAGAGGTAACAACTATCAATAGACAGTTGTTTTCCCTGTATTGGCATGTATCATCTCACCTGTCGGAGACTTCCTCCATAATTGGTCTCTTGCAACTCTGTCTTACCTCAACATTTAGTTTGTAAGAGTGACTTTTTTACACGGGTAAGCCCTTATGGTCCTCTACCTGTTCTACCGGGGGATTCTCCCTTCTGGAGTTGTCTTCCCCCTTGTTACCTTAGGGCAGCTCCTCAGACAATAGGAAGTCCTACCATGTCTGTTTGTTTTTCCAAAAAAAAAAAAAAAAAAAAAAAAAAATAGGGAAAATAAATTCTCCATGCTGCCCTGATAGTTGCTGCAAATGCAGCAATTCCTAGTGGTTAAACCATTGGTTTTGTTCACTACACAACCAGGGTTTCCCCTCCACTAGCAATCCTCCTAGCCTCAGTGCTAAGTCCCAAACAGGGCATCAACCTTGTTTGGGAAACCCTATTATCACAGTTTGGTTGGTTGACTTCTATTCTTCGCCCCTTGCCTTTGGCAGAATAGCTGGTTACCTGCTGGCTTTCCACAGCCAGTTTTTCTTCTGACCAACCTGCAGCATGCTCTCTGCAACTCTACTAGAGTAGCTTTGCACTATGGGCCCTTGCTAGAGAGCATTAGTATCTTGCCTAGCAGATAACCCCAAATGGTTAAAAGGGGTTTCCCCAGTCATGTTTCATGCCTGGCAGGTATTCTCTACCCTTTCCATCTTATCTTAAAAAATCTTTGAGGCATAAGCGTCAGGCCTTTCAATACGTGAAAGCCTAAAGAAGGGCCAATTCCCTGGCTTGGCCCATATCTCCTGGGGTCTCCCATCAGAGATAAATTCTTCACTGGCAGCTAGAGGATACCTAATACCCATCTTGTCCTCATAGGCGGATCACTAGGGTATCTTCCTCCAGAGGCCGCCTCTATCCAATCTCCATACTACAATTCTGGAGATATCTGGACTTCCTGTCTGCAGACTGCCGTTATCCTCTGCCATTTTCACGTAGGCCATCCTGGTTACTCAAGAGCTCAAATTCTGCAAAGAATTAAGCCGCCTTTTTGTCAGGGACACCTTTCCTCTGACTATGCCAGTCATAACCAGGAGAAGAGGATTTTTTCTATTTTATCTATTCAAGCAGGTATCAACCTTCTTGCTATTAGATAAATCTTTCTCTCTCCCTATAAGGGAGGATGGGGTTCTCTGGACATCTCTCCATCCATATACCTGGAGACATGTCTCTATATGCCTACCTATTCATCTAGGTATATATATATGCTGATTTATATCTGTGTGTCTTCTGCCCATACATATTTCTTTATAGATATATGCATATATACCCTATATGTGTATATATTTAAATCTCTCTCTCTATATATATATCTATATATCTATATATCTATATCTATATATTTTTTTTTTAGATGGATCTGTATCCATCTACTTATCTATCTGTCTGTTAGGATCAGATATCCTGACATTCCTTTATGATCCTGACAGATGGGCACTAACCCTATCAATGCTGTACCAGCATACCTAGGGGACTACACCTAGAACCACTCCTGTGGTAATTAACCTTTTCAGGTTAGGTACTCCTGAAGCTCTCCATGTACCTTTCTTTCCTAATTGACCCCATTTAGGAAAGACATTGTAGAGTTTCCGTTGCTCTAAAGCTTAGCGCTCCTGAGTCTGTCCTTACCTTTTTATCAGATACAAGGGTTTCCATACCCTTTCTTCCCTACATGGACTGATTCCAACCCCAGTCCAGTTGGGTCAGACTAAATTTTTCTCTTGGCCCTAAATTTGTACTGTTTTTGGACCAAAGCAGCTTAAGCTTTCCTTAATAGTACCTTCTGCGTCTCTGCTGAAGCTCTACCTCTCATACTACCCCAGTTTTCCCCTGGGGCTATTTTTCTCACCCTAAAGGGTTCTGACCTCCACTTGTTTTTTTGTTCTACTTTATTACCTCTACTTCAGTGAGGTACCCCTTGAGCACATTCACTGGCTCTTCTATCAGATCCATATGTAGCTCAGTGCACTTGTACAATGCCAACAAGGGAGGCCCAGATTACAATATTTTATTACTAAATGCCCTTGATACAGGGTCTTCCCCTTTGAAGCCCTGTTCTAGCCAGCTGTTCCACAGCTCTTTTCTGTATTCAACTCCTACCCTCCATCCCCAGGATGCCTGAGGTCCTGAGGAATAGCATGGCTCGTTCTAGACTTGCAGCATGCTAGGACTCCCTCTGGGCATCTGAGCTTGGGAGTCCCCATATGTGAAGACTCATTCCTGCTTGTTCCTGGAGATAGCAGTTACTTACCTGTAACAGGTGATCTCTGGGAACAGCAGGAATAAGTCTTCACAACCCACCCACCTCCCTTAGCAGTTGCTTTTCTCTCTTTCCCTTCCTTGCTCTCTTTCTTTGTCTCAGCTTTAAAACTTAACTGAGGAGAGGCAGTTGGGAAGGCGGGAAGGCAGCACGCAGGTGTGTTGGGATGCTTCCAAAAGCTTTCTGATTGGACGCTGCGAAGCGTTCCCGTGCGGACTCCGTCGGTACCGACGTACCCATATGTGAAGACTTATTCCTGCTGTTCCCAGAGATCACCTGTTACAGGTAAGTAACTGTGCTTTCCTGTGTGGCAGATGTGCATGTGTTTGTCATGACGTATAGTATCAAGTATTCTGATAAAAATGAAAATGACATATTTGATAACTGCTGCCTGTATCGGTGTGAGCTGAGGCAGCTTTCTTTTGGATGAACAGTCTAGTAAACTGGTACTGTTCCAACCCTCAACATGGAGAAGATCTTTTTGAAGGAGGGAGTTGGGCCAAGTCATTTCTTCCTATTCCTTTAACGTTTCAGCTCAGTTGGAACTGGGACTTGAATCCATTCGCAGGCTTTTATAACTGTCTGGAATATTTAAGCTGGCCATCACACTGACCATCCTCACCAGGGATCAAGTATCTCATTTCTGGGGTTTCAAGCTAAAGTTTTCTTTCTCCAGGGCTGTGAAGCCAAGTCTTCTCCATGGTAGTGCATGGTGCTACCACTGAGCCTCCAGGTCAACTGCAGTAAAAGCTCTTTAAAAAAATAATTTAAAAAAAATTGTTGTGTCCCTCTTGCTTTCAGTATGTACTGCCAACTAATATCTGTGACCATGGGCAATGCAATGTGTGCCATTTGAGTGAATGCTGATCCTTGTGTGACCAGAAGATGATCACCAGGCCTTTCTTCTGAGGCAATGGAGGTTAAAATGACTTGCCCAAGGCCACAAGTAGTGCTAGTGGGAACTGAACCCTGGTGTTGTGGTCACCAGGCTGCTTCTCTAACTACTAGGTGACTACTTCACTCGGACCATGGGCAATTTCAGATTAAAGCATTAGTAAACTACACACATACATGTTTAGTGGGTTCAGGACTCAAGAGGGTTAGGATTGCCAAATGTCTGCCTCTTCTTCAGGATTCAACATTATTTAGCATTGAATCTCCAGAGGGCAGAAGGGGTGGTCAATGTGGACATGTTTTCAAAATTTCAAACCTGTCTGAAGTTCTCTAATCCTTCCCCTTTGTAAGTGGACCTGTCCAGTATAACAAAGAACATAAGATGTGCCATACTGGGTCTGACCAAAGGTCCATCAAGCCCAAAGTCCTGTTTCCAACAGTGGCCAATCCAGGTCACAAGTATCTGCCTTTTGTCCGAAAAGGTAGACAGTCCATGCTGCTTATCCTGGAGTAAGCAGTGGATTTTCCCAGTCCGCTTAAATAATGGTCTATGGACTTTCCTTCAGGAACTTGTCCAAACCTCTTAAACCTAGCTACATTAACAGCTTTTACTACATTTCTGGCAATGAGTTCCAGAGTTTGACGACATGATGGGTGAAAAAAAATATTTTCTCCAATTTAGTCTTACATGTGCTTCATTGTGGCTTCATTGCATGTCCCCCCTAAGCTTTCTACTTTTTGAACTAGCAGTAGAGACTAGGGGTAGCTTCTGCTAATGGAAAGGCGGTGGGAGCGGAGACTGGGACTGCTGCACTAGTTACAAGAAGGGAGGAGGTGAACTGGGAGAAGTTCCTGTGCTGTAGAAAGTTTTCACATGTGTTTGGGTGGGGGGGGGGGGATGGAGGGAGAGACATAAGAGAAATGAAACAATCATCCTTCGGCCCCCTAGACTAAATGCCCCCATACATTTATGCAGGAGAAGCAGTTCCAACAGCTGCAGCATGTGTATATATATATATATGTATATGTATATATATATATATATAATATGCTTTTTCATGATGCAGATGCAACTTATGCCAACACCTGGCGACCGAGCAGCTCCTGGCTTTTCTTGGCAGTGCGACTGGAAGGAGATTGCCATAAATTTCTTCTGAGGCAATGGAGAATTAAGTGACTGCCAGTGGGAATTGAACCCTGGTCTCTGGGGTACGAGTATCAAGCCAGTGTCCATAGCATAGTGATTACAGCACTGCAACTTTCATATGACTCTCCCAACCATAAACCTATAGAAAGCCAACACAGATGTAGGTACTTGTAAACCTAAAAACTTCCTTATCCTGCTAGACCTTTACGGGCATGTGGGTTATTCTTCCTGCCAGCTGGTGGAGGCAGACTTGAGCAACTTTCAGTGATATATCATCACTCAATGTATCCAGAGAGAAGTCAGTATTCTTTGCCTCCAGCAGGTGGCAAGGTGTTTGGACTGGTGCAGATACACAGAAGAAGCAGGCAAAGAAGAAACCCTTGGAGGACAAAATGTTCATTGGTCAGCCCAACACGTATTTCGGCCTCTTAGGCCTTCGTCAGGGGACTATGACCACTACAACATAAACCTAAAAGGATTAACTGTAATCATAAATGGGCAATGATAACAGTAGAAACAATAAGACAAAAACAAAAACATAATGAAATACCCTATTGAAAGTTAAAGGTTAAAAAAATGTGTACATGTAGTAATAAATAAACAAAAACACAATTACATAAAATCATATGCAAATGTATACAGCTGCCGATAGGGAGACATATCATGAAGCAAGGTCAATAAACTGTTGAACTTACCAATGAATGAATAACAGTCAGCATCTAGACAGTAGTTATAGGCATTAGATAACAACTAGAAGACAGAATGACAAACTTATTAGACTATAGTAAAAACAATAAAAAAAAAATGAAGAAAAACAAGTCAGCCGAACGACTTAAAAAAAAAAAATGGAGAGGGAATAGGGAAGGTGAGAGCAGTGTGTCAGAAACAGCAAGCACTAATGATGGGCTGATTGGAAAAAGGGAAAGCATAACAACTTATCAAAAGGAGAACCATAATGGAGGAGGTCAGTACCAGTGCAGGGTGCTACCCTTCAGACTAGCATCATCGCCAAGGGTCTTTGTCTAGTGGTGGTCGCAGCCCACCTTCATCTTTTCCTACCTAGACAACTGGCTCATAAGGGGGATCCAGAGCTGCAGAGGTGCACCATGCCACAGGACACCAATGTCCTGCAGAAACTAGGGTACATCATCAATTACCCCAAGTCCCATATATTTCCAGCACAGTGCCTAGAGTTCATAGGGGCTCAGTTGGATACCCTTCAGACCAAGGCTCTTCCCCCTTACAGAGAGGACAGAATGCCTCAGGGTGCTAGCTGCAGAAGAGCAACACCACCAGTCAGTGCCTGCTCACCTTCTCTTCTGCCTGCTGGACCAAATGGCCTCCAGTCTGTGTAACCCCATATGCTCACCTGCATATGAGGGTGGCTCAGTGGTGCCTCCACTTCTAGTGGACACAAGCCACAGGCAGGCTTCAAGAAAGGGTAAAAATGACCTGCCAACTGGCAGACTCTCTTGACTGGTGGTAGATCCCCTGCCACCTTCAGGCCAGGATGTCCTTCTAGGCACCCAATCCCAGAGGGTCCTTACTACAGACACCTCCCTGTGAGGATGGGGAGTTCATTGCGAGGACCTCCGTATCCAAGGCATATGGTCCCAGAGTACTAGCTGCAGATCAATCTCCTGAAGCTCTGGGTGATATTTCTGGCTCTCCAAACCTTTTGCCACCAGTTGGAGATAATGTTGGTGCTGGTCCAGACAGACAACAGTCGCAGTGTTCTATGTCAGCAAACAAGAAGGCCATGGGGTCATACTCCCTCTGCCAGGAGGTGGTAGCCCCCTCATATGCAACATGCAATGGGATGCTCCTGTGGGTGGTCTACCTCCTGGGCCTGGACAATGCCCTGGCAGACAGGCTGAGCAGAGTCATCCAACCACACAAGTGAAACCTGGACCCTAGAGTGGCCTCTGGCTTTTCTGACACTCAGGTATCCCCCTAGTGGACCTGTTCACCAGCCTGGACAACATACAGTTGCCCCACGTCTGCTCCTGCCAGCTGCACCTGTCCTGAGTGGCAGCAGATGCATTCCTCATCCCATGGATGGAAGACCTCCTTTATTCCTTTCTGCAGACACTGCTGGTCACCAAGACCCTCTTCAAGGTCCAGCACAACAGGGCATCACTGATTCTGGTAGCCCCTTGGTGGCCCAGGCAACCTTGGTTCCTGTTGCTTCTCTTTCAATGGCATCTCAGATTTCCCCTGGGCTGTGCCCCAGGACTACTTTCACAGGAGAAGGGCTGTCTCCTGCACCCTATCTTGGGGTTCTGTCATTCATGGCTTGGCTGCTGGAAGGGTAGCTCTAGCTCCCTTCAACCTCCCACATGATGTGGAGGAGGTCCTTCTGGCCTCCCATGAGGCCTCCACAAGAAGGGCATATGCCTTCAAGTGGCATTGATTTTCGGTGCGGTATGCTGAGAGGCAGGCAAACTCATTCTCTTGCTTGGTGCAGTTGGTCCTCCAGTACCTACGTCACCTGTCCCAGGTGGGACTGAAGTCCAACTCTGTCAGAGTGCACCTGAGCACTATTGCGACACACCACCTTGCTGTAAAAGGCAAGCCTCTCTCAGCTCAGCCCCTTATCTTGCATTTCCTACGGGGTCTTATGTTGTCCAAGCCCCCTGTCTGCCCACCATCAACAGAATGGGATCTTAATGTGGTGCTCTCTCAGCTCACTGAGCCCCTGGCTACTTGTCGTCTGCAGTACCTCTCCTGGAAGGTTGTCTTTCGCTCGCAGTCAGTTGAGCTCTAGGCTCTGATGGCAGAGCCACCCTACACAAGGTCCTATAAGAACAGGCACACACCCCAAGTTGCTGCCAAAGGTGGTGTCTTCCTTCCACCTCAGTCAGGAGATGGTGCTCCCCACCACCTTCCTGAGGCCTCACACTAGCCAGGTGGAGACCGTTCTCCAAAGTTACTATTGCAAGATGGACTAAGTGGACCATTGAGTCTGCATACATCTTGATGATATCTAGTTCCTGTGGGCTATGGGCACATTTTGACTTGAACTCAGGAAGTGTCTTGGGCAGAGCAGGCTTCTTGTTTGCCCAAGCATATTTGCAGGATAGTGATTTAAGTGTCTCTATTTATTTTTTACACACTAACTGAATGTGTTTGTCAGGTGTTAGTCTTTGGTGCTGAACTGCTTTTGTTCAGCCTTGGCTTCTGGCTCCCCCTGGTCTGTAGACCTGGTGTACTCCCTAAGCATCTGGACTGGTCTGGCTAATTCACTTTTATTTTCTTTCCTTGAATCCAGCCAGACCAGTTGAGGACCCATCCTAGAAGCCTGTGGTAGCCATGGTATTTGGTCTGGGTTTTCCTCTGCTTTTCTCTCTAGGTCTGCAGGTAGCAGGAAGGAGTTGGCACTTGGAGGGAGGTTTTGGTCCCTTTTACTCAGGATGGTGCCTGGTAGTCAGGGAGGATATGTCTAAATCTGGACTCCGTTCAGTTATATGGCTTAATGATATTTGTTTTTGAGTTGTCAATGTTTAGTATCTTTAGCTTTGAGACAATGTACTGGATGTATTCAGCTGCCCAAACCTCCTTTATAGACTGTCAATGCCCTTGAAGATTTGCATTGTTGGATTTCATCTTTTGGCAAGGCATTATAAACTAGAGCATCTGGATTTGTCTGGCTGGATTCAAGATACCTTGTTGGCCGTGCTTAGTGAATGATTATTACTATAAACATAAATCAGCTTGCTCATTCAACTTATTCACCATTATACTACAATTAGTATTAAATCTATTTGTCTTGTATTGAGCCTCAGACAACACCCTTATTGCTTCGTTACACTAGGAGAGTATTGAATCATCTCCTAAAAACGTGTATAGGGTTTAGTACATCAATGGCTCAACAGTGAGAAGATTCTCTGACCAGTATACTTGATTTCAAACAGTTTTTACTGATTTAAATTTTCTTAAGAGTTTACTTAGCTTCGAATGAAAAGACTGGTCGACTTCTTCTTCATCTGTTTTTTTTTCTCTTTTCGTTTGATTTTTAAAGTGTCTTTGCCTTTGCTTATATAGATAAAGACAAGGCTATGCCCCCAACGCCTATCTTTCCAGGCGCCCTTGCGTTTCACCATATAGGGTTTCTCAAGGGGAACCGAACTTTCCAATTATTCTCTGGAAAATGCACAGCAGCATATGTTCAAAGAAATGTATCCTTGTTCTCCGTGGAAAATTTTCAGAACGTCGCGCAGATGAAGAAGAAGTCGACCAGTCTTTTCATTCGAAGCTAAGTAAACTCTTAAGAAAATTTAAATCAGTAAAAACTGTTTGAAATCAAGTATACTGGTCAGAGAATCTTCTCACTGTTGAGCCATTGATGTACTAAACCCTATACACGTTTTTAGGAGATGATTCAATACTCTCCTAGTGTAACGAAGCAATAAGGGTGTTGTCTGAGGCTCAATACAAGACAAATAGATTTAATACTAATTGTAGTATAATGGTGAATAAGTTGAATGAGCAAGCTGATTTATGTTTATGGCTGGATTCAAGGACAAGAAAATACCAGGTAAGCCCAAATTTCACGATGGCTTGCTTGAAAGAGGCGACTAGTGGGTGTGTCCTGAGGACTTGATTGACAACCTCTGGACCAAAGCGAAGCTGAAGTAATCTAATCTATTAACAGAGCTACATTAGAATATGCCCTCTGGATTAATATGATTCTTGCCTAAGGGAGCGGAGGGGATATTCTTTCAGACAAACATCTAGAAATCTTCCCTTATTTTTAATAACATTGTGTGAGCTTCCTCCTTCATGCCCACTCTTCTGTTGTGCCATCTGGTCTCCCTCTGTTTTAGATCACTACAGTAACTATCTTGGATTCCAACTAACTCTGCACTTGAGTTTCTTTGGCGCCTGTTAGAGGGTGAGCTGCCCATGCGTACAGCCCTGGTGCTGCTGTAAATGTGAGAGATCCAACAGTTTCAAATAGTTTTATTTCAAAATAGAGAACATTGTAACGGACTTACTGGGAGTGACCAAAGCTTCCTTGAGGGCCCCCGTCTTGTCTGACAGTATCCATTCTGGTCCATTTGGACGTCTTATGTGGTACTCCAGAAGGAAATATTTTGTCACTCTTACTTTTGAATTTATATGTATTTCCATTTGCAAGTCTTATGCAGTCATATGGAGCAAAGTGCCATTTCTATGCTGACGATAAACAGTTATTTCTAAAGGTGCCAGATGCTCAGTTGGAAGCAGTTGAGCTCTTGAATAACCTTTTACATGTACTTCTTGTTGCAGCTTAGCTGGAGTTTCATAAATTTAATTTATTTAACAGGTTTTCTATACCGCTTTTTCCTATGCCAAGGCGGTTTACATTGAAACAAAACCTGATACATTGTAACAGGGCAGTGAACTTAGAGTAGCTAATACAAGGGGAGAACAATGGTTAAGGGGAGGGGAGAGGGAATGGGTGTGGGGACAGAGGCGGTTGCATGAAGGTATTTGTCTTGTCCTTGGTGAAGTAGGCTGTGAATAGGTGAGTCTTGAGGGCCTTTCTGATTGTTAGTAGATCCTTTGTGGCCTGGAGTTTGTATGGTATTGAGTTCTATATAGGGAGAAGGCTCTAATGGATGTGGTGGTGCTGGATCTGGTGAAGGATGCTGAAGTTGCTAGGGTGTTCTGGGCACCGGCTCTTCTTGTGTGTATCTTTGGTCTCGTGTATTATTGTTTGGAGGTGACTAGATAGGCCATTGAGGATCTTGAAAACTGCAAGGATGGCTTTAAATTTTGTGTGTTCGATGACAGGTAGCCAGTGAAGCTGTTTGAGCTCAGTTATGCTGGCATTGTAAAGGATACATGCTGCTGTGTTGCGGGCTGGTTGAAGCGGGTGGATTGTTTTCTTAAGTAGGCCTTGGAGGATGAGGTGGTTGTAGTCCAGATGTGGGAAAATGAAAGCTTGAATGACTGCAGATGTTTTGTTGAGTTAGAGGCTTGAGATGTTGTATAGTCTTGAGTTTATAGTGTATGCACCTGTTGGTGATTCTTGTGTAGGCAGAGAATGTTAGATGTTCAAGGGTGATACGTTATCTAGGTATCTCTTGTTGTATATGTAGTTGGGGGGCCATTTAGGTTTATCCCAACCAGCAGGATGAAGCTGCTGTCTCTGATTATATAGAGCTTCCTTTTTATTGATCATGGTCATGTTGTGGGTGAGTCATAATTTGACTGCAGTGAAGCATTCTGTTAAGGTTGTGATGTCAGGATTCTGTGTATTGATGGGTGCGTAGATCATGACATCAGCATATATGTGGTAGAGGACATTGAAGGTTTGTTTGATAGTGCAGATCGGCTGTATGAAGATGTTGAATAATAGTACAGAAAGTGCAGATCCTTGGAGGGCTCCTTGGGCTTGAGTATAAGGTCTTGACTTTGTAGAGCCTAATTTTACCTGAAGTCAGTTTGATGGTATTTGAACCAGTTCAAAGGGATCTGTGTTAGTCCTATTTGCACTCTTTTGATGATTATGGTGTGAGGTTTGGAGTCAAATGCTGCCTTTGATGTTGAGGAATGCAAGTAGCTGGTGTGTAGTCTGTGCCTGTTATAAGGTGGTTTAGGAGTGCTGTTGTAAGGTATTCTACTTCATGATGGGGGTCGACAGCCATATTGTTGGAGGTGAGGTTGAAACTAAATTGAAACACTACAAAAAGTGAACAACTCAAGCTGAGCCGCAAAAGCACCCATTTATTGATTTATCCACAGTCTTGGGCAACGTTTCCGCTAAACTGTGTGGGAATCCTCAGCCTGTGTTACTGCTGGTAGGGGGAGGTGGTGTGGTGGTGAACAATTCCCACACAGCTTCGTGGAAGCATTAGTTGGAGTGCTAGTGCCAAAGCCAGTAGTACAAGTTGGAAATGGAGCAGTTATCTCTTCTCAAAACACCTTTTAAGCAACTTTGTCAGAAAAATCTTTTGAGGCCTTATCTGTAACATGCCTTAGTCACTATTGTCATTCTTTGTACCAGAAATATTCCCCAAAAGAGACCTATTCCCAATGAGGTCTCACTACCAAAACTAATATGTTTTTGTCAGACTAATGTCTATATGAGGAATGAACCTCTACCTCGGACCATGTCCATTTTAATCAGAATGTGCAGTACAATTGCTCAACAAAAATAAAGCAAGCACTTTTTTCTTATCTGTCCAATCGTGAAGCAAAACACATCTTCCACACTTCAAAAATGACATGGGATATGACATGGCACAGCTTTTCGGGTCTGTCGTCCGTCCAAAGACCCTATATCGGACAAACATTCCCATGAAGACCAGAAGATCATGAAAGGGCAGACTCTCACATCGAAACAGTCTTTTGAAAACGCTGGCGTATGACGTCACACCATTCCTATTGGTTACTGCAAAAGCCAATGGAAAGGTGAAAGCAACCATGCAGACACCTGACCACTACAGCTCCATTCACAAAAGGCTGTGCCAATCAAATTCTAGATTTAAACCTAATGGAGATACAGATTGTAAAGTGAAAATCCATCTCGGTTCACGCAACTGAAGCATGGCCTCACGATCCCCAACCCTGATGGGCTGTGGAATCTAATCCAGTATACGCCACTTAAACTGAGAGAGTAGCTAACCTGTATACTGTGTTGGACCATGGGGACAGATAACATTGTAGTACGGAGATGGGATGCATGCTCAGCCAAGTGTTGTTTTTTTAAGGGGGTGAATGTTACGGCCCACATATTTTAAGATCACATGGGCATATGATAAGATATATCACAAACGCTGTATCGCAAGTAGTGTAATATCATCATATATGCCATTCTTTGTGGGATGTGGTGTCTAGGTCATGATTCCTCTCCTGAACATGCCCCACAAGGAGCACGCATCCCATCTCCATACTAGGATGTTATCTGCCCCCATGGTCCAACACAATATACAGGTTAACCACTCTTTCTCAGTTTAAGTGGTGTATACTGGATTGGATTCCACAGCCCATCAGGGATGAGGATTGCGAGGCTATGCTTCTTTTTGTTGAGCAATTTTACTGCACATTATGATTAAAATGGACATGATCTGAGGTAGAGGTTCATTCCTCAGACATTATTCTGACAAAAATATATTAGTTTTGGCAGTGAGCACCTCAGGTCGCTGGCCATGGATGTACAGGGCAGACGTTAGAATCGACCCTGTACATCTGGGGCAGATGACCGCCCACTGCCTGCCCTAACACTGCCCCCGAGCTGCCCCTTTCCCGCCCTGTCTAACTTCCCCGTACAACACACAGGGAAGGAGGATGGGGCCAGGAAAGGGTACAGATAGCAGGGATGGATGTCCCCATTGTGTTTTTATAGCCACTTCCAATTTTAGACTTTATAGCTGCTGGCTATACTTGTATTTAATTTGATCCTTTTTTTTTTTTTTACACAAAACTAAGTTGCCACTCTTACTCGGTCCTTCCAAAACATTCAGTCATCCCATTGAGTTTCATCAAGGAAAGGAGTATTCAAAATGCTTCCCTGCCTATTCTCCAGAATCCAACAGCTGGACTTGGCAAAGGATTATTTTGTGCACGGGAAAGGTGACTTTTGAGAAATGGGGCCCAAAATTTCTTCAGCTGAGAGATTAGTAGTCCTGCGAAGGTTCCAGGGGCCTCAGTCCTTGGTACGTGAATAGAGGTTGTATGCAAGCTCTGTAGGCTGTTTACCTGATGGTGCTTTTCCTTTCTTGTCTTGCAGGGATCTACATTCTGATTGCTGTGGGTGCAGTGATGATGTTCGTGGGCTTTCTGGGTTGCTACGGAGCAATTCAGGAGTCGCAGTGCCTGCTGGGAACGGTGAGACACCAGCTGTTGAGACAGAGGATTTGCACCTGAATCCACATTCAGGAAAAGGCTTTCTTCAAATGCTTAACTTTTATGCCATGTTTCTGTCCCATGATTAACTAATCAGCTATATCCACGCAACAGATCCCCCCCCCCTCCCCAAGGGAAGGAACAGATCTTTCCCTTTCTTCTCCTGCAAGGTTTTTCTCTGCTTCTTCCCATTGATTGGAGTGGAGGAGTGGCCTAGTGGTTGGGGCAAGTTACCTCAGGCCGGAAGGTCGGGGTTCAAATCCCACTAGAGGACAGCAACCTTGGGCCAGAAGGACTGGGGTTTCTAGTCCCACAGGTGCTCCTTGTGGTCTTGGGCAAGCCACTTAACCCTCCATTGCCCATGTTCCCCTGTAAGTATTAGTGTATGTGTCTCGTATCCCCTTGTGTTAAATGTATCCCCCAATTGTGTTGTGACCACTTTGATTGAAGGATAAGGTGGTATACAAAACTATCTAAATTGATTCTCATATGACCCCAGTCCTCATTTCTGGAACCATCCTACAAGGCCCCCGCCTTGCTAGCTGGGTGTCATCAGGAAACTACCAAACTTGACCTCCCTCTATCCCTTTCCATCTGTCTCTTATTGGGAAGCTATCCTACTTGGCTGTGTTTCCTGCCCGTTTCCTTTTATCCAAGAGGAGCTCCTAGTAATTTTAGGAAGGTGAACTATGAAGGACCCTGAAAGAAGCCATCTTAACACCTTCATTTCTTCTCTTCCCACTACAGACTAAGGCAACACCCAGTTTGGTTTAGCATCTGAGGATATTTAAAGGAAAAAAGTGGAGCTTTAACAATAATTTTACACCCCCTGATTGCTTTTGAGTTTATGCTGGAGTATGGGGGAAGGGGGGACATATAACTTGGGGCCAGCACTGGGATTCAAGATCCTGAGAAAGTAGGGGTCTGGTCAAGAACAAAGCTTGCAGGCTGCAGTGAAGATGATTGATGTGGGAAAGGAGGGAGAACTTGTGTAGTTATCTGTACTTCCCTTTAACCTCAAGGAATCGATTGGTTTCATCACCTAATCCATTCCTTGAAATACAGTTAACAAAATTTAAGCTTCTGGGTTTCTTGGCAATGTAACGGGAAAGGCCAAAAGGAGCACTAAGAGGAATCAAACCCTGGTCTCTTGGTTACCAAGTCAGAGGCCTAATGACTAGGTTGCTACTCCCCTCCCTTTTTAAACATTATCTATTCTTTCCTGTAGGTATGTAGTTTGTGTTAACTAACATACAGCTTGCTATTCTGATAGCAAACCCCCGACAGAGCTCTGTCAGTACACGTCCCTCCTGATATGCGGTACTTCCTGCTGTCCTAATAGGAGTCCCGCTCTGCCAGTGCATTAATACTAGTCTTCTACTCCTATGAAGAAAGGCTAAAAAGGTTAGGGCTCTTTAACCTGGAAAAGAGACGGCTGAGGGGAGATATGATAGAAGTCTATAAATTAATGAACGGAGTGGAACGGGTAAACGTAGATCGATTGTTTACGTTATCAGAATATAGAAAGACTAGGGGACATGCAATGAAGCTACAGGGTAAACTATTTAAGACTAATAAAAGAAAATATTTTTTCACTCAACGTGTAATCAAACTCGGGAATTTGTTACCGGATGTTGTAGTAAAGGCTGTTAGTGTAGCTGGGTTTAAAAAAGGTTTGGACAAGTTCCTGGAAGAAAGGTCCATAAACTATTATTAAGAAGTGACCGAAGATATCGATGCTTGACCCAGTACAAGCATTGCAGAACCTGTGTCTTTTGGGGAAACTGCTAGGTACATATGACTAGATTGGCCACTGTTGGAAACAGAATACTGGGCTTGATGGACCTTGGTCTGACCCAGTATGGCATATCTTATGTTCTTCAGCAGCCCTGTTCAGGGAGCGTAGGTTCACTTGACTCTCAACAGTTATTTTCCCCTCTATACATTTCAAACGACATAAAGAAAGGCTGCACCATTCTCAGTTTGGGGTATTGAGGAGAGAGGAATCCTATCGTATGCTGCCAACCCTGGATTTGAAGGGGTGTGGGTGGGACTGAGTAAGTCTCTGCAAACTAAAACCGATTTTTTTGCCTATGGTCTGCTGGTTTTGTTTGAAAAGATTTTTAGGTCTACTCATAGAAAACATCTGTGCGGATAACTAACTGATGGCCATCACACATGGTCTGTACTATGTCCCTGCGTTCTTCTACAACTTAACGTTCTACACTATTCTCATAGAGAGCTTAGCCAGCACCACCAGAATAGCATGGGCTTTTGAGTCTCAAATTTTGCTCAGATGACTTGGTGAGAGGAGAGGATTTGAATTTTGGATTTATTTGATTGCCTTTCCAAACTTATGCTCAAGGGGAGCTACGTTTCTGGTAGAGTAGGCAAGACCCTACCACAAAGAGCACATACAGTCTAAGTTCTAATTGGGGTAGTGGTGTCTGAGAAGCAGGAAGTGAAACCTGGCTCCGTTCATTCTCTCAGCATTGGGACTCCCTAGAGGGGAAGAAAGAATCGGGCCACAGCGAAAGCAAAGGACGAGAGGGAGCAGACGGGAAGTGGTAGATAGAGATTCTGCACTGGTGGGGGGGAGGGAGGGAACAGCTAAGAGAGGTTGGGCCAAACAGAATTTAAAGCAAAGGAAATGTTGTATAAGAAGATGCAAATGATGGGAGAAAAAGAGCAGTGTGTGAGAATAAATAGAAAAATGAGTGAAAGAAAAGGAACAAGGAGGCAGAAATGGGATGGATGAAACCAAGGAAAATAGGAACAAAGTCAGTTGAAATCGTAGTGGTCTGGTAGGAGTTGTGGCTATCTCAGTGGTGACATCTGCTGATCAGGTTCAACGTAGATATATGGGTTTCAAAGGGAATCATGGTTGTGGTCAAAGGTTACCAGATATCCCCAATTTTGAGGTAGTGTCCCAGAGTCCATGGACTATAACATCTATCCCTGATCTCGGTGGAGACAGAGGCAAAGGACAGCGCTTTTCCAGCGTAACCCTCTAGTGCAGTCTTCTCCATCCTGCTAGGAGACTATTTATTTATTTATTTTATTTATTTATAGTCTTTTCTATACCGCGCTATTCAGCATCAGCGCGGTTTACAGTAAACAATGAATACACACATTTCCAATAGTACTTTGTGTTTACATATGAACAGGAGATTCAACTTGGCTAACAGGGGAACTATATATGTAAATGTTGTTGCTAAAATTCCTCCTTTTTTCAGAAAAGTGTAAAAAAAAAAAGTGTATGTGTATATATGTGTGTGTTTAAGCGTATATGTACGTATTTGTGCTTATAACTCGAGGCAGGCTGCTGTTGTCTTTTGTAAAAATTTGAAATTACTGAATACTCCTTAGACTGGCCTTTTTGAAATCTATGGGGGAAAGATGTGAGAGGAGGGAGGACATTTGACACTCTCAGCCCAACGTGTCCCTGTCCAGGTGTCCAAGATGTACTGTCCAAGAATCTGGTAACCCTATTGTGGCCCCTCACTAAATGGGTGTTCATTTGGGGAATATATCACTTTGTGTGTGGGGAGGGCTGTTTTGTTTAAGAAGATTAATCAAAACGCATGTAAAATGGTTAGAAAACGTGTTAGTTTTGTCTTGGAAGACCTGCTTGGGAGGGGGGAGGGGTTGTCTTATGCTAACTAGTAACTTTGATTCTAGCAATCCCTATTGAGAGTTGTCCTGGCAGCCACAGCAGTTGCTACTTGGGTTTTTTTTCCTCTTATGAGTCTGTTGGCGTTTTTGGAAGGGAGCTGCTTGTCTTGGATACTGGAAGAGAGGAGGCGATGAACTTTATGCTGAGACGGGAGAGCCTGGAGTGGAATTTTAATCTTGTGAAAATGGTCTGAGGAAGAGAGCCAGACCGTATGAAGATACCATTAATGTGTCGTCTTCCCCCTTGTGTTACATTTTGGGAACTGCAACAGCATTTTGAAAGATTTCTAACTAGATAAGCCATGTGATCTTTTTCTGCAGTTATGTTTCTATCTAGTCTGCTCTTCCATGTCAACTACAATAGTTCCCTATTTTACTTAGAGATTGTCTGTGTTTGTCCCATGCTTTCTTGAATTCAGATACTTACTGTCTTCATCTCTACTACCTCCACTGGGAGACTACTCCATGCATCTACCACTCTTTCCGTAAAGAAATATTTACACATTACTCCTGAGTCTATCCCCTTTCACCCTCATCCTATGTCCCCTTATAGCAGAGCTTGCTTTCAATCAAAAAAGGTCCCCCTCATGTGCATTTATGCAATTGAGGTATTTAAACATTTCTATCATATCTCCTCTCTCCTGCCTTTTCTCAAAATTCTACATATTTAGATCTTTGTCTGTGTCTATATGACTTATGATGACCATTTTAGTAGCTACCCTCTGCACCAACTCCATCCTGTTTATTTCCTTTTGCAGGTGCAGTCTCCAGAATTGCATGCAATACTCCTGAGGTTGCACCAGACACTTTATACAGAGGCACTATCACCTCCTTTTATCTGCTGGCCATTCCTCTCTCTATACACCCAAGCATCCTTCTGGCTTTTGCCGTCATCTTTTCTACTTGTTTAGCCACTTTAATGCCCAGGTCCTGCTCTTCTTTCGTGGACAGAAGTACTTTGCCCCTTACGCTGTACCACTCCCTTGTATTTTTGCAACCCAAATGCATGACCCTGCATTGTTTTTAGTATTAAATCTCAGCTGCCAAATTCTCAACCATTCTTTAAAGCTTAGCTAGATCCCCCCCCCCTCACGTTATCTACTCCTTCCTGGGTGTCTGCTCTATTGCAGATTTTGGTATCATCTGCAGAGACACAAACCTTACCCGAGAGTCTTGCATATCACTAACACAGATGTTAAAAAGAATCGGACCAAGGACAGATCCTTGTGGCGCAGCACTGGTAACCTCCTTCTCAGAGTGAGCTCCATTTACATGTACCCTTTGTCACCTCCCACTCAGTCAATCTCTAACCCAGTCAGTCACTTCAGGGTCTGTTCCTAGGGTGTTCAGTTTGTTTATAAGTCCCCTGTGTGAAAAGGTGGTGGTGCTCCATCTCGGGTCCAGTATCGTCCAGGTCTAGCAGGCAGGCATTTGGTAGTCATCTCATGTCCTTCCTGTGGTCGTTCTCCTGGTTTAGTCTACCCTCAAAGAAGAGTCCAGGAACCACCCTTTATGGCCTCTCCCCCCACCCCACAGGAGGGAGGTCTATCTCGGGGGTTCCCCTGCATGATAGGGCGAGTGATCCAATAGTCCCAAAGTCCACGTTTGAGGGGATCACTTCCCACGCTGGGTCCACCCCCCCTTCCCTGGGCAACTGTCCCCTTCATGAGTCAAAAGTAGCCTTTACCCAGGGTCCTTTTGTTGCCACACAAAATGTGAATGCTATATAAATTAAGTAGGAAATGCAAATGACATCTTCCCAACGTCCTTCTGTTTGGACAAACATATACATCGAATATTAGTCCCCCCCCCCCCCCACTTTAAGTCTCAGATTCAGCCAGGGTGCATCCCAGGGGTGGAATTACCTGGATGCCCCACCACCTCCCACGTAGCTGCTTGTAGCTATTACCACCCCCAAGTCTGGTGGGCTATCCACAGGCTGAATGTCCATGGGTATCACCTCAGGGACTAGCTGTTCCTCATTTCCCAGCTTCATCTCTGCCTCCCTCTGGGAATCCCCTAGATCCTCAAGGGGGCTACCTTCATGAGGGTCTGGGGCAAGTTCCTCACCTCGCTTTCCACCACCTCCTCATCCCATGTGTCAGGGAGTCGGTTCCTAGGCCTCCTGACCAGGAAGGGAACAGGGATTTGGGCCCCTCTTCAGCCACTGGGTGTCCTTGTCTGCCACTCCAGGGGGCCGCTCCTCAATGGGTCTACACACCCAGAGCAGAGACCAGCCAGGGTCCCCCAGGACTCCGGTGATAGTGGGATGTACACCCCATCACATGTGTCAAAAGGCTTTACTGAAATCTAAGTACACCACATTTAGGGCTGTTTCTTGGACAAATCCATGGTCACCCAGTCAAAGAAATCAATCTGATTTGTCTGACAAAACCTGCCTTTGGTAAACCCATGCTGCCTCGGATCCTGCAATCCATTGGACTCCAGAAACCTTAGTCCTCCCTTTTAGCAGCATTTCCAGTTATTTACTCAGCACAGAAGTTTGACTAACTGGCCTGTAGTTTTCGACCTCATCCTTGCTTACGCTTTTGTGTAAAGGGGACCTCATGTACCTTTCTCCAGTCCTCTGGTACCACTCCTGACTCTTAAGCATTGAAAAGGTCAGTCTGTGAGGCCGCTAGAACATCCCCAAAGTTCCTTCAATATTCTTGGATGTATCTCATCTGGTCCCATCGATTTGTCTGCTTTTAGTTTAATTAGTTCCTCACAAATAGTCTCTTGAAAATGATTCAAGATTCCTGTTACTTAAGAACATAAGATATGCCATACTGGGTCAGACCAAGGTCCATCAAGCCCAGTATTCTGTTTCCAACAGTGGCCAATCTAGGTCATATGTACCTAGCAGTTTCCCCAAGGGACACAGGTTCCACAATGCTTGTATTGGTTCAAGCATTGATATCCTGGGTCCCTTCTTAATAATGGTTTATGGACCTTTCCTCCAGGAACTTGTCCAAACCTTTTTTAAACCCAGCTACACTAACAGCCTTTACTACATCCTCTGGTAACAAATTCCAGAGTTTGATTACACGTTGAGTGAAAAAATATTTTCTTTTATTAGTCTTAAATAGTTTACCCTGTAGCTTCTTTGCATGTCCCCTAGTCTTTCTATATTCTGATAAGGTAAACAATCGATCTACGTTTACCCGTTCCACTCCGTTCATTAATTTATAGACTTCTATCATATCTCCCCTCAGCCATCTCTTTTCCATGTTAAAGAGCCCTAACCTTTTTAGCCTTTCTTCATAGGAGTATCCTTCCATCCCCTTTACCATTTTGGTGGCTCTTCTCTGAACCTTTTCTAAAATCGCTATATCCTTTTTAAGATACGGCGACCAGAATTGCACACAATATTCAAGGTGCGGTCTCACCATGGAACGATATAGAGGCATTATAATATCTTTTGTTTTATTTTCCATTCCTTTCCTTATCATACCTAGCATTCTATTTGCTCTCTTGGCCGCCGCTGCACACTGGGCCGAGGGTTTTAACATGGTATCCACAATGACGCCTAAATCCCTTTTCCTGGGTGGTGGTTCCTAATGTGGAACCTGTGATAAGGAAGCTTATCATAGCTCAGGTAGGAGCTATAGAAAAGATGATGTGACTCTGAACAAGCAACCTGTCAGTTCTGGTAGGAGTGAGAAAACAGAGTTTTCACATAAAAGACTACCAGTCCCAGAATGCACCAGGTTTCCAGCAGCCATGAGAGGGGCTGAAGTGAGGAAATGTGTGTGCAATCAAGAGAGCTATGAGGTAATCCCTAAGCACTCATCTCAAAGGGCAGGGCCTGATTCAAGACAGCTGCGCTGTGTTAGGGAGCAGCACACATTAGGAAAGAATAAGAATAGAGATTATTCTTCAGATAACAGTTACTACAAGCTCCAGCCCAGCTTCAGGGAGAGCTTCAGCAAAAGCTACAGAGGGAGGAAGAGATACAGAGACAGCAACGGCTGTAAGCTCAAGCACCAGTATCACCTGGAGAAACAGAAGCCAAGCCAAGCAGATAGAGAGAGAAGGAAACTCTCTGGAAGGAAGAGAAGGAAGGCCATTGGAAGGTCTGGGAGATTCCAAGGCAGTACTCATACTGGGAGGTATTCCAAAAGCCAGCAGAGCCCATTGGACTGGATTCAGCCAGAGGAATGGAGTGGCAGAGATAGGAATCACCAGTGGCTACCTGGAAGAGAGAAGACTGCATGTGGAAGGGACTTTCAGACCAAGGCCAGAAGGTATGTGAGAGGAGATCCAGTGTCCAGGGATCAAGATTGGAAGGCTGGACATCAGAATTGGATTACATATTGGCCAGGCTATACAGAGAGGAATTATGATAGCAGGAGAGGCTCAGGTATGAACACTGATCCAGACCCTATCTATAATAGAGAATGGCAGCAAGGGAATAAGCATTCTCATGATAGTGCCTTAATGAAAGACTCGTCTGTGCCAATGTATGATAGTGACCATATGCTGATTGATACAGCAGATGAAAATACAGTTTACATGGACTGTTCTCTATCTAAATGCTATTGCTAAGCTTTCTGTGAGCAAACACATCAGCCATCACAAAGAAACCTAACTTTGTTCTTTATTTCCACTGCAAACAGCTCTTAAAGCAGGATTTGGGCTCGCACAGTAGCAGCCAGCCAGCTAAAGGCTTTCAGCTGGTCAATTGATAGTAATTAAAGCTGCACCTGATTGTGTGTGAGCAAGGGAGAATCACTGCTGAGATCTGCATGGAAAATAAGCAGAAGTTAACCTAACCAGCAAAGTTTATTCTTTTCTTTGTGCCTTTGTATTTGGTAATTATTTGCTAAGAAAACATTAGCTAATTGCCTGACAAGCTGAAGGTTGTTTTCTGGTTTACTTTGTGACTTTTTGTTATCCATTTTAAACACTGCAAGCAAGTAACCTCATTTATAGTGCTATCAAGCATACATGTGCTGGGTGAATTAAACCCCATCAATAAAAGAAGTATTGTATTGATCTTACCACTTGGTTTCACAACTCAAATTATTGTCATCAGCTGTGTTTGGGAGTGAATGAACTACAATACCCACAATACTTTGCAAGAATCATATGAATATATGCATCGTCAAGATTGTGTAAGTTCTCACCCTAGGCAGCCGTCTGACAAACCTTGCATCGTGTAACCATAGTTTGGGTTGTTCTTCCCTAGGTGCATAACCTTGCACTTGTCCACATTAAATTTCATCTGCCATTTTGATGCCCAGTCTTCCAATTTATCAAGATCCTCTTGCAATTTTCCACAATCCTCTTGGGTTTTAACAACTTTAAATAGTTTTGTGTCATCTGCAAATTTGATAACCTCACTCGTTATTCCACTTTCCAGGTCATTTATGAATATGTCAAAAAGCAGCGGACCCAGCACAGATCCCTGGGGTACACCACTATTCACCTTTCTCCATTGGGAAAATTGGCCATTTAGCCCTACCCTCTGCTTTCTATCTTTTAACCAGTTCCTGATCCACAATAGTACACTGCCTCCTATCCCATGACTCTTTAGTTTTGCCAAAAGTCTCTGATGAGGGACCTTGTCAAAGGCTTTCTGAAAGTCCAGATACACAATATCAACCGACTCAACTTTGTCCACCTGATTATTCACTCCTTCAAAAAAACATAACAGATTAGTAAGACAAGATCTTCCTTGTCTAAAGCCATGTTGGCTGTCTCCCATTAGGTCATGACTATCTACATGCTGAGTAATTTTATTCTTTATGATGGTTTCTACCATTTTTCCCGGTACTGATGTCAGGCTCACCGATCTGTAGTTTCCCGGATCACCCCTGGAACCTTATTTAAAAATTGGTGTTACATTGGCGATCCTCCAATCTTCAGGTATTAGAGATGATTTTAATGATAGTTCACAGATTACTAATAGCAGGTCTGCAATCTCGTATTTCAGTTCTTTAACACCCTTGGATGTATACCATCCGGCCCAGGTGATTTGCTACTCTTCAGTTTATCTAATAGTTGTAATACATCTTCCCGATGTATCGATATTTCCTTCAATTCTTCCGCACCTTTAAATACCACTTCAGTCATGGGTAACATCCCTACATCTTCCTCAGTAAAGACTGAAGCAAAGAATTCATTCAGTCTCTCCGCTATCGCCTTGTCGCCTCTTAGTGCTCCTTTAACCCCTTTATCATCTAATGGACCAACTGACTCTCTCACAGGTTTTTTGCTACGAATGTACTTGAAAAGATCTTTACTTCGCGTTTTTGCTTCCGCAGCAAGCTTCTTCTCAAATTCTACCTTTGCCTGCCTTATCAATGCCTTGCATTTGACTTGCCAGTGCTTGTGCTGTTTCCAGTTTTCGTCGTTTGGCTCTTTTTTCCATTTCCTGAAAGATGCTTTTTTGGCAACAACAGCCTCTGACCTCACCTTTAAACCATGCTGGCAGTTTTTTGGACTTCCTTCCACTTTTCTTAAAGCATGGAATACAGCTGGTCTGGGCTTCCAAGATAGTATTTTTCAACAACAGTCAAGCCTGATGTACGTCTTTAACCTTTGCAACTGCTCCTTTTAGTTTTTTTCTTAACTGTTTTCCTCATTTTATCATAGTCTCCCTTTCGAAAGTTAAAAGGTAGTACTGTGGATTTCCTTACTATCCCTCCTCCACTAATTAAATCAAAGGCGATCATGCTATGATCACTATTGCCAAGTGGCCCCAACAACCTTATCTCTTGCACTAGATCTGGTGTTCCACAAAGGATTAGGTCTAATATGGCTTCCCCTCTGGTCGGTTCATGAACCAGCTGCTGTTCCTGTTTGTGGGTGTTTCTGAGGTTCTGCTCCTGGCCCTTCGTTTGTGAACATATGACAGAAATATTAAGCAATTCTGCTTTATCCTCATCTTCTACATATTCCTCCCCTTCACCCTTGAGTCTGACAATACCACTTTTGCCCTTCCTTCTCTCACTAACCTATCTGAAAAATGTCTTATCTCCAGGAACAAGCAGGAATGAGTTCTCACATATGGGTACGTCGGTACCGACGGAGCCTGCGCGGGAACGCTCCCTAGCGTCCCAAAAAAGGAAAGCTTTTGGGAGCATTCCACAGCGCCTGCGCGCTGCCTTCCCGCCTTTCCTAACCGCCTCTCTCCAGTTCTTCTTTTCCGTGGAGCCAGCAGGTCGTGTTCCTGTCACCGTTGAAGTTCTTTATTTTATTTTATTTCTTTGGTCGCACGTCTGCTGCCTTCGACGTCGGACCGGTACCGCTGGTCTTTCCTTTCTTTTTCTTCAAAAAAAAAAAATAATACTTTCCGTTCCACTTCAGTGTATTTTTTTTCCATTGGGCCTTAGGCCTAACAGAAAATTCCTCATGGAAAAGTCTGCCTCCGGCTTTAAAAAATGCACTAAGTGCAGCGGTACCATCTCTGTTACCGACACCCATGACTGGTGTTTTAAGTGTTTGGGTCCTGACCATTCCATCACGGATTGTCCGTCCTGCTCCATGGTGTCTAAAAGAGGTTTACAGAACCGAGCAGCCAAGCTCAGTACACTGTTTCCCTCTGATGCAGCTTCGGTGGCATCGACGTCTTCCAGGGCTGCTTCTTCCTCCTATGGATCTCAGGTAACCAAACATAAGTCCAGCCGGTCCTCGAAGGGTAGATCTCCCTCTAAGCATCGAGATGCCTCCGGGCTTGCCCTCGAGGATCCTGCACCGGCAAAAGTACCCCGGCGGGAAGCTCTGGCTTCCGAAGCTCCTCCTATGGGGTCACAGGTTGACATCGATGGCACGGCCTCGACTGATCACCTGTTGCAATGTTCTGGGGTACCGGTGGAATCCGCCGGTACCGACCTCCAGACATTCATGGCGTCGATGGATCAGAATGTTCTGACCATGCAGCATGCCATTACGGCATTCATACAAGCTGCGACGCCGCTGGTACCGCAACAAGCTTCGTTGTCTGTACCGGCTCCTACACCGGCTCCGATATCGGTTCCAGTGCTGGTACCGGTTGCTTCGACATCGACATCGACATCGGCTTCGGTGTCGACTGCAGCGGTACCCTGTCCGATGATGCCTATTGGTACCGATCCAGTACCGATGACTCCTGATGTCGATACCACCCGGTATGCGTATTGGGCTTTACAGGAGCATCCCGACAGGCGATACTTCGATTCCTCCGAAGACTCTGATGCATCGGAGGCCTCTGTTGAAGCATCAGTAGTTCTTCCTCAGGAGCCGCCTTCTCCAAAAAGAAGAATGTCCCCTCCAGAAGACTTGTCTTTTCAAGACTTCATAAGGGAAGTGGCCAAGGGGCTTTCTATCTCAGTAGCCCCTGAGACAGAGCCTAGAGCCAAAAAATTGGATATTTTGCAATATCCCAAGGCTCCTAAAGAAGCAGCCACTTTGCCAGTTCATGAGATCCTTTATGACCACATGATAGGCATATGGGAGACTCCTCTCACCATCTCTTCTCATTCTCGTAGGTAGGATACCATGTATTATCCCTCCTTGTCCTGGATTTCATAAAACTCAGCTTCCTCACCATTCTATTGTGGTGGAGTCTGCTATGAAAAAGTTAGTGCAGAGAGGCACTCGTCTGCTCCTCCAGGAAGAGAATGTAGAAACTTAGATGCTTTTGGCAGGAAAATTTTCCAGGCCAGTATGCTTGTTGCCAGAATCAACTCCTATAGTCTCTATATGGGGATGTTTCTGAAGGAAGTTACAGATCATCTGCAAACTTTCCTCCCTTTTCTTCCAGAAGATAAAAGGGAAGATTTTCTTACCTGGCTTAAGCATGCCCAGGATGTTTCCAAATTTTCTAACCGTGCAGCCTTTGACTCTTTTGAGGGGGCCAGCAGAGCCTCGGCCATTGCCATAGGTGCACGCAGAATTGCTTGGTTAAAAGCTTCTGATTTGGAACCCTGGGTCCAAGATGGATTAGGAAATCTTCCTTGTACAGGTGAAAACCTGTTTGGCAAAGATTGGCAAGCAAAGGCCACTCAAATGGATGCAGAAAATTCTGCTTTGGATAGGCTTTCAAAGTCTACCTCTAATCCTGTCCAGAAGAGGTTGTTCAAAAAGGCATATTTTCCCAAGAAGGGAAGATATTATCCTGTTTATGGTCAACAGACATCTTCTGCAGGTCGTTTTGCTGCAAAGCGTCGTCAACCTAAACAGGCCTAGCCTAAGGCTGCAAGGACTACTGTAGCCCAACAGCCTCAACCTCCTCAGGGCCTTTGACTTGCAGCTAGAGAACTTAGCCTTTCTGGCTCTAAAAGACCCAGAGCCTCTCACCATTCCAGGAAAGTTAGCTCAGTTTGCTCCCAGATGGGAGCAAATCACAGCAGAGCAGTGGACCCTTTCCATCATAAGGGACGGGTACAAACTTCATTTCTCAAACCTTCCTCCTTACACCATGGTGAGACAGTTCAATTCTCCAACATCTCTTCTCGACCTTCTGGGTCAGGAGATTTCTACCCTTCTTGCCCAAGGGGCAATAGAAGAAGTACCTCTTCTTCAACAGGGCTCAGGGTTCTACTCCCCCTACTTTCTAATTCCAAAGAAAACAGGGGGCTACAGACCCATATTAGATCTCAGAGAATTGAACAAATTCCTATGCAAGGAGAAATTCAAGATGATTTCTATAGGTACTCTCCTTCCATTCCTTCAGAGTCAGGATTGGCTTTGTTCTGTAGATCTCAAGGATACGTATACCCATATACTCATCCATCCAGCACACAAAAGGTTCCTTCGGTTCCTTTATCTGGGAAAGCACTACCAATACAGGGTGCTTCCTTTTGGTCTGGCCTCTGCTCCAAGAGTGTTCACCAAATGCATGGCAGTAATAGCTGCATTTCTACGCACTCTGGGAATATTCGTATTCCCATATCTGGACGACTGGCTCATCCGAGCTTCATCCCAATCAGAGGCCCAGACTTCCCTAGCCTGCACAATGCGCCAGGCCCGTTACCTACGCTTAATGCAGTTAGATGGGTTTTTAACTGAATCTGAGAGGCTAACTGCTCGAGAGATGCTACAACTGCTAGGCCACATGGCATCCACTGTGCATGTGGTCCCTTATGCTCGCCTTCACATGAGGGCAGCTCAGTGGACTTTGTCCACCCAGTGGACCCAGGCATCAGGGGGTCTGTCAGACAAAATAGCAACCTCCAGGCCCCTCTTTTGGTCTCTCCAGTGGTGGAAGTCCACTCAAAATCTGTTGCTGGGGTCCCCCTTCCAACAATTGTTACCCCAAGCAATCCTTACAACAGATGCCTCTCCAAAGGGTTGGGGAGCTCATCTTCAGGACCTCTCCACCCAGGGCATTTGGTCTCCACAGGTCTCCCAAACTACAACAAGATTTCAAACTGCATTACCAGCATTTCCATTTGGCTGTCAAATAACAACCTTGCAATAAACTTGAAGAAGACTGAAGCACTTATTGTCACTAGAAACACTAACTTTAATCCCCCACCATACATCACATGCAACAGTACTGAGATTCCAATTAAGGATGAGGTAAGATACCTCGGGGTAGCCCTCGATAAGAAGCTAGACCTACGATCTCACATAAAGAAAACTGTTAAAAGCGCTTATTACCGAATGAAAATAATTAGACGCCTCAAGCCTCTTATCTCTTATGAACACTTTTTCGTACAGTCTGCCAGGCACTTATTACCCCCATTCTGGATTTTTGCAACCCTATCTACAATGGGCTGTCAAAACATGCTCTCAAACCTCTTCAAATGGCACAGAATACAGCAGCCAGAATAATTAACGGTTCCACAAATCATGACCACATTACCCCCATCCTTAAAGATCTCCACTGGCTCCCGATAACCCCTCGCATAAAGTATAAGTTAATCATAAACATCTTCAAAATGAAGCACAACAGTTCTGCAACCAGCCTCCATGCCCTCTTATCCTGTGATACCAGCAACAGACCTAGAAGATTATCCACCTCAAACACCCTCAATACCCCAAGAAACTTTGCTAAATCACGCAAATGTACATCACAACGAGCAATTTCTTTGGCTGCCCCTTTGATTTGGAACTCTCTCCCTCCTGATTTACGTGCAATTGATGTTTTAAGTGACTTTCGTAAGCAATTAAAAACTTTACTTTTCATTGAGCACTATGTATCAACAAATGACTAAGATATTATCTATTGTATATATTTTATAAATAATCCACTATATTGTTAACCCTTGTTATTTTTCCTACATTACCATATGTTGTCATGTCTATACTGTTTGTTTCCCTTGTTTATACCTTGTATTTCTTGTGACCGCTTTGATTGAAGGAAAAGGCGGTATAAAAAACTTGTTAAATAAATAAATATCAACATCTTAGAGCTCAGAGCAATCTTCTTAGCTCTGAGTCTTCCATACCCTGCTCAGCTACAGGACAGTCCTCATTCACACGGACAGCCAAGTAGCCAACTTCTATGTGAACAAGCAGGGAGGGACTGGCTCTCTGTCGCTTTGCAACGAAGCTCTGAGACTGTGGGCCTTCGCCAAAGAGCATCAAATTCATCTTCTGGCAGTATACCTTCCAGGAGTTCAAAACTCTTGGGCAGACAGACTCAGTCGAGTTCTGCTTCCACACGAATGGTCCCTTCATATGGACCAGATAGTCAGAATCTTTCGAATTTGGGGAACCCCGGACATAGACCTCTTTGCAAGTCCGTGGAATGCCAAACTTCCCCGATTCTGTTCCAGAATTCCGTGTCAGGGAGTTCAGGCCAGGGATGCCTTCCTCCTTCATTGGGGTCAAGATTTCCTGTACGCCTTTCCACCCATTCCCTTAATTCCCAAGACCCTGTTCAAGCTTCAGAGAGATCGAGGGACTATGATCCTCATAGCTCCACGTTGGCCACGCCAAGTGTGGTACCCACTACTTCTGCATCTCTCTCAAGCTCCCTCCCTGGACTTGGGGTCTGCTCCAGATCTCCTGTCTCAGTAGGGGGGAACTTTGTGGCACCCAAACCCTCAATCTCTCCATCTCAGGGCTTGGTTGCTGAAGGCTTAGACCTTCAAGATTGGCATCTTTCTCAGCAAGTAAGGGATATCCTTCATGCTTCCAGAAAGCCTTCTACTAGACGTTCCTATGCTTTTAACCCTTTCCAGGCCGAGCCCAAAACTCTTGGGATCCAAAATTCTGACTAAATATTCCTATCAAATGGTATATAATACATGACCATAGCAGAAGGAAAATCACTATTAGAACATATTGAATAAGACGGGTACAATTTTCCTGAAATATGCAAAAATTAACCCGGCTGCAGAATGTGGATTAAAAATTTAAAGTAGGCCTTGAAAAGGTTAAATGGAAAAGGTTTACCATTTGGTGTGCTGAGAAGGGTATTAACCCTCTAGCAATACCTTTGAATTCTTTACTAGAGTATCTCCTGCATCTTTCCCATGCAGGCCTCAAAACGAATTCAGTAAGGGTCCATTTGAGTGCTATTGCAGCATCCCTCAAGCCTCTCAATGGACAACCTGTCTCCTCTCATCCTCTTATTGCAAGATTCATGAGAGGCCTTCTTTTAACTAAACCTCCCATTAGACCACCTCCAGTGGCATGGGACTTGAATCTGGTCCTTGGTCAGCTCATGAAGCCACCCTTTGAACCCTTAGCCACTACCTCCTTGAAATTTCTTTCCTGGAAGGTTATCTTTCTTATTGCAGTCACCTCAGCTCGCCGCATCAGTGAACTGCAGGCCTTAGTGGCTAATCCACCTTATACAAGGTTCCATCATGATAAGGTAGTCCTTAGGACCAGTCCACACTTTATGCCTAAAGTGGTCTCACCTTTTCATCTTAATCAAGAGGTGTATTTACCTGTCTTTTTTCCAGGTCCTCATGCATCAAGTGCAGAGAGGAATCTTCATACCCTGGATTGTAAGAGAGCTCTTGCTTTTTACTTACAAAGGACACAGCAACATAGAAAGTCTTCTCATAAGAAGAACATAAGAACATAAGATCATAAGATATGCCATACTGGGTCAGACCAAGGTCCATCAAGCCCAGTATTCTGTTTCCAACAGTGGCCAATCTAGGTCATACGTACCTAGCAGTTTCCCCAAGGGACACAGGTTCCACAATGCTTGTATTGGTTCAAGCATTGATATCCTGGGTCCCTTCTTAATAATGGTTTATGGACCTTTCCTCCAGGAACTTGTCCAAACCTTTTTTAAACCCAGCTACACTAACAGCCTTTACTACATCCTCCGGTAACAAATTCCAGAGTTTGATTACACGTTGAGTGAAAAAATATTTTCTTTTATTAGTCTTAAATAGTTTACCCTGTAGCTTCATTGCATGTCCCCTAGTCTTTCTATATTCTGATAAGGTAAACAATCGATCTACGTTTACCCGTTCCACTCCGTTCATTAATTTATAGACTTCTATCATATCTCCCCTCAGCCGTCTCTTTTCCAGGTTAAAGAGCCCCAACCTTTTTAGCCTTTCTTCATAGGAGTAGCCTTCCATCCCCTTTACCATTTTGGTGGCTCTTCTCTGAACCTTTTCTAAAATTGCTATATCCTTTTTAATATATGGCGACCAGAATTGCACACAATATTCAAGGTGCGGTCTCACCATGGAACGATATAGAGGCATTATAATATCTTTTGTTTTATTTTCCATTCCTTTCCTTATCATACCTAGCATTCTATTTGCTCTCTTGGCCGCCGCTGCACACTGGGCCGAGGGTTTTAACATGGTATCCACAAGGACGCCTAAATCTTTTTCTTGGGTGGTGGTTCCTAATGTGGAACCTTGCATCGTGTAACCATAGTTTGGGTTGTTCTTCCCTAGGTGCATAACCTTGCACTTCTCCACATTAAATTTCATCTGCCATTTTGATGCCCAGTCTTCCAATTTATCAAGATCCTCTTGCAATTTTCCACAATCCTCCTGGGTTTTAACAACTTTAAATAGTTTTGTGTCATCAGCAAATTTGATAACCTCACTCGTTATTCCACTTTCCAGGTCATTTATGAATATGTCAAAAAGCAGCGGACCCAGCACAGATCCCTGGGGTACACCACTATTCACCTTTCTCCATTGGGAAAATTGGCCATTTAGCCCTACCCTCTGCTTTCTATCTTTTAACCAGTTCCTGATCCACAGTAGTACACTGCCTCCTATCCCATGACTCTTTAGTTTTGCCAAAAGTCTCTCATGAGGGACCTTGTCAAAGGCTTTCTGAAAGTCCAGATACACAATATCAACCGACTCACCTTCGTCCACCTGTTTATTCACTCCTTCAAAAAAACATAACAGATTAGTAAGACAAGATCTTCCTTGTCTAAAGCCATGTTGGCTGTCTCCCATTAGGTCATGACTATCTATATGCTGAGTAATTTTATTCTTTATGATGGTTTCTACCATTTTTCCCGGTACTGATGTCAGGCTCACCGGTCTGTAGTTTCCCGGATCACCCCTCGAACCTTTTTAAAAATTGGTGTTACATTGGCGATCCTCCAATCCTCAGGTATTAGAGATGATTTTAATGATAGTTCACAGATTACTGATAGCAGGTCTGCAATCTCAAATTTCAGTTCTTTCAACACCCTTGGATGTATACCATCCGGCCCAGGTGATTTGCTACTCTTCAGTTTATCTAATAGTTGTAGGACATCTTCCCGATGTATCGATATTTCCTTCAATTCTTCCACACCTTTAAATACCACTTCAGTCGTGGGTAACATCCCTACATCTTCCTCAGTAAAGACCGAAGCAAAGAATTCATTCAGTCTCTCCGCTATCGCCTTGTCGCCTCTTAGTGCTCCTTTTTTTTTTTTAAACTTTTATTTTCATTTTGCAACAAACAAAAGAAACAACACACCAAAAGAGACAAAACAAGTATACAATAAGGAAAAGTAAACCCATTACCCCCCACCCCGATGCTTCTTCTCTACCCGATTATATCAGCATGTGAGCGCTTCCAATTAACAGTGATTATACATCAAACAATCAATCAAAAGAGTATCTACAATACAGCATGATCATGGGACAGAGATATATACAAAGTTAGACAGTCAGATGAGAGCATTTAGCAAAATGTACATAGTCATTGAGCATCTTCCATTGAGACCAATGAGAAGGAGTCTGAACGGAGGAAGCGAACAGACGAGGTATTTGTTCATATTTACTGTAAAGACAGGCATGATTCCACCATTCATTGGGGCTCAGATGGGAGCTAATTTTCCAGTGTTACTTAATTAGGGAAATAGCAATGCCAAGCATAAAGTTCGAAAGGAGATAAGCCATTTTTGGGAGAGAGGGGATCCCCGCAACTAGGCGAAGTCCCACTATCCTCCAAGAAAGGGGCTCCTGAGAGTGCGAGATAGACTAAATACGACCCCAGACCCGACGCCAGTAATACTGTAGTGCGGGATATTCATGCATAACATGAAGCAATGAACCAATGGCCGCAGGACGTGTCCAGCAACCAGTGCCCTGAGTAGTGTTCCATTTGTCTAATCTGTGAGAAGTGTAAAAACACCGGTGGGCTAGAAAGAAGAGGGTCTGAGTGAATGAGGCGGATCGGGAACCCGTGTCCCTCTACTCCAGATAAGGCTCCATTGCTCCGAGGTCAAAGTCACATGCAATTCTCTCTCCCATACTTTCTGCGCTATAGGGGTATCTCTAGTTATAGCATTACATAAGGTTTAGTAAAATTGGATGCTACACCCGGTGAACTACCGAGAGATCGGAAAGTCTCCAATCAACCTTATGTAGGGAATGCCGATGGCGGGAGTACTCTAGTGCTCCGAAGGCGATGCTGAAGTTGCACTGACCAGAGTCGGGAGTCTAAAGATTGCATAAGAGTATTAAAGGCACCTAAAGTGTCTAAAAGCATTGGTGGATAGTGGGAGTCTGATGGGAGAGTCATACCAGGGAGAAAGGTAAGAGGAATCGGTTTGCAAAGGCCCGCTTCTATATCTAGCCACACAGGTCTACTCGGTACTGGATCTTCCAACCAACGAGCACCGTGTTTGAGAAGAAAAGATTGAGGGAACACTTGAGTAAAATCGCCACCAAGTATTAATGGAGCATTGGCAGAGGCCAAGGCCAACTGCGCAATACTTGCATAGTAAGCAGGGTTGTCCACATTCGGGGCATAATGCAAATACACGTGAATTCACTATCTCCAACCTCAAGGTGTACACGGGCCCATCTACCCTCCTTGTCAGCGCTAATATCAGGTACAGTAGCGTGCAAAGACTTCTTAACCAGAATGGTTATCCCGTACCATTTGGAAACGGTGGGAGAATAGGCAGCTACCATATGAGGCTTAGCATTGAGTTTCAGTGTTTCAGCAGAGTTTAAATGCGTTTCCTGAAGAAACACTAAATCAACATGCTCATGGCTAAGATAGCTAAGGATTTACTTTCCTTTGAGTGGACCATTAATGCCTTTGACGGTGAATGATAAGATTTTACATAAGGCCATTCAGAAAAGTTAAAAATTCTGAGCATGATAGCACACATAATTTCACTATGTCCCTCAAGCTGACTGTATCTGGCTGTACACATGACACAGGAAAAATAAGCTAATACAATACAATGAAGCGCCCCACATTAACAAAGAAAACCGCAGTACGGTAGAGGAGAAGCAAAACCCCAAAATTACTGGCGTCCATGTGTCTGCGGGGAGAAACCCCAGAGAAGGCCGAAATTGAAAAAACACATAACCTGTAGGACTGTGCGTGCTCCGAATCCGACCGAGGCACACATCATGAAGGGATAGGAGACTAAAAAACAAAAGTCATATAGAGAAAGAAAGAAAGTCCAGGCTATTTCTGTGCTTGGCTATGACCGCCGCATCGGGCCCTTCAAAATGGCGGATAGAGCCGGCAGATAAGAGTCCAAGATTTGGGATTAGCGCATCTGCTCTGCTTCTTTGGAGTCTAAAAATGTTGATAGTAGATCAGGATCTTCGAACGTCCTGGTTTGGTTGTGGAGAGTCACTCGGAGCTTCGCTGGATACAACAGGCCAAAGCAAGCCTGTAGCTGTTGAAGTCGAGGGCGAAAAGCAAGGAGTTTCTTCCGACGGTCAACGGTAGGCTTTGCCAAATCAGGAAAGAAGGAGACCTTACGACCTTCAAATTCCAAATGATGATTCGCTCGGGCAACATGTAAAATTTGTTCCACTTGTTGATAGCGTAGCAAGCTAAAGATAATAGGCCGGGGGGTCGTGCGGTTGGGCGCCATGTGGGCAGGAACACGGTGTGCTCGATCAATTTCCAGTTCTCTGTGAAAAGTGATCTTCAGCAAGGAGGGAAGAGTTTTGAGCAAGAATTCTCTTATATCTCCTGCTTCCACCCCCTCCGGCATTCCGAGGAGCCTCACATTGTTGCGACGGGCTCGATTATTACTATCTTCTAACTCCTTTTGAAGATTCTGTATCTGGCGCTCAGCCTTGTCCAGTTTGCCCAAGCGCACCTCGTGCGAGTCGAGGACCCCCGCCATGTTGTCCTGTCGTAATGAAAGACTTTCAAGTCGGTCTTGGAGCACTCCAAAGTCTTCTCGCATGGCTCGAAGCGCTTCTCCATTGGACTGCACCAATTCCTTCACGCCGCGTATTTCCTCCAAAATCTCCAGGTGCATTTCGGGGTTTTCACGAAATGGGACCATCTTCTGTGGGGAGGACACCTCTGTTTTGGAGCGTTTTCCGTGAGAAGAAGAAGGAGACCCGAAGTCCAAGCGCGCTGGTTTATGGGCCGCCATCCCCCCCGAGGTGCCCCGGTCAGCTCGGAGCAAAATAGTAAATTTGTATAGGTATTAAGTCAGGATTCTAAGTAGGCCTCTCGGGAGCTTCAACGCAAAGCGTCCTACCCGCTGGACATCAGGCTCCGCCCCCCCCTCTTAGTGCTCCTTTAACCCCTTTATCATCTAATGGACCAACTGACTCTCTCACGGGTTTTTTGCTACGAATGTACTTGAAAAGGTCTTTATTTCGCGTTTTTGCTTCCGCAGCAAGCTTCTTCTCAAATTCTCTCTTTGCCTGCCTTATCAATGCCTTGCATTTGACTTGCCAGTGCTTGTGCTGTTTCCAGGTTTCATCATTTGGCTCTTTTTTCCATTTCTTGAAAGATGCTTTTTTGGCAACAACAGCCTCTCTGACCTCAGCTTTAAACCATGCTGGCAATTTTTTGGACTTCCTTCCACTTTTCTTAAAGCGTGGAATACAGCTGGTCTGGGCTTCCAAGATAGTATTTTTCAACAACACCCAAGCTTGATGTACGTCTTTAACCTTTGCAACTGCTCCTTTTAGTTTTTTCTTAACTGTTTTCCTCATTCTATCATAGTCTCCCTTCCGAAAGTTAAAGGGTAGTACTGTGGATTTCCTTACTATCCCTCCTCCACTAATTAAATCAAAGGCGATCATGCTATGATCACTATTGCCAAGTGGCCCCAACACCCTTATCTCTTGCACTACATCTGGTGTTCCACTAAGGACTAGGTCTAATATTGCTTCCCCTCTGGTCGGTTCATGAACCAGCTGCTCCAAGAAGCAGTCATTTATTTCATCTAGGAACTTTATCTCCCTAGCATGTCCTGTTGTGACACTGACCCAGTCGATGCCGGGGTAATTGAAATCACCCATTATTATTACTGCACTGTAACTTTTGCTAGCTTCCTTGATTTCTTTGAGCATTTCATCATCCATTTGTTCATTCTGGCCAGGCGGACGATAGTACACCCCCACTGCCATCGCCTTCCCCTTTTTACATGGAATTTCAATCCATAGAGATTCTACAGCAAATTTTGTTTCTTGCAAAACTTTAATCCTTTCTGACTCAATGCCCTCTCTAACATAGAGCGCAACCCCTCCACCAATTTGATCAGCTCTATCATTTCGATATAGTTTGTACCCAGGTATCACAGTGTCCCACTGGTTGTCCTCCTTCCACCATGTCTCTGATATTCCAATCATATCTAACCTCTCGTTTAGTGCTATATATTCTAACTCTCCCATCTTGTTTTGTAGACTTCTAGCATTTGCATACAAGCATTTTAGAGACTGTATTTTATTCATATTAATTTGGCTATTGGTAGACATGGGTAATTTGGGATCTTTAAGTTCTGTCTGCTCCATACTCGAGGGCATTTGGGCTACTTTACTCTTTTTTGGAACCTCTCTGCTTTTTGTAGTATCCTTCAAGGATACATTCTTCCGAACCATGCGCTCTTGGGCGACTGTCGGCTTTCCCCTATTATCTAGTTTAAACTCTTTGTTGCTTTTGATCCCTCTCATTTGGGACTTCCAGTCTCTAAGAGGACACTGTCCAATTGGATTGCTCAGTGTATTTCTTTCGCCTACCAGAGTAAGAACCTTTCTCTGGAGGGCCATGTCACAGCTCATAATGTGAGTGGCATGGCCACCTCTATGGCTCATCTAAATTCTGTGTCCATCGACCAGATCTGTCGAGCGGCCACTTGGGCCTCGGTTCATACCTTCACAGCCCATTACTGTTTGGACAAGCACTCCCGCCGGGATGCCTTGTTTGGTCAGGCTGTTCTCAAACACCTGTTCCATGCTTAATCAACTCCTACCCTCCATCCCTGGTTGGATGCCTGAGATACATGGGAGGAGGTAGAGCTCTTCTCAGGGTCTCACAACCTTGGGGATCTCCCAGGCATCTCTAGCTGGGGAGTCCCCATATGTGAAGACTCATTCCTGCTTGTTCCTGGAGATAGCACAGTTACTTACCTGTAACAGGTGATCTCTGGGAACAGCAGGAATAAGTCTTCACAACCCACCCACCTCCCCTAGGAGTTGTATCTCTCTCTTTCCTTTCCTCTCTCTTTGTCTCAGCTTTAAAACTCGAACTGGAGAGAGGCGGTTAGGAAAGGTGGAAAGGCAGCGTGCAGGCGCTGTGGGATGCTCCCAAAAGCTTTCCTTTTTTGGGACGCTGGGGAGCGTTCCCACGCAGGCTCCATCGGTACCGACGTACCCATATGTGAAGACTTATTCCTGCTGTTCCCAGAGATCACCTGTTACAGGTAAGTAACTGTGCTATCCCTCCTCCTCCCCCATTTTATTGCATTGGCTATTTCTTCTTTTTGTATTTTTGCTTTCCTGACTACTTTGCTAGCTTCTCTAAGTTTTTTTTTCCAAATATAGATGCTTGTCTTCCCCTCTCTCTCTCTGATATCTTGTATTGTAGAGATTGCTGATGAAACAGTACAGTTAGTATTTTTTTCTCTTGTTGGGCATCCCAGTGTAAGATTATGAGAAGGTTGCTAGTACCAGAATAAACTGGGCTAAGTTTTGAAAATGGCAAAACTCTTATGCCAGAAAATGTTACTTAGTTTGACATTCTAGTCAGGGCTGTTATTCACTTGTTCAGTGTGGTGACTTTTTAGCGTCTAGGTTTGTAGTAAATATAGAGCCGATAGAAAGTGACAACGCTGAAGTCCTTTATTAATCCCATAGAGCAACTGGAACCTGACCTTCATGCTAGGAAACCACTTTTAAGTGAGAGGAGAGTTTACCTGTCATGTCTGCTTGTTTGTTTCAGTCCATGAACACTGAGATTGCAAAGTTTTGGAGCGACTTGCTGGGCAGAAATACCTGCATTATTCTGTATGACACATCTAAAACCTGTTGTCTTTGGGTAGTTCTCAAATGGACCCAATAAAAGGCATTAGAATGTGTAGAGAATCCAGCTTCTTCCAGGACGAGTACAGCTACTAGAACAAATGCTCATTATGAACATAACTGTCAGTGCAGCAGGGCTCTAAAACAACTAACTTCTTGCAGACAAGACATTTGTAAGAATAAAGGTGCTTACTGGATTGAAAAAAAAGGTGCTTTGAAAAAGGAAACGTGCAAGAGTTGATATGCATCACTTCAGTTCAGAAAGTTGTACGGTCAGGTGTTTGGAATATAAAATCCTGTTCTAGAGGTTGATTTTTGAAAAGGTCTAGGCTTCTATACTTTTGAAGTTGAAAATTTGCTGGCTCTGAACATCTAAATTTAGTTGCTTAAATTGAGGTGCCTTTAAAAGGGGGAAGGACAGAAGACTGAAGTTATAGGAAATATAGGTATGTGATTAGGGACTGTGAATGTGCATCTATTTAAAGCACTTAACATATTTAAAGTTATGAAATTTTATAGTCTGACAAGCTTTTTACACTCCACTTAATTTAGCTGAATTTCAAATTTATATCTTTTTGGGAATATAAGCGCCTAACTTCAATGTCTCTTTGGAGATGCTGTGCTCTCTTGAATAATTCAGGACGACAAGCACTGGAAGTAATGACATACTGGAACAGGACCTTGGAGTCCGTTAACTTAAAGGTTGTCGGTCAGTGTGATAACGCAGAAGGCTTGGGTGTAGAAAGAGGTATCCCTGGTTGGTAAAATGAAGTACTGTTGCCTGGTATAGGTCACTGACATTTTGCTGAGTCCTAGAGGCCACATCATACTAAGGACCTTGGGAGAATGGAAGCAGTAAGGAAGAGGGTTATACTTTTGCCACCTTACTGGGCAGACTAGATAGATGGAACATACTGTAAAACTATGTGTTATTTGCAACACAAGTAATAGAGGAGCTTGGGAAGCTTGGAATATAGTCTCTGAAGAAAAGAAGGGTGAAAGGTGATATGGTAGAAATATTCAAATGTCTAACCTTCAATAAAAGTACAAGATGTCGGCGTTTTTCCATTTTAAAAGCATGCAAGGATCAGGTGTCTTCAAGCTTCAGTTCATTTATTGATGTCTTCATCTGAGCAGTTTGAAGGAAAGCGCAGATGAATTCTGACTTGAGTATTCCTTTAGTTAGAGCAGAGATACCCAACGTGGTCCTTCATGTTTAGGGATTTCAGGTCAACAAGAGGACTGAACAGGGTCAGAGTCCCTCTCAGAAAAGTAGTGGTGGGGGGAGAGGATCATGTTTAGCCTTGCAGTGATTTCAGATATAGGGGAAAGAGGGAGGGGGCAGGGTTCCCAGGATTGGAGAACAAATCCCTTTTCTAAGCATCTGCCTCCTTGAGGGCGGAAGATGGATGGCAGAGTGGGTAACGTGTATATGCAGCACATGATCTTTTACTCAATCTCCTGTCCCTTTCTTTACACCCCTTACTCCTCTCCCATCTCGTTTTACTCTTCCCTGCTACTTCCTTCTCTTATTCCTGTCCTCCACCCCTTCCCCTGATCCTGTTGGTATGGCATTACTTGGAGCAGGGAACGCCAGCATATGATCCCAGGTCTTGTAATGTTGGAATATTGTGTACTGTGATAAGGAAGCTTATCATAGCTCAGGAAGGGGCTATAGAAAAGGTGAAGTGTCTCTGAACAAGCAACCTGTCAGTGCTGGTAGAAATGAGAAAACAGAATTTTGCCATAAAAGACTACCAGTCCCAGAATGCACCAGGTTTCCAACAGCCATGAGAGGAGCTGAAGTGAGAAAACGTGAGTTCAATCAAAAGGGCTATGAGGTAATCCCCAAGCACTCATTGCAAAGGGCAGGGCTTGATTCAGCACAGCTGCGCTGTGCTAGGATGGAACACTCATCTCAAAGGGCAAGGCCTGATTCAGCACAGCTGCGCTGTGCTAAGGTGGAACACTCATCAAGGCAGAATAAAGATAGTCTATTCTACAGAGAATCATCCAGAGCTGGGATGTCATGATCATTGGTATCTTGATCATCCACGGGATCCTGATCTTCATTCTCATCAGAAGCAGAGGTCAGAACGGACGGACAGAGAGCAAGAAGCCCTTTAAAAGAAGGAAGAGAAAAGCCTCTGGGAAGTCTACAGGAGTCCAGCACAGTACGTATACTGGGAGACAGACAAGAGCCCAGCATACACCATTGGACTGGGGGAGACCAGAGGAGTGGTATTGCAGAGGCAAGAATCTCCAGACGGCACCTGTGAGGGAAACAGCTGCACGTGGAAGGGACCCTAAGACCCATGCCAGAAGGTATGTGAAGAGAGATCCAGTGTCCAGGGATCTAGATTGGAAGGCTGGACACAGAAACTGGACTACATATTGGCCAGGCTATTTAAAGGGGAACTCTAACAGCAATGGAAGCTCAGGTATGAACACTGATCTATGCCCTAGCTATAACTTTGAAAGGAAGCAGGGAAATTATTATTCTCCTGGTAGTGCTCCATTGAGAAATTCCTTTGTGCCAAGCCAAGATAGTGAACCTATGATTATTGAAGAAAGGGGAGAGGTCTTAGAACCAGAATGTGAATATATGGACTGCTCTCTGTCCAAACTCAAATGGTAGTTTTCTGTTACAAAGTGCAACAACCATCACAAAGAAATACCAACTTGTTCTTTAATCTACTCAGAAAACCTTCTGAGTAAGATTTTGAGCTACACAGTGAAAGCAAGCCAGCTAAGGGGTTTCAGCTGGGTGATTGCTAGCAATTGAGCTTACCTAATTGCTTGTGTGCTCTGAAGGGAATCTCTTCTGAATTTATATGTAAAGATATAAGAAGTTAACCTGAAGAAAAGAACAGTTTTCCTACTTTGTGGGTTTATTTGGTTGCTTACTGCATTGCTAAGACATTTTGCTAAAGCCTACAAGAAAGACCAGTTTGTTGCCAACCAGGTCTTTAATCCTTTGCTTTAATTACCTGACAAGTTCAGATGTTTTTTTCCTGATTTTGTTTTCCTAACTTTAAAACTGCAAGCAAGTATCCTGAGTTCTGTGCTACCAAGCATTATCTGTGTTGGGAGAACCCCTCATAAATAAAAATCTTATTTGCTTTACCCTTGAGCAAGTATAATTAATTATTGGTCACGGCTGTGTCTGGAATGAATGGACTACATTACCCACAAATCCTTGCAAATCATAATAGAGGTATGCTTTTGCCAAGACTGTGAACATTCTCACCCAGGCGGCCGTCTGACAGTACCTACAGACACGCTTGGTGCTGTATTTGAGACTGTGAGTTGGTTGGGGGACTCTGAAGTTTTGCATGAGAACTCTGTATCCCTTGTTTCCCTAAGCCCTGGCCATAATGAGTGATCCCCACTACCAGGCTTTTTCAGCACTTTGGACAAGTCTTCGTCACACCAGAAGTGATTTCCCCTCCCCCCCCCCGCTGTCTCCAGAGTTGGAGGCAGAAATGGTGGTGTAGCAGGGCAGAAAGACTGGATGTCATCTGAGGTTTAGGCCCAGGAAGGAGCACAGACTCTAAGGGGAGGTAGAAGAACAGCACACTGCAGGTAAGCTGTAGGACTGTACCTCATTCTTCCTAGCCAGTCCTAGGACTGGTCATGCCAGCAATTTCTATAGGCTCTCACCATTAGAATCCTCCATGGAGGATTTAGGCATTATGTCTAGGACTGCAGGTACGCTGGTTAACTGTTTGGTCTATTTGTGGACGTTTACCTCTGATTCTCGGTTTAAATTTACCTCTTAAGATAGAGCTCTTGCTGACAGTAACATGAAAATTGGTCAAATGAACAGACAGCTTTTTAAAATCTTAAGCCATGGCTGCATTCTTGGTCATGGATATGACAACATTAAGATGGAAGATTAACTTTCTCGGAAGACTGAAGGAGATATTGGAATCTTCATTTGATAGATTTTCCCCTATAGTGGTATGATTGCACCATATTATGTGTTTGCTATACTGCCTTTCATTGGTAGGACACCAGAGCCATTTATAGTCAAAATAGAAATGTAGAGGAATTACATGCATGTGACAAGATAGTCCCCCAGCTGGCTGGGCCTCCAACCTGCAAAGGCAATAGCGAGCAAGAGTTTTTAAGCCATCTCTAAACCTTTTATATACAAGAGCTCAGAACACAAGGATAAGAGCAAAGTATTCCACAAGGAATGAGCCTTAACGAAATTAAGCAGTCTGCCTAGTGGTGGATTCAAGTCATCGAGAGATTCATTCTCGGAATGAACTCACAAGTTGGCCCATAAGGAACAGTCTGGACAGTGAGATATGCAGAAGTCCCCTCATGGAGGGCTCTGTGTGCTAGAGCTAGAAATTTAAATGTGTTGATATTGGAGCAACAGGGAGTGGGAAGATACATTATCATAGTTACATGCATGACACAATACCTTAACGGCTGCATTCGGCATAGTCTGCAGGCACTTTACATTCTCCTGGTTGAGGCTACTATAAATCACATTACAGTAATCGATATGAGATATTACAGGTATTCCCTGGATATTTTGAAGCCTAATCCTGAAGCGGTACCATCAGTGGCTCAAGTTTACTGTGCTCCTGGGTTTAAAATTATTCCTTGGAGGAGGGGGAACAGGTTGGCTCCTTGACTTCCCCCTCCCCCCATACTTGACTGAATTTTTGGAGCTGTCTCGGGAGGAAATTAAATTGAAAGCACCACTATTTGTTTGCCTTGGAATTACATTGTGATTTGGTCTTTCCAAATGTCTTTAAGAAAAAAGTAGTAGTTAATTGGCCAGTGTATTAAGTCAGGTTTGCAGGATAACCACAATTTGCATGAGAGAGATTTGCATGCACTGCCTTCATTGTATGCAAATCTGTCTCATGCATATTCACTTCGGTTGTCCTGAGGACAGGATTGAAAACCCCTGATCTAAATGGAAGGTGACTAGAGACTAGCTAAGTGTCTTGGTAGTGGGTTTAGAAAGGAAGGGACAAATTTTGCTGATGAGATAGAGAAAGAAATGACAGGAACTAGCTGTCGGATGTGTGTCAAGGAAGAGAGACGAGTCAGATGACCCCAAGGTTGAGGAAACAAAGGAGAATGATGCTTTTGAAGGTCTGGTCATTCTGAGATTCTTTGCTATTGCTCAAAGAATAGACGATGGGGTAATTTACCTGTATGTTAATTATCTATCGAGATACATCTTGGATTCCTATATTTGGGGACTTGGATCCATTGTGCTTTTTTTTTTTTTTTTTCTTTTTGCTGATTTGGTTATCCTTTATTTATATTTTGCAGTTTCCTGTTGCATGAGTTTTCACCTAAATTTTAAGACCGAAAAAAGAAAATACTTTTCTGCACCAAGGATGAAATGTAAATACCAAAAATTTAACCTGCCAACATTCTGGGAAAGAAGGAATTTAGTCTTAACCAGTGATATTGCCTGCTGGCACTATTTCCTTTTTTAAACAAGAACATGGGAGAAAATAACTGAGTGTGGTATCTTTGAAAGGTACTATCAAAACAGGAAGTTAGGGCATTCTGATAAAGACTGCAATAAAAACAGAAGTAGCCCAGATGCCGTTAAGTCTAGCAGACAGTTTGGCTTTAAAGTATTCCTGTCGACTGTCAGGCAGATTATAAATATAAACGAAAAACATTCTTTGAAATGCCTGTATGCAGATGCCAGTGGTCTAACATAAGATGGGAGAGCTAGAACCTATAGCACTGAATATTGTGGTAGACCTTTTTGGCATCTCCGAGACGTGGTGGTAGGAGGCTAATCAATGGGATATTGTGATACGAGGGTAGAAATTATATTTCAATGGTAGTATGGATCAAATTGGTGGAGAGGAGGTGCTATATGTTAAAGATGGCAGAGCGTAAAGCAGAATAAAAGTTCCGCAGAAAATGAAATGCCCTATGAAAAATCTTAAGAGTGTGAGGGTAAAAATATAGCAGAGATGGTATGCCACCATCTACCTGACCAGAATGAATAGCCAAGCTACAAAATGCTAGTGAAAATCGGGGAAGCTAGTCATTTTAGCAACATTTAATGGGAGACTTCATTTACCCCAGTATTGACTTGGACAGATATCACGAGGACCTACTGGGGAGGCCAGGTTTCTAGATGAAAGACATGACTGTTGCATGGAGCAGCTGGTTCAGAAACCAAGGAGAGGGGGAATTGTTAGACCTAGTCATAAACAAAGGTGAGCCGGTCGATTTATAGTGTATCTGGATTTTCAGAAAGTCTTTGACAAGGTCCCTCATGAGAGACTCTTGGTGACATTAAAAAGTCATGGGATAGGAGGCAGTGTACTATTGTGGATCAGGAATTTGGTTAAAAGATAGAAAGCAGAGGGTAGGGCTAAATGGCCAATTTTCCCAATAGAGAAAGGTGAATAGTGGAGTATCCCAGGAATCTGTGCTGGGTCCGCTGCTTTTTGACATATTCATAAATGACCTGGAAATAGGAATAACAAGTGAAGTGTTCAAATTTTGCAGATGACACAAAATTTATTCAAAGTTCTTTAAAACACAAGAGGATTGTGAAAAATCGCAGGAGGACCTTAGTAAATTGGAAGACTGGACGTCCAAATGGCAGAGGAAATTTTAATGTGGACAAGTGCAAAGTTATACACTTAGAGAAGAACAAACCAAACTATGCTTACACAATGAAAGTTTCCACATTAGGAACCACTAACCAGGAAAAAAGATTTAGGTGTCATTGTGGATAATACGTTGAAACCCTCTGCCCTGTGTGCAGAGGTGGCCAAGAAAGCAAATAAAATGCTATAAATCATAAGGAAAGGAAAATAAAACAAAAGATATTATAATGCCTCTGTATCGTTCCATGGTGAGACCGCACCTTGAATATTGTGTGCAATTCTGGTTGCCATATCTTAAAAAGGATATAGCGGAATTGGAAAAGGTACAGAGAAGAGCCACCAAAATGGTAAAGGGGGTGGAAGGATATCGCTATGAGGAAAAGCTTAAAAGGTTAGGGTTCTTCAACTTGGAAAAGAGGTGGCTGAGGGGCGATATGCTAGAGGTCTATAAATTAATGAATGGCGTAGAATAGGTAAATGTAGGTGGTTTACTTCATTAAAAAGTAGAAAGACTAGGGGACATAAAATGAAGCTACAATGTAACCCATTTAAGAATAAGACAATTTTTTTTTCACTCAAAGGAGCATGTCCTACTCCTTGGACGAGCTCCTTGGAGCAACTCTTAGGGCACTACATAGTAAGTTATTTTGATTTTGATTTTGGTATTTTATTTTTGCAGCTCTTCTACTGTGAAAGCAGGAACTTTTTCTGGGCCCTATGGCTGCCATATCAGTCCTTGGTCTCTCCAACCACCATGTCATTTTTATTCCATGTTCACCTAGGCATAATCAACCAAACCTTTCTCTGCATCCACTATGGCTGCATGGGACAATCGACCTTCTGGTTCTAGGGATACTCATAGACCTGTTTCATATAGCCTTACTTAATTGTACAGCCATTAAATCTAAAACTGATTTGATCTCTGAAGGTGAAGAAACCTACTTATACCGAAGCTTTCTCCCTGGTTACCTTGCTTTCTCCAGGACCAAGCAGGAAGTCAGTCCTCACTTATGGGTGACGTCGGCGCCGACGGAGCCCTCGCGGAGCAATTTTCCCCAGCTTTCAAAGAAAGCCTTTGGGAATTGCAGCGCGCATGCGCGGTCGTCTTCCCGCCCGAGGGTGCCATCTTAGCCAGTCTTCTTTTTTTCCGCGGAGCCCTACAGACGTCCCCGTCTTGTCCCCGCGAAAAAGTCGATTTTCTTCATTATTTTATTCTTTTTCCTTCGGTTCGACGCCGATCATTTTCCCGCCCGGACTCGCGACGCCGGTCACGAGTCCTCTTACTTTTTTTCGGTTTTTCTGACTTTGTCAGCTTTCGTTTTCGGTTTTTCCCTGGCAGCCCGGTCCTTTGACCTCGCAGGGCCCCTTTTTCCCCCGATGGCTGCCAGTGGCTTTAAGCGGTGTGGTCAGTGTGACCGAAATATGTCACTAACAGACACACACGACTTTTGCCTCCACTGCCTGGGCCCGGATCATGAGGAACTGATCTGTGGGCCCTGCGGCAAAATGTCCTCAAAGGCGTTGAGGAGTCGGCGGCATCAGCGTGATCGAATCTTCGCTGACCCCAGCCGTACCCGGACCTCGTCGGAGGCCTCCGCGTCAAAAGGCTCCAGCTCGGACCGTCGCCGGAGTTCCTCCGACCGGGGTTCTCCCTCCGGGGACCATCGTCGGACGGTGAAACCCGCGAGGGCGGCGTCGGTGGACGCTCCTGGTTCCGCGAGGGCCAGGTCGCATAGCCCCGATAGCCGCCCCGGGTCCTTGGAGAAGGAACGCCTCCCGAAGCGACCTCGCCTGGAGTCGGAGATGCCTGCTCGGGTAAGTCCTGTAGTCCTTCTGGACTCGCCTCCGCGACAGCCGACGTCGGGCCCGACGCCGTCGGGGCCCGAGTCGGGGGCTGCTGGGTCACCTGAGCTCGGACTCAGGTTGACGGCCTTGGAGAGCAGACTGTCTGCCTTCATGGACCAGCAGCGGGCACTGCTCGCTGGCTTCGCTGGCGCCGCTGCCCCGACCGCCGGGACGTCGACGTCCAAGTCGACCCCGGAGACCGAGCCGATCCTCGAGTCGATGAGAACTCGAGTCGATCCTCGGTCGAGGTCACCCTCGGTCTCCCGTTCGGGACCGAGGTCGCCGACGCCGACTCCCTCGGCGTCGGGGCGGCAGGCGCCGCGCCCTGCCCGGGCCGACCCCACCGAGTCCTCGTCGGAGTCGGTCTGGGAGTCTGAAGAGGAAGAGTCGCCTGATTCTTTCCGGACTCGGTGTGTCCCCTCGGACTCACCGGAGTCCGAGCCTCGGAAGCAGTCCCCCCCGGAGGATGCCCGGTTCTCGGACTTCGTTAGGGATATGGCCAAGGCTCTGGCCTTCCCTGCGGATCCCGAGGAGGAGCCTCGAGCCGAAGAGCTCGACGCCCTCCAGTATGACTCTCCCGCGAGGGAACACTTTACTGTACCGGTTCCTCCTATGCTGGAACGACTACTCTTCCGCATGTGGGAGAGTCCGGCCTCCTCGCCGGTCCTGAGCAAGCGGGTCGATTCTATCTATCGAGTCCGCAAGAGCCCTGGCTTTCAAAAGGCACAGCTACCACACCATTCCATGGTAGTGGAATCGGCCATGCATCGTCTTAAGAGCCAGAAGATGCACTCCTCGGTGCCTCCTGGCAGGGAGGCCCGTAACCTGGATGGCCTTGGTAAGAAGTGTTTCCAGGGCTCTATGCTCGCATGTCGTGTCCAGACTTACCAGCTATACATGGGCATGTATCTCCGGGATCTGGCTAAAGAGCTAGCCGGATTCTCCGCTGGTTTGTCCGAGGAACCCTTGCGGAGGTTCCTGGCCTTGTCCACTGGCATTCGGGACTGCTCAAAGTTTATGTCCCGAGCAGCCTATGATGGCTTTGACGCATCGGCTCGAGTGGCCGCAGCCGGCATCGGTGCCCGCCGACAGGCTTGGCTTCAGTCGTCAGACCTTGAGCCCTGGGTGCAGGACAAGTTGGTCGATGTCCCCTGCCGAGGCGAGAACCTCTTTGGCAAGCCCATGGCGGAAAAGGCTGCACAAATTGAGACTGAGACTCTCACCAGGACCAGGCTTTCTAGGAAGACCTCCGCCCCTTCCCAGAAAAAGAAGGGCTCGGGGAAAAAGTCCTTTTACCCGAGGAAGGCGGCTGCCTACAAACAATACCCCCATTATCAGGCCCCTGCAGCTCCCCAACAGGGCCAGCAGGCCAAGGGACGGGGTAACGGGTCCCGTAGGCAGCAAGCCCCCAAGCCTGCACCACCAGCCCCTGCTCAGCAGGGTGGGGGTTTTTGACTCACAAAGCATAGCCTCTCCTCCCCCGCTGGTTCCTCCCAGCACCGGAGGCCGGCTGGTTCACTTCGCCCACAGGTGGTCCAGCATCACCGCAGATGCCTGGGTGCGAGAAGGCTATCTTCTCCACTTCCATCAGGTCCCTCCCTCCTATTTTCCGGGAGAACCTCCGCGACCCCCTCTGCACAGGGAATTACTCCTTCAGGAGTTAGCAGGTCTTCTGCAGGAACAGGCGGTGGAACCGGTGCCCCACCACCTGAGAGGTCAAGGCTTTTATTCCAGGTATTTTCTGATACCAAAGAGAACAGGGGGCCTCAGACCCATCCTGGACTTGCGCAACCTCAACAAGTTCCTTGTGCGGGAGAAGTTCAAAATGCTTACCCTTGGAATCCTTCTGCCCTACCTCCTGCAGGGAGATTGGCTATGCTCCTTGGATCTAAAGGATGCCTACACGCACATCCTCATCCACCCCAGCCACCGCCAATACCTAAGGTTTGTGGTGGCAGGAAATCATTACCAGTACAGAGTCCTGCCCTTTGGCCTGTCCTCCGCACCGCGAGTCTTCACAAAATGTCTCGCGGTCGTGGCGGCCCATCTCCGGCTTCACGGCCTCTATGTCTTTCCGTACCTCGACGACTGGCTCATCAGAGCAGCGTCCGCTCAGGAGGTCACCAACGCCACGTGCCGCACGGTGACTCTTCTGCAGCACTTGGGCTTTGTGATAAACTTCGCAAAGTCCTCTTTGCTCCCCTCACAGGATCTCGAGTTCATCGGCGCGAGGCTGCACACTCCTCATGCGCGAGCATACCTACCGCTCGACAGGGCTCAACGGCTCATGGACCTAGCCGACCGCTTTCGCAGCCAGCCCCTGGTCTCCGCCAGGCGCTTCCTGAGACTGCTCGGCCATATGGCTTCCACCGTCCATGTGACCCCCAATGCCCGCCTGAATATGCGGTCTGCTCAATGGTGTCTCCGCCAGCAGTGGCGACAAGCCACAGGCGGCCTAGCAGATCTAGTGCGCGTCTCCGAGCCGCTGGTCTCGTCTCTCCGGTGGTGGCTCCGACAGCCGAACCTGATATTCGGAATGCCTTTCCAGTCACCTCCACCGACCCGGGTGCTGACCACCGATGCATCCCTCCTGGGCTGGGGAGCACATTGCCAAGAGGCACGTACTCAGGGCCTCTGGACCACGTGGGAGTCTGCTCAGCAGATCAACTTCCTGGAGCTCAGGGCGATCCGCCTAGCTCTCAAGGCCTTCTCCCACCTGACTTCCCAACAGTCCGTCCTTGTCCAGACGGACAATCAAGTTGCCATGTTCTACGTGAACAAACAGGGGGGCACGGGCTCCTTCCTCCTCTGCCGGGAGGCACAGAAGCTCTGCTCTTGGGCCGTCAGTCACGACATTCTCCTCAAGGCAGTTTATCTCCCGGGCCAAGAAAATTGCCTTGCGGACAAACTCAGCAGGGTCCTCCAGCCGCACGAGTGGCGTCTGGATCCCTTGGTAGTTCAGAAGCTCTTCCTCAAGTGGGGCCTCCCCACGGTGGATCTTTTTGCCAGTCCTCACAACCGGCAGCTTCCTCGCTTCTGTTCTCGTCAGCCACACCCCCTTCGGGTTGCGGCGGACGCCTTTCTGATCTCATGGTCGGGGAGCCTTCTGTACGCTTTCCCTCCCATCCCGCTAGTCTCTCGGACTCTTTTCAAGGTTCTCCGAGACAAAGCCTTCATGATCCTGGTGGCCCCTCGCTGGCCCAGGCAGCCGTGGTTTCCGCTCCTGCTACAACTGGCGGTGGAGGATCCAATCCCTCTGGGGGTACAACCGGATCTCCTCACTCAGGATCAGGGGTCCCTACTGCACCCCAACCTCAGGTCTCTCAACCTCATGGCCTGGCTGCTGAGAGGGTAGTCCTTGCTCCCCTTCTCCTGCCGGCGGAGGTGGAGGAGGTCGTCTTGGCTTCGCGACGGCCCTCTACCCGCAAATGCTACGCCCTTAAATGGCGTCGCTTTGCAGTCTGGTGTACCCAACAGTCTCAGGATCCCTTCTCCTGCCCGGTGTCGGTGATCTTGCAGTACTTGCTGCACCTCTCTAATCTGGGACTTAAGTCCAACTCCGTCAAAGTTCACCTCAGTGCTCTTTCAGCACATCATGTGCCGGTGGACGGCAGACCTCTCTCAAACGACCCTCTCGTAGCGAGGTTTCTCCGAGGTCTCCTTCTACTTAAACCACCTCTGCGCCCGCCAGCGCCTGACTGGGACCTGAATGTGGTTTTGCAGCGGATCACATGTCCGCCTTTTGAACCTATGGCTACCTGTTCTCTCCGTTTTCTGTCTTGGAAAACACTGTTCTTGATAGCCCTCACTTCCGCTAGACGCGTAAGTGAATTGCAGGCCCTCGTGTCTGATCCCCCTTACACTAGGTTCTACAAGAATAGGGTAGTCCTACGGACTCACCCAAAATTTCTGCCTAAAGTGGTCTCCCCTTTTCACATCAATCAGGAGGTGGTACTTCCAACCTTCTTTCCCAGACCACACTCCAGCCGAGCTGAAACGGTCCTCCATACCCTGGACTGTAGAAGGGCCTTGAACTTCTACCTTGACCGTACGCGGGAGCACCGTAAAGCTGCTCAGCTTTTTGTGTCTTTTGACCCCAATAAATTGGGGCTCCCGGTCTCCAAGCGTACTCTGTCCATCTGGGTTGCGGACTGTATCTCTTGGGCTTATGGGGCAGCCGGACTCTCCTTAGAAAGTCGAGTCACGGCTCATTGCGTTCGGGCAAAGGCTACGTCAGTGGCTTACCTCCGCTCTGTTCCGCTGGCAGACATCTGCCGGGCCGCTACTTGGTCTTCGAGCCAGACTTTTGCGGTCCATTACTGTCTCGAGAGGGAGTCCCGTAAGGACAATGCTTTCGGACAGGCAGTCCTCCGTAATCTCTTTGAGGTCTGAGCAACTCCTACCCTCCATCCCGGTTGTGGGCTACCGGTGGGTGATATTTCTATCCTTCTGTGCTGCTGAGCTAGAGGGAGCTCATTTTTGTGCTTAGGGTCTCCGGTAGCCTTGAGCTTGGGAGTCCCATAAGTGAGGACTGACTTCCTGCTTGGTCCTGGAGAAAGCGTAGTTACTCACCTGTAACAGGTGTTCTCCAGGAGCAGCAGGAATCAGTCCTCACTACCCTCCCTCCTCCCCTTGGAGTTGCAATCGTCTGCTTATGTTCTTTTTGCAAATTTTTATGCTGTCTTTTTTAGCTATGTCATCTGACTGGCTAAGATGGCACCCTCGGGCGGGAAGACGACCGCGCATGCGCGCTGCAATTCCCAAAGGCTTTCTTTGAAAGCTGGGGAAAATTGCTCCGCGAGGGCTCCGTCGGCGCCGACGTCACCCATAAGTGAGGACTGATTCCTGCTGCTCCTGGAGAACACCTGTTACAGGTGAGTAACTACGCTATTTCTGCCCCCAGGCTTCCTGTAGAGGAGGTGGAACGCTATCATCTATAAATCCTCCCTGTCTGTTTCCAAACTCACAGCTGCGCATCCTCAAGAGTTCTGAATCTTTATTTCTAAAGCTTGGTTCTTCACCTTCCATGTATCTATTGCTCCTTTATTGTCTTCCCACAGTCCAGCAGCCAGCCTGGGATGAGATCCAACAGTATATTCTCTATTTTATATGATTACCTATCAGGATCTCTTGGTCCCGAGTGATCTAAACATGCACAATGATGCTCCTACTTAGCCCCGTGATAAGTCATTTTTTTATCTTTATTCATGTATTTAATATACCGCTCAGACCGAAGTAACAGGGCTGTTTACAATAAATCAACAACTTTGTTGCAAGAGCCAAGTGAGAAAAGGAACGCCATTAGTAGATAGGACAGGGGCATGGTCCTAAGAACAGAAGGGGGACAGAGAAGGAGAGCAGAGTTAAGTCTGGGGAAGGGGGAGCTCAAAGGCATTGTGGAAGAGGTGTGTCTTTAACATAAATTTGAAAATCTGAAAGGAAGGTTCCAGACGGAGTGCAGATGAGGGCGTTGCATCCTCTCCGTTGCTTTGGACAGACCATGCCCTAATTCTTTTTAATCTCAAAGTTTCACCGTTAGCTCAGTTAACTCCATCTTTGAATCCCTTCCCAGTGTTTCTTCCTATTGTAACCTCGTGTGACAACTTAGCATCTTTTCCATCAGCCAATACCCCTCTTCCCTTCAGATTTTGTCTCTTTTTATCTCCTAATGTCCAAGCTTGTATCTGGCATGACACCCTAAATCGAACTCTCAACAAGGTGGCTTCTCTTTGAACTCATGTGCGCCCTGCGCATAGTTTGCATCCTTGGTTTTATGGAGGCCTGCGCCTCCTAAGATGTCAAACTTGTGTCGCTGAGAGGGCCTGGTGAAAATCCAGTTTCACATTTGTCCACACAACTCGAGGCCCCCTTCCCCAGACCAAGAGATCCTGATATGTAATCATATATGAGTAACCTTGGACTGGACCGCCCACAAAGGATCTTGACAATTTTTTTTTTGTTGCAAGATCCAGTTATTAAAACATAAGTTGCAGTCTTCCATGCATTTTCTTCACCTGGACCAGGCATACTAGATCCGCCAAGCTTATCCCACATATGGTTTAATTTTGTAACTACTTCACCTATGGATATTTTCCATATGGTTCAATATTCCCATAAGACCACACCACTATTGGATCCCATTCCCTGTTCTGGATTGCTGAGGGATTATTACCCTTTGCATGTGATATTTTGGATCTGTCTAATTACAGGTACTGTCCTAGACAGCTGGAAAAGAGCCATTTTACATCAAATTCCCAAGGATCTAAAGGGTGACCTTTTAGACCCTCAAAACTATTAGCCATTTTCTAATTTATTTTCTAGCAAAGCTGCTAGAAAAGACCCCCTGTCTTTAACCAATTCAATCATATATACCAGCGATGGCGAACCTATGGCACGCGTGCCAGCTGTGGCACGCGAAGGCCTTGCAGCTGGCACGCGGGAAGGTCCGCAATCAAGATATGCGGCATTAAAAAAAAAAAAAAAAAAGCTGCCAGGGCCGCCGCGGCAGAATCGAGTGTGCCGCGGGGCCCCCCCGCCCAGCAGAGCCTGCCCTCCGTCCCCGGTATCACCTCTCTCAGCTGCCTCCAGTCACACGCGCCGGCTTTCAGAGCGCGAGGGGAGTTTCTCCCTCGCTGCTCTGTTAAGCCCGCGGGGGCTGATGGGAACTTCCCATCAGCCCCCGCGGGCTTAACAGAGCAGCGAGGGAGAAACTCTTCCCTCGCGCTCTGAAAGCCGGCGCGTGTGACTGGAGGCAGCTGAGAGAGGTGATACCGGGGACGGAGGGCAGGCTCTGCTGGGCGGGGGGGCCCCGCGGCACACTCGATTCTGCCGCGGCGGCCCCGGCAGCGACAGCTTTCTTTGTAAAAAAAATTTCGCGGGGGGGAGGTTAGGAGTCGTGGTGGGATGTTGGGGGGTTAGGACTGGTGATGGGCTGGGGGGGGTTAGGAGTGGTAATGGCTGGGGGGGGTTAGGACTGGTGATGGTCTTGGGGGGGTTAGGGGTAGTAAAGGAGGTGGGCTGTTGGGGGGTTAGGACAGTGGTGATGGGCTGGGGGGTTAGGAGTGGTGATGGGCTGGGGGGGGTTAGGAGTGGTAATGGCTGTGGGCTGTTGGGGGGTTAGGACTGGTGATGGGCTGGGGGGGTTAGGAGTGGTAATGGCTGTGGGCTTTTGGGGCAAGGACTGGTACTGGGCTATGGGGGGCTAGGACAGGAAATGGGCTGATGGGGGTTAGGAGTGGTGATGGGCTGGGGGAGGTTAGGAGTGGTGATGGGCTATGGGGGGCTATGGGGGAGCTAAGTCTATATGGGCTGATGGGATTAGGACTGGAAGTGGGTTGATGGGGGCTTAGGACTGGTAATGGGCTATGGGGGGCTAGGACAGGAAATGGGCTGATGGGGAGGGGTTAGGACTTGAGGTGGGCTGTTGGGTGGGGTTAGGACTGGAAATGGGCTGATGGGGGGTTAACACTGGAGGTGGTCTGATGGGGTTAGGACTGGTAATGGGCTATGGGGGGGTTTAGGACTGATAATGGGCTATGGGGGGGCTGGGACAAGAAATGGGCTGATGGGGAGGGGATAGAAATAGATGTGGGCTGATGGGGTAAGCACAGAAAATGGGCTGTGGGCTGATGGGGGGGGTTAGGACTGGCAATGGGCTATGGGGGGGGTTAAGAATGTTAATGGGCTGTTGGCTGATGTGGGCTGTCTGGTAATGGGCTATGGGGGGTTAGGACTGATAATGGACTATGGGGGGGCTAGGACAGGAAATGGGCTGATGGGGAGGGGTTAGGACTTGAGGTGGGCTGATGGGGTTAGGACTGGTAATGGACTGTGGGCTGATGGGGGGGTTAGGACTGGCAATGGGCTATGGGGGGCTGACTGGAAATGGGTTGATGGGGGGTTAGGACTGGAAGTGGGCTGATGGGGGTTAGGACTGGTAATGGGTTATAGGGGGGGCTTAAACTGAAAATGGGGTGATGGGGGGTTAGGACTGGAAGTGGGTTGATGAGGGGGGCTAGGACTGGGATTGGGTTGGGGGGTGGCTAGGACTGGAAATGGGTTGGGGGGCTGCTAGGACTGGAAATGGGCTGATGCAGAGACTAGAAGGGAATGGATGCTGGGTGAGGCTGGAACTAGAAGGGAGCTGGTGTTGGGGGAGGATTAGAATGGGATGGGGCTGGGAGAGTAAAATGGAGAGGGGAAAAATATTTTGTGTGGGAGGGATAAAAAATCTACAATTGGCCGGGTATTGGGAGAATAAGTGGGGATTGAGGATGGAGGGGTAAATTTTGAGTAGATGAAATAGGAATGAGGAAAGAGCAAAAGGAGAAAGATTAGTATGTTAAAGCAGATGTAGAGAGAGAATGGAAAAAAAAAAACAAGACAGAAGAAAGGACAAATGGACAGCAGATGGAGAGTTAGCAGAAGACACGAAGAAACCAGAAGAAAGTGGCTGGAACAATTGCAACTGAAAAAAAATGCACAAAAGGTAGAAAAATATCTCTTTATTTTGAATTTATTAACTGGAATATGTCAGCTCTGGGAAATGTGCATCATTAATTTTTGCGCTTTGTTTAGTACAAGAGGAAATTAATTTATAGTTTTATTTCTACAGTGTTGTTGTATATTCCAAGTTTGGCTTTTGGGGTTCCCAGTTTAATTATTGTCTTCCTGTTTCTAAATTGTGATTCCTTGTTTGGTGATGGTCTGTTCTGCATGTGTAATTCCTATTTGACATTGCCACTTGTTCTTTCCCCAGTAGGTCATGTATTGTTGTTCTCTGAAATGTATTGGTTTAATATTTGCAGTGTTGCCTTTTGATAGTTAGGGTATGGTGCTTTGTGAGTCCTGGTAGTGCTGTTAGGATACGGCGGGTTTGCTATGGGTTCTAAATGGGCAGCGTTTGTAGTAGTTCCTAATGTGCCTGGCGGTTGGTACTGGATTATAGTAATGTAGAAACCTTTTAGTCTTTCTTTATCCATATACTCATTAAGAGGCATGTTTACTAAAAGTTAGTGTATGGTAACATTATGCAAATATTTATGCAAATGAGGCACCTTATGCAAATGAGGCTTTAATTGACGTGCTGGCACTTTGAGGAAATTCTTTGGTTTTGTGCGGCAGTTTGGGCACTCGGGCTCAAAAAGGTTAGCCATCACTGATATATACTGTAGAGCGTGCACATTATTTGCACCCCAGTCAGTCAGGTTTTTGTGCACTGCACAATACAGAGACCATTACAGCTGTTCTGAAATGAGTTTCATAGGACTATAGCTCAGGGCAAGATAGTAGTTGCTGTGTCACTAGATTTATCTGCAGCTTTTGATCTGATCATGAACTACATTTAGCCTGCCTTTGATACTGGCATTCGAGGAACAGTTTTAAGCTGGTTTACCTCATTCTTATGAGAAGGATCTTTTTCAGGTCAATATTGGGGACAGTATATCTGCTCCACACAAGCTTCAGTAGGGCATCCCTCAAGACTCGACGTGTTCTCTGCTTTTGTTTAATATATTTCTAAGTACATTAATCACTTTAATTCAGAATCAAGGTATTTATAATTGTTTATGCTGATATTCTGCTCCTGCACTCCGACTAAGTCTCCCCAGATTTCTCCCCCATCAATACTACTTTAACTCACGTTTTCTCCTGGCTTCACGATATCTCTTTAAAACTCAACCCATCAATCTGTGGCAATTTGGTTCACAGGAACACAATCTTGTCCCACTATATCTCCAGTCTTGGATAGCATACCTTTACAATTACATCCTACCCTCAGAGATTTAGGGGTCATTCTGGACTCTGAATTGTCCTTTCCCCGCACTAGCAAGGGTCTCCAAGGCATCCTTTCTGGCTCTATGCCAATTCTGCACCATCCATCCTTCTCTGGAGAAGCCTGCACAGATTACTGTTCTATTGCATACTGTTATCACAATTGAACTTCTGCAATATTTCTTATCTCAGTCTTCCTCGATATCAGATCAAACATCTACAGACAATTTAAAATACGGTGATACGTACACTCAACATAGATCTCAGAAATATGGTCATGCCACCCCCCTCCTTTATTCAGTATCATTGGTTACCAGTTAGTTATTTGGCTTATATACCATAATATCTAAGAGCCATAGTGGTTTACGGAGAACAATAGTTAGTTTGTAGATTTGGTTTAAGACATTGACCCTCATCCATAAGGCACTTCACAAGGCAGCCCCCAAGTATCTTTCATCATTAATTACCTTGCATGCCCCTGCAAGAGTATTGCGATCCTTACGAGGTCAAAGATTACACTTCCCATCCCCTGCTACTATCCAATATGACAATACAAGTAAATCTGCTTTTTTTTTCACCATTGCCCCTGCTCTTTGGAACAGTTTGCTTGCCCCTATCTGTTTGTTTGAAACTTAATTTTTAAGATATTTAAGCAGGCTCTCAAAATTTTTTCTCTTTGAATCTGTCTTCATCCTTCACCTCTGAGGGCTGTAATTCTTGAGACAGTACTGGCAACACCATTTGCCTCCTTGTTTTTGTTTTTTTTTTCTCTGACTCTCCTCTTTTATGATATTTCTCCTTTTCCTTGTTTTGAGATGGAATTTTTTTTCTTCTGTGTTTAGTATTTTATTTTTAATAGTCAACCACATAACTTGTTTTCAGTATTGCAGTATAGTAAATAAGAGTAATCGTAATAAACCATAACAATAATCAGACTCTGGAATTAGTTACCAGAGGATGTAGTAAAAGCTGTTAGCTGACTTTAAAAAAGGTTTGGACAAGTTCCTGGGGGAAAGGTCCATAACGCATTATTAAAGAAGACTTGGGAAATCCACTGCTTACCCCAAGACTAGCATTGTGGAAAATCTGTACCTGCTGGGAACCTGCCAGGTACTGGGGAACCTAGATTGGCCACTGTTGGAAACGGGATACTGGGCTTGATGGGCTTTGGTCTGACCCGGTATGGCATGTCTTATGTGAGAGACAGGATTTGGTGCAAGATGTAACACTTTATAATGATAGCCTAAGTCAAATTTGGTCAAATGGAAGGATACTAAGGAAATTTACTGTACTAGTATACAACTTTTAAAAGGGGGACTATGATAAAATAATGAAGACAGACAATTACTAAAAGGAGCAGCTGCAAAGATTGAGTTTACATCTGTTGTGTAAAAATGTCGTCATAGAAGCCCAGATCAGATATTTGCATGCATGAAACAAAAGGTAGAATGAAGGCAAAATAATGGCCAGCATACTTAAAAAGTAAGGTGAAAGTCCTTAGGCTACAATAGCCTCCATATTTCAAAAAATGGAAAGCAGATACAAATGAAGAAAACAGGAACAAATAAAAACACTGGTAAGTTAGACAAAGCCTTGACAAATTTTCTTGGAATCTAGGAGCCAGCCGCTGAAATCTAGGTCACTGTGTGTGCACCTCTTCCCCCCCCCCCCCCCCCCACCGCCTACAAAGATGTATCACAGTTACTTTCTTAGGTTTTAGGGCCAGATTTACTAAGGCTGTGTTCCCATGTTCTATGGGGAAAAAGCTTAATAAATCAGGTTCTTAAGGGGCCACTGCCCAGAGCCAGCAGAAGGCAATGGGCCCCATTCCTCCCCACTAACCCTTTATAGCTACATTGTGTGTGGTGCAGAGGAGGGAATGCCTATGTGCATGTGTGTGGTGCTGGGGGTGGGGTGTCTGTGTATGTGGTGGGAGAGGAGTGCACCTTTTGCACATACATATTGTGCTCTTTACTTCCCATGAGTTCATCTCTGCACTCTTCCCTCTACTTCTCCTCCCCCCACATTCTAACACCTCTCCTGCTGCCCCCCCATACCCCAACTCTATTTCCCTTCCCATTCTCTTCCCCCTTCTCCTTCCTCCCTAGCACTACCCCTGCCCTCTATTTCCTCCTACCATTCTATTAAACCTGCTACCCTTTTAAATGTTTAGAGCCTTTGGGGGGAGGGGGTGCCTAAATCTAACCATAATTTTTGCAGGCCTTCCAGCTGTCATGCAGTCTTAGCTGCAAAGTTGGGATTGGTGCTGGCAGCCTGCAGGGATCCCACCCCCTTTGGGCAGAAATGCTGCAGAGGTGGTGATTGTGGCCTTTGCAGCACTTCTGTCAGAGGGATTTGGGATTCCCAATGGCAGCACCGGTCCCAGCTGCGATCACAGCCTTTTTGGCAACACGTTTGCTTGTAGGGGATGGGATCTCTGTTGGGCAGTCAACGCGGATCACAGATCTTGATGCTGTACAGATGTCCTGAACCCCCTGGTGCCAGGTTTCATATTCTTTTTTGTTTTTTTAGTCATGGCAATCTGGTGCCTGGGGTTTGTCGATTCCTGAGTTGGATACAAAACAATAAGAGGGGCAAAAAAGAAAATTTGAAAAGAAGCTTGCTAGAGGCAAAAACTAATAATAAAATCTTTTCAAGTATATTTGAAGCAAGAAGCTCATGAGGGAGTCATTTAGTCCATTAAACGGCACTTGAGGAGAGCAAGGCCATAATAGACTAAATTAAGTCTTTGCTTCAGTCTTCTTTACTGAGGGGAACGTTGGGGAGACATGGTATTAAGTGGTGATGATTCAGAAGAAATGAAAAAATCACATTGAACCTGGAAGATGAAATAATGCAAATTGACAAACTGAAGAGTAGCAAGTCACATGGACCAGATGGTATACATACCAGAGTTCTGAAAACAGAAATACAATTTCAGACTTGTTAAACTGTAAGCTATCATTAAAATTGTTTGTAACCAAAGATTGGAGGGCGGCCATCATATTGCCTCTCTAAAAGGCTGCAGGAGTGATCTGGGAAACGATATATACTAGTGAACTGGATGTCACTGCCAGGCAAAATGGTCAAAATTATTCTAAAAACAGTTATTGAACGTAAGAATTGCCATATTGAGGTCTATTCATCAAACCCGGTATTCTGTTTCCAACACTGGCCAGGTCACAAAAGCTTGCATAGCCCAAAAGTAGCTGGATTTCCATGCTGCTTATCTCCAGGGATAAGCAGGGGGTTTCACAATGTCTACCTTAATCTGCTGACTTTTTTCTCCAGGACCATGTCCAAAATTTTTAAATGAAGCTACACTACCTGCTTTTATCACGTCCTGTAGGAATGAGTTTCAAAGCTTAATTATGCATTGAGAGAGAAAATGTATTTTAAATGTACTACTTTATAACTTCATGGCATGTTTCCTAGTCTGTTTACTCTTTTTAAAAAGTACAAAATCTATTTCATGTTAATTTGTTCCACACCACTCAGGATTTTATAGAGTGCTATCCTTTCTCCGCTTGGCTACCTCTTTTCCAGGCTGAAGAGCCCTAACCTCTTTAGCCTTTTTTCAAAGGAGACTTGTTCTATACTCTGTCATTTTGGTTGGCCTTCTCTGTAGCTTTTCTGATTCTGCTATTTAATTTTTTTTTAATCCATATTCCATATCATCTTGCTAGATCAGCCCAGACAATTGGGTTGTGTTCCCCTACCAGCAGATTGGTGGAGATAAAGAACCAATGAAAAGCCCAGGTTTCAATAAAATTACTCCCATGCCTCTGTCTGACATCTGAGGTCTCCTCTGTATTTCTTTTTCTCCAGCAGATGGTCACCTTGAGGGTGACTCTTATTTAAGCGTGATGTGGGAGGTTCCAATAGACTGGTCTTTTCAGTAGTCATAAGAGGAGGGAAAATTGGCACGTGCTTATAAGAGCCTGTTGAACAGTCAGAAATTGGAAGGATCTCTGAGTGCAGCAGCCTCTCACAATCTCAGTGCCCACTCCCCCCTCTGTTTCCCCCTGCTCTCTACTGAAGATTGCAGAAGGCTCTCGAAGGGATCTGCCTACCAGCCACCTTAAATGCAGTGCTGCAAAGCTAGTAAAACACTGCAGGGGAGTAGAGCTAAGCCTAGCATAGATTTTCTGCCTGGGGCTCTGAGTACCAAAGCTTGACCTAGTCACTGTCCTGCATGGGATGCTATTCCGGGTGAACTGCTGGTGATCATTGCTGTGGGGTTTCCTGCTGTTTTCTGCACACATTAGTAGTGTTTTTATCTAATGTGCACTTGGTGATCACACGGTCCTAGCCCATGTATTGCCCAAGCAGCTCCAATGCATGTTCCTACCCTAATATCTGTAATGTGTGTTGGAGCCATGCAGTAAAAGTGCAGTTAACATGTGCCTTTCAGGTCGCCACAGCCTTAGCATACACTCTTGTGATATTATCTTCTTCCAGGAAGTGTTTGGCCTGTGGAAAGCGAGGTTCTTCATCTCTGGATCCTGGACTCTGTTCTTCTTGCATGGCAGCTTCTGTGTCATCCCTGGAGGGCTTGCTGCTCCTCTCTCAACCAGGGACTGCAGTTAGTCTGGCCTTGCTTCCCTCAGGGTGGCAGGTGACGGATGGCACTGCGAGTAAGGATATCCAGCTGGCCAGAGGGTCTGGTGACTGCTGTGAACCGCTCCTCATCCTCTAGGGGATCTGTGGTGGCTATGCTGCCTGGCATTGTGGGGGAGGGGGATCACTTCTGAAGGGAGAGCTTCTAGACTTCAGATTGTCCTCCCCTAGAAGTCTTCTCCTTTTTGCAGCAGGCCTGGTCCTTCTGGCATGGAAATTCAGACCCTGTGGCCTCCGGGTTGCCCCTGGGCACAGTTATTGTGAGGGGCATGCAGGGAGTGGGAAGCCCTGTTCGACCATCTTTGGCTAAGTGTCTCCAGCAAGGCGTGCCCCATGGAGATGGGGATCAGCTGGGATCAATTTGAGATTTGAAACTGGGTTCTGATGTGGAAGAAGTACTCTGGCTTTCAGAGGATTATGAAGAGGCCGATGTGATCTGCCTATTCTGAAAGGAGGAGCTTGGGGGGTGTTTGCCAGAGTCTCATCAACCTTGAGCTTGGTGGATGCTCTAGGCACAGAGCAGGAGCCAAAGGTGCATCCACTCCTGCAAGGGTTGGAGAAATCCACTACTGTCTTCCTGTTTCCAGAGGTGCTTGAGGGCCTGTTGCTGTCAGAATAGGATTCCCCTGACTCCCGGGCTAAGGGTGTATAAGAGGCACACACTCCTGGAGAAGGAGTGTGTTGTGTGTTTGATATTCCCAAGGGGGATGCACGTTTACCAGATGGACCATGATTTCTGTGGAAGGTGGATTGGCATTAAAGGATACTTTGGACCAAAAGGTGGATTTGTGCTGAAGAACCAGTTTGCTGCAGCATCTGCTATTCTTCACTTGGTGGTTTGAGCAGGCCTGACGTCTTGAGCCCTACTCCGTTGGATTCACTCTTCTGCCAGATGATTCTACCCCTCTTTTAGAGTTGTTTATGGCCTTACTTTCTGATGCCATGTACAGCCTAGTACATCTAGAGGCCAGGAAATTTGCCCAGTTGACAGTGACATGACTTTGGCTTGGCTCTGACATGAAGCAAAACCCAGTTGCCCATCTGGCCTTAGAGGGACACTTCTGTCTGCTCTGATTTGGAGAAGCTGGTGAAGGACCTAGATGAGACAATTTTTTCCACTTTCTGGAGGACAGATCCAGGGGGCCTGTGAAGTGGGCAGGAGCCTCTTGTCTGCCAGCCTCTGTCTGCTCCTTCTGGGCATGCTGTTCAGACTCCTGTCGCTACCAGCCTGGAAAGCCTTTCTTCCCCTCTGCTTATGGACTTTGGGCTCGTTTTTCCAGCTTTTCATGGAGCACTTAAGGCCTAAGGACCCTGTCCCATCCAGAGGAGGACCCTCCTGGGTTGCTTAATGACGTTTTGGGGGCTCATTCCCTGGTTCCTTCAAGAATGAGCCCGGTTCACCAAGGATTACTGGGTGCTAGTCCCCATTCAGTGCGGCTATGTCTTGGAATGCAAAGAGCTGATCATCGCCACTTTCGTCTTCTCTCCTTGTGGGTCTGCGAACAGCTGGGCTGCTATGTGGATCACCTTGGACAAGTCACCTGTTCTGAAGGCAGTGGTGCACGTTCCCCAGGATCAGAGTAAGGGTAGGAATTCCATCTGTTTTGTGGTGCTGATACAAAAGGAACCTTCCGGCACATTTTAGACCTCAAGTGTCAATGAGCTCTTGCACGTCATGTGCTTCTGGCTGGAAACTTTGTAATCCATGATTCAAGTGGTGCACAGAGGGAATTCCTAGCATCTCTGGATTCAACCAAGGCATATTTTCCAATCCAAACTGAAGGATCAGCAAAGTATCTGTGTTTTTGCTGTGCTTTACTCTCCCCTTCAGTTCTCTGCCCTCCCATTCAAACTCTCCACTGCCCAAGGATGTTCTCCAAGGTCATGGTGGTGGTAGCTGCAGCGCTACTGCGCTGAAGGTTTTGTGTGTACCTATATCTGGACTAGCTCATCTGAACTCATTCTTTCAGAGGTGTCTTTTGGTAGCTTCCTTTCTGATGAGCATCAGCTGGGTGATCAATTGGGGAAGGTGCCAGTTTTTTTTTTTTTTATTTAGTGTACACTTATATCCCGCTACTTCCAGCGATCAGCATTGTTGCATTCCTATTCCCTAGAATTCCTGGGCGTGAGGTATGTGGAAGACAATTTTATTGAAACTCACAGAACCTAGGCAACCCGACACAGGCCGTGTTTCGTAACCTTCGTCAGGGGTTGTTAAGGTAAAATACTACAAATATAAAAACATAAAATATTTGTAGTATTTTACCTTAACAACCCCTGACGAAGGTTACGAAACACGGCCTGTGTCGGGTTGCCTAGGTTCTGTGAGTTTCAATAAAATTGTCTTCCACATACCTCACGTCTTGGACTGTGTCTATACTACTAACGTGAGTACTGCCTATCTGTTGGACAGTTCTAGAATTCCTGGGAACATTTATTGATACTAGAGTGTGTGGCGTCTTCCTGCTAGAGAAGTCATAGGGTGTGTGTTTGCCTAGCGCTGTTCTGTTCGCAGCAGGCTCCCAGAGTCCTGGTTGCTCTCAATCTCCTCAAAATGATGGTGGCAACAGTCAAGATGGTGCCATGGTTGTGTGCTCATATGTGGCCACTCCAATGGTCCTTGCTGACTCTGTGGTCCCAGAGTTCAGAGCAGTTTGAGCTCAGACTTCTCTTACCAATGATGGTGATGGCCAGCCTGTGTTGGTGACTGCAGCCCAGCCTTCTGAGGAAGGGCGTGCTGCTGAACAATTGCTCAGGTATGCCAGTATTTTGGGCTGGAGAGCCCATTGTCAAGACCAAACAGCCCAGAGTCCTTGGAACCTCAGGAAGGCAGTGTGGTCCATCAATTGCCCTGAGGTGAGGACCATTAGTTTGGCTCTTCCATTTTTCTGGAGCCTGCCCCCCTGTCGAGGGCTAGGTAGTTGTGTTCTCAGACAACACCACAGTGGTGACTTATGTCAATCGGCAGGGTGGTATGAGGTGTATTGGGGTAGCCCTAGAGATGGCTCCCCTGTTTGCCTGGGCAGAGAAGAACCTCCTAGTTTGTCCACTCTGTACATTGCTGAGGTGGATGCAGGAAACGGATTTTCTCAGCCAGCACTCTCTGGTTCCAGGAAAGCAGGAGGTGTTGCAGTTTTCTGTGCCGTTGGTGTTGCAGTTTTCAGTTGCTACAAAGAGATGGGATCAGAGGATGCTGGCATTCTGGCTCAACCTTGTGTTTCCTCCATGGCCCCTGGTGGGGCATGTGATTCGGCATATGGAGCACCACATGATGATTCTGGCAATGTCTGATTGGCCAAGGAGAGCAGGATTCACAACTCTTGATATGGCTCCTGCAAGCACCTTTTAGTTTGCCTCTGTTTCTGGGCCTGTTGTGTCGAGGGCTGCTTGTCCTGGAGGACCTTGCTCCCTCCTTGCTTATAGCTCGCCTCCTGTAAGAGGCAGTTAGCATGTATGGGCTACTCTCTGGTGGTTTTCCACTCTGTTCAGATCCCGGAGGAGGTCTACCAACCTGGCATAAGTGCAGGTCTGGTGCCTTGAGTGTTGGTGTGGTACACAGCCGCTGGCTCCTGAGGCAGCCAAGATGCAGTCTACATTGGCCTTTTCTGCAGGACAGTCTGGAGGGCCTTTTCTCTTAGCTCCTTGAAGTTTCAGGTAGCAGCTTTGGCCTGTTTGAGGTCTGTTGGCTGGTGAGTCTCTAGCTTTACACCTGGATGTTTTTGTGCTGCCTTCAGGGAGGGTTTCATCTGTGTCCTTGCCTCCAGTCTGTGGTCCTTTCCTGAGATCTGTATCTGGTGCTTGGGGTGCTGATGTCTGAGCCTTTTGAGCCATTGAAACACACTGCTTTGAAGGATTGACATTCTAGACGGTCATCTTGGTTGCTATTTGTTCCACAAGGTGGATTCAGAGCTGCCAGGTCTATTTTGCCAAGATCTTCACCTGTCTTTTGAGGAGGCCATTTTCCTTTTGGCCTATGCCTGCCTTCTTCCCTGAAGTGATTTCTCCCTTTCATGTGAACCAGGTGGTTTACCTGTCCTCTGCCTCTAAGAAGCAGGGTAGGGGGAATGGTCAGGATCTTTGCCTCATGGATGTCCAGATGGTGCGTTTCTGGTTCTTGGAGGTTACAAATTCTTTTAATAAGTTGAACCATCTTTTTATGCTGTTTGCTGGCCTGCGCAAGGTGACGCGGTAGCTAAGTCTGCATTGTGGCACTAGGTTAAGGAGGCTCTTGCCTTGGATCTGTTGCAGAGCCAGCCAGTTCCAGAAGGTTTGCATGCCCATTCTACTAGTGTCAGCATTCCTGTGGATGGAGCGGAGCTCGGTAGCCCCTGCAGACATTTGTCAGGCAACAACATGAGCATCACTTTCTATTTTGGTCACGTATTTCTGCTTTGATATCCTTGTTCAGGCAGACAGCTCTTGGCTATGGTTTTGTGAGCTGCTGTCTTCCAGCCCAGTGGAGTCATAGCCTTGGTACGTCCCACTTGTCTGGACTGGTCTAGCAGGATGATATGGAAGGTGATGTTTTACTTACCAGATAATATCCTTTCCTTGAGTCTTGCTAGACCAGTTCAGGGCCTGCCCTCTGGAACTAGTGTGGGTTTTTGTTTTTTTCCCTCTGTTCTGAGTGGTACCCTTGGGTCTGTGATTTATGTTCTTGGCTCTGCAGATTTATCTTCAACTGACCGGCTTCTGTTTATGCTTTCCTGTACTCTGATTACTCATTGATGCCCATGTTGAGGTTGTGGGAGGCTTGCCATATTCTCCCTTATGCTTTGGGACAAATACTGAGGAGGCCTCAAGTAACTGAGGCAGATAGAGGCATGGGAGTGATGTCATTGAAACCTGGGCTTTTCATTGGTTCTTTGTCTCCAAGAATCTGCTGGTAGGGGAACACAACCTACTTGTCTGGACTAGTCTAGCAGGACTGGAGGAAAGAATGTTATCTGGTAAGTAAAATGTCACCTTCATTGCTTTACAGAATTTAGATCTCAAGAATATGCAAAAATAGAGAAAGTTTTATAGGCAAAAAGAGGAAATAAAGCCTAAAGCACAGTGCATCTAGTTTATATCATGAGGAAAAGCAATATATGATCATACAAATAAAACCAACTATTTAAGGAAAGGGAGGAAAGAATCTACAACAGAGATGAGGTCATATCAAATTCAATATTCTATGACCCTTTTATACATCCTACTAAGGATCAATAAGACAATGCATCCAGTTTTTCCAGAAAGAAAATTCTGTAAATGTAAATGGCCCATGAAGATGATTCCCGTCAATGTGTCCAAACATTTAGAAGAAATTTTCAGAAAAAAGGAGGCACCCTTAAAGAAATGAAGTCTCAGCTGAATGAATGCTTTACTGTGCAACTGAGTAACTCTAGCTACAGCAGTGAAAATATTAATCTTCTGGCAACAAAAAACATCTTTCTTAGCAAAGTGTAATTTCAGTATGGATATTTTTCTCCATCTCAGAATGGAAAGTGCCTAAAAGTGTAGCATGTGGTCGATCAAGATACTGCATCATGTCAGGACACCAAAAAGGCAGAAAGTTCTAAACTCTCCACCTACACAAGGTGGTCTAACTTCTCCTCCTTGTCTGCTCCTCTTAGCACATTAGATAAATATTATATATTCACTACAGCTAAGGAATACTTGAGGGAAGCCAAGGACTTTGCTCAAGTATTGCTTCAGGTGCTCGAGGAGACTAGGGGAAGTTCAAGAATCTCTTAAATTCCTAGCTCTTGCTAGGTTCTCCATAATTTTCTAGTTTATTAGGTACTACCAAACTGTCTTTCATACCAGCAACCCCAATGGATTGCAAAGATGTCATTTGTCCCTCCAACTTAATGCACCATGTATCTAATTTAGTCATCCTTTTATCCAATTTCAATACTGTCTCCTTGGTAAAGTTAGATAATTGAGTTAGTCACCCACAAAATAGCCTCAGTTGAGGTTAAGCACAGTCCAAATGTTGTTCAAGGACATTTCTTGATTCGCTGAACCAGCTAGAAACTGCAGAATAATTCCCAGCCCCACCAGAGGCTACAACCAGTGGAAGCAGTAGGCACTTGCCAGCACTATCCACAGTTAAAGCTATCTTGAGGTGGTTTGCTGGTGGGACTTGATAAAAGCCGCAACTTGCTCACCACTTGATGAGAGCAAACCACCCATTTCACTGATTTTTATAATAGGTGGAGGGAGCAGGGTCCATTTGCAGAAAGTTAGAGAAGCTACATTTGGAGAGGGTATACTTGCAGTCTGGGGAAAAAGCCATCACTGGGGAGCACTGCTGTAACATGCTGGTCCATAGGACCTTGAACAGCTGATCTTTCTGAGCCTTCCCCCTTGCATTCCTTTTAATCATATCCAAGCTTCAGACAGTAATCTGCTCTGAAAGGGCCTCAGAGGTGTTCCCTTTCAGGCATGCCCTTTGGCCATGTACCCACATTCTGTGGTACACTTCTGGGTTTATAGCCCTCCGTCAGATGTTGATATCAGCCCAGGGTGCTTCTCATTACTGCGGAAAATACACACCACTTGAATCAAGCAGGTCTTCTCTGGTACCTCCAAAGGTGATTTCCTTCCTCACTTTTGCAGGCAGGCATCCTATCCACTGTTTTCTGAGAAGAGGCAGCTAGAATTGTACACAGTATTCAAGGGGGTTTGCACCATGGAGCAATTATTCTTTATTTTTTTCTGTTCTTTTTCTAATAATTTCTAATATTCTGTTTGCTTTTTTTGGGCCACTGCCACATACTGGGTAGACTGTACTCGTACTGTATTGTATTGTCCACAATGACACCTAGATCTGTCTCCTGGGTGGTGGCTCCTTATGTCGAACCTAATATGTAGCTATAATTTTGGTTATTCTTCCATACATACATCACTTTGTGTTTGTCCACTTGAAATTGTATTTGCCATTTAGATGCCCTGTCTCTCAAAGTTCTCCTGCAGTTTCTCACAATCTGCTTGTGATTTAACAACTCTAAATAATTTGGCGTCATCTGCAAATTTGTTGGCCTTGCTTGTTTCCGTTTCCAGATAAGACTGAAAATATAAACATATGTGGTTTAATAAGACAAAGTCCAACATGTATTTAGCCAAGGTAAGTCTCTCTTGTTTCACCAATCTGTTACGTTCTTTTGAAGGGGTTAATAAACATGTAGATGAAGGTGATCCAATTGACAGTATATCTGGATTTTCAGAAGGCATATAACAAAGTCCTCACAAGAGACTCCTGAGGAAATGAGATCCATAGAATTGGAGGCAGTGTCCTATCGTGGAGTGGGAATTGGCTAAAAGATAGGAAACAGTAGGACTAAATGGTCAGCGTTCTTAATAGAGAGAGGTGTAAATAGAGGGCCCCAAGGATCGATACTGGTGTCCTGTTGCCAGTGCCCCAGGGAACGAGTGAAGCAGCTCACACAAACTTATTCAAGGCTGTTAAATAAGTTGATTGTGAGAAATTGCAGGAGGACCTTGAGAGACCAGGTGTCCAAACGGCAAATAAAATGTAATGTTCTCAAATGCAAAGTGATTCATATAAGAAAAAATAACCCAAACTGTATCTACAGAATGCTAGGTTCCGTATTAGGAGTCACCACACAGGAAAAGGATCTAGATGTCATAGATATGTTGAAATCCTTGGCTCAGTTTGAAGCAGTGGCTTAAAAAGCAAACCATGTTGAAGGAATAGAAAATAAAATGGAAAATTTCTGTATTAAAAGTACTCATGTAGGAGAGAAAGGAAGAATTTCATAATACCTTATTGCTCTGACCTCATCTTGAATATTGCGTGAAATTCTGGTCTCCATGTCAGAGATCAGAAGAAAAAAAAACAAAAAGGTATAGAGAGGTGACCAGAATGATAGGGTATAGATAGAACAACACTTCTATGAGAAAAGGCTAAAGAGGGTTAGGGCTGCACAGTTTGGACAAGAGATGGTTTAGGAGGGAGATAAGCGAGTCTTATAACATCCTGAGTGGCGTGTAATGGGTAAACAGAAATTGATTTGTTTACTCTTTCAAAATGAACAAAGACTCTGAGCACACCACAAAGTTAATAAATAGCCGATTTAAGACAAAGTGGAGAAAATTGTTTTTTTCCACTGGGCGCACACTGTTCTGGAATTTGCTGCTGGAGGATGTAGTGGGAGTAAGCATAACTGACTTTAGAAAAGATTCACATTTGTCCCTGGAGTCCATAAATAGTTACTAACCACATTCACTTGGGGAAAGCTATTGCTTATCCATAGGGATAAGTAGCATGAAATCTGTCTACTCTTGGGATCCTGCCCCATACCTCTGACCTGGACAGGCCACTGTTGGAACTAGATACTGGGCTTGATGTACCATATAGAAATTCTCATGTTCTGAGGAGCAGTTTGTATAGTTTAAATCCTAAATCCTAAATGCTGGCATGTTTTGAAAAATTTAGATGAACTCGTTTCCACTCTTGAAGGAAAAAAAAACAATTGTCAAAAAAAAAACAAAAAAACCCTCCTTCATGACTAAACCCCCTGCGGGAGGATTCTCATACCATCAAAACCATTTTTTGTAAAATATAAGGGACCATCAGAACAGAGCCACAGTGGTGCCTATGACTGCACAACATTTGCTCCTATCAGTAAGTAATCAAATTTCTTACTTCCTGCTTGTCCACAGAGAAAAAGTCCTCTCACAAGGGTGATTTCCCTGACAGCCCCGTGCGGGAATGCTCCCCAGCTTCTATTGGAAGCTTTTAGGAGGTTCCACCATGCCTGGGTGCCACCACCTTCTTGCTTGCTACCATGGCAGCAGCATCTACATGTTTTCTGCAGAGCCCCACGTATATGTATGTATGTATTTATTTATTTATTTATCTTATATACCGTGCTCTTCTGTATCAGTGCGGTTTACATCAAAACATAACTGTCCAGCACAGGTGGTCTGCACTGGATTTACAATATAACGTGGGTATATGTACAGGTAATAACAGGGTAACTATATACAGCTATATACAGGTAACTTACAGCATACGTTTGGAAATGTATTCCACTATGCTCTCCATCGGTAATCGCTTTTTCCCCTTTGGGGGTGCTTAATTGAATTGATTTTGCTTGCATTACATTTTCCTGCCTGCCATCGCAGTTCTTTTCAATTGCTTTTTCTCCTTTAGTATTTTCCCTACCATGTCCCAAAAACCAACCCGTGGGTTTAAAAAGTGCACCAAATGTGCCCAGACCATTTCCTTCATGGACAAGTGCAGTTGCTGTCTCCAGTGTCTAAGGACCCTATTATCCGCCCTCTTCTTGTAATTTGTGCCTGCAGGTGGCAAGAAGAGGCCTCAAGGGTTGTGAAAAACAGCAGGAAACTCTGTTCAGCACTCTACAGCCTGATCCATAGTCTTCAACATCAACGTCATTGGTCTCTATGCCTTCAAAGGCGGTTCAGGAAGTCTGAGGTGGTGTCTACATCGAGGACCTCTTGAGCTCAGTCGGAGCAGAGTACCTGCACCGCTCCAGACCATCAGTCGTCCTCCCAGCGATGAAGGAACAGATATCACCCTCATAGATGTCGCAGGGTTCTCATACCAAGCACCAGGAAAAAGGTTGACAGCATCAGCATCGGAGTCCTTTGTGACTCAACCTTCAAGGGTTTTGGAGGGATAGAGACACCCTCCCGATAGCCGATCCCAAGTTGCAGATACCCCTGCACAGGTGCTGGGTACATTAGTTGAAATTACTCAGGCCTCTGAGCCTTCAGAATTGGCAGCCATGGAGAAACTGCTTCTAAAGGCACTTGAGGATCACATGGAAGCCCTGTTTGAAATGCAGCACACGAAGACCTCTGCATCTGCATTGACCATCATGCAACCAGTTCTGGAGATGCATGTCTTGCCCCCATCAGGCATCAATGTTGGGACATCAAAGGGATCGAATGCCTGTTCCAGCTTAGCTAATTTTCCCTTTCCAGTGTCTCAGGGTCCGATGCACCCTTGAAGCCCAGATTGGCTTCGGAGTATCGGTATTCTTGGAGAAGCTCCCCTTGATGCAGAAGGGACCTCCAGGCACAAGATCAGAGGTATTTCGACTTCCTCCCAGCTTGACTTAAATGGCTGGGTAACTGATGTGAAATTTATTTTTATTTATTTATTTAACATTTCTTATATACTGCCTTTCATGATATCAAGGCGGTTTACATTGAACAAACTGAAGTTCCCATCAGCCCCCGCGGGCTTAACAGAGCAGCGAGGGAGAAACTCTTCCCTCGCGCTCTGAAAGCCGGCGCGTGTGACTGGAGGCAGCTGAGAGAGGTGATACCGGGGACGGAGGGCAGGCTCTGCTGGGCGGGGGGGCCCCGCGGCACACTCGATTCTGCCGCGGCGGCCCCGGCAGCGACAGCTTTCTTTGTAAAAAAAAATTCGCTGGGGGGGGGTTAGGAGTGGTGATGGGCTGGGGGGGGTGAGGAGTGGTGATGGGCTGGGGGGGGTTAGGTGTGGTAATGGCTGGTGGGGGGTAGGAGTGGTGATGGACTGCGGGGGGGGTTAGGAGTGGTAATGGCTGTGGGCTGTTGGGGGGTTAGGACTGGTGATGGGCTGGGGGGGGCTAGGACAGGAAATGGGCTGATGGGGGGGTAAGGAGTGGTGATGGGCTGGGGGGGTTAGGAGTGGTGATGGGCTGGGGGGGTTAGGAGTGGTAATGGCTGTGGGCTGTTGGGGGGTTAGGACTGGTGATGGGCTGGGGGTTAGGAGTGGTACTGGCTGTGGGCTGTTGGGGCTAGGACTGGGACTGGGCTATGGGGGGCTAGGACAGGAAATGGGCTGATGGGTGGGTTAGGAGTGGTGATGGGCTGGGGGAGGTTAGGAGTGGTGATGGGCTATGGGGGGGCTATGGGCTATGGGGGAGCTAAGTCTATATGGGCTGATGGGATTAGGACTGGAAGTGGGTTGATGGGGGCTTAGGACTGGTAATGGGCTATGGGGGGCTAGGACAGGAAATGGGCTGATGGGGAGGGGTTAGGACTTGAGGTGGGCTGTTGGGTGGGGTTAGGACTGGTAATGGGCTATGGGGGGCTAGGACAGGAAATGGGCTGATGGGGAGGCGTTAGGACTTGAGGTGGGCTGTTGGGTGGGGTTAGGACTGGAAATGGGCTGATGGGGGGTTAACACTGGAGGTGGTCTGATGGGGTTAGGACTGGTAATGGGCTATGGGGGGGTTTAGGACTGATAATGGGCTATGGGGGGGCTGGGACAAGAAATGGGCTGATGGGGAGGGGTTAGGACTTGAGGTGGGCTGATGGGGTTAGGACTGGTAATGGGCTGTGGGCTGATGGGGGGGGGGTTAGGACTGGCAATGGGCTATGGGGGGGTTAAGACTGGTAATGGGCTGTTGGCTGATGGGGGCTGTCTGGTAATGGGCTATGGGGGGTTAGGACTGATAATGTCCTATGGGGGGGCTAGGACAGGAAATGGGCTGATGGGGAGGGGTTAGGACTTGAGGTGGGCTGATGGGGTTAGGACTGGTAATGGACTGTGGGGGGCTGACTGGAAATGGGTTGATGGGGGTTAGGACTGGAAGTGGGCTGATGGGGGGGTTAGGACTGGCAATGGGCTATGGGGGGCTGACTGGAAATGGGTTGATGGGGGTTAGGACTGGAAGTGGGCTGATGGGGGGTTAGGACTGGAAGTGGGCTGATGGGGGTTAGGACTGGTAATGGGTTATAGGGGGGGCTTAAACTGAAAATGGGGTGATGGGGGGTTAGGACTGGAAGTGGGTTGATGAGGGGGGGCTAGGACTGGTATTGGGTTGGGGGGTTGCTAGGACTGGAAATGGGTTGGGGGGCTGCTAGGACTGGAAATGGGCTGATGCAGGGACTAGAAGGGAATGGATGCTGGGTGAGGCTGGAACTAGAAGGGAGCTGGTGTTGGGGGAGGATTAGAATGGGATGGGGCTGGGAGAGTAAAATGGAGAGGGGAAAAATATTTTGTGTGGGAGGGATAAAAAATCTACAGTTGGCCGGGTATTGGGAGAATAAGTGGGGATTGAGGATGGAGGGGTAAATTTTGAGTAGATGAAATAGGAATGAGGAAAGAGCAAAAGGAGAAAGATTAGTATATTAAAGCAGATGTAGAGAGAGAATGGAAAAAAAAAAACAAGACAGAAGAAAGGACAAATGGACAGCAGATGGAGAGTTAGCAGAAGACACGAAGAAACCAGAAGAAAGTGGCTGGAACAATTGCAACTGAAAAAAAATGCACAAAAGGTAGAAAAATATCTCTTTATTTTGAATTTATTAACTGGAATATGTCAGCTCTGGGAAATGTGCATCATTAATTTTTGCGCTTTGTTTAGTACAAGAGGAAATTAATTTATAGTTTTATTTCTACAGTGTTGTTGTATATTCCAAGTTTGGCTTTTGGGGTTCCCAGTTTAATTATTGTCTTCCTGTTTCTAAATTGTGATTCCTTGTTTGGTGATGGTCTGTTCTGCATGTGTAACTGAGCTGAGGTATTCTGTTTATATAATTCCTATTTGACATTGCCACTTGTTCTTTCCCCAGTAGGTCATGTATTGTTCTCTGAAATGTATTGGTTTAATATTTGCAGTGTTGCCTTTTGATAGTTAGGGTATGGTGCTTTGTGAGTCCTGGTAGTGCTGTTAGGATACGGCGGGTTTGCTATGGGTTCTAAATGGGCAGCGTTTGTAGTAGTTCCTAATGTGCCTGGCGGTTGGTACTGGATTATAGTAATGTAGAAACCTTTTAGTCTGTCTTTATCCATATACTCATTAAGAGGCATGTTTACTAAAAGTTAGTGTATGGTAACATTATGCAAATATATATGCAAATGAGGCACCTTATGCAAATGAGGCTTTAATTGACGTGCTGGCACTTTGAGGAAATTCTTTGGTTTTGTGCGGCAGTTTGGGCACTCGGGCTCAAAAAGGTTAGCCATCACTGCCATAGGAGATACCAAGCAGGGGGCTATAACATAAGAAATGCCATACTGAGTCAGCAGAGTCCAAGTCCAATATCCAGTTTCCAACAGTGACCAATCTAGGTCACAAGTATCTGGCAGGTTCCCAAAAAGGCACACAGGTCATATAGTGTTTGTCCCAGGGCAAGCAGTGGATTTCCCAGATTCTCTTTAATAATGGTTTATGGACCTTTTCCTCCAGGAACTTGTCCAAACCTTTTTTTTTTTTTTAAACCCAGCTAAATTAACAGCCTTCAATTCATCCTCTGGTAACAAATTCCAGAGTTTGATTACACATTGTGAAAAAATATTCTCTTATTAGTCTTAAATGGGTTACATTGTAGCTTCATTGCGTGTCCCCTGGTTGTCTTACTACTTGAAGGCATAAACAACCAATCTAAGTTTACCCGTTCCATTCCATCCATTAATTGATAGATCTTTATATCTCCCCTCATCCGTCTCGCTTCCAAGTTGAAAAGCCCTAGCCTTTTTAAGCCTTTCCTCATAGGGATATCCTTCCATCTCCTTTACCATTTTGGTGGCTCTTCTCTAATTCTGCTATATCCTTTTTTAAAATATGACAACCAGAATTGCACACAATATTCAAGGTGCGGTCACACCATGGAATGATAGACATTATATCCTTGATTTAGTATACATTTGTATACCGCTACTTCCAGCGATCAGCAGCGGTTTGATTACAGATTGGAAATTGTCAAATCATGACAGGAAATTTTTTTTTTAGGTATAAACACATTGATTAGACAGGAAAGCACAGCACACAGAGAACTATTTTACAGGGAACATGGGCTATGGAGGGTTAAGTGGCTTGCCCAAGACCACAAGGAGCACCTGTGGGACTAGAAACCCCAGTCCTTCCGGCCCAAGGTTGCTGTCCTCTAGTGGGATTTGAACCCCCGACCTTCCGGCCTGAAGTACCTTGCCCCAACCACTGGGCCACTCCTCCACTCCTTGGTTTTATTCTCCATTCCTTTCCTTATGATTCCTATCATTCTATTTGCTTTCATGGCCGTGGCTGCACACTGGGTGGAGGGTTTCAACATATCCACGCTGATATCCAAATACTTTTCCTGGGTATTGGTTCCTAAAGTGGAACCTTGCATTGTGTAACTGTAATTTGGGTGGTTCTTTCCTTTGTGCATAACTTTGCACTAGTCCACACTAAATTTCATCTGCCATTTGAACGTCTAGTCTTCCAATTTATCAAGGTCCTCTTGCGTTTTTAACAACTTTAAATAATTTTGTGTCATCTGCAAATCTGATCACCTCACTCGTTCCCATTTCCAGGTCATTTATGAATGTTAAACAGCAGGCCAGCACAGGTCCCTGGGGTACTCCACTATTCACCTTTCTTCATTGAGAAACTTGGCCATTTAGAAAGCAGGGGATAGGGCTATCTTTTAACCAGTTCCTGATCCACAGTAGTACACTGCCTCCAATCCCATGATTTTTTAAAATTTGGCCAAGAGTCTCATGAGAGGCCTTATCAGGGCTGTACTGAACCAGAATCCCACCATGTTAGGCTTGCACATCAGGCACGCCCTCCTCCCCCTCCTCCCCCCCCCCCCCACCATACCTCTGTCCAGCTGCCTGCTCTTGCCACCCTCTGTTTTCTCCACGGTAGCGCCAGCAGCAGGGCAAGAGCAGGCAGCGGCTGGACAGAGGTATGGGTATGAGGGGTGTGTGCCTGATGTGCAAGTCGCCAGCAGCAGCAGAGCAGACCAAATTTTAAACAGATCTGATCCCTCCCTGCTCTGACTTTGTGTCGGAGGAGGGAGGGACCAGACCTGCAGAAAGACCCTCGTGGTTTGGGTTTTTAAAACTTAGTCTGGTCTGCTCTGCTCTGCTGCTGACAGTGCCACCGTTGAGAGAACAAAGTGGTGGCAGCAGGGCAACAGCAGGTGGCTGAAATGTGCCCCCTAAGGCTTGCGCCCTCTGCGGCTGCACCGCTCACATAGGATAGGTATGGCACTGGGCCTTGTCAAAGGCTTTCTGAAAATCCAGGTACACTATATCAACCAGCTCACCTCGGTCTACCTGTTTGATACCTTCAAAAAATATATATAACAGATTAGTAAGACGAGGCTTTCCTTGGCTAAATCCATGTTGGCTTTCTCTTATTAAACCATGACTGTCGACATGTTCACTAATTTTATTCTTTTATAATGGTTTTTACCATTTTGCCAGGTACTGATATCGAGCTCACTGGTTTTCAATTTCCCGGATTCCCCCTGGCCCCCTTTTCAAAAACTGGCATTACATTGGCCATTCTTCAATTTTCGGGTACTGCAGATGATTTTAATGATAGTTCACAGATTACTAATAGTAGGTCTGCAATCTTATCTTTCAGTTCTTTCAACACCCTCTTATGTATACCATTCAGTCCATGTGATTTACAGTCTCCTGGTCTGCATTGGTGGATGGTCCCTCAAAATTTACTCAAAGGTATCTTCTTTCAAAAGGCCTTGCCCCAGAAGATCTTGAAAACTGATGCATCCAAGTTGGGATGGGGAGCTCATCTCTGACTTCTACACTCAGGGTGAGCAATCTGTCCAAGAGTCTTCACCAGATCAACTTCCTGGAATTGAGAGCCATAGCAAATGTTTAAGACCTTCTGGGCGGGGAGTGGTCTATTCTAAGATGGCATCAGTGGGGTTCTGAGCCTAATGCCGAAGCGGAAGGGCAAGTCAAGACCTCCTCCCGCGGAGCCTGTGCTTGTTCCTGTGGGTCCGATGGATAAGTTTGTTCGGCTCAGTGAGGATCAGAAAAGGGAGATTCGAGCGGGCTTGGTTGAGCCGGTAGAGGAGTCTTCGGCGTCTTCCACCCTTGAACTGTCTCTCTCCCCACATGAGCGTCTGCCTCCTCCTGCCCCAGGTTCCTCGGAGACTCCCTCGGTGCCTGTCTCTGCAGCCTTTTCTGTTCTGGTTCATGCTGCGGGACAGAAGCGGGAGGTGCTGAAGGTTGCTCTCGAAGGTCAGCTGCCTGTGTTAGAGGCTGCTGTAGCTGGTGCTTTCCATCTTGAGGAGGAGTCGATTACCGTAAGAGTGGTGGACAATCGTGGAGTTGTGAAGGAGCGTGCTCCCCGGGCTGAGCTGCTATTTTCCCTTTCTCGCCCTGCTGTGGTGACATTGGACAGCATCTGAGAAGCGATTAACCAGCTTTCTGTTGTGGTGAATCAACAACTGACTCATCTTCCAACATTTCCAAGCTGGAAGATAACGTTGACATGCTGACTACCAACATGGTGGAAGTGGAGTAGTATGGAAGCTTCTGATCAGAAACTCACAGGTTTCTGATCTGACTTACTCCTTAATGAAAGACAGTATCGCTTTAAAAATGAAGTTGGAGATTTTAGAAAACGCCACTAGGGCTTCGAATCTTCGTCTACTCAATTTTCCTCTCATTCCGGATGTGGCACCATTGGAATTTTTTAAGAAATATCTTCAGGAATCATTATCAGTGTCTCCTGATTTAATTCCTCCGGTGCAGAAAGTGTATTACCTTCCCTCTGGTAAAAAAGAGGGGAGGGTTTCTGTTGGAGCTATTGATATGGACTTCCTGAATCTCTCCGCTATGCTTCAATCCCCTAAGGAGGATGAAATTAAGACCTCCACCCTGTTGGTAACATTTGCTTTGTCCACAGACAGGGATTGGCTTCTTAAGTTTTACAGAAAGAGAGCAGTGTTGTTCATGGGTAGAAAAATATCTGTATTCCCGGATGTTTCAAGAGAAACTCAAAAAAGACGCAAGTCTTTTCTTTTGCTAAAACCTGGGGTGATACATACGGGGGGCTTCCTTTATTCTTAGATTTCCTTGTAAATGCATTGTTTTTAAATCCCAGAAGTATGTTTTCTTTCAGCCTGGTGAGCTATCTTCCTTTATCAATATGTATGTTGTATCATCGTCACCGCCTTAGTTGGTCTCTCATCAATTGTATAAATGACCTCAGCCCCCTTGTCACTTCTTAATATGTTGAAATGGGTTTCCTTTGAATTCACTAGTGGCTGTTGCCTTTAGTGGTGTTTGTAACCTCTCTCCTTGTAGTGGGGACTATTGGTGTCCTAGTTTAATCATTTCTTTCTTTGCTTTTGTTTCCTTTTGTCTGTTTCAACTTGTTGGCACTATTCTGTTCAAACTTTGTTTGATGTAATATTGTTAAAAATTCATAAATAAATAATAAAAAAAAAAGACCACCTGGGCTCTGCTGGCCAATCACATTTGTCCTCATTGAGACCGACAATCAAGTCGCTATGTTCAATATCACCAAGCCGTGGGGGAGGCACCAGCTTCTATCTTCTGTGCTGGGAGACTCAGGTTATTTAGCTTCGTCATCTCTCACAGAATGGAGCGAAGGGCCACATATCTGCCTGGAGAGCAAAACACTGGTGGATGGACTGAGCATGGTCCCTCAGCCAATTGAATGGATGCTGAACAGAGGTGTAGTGGCCTGCATCTTTTGAAAGTGGGGCACTCCCTCGATAGACCAGTCTGCCATTCTACAAAATGTCCAGGTAGATCTGTTCTACTCCAGAGCAGGATCCCACAGTGGACCGGCATCTGATGCTTTCTTCCTACACTGGTGGAAGGGTCTTCTGTATGCTTACCCTACAATATCTCTCAGCGCGCACTAATAAAACTCAGGTCACATGGAGGTATGGTGATATTCATCATGCTTTACTGGCCCAGACAGCCCTGGTTCCTGCTCCTGCTGCTGCTCTCCATGCAAGAACCCCTCTAGTTCAGCCATGCTCTGGACCTCATTTTGCAGGACAATGGAAGGATGCTACATACCATTGTTGCTTTGGCCCTCACAGCATAGATGTTGAGAGGTTAGTCGTGTCAGAACTCCATCTCTCTGACCACATAACTGATGTTCTGGTGGCCTCCAGGAAGGCCTTGATGAGGTCTTATGCCTGTAAGTCAGAGGTTTGCTGTCTGGTATGAAGGTTGTGCCCTGGATCTTTTCATCTGTCCCAAGAGGAGTCTGCTTGAGTATCTTATACATCTCTCTGACTCTGGCCTGAAGTCCAACTCCATCTGAGTTCACCGCAGCACAATTGGGGCATACCATCATGGGGTAGATGGGAAATCCATCTCATCTCAGCTCAGCTCAGCCTTTGATTGCTTTCTTCATGCGAGGGCTGCTTCTCTCGAAGCCTCCTCCCTCCCCCCCCCCCCCTCTGCTGTGGCTTGGGGCCTCAATATGGTAGTAGTTTAGCTCATGTGAGCTCCCTTTGATCTGCTTAACTCATCTCCACTGAAGTTCTTGACCTGGAAGGTCTTGTTTCTGGTGGCTGTCACCTTTTTGAACATATCCTAAATTCCTTCTGAAGGTGGTTTTGGATTTCCATCTCAACTAGTCCACAGAGGGAAAGTGATGTTGCGTCTGTTAGACTGTAAGCCAGCCTTAGCCTTCTACTTGGAGCGGGCGAAGGACCCTAGGAAGTCTGTCCAACTTTTCTTTTGACCCCAGCAAGCTTGGGAGCTGCCGTTTTCCAAATGGTCTTTTTGGCTAGCAAACTCTCTCTCCTCGATTTATGCCCTGATGCAGGCCTGAGCCTTAATGGTCATGTCACAGTTCAGTGTCTGAGCTATGGCTGCATCGGTGGCCAACTTGTGCTCGGTCTCCATGGAGGAAATCCGCAGGGCTGCAGCGTGGGCTTCTGTCCACATGTTCACATCTCACCACTGCCTGGAAGGAGATTCCTGATGCAACAGTAACTTTGGCCCATCTATACTCCGGCATCTGTGTGGGGATTAGAATCCAACTCTCTCACAAATGCCCTTCTGTCCGTCCAGGCTACCAAAAAAACCCAGCAACAACCACAAAAAAAAAAGTTAATGATAGAAGGAAAAGCTGCAGAGTGTAGAAGAGATGTGGCGAGATTTGCCTTTGCTGTACATAATTTGTTTTGTATGTTCTGCAGTTCATGTTGCCCCTGTTGGACTTCTTGGCGGTCTCCTTGGTTTTTGGTAGCCAGTAGCTTGGGAGTCCCATGCATGAGGACCGACTTCCTGCTTGTGCAGAGAGAAAAGGGTAGTTCTCTATGGACAGCAGGAATAAGTCCTCGCAACTCTCCCACCTCTCCGAGGAGTTGTCTTCTGCTACAGCTATATTATCATACTGAAGATGATGGCATGGTGGTGGCAGATGGGAAGGAGGCACGATGGAGCCTCCCAAAAGCTTCTAATAGAAGCTGCATAGTGTTCCCGCATTGTGCTCCATTGGGGACATCACCCATGCATGAGGACTTGTTCCTGTTGTCCAAGAGAACTCCTGTCACAAGTGAGTAACTACCCTTTCTTCCCAACAGTCCATCACGGATTAATTACTTCTCTAATAGACCATCATATTGCTGCTTGTTTTGGTCTAAAAGGTTTCCACTGCTGCATCATTACCTTAATATCAGTTCACTGGACACAATTATCTCATTTCAGCATTCACTGCTGTCACATGTATTTACTCCAAAAAGCATTTGAGTGCACTTTTCCCCACTCTGTTCACAGCATTAAATAAAGCTGCTCAAACACGATTACTCGGACAATGGCAAGCAGTGGGTTTTTTTTTTTAAACCTTTTACTTATCTGAGCGTCGGGATTACCAATTGCTCCACTCCTCTGCCAGTTGCATTATCAGTAACCATATCAATTCACTGCTTCACAACCTGATCTGGCCATAGGTTTTGTTGCAAATTGTAAACGGAGAGCTTGTAATCCTGATGCTTAGATAAAGATAAAAAAAAAAACAAAAAACCCCAAAACAAAACACCATGTTTACTATCGTCAGAGAAGTGGTAGTTGAATAGCTTTACTTATTGCTGTGAACAGAGTGGGGCAAAAGTGCCCTTAAATGCTTTTTAGAGTAAATACTTGTGCCATCAGTGAATAGTGAAATGAGAATTGTGAGCAGTGAACTGATATTAAGGCAATGACACAGCAGTGGAAACGTTTTAAACCAAAACAAGAAGCAATTAATATGATGGACTGTTATAGAAGTAATTAATGTGTGATGGACTGTTGGGGAGAAAAAGAAATTTGGAGATTGATGGGCACTATTTTGGCCCTGTTCTGATGGCCCCTTTTTATACCAGCAAAACTATCTTATTTTTTTGTAAAATAAGAGTTCCCCATAGTGGGCTAGTGGTGAAGGAGTGGTTTTGGCATTTTTGTAGAGCATGGTATGGAGGAAAGACCAAGGGATAAAGTGGTGCTTGGGGATTTGGATCATGCTGGAGAGGACATGGACTAGGCCCACTACTGTGTGCCATATTTTGGCAATGCTGTATGGGTGCTGTGAAGTTTGGGAACATTGTTCTTCCCAAACAGGCCTGACACATTTGTTTCTCCTTCAGCCTTACAAAGGATAAACTGGGATTTGAACCATTCTGTGCTGTGACTCATGCAATGAGAGACTGAGGCTGCTTTTTAAATGATTTTTTTTAGATCATATTTGATGATATATAATTTGTTCTAAACCATCCTATAACTTTCAGAGAAAAATGAAAAATATTTATTAGGGCAGAACTTTGTCTTGTGTCACTTTGAAAGTAATATTTCAGGACCCCTGCCCCAAGGACTCTCTTGCCACAAAGTGTTCTTATTGGAGGGGCAGAACTACCACAGTGAGCACTAGAAAGGAAACTTAAAGCCATGTACTGACCGACTCTCCCCCTCTTGGAAGCCAGCAAAGAGAATCCAACTACTAAACCCTTCTGTCATGTCTTGGCTATAGAAATGGGCAAAAGGGGCAAAAGTGAGATCTGGTTTAAGAATAGAGAAGGGAGAGAGTGCCTTCTCTGGAGACTGGAGGTTGAATTGTTTGGATCTTAGTACACATCCTTTACCACATTCCAAAACAGAAACAGACGTAAAGATTCTCGTGATTTTTATAGGGTTATATATTGTGGAGAACCTAGTCTTTACTGAGTAAGATGTAGGGATGTTACCCATGACTGAAGTGGTATTTAAAGGTGCGGAAGAATTGAATATTGATTCATTGGGAAGATGTATTACAACTATTTGATAAACTGAAGAGTAGCAAATCACCTGGACCGGATGATATACATCCAAGGGTGTTGAAAGAACTAAAATATAAGATTGCAGAGCTGCTATTGGTAATCTGTGAACTGTCATTAAAATCATCTGTAATACCTGAAGATTGGAGGATGGCGAATGTAACGCCAATCTTTAAAAAGAGTTCCAGGGGTGATCCGGGAAACTACAGACGTCAGTACCAGGAAAAATGGTAGAAACAATTATAAATTCAACAATTAAAACTGTGATAGTAAACCAACGCTCTCCTCTCAAGGAGCATTACCACACAATACACTGTAGATACCCTTTACCCTACCACAACAAATAACCCCAAACTGCCATTTCAGCAACATAAGGAAATCCACATAGCTCTATTAAAAACCATCAATATGCCTCCCCCAACACCGTTCCTCATCAGGAATATATGCATATGCATCACAATCCTCACCCTGATAGTCCTAACGAATAGCCTAAAAAACAAAAACTACAGACCAATCCCCATAATACAAAGAACAATACGTAATTTATTTTATTTATTTATTTATTTATTTACTTCTCTTATATACCGCGCTATTGAATGTAATGAATACATTATACATTATGTAATGAATACATGTAATACATTATGTAATGAATACATTATACCAACACATAAAACGGGACCCAATCATAAATATAGATACCCTAGACTTATAAACATAAATTTAACACCAGACTCCTATACGCCCCAGCAACCCCATACATTGAAACATACCACCCTCTCTTGTCAACTAATCAATGCAAGATCAATGAGAAATAAACTTCCTATCTTTATAGATATTCTCAAAGATCATAAGCCGGACATAGTTTGTGTAACAGAAACCTGGCTCACAGACACAGATTCAGTTTACATCAACCAATTAAAGACATGTGAATACGAGATCTTCCACACCCACAGAACCCATAAAAGAGGTGGAGGTGTACTCATAATAAAAAAAAGCCCTCAACGCAAAACTCCTATCCTCTTGCAACATTAACCACATGGACACGCTCACATTAAAAATTAAAAACATAAGGCTATGTCTAGTATATAGACCACCAGAACAAAACCCAGACAACACAGACACGTTAATAGAATTACTAGGCACCTCCACAGAGACAAACCCTGTCATTCTAATGGGAGACATTAACCTCTGCTCAATACCCAATGCGCACTCATCTAATTTCCTAGATGCTATAACCGATATGGACTTTCACCAAATAATAGATAAACACACAGCAAAGGAAAAAATTAGACCTTGTCTTCCTACCAAACTCCATTCGTAACCTATTTAATTCTGAATCACTTAAATACATACCGGTCCCATGGTCAGACCACCACCTCCTAAAATTTTGTATCACCTTCACTGACAACAACCAAACAAAGACCACAACATTCACCAATTAATAGATTCAAAAAGTTCAATGAAGAATTTCTAGACCAAATAATTCCACATTTACCACTCACACCAACAAATCTTGAAGAATCAATCAACATTTGGAACAAAACGATCTCCCAAGCTGCAGAATGAAAATTAACCCTAACACACCCTAATGGTAAAGACAATAAGACCAAAAACAAAGATGTCCCCTGGTTTAATAGCACACTCAAACAATTGAAAAGAAAACTAAGAAAAGAACAACAAAAATGGAGACGGACAAAATCACTAACAAACCACAAAAAATACATAAACGCACTCAATATATACAAGGAGACAACAGATAGAGTTAAGAGAAATTACTACTCCAGCTTATTAGCTAATTCTATCAACCGACCAAGAGAATTATTCAGTATAGTACAAAATTTAACAAATAAAACACACAATACAAATGAAATGACCATAGATATTTCCCCACAAGCACTAGCACATTACTACATGAACAAAACAAAACCCCAAATGACACCTCCAACAACATACATAGAATCAAATTCCAACACGACTGATACCTGGTCGGAATTCAACCTAATATCAAAGAACACACTCAAATCCATAATATCTAACATAAACACAACAACTTCCTATCTAGACCCATGCCCAGTGGACTGGATAAAAAAGACACTCCCAATACTATTCCCTTTCATTCTGCAAATGGTTAACCTATCTTTAGAAAAAGGCTATTTACCACCATCCCTTAAACATGTACAAATACGACTGATCCTCAAAAACAGCACCCTAGACAAATCATCCCCAAATTCATACAGACCTATAGCAAGTATTCCTTTTTATGGCCAAACTAATTGAAAAAGTAATCCAAACAGAACTGCAAGATTTCGTTGACACATCAACCCCCCCCCCCCCTTGATGAACACCAGTATGGCTTTCGACCATTTCACGGCGTAGAAACATTAATAATCCTATTCGACGCGTTAACAAGAGGAATAGATGACACCAAACAAGCATTCATTTTAATCTTTCTGGACATCTCCGCTGCATTCGACAGTGTCAATCACACAACAATGTTAAATAGACTCTTAACAAATTGGACTAACCTCTACAGTATATAAATGGTTTAATTCATATCTATCAAATAGGACTCAAACAGTGAGAATCATCAACCAAACCTCTGACACTTTCAAGCAAGAACAGGGCCTTCCACAAGGATCTGCACTCTCAGCACTGCTGTATAATATCTACCTACAACCAGTCTGCAACATTTTTAAACGTCTTGGCGTCCACTACCACATATATGCCGATGATATAATGTTCTACCTCCCATTCATGATACCAAACCCACCGATGCAACTAACAGAATGTTTTAATGAATTGACAATATGGCTCAATACACATAACCTACACATCAATTTCGCAAAAACTGTTCTATATGTCACAAGAAATCAAACCTACACACCCCCCAAGCTCCATTGTCCTAAATAACCATGAGATTAAAACCAAGAATGAAGTAAAGTACCTAGGTGTGATACTTGACAAAAAACTCAATATGGACTCGCACATAAAAAACCTAACAAAAATTATACACTTTAAACTCAAGACACTGAAACAAATACGTCCGTTGATTCACTTGCAAGACTTCATAACCATAATCCAAGCGATCATAACACCCCACTTTGATTTTGCAAACACTATCCTTCAAGGCATCACAAAACAAAACCTTAAGATTCAATTAGTTCAAAATGTAGCAGCAAGAATTATACTGAAAGTAAGACCTATAGAACATATTACACCTATCTTAGCTAAGCTACATTGGCTATCAATTTACTGCAGAATAAAATACAAAATACTAGTGACTACCTTCAAATTAGTACATAATCTTGCACCATCTGCCCTTAATACATGGAAATACCTAAATGCACACATAGAAGTAGAAACACAAATAAAATAGCAATACCAAGAAAATATACAAAAACTAAAAAACACACCAATAATAGGGCGTTCTCTCACTCGGCCCCTATTCTCTGGAATGAACTACCAGATGACATACGCCAGCTGACTGACATTAAGGAATTTCGAAAAAAACTAAACACACCTATTCACTTTACACTATACTGCACAACCTAACCAAGATATGCAAAGAGACACAGGATAACATTTTATACTACATAGGTTTAACCTACAAATCTAGACTAATACTGTCGCAAACAAACATTACACCCTGCACATTGTTGTCTCTCCACACTCTAATTTAATAATGTAAAAAGTTTGTTTACATCACAAGCATACTCTCTGGAATGTATTCTGTATTGTAAGTACTTAGTTATATTGTTACCTGTAAAAGTTACATTTGTTTTATGTAAAATGACTAGTTATGTACCTTTCCATACCTTGTAAACTACTGTTCTTTGTAAACTGCACTTGAACCATGGGAAAGAGCGGTATAGAAATGCTTGTTAAATAAAGAACAAAATTGCTGAACATGTAAATAGTCATGGCTTAATGGGAGACAGCCAACATGGCTTTAGACAAGGAAGATCTTGTCTTACTAATCTGTTATGTTTTTTTGAAGGTGTGAATAAACAGGTAGGCAAAGGTGAGTTGTTGATATAGTGTATTTGGACTTTCAGAAAGCCTTTGACAAGGTCCCTCATCAGAGACCTTTGGCAAAACTAAAGAGTCATGGGATAGGAGGCAGTGTACTATTGTGGATCAGGAACTGGTTAAAAGATAGAAAGCAGAGGGTAGGGCTAAATGGTCAATTTTCCCAATGGAGAAAGATGTACCCCAGGGATCTGTGCTGGGTCCGCTGCTTTTTGACATATATTCATAAATGACCTGGAAAAGGGAATAACGAGTGAGGTTATCAAATTTGCAGATGACACAAAACTATTTAAAGTTGTTAAAACTCATGAGGATTGTGGAAAATTGCAAGAGGATCTTGATAAATTGGAAGACTTGGCATCAAAATGGCAGATGAAATTACATAAGAACATAAGATATGCCATACTGGGTCAGACCAAGGTCCATCAAGCCCAGTATCCTGTTTCCAACAGTGGCCAATCTAGATCATAAGTACCTAGCAGTTTCCCCAAAAGACACAGGTTCCACAATGCTTGTATTGGGTCAAGCATTGATATCATGGGTCCCTTTTTAATAATGGTTTATGGACCTTTCTTCCAGGAACTTGTCCAAACCTTTTTTTAAACCCAGCTACACTAACAGCCTTTTACTACATCCTCCGGTAACAAATTCCAGAGTTTGATTACATGTTGAGTGAAAAAATATTCTCTCATTAGTCTTAAATAGTTGACCCTGTAGCTTCATTGCATGTCCTCTAGTCTTTCTATATTCTGATAATTTAATGTGGACAAGTGCAACGTTATGCACCCTAGGGAAGAACAACCCAAACTATGGTTACTCGCTGCAAGTTTCCTCATTAGGAACCACCACCCAGGAAAAAGATTTAGGTGTCATTGTGGATAACATGTTAAAAACCCTCCGCCCAGTGTGCAGCAGCAGCCAAGAGAGCAAATAGAATGCTAGGTATCATAAAGAAAGGAAAGGAAAATAAAACAAAGGCTATTATAATGCCTCTGTATTGTTCCATGGTGCGACCGCACCTTGAATATTGTGTGCAATTCTGGTCGCCATATCTTAAAAAGGATATAGTGTTAGAAAAGGTTCAGAGAAGAGCCACCAAAATGGTAAAGGGGATGGAAGGCTACCCCTATGAAGAAAGGCTAAAAAGGTTAGGGCTCCTTAACCTGGAAAAGAGACGGCTGAGGGGAGATACGATAGAAGTCTATAAATTAATGGAGTGGAACGGGTAAATGTAGATCGATTGTTAAGACTCGGGGACATGCAATGAAGCCACAGGGTAAGACTAAGAATATTTTTTCACTCGACGTGTAATCAAACTCTGGAATTTACCAGAGGATGTAGTAAAGGCTGTTAGTGTTGTTGTTGTTGTTAAGTGCCGTCGAGTCGGAGTCGACTCATGGCGACCCTCTGGATAGCTATCCTAAATTGTGTTCGATCTTCAGTCAGGCGGCTCATTGTTGACAGAATGGTACCCGTAGCTGCTGTTATTGTATCGATCCATCTCATTGCTGGCCTTCCTCTTTTGCGTTGACCTTCTATCTTGCCAAACATGATGTCTTTCTCTAATGATCTCTCTCTCCGCATGATGTGTCCCAAGTATGAAAATCGAAGTCTTGTCATCTGAACTTCTAAAGAAAGCTTAGGTTTGATCTCCTCTAGTACAGACTGGTTTGTTCTTCGGGCAGTCCATGGTATACACAGTATTCGCCGCCAGCACCATAATTCAAAGGCATCAATTTTCTTCCTGTCTATCTTTTTCACTGTCCAGCTTTCACATCCATATGATTTTATTGAAAATACCATGGCTTGAACAAGTCGAATCTTTGTATGGAGAGAGACATCTCTGCTCTTGAGAATCTTATCTAGATCTTTCATAGCCATTTTGCCAAGAGCAATGCGTCGTCTGATTTCTTGACTGCTTGTTGCTTCTTTATTGATAGTTGATCCAAGTAGGTTAGTTATTCACGATTTCAATTTCTTCTCTTTCGACAATGAACCTTTTGATTATGCCAGTTGTCATGATCTTTGTCTTCTTTACATTAAGGTGCAGGCCCATTTTGAGACTATGTTCTTTGATTGTGAGAAGCAAATGTTTCAGATCATCTTCACTTTCCGCCAGTAATGTGGTATCATCAGCATTGCGAAGGTTGTTGATGAGTCTTCCACCAATCTTCACACCTCTGTTGTCTTCATACAATCCTGCTTCTCTGATTTGTTCTGCATATAAATTAAACAGGTAGGGGGAAAGTATGCAGCCTTGTCTTACACCTTTGCTTATTTTAACCCATTCTGTTTCTCCTTGTTCCGTTCGAACTGTTGCTTCTTGATCAATGTACAGATTGTGCAAGAGAACGATCAGGTGTTCTGGTATACCCATGCTTCTTAATGTGGCCCAGAGTTTCTCATGGTTTACACAGTCAAAAGCTTTGCTATAGTCGATAAAGCACAAATAGATATCCTTTTGGTATTCTTTAGTCTTTTCAAGGATCCATCTCACATCCGCAATGATGTCTCTCATTCCTCGCCCTTTTCTGAACCCTGCTTGCACTTCAGGTAGTTCTCGTTCCAGGTATGATTGTAGTCTCTTTTGAATAATCTTCAGTAGAATTTTGCTGGCATGTGGGATCAGAGCGATTGTGCGATAATTTCCACAGTCAGTTGGATCACCTTTCTTTAGTACTGGTATAAACACAGATCTTTTCCAGTCAGTTGGCCATGATGCTGTCTTCCATATTTCTTGGCAGAGCCTTGTAAGTACGGTAACAGCTGCATCAGATTGCTTTAATACTTCTATGGGAATGCAATCAATGCCTGGTGCTTTGTTCTTTGATAAGGCTTTCAATGCTGCTTCAACTTTTTCTTTCATCACCAATGGTTCGAGATCATAAGGTACAGGTTGAAACGGCTGTTGGTCCACTTGATCTTTATCATATAAAAACTCTGTATATTCCTTCCATCTTTTCTTGATCTTCTCAGCATCATTCAACATAGAACCTTGAGCATCTTGTAACATTCCAATTCGAGGCTGGAACTTTTTCTTTAACTCTCATAGCTTTAGGAAAGCTGATTTTGTTCTTCCTCTAATAGTTTCTGCTTCTATTTCCTTGCATGCGTCATTGTAGTACTTTTCCTTGTCCTGTCTTGCTGCATGTTGGAAATCTCTGTTGAGTTCTGTGATTGTCTTTCTTTTTCCTCTGGCTTTAGCTTCTCTGCGTTTCTGGGCAATTTTCAGAGTTTCTTCCGTCATCCATTTTGGCCGTTTTTTCTTTTTTACCTTTTGTAGAGACTTCTCGCTTTCTTCCAACACAGCCTTCTTGATGTCATTCCATAACTCTTCTGGAACTCTATCATTTGTATCTAAAGCAGCAAATCGATTTTGCAGGCAGTCTTTAAATTCCAGTGGTATATTCTCAAGGTCATATTTTGCTGCATTCATGAGTGGTTTGCTCTTTTTCAACTTTAGCTTGAGTTTACATACTAGTAGTTGATGATCTGTACCACAGTCAGCTCCAGGTTTTGTCTTTGTTATAGAGCTTTTCCATCGTTGACTTCCACAGATGTAGTCAATTTGATTTTTATACAATCCATTGGGTGAAGTCCATGTGTACAGTCTCCGCTTGTGTTGCTGGAAGAAGGTGTTCGAGATGAATAGATCGTTGGTCTTGCAGAATTCTATCAGTCTTTCTCCAGCTTCATTTCTGTTGCCAAGTCCATATTTTCCAACTATTTTGTCGTCTTCTTTGTTGCCAACCTTTGCGTTTCAATCACCCATGACTATGAGGATATCCTGTTTGCATGTTCTGTCAATTTCAGCTTGTACTTGTTCATAGAACTCTTCAATTTCATTCTCTTCTGCAGCTGTTGTTGGGGCATATACTTGAATTATAGTTGTGTTGATAGGCATTCCTCGTAGACGAATAGAGATTAAGCGTTCGCTGACTGCATTGTATTTCATTACAGTTCTTGCAAGTTTCTTCTTTATTATAAATGCAACACCATTTCTTCTTTGTCTTTCATTTCCAGCATAGTAGACCATGTGATCATCTGATGCAAAGTGCCCGATGCCAGTCCATTTCAGTTCGCTGACATCCAACAGATCAAGTTGTACACGTTCCATTTCATTCTTGACCACCTCCAACTTCCCTTGGTTCATGCTTCGTACGTTCCATGTTCCAATGTGTAAGACATCTTTACAGCTTCTGACTCTCATTTCATGCGCAACCAAGTGAGGGGCTGTTAGTGTAGCTGGGTTTAAAAAAGGTTTGGACAAGTTTCTGGAGGAAAGGAAACAAGATACTGGGCTTGATGGACCTTGGTCTGACCCAGTATGGCATATCTTATGTTCCTAAGTGGAAGGGGGCTCGGACTTTTTTTTTTTCTTTATGTAAACCACTTCTTATCCGATTCTCAAATGCTGGGGGCGGGCTAAGGGAGCGAGTGTGAGACTGCTCGCACTCTGGAGCCCCCCGATAGCAACTTCGAGGTTGTTGTCTTTTTCCGTTCCACCTCTAGCGAACCCTGATCGGAGTGATGCCTGGCTGCAGGGACACTGGTTTGACAGGGCGAGGTGCCACTGGGGATTCTGGGGCTGCCTTGCAGAAAATGTCGTCGGATTTCTGCTTCCTGCTGAGCAGGGCCTTAGCGGATGTTTTCTTACAAAGCGAGCAGAACTCCGGGTTGTGGTCTACCCCCAGACACTGTAGACAGTCGTGGGTGTCTGCGACACATTTTTGGAGCATCTGTCGCATTTCTTAAAGCCAATGGCCAAGGGGGCAAAAAGGGCCCCTGCGAGGTCAAAAAACCCTCCAGGCCAGCGGTTGGAGAAAAAAGGGCCTGAGAGAAAAAAACAAGAGTGTCTAAAAAGGGATCCTCTAGCCTACAGCCGGAGCAGGGATGAAGGAGGACGGAAGAGGACCGGTGCTACTGGATAAAAGACCAAAGGGCCAAAGTCACAAACTTTTTCCGAGGGACAAGGACGTGCATCAGAAGGGCTCTGCGGAAAAATGGAGACTGAGCAAGATGGCACCTTTGGGCGGGATGAGGACCACACATGCGTGGCAGCAATCCCAAAGGCTTTCTTTGAAAGCTGGGGAATTGCTTCGCACGAGCTCTGTCAGTGCTGCAGTCATCCATAAGTGAGGACTGATTCCTGCTGTCCCTGGAGAACACCTGTTACAGGTGAGTAACTACGCTTTACTGTGGTAAGAACAGGGGGGGACGGCAGCTACTTTATGTACCCTTTGTCCTATGTAACTGTACACAGACCAAATGTTGATGCCATTGGCCTGCACGAACAATGCTGCAGAATACCTGGAACACAACTATTGAAGAGCCAAGAGCTCATGGGTTACTGGATTTCTAATACATTGTGATGTTCCCTGGTGCCAGGCTCTGTCCTAGAATCTGGCCTGACCTGTGACTGTACCAAGGAGCTGTATTGTAGATTACAGACCTGATTTTCCATGTGATGGGCTGTGCATTGTCCCATTGTAACCACCTTTCTTCTTTCACAGTTCTTCACGTGCCTGGTCATTCTGTTTGCCTGTGAAGTTGCTGCTGGAATCTGGGGATTTGTTAACAAAGATAAGGTAAAAAAAAATGATGAAACATATTGAACATGTTTGGTAGTTGCTTAGACCTGGCCACTGTGTGTCAGGCTCAGTTGAATGTACAGTAGGTGTGCAAGAGAAAATTGTGACCTAAAAACAAAGCCCAAGTCATTAACAACAACACATACCACTTATAACAAGTGGGGAAAGGATGCAGATATCGCTTGTGTAACTTTCCAATCCCTCGGGGGGGGGGGGGGGAGAAATGTTTTGTATCTTTGACTTTGATGGGAGAGATGTTGGATAGATTCAATGGCGTGGTAGCAAAGGTTTCCACCATCTTCAGAGATCCTAAGTAAGTGACTTATGTGTTCTGTGATTGTTTTGCTATGACACCACACACAATAGTAGTCTTATGTTTATTCCCAGCATCATCTGATTTTTGTTTCCCCCCATTTATTATTTATTAATAACATCACATCAAACATTACACTCATAAGTACATCCTCTTATTTTTACATTAGTTCTAACTATCCCCCCCACAGACCTCCCCCCTTACATTCCCCACATATTCCAACCCTTAATCTTAAGAACACAGCACCATCACTCTAATCACATATCCTATACAAAAGCACTACAGTTAACTAGCCAGAAATTCCAGTTTTCACAGAACACATCTAGGGCATGCATACTCCACTCAGTTTTTAATCTATTGAGTACACCAGCCTCTATGCCCTATTTACTTTGCCTGTGACTCATAGCATATTATATAACATTGCTCATCCCTTCTTTTTCATATGTTAGAGGCCTCAACTTCTCCACCCCCTACCGGGCTTTGTGTCTTCCTCTCCTTCTCACACCATTTAAGATAGGGGCCCCATGTTTGAAATCCCAATAGCCTTCGCTGTCGAATGGCAGTAAGACGATACATCAAGTAGAAGTGGTCCACTCCTCTGAACTTCCCCAAGGGTGGGAGTATGCACTTCCCTCCAATTCCTCGCAATCAGTTGCCTCATAGCCACACATACTATTTTACACCATCTCTGCCCTTTTTCTTGTCCCACCGCCTCCCCCACATTCAGCAGGGCCAAACAGGGACCCAGGGCTATATCTTTTCCCATAACCGCACTGATCCACCCCGCTACTTCACCCCATTTGGACTGAATTTTAATAAATAACCCACCAAATATGTAGGAAGGAGCCCAGTTCTCCCCCCTCCCTCCAGCACAGGGCAGACCCTCCTCGCCATTTCTGCATTCTTTGGGGCGTTAAGTACCATCTATATAACATTTCATAACTGTGTTCCAAAATATTACTAGACAGGACCCCTTTAAAAAGTCCCTTGCATATTATCGCCCAGTGGTCCCCATCCCAGCATTTATTTAAGTCCTTCTCTCAGGCCTTCCTATGTGCCCATTCTGCACAGTTCACTATCTCCATTGCTTTATATAATTTGGATATTAACCCTTTAACCACCTGCTCCTCCAACAGCCCATCTATAGCATCCCCTTTCTCTCCCATCACCCTTCCCCCCCCCCCCATTCTCTTACAAAAGTGTATTGCTTGCACATACCTATACCTATACCTATCCACATCCGGCAACTGATATTCACACTGAAGATCCTCAAACGTCATCCATTCTTCTCCTTCTTTAAATTGCCCCATGTATCTCAACCCCTTTTGAGCCCATCTTCTAAAGGTTGGATCTTGTGTTCCCGGAGGAAACTCCAAATTATCAAGTAATGGTGTAAATTTGGAACACCCCTGAGGGCCATACCATCTGGCATGCCATTTCCGCCAATACTGTAAAGTGATCATTATAAAAGGTTAGCATGCCCCCTAACCAAAGATTCCACATTCTTAACCCATTGGCCAGGCTCATCCCTTCCTCTACCCCATAATATTCCAGCTCTACCCACTCAACATGGCCCCTAGATACCCATGCAAATGCAGCCCTCACCCGAGCTGCCTCATAATATCTCATTAACTGTGGCATTCCCATACCACCCAACTTCCTATTGGCACATAAAATATTCCTAGCTACCCTAGGTTTCCCCCCTTTCCAGACAAACAACATAAGCCAGTCTTGCAATTCCCTCAAGAACACAGCAGGGACCTCTACCGGCATGTTCATAAATAAGTATAAGAGCCGGGGTAACAAAATCATTTTTATCAACTCTATTCTACCCAACCAGGATACTTCATATCCCCCCATCTCTCAAGTTCCCTCAACAACTTGCTCTTAGCTGAAAATAATTCTCTTGAAATAACTTCTCTCTGAGCTGTATTCTGCACACCCAGGTAGCGTATACTACTTTTTGCCCATCTAAAAGGGAATTCTTGCTTCAGCCCTTCCAACCTCTCTTTACTAATCGTTATATTTAAAATCTCCGACTTAGTGGGGTTCATGCGAAAGCCAGACAATTCTCCATATTTAGCCAACTCATCCAGTATCGCCTGAAGTGACCTTGACAACTGTTACAAAAAACAAGACATTGTCCGCAAACAACGATATCTTATGGTGGACCCACCCCACTTTTACCCCTATTATGCTCCCACAGTCTCGGATCCTCTGGGCCATTGGTTCCTTAGTTATAAAAAGTAACGCGGAAAGTGGACACCCCTGTCTTGTCCCCCTTTGCAGCTCAAAGGCTTTTGTGGCTGAACCGTTCATTTTTAAGCATGCCATCGGTTCTTTATATAAAATCCGCACCCAGTTTAAAAAGGTTCCGGTAATCCCCACCCTTTCCATTGTCTGAAAGAGAAAGGGCCAACTCACCCTATCAAAAGCCTTTTCAGCATCCACTGCTAAGAGGGCAAGCTCTTCCTTTGCTCTCTGTCCATACCATATCAAATTAAGGGCTGTTCTGATGTTATCAGAAGTGTATCTCCCTGGCACAAAGCCTGACTGACTGGGGTGTATCAATTCCCCTAGATGAGGTAACGGTCTATTTGCTAATACCCTAGTGAAAATTTTAAAATCACTGCCCAAGAGGTATATAGGCCTATATGAGCCACACTCTGTTGGATCCTTCTCCTCCTTGTGCAATATACTAATCTCCAGGAACAAGCAGGAATGAGTCTTCACATATGGGTATCGATGGAGCCTGCGCGGGAACGCTCCCCAGCGTCCAGTAGGAAAGCTTTTGGGAGCATCCCACAGCGCCTGCGCGCTGCCTTCCCGCCTTTCCCAACCGCCTCTCTCCAGTTCTTCTTTTCCGCGGAGCCAGCAGGTCATGTTCCTGTCACCGCAGAAGAAGTTCTTTATTTTTTTTCTTTATTTTTCTGTGTCGCGTCTGCCTTCTTCGACGTCAGACCGGTACCGCCGGTCTTTTCTTTTCTTTCTTTAAAAAACAAAACAAAACTATTCTTTACTTCAACTGTGCATTTTCAGTTTGGGCCTTAGGCCTGAATATTCTTTTTTCTCCTCATGGAGAAGCCCGCTTCCGGGTTCAAAAAGTGCACAAAATGTGGCGGTACTATTTCTGTCACCGACACCCACGATTGGTGTCTAAAATGTTTGGGTCCTGACCATTCCATCACGGATTGTGTGTCCTGAACCATGATGTCTAAAAGAGGTCGGCAGAACCGAGCAGCCAAGCTCAGTACCCTGTTTCCCTCTGATGCAGCCTCGGTGACATCGACGTCTTCCAGGGCTGCTTCTTCCTCCGATGGATCTCAGGTAACCAAACATAAATCTAGCCGGTCCTCGAAGGGCAAATCTCCCTCTAAGCATAGAGATGCCTCCAGGTTGTCCTTGAGGATTCCGCACCAGCAAAATTACCCCGGCGGGAAGTTCCGGCTTCCAAAGCATTGTCTATGGGGTCACAGGTTGACATCGATGGCTTGGCCTCGACCGATCACCTGTTGCCGTGTTCTGGGGTACCGGTGGCCTCCACTGGTACCGACATCCAGACTCAGGGTGCGCTGTATGGACAGAATCTTCTGATCCATCGACGCCACCAAACGGCGTTTATGCAGACTGCGACGCCTCCGGTACCGCAACAATCTCTGTTGCCGGTACCGGCTCCGGCACCGGCATCGTTCCCGGTGCCGGTACCGATTGCATCGGCTTCGGTGTCGACTGCAACAGTACCCTGTCCTATGATGCCCATCGGTACCGAACCGGTACCGCTTACTCCCGATGTCGATCCCACTCAGTATGCATATCGGGCTTTACAAGAGCATCCAGACAGGCGATACTTCGATTCCTCCGAAGACTCTGACGAGTTGGAGGCATCTGTTGAGGCATCGGTACTTCTTCCTCAGGAGTCGTCTTCTCCAAAACGAAGAATGTCTCCTCCAGAAGACTTGTCTTTTCAAGACTTCATTAGGGAAGTGGCTAGGGGCCTCTCCATTACAGTGGCGCCTGAGTCAGAGCCTAGAGCCAAGCAATTAGATATTTTGCAATATCCTAAAGCTCTTAAAGAGGCAGCTACCTTACCTATTCATGAGATTCTCTATGATCTCATATTGAGGATGTGGGAGACTCCTCTTACCACCTCTCCTCATTCTCGTAGGTTAGACACCATGTACCGTGTCCCTCCTTGTCCTGGCTTTCATAAGTCTCAGCTTCCTCACCATTCTATTGTGGTAGTCTGCCATGAGGAAAATAAAGAGTGCAAAGAGACACTCATCTAATCCTCCAGGACGTGAATGCAGGACCCTAGATGCTTTTGGCCGAAGGGTTTTCCAAGCTAATATGCTTGCTGCCAGAATCAACTCCTATAGTCTCTATATGGGGATGTTTCTAAAAGAAGTCACAGATCATCTGCAGACTTTAGCTCCTTTTATTTCAGAAGATAAAAGGCAGGAATTTCTCACTTGGCTCAAACATGCCCAAGATGTTTCCAAATTTTCCAACCGTGCAGCCTTTGACTCTTTTGAGTGTATAAGCAGAGCCTCGGCTATTGCCATAGGTGCACGCAGAATTGCTTGGTTACAAGCCTCTGATTTGGAACTCTGGGTCCAAGATGAATTGGGAAATCTTCCTTGTACAGGTGAAAACCTTTTTGGCAAGGATTGGCAAGCAAAGGCCACTCAGATGGATGCTGAGAACTCTGCTTTGGATCGACTTTCAAAGTCTACCTCTGCTCCTGTTAAGAAAAGATTGTTCAAAAAGACATCTTTTTCTAAAAAGGGAAGATATTATCCTGCTTATGGTCAGCAGGCATCTTCTGCAGGTCGTTTTGCTGCAAAGCGTCAGCAACCACCTAAACAGGCCAAGTCAAAGGCTGCCAGGCCTCCCACGGCCCAGCAGCCTCAGCCTCCTCAGGGCCTTTGACTTGCAACTAGAGAACTTAGCCTTTCTAGCTCTGGAAGAACCAGAGCCCCTCACCATTCCAGGAAGGTTGGCTTACTTTGCTCCCAGATGGGAGCAAATCACAGCAGAGCAATGGACCCTCTCCATCATAAGGGAAGGGTACAAGCTTCATTTCTTAAGCCTTCCTCCCCACACCATGGTGAAACAGTTCAATTCTCCAGCATCTCTCCTCAACCTTCTGGGTCAGGAGATTGCTACTCTTCCTGCCCAAGGGGCAATAGAAGAAGTACCTCTTCAACAGGGCTCAGGGTTCTACTCCCCTTATTTTCTTATTCCAAAGAAAACACGGGGCTACAGACCCATATTAGATCTCAGAGAATTGAACAAGTTTCTATTCAAAGAAATTCAAGATGATTTCTCTCGGTGCTCTGCTTCCATACCTTCAGAGTCAGGACTGGCTTTGTTCTCTAGATCTCAAGGATGCGTACACCCATGTCATCATCCATCCAACACACAGAAGGTTCCTTTGGTTCCTTTTTCAGGGAAAGTACTACCAATACAGGGTGCTTCCTTTCAGTCTGGCCTCTGCACCAAGGGTGTTCACGAAATGCATGGCAGTAGTAGCTGCATTTCTACGCACTCTAGGAATATTCGTTTTCCCATATCTGGACGACTGGCTCATTCGAGCTCCATCCCAGTCAGAGGCCCAGACTTGTCTAACCTGCACAATGCGTGTCCTTCAGTATTTGGGACTGGTAATAAACATCCCAAAATCCCATCTCACCCCTACTCAGTCTCTGGAGTTTATAGGGGCCTTGCTGGATACCACAACTGCAAGGGCCTATCTTCCTCAGGCCCGTTGCCTACGCTTGGTGCAGTTAGCCTCCCAGATACAGTTAAAGTCCCATTTAATTGCTCGAGAGATGTTACAACTATTAGGCCACATGGCATCCACCGTGTATGTGGTTCCATATGCTCGCCTTCACATGAGGGCAGCTCAATGGACTTTGTCCACCCAATGGACTCAGGCATCAGGTTGCCTGTCAGACAAAATAGCAAACTCCAGTCGCCTATTTTGGTCTCTCCAGTGGTGGAAGTCCTCTCCAAATCTGTTGCTGGGGTCCCCTTTTCAACAGTCGTTACCCCAAGCAACTCTTACAACAGATGCTTCTCCAATGGGTTGGGGAGCTCATCTGCAGGATCTCTCGACCCAGGGCATCTGGTCTCCACAGGAGACTTCTCTGCATATCAATCTCTTGGAACTCAGAGCAATATTCTTAGCTCTCAGAGTGTTCCATTCCCTGCTCAGCTACAGGACAGTCCTCATCCATACGGACAACCAAGTAGCCATGTTCTATGGTTTTTTTTGTGTTTTTTTTTTATTTACATTTTAAATTATTACAAACAATTCCAGAATACAATCTGAAGCGAAATACACATATCATAAAGAGACAGAGTATCTCTATAGAAATTTCACCCGAGGAAATACAAAACAATAATTCTAGACCACCATAAAGCCACTATAAGATCCAAGAAAAAAGAAATCATACTTAGGACCTAAGTTACAAAACAAATAATCACAGGAGCATTGATGTCATGGTATGGCAGCCGATATGGGACTCCCCTCTATCCCTCCCTCCCTACTTTGTATAAATTGCAACAATTGCAGGGCCTCAAAAAAACAAATATTATTTAGCACGATACAAAATCACACACTTACACGGATATCTTAGTTTAAATTGAGCTCCCAGAGAGAGGGCTCTCTGGCGTAAAGCCAGAAAGTCTCGCCTCCTTTTCTGGGTGTCTCGAGCGAAATCAGGAAAAATATGTATTTTTGCGCCCATAAATTGAGATTGAGACATTTTTAGGAAATACAATTTTAGCACAGCATTCCTATCTGATTCAAAGGCAAAATTAACCACAAGAGTAGCCCGGCTTGTCACCACCTCCAGCAAGCTTTCAAGAAATTCAGTCAAGTTCAATGTAGGAGACGCTGGTCCTGCAGCATTACCCTGCTGACCGAGCGGGTCCACTGAAGAAATAGACACATATTGGGCCCTTGCCAGGGGGGGTAGCGAAACCTCGGGCATTTGTAAAACTTCGAGAAAGTACTTACGGACCAGGTCCAACGGTGCGAGCAAGGGTGACCTCGGGAAATTCAGGAATCTTAAATTATTCCTCCTCAACTGGTTATCAAGAAATTCAATTTTCCTCACCTGGATCAACCGATCCCTTGAGTTCACCACACCAAGGGCCTGCAACTCCTCCACCTTAGATTCCACCTGTAATATTTTTGTAGCATGAATAGCCGCCTCTGTTTCCAGAGAGGAGCACTGCGCTTTAACTTCAGACAAATCCTGAGATACAGAACCCACAAAGGGTAAGGAGGACTGCTGGAGGGTAGAGATAGCTTCCCATAAGCTATCCAGTGTTACCGGCGCCGGTTTGACCACACTCCCAGGCAGCCGAGACGCCACAATACGGGGGGAGCTACTTCCACCAATCTCAACCCCCGAGGAACCGCCGGAGGGAGACACTCCCGCTCGACCCCCTGCGACTCCAACCGCTGACAAATCCTTCCCACGGGAGCCCTCAGCAGACCCAGCAGCTTCACGCAACGGTGAAACCTCACTCGACTGCCACACCGTGAGAGAGCCTCCAGGTTGAGCTGGTGACGCCTGAACAGGGCTCAAGGAAACCCCTTCCACGCTGAGATCCGCCTGCACCAACGGCAAATCCCTCGAAGCCATACTGCCAGCGGGGGCACAAAATCCGGTAATAGACATCTGAACAAGCTGGTCAGCTGAGGAAGACGACCCCGAGGGCTTCTGGGCAAGCTGTTTCCTTTTCCTCCCCATCAGAGAAGATCGTTCAGGTACCGGGCCAGGACCCACACACTCGGCGTCCTACTCCATCGCCATCTTGGATCCTTTTGAAACTTTTTGACAAGCAATCAGCCATGCCATGTTCTATGTTAACAAGCAGGGCGGGACTGGCTCTCTGTCGCTTTGCAACGAAGCTTTGCGACTGTGGGCCTTCGCCAGAGAGCATCACATCCATCTTCTGGCAGTATATCTTCTAGGCGTTCAAAACTCTTGGGCGGACAGACTCAGTCGAGTTCTGCTTCCACACGAGTGGTCCCTCCACATGGACCAGGTAGCCAGGATTTTTCGAATTTGGGGAACCCCGGACATAGACCTCTTTGCAAGTCCGTGGAATGCCAAACTTCCCCGGTTCTGTTCCAAAATTCCGTGTCAGGGAGTTCAGGCCAAGGATGCCTTCCTCCTTCACTGGGGTCAAGACTTCCTTTATGCCTTTCCACCCATTCCCCTAATTCCCAAAACTCTTTTCAAGCTTCAGAGAGATCGAGGGACCATGATCCTCATAGCACCACATTGGCCACGCCAAGTGTGGTACCCTCTACTTCTGCATCTCTCTCAAGCTCCTTCCCTGGACTTGGGCTATGCACCAGACCTTCTATCCCAGGAAGAAGGAACATTGTGGCACCCAAACCCCCAGTCTCTCCATCTCAGGGCTTGGTTGCTGAGGGCCTAGACCTTCAAGATTATCATCTCTCTCAGCAAGTCAGAGATGTTATTCATGCCTCTAGAAAGCCTTCTACTAGACGTTCCTATGCTTTCAAATGGAAAAGATTTACCATTTGGTGTTCAGGGAAGGGTCTTAACCCTCTTGCAATACCTTTGAATTCTTTACTAGAGTATCTCCTGCATCTATCCCATGCAGGTTTGAAAACGAATTCAGTAAGAGTCCATTTGAGTGCTATTGCAGCGTCCCTCAAGCCTCTCAATGGACAGCCTATTTCCTCTCACCCTCTTATAGCAAGATTCATGAGAGGCCTTCTTCTAACTAAACCTCCCATTAGACCACCTCCAGTGGCATGGGACTTAAACCTGGTTCTTGGCCAGCTTATGAAGCCACCCTTTGAACCTTTAGCCACCACCTCCTTGAAATTCCTTTCTTGGAAAGTTATTTTTCTCATTGCAGTCACCTCAGCACGCCGCATCAGTGAATTGCAAGCTTTGGTGGCTAATCCACCTTATACAAGGTTCCATCATAAGGTAGTCCTCAGGACCAATCCACACTTTATGCCCAAAGTGGTCTCGTCTTTTCATCTGAACCAAGAGGTATATTTACCTGTCTTTTTTCCAGGACCTCATGCATCAAGTGCAGAGAGGAATCTTCATACCTTGGATTGTAAGAGAGCTCTCGCTTTTTACTTACCAAGGACACAGCAACATAGAAAGTCTTCTCAACTCTTTGTTGCTTTTGATCCTTCTCATTTAGGACTTCCAGTCTCTAAGAGAACACTGTCCAACTGGATTGCTCAGTGTATTTCTTTCGCCTACCAGAGTAGGAACATTTCTCTGGAGGGCCATGTCACAGCTCACAATGTGAGAGCCATGGCAGCCTCAATGGCTCATCTAAACTCTGTGTCCATCGACCAAATCTGTCGAGCGGCCACCTGGGCCTCGGTTCATACCTTTAAAGCCCATTACTGTTTGGACAAGGACTCCCGCCGGAATGCCTCGTTTTGTCAGGCTGTTCTCAAACACCTATTCCATTCCTAATCAACTCCTACCCACCTACCCTGGTCGGATGCCAGAGATCCATGGGAGGGGGTAGAGTCCTTTTCAAGGACACACAACCTGGGGTTTCTCCCTGGCATCTGCAGCTAGGGAGTCCCCATATGTGAAGACTCATTCCTGCTTGTTCCTGGAGATAGCACAGTTACTTACCTGTAACAGGTGATCTCTGGGAACAGCAGGAATAAGTCCTCACAACCCACCCACCTCCCCTAGGAGTTGTATCTCTCTATCTTTCCTTTCCTCTCTCTCTCTCTCTTTGTCTCAGCTTTAAAACTCGAACTGGAGAGAGGCAGTTGGGAAAGGCGGGAAGGCAGCGCGCAGGCGCTGTGGGATGCTCCTAAAAGTTTTCTTACTGGACGCTGGGGAGCGTTCCCGCGCAGGCTCCGTCAGTACCGACGATACCCATATGTGAAGACTTATTCCTGCTGTTCCCAGAGATCACCTGTTACAGGTAAGTAACTGTGCTATCCCTGCCAATCTCAATGAGGCTGGCATTATATTTTCCTTATCAAAGGAGTTACACATTTTTGTTAGGGGGCATACCAATGAACCCACGAACACCTTTTAAAACCGATTTGGGAATCCATCCATCCCAGGGGCTTTATGAACCTGCAGGCTTTTAATCACTGTTATTACCTCATGCTCCCCAATCGGTTGTGAGAGCTCTTCTGACTCTTCACTTTTCAGACAGGGCAGCTTGGTATTATCTAAATACTTCCGAATTTCCTCATCCGCTACTTTAGTGTCTGGTGTATACAGCTCTTGGTAAAACTGAACAAACATCTCCTCAATCTCTTTCCCCACCCACTTTACTTGCTCGTCCTTACCCTTCACTTTCACTGTAGTATTCCTAGATGCCAGTCTTTTAACCTTGCGTGATAATAACCTTCCTGCCTTGTTGCTAAATTCAAAATTCTTTTGCCTCAACAATGTCAGCTCATGTTGAATATCCTTCATATTCAATTCGCTCAGCACCCCTCGCTTTCTATTCAACCTCCCTCTCACTTCTGCATTCCTGATATCCTGCTTCAATTGCTTTTCCAGCTCTTTAATAAAGGCTAGCAAATCTGTTTGCTTCTGAAGTTTTAACTTTTTCTTGTGTGCGCCTACTGCTATGAGCCTCCCCCTCATCACTGCCTTCAGGCATTCCCATACAATCCCTGCAGAGCATTCACCAGTGTCATTCAATACTATATACTCCTATTTCCCCCTTGATCTGCTGCACTACTTCCTCGTCTTCTAATAGGGTTTCATTCAACTTCCACCCTGTTTTTGCAGATCTCGGGCTCCCCATTGATATGCTACAAGTAACTGGAGCATGGTCAGACCATGTCCTTTCTCGTATCTCACAGGCTTCCACTTCCATTACCAAAGTCTTATCTATTAGAAGCAGGTTAATCTGAGAATACCCCTCATGCACAGAAGAATAAAAGGAATAATCCCTCTGCCCATAATTTATCTCTCTCCAAAGATCCACCAGCTCCAGCCTGTCCATTTGTTTCAATCTTAATCTATGCCTTCGGGGGGTCGAAGCTGTCGCCTTCGGAGTATCCATCAGGGGGTTAAGCACCACATTAAAATCCCCCCCCCCCCCCCTACTATCATCTGTCCTTCAGCTTTACTAAACAATATATTGGAGTCCCCTGAAAAAGTCTGCCTGGTTAGTATTGGGGGCATATACACTAACCAAGGTATAAATCTTTTGTCCCCATTTCAACTTAACAAACAAATATCGCCCTCCTTTATCTCTAATTACTTCACCCACTTGACCCATGACCTTACTAGACATTAGTTATCCCTACTCCCCCTTTCTTTTTTCCACTTTATTTGAAGCAAAATACTGTTGGGGGAAGAGAGGATGATCTACCAGCCCTTCATCTTTGGAAAGTAAGTGTGTTTCTTGTACAAAGACAGTTTCGCCCTTCAATCTAACACATTCTTTATTAAGCATTTGTCTCTTGTGAAAGGAGTTCAGGCCTCGAACATTTATGGTCACCATTTTAAGCATAGCCATTTAACCTTTTCAACCGCCTCTGGATTGCTGGTTCCATCCTCATACTCTCTCTCCCCCTCCCTCCCCGCTTTCTTCCCGTATCCCCCCTTCTCCCCCTCCCCATCCTTCCCCCCCACTCCCACCTCCCTACCCCCTCTCCCCTTCTCTCCTACCCCCTCTCCCCTACCCCCATCTGATCTACTAAGTAGATCTTTTCCAGGTGTCGTCAGACCAGGATAGCACACCCATACTCCTCATTTTCCCCACACAAAGAATACCATCTCTTTTTCTTTCTTCCTTTCTCCCCTCTCCCACACTCCCATTCCAACCAAACAGATTAATTTTTTAACCATAACAAACATAACACCACTTTAAACTTGTGAACAACAATATAACTTCGTTCAGCAGCTTACTCTCTCCATCCTACCCTCTGACCGACATTTCTGCCATTAACTTTTAATGTCCAGTTTCCCTAAGGGAAGTTCACGTTGCCGCATCTTCATTCCCTCCTTCTGGCCTCTGCTTCCTCAGCCTCTTTCCCCTCCAGATACTCTACTCCACCTCAGCTGTGTACTTTTGGGGGAGCCCGCTGCCTCCGGAGGTCTCTGTCCGCTCATTGAGTTCACCGGAAGCTCTGACCAGCCTGCTTGCTTCATGCTAGCGATCACGGCCTCTACTGAATGAACCACCTATGCTTTGGTGTTAATGGTGAACTGCAGTCCCACTGGGATCAACCATCTGTATCTAACATTCTCTTCTCTGAGCCTTCGTGTCACCATCTGATATTCTTTACTCTTCTTAGTAATATTCAAAATGTTCCCAAACACTTCTACTTCGGCTCTATTCCATTGTATTTTTTCCAGTTTCCTGGCCGCCTTGCTTACTAACTCTTCAGTTCTATACTCGTGCAGGCAGCATATTATCTCTTACCCTGTTTTCCCTCCGAGTGCCAAGTGATCTGTGCGCTCTATCAACAGTGAGGCAAACCCCCTCCACCTCCATATCAGCTGACTTAAAAACTGCGCCACAGAATTCCTCTGCCATGGTGAGATAATTTACTGTCCCTTCCCCCTCTGGGCGACCACGTATTCTGATATTGGAGCGGCGGGATCTCTTCTCCAAATCTTCTAGTTTCTGCCACAATTCCCCTTGTGCTTCATCCAGTGAGATCGCTCTCTGCTCACAATTACTATGCTGCACCTCATGCTCATCCATCCGGTTCTCCAGCTCTTCCAGCCGTGCACCAAGCGAAACCATGTCATTCTTTAAGTCCCGAAACCAGCTCTGCACCTCGGTTTTAAAGATACCTAACTCCTGCTTCGTTGACTCAAACCAATTTTGTAAATCCTCTCGAAGACTTTGTAGCTCGCTGGCGTTTTCTTTCGCGGCTCCCCCATCTCCCGCTCCTCCGGAATCACTGCTGCTCGCTACCATTTTGCCCACATGGGACTTTGAGCCTGCCGGCCCCTTGAAGGAGGAGGACTTCAAATCCACTCCCGATTTCTTCCCTGCCATCGAAGTTTGAAGGGGGTTCACCGCCACACTTCCCTTTGTTCCAGCTCAGGTCGGGTTGTTTTTTTATTGTGTTTCTTTGCTATGTGGGGTTATTCGCTTGCCATCCTCGTCGGAACTTAACTTTTAGGCAGCCATCTCGGTGCTGACGTCACCGGAACCCCAGCATCATCTGATTTTGATACTTGTAATTAGTCTTATTAATTATAAGCCACCTGTGAGTTTGGAAAAATAGAATTTAAAGGATAGAGGCTTACAGTTTAACCACAGGGTGCCACTGTCCAAAGACAACAAGCATTGTGCTTCACCAGCACTAGGAGGCACTACACAGTTCAGTCACTAGGTGACATTATTTATAGTAATCATTAAGAGAGCTGTGGTTCTCTTCTGCTTTGGGTAGATGAGCGTGTAAATTCCCATATATAAAGTGGCACCATCTCTTAAGCACCTTTTCCCCCCCTTGCCCTCTCTTCCCAAATATCTTTTAATGGACCTCTGTATATGGTCTTGAAGGAGAGATGTAAGTTGTCTTCTCCCTTCCCCCCCCCCCTCCCCTGCTCAAAGCATAAACTACTGGTGATAGGGAGTGGCTGCTGCTATTCTAATTATAGTCAAAGGGAGCTGGAAGCCGTTATTGATATGCTGTCTATTGTTTTCAGCTTTCTTCTTCTTTTCTATAATCTCCTTCCCTACCTTGTTCCCTGCTTATCTATCTTGGATACACACACCTAATAAAAGTTGAATTGGAGATGCTTTGTGTGTATAGGCCGGGTTAAGTTAAGGCTTTCACCCAATCACCATTTATCCTTCCAGTAATTCAATAATGGATGAGGTTGGATGAGCGGGGGAGGGTGGGAGAAGGTGGTTAGAAAGGGAATGATATAAAGAGTATTTAGAGTAGTAATATATGAATTAATAGACTATATAATTGTTGTGTGATGTTTGATACATAAATGTTGTGTAGTTTGATACATGTTAAGTGATGTTTGTAATGATACTAAATACTTAATAAAATGATCAAATGAAAAAAAGTTATTAAGGCTTTCTGCTCTCGCCACTAGATCGCAAAGGATGTGCAGCAGTTCTACAGTGAGGCATATCAGCAAGTCCGCCTAGGTTCAGAGAAGAATAAAGAGAAGGCCAAAACGGTCCTGAAGGTGTTCCATGAAACGGTAAGATTTGTGAAACTCCAGAATCCACCCACCAGCCCAAATGAGAAAACTAGGACTTGCTGCAGAAACCCTGTGCTAGAGCTTTGTACTAAAGATCTAAGTTTCCTAATGCAGGTTTCCAGATCGTCCTGCTAGACCAGTCTAGGCAAATGGGTTGTGTCCCTCTGCCAGCAAAGGTGGAGACAGAACAACTAGAAACTTCTAGTGACATCATCCTGCTACTATACTCGGTACCGCTAGGGGCACACTTCAGTGTTTCTCTGTCTCCAACAGACTGTAGAATTAAAGATCAGTACAACTGTGTTTTGGAAGTAGATTAGCTCCTGGGCAGCTGTCTCATAGGGCACCATGAACCTGGAGCATATCTAAGGATACCCTGCTGGAGTTTTCTGAGTGGAGGGGAAAAGGGGTCGTATACCCAGACAGTATCCCTGACCAGTTGAGAGCCCAAAATTCAGACTGTTTAAGATCCTGTATTCACACAGACCTCAGCCTCCCTTCCCCTCCATCCCCAGCCCCTCAGAGCAGCATTCAGAAGGAGAGAAGGTATATGAGGAAAGTGCAGAACCTGGGAGTAGCCCAGATCCAGCACCATTCTCCGTCCTGGGCTCCACAAGGGTACGTGCAGCCCTTGACTCGTTTGTTTGTGCCTGCTTTTGTCAGCCATTTCCATGGAAGGGAGGGAGGGGTTTGGCTTGTCCTTCCGAGTGTGGTCTGTTTGAGTTTGATGTTTGTATGTATATGTGTATGTTTTAGTACTAACTCCTTTTCTGATGCATGTGGAGTCCATGGCTGTACACATGTAACTGTGTTGCCTGTGCTTGTGTAAGTTTTATGTGCAACGTAACACATGCATGTTTACCCATGAAAGTTTATACATGTAAATCTGTGGAACCTTTGTGCTGAACAGCAGTGTTGCCATATGTTGGCACACAAGCAGCGCTGTCTGTGCTACTGTAAACGCCAGGCCAGACCTATGGATTCTTTGTGTGAACACTGCACGACAGAAGAGGAATTTCTGGCAACGGACCCCATGGATAAGGATGCTTCTCAGAGTATGGAATTGTAGCTGGGAAAGGCTTCTGTAGAGCTCTCGCTCAGTCTTGCACCACCACCTTCTCTAACTCAGCTGCTCCCCCAACCAAGGTCTGGGAAAGAGCAGTCCTCTTCAGTGATTGGGGGTACAGTCCTGATCCTGCCCTAGTGGGTTCAGGGCCCCTACTTGGATAACTTCTTATTTCTGCTGGCTTACTCCTTCTGGCAAAGCAGTGGGAGTCAGTGAGGAAACTTCACAAGCTCTGGCACTGCCAGGTTCCTCCATTTCAGCTGGTGGCAGACGGGTCAAGTTATTGCCTGTGGCCCTGTAAGTGCCTATGGTGTTGGGAGGCCTCTCATTTTCTCGAGAGTTCAAGTCTGAGGTTGACTCAGATGATGAGCCTGGGCTGGTTGAGGATTCCTCGTGGGAGGAAAAACAGGAAGATTCGTGCATCATCCAACTCTTTGAAAGATGAATTGGCAACCTTGATTTCACAGATGGCTTCTTTTCTGCAGATTTCAGAAATGCCTGTGACTGCAAAGTCGCAAGGTCACCCGCTTCTCCAAGGAGTCCATAGACCTGCCAAGGCTTTTCCCTTTCCACAAGTTTTCCAGGACATGATTTCAAAAGAGTGGAATTCTCCAAATGCCTCAGAAGGGCACCAAAGTCCTGAATAAGCTATATAATCTTCATCAACAGGAGTTGGTAAAGTGCCTGTTTTTTTCCAAAGGTGGATGCACATGTTGCAGCTGTCACCAGGCATACCACTATCCCAGTTGAGGGTGGGACTACTCTTGAAAGATCAGCTGGATCGTAAGGTAGAGGTGCTCCTCAAGATTTAAGTAGCAATTATATGGAAGTTTGACAGCATGAGCCCTCCTTCAGTGGGTGCATTTGCTCCCAGAAGATGAAACTTCAGCTCAGTTGGAGTTGGCTATTGCCTTCCTGGCCGGTTATGTATGATCCTGTCCAGCTAGCTGCCAAGGACATTGCAGAGACTACCATGGTGAGAAGGTGGCTCTGGCTACAGAATTGGGTGGCAGACATGGCTTCTAAGGCCTGTCCTACCAAGCTCGCCTTTAAGGGGAAGCTCCTTTTTGGCGAGAATCTCAAGCTTGTAAAGCAATTGATGAATTCCAGGTCTCTGCACCTCCCGGAAGATGGGCCTAGAGGATCCTGGAGATGTGTATCCTCTTAATCTTCCTTTCTTTTTTCTGGAACTTTCCAACAATATTGGTCAGGGAAATCAGCCCTTGCTTTCTCAGGAGCTCAGGCCAGGACTCTGCCATTTCACAGTCCATGCAGTTCCAGTGACTCTTCTTCGAGAGCCAAACCCTTCTATCCAAGGTAATGACGGGCAAGGGGTACATTCGGACGCACTTCCAGTAAGTGTCTGTCTACGCATCTTTCACCAGGAATGGGCCTGTTACCAGAAATCATTGGGTACTCTATTTAATTCAGCATGGCTATGCCCTGGAGTGCAAGAGCCTGTTTTCAGCATTTTCATGGTCTTTGGGCCACCCTGGAGAGGCTGCTGCTCCTCCAGGCCATTTTTCCTGAACAACCCAGCTCAATAGGGTTTTGGAATGTACTCCTATATACTTCATTAATACCAAGGGATGACTGTTCCTTTAGGCTATCCTTCAACTGAAAGAAGTACATGCATCTCTGAAGGTCCCTCGCTTCCAGATGGAGACGCTCCAGTCCGTCATTCAAGCTGTCTAACAGGGAGTGCTCATCTCTCTGGATCTGGCAGAAGCATACTTCCACATTCCGATTCCAGAAGACTAGCAAAGGATTCTACACTTAACCTTACTGGGCGATCATTTTCAGTTTTGCGCTCTTCCCTTTGGCCTTGCTACAGCCCCAAGAACATTCTCCAAGTCATGGTAGTGGCAACAGTGGCTCTGCAGCATGAGGACATCTATGTATACCCTTACCTTGATGACGGGCTGGTCAAGGTGACAGCATGAATGGTACAGTTTCTGGAAAGCCTTGGTTGGTGAACTAAAGCAAGAGTCGCCTGAATCCCTCTCAGTCCCTGGAGTATCTTAGGGCACACTTCACTACCCACATTGACACAACTTCTGGACTGCTGAGTTTCTGGGTTTCTGGCGCAATTGGCAGATTTCCAGTGACAACAGTCTCCAAAGGTTTGAGACTATCTTCAGCTCCTGGGCTCTATGGTGGCTACTCTGGATTTGGTCCCTTGGGCAAGGGCCCACATGTGTCCTTGCCAATGGTCTTCCTGTCTCGTTTGGTCATAGGATTTCAAGATCAGACTACCCCTTCTGCCTTTGGTAGCATCCAGCCTGATTTTGTGATCCCAGCCCACCATGTTGAAAAAGTGAAATGTCTCTGGATGATCCTCAGTGGCTTATCCTAACTATTAATGCCAGTCTATTTGACTGGGAGGCTCATTGCAAGCGTCAATCAGTGCAGGGGTGTTTGGTCCAGGCACGAGACTATTTGGCTTATCAGTTGCCTAGAAGCACGTCTCATTCATCTGGCACTCTGGCATCTTTCCCACCTGGTTCAGGTCAAGCAGTCTGAGTGTTCTCAAAGTGCTACGGTGGTGGCTTATGTCAACAACCAGGGTGGCACCAAGTGTGGGAATGGCCCTGGAGATGGCACTCTTGTTCCCATCTTCTGGCCCTTTCGGCACAGCACATTATGGGCACAGACAATATGGAAGTGGACTTTCTCAGTTGTCACACCCTCGATCCAGGGGAGTAGAAGCTAGCGCTATCTGCATTCTGGTAAATCCTGGAACAATGGGGTAGTCCATGGATGGATTTGATGGTGACTCGTGTCAATGCCAAAGTGGAGAGGTTCTTTGACTCAGGGAGCCGGGTGCCCAGGGTGTCTGTCTGGGTTCAGCCTTGGCCTCAAAAGCCTCTCCTGTACATGTTCCACCGTGGCCTCTATTGGACAAGTGCTTTGTCGGACAGAGCTTCTCTTGGGTCTGGTGATTCTGATGGCGCCGGTTTGGACACACAGGATTTGGTTTGCGGATCTGATATGGCTCCTGGATAGTCTGCTGCTGTATCTTTCTCAGGCCCAGGGTCTGTTGTGCCATGGACCCTTCGTGATAGAAGATCCAGCTCTTGAGAAATGGTAGTTAGTGCACAAGGAATACTTGCAGGCCATGGTTTCCATTCTCTATCTGACTTACGTGCAAGTGTGGTGCACCTTAGAATTGGTGTCAGTAGCACTGTTAGCTCCCTCAGAAGTTGGAGTAGTCATTCTTGTCAAACCTGTTCTGCAGGAAGGCTTATAAGGACCTGACCCACAGCTCTGAGTACAAGTTGCGGCCTTTATTTTTTTATTGAGGCCCAGTAGTGGGCAGTTCCATCACCTGACACACATGTAGTGCGCATCCTTAGCAGGGGTGCATCATCTACGGCCCCCCTTGTGTTCAGCAGTCCCATCATGGGATTTGAGTCTTATTGTTTGGGCACCGTTATCTGCCCATTTTGAGCCCTTAAAGTTGGACAGTTAAAGATCTCTAACCTAAAGCAGTCTTTTTGGTTGTCATTTGTTTGGAACATTGCATTTCGGAGTTACAGGTGTGCTCATGCAGAGACCCGTGCCTGTCCTCCTCTGAAGAAGCTGTCAGTCTGGCCGGTTCCATCCTTCCTGCCTGAGTTTTTCAGCTTTTCATGTCAATCAGGTGGTCAGCTTTCTGACCTTTGTGGGCAGAGCAGTGTAAGAAGTCGTACAAAGATATTCATCATGATGTCCACAGGGTGCTTTGATACCTGAAGGTCCCCAATTCCTTTCAAAAGTTTGAGATCGTTTGTTCTCTTTGCAGGCCCATATAAGGGCAAATTGACTACATCTGTGGAAGTCAACGATGGAAAAGCTCTGTAACATCAACAAAGACAAAACCTGGAGCTGACTGTGTGGTACAGATCATCAACAACTAGTATGCAAACTCAAGCTAAAGTTGAAAAAGAGCAAAACCACTCATGAATGCAGCAAAATATGACCTTGAGAATATACCACTGAAATTTACAGACTGCCTGCAAAATAGATTTGCTGCTTTAGATACAAATGACAGAGCTCCAGAAGAGTTATGGAATGACATCAAGAAGGTTGTGTTGGAAGAAAGCGAGAAGTCTCTACAAAAGGTGAAAAAGCAAAAACGGCCAAAATGGATGGCGGAAGAAACTTTGAAAATTGCCCAGAAACGCAGAGAAGCTAAAGCCAGAGGAGAAAGAGACAATCGCAGAACTCAACAGAGATTTCCAACTTGCAGCAAGACAGGACAAGGAAAAGTACTACAATGACACTTGCAAGGAAATAGAAGCAGAAACTATTAAAGGAAGAACAAGATCGGCTTTCCTAAAGCTACGAGAGTTAAAGAAAAAGTTCCAGCCTCGAATTGGAATGTTACAAGATGCTCAAGGTTCTATGTTGAAAGACGCTGATAAGATCAAGAAAAGGTGGAAGGAATATACAGAGTTTTTTATATGATAAAGATCAAGTGGACCAACAGCCGTTTCAACCTGTACCTTATGATCGGGAACCATTGGTGATGAAAGAAGTTGAAGCAACATTGAAAGCCTTATCAAAGAACAAAGCACCAGGCATTGATAGCATTCCCATAGAAGTATTGCAGCAATCTGATGCAGCTGTTACCGTACTTACAAGGCTCTGCCAAGAAATATGGAAGACAACATTATGGCCAACTGACTGGAAAAGATCTGTGTTTATACCAATACTAAAGAAAGGTGATCCAACTGACTGGAAATTATCGCACGATCGCTCTGATCCCACATGCCAGCAAGATTCTACTGAAGATTATTCAAAAGAGACTACAACCATACCTGGAACAAGAACTACCTGAAGCGCAAGCAGGGTTCAGGAAAGGGCAAGGAACGAGACACATCATTGCGGATGTGAGATGGATCCTTGAAAAGACTAAAGAATACAAAAAGGATATCTATTTGTGCTTTATCAACTATAGCAAGGCTTTTGACTGTGTAAACCTTGAGAAACTCTGGGCCACATTAAGAAGAATGGGTATACCAGAACACCTGATTGTTCTCTTGCGCATTCTGTACATTGATCAAGAAGCAACAGTTCGAACGGTAGAAGGAGAAACTGAATGGTTTAAAATAAGCAAAGGTGTAAGACAAGGCTGCATACTTTCCCCCTACCTGTTTAATTTATATGCAGAACAAATCAGAGAAGCAGGATTGTATGAAGACAACAGAGGTGTGAAGACTGGTGGAAGACTCATCAACAACCTTCGCTATGCTGATGATACCACATTACTGGCTGAAAGTGAAGATGATCTGAAACATTTGCTTCTCACAATCAAAGAACATAGTCGCAAAATGGGCCTGCACCTTAATGTAAAGAAGACAAAGATCATGACAACTGACATAATCAACAGGTTCATTGTTGAAGTAAAAGAAATTGAAATTGTGAACAACTTTAACCTACTTGGATCAACTATCAATAAAGAAGCAACAAGCAGTCAAGAAATCAGACGCATTGCTCTTGGCAGAATGGCTATGAAAGACCCAGATAAGATTTTCAAGAGTAGAGATGTCTCTCTCAATACAAAGATTCGACTTGTTCAAGCCATGGTATTTTCAATAACACCATATGGATGTGAAAGCTGGACAGTGAAAAAGACAGACAGGAAGAAAAGTGATGCCTTTGAATTATGGTGCTGGCGGCAAATACTGTGTATACCATGGACTGCCCGAAGAACAAACCAGTCGGTACTAGAGGAGATCAAACCTAAGCTTTCTTTAGAAGCTCAGATGACAAGACTTCAACTTTCATACTTTGGAAACATCATGGCTCTGGGACAGAGGGTGAAGCAGGTAGGTGCACAGGTGGTGTTCTCTTCAATCCTCCCTGTTGAGGGTAAAGGCCAAGGCAGAGAGGCTCGCATCCTGGAGATGAATGCATGGCTGCGTGGATGGTGTCTTCGAGAGCGTTTTGGTTTCCTAGCACATGGGAAGCTGTTCCAAGGGTTGCAGAGCAGAGATGGCATCCATCTGTCCAAGAAAGGTCAACGCATCTTTGGTAGTAGACTGGCTAATCTACTGAAGAGGGCTTTAAACTAGATTCGTTGGGGATGGGTGAAGAAAGCCCCCAGGTAAGTGAAAGCCCCCAGGTAGGTGATACCCATTTCCATAAAGGTATTTAATGTAACAGGGGTAATATATGGAAAGCAGTGTGTATTAATGCCCGTAGCATGGGAAATAAGATCCCTGAAGTTGAAGCTTTGGTGGGAGTGGCTGACTTGGATTTAGTGGCAGTTACAGAAACATGGTTCACAGAAAACCATGACTGGGATGTAACTATACCTGGCTATACTTTATTCAGAAAGGACAGGGTAGGAAGAAGGGGAGGAGGAGTGGCACTATATGTAAAAAGTACTATTAAAGCTTTGGAATTACAGAGCTTAAAAGGGAGAGAGGAGGCATTGTGGGTTAAACTAGAAAGAGGGAAAGAGAAATCTATTTGCATTGGTGTGATATACAGACCTCCCTCACAAGAGGAAGAGGTGGACAGAGAGTTAATTGAAGACATACACAGCATTGCTAGGAAAGGGGAAGTGCTACTGCTAGGAGATTTCAATATGCCAGATGTTGATTGGCACATTCCTGCTGCAGTATCATCTAGAAGTAAGGAGATCCTGGATTCTCTACAGGGAGAACTATTCAGGCAATTGGTAACAGACCCCACACGTGAAGGGGCTATACTGGACTTGGTGCTTACCAATGGTGAAAGTGTTTCTGATGTTGTAGTGGGAGATCATTTTGCATCCAGTGATCACCAGATGGTGTGGTTCAGTATTAGGACTAGGGCTGTTAGAATCCATTCCAAGGTGAAGATCTTAGACTTTAGGAAGACTAACTTTGCAAAGATGGGCCAATACCTCAGGGAGTCGTTAGTGGGATGGGAACAGCTGGGGGATGTAGAAAAACAGTGGGCAAAACTGAAAGGGGGTATTTTAAAGGCAACCAACCTTTTTGTTAAAATGGTAAATAAAGGCAAAAGGAACAGGAGACCGCTATGGTTTTCGAAGGAAGTAGCTGAAAAAGTGAAGAAAAAGAGGGAGGCCTTCATGAAATACAAGAGATCACAGAGAGGAAGACAGGCATCTGTATTTGGAAAAACTTAGAGAAGCTAGCAAAGTAGTCAAGAAGGCAAAGATTCAAAAGGAGGAGGAAATAGCCAATGCAGTAAAATGGGGGGATAAGACATTTTTCAGATATATTAGTGAAGAGGAAGGGCAAAAGTGGTATTGTCAGACTCAAGGGTGCAGGGGGGGAATATGTAGAAGCTGATAAGGATAAAGCGGAATTGCTTAACAAATATTCTTGTTCTGTGTTCAGATGAAGAACCAGGAGCAGGACCTCAGAAAACACCCACAAATAGGAACAGAAGCGAGGGACATCTTGAACAATTTTCAAAAGACTGTGTTCGTGAGAAACTAGCTCAACTTAAAGTAGACAAAGCGATGGGACCGGATGGGATACACCCTAGAATACTGAGGGAACTTGGGGATGTTCTAGCAACTCCACTGACTGACCTTTTCAATGCCTCGTTGGAGTCGGGAGTGGTGCTAAAGGACTGGAGAGAGGCTCATGTGGTGCCTTTACACAAAAGCGGAAGTAAGGATGTGGTTGAAAACTACAGGCCGGTTAGTTTAACTTCAGTGGTGAGTAAATTATTGGAAACGCTGCTGAAAGAGAAAATAGTGAGGTTTCTGGAGTCCGGCGGATTACAGGATCCGAGGCAGCATGGATTCACCAGAGGCAGGTCTTGTCAGACAAATCTGATTGATTTCTTTGACTGGGTGACCAGGGAGTTGGACCGAGGGAGAGCTCTAGATGTGGTGTATTTAGATTTCAGTAAAGCCTTTGACACTGTTCCTCACAGGCGACTTATAAACAAACTGAGCACCCTAGGGATGGACCCTAAAGTTACTGCTTGGGTTAGAAATTGGTTGGGTGGGAGGCGACAAAGAGTACAAGTAAATGGAGCTCACTCTGAGGAGAAGGATGTTACCAGTGGTGTGCCCCAGGGATCTGTCCTTGGTCCGATTCTTTTTAACATCTTTGTTAGTGATATAGCGGAAGGGCTGTCGGGTAAGGTTTGCCTCTTTGCGGATGATACCAAAATCTGCAATAGAGTAGACACCCAGGAAGGTGTAGATAACATGAGGAGGGATCTAGCTAAGCTTGAAGAATGGTCTAGAATTTGGCAGCTGGGATTTAATGTTAAAAAATGTAAGGTCATGCATTTGGGCTGCAGCAATCCAAGGGAGCAATACAGTATAGGAGGTGAAGTACTTTTGTCCACTAAAGAAGAGCGGGACCTAGGCGTGGTTGTGTCTGATGATCTTAAAGTAGCTAAACAGGTAGAAAAGGCGACGGCAAAAGCTAGAAGGATGCTTGTGTGCATACGGAGAGGAATGGCTAGCAGAAAAAAGGAGGTGATAATGCCTCTGTATAAGTCTTTGGTGCGACCTCATTTGGAGTATGGTGTGCAATTCTGGAGACCGCACCTTCAAAAGGATGTGAACAGGATGGAGTCGGTGCAGAGGGTTGCTACTAAAATGATTAATGGGCTTCATTATAAAGCATATGAGGACAGACTTAAGGATCTTAATATGTACACCTTAGAGGAAAGGTGGGATAGAGGTGATATGATTGAGATGTTTAAATACCTCCCGTGGCATAAATGTTCAGGGAGAGAGCCTCTTTCAATTGAAAGCAAGTTCTGCTACGAGGGGACATGGGATGAGGGTGAAGGGAGATAGATTCAGGAGTGATATGCGGAAATATTTCTTTACGGAAAGAGTAGTGGATCCGTGGAATAGTCTCCCAGTGGAGGTGGTGGAGATGAGGACAGTAACTGAATTCAAAAAAGCATGGGACCAACACAGAGGATCTCTAAAGGTAAAAAGTGGACTGTTGTAGTTGTTATGGAAGGACAGACTAGATGGGCCTTGTGGTCTTTTTCTGTCGTCATGTTTCTATGTTTCTATGTTTCTATCATGCGAAGAGAGAGATCATTAGAAAAAGAAATCATGCTTGGCAAGATAGGTCAACGCAAAAGAGGAAGGCCAGCAATGAGATGGATCGATACAATAACAGCAGCTACGGGTACCAGTCTGTCAACAATGAGCCGCCTGACTGAAGACCGAACACAATTTAGGATAGCTATCCAGAGGGTCGACTCCGACTCGACGGCACTTAACAACAACATAAGGGCAAGGTGGCATCGAAGGCCTTAGCTCGTTGGATTAAAGAGGCTGTCCCTTCTGTATCTTTTTATGGAACCGTGCAGCCTCGAAGGGTTGAGTGCACTCTATATGGGCTCAGGCCACATGCTGTGTGGGATGAAGCTCATTTGCCCCTATAACATTGGCAGGGTGGTAACTTTATCAACCTTTTAGACCTTTGTCAAGCACTACTGCTTGGATGCCCAAGCTAGAGTGGACATGACTTTCAGTGCAGAGATTTTGAAGGCAGCAGTGTTCACTTCCTGTCCAGTGGAGTAGTAGCTTTGGTACTTCCCATTTATCTGGGCCGGTCTAGCAGGACAATCTGGATGGCAACATTTTATGTACCAGATGGCATCCTTTCCTATAGTCCTGCTAGACCAGTCCAGGACCCACTCTGTGTGCTGTTATCTCTGCAGTCAGCTTTCCAGACTTTGATCCTCTGGCAGTTGCTCTCTGTGGTGGCTGTACAGGACATAATTCAGTCTGGTTTCCATCAGTGAGGCTGTGTGTGGTCAGGTTCTTGATCATTTTGCTTGGGTGCTCCTAGCAGTACTGAGTATAGTAGCAGGATGATATCACTAAGTTTCCAGTTCTCTCTCCACCTCTGCTGACAGGGCGACACAAACCACTTGTCTGAACTAGTCTAACAGGATTCTAGGAAAGGACGTTATCTGGTAAGAAACATGTCACCTTAGTGCAGAAGTTTCACTCTGCTATACTGTAAGCAAACAGCATGCAAATGAGCTGTCTGAAAACGTCTGCACATAAGTGATGATATTCTGCTCAGAAGTACTACTCGGAATATCTGTGTTCATCTGCTCTTATGTTTCTCATAGTTTTCTAGTACACTCCCTCTGCTGGATTTTTTTTCAGCGCACTTTTCACCAAAGTGAGCCTCTGAGCCCTGGTCTTTCCATAAGCAGTACCCCTCTAAATTAATCTAGCCAGCTCCTGTTACTTTTTCGTTAGAAAACTAGGCTGGGTTTATTCCAACTAAGGTAGAACCCACTTAATCATCTAGCAAGAAAATGAGTTTTGAATCCATAAAATCTCCTGCAGTTGACCTAACTCGGTCTCCTTTCTGGAAGAGAATCCTAGGATTAAGTAGCAAAAGCTGTACAAAGCCTGGAACCCACTTCTAGAATCTCTGCTCTCCTACGTGGTTAGTATGCCTTGAAAATATGATGTCTTATAAATCAAGGTACATAAAACACTTCAGAAAATATGCATTTGTTTCCTTTATCCTTGGTCCTGCAGAAATCTAGTCCCATAATCTTTATTTTTTTTCTTAATGCAGTTACATTGTTGCGGTACCAGTGCCTTGACCAACCTTCATCTGTTGATCACTGATGACATCTGTCCAAAGGATTCCACGATGGTTGTTGGCCAGGTAGGTCTACCAAATGTTTGTCCTGCATGGTTGGCAAGATTTTCATCCGTCATCTATGTGGTATTCTTAAAGTGGAGGAAGTGTGTAATCTTTTATGCCAAGGCCTTCCAGATCCCAGAGTCTGTTCAAGGTGTTGGTGCCCTAACCAAGCTGGCAAAATCTATTGTTTTAGCTTTGAATGCCCTGCTCTTTGCCTGCCCTGCCCCTCCCCTCCCCTGCATACACACTGCTGCCACCCTAGGCAACTGCCTAGTTTGCCTGGTCACAAATTGAGCTCAGGTATACTGTGTTGCAAACATACCTAAGAAATGCCATACTGGGTCAGACCAAGTCCATTGAGCCCAGTATCCTGTTTCCAACAGTGGCCAATCCAGGACACAAGTACATGACAGTTTCCCAAAAAGACACACATTCCACAATGCTTGTATTGGGGCAAACAGTAGATTTCTTGGGTTCTCTTTAATAATGATTTATGGACCTTTCCTCCAGGAACTTATCCAAACCTTTTTTTGAGACCCAGCTACTCTTAACAGCTTTTACTACATCCTCTGGTAACAAATTCCAGAGTTATTTTTTCACTCAAATGTGTAATCAATTTTCTTTTACTAGTCTTAAGCGGGTTACACTGTAGCTTCATTGCATGTCCCCTAGTCTTTCTATTTGTTGATGGTGTAAACAATTGATCTACGTTTACCTGTTCCATTCCTTTGATTTATAGACCTCTATCATTTCTCCCCTCAGCCATCTCTTTTCCAGGTTGAAGAGCCCTAACCTTTTAAACCTCTCCTCATGGGGGTATCCTTCCATACCCTTTACCATTCTGGTGGCTCTTCTCTGTACTTTTTGTAATTCTACTATATCTTTTTTAAGATACGGTGACCAGAATTGCACACAATATTCAAGGTGTGGTCATACCATGGAACGATACAGAGGCATTATTATATCCTTTGTTTTACTTAGAAGAATGTAATTTAATGTCCATGTTAGATCTAAACTGTTGCCAATGCTTGCTGTCTCCCCCTCTCAATTCTATCAGTAAGCATGTAATGTTTTTTTAGAGCAGAAATCCCTGTTCATTCTCCACGTATGACTTACTAATCAAGGTGTGATGTTTAATCAGCTTATGGGGTGGGGGGGCTGTGGCTTGTGTTTGGAGGTTTGAATAGTTTCCAGCCTCTACTGGTGGTTTGGCATAGTGTTTTTATTTGCAAGCACATGGGGTTCATGCTGATGCCCATCAGAGTCTAAGATTCATTAACCATCTTTATGAAGAAATTTGTGGTGTTCAACTGGTATAGCTTGATATCAACAACTTCCATTGTAGGAACAGTGCCGTGATGGTAAATGAATAAATATCTGCACCGCTAGGAGAGAATCCAGAATTTCTGGGTAACTTGCCACAAGAGGAAGGAAATTTTTATTTTAGGAAAGTTGTCCTTCTGGAAAACTAAGGAAGAAACCCAGAACCTCTTGGTGAAGCATTTCAGCCTAACTAACTTTGTGCTTGTTAAAGGTGTTGCTTGAAAGTCTTTCTACAGATAAAACAGATCACAGAAGAATGAGATGTTTTTGGTTTACTTGGGAGGCTACTTTCCAATGTAGGCTCTGAATGCCTCATGTGATCAAATCACTTACTTTTATACCAGATATTAATTACAAACTAGACACTTATTTGATATTTAAAACTTGGGTAATTACATAAGAACATAAGATATGCCATACTGGATCAGACCAAGGTCCATCAAGCCCAGTATCCTGTTTCCAACAGTGGCCAATCTAGGTCATACATACCTAGCAGTATCCCCAAGAGACACAGGTTCCACAGTGCTTGTATTGGGTCAAGCATTGATATCCTGGGTCCCTTTTTAATAATGGTTTATGGACCTTTCCTCCAGGAACTTGTCCAAACCTTTTTTAAACCCAGCTACACTAACAGCCTTTACTACATCCTCTGGCAACAAATTCCAGAGTTTGAGTACACGTTGAGTGAAAAAATATTTTCTCTTATTTGTCTTAAATAGATCACCTTGTAGCTTCATTACATGTCCTCTAGTCTTTCTATATTCTGATAACTTAAACAATCGATCTACATTTACCCGTTCCACTCCATTAATTTAAAGTCCTCTATCATATCTCCCCTCAGCCGTCTCTTTTCCAGGCTGAAGAGCCCCAACCTTTGTAGCCTTCATAGGAGTAGCCTTCCATCCCTTTTACCATTTTGGTGGCTCTTTTCTGTACCTTTTCTAATAACACTATATCCTTTTTAAGATACGGTGACCAGAATTGCACACAATATTCAAGGTGCGGTCGTACCATGGAACGATAGAGGCATTATAATATCCTTTGTTTTATTTTCCATTCCTTTCCTTATGATACCTAGCATTTATTTTCTTTCTTGGCCGCCGCTGCACACTGGGCGGAGGGTTTTAACATGTTGTCCATGATTCCTAAATTCTTTTTCCTGGGTGGTGGTTCCCAATGGGGAACCTTGCGTAGTGTAAACATAGTTTGGGTTGTTCTTCCCTAGGTGCATAACTTTTCACTTGTCCACATTGAATTTCACCTGCCATTTGGATGCCCAGTCTTCCAATTCATCCAGATCCTCCTGCAGTTTTGCACAGTCCTCTTGGGTTTTAACAACTTTAAACAGTTTTGTGTCGTCCCCAAATTTGATAACCTCACTCGTTATTCCCTTATCTCCAGGAACAAGCAGGAATGAGTCTTCACATATGGGTATCGTTGGTACCGACTGAGCCTGTGCGGGAACGCTCCCCAGCGTCCAGAAAGAAAGCTTTTGGGAGCATCCCACAGCGCCTGCGCGCTGCCTTCCCACCTTTCCCAACCGCCTCTCTCCAGTTCTTCTTTTCTGCGGAGCCACTGCTGAAGAAGTTCTTTATTTTCTTTTATTTCTTTGGTCGCATGTCTGCCGCCTTCGACGTCGGACCGGTACCGCCGGTCTTTTCTTCTTTCTTTTTAAAAAAAAAAAAAAAGAAAAAAAACCTACCGTTTCCCACTTCTGTGCATTTTTTCTTTTAGGGCCTTAAGCCTAGAAAGGTTTTCCTCATGGAAAAGCCCGCTTCCGGGTTTAAAAAGTGCATGAAGTGCAGCGGTATTCTTTCTATCACCGACGCCCATGACTGGTGTCTAAAATGTTTGGGTCCTGACCACTCCATCACCGATTGTGAGTCCTGTTCCATGATGTCTAAAAGAGGTCGACAGAATCGAGCGGCCAAGCTCAGTACACTGTTTCCCTGTGATGCAGCTTCAGTGGCATCGACATCCTCCAGGGCTGCTTCTTCCTCCCACGGATCTCAGGTAACCAAACATAAGTCCAGCCAGGCCTCGAAGGGTAGATCTCCCTCTAAGTATCGAGATGCCTCCGGGCTTGCTCTCGAGGATCCCGCACCGGCAAAATTACCCCGGCGGGAAGCTCCGGCTTCCGAAGCTTCATCTATGGGGTTACAGGTTGACATCGATGGCTCTGCCTCTACCGATCACCTGTTGCCATGTTCTGGGGTACCGGTGGTCTCCATTGGTACCGACATCCAGACATTGGTTGCGTCGATGGATCAGAATATTCTGACCATGCAGCATGCCATTACGGCATTCATACAAGCTGCGATGACGCCGGTACCGCAACAAACTCAGTTGTCGGTACCGGTTCCGGCACCGATATCTGTTCCGGTGCCGGTACCGATTGCATCGACATCGGCTTCGGTGTCGACTGCAGCGGTACCCTGTTCTGTGATGCCCATCGATACCGAATCGGTACCGATCACTCCCGATGTCGATACCACTCGGTACGCGTATCAGGCTCTGCAGGAGCATCCAGACAGGCGATACTTCGATTCCTCCGAAGACTCTGATGAATCAGAGGCTTCTGTCAAAGCATCGGTACGTCTTCCTCAGGAGCCCTCTTCTCCAAAAAGAAGAATGTCTCCTCCAGAAGACTTGTCTTTTCAAGATTTCATTAGGGAAGTAGCCAGGGGCCTCTCCATTTCAGTGGCCCCTGAATCAGAGCCTAGAGCCAAGAAATTGGATATTTTACAATATCCTAAGGCTCCTAAAGAGGCAGCGACTTTACCAATTCATGAGATCCTTTATGATCACATGTTGGGCATATGGGAGACACCTCATCTCGTAGGTTGGACATCTCCCCTCATTCTCGTAGGTTGGACACCATGTACTGTGTTCCTCCTTGTCCTGGCTTTCATAAGACTCAGCTTCCTCACCACTCTATAGTGGTGGAGTCTGCTATGAAAAAGATAAAGAGTGCAAAAGACACTCATCTAATCCTCCAGGAAGAGAATGCAGAACCTTGGATGCTTTTGGCTGCAGAATTTTCCAGGCCAATATGCTTGCTGCCAGAATCAACTCCTATAGTCTCTATATGGGGATGTTTCTAAAGGAAGTTACAGATCATCTGCAAACTTTATCTCCTTTTATCTCAGAAGATAAAAGGGAAGAGTTTCTCACCTGGCTTAAACATGCTCAGGATGTTTCCAAATTTTCCAACCGTGCAGCCTTTGACACTTTTGAGTGTGCCAGCAGAGCCTCGGCTATTGCCATAGGTGCACGCAGAGTTGCTTGGTTACAAGCTTCTGATTTGGAACCCTGGGTCCAGGATGGATTAGGAAATCTTCCTTGTACAGGTGAAAACCTTTTGGGCAAGGATTGGCAAGCAAAGGCCACTCAGATGGATGCTGAGAATTCCGCCTTAGATAGACTTTCAAAGTCTACTTCTGCTCCTGTTAGAAAAAGGTTATTCAAAAAGGCTTTCTTTCACAAAAAGGGGAAATATTATCCTGTTTATGGTCAACAGGCATCTTCTGCAGGTCGTTTTGCTGCAAAGCGTCAGCAACAACCTAAACAAGCCAAGCCTAAGGCTGCAAGGACTGCTACGGCCCAACAGCCTCAGCCTCCTCAGGGCCTTTGACTTACATCTAGAGAACTTAGCCTTTCTGGCTCTAGAAGAACCAGAGCCTCTCACCATTCCAGGAAGGTTAGCCCACTTTGCTCCCAGATGGGAACAAGTCATGGCAGAACAATGGACCCTCTCCATCATAAGGGAGGGGTACAAGCTTCATTTCTTAAACCTTCCTCCTCACACCATGGTGAGACAGTTCAGTTCTCCAACATCTCTCCTCGACCTGGGTCATGAAATTGCTACCCTTCTTGCCCAAAGGGCAATAGAAGAAGTACCCCTTCTTCAACAGGGCTCAGGGTTCTACTCCCCCTATTTTCTTATCCGAAAGAAAACAGGGGGCTACAGACCCATATTAGATCTGAGAATTGAACAAGTTTCTATGCAAGGAGAAATTCAAGATGATTTCTCTCGGTGCTGTCCTTCCATACCTTCAGAGTCAGGATTGGCTTTGTTCTGTAGATCTCAAGGATGTATACACCCATATCCTCATCCATCCAACACACAGAAGGTTCATTCGGTTCCTTTATCAAGGAAAGCACTACCAATACAGAGTGCTTCCTTTCGGTCTGGCCTCTGCTCCAAGAGTGTTCACAAAATGCATGGCAGTAGTAGCTGCATTTCTACGCACTCTAGGAATATTTGTATTCCCATATCTGGACGACTGGCTCATCCGAGCTCCGTCCCAGTCAGAGGCCCAGACTTCCCTAGCCTGCACAAGGCGTGTTCTTCAGTATCTGGGACTTGTAATAAACATCCCAAAATCCCATCTCACCCCTACTCAGTCACTAGAGTTCATAGGGGCCTTGCTGGATACCACAACTGCAAGGGCCTATCTTCCCCAGGCCCGTTGCCTACGCTTGGTGCAGTTAGCCTCACAAATTCAGTTAGTCCCATTTAACTGCTCGAGAAATGTTACAACTGTTAGGCCACATGGTATACACCGTGCATGTGGTTCCTTATGCTCGCCTTCACATGAGGGCAGCTCAGTGGACTCTGTCCACCCAATGGACCCAGGCATCAGGGTGCCTGTCCGACAAAATAGCAACTCCAGTCGCCTCTTCTGGTCTCTCCAGTGGTGGAGGTCCACTCAAAATCTGTTGCTGGGGTCCCCCTTTCAACAGTCGCTACCCCAAGCAACCCTTACAACAGATGCTTCTCCAAAGGGTTGGGGAGCTCATCTTCAAGATCTATCCACCCAGGGCATCTGGTCTCCACAAGAGACATCTCTACATATCAACCTCTTAGAGCTCAGAGCAATTCTTCTAGCTCTGAGTCTTCCACACCCTGCTCAGCTACAAGACAGTCCTCATCCACACGGACAACCAAGTAGCCATGTTCTACGTGAACAAGCAGGGCGGGACTGGCTCTCTGTCGCTTTGCAACGAAGCTTTGAGATTGTGGGCCTTCGCCAGAGAGCATCAAATTCATCTCGTGGCAGTGTATCTTCCAGGGGTTCAAAACTCTTGGGCAGACAGACTCAGTCGAGTTCTGTTTCCACATGAATGGTCCCTCCATGGGGACCAGATAGCCAGGATCTTCCGAATTTGGGGAACCCCGGACATAGACCTGTTTGCAAGTCCGTGGAATTCCAAACTTCCCCGGTTCTGTTCCAGGATTCCGTGTCAGGGAGTTCAGGCCAGGGATGCCTTCCTCCTTCATTGGGGGCAAGACTTCCTCTATGCCTTTCCACCCATTCCCCTAATTCCCAAGACACTGTTCAAACTTCAGAGAGACAAGGGGTCTATGATCCTCATAGCACCACATTGGCCACGCCAGGTGTGGTACCCTCTACTTCTGCATCTCTCTCAAGCTCCCTCCCTGGAATTGGGATCTGCTCCAGACCTCCTGTCCCAGGAGGAGGGAACGTTGTGGCACCCAAATCCCCAGTCTCTTCATCTCAGGGCCTGGTTACTGAAGGCCTAGACCTTCAAGATTTGCATCTTTCTCAGCAGGTGAAGGATATCCTTCATGCTTCCAGAAAGCCTTCCACTAGACGTTCCTATGCTTTTAAATGGAAAAGATTTTCCATTTGGTGTGCACAAAAGGGTCTTAACCCTCTTGCAATACCTCTGAATTCTTTACTAGAGTATTTGCTGCATTTATCCCATTCAGGCCTTAAAACGAATTCAGTAAGAGTCCATTTGAGTGCTATTGCAGCATCCCTTAAGCCTCTCAATGGACAGCCTATTTCCTCTCATCCTCTTATTGCAAGATTCATGAGAGGCCTTCTTTTAACTAAACCTCCCATTAGACCACCTCCAGTGGCATGGGACTTGAATTTGGTTCTTGGCCAGCTTATGAAGCCACCCTTTGAACCCTTAGCCACTACCTCCTTGAAGTTCCTTTCCTAGAAGGTTATTTTTCTCATTGCTGTCACCTCGGCTCGCCGCATCAGTGAGCTGCAAGCCTTGGTGGCTAATCCTCCTTATACAAGGTTCCATCATGACAAGGTAGTCCTCAGGACTAATCCACACTTTATGCCTAAAGTGGTCTCACCTTTTCATCTGAACCAGGAGGTGTATTTACCTGTCTTTTTTCCAGGACCTCATGCATCAAGTGCAGAGAGGACTCTCCATACCCTGGATTGTAAGAGAGCACTCGCTTTTTACTTACAAAGGACACAGCAACATAGAAAGTCCTCTCAACTCTTTTGTTGCTTTTGATCCCTCTCATTTGGGACTTCCAGTCTCTAAGAGAACTCTGTCCAATTGGATTGCTCAGTGTATTTCTTTCGCCTACCAGAGTAAGGACCTTTCTCTGGAGGGCCATGTCACAGCTCACAATGTGAGGGCCATGGCAGCCTCTATGGCTCATTTGAACTCTGTGTCCATCGACCAAATCTGTCGAGCGGCCACCTGGGCCTCGGTTCATACCTTTACAGCCCATTACTGCTTGGACAAGGACTCCCGCCGGGATGCCTTGTTTGGTCAGGCTGTTCTCAAACACCTGTTCCATACCTAATCAACTCCTACCCCCCATCCCTGGTTGGATGCCCGAGATCCCTTCTCAGGGACTCACAACCTTGGAGATCTCCCTGGCATCTCTAGCTGGGGAGTCCCCATATGTGAAGATTCATTCCTGCTTGTTCCTGGAGATAGCACAGTTACTTACCTGTAACAGGTGATCTCTGGGAACAGCAGGAATAAGTCTTCACAACCCACCCACCTCCCCTAGGTGTTGTATCTCTCTATCTTTCCTTTCCTCTCTCTCTCTCTTTGTCTCAGCTTAAAACTCGAACTGGAGAGAGGCGGTTGGGAAAGGCGGGAAGGCAGCGCGCAGGCGCTGTGGGATGCTCCCAAAAGCTTTCTTACTGGACTCTGGGGAGCGTTCCCGCGCAGGCTCCGTCAGTACCGACGATACCCATATGTGAAGACTTATTCCTGCTGTTCCCAGAGATCACCTGTTACAGGTAAGTAACTGTGCTTTCCAGGTCATTTATGAATATGTCAAAGTAGCGGACCCAGTACAGATCCCTGGGGTACTCCACTATTCACCTTTTTCCATTGGGAAAATTGGCCATTTAGCCCTACTCTCTGCTTTCTATCTTTTAACCAGTTCCCGATCCACAACAGTACACTGCCTCCTATCCCATGACTTTTTAGTTTTGCCAAAAGTCTCTGATGAGGGACCTTGTCAAAAGCTTTCTGAAAGTCCAGATACACTATATTGACTGACTCACCTTTGTCTACCTGTTTATTCACACCTTCAAAAAAACATATCAGATTAGTAATACAAGATCTTCCTTGTCTAAAGCCATGTTGGCTGTCTCCCATTAGGCCATGACTATCTACGTGCTGTGTAATTTTGTTCTTTATGATGGTTTCTACCATTTTCCCCGGTACTGACGTCAGGCTCACCGGTCTGTAATTTCCCGGATCACCCCTGGAACTCTTTTTAAAAATTGGCGTTACATTGGCAATCCTCCAATCTTCAGGTATTACAGATGATTTTAATGACAGTTTACAGATTACTAATAGCAGGTCTGCAATCTTATATTTCAGTTCTTTCAACACTCTTGGATGTATACCATCTGGTCCAGGTGATTTGCTACTATTCAGTTTATCAAATAGTTGTAATACATCTGCCTGGTGTAGCGATATTTCTCTCAATTCTTCTGCCGTATCACCTTTAAATACCACTTCAGTCTTGGGTAACCTCCCTACATCTTCCTCAGTAAAGACTGAAGCAAAGAATTCATTCAGTCTCTCCGCTATAGCCTTATCTCCTCTTACTGCCCCTTTTTACCCCTCCATCATCTTATGGTCCAATTGACTCTCACAGGCCTTTTGCTACGAATGTACTTGAAAAAGTCTTTATTCCGTGTTTTTGCTTCCGTAGCAAGTTCCTTCTCAAATTCTTGCTTTGCCTGCCTTATCAATGTTTTGCATTTAACTTGCCAGTGCTTGTGCTGTTTCCAGTTTTCATCGTTTGGCTCTTTTTTCCATTTCCTGAAAGATGCTTTTTTGGCAGCAACAACCTCTCTGACCTCACCTTTAAACCATGCTGGCAGTTTTTTGGACTTTCTTCCACTTTTCTTAATGCATGGAATACAGCTGGTCTGGGCTTCCAGGATAGTATTTTTAAACACCCAAGCTTGATGTAAGTCTTTAACCTTTCCAACCGCTCCTTTTAGTTTTTTCTTAACTATATTCCTCATTTTATCATAGTCTCCCTTCCGAAAGTTAAAAGGTAGTACTGTGGATTTCTTTACTATCCCTCCTCCACTAACTAAATCAAACACGATCATGCTATGATCACTATTGCCAAGTGGCCCCAACACCCTTATTTCTTGCACCAGATCTGGTGTTCCGCTAAGGACTAAGTCCAGTATGGCTTCCCCTCTGGTCGGTTCATGAACTAGCTGCTCCAAGAAGCAGTCATTTATTTCATCTAGGAACTTTATCTCCCTAGCATGTCCTGCCGTGACACTGACCCAGTCAATACCGGGGTAATTGAAATCACCCATTATTACTACTCTGCTGTGACTTTTGTTAGCTTCCTTGATTTCTCTGAGCATTTCATCATCCATTTGTTCATTCTGGCCAGGCGGTCGATAGTACACCCCCACTGCCACCGCCTTCCCCTTTTTACATGGAATTTCAATCCATTGAGATTCTACAGCAAATTTTGTTTCCTGCAAAACTTTAATTCTTTCTGACTCCATGCCCTCTCTAACATAGAGCGCAACCCCTCCACCAATTTAATCAGTTCTATCATTATGATATACGTTGTATCCAGGTATCAGTGTCCCACTGGATCTCCAGGAACAAGCAGGAATGAGTCTTCACATATGGGTACGTCGGTACCGACGGAGCCTGCGCGGGAAAGCTCCCCAGCGTCCAATCAGAAAGCTTTTGGGAGCATCCCTTAGCGCCTGCGTGCTGCCTTCCCGCCTTTCCAACTGTCTCTCCTCAGTTTTCGTTTTTCCGCGGAGTCGGCAGGATGTCCTCCTGTCACCGCAGAAAATGTTTTCTTTAATTCTTGTTTTCTTGTGGTCGCGGCTGTCTCCCCGACTCCACCGGTATCGCCGGTGTTCTTTTCTTTTTCTTTAATCCAGGGAATTTTTTTCCCTCAGTTTCAGTTTTACCTTTGGGCCTTAAAGGCCTCTACATTATGGAGCTGCCACCTTCTTTTCCTAAGAAGTGCCTTAACTGTGGCAGTACAGTATTGTTTTTAGACTCCAAGTCCTGGTGTCTAACCTGTTTGGGTCCTGACCATTTTCCTCTTGAGCCATTAGGCTACAATAGTATGAGAAGAGAGTTTCCATTTCGAGTTTCCCTCGATACCGAGTTCCCTTCCAGTGGCAGGGCACCGACCATTTTTTCTTCTCTTCAGGATCAGGTAACCCACAATCAGTCTGTTAAGACTAGCCAATGCTTGAGTGGTAGGTCTCATGCACAGCATGATGACTGCTCCGGCCTTGCCCTCAAGGGTCCATTGGCTTCAAAACCCCGGCGGGAGTCTTCGGTCTCCAAAGCCTTTCAGGGGTTTCAGGTTGTTCCTGGGGCTCACCCCTCACAGAACATACCTGAGCCATGCTCGGTGGTGGCATCCGCTTCGAGCGGTACCGATGCATCGGCACTGGTGTTGGATACTCTCTTCACCAGGGATCGTCATCTGGTTTTCTCGGTACCTTCGGGACCGGTCGATACATCCCAGATTGACTTTCCAGTATCGGCATCACCGCCGATACTACCACCGACGTCGGTACCTTCTAGACATGCATCGATAGACTCGCTTCCTTCGATGCCGAGTCTGGAATCGATTTCCAGTCTGGAGGACTGGGTACCAACACGTCTCGGATTCGACGCTTATCGGTTCCGGATGCTCGGTACCGAGGGTAATTACCAAAGGCCTTCGGGTTCCTCGGTACCACTTGAGCAGCCTCCGATGACTGCTTCGATGTCGGTATTGTCTTCGATTCCGGCACAACTACAGGTATCGGTATCAGTGCCGGTACCTGCAGTACCATCGGGGTCAGCTCCTTCCATGTTTCTTTCACCAGGGTCGCTCCTTTCTATGCCTAGTTTGGAGTCGATTCCTGGCATGGACGATGCAGTACTGCCTGTCTCACGTCATGACCTCCAGTACCAGCATCCATCCCTTAGGGATCCTTTTCTGCACCGGGCAAGATCTTCTATTCCTACATTTTCAAGTACCTTCTCCGGTGCCCAGGCTAGTTCTTCAGATCTAGCCTGTCCAGGGACGGTTCCCGTTGGAGATCCTTCTTTTCAGAATTTTCTCCTGGATATAGCAACATCCCTTGCTATTCCTACCCCTGGCTATGATCCTGCACAAGGCTCTCTTTTTTTCTGGAGAAAAGGAAAATATAATGCTTCCTTTACATCATTCCTTGCAGGATCTTCTTCTAAGAATGTGGGAAGCACCTCTGAAGGTTTCCCCACCTTCTAGAGCAACTGATCTGCTGTATCAGGTGCCCCCTTCTCCAGAGTTTCAAAGGTTCAACTTCCCCATCATTACATCGTGGTGGAATCAGCAATGAGGAAGGTGAAAAGTAAGAAGAAGCACTCTTCTTACCCACCAGGTCGTGAGTCTAGAACACTAGATGCCTTTGGACGTCAAACCTTCCAGACATCTATGCTGTCAACAAGGATTCTCTCATATATTTTTTATATGAGTCTATTCCTTCAGGAGGTCACAAAGAAATTATCTCCTTTAACTCCTTTTCTATCAGAGCCCAAGACTACAGACTATTCCTTACTACTTAGTCATAGTCAAAATATCTCTTGGTTTCTTACTCGTGCTTCCCTAGACTCCTTTGAGTCTGTTAGCAGAACCTTTGCTATAGTCATAGGAGCACGACATAGAGCCTGGCTCCAAGCTTCAGACTTGAATAAATGGGCACAACAAAGACTGGGTAATACTCCTTGCACTGGAGAAAATCTCGTCAATAAGGAATCTTTACATCAGGTTGCTCAGTGCTCCACTGACGTCCCTGCTGCAGAAGGCTATCCTAAGCCTTCTCCTTCCCCAGTAGGTAGGAGATATCCTACCAAACCTTCTTTCCCTAGGAGGAAGAGGTTTTACTCTTCTGCCCATCATACAGATGTTCCCAAGTAAGGGAAATCTCGCCCTGGTCTGAAGAATCCAAACTCTAGCCAGGCTGAATAAACCCAGCAACCATAGGGTTCTGATTAATCTCTTTATAACCTACAGTTAACTTCTTTTCAACAGATGTTTTTCACTGTTTTTTTCATTCAAAACTCTATACAGGGATTCCTATTCTTAGGACATCCATTTCCTTATTCCTTATGCTGAGCTGTCAGGATATTCATGTCTATAGGTCACAGGCTTTTTCCTCCTCTTCCTGATAAGAAGAGAGGTTTAACAACTATCACATGATAGTTTTTCTGTACCAACATGAATTTTTTCCTTCCAGAGACCTACCATATGGTAAGTCATTCTTCAGCTCTTGTATCTCTACCCTCTTCTCCAGGTTTTCCCCTGTAAGAGTGGTACCATACTATTGAAAGACTTTCTTAGCCTTTCTTTCCACTTTGGAGTTTTTTCTCTTGAATAAACTCTCTTCTTTTGTCTGGGCAGCTCATCAGACAGGGACAGGATTTTCCCTCCTTGTTCAGTCTGTTCTCTGTTTGACACAGAAAGATTCTCTCTGCTGTCCTATTCAGTAGCTGCCCATGCAGGAGTTCCAGTGATTTGACTACTGGTACCTTTCCACAAGTTCCAGTCTTGTTTTCCATTACTTTCTGTCTGGCCTTAGTGATTCCAAGACAGTACTTACATCTTTCTTGGACAGTTCTTATCACTACAGGCTTATCACACTATCTTCTATTCTTGCCAATCCTTCGGGTTTGGCAGCATAGTTGATGTGGCTGCTGATTTTTTACAACAGCTAGTTCTATCTCCCAATTCTCCTGCATAATGCTCTCTGCAATCCTACAGAGAAGCTTTCCACTATGGGCCCTTGCTAGAGAGCATGGAGTTTTTTTCTCTAATGACTATCCATGATTGAAAAAGGCTTCCTCAGTCATGCCCCATGACTATGAGGGCTCTTCGCACCCTACTATCTTTTTTTAAAACAAAGGACATAAGCCTTCTCTATGTGAAAGTCTAAAGAGTTCTCCAATTCCTACAGGGAATATGCTCTTTTTTACTTATAGCTTGTCCTCATGGTATCCTAATCCTTCATGGACAGTACATCTTAAAAACAAACACCAACAAAAACCGCATGATACCCCCTTTTGTCCCTTAAGTGGGTCAACTGGGTATCTCATCCTAAGCGTTTGTCCATTTACTATGCTAGAGTTCTGCAGGACTCAGGACTTGCTATTTACAGACTGATATTATCCTCTGTTTTTTCACGTAACCATCTGGGTTATTTCACTGGATAGCATTCCTGCACCATTATAACCTTGGGGAATAGATTCTCTATATATCTTCTCAAGTAGGTTCCACCTTCTTGTTCTTAGATGAATCTTTCCTCTTCACATCTCCATGTGAAGGCCCTAATATGCATAGCTCCGTCTGCTTAATTGCAGGCATCTATCTATCTATACACACACATATATATCTATCTGTCAGCTAAGTGTGCATATCTTATGCCCTTCTAGATCTCTCTCTCTCTCTCTCTCTCTCTCTCTCTCTATATATATATATATATATATATATATATATATATATATATATTACCGACAGCTCCTACCATAACCCTAGGTTTAGGTATCCCTGAAGTTCCATGCTCCAATGTCTTCCTACCTCTCCCCAGTTAGGAAAGACATGGTGGATCTTCACTAGATTTGAGGTTCAATTCCTCAGACATCTGTCCTTTCTTTGGGAATACGGGGTTTTTTCCATACCCTTTCTTCCCTCAAGGACTAGGCCAGTTTGTCCAAATCGGTCAGTCTTCCTCTTTTGCTCCTACCTGTGAGTACTTCTGTAGCCAAAAGAGTTTTCAGCTTTTCCTGAAGCTTCCCACTAAAGACCTACCGTTTTTGTACTACCCCAGTTGAATATTGGGGTCACCTGTCACTTCCAGATGTTGACCTCCACCTTCACTCCAGTGAGGTCACCTTGAGGATCCCCAGTAGACTCCATCAGCCTCTCTACTTCCTGCAATCCAGTAGGTGAGGTTTATATTGTAATTGTTCATTTCAATATATATTCCTGATAATGATCATACATACAAGGACTCCTTGCTGGTAGTCCTCTCTTAGGTTAGCTGTTTTATACAGCTCCTCTCTTTTTCAACTCGTACCCTCCATCCTCAGGATGCCTGGCCATATGAGGTGTAGCATGCTTTCACTCTCCAGCATGCTGGGGCTCCAGGCATCTTAGCTTGGGCGTCCCCATATGTGAAGACTTATTCCTGCTTGTTCCTGGAGATAGCACAGTTACTTACCTGTAACAGGTGATCTCTGGGAACAGCAGGAATAAGTCTTCACAACCCACCCACCTCCCCTAGGAGTTGTATCTCTCTATCTATCTTTCCTTTCCTCTTTCTCTCTCTTTGTCTCAGCTATAAAACTCAACTGAGGAGAGACAGTTGGAAAGGCGGGAAGACAGCACGCAGGCGCTGAGGGATGCTCCCAAAAGCTTTCTGATTGGACGCTGGGGAGCGTTCCCGCGCATGCTCCATCGGTACCGACGTACCCATATGTGAAGACTTATTCCTGCTGTTCCCAGAGATCACCTGTTACAGGTAAGTAACTGTGCTTTATCCTCCTTCTGTGCTTTATCCTTCTTCCACCATGTCTCTGCGATTGCAATCATATCTAACCTCTCATTTAGAGCTATATATTCTAACTCTCCCATCTTATTGTTTAGACTTCTAGCGTTTGCATACAAGCATTTTGGAGACTGTATTTTATTAATATTAATCTGGCTATTGGTAGAAATGGGTAATTTGGGATCTTTAAGCTCTGTCTGCTCCATACTTGAGGGCATTTGGACTACTTTACTCTTTTTCGGAACCTCACTGCTTTTGGTAGTATCCTTCAAGGATACCTTCTTCCGAACCATACGCTCTTGGGCGACTGTCGGCTTTCCCCTATTATCTAGTTTATGACAACATTTCTGAGAAGCATTGTATTAAGCTCATGGCGCGTTTCTGGGATAGGGATATTGTTCTGATCATCAAGGGTAGGGTGTATCAAAAAAATCAGCTAAGTACCACTCTTATGAAAAGGGGGAGAAGGGTCTCTGGTCTTTTTTGCCCTCCTTTATTGTGAGCTAATGGAAAAAAGGAGAGGGGTCTGGTACAGTACAGTGGAGACATCCTATGGCGTTAGCTGCCCTTAGTCATCTGAGACCAGTATTTTTAACTCGCTGACCAGTGACGCAGAGATCAGCATCACCAGCCTGCCAGTTATAAAAATATCACTTAATATTGGCCTTCACAGATTTTAAAGGGTAACCGATGCTTCTGGAAGGCGCTGTCAGCCACTGGTTCCCTTCTTTTCTACACTAGCCACCATGGGAGGACTCCACTGCTCCTACTGTCCCCCTCTTCTCTTCATCAGCTGATACTGTGAATTGCCTTGCCTCTCGTGCCCCTAGTAGGCCAGTCTACACTGCTCTGGCTGGTTAGCATACACAGGGGTATTAAGTGAACCTTGAGCCTTATGAGTTTGATAATCATACTCATCATTCTTGAAGAGTAGGTGGCCACCCCTCCCAGAACAATCCTATAAACACATAATTGGATATGAGGAGGACAGTTCTCAATCTATTTACATGGGTTAAAAAAAAACTGTATGTGGGTGAAATGACTTGTTTTAGGGTGAGTGTTTTCAATCTTAAAATATTCACTGTTCAAAGGGAAGATGTGCTAGTATCCCCTTGAAATGGTACAAATATATTTGTCAAAGGTATCCAGATTTCACACCAATATACACAGTTCTGAGACTTATCCCTCCCCCACCTATAGTTTTAAGTATTAGAATCTGTTTGTCTATAATATAATTGTTTTCTTAGTGAACAAGCAGGAAATAGGTCTTCATGTATGGGTGACATCACTGACAAAGCCCCGCACAGAAAGCTCTCCAGCTTTCCAAGGAAGCTTTTGGGAGGTAAGCTGTATATGCGCACCTGCGACGGCGTCGTATTCTCGAGTCTTTTTTTTCCACAGAGCCCCTAGGACATGTTCTTGCAGTCCGGAAAGAAGTTTGAATTTCTTGCCCTGGTAGCTGTGCTTTGGCTTGTTGTTTTCACATGCCTGTTGTTAAGTGCCGTCAAGTCGGAGTTGATTCATGGCGACCCTCTGGATAGCTATCCTAAATTGTGTTCGGTCTTGAGTCAGGTGGCTCATTGTTGACAGACTGGTACCCGTAGCTGCTGCTGTTGTATCGATCCATCGAATTGCTGGCCTTCCTCTTTTGTGCTGACCACCTATCTTGCAAAGCATGTCTTTTTCTAATGATCTGTCTCTTCGCATGATGTGTCCAAAGTATGAAAGTGGAAGTCTTGTCATCTGAGCTTCTAAAGAAAGCTTAGGTTTGATCTCCTCTAGTACCGACTGGTTTGTTCTTCGGGCAGTCCATGGTATACACAGTATTCGCCACCAGCACCATAATTCAGAGGCATCAATTTTCTTTCTGTCTATCCTTTTCACTCTCCAGCTTTCACATCCATATGATGTTGAAAATACCATGGCTTGAACAAGTCGAATATTTCTATGGCGAGAGACATCTCTGCTCTTGAGGATCTTATCTAGGTCTTTCATAGCCATTCTGCCAAGAGCAATGCGTCTGATTTCTTGACTGCTTGTTGCTTCTTTATTGATAGTTGATCCAAGTAGGTTAAAGTTGTTCACGATTTCAATTTCTTCTCCTTCAACGATGAACCTGTTGATTATGCCAGTTGTCATGATCTTTGTCTTCTTTACATTGAGGTGCAGGCCCATTTTGAGACTATGTTCTTTGATTGTGAGAAGCAAATGTTTCAGATCATCTTCACTTTCAGCCAGTAATGTGTTATCAGCATAGCAAAAGTTGTTGAGTCTTCCAACAGTCTTCATACAATCCTGCTTCTCTGATGATTTGTTCTGCAAATAAATTAAACAAGTAGGGGGAAAGTATGCAGCCTTGTCTTACACCTTTGCTTATTTTAAACCATTCTGTTTCTCCTTGTTCCGTTCGAACTGCTGCTTCTTGATCAATGTACAGATTGTGCAAGAGTACGATCAGGTGTACTGGTATACCCATGCTTCTTAATGTGGCCCAGAGTTTCTCATGGTTTACACAGTCAAAAGCCTTGCTATAGTCGATAAAGCACAAAGATATCCTTTTGGTATTCTTTAGTCTTTTCAAGGATCCATCTCACATCCGCAATGATGTCTCTCATTCCTCGCCCTTTCCTGAACCCTGCTTGCGCTTCAGGTAGTTCTTGTTCCAGGTATGGTTGATGTCATTCCATAACTCTTCCGAAGCTCTGTCATTTGTATCTAAAGCAGAAAATCGATTTTGCAGGCTTTAAATTCCAGTGGTATATTCTCAAGGTCATATTTTGCTGCATTCATGAGTGGTTAGCTCTTTTTCAGCTTTAGCTTGAGTTTGCATACTAGTAGTTGATGATCTGTACCATAGTCAGCTCCAGGTTTTGTCTTTGTTGATGTTATAGAGCTTTTCCATCGTTGACTTCCACAGATGTAGTCAATTAGATTTTTATACAATCCATTGGGTGAAGTCCATGTGTACAATCACCGCTTGTGTTGATGGAAGAAGGTGTTTGAGATGAATAGATCGTTGGTCTTGCAGAATTCTATCAGTCTTTCTCCAGCTTCATTTCTGTTGCCAAGTCCATATTTTCCAACTACTTTGCCGCCTTCTTTGTTGCCAACTTTTGCGTTCCAGTCACCCATGACTATCAGGATATCCTGTTTGCATGTTCTGTCAATTTCAACTTGTACTTGTTCATAGAACTCTTCAATTTCATTCTCTTCTGCAGCTGTTGTTGGGGCATATACTTGAATTATAGTTGTGTTGATAGGCATTCCTCGTAGACGAATAGAGATTAAGCGTTCGGTGACTGCATTGTATTTCATCACAGTTCTTGCAAGTTTCTTCTTTCTTATAAATGCAACACCATTTCTTCTTTGTCTTTCATTTCCAGCATAGTAGACCATGTGATCATCTGATGCAAAGTGCCTGATGCCAGTCCATTTCAGTTCGCTGACACCCAACAGATCAAGTTGTACACATTCCATTTCATTCTTGACCACCTCCAACTTCCCTTGGTTCATGCTTCGTACGTTCCATGTTCCAATGCGTAAGACATCTTTACAGCTTCTGACTCTAATTTCATGCGCAGCTACATCAGCAGTCAGACGTCCCGAGGGCTTTGATCCAACCACATCATAAATGCTGGCTTTACTCTGAGAAGTCTTCAGCTCTTCCCCAGTAGCTAGTTGAGTGCCTTCCGACCTGGGGGTCTCATCTTCCAGCACTATAGCACAATTTGTTTTGTTGTAACTATCCATTGGGTTTTCATGTCAAGATACAGAAGTAGATTGCCGGGCCTTTCTTCCGCGCAGTTTAAGTTTGGCGGTGTTGCCGTTGTCACAGAAATGTGATCCTCCGCCATCAACACTATTCCATTCTTGCTGCTGCCCAGATGGGTGGTTTGTCTTGGTCTGGCACCTCAGCTGAGACCTGTCCATCTTGGGAGACCCTGCCAGTAGTTAAACTACCGATAGTTTAGCTCTCAGCATCACTGATACACACAAACCCTCACAGCATGACAAGCTGCAAACCAAGTGAGGGACATGCCTGTTAGCTTTTCTTTTTCTTATCCTTTTGGGTTTTTTTCTGAAGTTTTTTTTCTTTCTTTTTGTGCCTTTTGGTGGTGTTTTCCTCCTCGGGATGGTATTTCCCACCCACGGCCATTTTTCATTTTGATTTTGCCTTGGTGGTCTTTTTGGCATGTCTAAGCTGGTTAGTGGCTTTAAAAAAAAAAAAAAGCACCAAATATTGCAAGACCATTTCTGCCACTGATCGCCATAATTGCTGCTTGCAATGCCTTGGACCCAACCACCAGCCACTGTCCTAGGAACTCTGCTTGAAGGTAGCATGTTGAGAGCTGAAGGGTCGGGAAAAGCAGGAGTCATCCCTCTTTGGGTCATTTGATTCAGTATCCTCTGCACCGACCCCCTTATTCACACCTGAGGTGACTTACGGGAAAAGAGCAGAGGGTTCAGTTGGAGCAGAAGGGTTCGAGCAGAGAGGGGCATCCCTCTACAGAGACCCCATCTGTGTGCAGCGCCATTGCAGCCCCTCTTGCCACGAGATGGCCAGCAAGGACTGGGAACGCTCGACTAAGCTTCCACAGCAGGAGGACCCAAATGGTGGGATCCATTCCCAGTGCCCCGGAGGGCTGCTGGATGTCTCCTGATGCATCCATCATCATGGAGTCCCCATCTGAGGATTCACCGGCTATGTCTGTGGTATCAAAGTCCTCGGTGGTGGTGGTGGTTCTAGAGGAATGCCTATGAGCCTTAGAAGTCCATGTGGCAGCAGTGGAAGCCATGCAGAACACAAGCTTCATGGTGCGGAGTGCATAGTTGCTGCACTCCTTCCAGCCGACCCTGGAGACCCTTACCCTGCCCACAGTGGCTGGAACATTGGGTGGGAGACTGGTATAGACACCGATAGCCAGAGCCATCTCCCTCTCCAGTGTGTTGGAGTTTGAGGCCCCAGGGCATTGCCATTGGCATGCTGGGTGCAAGGGGGACCATCGACATCTACCCTCTCCTGTGCTGCGCAGTCAGTGCTCGGAGGAGACTCTGTATTACTTAGACTTCCTCTCAGAATCCAAATCGGAATGGGGAAACAGAGGCAGAATTGATGGTGTCAGATCTTTGGGCCCAGGATCTCCCATCCGACCCATCACCCCCTGCAGATCGGCGTAAATATCAACCCCGGAAGATGTCTTTCCAGGATTTTGTTTGGGACCTGGCCAAGGCCATCCCCTTTTTCTCTGGAATCAGAAGAGGAACCAGGGGCAAAGGAACTGGAACTCCTCCAATATCCATTGGCCCCTCATGAAGCAGTGACTGCTACTGAGGCTGTGGAAGGCGCTGCTCACGCTTCCTACTGTCAGACGCTGGCTTGATTCTTTGTACCAGGTCCAGATGGCCTCAGGATTCAAGAAGCTTCAATTGCCCTAAAATTCCATTATGGTCGAGCCTGCCTTGAAGCAGGCAAAGAGTGCCAAAATGCTGCCCAGTGAGAATATTTTTTGTCTGTTTGTATTGCCCACTCCCTTCCCCCCCCCCCAATGACTCCCACACAATTTGGATGTCTCCATGCTTTACCCACCAGTCTGAGAGCCCTTGCTCTCACCCCTTCACCCATCCTTGTTTGCACACTACTCCAAATCGATGCGTTTCATCCTTTTCTCCTTCTGTTTCTCACCAAGATAGTGCTCACCAAGGAAGCACTCCTCAGAGCACAGTCCCAGATCTTGCCTCCTAAAGCTTTTGTGTGTGTGTTCTCTGCCTACCACACGGTCTTCCCCCAACCCCTTCTGTTTCCTCCAGTCCTCTCTCTACCCCTCTTGTCTTCACTACTACTTATCACCCCCCGTCCCACTCCTTTCCCCCCCCCACTTACCTTCATATCCTCTGCTTCTCCCACCCAGCACTTCCCCATATCCACTTCTTTCCTTGTCCTCTAACCTTCCCAATAAATTCTCTTGTCCCTTAGCAGTCTAATCCATTTAAAAGGAAAACTAAAACTAAAACTACTAATTTTACTCCCTCCCTCTTAGCAGGTTTTGCAGTTTCTCCAGGAACAAGCAGGTGTCAGTGCCAACGGAGCCCTGCGGAAGCATCTCCCCAGCTTTCAAAGAAAGCCTTTGGGAGATGCCACCACGCATGCATGGTCCTCTTCTCGCCTAAGGGTGCCATCTTACTCGGTCTCCCAAACGTCTGTCCCTTTTTTTTGTTCTCTGAAAAAAGTTGATTTTTTTTGGTACATAAAACTGCCTTTCTTTCTCTGGTTAGCACTGGTCCCTTTCCCACCTCCGAGCCCAGTTGTCCCGGCATCAAGTCTCTCAACTATTTTTCGTATTTTCTTCCAGCATGACTTCATGCCTTTGTCTAACCACTGGCCACGTCGAGGGTCTTCGACCTCGCAGGGGTCCTTTTTGTCCCAATGGCCAGTGGCTTCAAAAAGTGTGATCGGTGCGCAAAGAACATGTCCCTCACTGCTGCTTCCAGTATCTAGGTGCCGACCATGATGCAGAGGTCTGCACCCTGTGCAAAAATGTCCATCCAAAGTCGTCGTCAAAAGCAAGGCTACATCTTCCACTGATCGGATTCTGCCCTGGTATCTCCAATAGCCTTGCGCTCTAAGGCCCCGCATGGATCCTCAGTTGCGTTAAGCCCCCATGGTTCCAGATCTGGTCCGCAGACACTCCAAGGGTTCCCCGGAGCGGGAGCACAAGAAGAAGAAATCCTTGAACTTCATCCTTGGACTCTGATGCACCCGGCAAGTACCATGCCAGGTCCCACAGCCTACAGAGGGTATCCGAGGAGTTGGAGAGGGAGTGGCTGGCGAAGGTGCCCAGAACAGATGCCGAGGCCTCCGGTGATGGGTCAGGAACCCTCAAGGCCTGTCCCATTGAGGATTCCCTCTCCTCGCCAATACCGGACCTGGTCACCCCAGTCATGACGAAGGCTGCAACTCCTGAGTGGAAAGCCAGGATGATGGCATTGGACCCACAGCTAAGTATACCTGTGGGCAATGTTCCCTCTAATTTTTTGTAGGCTGTGTGCACATAAAATATCAGCTGTGCAGCTTTTGAAGGAAGGTTAAATTTTTGTGCGCCATATAAAGACACTCTGAGTTCTATACTTTAAAATTTGACTACACATCAGAATACAGTATGTACACCACATTGATTGCACTAGAAAATATTGTAGAACTTGTGAAAACCGTAAATACACAACAACTTTTAAATTTTAAGACATCTGTGTTGTTTTCTATCAGAATCAGAACCGTAATTTTTGTGCGCTCTGTTGTAAAGTATGTGCGCTCGCTCGGCAAGGTGTGTGCGCGCGCACATGCGCACAGCTTAGAGGGAACAGTGCCTGTGGGGAAAATTGAAGTTTATCAGTACATTTGGGACTTGGAGCCAGTATGTGATCCGATTCAAGTATCAGCCACGGATATAAAGTGAAGCATACAAGGTGGTGGCAGCAGTCACTGTTCTTCTGTGGCTTAAGCTTTATCTCAACAACCACGGTAGAAGAAAGCAGGTTGAGTGTTTGTTTTTTTTAGCAGGAACATTCAGGTGGGTGTTTCCTGCGTTGAAAAGCTGGCTTTCAGTTTTTAATCAAATGTTTTTTAAAGGAGGTATCCACTGCAGGAGGGAGTGATCTCTCAGGGTGGACTCTGACCAAAACAAATTTTTTGAGTAAGGTATTTGAGAGAGGCTTGTTAAGTTAGAATGTGTGGTTTTCACTTTATTTTGTTAAGTTATTATAGTGGTGGATTCCAGGGGTTTTAATAGTTCTTGGTAGGACGTGATTATTGGCACCTTTAGAAACAATTCAAATCAGTTTGAACAGAATAACATCCCCACTGTAATGAAATTAAACGCACCTGTGATCAATTGTCAGTACTCACATGACTTGAATCAATCAATGCATGATGGCTCTAATGTTTAAAATGGCCACATTCACTCCCTGGTCCATTTTCACAATGGTAAAGAGAAGAGTTGCCTGAGACAATCAGAAAAGCCATTATCACCAAACATCAAAGGGGTACAAGGCCATCTCCAAAGATCTTTTTGATTCCTGTAAAGTTCACAATGTTAACTTTTCTGCTCATGGAACTGTCAAGAACCTCCCAGGACATGGTAGGAAGAGGAAAATTAATCCAAGAAGTCTTCAAAGATTTTCAAATGGTTGGAAAAATACCACATACAACATTCAAAGAGTTGAATGCTGATCTGGAGCAATCTGGAGTGGTGGTTTCAATCCGCACCATATGCCAGGAAGACTTCATGGGGAAAGCAAAGGAGGGACCCCACTGCTCAAAGACAGACATAAAAAGCACATTTGATTTTTGCCCAAACCTTGAGAAACCACAATCCTTCTGGGAAAATGTTCTGTGGACAGATGAAAACAAACTTGAACTCTTTGGCCATGCAGATCAGTGATAAATTGAAATGAAGCTTATAAGGAAAAACACCATTCCTACAGTTAAATACGATGGAGGTTCCATAATGTTGTGGGGCTGTTTTGCTGCCTCAGGAACTGGAGGCCTGAAACGTATTTAAAGGAATCATGAAGTCAGAGGACTACCAAGGTATTTTGGAACAAAATGTGCTATCTTGTGTCAGAAAGCTAGGTCTGTGTCGAAGGTCATAAGTCCTCCATCAGGACACTGACCCAAAACATACATTCAAAAGTATAAAAGAATGGTTAAGAAGGAACAGATGGACTGTTTTAAACTGGCCAGCAATGAGTCCTGATCTCAATCCAATCAAGAACTTTTGGAAAGAGCTGAAATCTGCCATTGGTAAAAGGAATCCTGGAAACATTCATGAGCTGGAACAAATCGCAGTTGAAGAGTGGAAGACACTACCAGCAGAAAGATGTACAAAACTTAGATTGCTACAAGAAACATTTGGAGGCTGTTGTCACTGCCAAGAGTTGTGCATCCAAATTTTAGTGAAGGGTGCCAATAATCCTGTCCAGATCATGTTTTGTGGTGGTCTCAAAATACTACATCTAAGTTGCACAGACATCATTTTTTTTTTTGTTGTCTACCTTTGACCATACTATTGAACTATTATGATGAGATACAGTTGGAATATCTGCAATTATTTCTCAAGATATTGTACATAACATAGCTAAAATGCAAGGGTACCAATGTCGACCACAACTGTATATAGTAGTTGGCATGGAAGAGCAGACTGGCTAGGCCACATGATCTTTATTTTCTACCTTCATATTTCTATGTTGGATTACACTGGGCCCTAGAACAGCATTACTGTTCCTCAAAGGGAAAAGCAATGGCCTCATCTTTAAGGCATTGGGTTGAGAATCTGGGAAACCTCTGCTCAAATCCACTTCCACCACTAACACGTTATGATCTTGAACAATGCTTTATCTCTCATTGCGTTAGGTACCCATTTAAATGTAAACCCTTTTGGATAGGGACTTACTGCATCTTGAGTTGATTTATTAATACACCACAGAAACTACTTGTTAGCAAACTATTTTACCTTTGTCGTGCACA